>CAMZMU010000054.1:5470021-6799464 GCA_947311845.1 Poa pratensis
CGGGGGGCGACGGTGGGGCGCCTGTCTCTTCCCCTCGCTCGGAGGCGGGGGATCTCGGGGCGTCACTGGTGGATTGGAGGCGGCGGCGTGGTGGTTGCCGCCGGCGCGCGACGCAGGGCGGGGCGGCGGCCCTTCGCGGGGTTGCTGTCGTCTCGGCATCGGGCGGGGTCGTGGTGTGGCGTGGGTGTGCCTGGGAGCTGGTGGCGGTGCGCGGGCGTGAACTCCTCTGCCGCCCGATGCTCTTCTGCACTGGTCCGGCGCGGCGGCGGGGGGTCCCTGACGCTGCGAAGGTGGTCGGCTTGGTGGTGGCGCTCCCGTTGGGGGCTGGGGCGGCGGGTGGTGGTACTCGGCCTGCCGGCCCAGATCTGGGCCCTTTGGGCCCGATCTGGGTTAGGGCGGGTTTGCCTCCTTGCCCCCGGTTTGGCCTGATACGCGGCTCGCGACGGAGATGACAGCGGTGACGCCACCCTTGCTGCAGCGTGGCGGTGGGAGCTTCACGGGCCTAGTTGGGTCGGCTGAGCCTAGGAACCGAGTGGGTAGCGGCGTAGGGGGCCTACGTGCAGCAGCATGGCGGCGGGGACTTTACGGCCCCCGGGCTCGGCCGGGCCTGCTTGGCCTGGTGTGTCCCTGCTGACGTGTCCGGTCAGCACCCGCGATGGCGGTGGAGGAAGTCCTCCAGGTGGCTGCGCTGCTGCCGCCCTCCAGTTCCAATGTGGCTCGGTGTGCTCCTGTCGTAGCGTCCGGTGGCTATCGTCTTTGACGGTGGAGGTTGTTCCCTCCCGCGTGGTTGTGACTCTGTCGGACCCTGTCTACGGCTGCTTCGTCTCGGGCTGACCGGCCCTGCTATGTTTGCCTTGGTGAGACGACGAGGGTGACTTCAAGACCGTGGTGGCGTTTGCTGGTGGGCGCAAGATGGGTGGAGCGCTACAGATTGTCCGAGGCATGGTTTTTTTTGGGGTTGGGAGAAATCCCTGCCATTTTGGCACCGACGTGGTGGCGCTTGCGAGTGTCACCCTTCCCTCTTGAGGGGCGTCGGGTGTACCTCTTCCCCATTCCTGGGAGCGTACCGGGGGAAACCCTAGGCCTGTCCGGACAGCAGCGTCGGTGTCGTCGCTTTCCTTCTTGGAGGTGCTGTTTGGTACGCGGTGATTTAGAGTGCTAGGTTTGTGTGTGGGACTTCGCCGGAGAGGGCGCAGCGGTTGCGGGTTACCTTCGTTTTCGTTGATCCGCCGGTGTCGGCTTTGTTTTTCTTTTCTGTTTCTCTTCCTTTTCTTTTGGGCATGAGTGTGCTGTTTTGCCCAGCGGTGGTCTCAATGTTGTATCGGTGGTTGCTATATCAATATAGCGGGGCGAAAGCCTATTTCTTCAAAACAAAAAAGTAGCAGATCCCATCTAGCTGAATAGAGCAAACCGTGGCCCATGAAGTACGACTTGAATGGGTCGCATGATGCGACTCGCATGGTCCGGTCTTCTTTGGGCTTGGCGCTCTGCAACTCGATGAACTCCAACGGGCGACGCATCGAGTCCGCGCGCCTCCGTTTCTGTCCGCGGCGGTAAAAAAACACGGCCCAACGGGGCGACGCAAACGGACCACGGTCCGTTTTTTGTTCGCCGCGACGCATTCCTGGCCTAAATTTGGGCCACCGATGCGTCGGCCCCGGACGCTCGCGGAGCGCTCCTGCGTCTTCCCGTGTCCGCCCTGGCCCCGCGTGTCATCGACCCCAACGGCTAGAGCGGCCACCTACCCGCAATAACTGTGGGCGGTGGAGCTCTTTAAAAGGAGCCGGCCGGCGAACCCTAGAGCACAAACCCTAGATCTCTCCTCCCCACCACGGCGGCCACACCTCCAACCACAGATCCACGCGCCGGAATGGCTGGAGAGCCGGCGCCGCAGCATCTGCTGGACCAGACGGAGCACGCGCATCAGAGGGCGTGCGGGCGCCGGATGCCGACCAGCCCGGCATGGCCCGGCATGATCCAACACCCCGACGAGAGAAGGGCGGCGGAGGTGTAACATCCCAAAATTGTAACCCAGCTGTATTAGTCAAAAATTGTGGGCCAACAAAAAAAAACTTTTGTTATTTTATGTGTGTTTGTTTGATTATGCTTGCTTGAGTTGTTGTTTGCTCTAAATAAAAACTTGAAGAAAGAAAAGAAATAAAACAAGTGCTAAAACAATAAAAATAATGTGACAAGTGTCACATTAAATCTCCAAGTGAGAATTCTAAAATTCTTCCAAAACCAAAAATTCAGTGGGGAGAATGTGACCCTCTCTTTTCATCCTTAAAACTTTTCTCTCTCTCTCCCTAATTTAAATTGTATTCTAAATTCTATTTTCAAAATTCAAAATGTTTCTTTAACATTGGAAATCATCAAAATCACCAAGCTACACTTCCAAAATAAATACCCCAGTGGTACCCCAAACTTTGACAAAACATTTTGAAGCAAACCATGAAAAGAAATTTCAGAAAATCCAATTTTGGTTTGGTTCGGGAAATAGATCGAACACCTGCTGATCACCACTGTGTTCTTCCCTAACCCGAAAATCCAATCCAAAATCCGAGCTCAATTCGGAGCAATCCCGTGCCATTAGTGTTTCCACTCCTCACCTCACCTCACTCACTCGAAGGACGATGAAGAGACGCGCTCGTTGACCCCAGAGGAGGCAAGCCGGGCTCCACGCCATTGCCGTCCTCAGAGCTCGCCGCACGGGTCATTTCGTGGAGAGGCAGACGCAACGCTGAGACGACGCCGCGCCGTGCCCGCCACACCACCCAACTCTCTCCGCCCCTGCCCGACGAGACTCGACCGCCGCAGAGCCCTCTGGCGTGCGCTCTGTCCGCGCCAGAGCACGCCGAGCGACGCGGCGACGCCGAGGTCAACTACGAGCACCGCACGCCTCCGCGCTGCCCCACCTCACCCCTCTGGTTCCGTCACCTCCACCGCGTCGTATGAGAGCACCCCTGCCCCTCTTAGGCACCGCACGCACTCTACCCGACCCCAGCGCACGCGCGGAGCACGCGCTCGCCATGGCCGGCCGAGCACGGCATCGACGCTCGCGCGCCACCCCTGTCCCCCTCGACCACGAGCTTCTGCAGCATCCCCTAGCTCCCCGCAACCCCTCTGGCACCCCCAGCCGGACCCAGCGCCTCTCTTTCCCTCACTCCACCACCGCGCCGTGGAGCGCCGAGCGCCTCCGCCCGCTATAAAAACCCACCCCGCACCACCTCTTCTCCACACACCTCCACCACTTCCCTCTCACGCCCCTCACACCAGAGCATCGCCAGGAGGGCGAGCTTTCCATCACAGCCACCGTGCACACGCACGGCAGTGCGCTGCCGCGCCGAGGAAGAAGACGATCACGGCCAGGTCGTGCCTCTTTCCCCTGCCTTCTCTCTGCCCCTCACTCGCCTCACCATTACACCCTAGCTCACCCGCCGCGTTTTGCCCGTGTTTCATGCACAGCAGCGCCGCGGAGGACTCGCCGGACTTGAGCACGGCCGCGGAGGAGGAGCCGAACACGCCGCCGTCGATTGAAGCCGTCCCAGCACGCACTACTCACCCCAGAGCTTCCCCACTCCCTCCGCCGTCGATCCCCGTCATCTCCGCCACCACCCGAGCCCCCAGGTGAGCGAATCGAGAGCACCGCCGTCGCCGGAGCCACGGCGCCGCCAGAAAATGGTCGCCGCCGTGTCGTTGATCCTCAGCCGTAGGATTAGAGATCAAGGGTAGCGTACCGTTTCGTTTAAGTAGACACTGACTGGTGGACCCCACCCGTCAGCGTTTTAAACTTAAACCCGCGCGCGAAACGTTTCCCTGAGTCGCTGACGAGTGGACCCCACCCGTCAGGGATCTCATCTTTATCCAGTAAATTCGAATTTAAATCCTCTCTGAATTCAGTACTGGACACTACTTTGAAATTCAATAACTCGAGTTCTAGGAATCCAAATAAATCAAACTCAAATGTTCTGAAAGATTATAAAATTCTTTAACTCACCAAAGTGGTCTCATCTCATTTAAATAAATAATAAAAGTGTATTAATAAAAATGCTCCATAAGGTTTAAAACACCAAACCATTTGTTTCTGGAGTTATATTAGTCCAAATTTGAAACCAATTTTGGTAGCTTTGTATTAGGATCCTTTAGCTCCCCAAATTTTGGTAGAATTAATGAGCAGTGTAAAATCTTAGCCTTTGGTTGAACTTCAGTAAACCCTTCTGCACTAAACCAATTAGTGTGAATTAATAGTAGGTCCAATTAAACTAAACCAATTTTGTTAGTCACATACAAAGGTTAGTTATCCCTAAAAGGATTTAATTTTTGGAGCAACCTAATTTGGTTGGTAGCTAAAACTTGATTAAAAACCTTCTGAACTAAAACAAATGTGTAGGGAGTTTGATAACTCCAAATGACCTCAATCCAATTGGGTTGTCTTCTACACATCAGTAGCTATCCATAGAATTTTAGTTTGAAATTTTGTGACCAACCTAGATTAATTGGTGAATTAAAAGGTGTACAACTAGTTTCTGCCTTAGTTTGAAAATAACTAAATAAAGGTTAATTCGATTAAATTGAAACCACATTGTGTTGCTTGATGTATGCAGTGGCTATTTATAGCATTTGTGATTGTAATGCTGTGATGATGCTTGAGTTAGTATAGTGATGGTTTGTTTTGCTTGATTAACGTTTAGACGATACCGTTGACGGATTTATCGAGGAAGGAGGTTTTGTTGAACCAGAAGATCAGGACCAGTACCACTTTGTTGAGCAAGGCAAGCTACTCCACTGAGCTTGCATTTATATACATCTATTTTTAATCTCAGGAGTTGTTCAAAAGTACCAATGATTTTGGAAAACCCTTTTTACAAATACATGAAAACTATTTTGCCACCCTATGTAGAAGTATAAGGTAGTTATTTAAAACTATAGGATGGGAAAAACAATGTTTCTCAAAACTCCTTTGAAAGTACTTGGATGAAGGTGAAATGCCGAAAGGTCGGTATTAAGTTGGAGAATGGTGGTGTTGTTTTTGAAAAAAAATGCACATTGTGTCCTAGTACTATGACGACCAACCAATACCCTGTGCGACCACATTTACCCCCATATGGGGCGGGGCGTAGTCATATAATTTGCTCGTGTTAGTACTGGATGCCTCAATAACGAGGATAACCTCGTTCCATGAGGGGATGGTCTGAGGACCTACCCCCTGACCCGGGTCCTCTAAAGAGAAGGACGCCTAAGGGCTGTTATGATTGAATTGGAGATAGAGGATTTGTAGGGCCATTAAAATTCGCCGGGCAGAACTACGAGTCCTCACACTTAGTTTCTGAGGATTTAAGTGTCGATGGAAAGTGTCGTAGCGGCAGGATCCTATACTAGCATGAGCAAAGGACAGGCTATGGCCGGGAACTCAACTTCGCATACCCCTGGTATGGCGGGACGTGGCTGACACGATGAGTGACCGGATGGGTGTGGGAAAAGCGTGCTACCTCTGCAGAGTGTAAAACTATTCGAATAGCCGAGTCCTCGGATATGGACAGTTGGGAGGCTGTCCTAAGGCCATGTGCAAGTTTTATAAAACTTTGAGTTTTGAAAAGAAAATGAAGTGGAAAAGGTTGCATACTTGTACCAATGAGTTGGTACAAGGTCGTGGAGTGAAATGGACCATGATTGAGATATGGTCGGAAGAAGGAGGAGTTTGGAGAAGTAACTAAAATGATGATTTCTTAAAGGAGAGTTATAAACTTCTTCTTACCCCTTTTCGGTAAAAATTTAGAGATGTTTTAAATAAATAAAAGTTTTAAGAAATAAAACTAAAACTAGTGCTCACTCAAGTTGGGGTAGTTTGCGAGTACAATCAAATGTACTCATATTGGTTTCGTCCCTGGCTATTGTCTTAGCCAGACTTCCAGGAGCCCTACGTTGAAGAGGAGTTTGGCGACGTCTATGCAAACTAGGATCTTCATAAGTCAGCTGCCTGTCGGGTGTTGTTAGGATGGATTAGCTCTACTACCGTAGCTTCCGCTGAATAAAGAGATTGGCCCTTGAAGGCACCTATGTATAATTAGGCCAGTATGGCCATGTTTGTAAGACTTTAAACTCGGTATTGATGGATGTAAACTTTGATATTCAGTTCGGATTATGTGCAACGACAGACTGATCATGGGATCGTTGTGTTAAGCATAATCGGGTATTTCGGACGACTAGTCCGGGGTCCCCACAGAGCTGGTATCAGAGCCATCCTGACTTTAGGAGACCTTAGTTAACATGGGCGTTAGCTAGGAGTTACAGAAGTTAATTTTTAAAACAAAGGAGTGAAGTATTTTCGAAAATTTCTTATCTCCCCAACCTTCCCATTTATTTAAAAACCTTACACTCATTAAGAGTCATCTTTTCTTGAACCCTTAAAATTTTGCACACTTGTCCCTCCATTAAGTTTACATTATGTACTCATGGCCCTTAACTAACTTAAAACTTTGCTTAAACCTGTAGATGGCACCCAACGTCACCGAGTTCGTCAAGTTAGGAAGGACGGCCTGCTGATGTTCGAGCAGGACTTGTACGAGTTGAGCCAAACTTTGGGACGCCCTGTTCCAGAATTTGAGGGAACTCAGGTCGATTCCCTCGGTGATGGGAACTGGCCTGGCTCATCAAGTCGTCCGTCCGAGGCAGGATTCAGCCTCCCCGCTCCAGGGACTTGGTCTACACCACGATGGACACTACTTGGGTTGATGGTCTGGCCCGAGTTATGCAGAGACTGCTAGCCCGCCTTTGTGAGGAGCACAAGGACGAGCTGGTTGGCACTCGTTTCCAGTACTTCGGGAGACGTGACGATGAGGGAAACCCCACCTACACCGCGCAGCACACTCTCTTCGGCGAGTACATCACCGATATGGAGGTTCTACTTCACGACACCCAGGAGAACCTGCGCGACGCTAGACTCAAGGTCCACTTCCAGCGCAGCTCCCTCGACGATGCCCGAGTCCGTGAGACCCAGCTGAAGTGGGAGAATGACAATCTCCGCCTGAAGCTGGCCCGTCAGAGGAGGACTATCGTCAAGCTCCGCAAGAAGGTAGCGGAGCAGGACGAGATGATAGACGAGATGGAGCAGCAGGCGAACGAGATGGAGGAGGAGGGCGAGGATCTCCGCAAGGAGAACAGTGCCTTCATCAGCGATGATGAGGACTTCCTAGAGGAGATGGACTACGAGGAGGAGGACGACGAGGAGGAGATAGTCGACGAGGAGGGGATCCGTCTGAGCCAGTTCTCGAGGAGGAGGATCCCGAGGAGCCACCCTACGACTCAGACGTTGAGATCGTCGAGCCTGAGGTTCCACCTCAGTAGTCGAGTGACGAGAGCACTACCTTAGGACTGTGTCGACCCCCCTATGCGAGTAGAGTTTATGTGATGGTTCCTATGGAAACCATGTAGTATGTGCATTAGGTGTAGTAGGATGTTGTAAGCTTGATGTGTGAACTCCTTGATGTGATGATTGTGTTGAATAAATGTGATAGTCTTGTTTGACTAGTGTTTCATCAACCACTCCCTTTGTGACTTTATCGTTATCTCCTTAGCCAAAGCCTTGTTGCCTTGCCTCTTATATCGTATCTATTCCAGGATGACGAACACTCGCCACAACCAGCACGCGAATCCACCACCACCACCGGACCCAACCCCTGCCCAACTGCTCGCGATCATCATGGAGGATCGCCAAGCTGCCCGGGAGGAGCGTCAAGCTCATCTCGCCGCCCTGCAGCAACTTGCCGCTGCCCACGCCAACCAGAACAACAATGGTGGCAATGGCAATGGCGACGAGGGTGGAAATCAGCGCTCTACCCTGAGTGACTTCCAGAAGACCACACCGCCTACCTATTCCAAGGGACTTCATCCCCTGGAAGCAGATGACTGGTTACGCACTATCGAGAACGACCTGGAAGTTGCCTCGGTAGGAGAGAATGAGAAGGTCCTGTATGCTACCCACTACCTTGCTGGACCTGCAAGAGCTTGGTGGGAAACTACCAAGACCCTCCAGCAAGCGGGTCATGTCATTACCTGGGAGGAGTTCAAGGACAAATTCCGCAAGAAGTTCATCTCTAGCGGTCTTCTCGAGAGAAGAAAGATGAGTTCCGTAAGCTAAGGCAGGCAGGCAGAGATGTGGTCGGTTATCTGGATGAGTTTACCGATCTTGCTCGGTATGCTCCTGAAGATACCGACACGGAGAAGAAGAAGATGGAGCGCTTTCTGAACGGACTCCATGATGAGATGCAATGTGCCTTGGTTGTCCATGACTTCCGTGATCTGGAGTCACTAGTGGACAAGGCCATTCAGCTGGAGACCAAGCGCAAATCCATGTTTGAAGGCCGCAAGAGAAGGATGATATTCAGGAAGGTTCCAGCAGCCAGAAACCTCGCACCTTCCAGCCAGCCCCAAGCCAGTTTACCAACCACCCCCAGCTCCACGTCCCAACTATCCCAACCGTCCCAACAACAACAACAATGTCCCCCGCCCAAACACAACAACAACTACCGCCCCAATGGCAACAATCGTCCCGGAGGAACACCAACAATTTTACCTACTGCCAGCGTTGTCTGCTTTGAATGCGGCAACAAGGGTCACTACTCCCGAGACTGCCCCAATCCCAAGAGGAATGTTCAGCGCCCCAATGCACCAGCACCCAACTCTGGACAAGGCCGTAATGGAAATGGAAATGGCAAGAATGCTGCACCCCGTGGCAATGCCGCTGTTGCAAGAGGCCGCCTGAACCATATTGATGCTGAGGAAGCCCAGGAAGCGCCAGATGTTGTGCTGGGTACGTTTCTTGTCAACTCAGTACCTGCAACTGTTCTGTTTGATTCTGGTGCTACCCATTCCTTCATTACCGAAGAGTTTGTCTCTAAAGGAGGTTTGGTAGAAGAGTTCTTACCCAAGCATATGAGTATACAAATCCCTGGCTCTACCCTAGAAACCCGGAGGTTCTGTCCCAATACCCCCATAGAGATCGAAGGAGAAAATTTCCAGTTAACTAATCATTCTAGGAACCCAGGCATAGATGTCATTCTGGGTATGAATTGGTTAGCAAAGTATCATGGTCGTATAGACTGTGCTAGAAGAGCAGTATCCCTCACCACAGACCAGGGAACTGAAGTGGAGTATGCCTCACCAGCCAACCAATCCCAACCCAGATGTCATGAAGGCATATCCCGACCAGCTCTAGATGAGATCCGAGTTGTTCATCTATTCAAGGATGTTTTCCCGGAGGAATTGCCTGGTATGCCACCAGACCGGGATATTGAGTTCGTGATTGAACTTATTCCTGGAACAGCCCCTATATCCCAGAGACCCTACCGGATGAATCCAGAAGAACTGGTGGAATTGAAGAAGCAGTTAGCTGATCTGCTCAGCAAAGGTCTGATTCGCCCAAGCGCTTCACCTTGGGGATCACCCATCATCTTCGTGGACAAAAGAGACGGTACCACACGCCTGTGTGTGGATTATCGTAAGCTCAATGACGTAACCATCAAGAACAAGTACCCCCTTCCCAAGATCGAGGATCTGTTCGATCAGATGAACGGAGCCCGAGTCTTTTCTAAGATCGATCTTCGGACAGGTTATCACCAGTTGAAGATTCGAGAGTCTGACATTCCCAAGACCGCCTTCACCACCCGATACGGATTGTTTGAATACACCGTTATGTCCTTTGGCTTGACCAATGCCCCTGCTTATTTCATGAATCTCATGAATAAGATCTTCATGGAGTACCTCGACAAGTTCGTGGTTGTCTTCATTGACGATATCCTTATCTATTCCAAGACCGAAGAAGAGCATGCTGAACATCTGCGTCTAGTTTTGGAGACCCTCAGAGAACACCAACTGTATGCCAAACTTAGCAAGTGTGAGTTTTGGCTAAGTGAAGTTGCATTCCTTGGACACGTGGTGTCTGCAGGAGGAATCTCTGTTGACCCCGAGAAAATCAAAGCCATTCTAGACTGGAAATCACCCACTAGCGTGACTGAAATCCGAAGTTTTCTCGGACTAGCAGGTTATTACCGCAAGTTCGTTGAAGGATTCTCCAGTATAGCCAAACCCATGACCCAGTTGTTGAAGAAGGATAAGAAGTTTGAATGGACCCAGAAGTGTGAAGATAGTTTTCAAGAACTGAAAAAGAGACTAACTTCAGCCCCAATCCTAATCATGCCGGACGTCACCAAGAGTTTCGACGTGTATTGTGATGCTTCACGTCTCGGACTTGGTTGCGTTCTGATGCAAGAAGGAAAAGTTGTGTCGTACCTGTCTCGACAGTTGCGACCGCATGAGGAGAATTACCCAACCCATGACCTGGAGTTAGCAGCTGTGGTTTTTGCTTTGAAAACATGGCGACCCTATCTGGTGGGTCATCGCTGTGAGGTCTATACAGATCACAAAAGCTTGAAGTACATTTTCACTCAGAAGGAGTTGAATCTGAGGCAGAGAAGGTGGATGGAATTGATCAAGGACTATGATGTCGGAATTCATTACCATCCCGGAAAAGCCAATGTGGTAGCCGATGCCTAAGCCGAAAGCCCTGCACCCTGAATGCCCTAATCCAAGCAGAGCAACCAGCCTTGTTTGAGGAGATGGAAGATTTTGGACTTGAGCTGGTTAGCCATGGATATCTTGCCAACCTAGAGTTAGCCCCAACCCTGATGGATCAAATCAAGGAGGCCCAGAAGGGTCATGAGAGTATCGAGGGGATTAAAAAGAAGATACCCCTTGACAAAGCACCTGGTTTTGCCATAGATGCTGAAGGAGTTCTGAGATTCAAAGGACGCCTATGTGTGCCCGATGATAAGGAACTCAAGGGTCTGATCCTAAAGGAAGCCCACGATACCCCATACTCGATCCACCCTGGTGGAACCAAGATGTACCAAGATCTTCGTGAGAGTTTTGGTGGCATGGAATGAAGCGAGAGATTGGTTCTTTCGTGGCCAAGTGTGATATCTGTCAGCGAGTCAAAGCGGAGCACCAGCGCCCTGCAGGATTGCTCCAACCCCTTAAGACCCCCGAGTGGAAATGGGATGAAATTGGAATGGATTTTATTACCGGACTTCCTAGGTCAAACCGAGGCCATGACTCAATCTGGGTCATCGTTGATCGGCTGACCAAAGTTGCCCATTTTATCCCCGTCAAGACCACTCACACCGGAGCACAGCTAGCAGACTTGTATATTTCCAGAATAGTAAGCCTGCACGGAGTGCCTAAAAGGATTGTATCTGACAGAGGCACGCAGTTCACCTCACGGTTCTGGAAAGCTCTTCACGAAGCCCTCGGAACCCACTTATCATTCAGCACAGCCTATCATCCTCAGACCGGAGGTCAGACCGAGCGAGTAAACCAGATTCTGGAAGATATGCTTCGTGCATGTGTCCTAGCCTATGGCTCTAAATGGGAAGATTGCCTTCCGTTTGCAGAGTTTTCCTATAACAATAGTTATCAGTCCAGTCTGCAAATGGCCCCATTTGAAGCACTTTACGGCAAGAAGTGCCGTACACCTTTGAACTGGTCCGAGACCGGAGAAGGAAAAGTGTTTGGACCAGATACCCTCCGTGAAGCCGAGGAGCAAGTTCAACTTATCCGTGAACGTCTCAAAACGCCCAATCCCGTCAGAAAAGTTATGCCGATCCCAAGCGTCGTGACGTCACCTTTCAACCTGGAGATTTTGTCTATCTTCGGGTGACGCCACTCAAAGGGATGCAACGTTTCCATGTCAAAGGAAAGTTGGCACCCAGATATATCGGACCTTTCAAGATTCTTGCCCGTCGTGGAGAAGTAGCCTATCAGTTAGAGTTGCCCCCAGAATTATCAGAATTTCATAATGTCTTCCACATTTCCCTGCTCCGGAAGTGTCTTGAAGTTCCTGACCAACCCGACGTTTTCAAGAACATTGACCACCACTCCATCGACCTGAACCATGATCTGACTTATCGTGAGAGACCGGTCAAAATTCTCGACGAAGATATTCGTCTCACCCGGAGGAACAAGATCAAGTTTTATAAAGTCCAGTGGACTAACCACTCTGAAGAGGAAGCAACTTGGGAACGTGAGGACTATCTTAGAAGCGAATTCCCAACCTCTTTAGCACCTAAGCCTAGCCAATCTCGGGACGAGATTTATCCTAAGGGGGGAAGGATCTGTAACATCCCAAAATTGTAACCCAGCTTTATTAGTCAAAAATTGTGGGCCAACAAAAAACTTTTGTTATTTTATGTGTGTTTGTTTGATTATGCTTGCTTGAGTTGTTGTTTGCTCTAAATAAAAACTTGAAGAAAAGAAAAGAAATAAAACAAGTGCTAAAACAATAAAAATAATGTGACAAGTGTCACATTAAATCTCCAAGTGAGAATTCTAAAATTCTTCCAAAACCAAAAATTCAGTGGGGAGAATGTGACCCCTCTCTTTTCATCCTTAAAACTTTTCTCTCTCTCTCCCTAATTTAAATTGTATTCTAAATTCTATTTTCAAAATTCAAAATGTTTCTTTAACATTGGAAATCATCAAAATCACCAAGCTACACTTCCAAAATAAATACCCCAGTGGTACCCAAACTTGACAAAACATTTTGAAGCAAACCATGAAAAGAAATTTCAGAAAATCCAATTTTGGTTTGGTTCGGGAATAGATCGAACACCTGCTGATCACCACTGTGTTCTTCCCTAACCCGAAAATCCAATCCAAAATCCGAGCTCAATTCGGAGCAATCCCGTGCCATTAGTGTTTCCACTCCCTCACCTCACCTCACTCACTCGAAGGACGATGAAGAGACGCGCTCGTTGACCCCAGAGGAGGCAAGCCGAAGCTCCACGCCATTGCCGTCCTCAGAGCTCCCGCACGGGTCGTCTCGTGGAGAGAGCAGACGCAACGCTGAGACGACGCCGCGCCGTGCCCGCCACACCACCCAACTCTCTCCGCCCCTGCCCGACGAGACTCGACCGCCGCAGAGCCCTCTGGCGTGCGCTCTGTCCGCGCCAGAGCACGCCGAGCGACGCGGCGACGCCGAGGTCAACTACGAGCACCGCACGCCTCCGCGCTGCCCCACCTCACCCCTCTGGTTCCGTCACCTCCACCGCGTCGTATGAGAGCACCCCTGCCCCTCTTAGGCACCGCACGCACTCTACCCGACCCCAGCGCACGCGCCGGAGCACGCCGCTCGCCATGGCCGGCCGAGCACGGCATCGACGCTCGCGCGCCACCCCTGTCCCCCTCGACCACCGACCGCTTCTGCAGCATCCCCTAGCTCCCCGCAACCCCTCTGGCACCCCCAGCCGGACCCAGCGCCTCTCTTTCCCTCACTCCACCACCGCGCCGTGGAGCGCCGAGCGCCTCCGCCCGCTATAAAAACCCACCCCGCACCACCTCTTCTCCACACACCTCCACCACTTCCCTCTCACGCCCCTCACACCAGAGCATCGCCAGGAGGGCGAGCTTTCCATCACAGCCACCGTGCACACGCACGGCAGTGCGCTGCCGCGCCGAGGAAGAAGACGATCACGGCCAGGTCGTGCCTCTCTTCCCCTGCCTTCTCTCTGCCCCTCACTCGCCTCACCATTACACCCTAGCTCACCCGCCGCGTTTTGCCCGTGTTTCATGCACAGCAGCGCCGCGGAGGACTCTCCGGACTTGGAGCACGGCCGCGGAGGAGGAGCCGAACACGCCGCCGTCGATTGAAGCCGTCCCAGCACGCACTACTCACCCCAGAGCTTCCCCACTCCCTCCGCCGTCGATCCCCGTCATCTCCGCCACCACCCGAGCCCCCAGGTGAGCGAATCGAGAGCACCGCCGTCGCCGGAGCCACGGCGCCGCCAGAAAATGGTCGCCGCCGTGTCGTTGATCCTCAGCCGTAGGATTAGAGATCAAGGGTAGCGTACCGTTTCGTTTAAGTAGACACTGACTGGTGGACCCCACCCGTCAGCGTTTTAAACTTAAACCCGCGCGCGAAACGTTTCCCAGAGTCGCTGACGAGTGGACCCCACCCGTCAGGGATCTCATCTTTATCCAGTAAATCGAATTTAAATCCTCTCTGAATTCAGTACTGGACACTACTTTGAAATTCAATAACTCGAGTTCTAGGAATCCAAATAAATCAAACTCAAATGTTCTGAAAGATTATAAAATTCTTTAACTCACCAAAGTGGTCTCATCTCATTTAAATAAATAATAAAAGTGTATTAATAAAAATGCTCCATAAGGTTTAAAACACCAAACCATTTGTTTCTGGAGTTATATTAGTCCAAATAACTTGAAACCGATTTTGGTAGCTTTGTATTAGGATCCTTTAGCTCCCCAAATTTTGGTAGAATTAATGAGCAGTGTAAAATCCTTAGCCTTTGGTTGAACTTCAGTAAACCCTTCTGCACTAAACCAATTAGTGTGAATTAATAGTAGGTCCAATTAAACTAAACCCAAATTTTGTTAGGTCACATACAACCAAGGTTAGTTATCCCTAAAAGGATTTAATTTTTGGAGCAACCTAATTTGGTTGGTAGCTAAAACTTGATTAAAAACCTTCTGAACTAAAACAAATGTGTAGGGAGTTTGATAACTCCAAATGACCTCAATCCAATTGGGTTGTCTTCTACACATCAGTAGCTATCCATAGAATTTTAGTTTGAAATTTTGTGACCAACCTAAATTAATTGGTGAATTAAAAGGTGTACAACTAGTTTCTGCCTTAGTTTGAAAATAACTAAATAAAGGTTAATTCGATTAAATTGAAACCACATTGTGTTGCTTGATGTATGCAGTGGCTATTTATAGCATTTGTGATTGTAATGCTGTGATGATGCTTGAGTTAGTATAGTGATGGTTTGTTTTGCTTGATTAACGTTTAGACGATACCGTTGACGGATTTATCGAGGAAGGAGGTTTTGTTGAACCAGAAGATCAGGACCAGTACCACTTTGTTGAGCAAGGCAATCTACTCCACTGAGCTTGCATTTATATACATCTATTTTTTTATCTCAGGAGTTGTTCAAAAGTACCAATGATTTTGGAAAACCCTTTTTACAAATACATGAAAACTATTTTGCCACCCTATGTAGAAGTATAAGGTAGTTACTTAAAACTATAGGATGGGAAAAACAAGGTTTCTCAAAACTCCTTTGAAAGTACTTGGATGAAGGTGAAATGCCGAAAGGTCGGTATTAAGTTGGAGAGTGGTGGTGTTGTCTTTGAAAAAAAAAAATGCACATTGTGTCCTAGTACTATGACGACCAACCAATACCCTGTGCGACCACATTTACCCCCATATGGGGCGGGGCGTAGTCATATAATTTGCTCGTGTTAGTACTGGATGCCTCAATAACGAGGATAACCTCGTTCCATGAGGGGATGGTCTGAGGACCTACCCCCTGACCCGGGTCCTCTAAAGAGAAGGACGCCTAAGGGCTGTTATGATTGAATTGGAGATAGAGGATTTGTAGGGCCATTAAAATTCGCCGGGCAGAACTACGAGTCCTCACACTTAGTTTCTGAGGATTTAAGTGTCGATGGAAAGTGTCGTAGCGGCAGGATCCTATACTAGCATGAGCAAAGGACAGGCTATGGCCGGGAACTCAACTTCGCATACCCCTGGTATGGCGGGACGTGGCTGACACGATGAGTGACCGGATGGGTGTGGGAAAAGCATGCTACCTCTGCAGAGTGTAAAACTATTCGAATAGCCGAGTCCTCGGATATGGACAGTTGGGAGGCTGTCCTAAGGCCATGTGCAAGATTTTATAAAACTTTGAGTTTTGAAAAGAAAATGAAGTGGAAAAGGTTGCATACTTGTACCAATGAGTTGGTACAAGGTCGTGGAGTGAAATGGACCATGATTGAGATATGGTCGGAAGAAGGAGGAGTTTGGAGAAGTAACTAAAATGATGATTTCTTAAAGGAGAGTTATAAACTTCTTCTTACCCCTTTTCGGTAAAAATTTAGAGATGTTTTAAATAAATAAAAGTTTTAAGAAATAAAACTAAAACTAGTGCTCACTCAAGTAGGGTAGTTTGCGAGTACAATCAAATGTACTCATATTGGTTTCGTCCCTGGCTATTGTCTTAGCCAGACTTCCAGGAGCCCTACGTTGAAGAGGAGTTTGGCGACGTCTATGCAAACTAGGATCTTCATAAGTCAACTGCCTGTCGGGTGTTGTTAGGATGGATTAGCTCTACTACCGTAGCTTCCGCTGAATAAAGAAGATTGACCCTTGAAGGCACCTATGTATAATTAGGCCAGTATGGCCATGTTTGTAAGACTTTAAACTCGGTATTGGATGGATGTAAACTTTGATATTCAGTTCGGATTATGTGCAACGACAGACTGATCATGGGATCGTTGTGTTAAGCATAATCGGGTATTTCGGACGACTAGTCCGGGGTTCCCACAGGAGGCTGCTTACTTCGACTGCATCGACAACGGCGAAGAAGAGTACGTGTACGTCGCCGGAGTTGCGGCGGTCGCGGCGGGCACCGCGCCGCCCGAGCCCGAGCCTCCCATCGGCGTCGGCGGCTGTGTCCCCAACACCGAGGACGAGGCGGTGCAGGCAGCCCACATGCAGCTGAACGCGCAGAGGGCGGCCGCGTTCATGTCCGCAGCGCGCGCCTGCGCCGACGCGGCGGTGGAGGCCAAGTTTGCGAACTCGCGCAGAGCAATCGAGACCGCTGCGCGGGCGGCGTGCCGCAAACGGCACCGCGAGGCCAAGGCGGCCGCGGCCGCCACCGTGGCCGACAATGGAGCAGTTATCGACTGATCCAAGTGGTGCGGTACCCCAGTATAAAAAAAAGTTTGGGGAAAAAAGTGGCAAGCGGACTCAATGCGTCGGCCCCATTGGGCGCAGTGACCGGAAAGGGGCGGACCTGGGCCGGACGCGCGTCCTGTTGCCGACGCAAACGGACCAAACGCGGACCAAACGCGCGTCCGTTTGCGTCGGCTCGTTGGAGTCATCCTTAGGATGATTCCAACGGAGCGACCCAAATGGACACCAATTTTGTCCAGATTTTGTCCATTTGGGTCGCGGTCCGGGCAGTACGAACACGAGCGGACATGCCTGTTCAGCCAGTGCCTCCAACGGTGGCGACGCATCCCATTTGGAGCGGACAACATCAAGGAAAAAAAAATCAGCAACACGAATTGGCCAGCGGCAAGACAGAGCAATGTCGCCGGAGGCGTGAAGGTCAGTTCGATGCGGTATAGCCAAACCCGTCTGAGCCGGAAACAGCGGCAGCAACAGAAAGCAAGAGAGAGCAGCAGCCAGTTCACGCTACAGAGAGCAGGAGCAGGTTCACGCCAAAGTAGCTACGCGAGCTGCTGCTCTCTGCTTGTGCGCGAGCGGCAACGAGTTGCTGCTGCTGGCCGTCTAGCTAGAGCTCGGGGCGGCGGCAGGGCTTGGAGACCGGCGACGAGAACGACCATGAGTACCTGGCGTAGACGTCACCGCCGCGAACCACTGCGCTCGCCCAACGCGCCGATGCCCGCGCGCGCCTTGGACGACTTGCAGGACGTGCTCGAGGGCGTCGTCTCCAAGGCCGCCGCCTCGTCGTTCCAAGAAGAGGTGAAGCCGTCCTCGTCGCGGGAGGGGAAGGGAGCGACGGAGATGGCGGATGCAGACGCCGGCAGCACCTCGAGCTCTCTCGTCGGCGACGCGCCTCCGGCCAGCGGCAAAAATGCAAGGATTCAATGCGGTGGGGAATTTCTAGAGAGAGAATAGTGCGGTAGGTGGGAAGAGAGGGGAGAGAGGATTTGTTTGACTGACATATGGGCCATCACGCGGACAGGGAGGACACGAGAGGACACAGCGGACGTGTTTTTCTGTCCGCCCACGACGCATCGGTGACCCAAATTTGGGCCAGGAATGCGCCGCGGCGGACAGAAAAACGGACCGCGGTCCGTTTGCGTCGCCCCGTTGGGCCGTGTTTTTGGCTCTAGCGGACAAGGACAGACGCGCGCGGACTCGATGCGTCGCCCCGTTGGAGTCATCCTTACGACAATCATTCTAATCATCCACCATGCCCCCCCCCCCCCACCCCACCCCGAAAACAATCCAACTAATATAATCGGATATCTAAAAAAAAGGTAATATAATTGGTTCTCAACTTTGCACGAATTCATTATTACTGTCTATTTCAAAAGTTACAGGTCCATTACAGGTTAACGCCTCCTTTGATTTGAAGGAAACCTAGAGGAAACGTACAAGGTTAGGAATTTTTCCCAAGATTGCACTGTTCACAACTTTGATTCACAGGAATGGTGTAAGGGAAAAGTAGAGGAAATATTCCTTCAGATCTCACTTCTAGGCAAAACGTAGAGGAAATCAACAATTCACTCAGACCTCATTATTGGAACCCTGTGCACAAGGAACAAGCAAAGTTTTGCACATGCCATCCTTTCCATTTCCTATCCCTTTCCAATTTCTTTGAATTTCTTTCCTATGAATCAAAGAGGCCCTAAGAGTTGGTTGAATCCTAATCAATCGACCTGAGTTGAATGTAGAGAAGTTAATCCAGAATTGCAAACACTTTATGTAGCTAAATTTGAAAATGATTTTTTTGTGGATTCGTAGTCTCGCTAAGTCTATCTATTCGATAACATCACGATTGAATCAACGTAATATAATGTGTGGTGCAACTACAGGCCCCTCTGTTCGTGGAGACGAAGATGACGTCGGGCGTGGGGGGAACAAAGAAGCGACGTGGCATCTTATCGCCATTGATGGTACCAACGTCGGACGCGTACGCCAGCGCGGCAACACGTTGGATCGGGCATGGCCATGTCTGCATGCCCAACCTCAGCCACCGGCTCCAATGGTGCCTCTGTCGCGTCGTGCCAGACCACCTTCTCGACGCGCTACAACTCCGCGAGAATCTCCGTCAGCGGGCACTCTTCCAACGGCACCGGTCGGCGAGGGTCAACGGTGGCCTATCGGGCCGTAAACAAAGTTAGTTTGGTTTATGTCGTTGTTGTAAGAAATAACATGCAATATCTGGCAACATTATAAACCGTTGGCCAACAACTTTGGAGGCAAAAACGTTATCATCAAAACATACCAACATGGGAAGGTTCGAATATCTCATCGGAAAAAAAATGATAATGAAGAAGTTCATAAATCGGATACACGTTTTGTTAGATAAATCAAATTTGAATTTGCAACTTATGAAACAAATCTTTGTGACACCATCGTGCATGTACGTGCATGCATCCTCGTAGTATGACATAAACTTTGTGAGGAGAAAGATATCCGGCCACCCTCTCAGTGCATGCATCCTCCTAGTATAACATAAACTAGGCATATTAGCTATGATTCTTAGTAAATTGGATATGAATTGTGAAAGTGCAATTCAAATTAAATCCAAGTTGATTAGTCATGTAAATTGGATATGAATTGTGAAAGTGCAATTCAAATTAAATTCAAGTTGTCATGTATGAAATGCAAAAGTTATAAAGGTTGTTGTTTTTTTTTTTCCAAATTTACATACATTGTTTGCATTATTATGAATTTCAGATGAGAAGTTATATTTTTTACATTTTTTTAATTATTGAATGAAAGTGCAATTCAAATTAAAATAAAGTTGATTAATCAAGTATGGAATGCAATAGTTAAAAAGGGTTTTTTTTCTACAAATTTTCATATATTCTTTGCAATTCAAATTAAATTCAAGTTGATTAGTCATATAAATTCGATATGAATTGTGAAAGTGCAATTCAAATTAAATTCAAGTTGTCATGTATGAAATGCAATAGTTACAAAGGTTGTTGTTTTTTTCCAAATTTTCATACATTGTTTGCATTATTATGAATTTCAGATGAGAAGTTACATTTTTTACAATTTTTTTGTAATTATTAAATGAAAGTGCATTTCAAATTAAAATAGAGTTGATTAATCAAGTATGGAATGCAATAGTTGGAAAGGTTTTTTTTTCCTGCAAATTTTCATATATTCTTTGCATTATTCCGAATTTGAGATGGAAAGTTATAAATTTTACAGATTTTATTTTTTCCTGTAATTATTAAATGTCTGGCGGAGGGGGCCACATGTCATTCTGTTGGTAATTTTAAAAATGCGAAGAATCTGACATGTGGGCCGCTGTGATGCAATCAGGTGACGTCAGGGTCGCCGGCGGCCGACGCGGCCGCGCTGCCGAGCTCGCGCTCGAGCAGCTGTGCGCGCGCGCCGGCCTGAGAGTGCGCGGATCCGCGAGAGGAGACGCAGGGAAGCTGTACAGGCGGTGAGATGGACCATTTGGTGGCCGGAATCGCCGGCGGCGAGCGATTCCGCGGCGGCGGACGGCGAGCGCGGCGTGGATGATTCCGCCGCGTGCGTGGCGTTCCGGCAGCCCAACCTCGGCGAGGGAGGAGAGGCAGCGGTGGCGGAGGCCGGTGCGTGCTTGGATTCGAGGGGGGAGGACCGGAGCGGCGGCATCGAGCGCGGCGGCCGGCGGCGACTTCCGGGGGCACGCGGAGAGAGAAGGAGAGGGAGGGGTATGTGCGTGTGTTTTTGCAGGGGTCCCTGAAGTTGTTCGAAATTGCGTCTAGGTCCTTCGCAGCGGTAAAATGTGGACTGCGGGGTAATTGTTCGGGTTGCGAGTTTGTCTTTGCAAACTTGGTTGCGCCAAAAATCGTGCGTGAGCTCTGATTGGTAGAAAGTCCCGAGCTATAGTGTTGCTATAGTATTGTGCGGCTTCGGGGGCGATCTAGACCGTCCGTCCGCGCGATCGGACGGTGAGCGTTCAAAGGGCGACGTGGATGCCAGATTTGAAGGTGAACCTGACCAACTTTCATATATAGTTGTATTTTGTGTCCGCCACGACGGAAGCACCACTGAAAAAAATCATTGTTGTTCTCTATGGCAACACAACACGGTTATTTTCTGATTTCCTTCATGATCTTAGCCTCCGAAAGATGGCCCTCTGCTTTAGATGCCGCCGCAGAAAATGCCCATCTTTGAAGAAATCTGGGAAGAAGGAGAGGTACCACCACTGAAGGCGGTGGAGAAGTTGGGCACGCACAGCACGCCGTGGCCAATCCAGCGCACCGCCGCTCGAGCATAGGCGTCCGGGGTCAGCACGAACAATTTGAACAAGCTTAGTTTCACGGCATTGGACACCATATTCGTCTCCACCAGGAAAGGGATCTGCACATGTTAGGCGATCAGCTCTGGTTAATCCAAGCCTAGAAAAGCAAAAAATGTGATTAATTTTGAGGAGGTCCAACGTTATTATGGCACCTGGCATTGCACATCGATCCCTCCGCACTTGTACTCGACGGAGAGGCTTCTTGAGAGTTCAAGAACGTACCGTTTGGTGGCGACATAAACGGAATAGAGTGGATAGGACGGTACGGCGAACGACGAACCGGAGCCGACGTTGACAATGGTGCCCCTGCCCCTCCTTAGCATCTCGGGCACCACCATTACCTGCGTCAACGCCATCACGTTCACATCTATGATCCTCGCTAGGGATTCGATCCGGGCCTCATGGAAGCACATGGCGTCAGGCTTCACTACCCCTGCGTTGTTCACCAATATCCCAATGTCAAGCCCCTCCACCGCCTCCCGGAGCCGCCCCATCGCTTCCTCGCCCTGGCGGTGCCGACGAGGGCGAGGTCGAAGAGCTCGGTTCTTGTTTGCACACTATGGGTGGCGGAGATGGTCCTAGAGACGTCTTGGAGCTTGGCGGGGTCGCGGACGATGAGGATGATGTTGAGGCCCCGACTGGCGAGCTCTAGGCCCATGGAGCGGCCGATGCCAGACGTCGGGCCGGCCGGTGACGATAGCCCAGGCGCCGTAACAACGACGGAGGTCGATGGGGCGACGCAGACAGAGCGAGAGGTAGGCGAGGAAGCGGATGCTGACCGCGGCAACGTGGAGAACGCCGAGGAATGCCAGCGAGGAGAAGAACCACAACGGCACGGCCATCCTGCCAATGTAATGTAGTACTCTCTCCGTATCAAAATATAAGACTTTGTGCATGTTGGGCCCAAATGCACCTAGACATGTGCATCCTGGCGGTTGGGGATATATAACAACCAACTTGAACTGCCTAGGAGTAAACTGCATTTGGAAAAACGTGTTGGCCACATTGTTTATGACAGTTCGTAACATTGATGGATGCCATATCTTGTTTGAAATTAGGAGAAGCAAGCATATGCATGTTTTTCATGTGCGTAGCTGGATGGTTTAACGTGCGCCATGGTGTGCGTGTCGTCGTTATCCGCTATAGCCCCGGCCACAAAATCTTTGGTGGGTGGGGGCTGTCCACGGATGGACCCAGAAAAATTTAGGCGTGGGGGCAAAACAAGTGATTGAGGGCATTTTTTGTATAAATTTACAAAATCTAAAGAAATTCCTGTAAAATGAACAAATACTATAGAAATTCAAAAATTTGAGTGGGGGCCTAGGCCACCACTCAGGCTTCGGCTACACTTGCGTCCGCCCCTGTGGCTGTCCAGTCTTTCTTTACACTGATTATCTTTTGGACCACCTTATTAATCATACTTACTAAGAGTTAATACATCATGAAGGTGTACTGGAAGCATCAATCCAAGTACATTGATCAGATCCTGAGCTAATCTATCCAAGTATATTGATAAGACCCCAAGCTAATCTAATGACTTTATGCGGTACAGAATTAGACTCTCGGAACATATTCTCATTGTATAAACCATGATCAATGAAGGCTTGGGGCCCAAGCCCAAAAGCACATCATCGGCCACTCTCCAATTGGCTAACGTGCTATAGTAGCCCAAGCCCAAGAGCTTTAACCCACGACAACACTCGCCTTGCCGTGAATCTAAATACAATTTTTGTAACAAGGGAAAGGTTCGGAGAGTGCATATCTAGTCATATCACACCTTATATGATACCATGATACCACTTATCAAAATTCAAATTTGAAAGTTTCAAAAAATGTGAAGCAAATTTGTGGGTGTTCACAAGCTATGTGTTTATGACTCCTAAAATTTGCG
Source organism: Poa pratensis (assembly GCA_947311845.1). Classification (NCBI taxonomy): domain Eukaryota; kingdom Viridiplantae; phylum Streptophyta; class Magnoliopsida; order Poales; family Poaceae; genus Poa; species Poa pratensis. The sequence continues at coordinate 5,492,996 of CAMZMU010000054.1, forward strand.
GAACCAAATTCGAAATACATGCAGAGAACTAAAAACGACTTTGTTTCACTCGTGTATTTTGAGTTTGGTTCTGAAAATTTTAGAAAAGGCAAACACACATCTTGTGAACAGACACCATTTTTTCGGATTTTTGGCACTTATAAATTTGAATTTTGAAGAGTGATATCATTATATCATTTAAGACATGGTATCAATAGACCCCCCCCCCCCCCCTCGATGGGTCTTGGAGCATCACTAATCCGGTGTTACAAATTACAACCATGACCTTAAGAAAATAAAAAAATGCATCCTAGTCCTTTGAATTAGCACACATGACCCTGAACTGAAAAATGCAATTGCAGTTCGGCTCTTCAGCACCGTGATGGAGAAAAGCTCCAGATCACGGTGATTTACCGGCAGGGCCGGCCCTGAGCTTGTGCGGCCGCACAGGCCCCTCGTTGCTTAGAGCCCCATCCAGGTAAGTACATGCATGCTAATTAGTTTAGAAAATGGTTTGACCAAATTAATTAGCTCAAATGCTACAATTTGGACCTTTGGAGTGACCATACGTATGGTTCTCTACAATAAAAGGACCGACCTGAGGAGTTTGGACTTACATACACAACTGTTACCGTTTATAATTATTTGTGTATAGGGGGCCCATTTATTGTTTTGCTCCGGGGCCCTAAAATGTTAGGACCGGCCCTGTCTATCGGGGACGAGACCACTTGGGCTTTAGCAGATGGACGTCACCATGATGGAGCAGAAGGGTCTGCTTGGGTATTCCGACCATGAGGTTGAGTTGGCGTTTGCAGAACGCCTGGAGCAGGTGCCTTTCAGCAATTGAGGTCAACGACATGGCGACATCAGGCCGTGGAGAAGTCACATTAAGATCTACCAATAGTGTTTAAACTCCTATTTCGTGGAGGAGGCTCAAAGGGAAGATCTGCTTCATTGTAATCAACAATTATTCGATGTCTATTAGCTTCCCCCCCCAAGAAAGTGAACATCAGAATACATGGTCATCTCCGCGTGTTTCGGTTATGTCTATCCGACCTCTTTCACATGCATTTTATCTTGTGATACCCTTCGTGTTTGAATTTACTATATCATCTTATTTGTCGTTTTACGTAGTTCATTAAGCTCATCTTTTTTATCCACAACCTATAAAAGTTGTTAATAATAGAATAAATTTGTATAGTCTATTCTTCTATGTTATCCATCTCAATCCTTGAAGCAACTTCTTATTGCTTAGCTTAATGATTCATCTTTTTTTGTTTAATGCGGTATAATGTAAGCTTCATATTTTCCTTTATCAAAGGCGTTTACCTATCATACAAATTAAAAAAGGAAGATTGTTACTTAATCATTTAGTGAAAAAGGGCGAAAGCCGATACAAGAAGGCCAATGCCACTCAAACATAAAAAATCCAATGCTAAAATCACCACTGATGCCAATGATTCATAAAAAACAACAACCATGCACACACAAACCAACGAGAAACCCGCTCCAATGAAACTAGCTGGCCTCCCATTAGTGTGTGAGCAAAGACGACTACAATGGCAAGATGAAACCATGGACTCTAATGCTGAGCTTAAGTAGGTTGCACTTTACAACGCACTTCGCCAAAAACGACGCTCTAACATGTCGATGACCATCACTCAGGGCAAACATGTCACCCACACGACACGAGGTAAACAATCTCAAAGCTGCTTCCAGCTGCTCCGCCTAGCCCCACACGGTTCACCGCCATCACCATGATAGAAGTTTCATGTTTTTTTTGGTTTATAACAATAGCTCGATTAACAATGTAACAATTAGCTTGAACTTCACAAAGTAGTGTTTATGTCATATATATACTAAACCCCATTGGAGCAGCGTTTTGGCTCCAGGGTTATTTAAAACTTATTTTAAACACATTTCAAATGTCAAAAAAATTCCAAAAAAGAGTTCACATGTACATCTGCGCATGCTATGTGTTCAAAAAATAGTTTTGTGAAAAAGCGATTTTTCTTGCCTATGTAAGAAAGGCAAATTTTTGTGCTAAATAAGAATTTTCACATGACATATTTTTTTTCACACAAGCTAAAAAAATGTTGGTTTCACGCAGAACTTTATCTGCCCACATAAAAATGTGGAGATGCATGCGCAGAATTTTTTGACATTCCAAAATTTGTTGTTTCTGTGAAGGGAGCATATGCACATGGGAGGCAAAGTGAAATTCTGCCATATTTTGGCCATTTTTAGCTGCAAAAAAAAAAAAACTACTAGACAGGTATAATTAACAACATTTTTGCCGGAAGACATGAAAAAAACTTGTGCGTGCTGGACCATGCAGAGCATGACACCTTCGATATGCCTTTACACTATTTGTACATTTTCTAATCCTTACAATGCAGAGATCACCAATAATGGTTGGCTGCTAGCACAAACACAGTGATCTGAAGTGTAACTCAGAAGTCACGATCATCCAACACCGGGAAGTAATTAAACTCAGTCAGAGAGCAGCACAGCGACCTTATCTATGTTCTCATCATGCTGCCGATCGAGCGCGACACTGTCGTAATTTCTCGTGAAATTTCACAAAATTAACCCTTTTGACAAAGTTTAACGAAAAATAACCATTTTTTGAAAATATTTTCAAATCTAACCCTTTTTTGTAGCGCCCAACGACGGGGCGCTACAACCTTCATGATAGCAACCTACACCGCGGCGCTACGGGCCTGCCAGCGTGGCACCGTGGGGCCCAAGGGGTCGACGTATAGCGCCCCACGGGCCGGCGCTACGCCTACGCGAATAGCTCCTTGAGCTGCGGCGCTACACGTCCCTCACTTACGCTCCTCGAGCCCACTCGAACCGCACGACAGCTCTCACTCGAACCTCTCTGTTCTCTGGAAGACCCATGGCCGGCGCCGCCTCTCTCCATCCCTCCTAAATCTCCACCCGATTCCCGCGGATCTGAGGGGGCTTCGTCCTTCAATCCTTCCCCAAGGTATTCCCCCCCTCTCACCTCAATTTCATCCATTAATTGTGTCACATTTGCTCTCTTTTTGCAACTTTTGGTGAAACCCTAGATTCGAAATTTGTATTGAAACTAGGTAATTTTGTTGGTCCTATAGCAATTAGGTAGCACATATAATCATTGAGAATCATGTGGAATGTTGATTTTGTAGTTCTATTTAACCGGTGGTTAGTTGTGAGGTGTATGTATTAGATGTGGTCAATTAGTTGTATTAGCAAGAATGCATGCCAAATAAAATGTTAATTTTTATGTCTGTTTTATATGAGATGTGATAGAGAACATGTATTCTTCTGAGATGCGGTGCCACTTTTGTATTTGTTGTCTATGTTCTATGTGAAAATCAAATATGCTACATCTTATTAGTTTTAATTTTGATGTAGGATGGAACTACTTGATGAGCAGTATGATCGTAAGCATCGTGCACGCATCATTGTGGAGGAGAAGAAGGTAACAAACAGTGGCAATGTTTGTTCATACATTTAGATGGCATGGAATTTATTGTTTGCACTTGTGTTTTGTAGGTGTTAAAACCACTTCGTCTTAGGTCTCACGAGGTATCAGACCCCGAGAAGATGCCATACGACGAGAGGTACACCAAGTACATCAAGAAGCTGAGGCTCCTTCCGTTCATCCAGCTTGTCTCCCGGTCGACAGTGAACATGAATCCTGCCGCCATCAGTGCCCTTGTTGACCGGTGGAGGCCAGAGACACACTCTTTTCACCTCCGCACCGGGGAGATGACCGTGACTCTCCAGGACATGTCGATGATCCTAGCACTCCCTATTGATGGTACACCTATTTGTTTCAGCACTAATTCAGAGGGATGGCGAGCAAATATGGAAGCCATGATCGGGGCTTCACCTGAACTGCATGCCGACCCCAAAAAGAATAGAACACCCGCTGGTGCTACTTTCAAATGGATACGTCTGAATTATGCCCATTGCCCTGATGGTGCCAATGACGATGTGATTGAGCGGTATGCACGCGTGTACGTGTGGTATGTGATCTCCCGTTCCCTGTTTGCTGACGGCAGTGGTAGGACCGCGCCGTGGATGTGGCTGAAGGCCTTATCTTCTTTTGAGTCAAATCTTAGTTGGGCCATGTCTTCAATTCTCCTTGAGCGATGTCTTCAATTCCAACAAGCTTTCAAACTTCACTCCCTCAGCAATACCATAGTTTTTGGGATTACTATCCTTCTTCGAAGTTGGCCTTGGTTCAAGAATTTTACTCGTGCCACCATCAACCACGGCTTTATCGGCGAGACTAAGATCACGGAACAATGGTAACCGATGATCCCGGCCCACTACCTTCTTGAATATTTCGGCTTCTTTAGCAGTGAACCCATCTTCATCAACATCTTCTTTGGGACCGTCGTCATCCGAGTCCGATGCATAGCATCGGTTATAAGGGATGTCATGGTCCATGTCCTCATGCCTACAATTTGTCTCCACATCACCAATATCATTTTTATGAAGCTCATACTCCGACGCGTCGCTCTCCTCCTCCGATTCTTCATATTGGTCACTTTGAATTGGGCTTGAAGGTTGGCTCCTTTCGTGTTGGGTCATTGTTGGTTGGCTAAAATCATGTTGAGTCATTGGAGGTGGACTCGACGTTGGATAGTACACTTCATGGGAATGAGGTGGCTCATTTTGAACCGGCCTCCTAACGTCATGTTTAGAGGCACACCGGTTCAAGTCAAACGTCCTGGTGGCAAATAACTCGAGAGCCTTGTCTTGAGATCCCGCCACCGTCTCCTTATATGCACTCCAACACAACTCGGAGTTGAGAGGCATAGTCTTCCAACGAAGATGCATTCCGAACCCAACATTATGCCTTCCCTCCAAAGAAAGAACATCATTTGGATCCGTCCAATTCAATGCAATCCGCACTCTATCCACAACCTCGGCATAGCTAGGACTATGGCCAAACACCACCACTTTCTCCGCCGAGTCATGCTCCACATTGCCTTTTAAGAAGGCATCCTTATCCACATGATGAACACTAACCATTCTCTCCATCTAAAAATAAAATATTGAACAACGAGAATGCATCAAATGATGCACATAAATCACTAAGATATGCTCTTGAAACAAATACAACAACAAAATCTAGCTCATTAGCTACTAACCCTAAATAAATCTACCTCATTAACTACACCTAGCAAAAACCCTAACCCTAACCTATGAAGGGCAAGCTCAACACTTCACAGCCATCATGCCCACACACATTGACCAATGGAATCAAGAAGAAACCACACATTTACTCTCATATGACATTTCTAGGGTTTCCAAGATCTACACAAATGGCACCAAATTGCAAGATTTTGATTGGACAAAAACAAGGAGGATGGGGGAGATTACCTTTCTCCACGCAGGGGAGCCGAAATCCACGGCCAAATCGGTCCAAAATGAAGGGATTTGTGAGGGGTTGAGTGGGAGGAACGAGAGGGAGAGAGAAGTGAGTCGGGGACGAATGAATGGCCAGCCCGCGGCCCTATTGACTTATCAGTTTTCAGGGCTGTAGCGCCACACGGCCTGGAGCTACACTATGACGTATAGCGCCGCGCGGCACAGAGCTACATATTGACTTGGCGAATTTTCGAGCATTTGTTGCCAGCATGCTCTCTGTTGCCTCGGGTACCAAAATCCTAAACGAATAGCGCCAAAACACAGGGCGCTACACCCATGCGTGTAGCTCCTTACACCACGGCGCTACACATCACGCGTGCGGGTCCCACCGTGCCACGCTGGCAGGACCGTCGCGACGTACTGGAGGGCGCTACGTAGAAGAGTGTAGCGGCCCGCCGTTGGGCGCTACAGAAAAGGGTTAGATTTAGAAATATTTTCAAAAAAGGGTTATTTTTCGTTAAACTTTGCCAAAAGGGTTAAATTTGTGAAATTTCACTAATTTCTCGGGCATCGATCCGCTACGCAGCACAGAAGCACGGTGAAAGCAGTCCATGGATATGATGCGATCATGCGTGACGGCAACCGGACAGGAAACCACATTCAAGTTCTTGATACTGAAGGGTGTGTTCAGTTCTGGGATGGAGTGGAACCATTCCATTCCACTGTCATGGAATCGTTCCATTCCTGTGTTCTGTTTGGATAAAAAATTGTCACGGAACCGTTCCATTCTTGTGTTCTTTTCTGGGATGAGTGAAATGGAATGAGAATGAGAACGGCATCAAACTCGATTAATTATTTACTAATCTAGATTAATTATTGCTAAACTTGATTAATTATTGCTAAACTTGATTAAATTAGAGTTAATCGCCCAGCATTACTGTGCCGTTCCACCTCGTCCGGCCGAATCGGTCGGACCAGTCGGTTCCGCATTTAGAGAGAATATGTCCTTTTGTGAAACCACCTAATTCCGTTCCTCGCTCCAACCGAACGCAAGAATGGGTTCTGGGAATGGAATGGTTCTCCATTCCACTCCATCCCAAAACTTAACACACCCGAAGAGTATGCTCGAACTTCTCCAGCTTTCGTGCCCATTTCATTCCACTCCATCGCAAACTTAACACACCCGAAGAGTATGCTCGAACTTCTCCAGCTTTCGTGCCCATTTCATTCCACTCCATCGCAAAACTTAACACACCCGAAGAGTATGCTCGAACTTCTCCAGCTTTCGTGCTCCTCGAAACCTGAATGTGCTCACAGCTGAGTTTTCAGGAGACGAAAGTAACAACACAGAACCGCATACACATCGCTCGTCAGACGTCACCAGGCAGCCAGGCTTCATCTGTCAGCATGAGCGGACAGGTTTCAGTTTTCAAATCTCTCGTATTTATCCCGCGACGTTGAAGCAGCAGTAGTACTACAACACTTCACATTTCTACCTCCACAGGGTTTAAAAGCTACTCCAAGCTTCGCATTTCTACCTCCACTTGAGTTACAGGACTGTCCTGTAAACGACACTTGCCTGCTGGACAAAACCACGGCCACACACACGCATTTTGAATGTTATCTCCACGTACGGTTTTACAAGTTACTGCGAGCCGTACTACAAACACAACAAATTTCGAGTTCTGCTGCTACAGGCAAGCACCGAGCTCCTGCCTCCTGGACGCACTGCTCTGAGCTAAGCTAGCACAGTGGCGCCATGGAAACTTTCTTTTTTCTGCAGGATATACTGTACTACTACATTTTACCTCCAGACTCGTCTGCACGCACGCTTATCCAGAAGCACAGCAAGTGTGAAGAATATGGGCTCCCGGACACGGAGGTGGATCCATCCATGCACGCACGCTTTTCACTTTTCAGGAGACGGGTCTGGCAGTGGCAGCCTTCTTCTATTCCTCCCATACTATATACCTGTAAACAGTATCCACACTTCTACAGTGCTGTTTACTGTTCACGTGAACAGTCCTTTTCTTTTTTTAGATTTTTTTTAAGGTTTTTTTTTGAATTTTTTTGTTTTCCCATAAATTATATAATATACTTATCTATCAATATATGAAAGCTCACCCAGTTAGCCCTCCCCTCGCGCGCCCACGTCACGGCCACTGTAGAAGGATGACAGTAACGCACTTCTACAGTGCGTGGCCGGCTCCGCGCCGTCGATCGCGGATCCGACGGTCCTCGATGTATTTTTGCATAAAAGCCATCGCGTTTTCCAGAAATTACTCCGCAGCCCAAACCTTCCCACGCAGATGGATCTATCTAAAAATTTCAGAAAATCCAGGGACTTCCTGCAAAAACGTCCCCACATCCCCCCTTCCCCTTCCTCTCTCCCGCGCGACACCGGAATCGACGCCGCCGTGCCCCTGCTCCCTCCGCCGCGTGTGCACGCCGCAACCGCCACTCCGGCGATCTAAACCCAGCGGCACCGCCGCTCACGGACGCTCCGCGTTCACGCGCTTCCGCCACGCGCACGCGAGCGTCCCAAATCGCACGGACGCGGCGCCGCCATGCGCTCTGCTAAAGTGTTCAAAATTTTGTAAAGCATGCTCTATATTAATTTTTGCTCTTTGATTCAGTTGTATTTATTTGGTAAATAAGGTTGAAACAACTATGTCTCAATAATTAGAGGGAATGCATTTTTCTGAACATCTAATAAGTTTGTCATCACATACTTGGAGGAAGTGCATTTGGATCTTATTGAAATATTTACCAATTTGGAGTGTGGCCAACATTTGTATAATTTTATGTAAAGATACAACCATATACTTCAGCATTCCAACTCAAATTTCGAATTTGCATATTTCAAAATTTTAAAATGACTTTCAAACCTGCAGTTTTCCCCAAAAAAAAATGAAAAAAAATCCATAAACTTCCATACATAACCACCGGAAAAATATAAAAAAATATATATCAAACTTAATTAAACAAATTCGGAAAATTACTAAATGCTACAAAATCAATAAATTTAAATATATCCAACTGCAAAACATAAAAAAAAATCAAAATTACCACAAAAAATAAATGCTGACTGTCTATAACATATAATCAAAAATCAAATTTGAATATTTCGAAAATTTAAATGTCCTTCAAAACTGAATATTTCAAAATTTTGAATGCCTTTTCAGTCTGATCATTTTACTAACCTAAAAAGAAATCAAATCTGGAAAACTTCCCAATTTGAACATTTCCCGAAATCTGAATAATTTTTGAACGTAACCTCTCTTTGCATTCCAATAATTTCAAATTTTCATACTTTTTAAATAAGGACATTTCCAAATTTAAATTTTACCACACGGGCGCGGCGGTGTCGCCGCGCGAAATTTTCCTAGTACCTCTCAAAGCTCTACCCGGTGGGAGTGGGACTAGGGACGGGAGCAAATTGGCAGTCCTTCTCCATCGCATTCGATCGGGTCCCTGTCTCCAGGACCAGGACGAGACGGGCAAATGGCCAATGGAGCACGCAGACCCACCCACAGCAGGACCACTTGCGCTCGTGCAAGCGACAAGCAGCTCGCTATCGCGCGGAATTGCGAAAGGTGTAGGACTAGACTACAGTAGGAGGAGCACTTGGGTAGAAAGGAAAAATTGTAAGACAAATCTTGAACTTGTAGATGAAAGATAAATCAAACCCCCAATTTTGAATCTCGATAATTGATAATCTCAACTTGTGAGTCCCGGTATATTCCTCGAAACGGGATTTCGCCCCGTTTTATAAATAAAGCAACCGCCCACAAGCATACAAAGATCCAGTTACAAGTTTAAAAAGAAAAACAACAAGTCTGCTGGGGCCACATCACAAAGATGCCCAAAGCTAAAACGAAGCGATACAACTCCACATGAGAGTAACTCAGTGGCTGGATGACGCAGATAGAAGCAGTGCCGCCCTCAGAAGCTTCTCGATGAATCCATCCAGCCCCGCTATATTCTAAACCTTTTATAGCTGTTTTCCACGTCACAAAAAAAAAACTCAAATTACGACTCTCAGTGACAACAGTGGGCCACCTGTCATGTGTCATGTGTATCTTCAACCTTTTAGCGCAGCATCAACCGCCGACACTACTCTGCACCAGCACGCGAGGCGGAGCAGGACTCCATGGCTTCGCTGGAAAGGAGCCTCGCCTCCATCTGCATCGCGGGTGCCCGTCGGTGTCGCCGTTCAACGTTCGTCCGCCGGCCACTGTACGTTCGAGGGCAGGGTCTATATATCTGAGAGTGTCCCTCCAAATGATTGATTGATTCCATTATGCCGTAGCATGATCGACGAGACAAGATGATGTGACTGTTGTAGACCTAGCTATGTTCTAGTAAGGGCCAAGCGATGATGTGACTGTAACGTGGACGGTCTGTTGGTCCTTTTCCTCGTCCACACGGGCACTCCTTTCACGACCGTCGAAACAGTACTGCAAGCTGTCGAGCGTGATGCTTGACACACACCGGCGTATTTGTGCATGGACCCAACCCAAGATCATCTGAAAATGATAGTATGTGACGTCCAAGTTCGAGCGACTAAGCTAGCCGCGTGGGCGCATGACTGTGGATCGGTCATCGCTTGGCCCTTCGAGCATCTCCAAGGGGAGCCCCAAATCCGGCCCTCAAAGGACGTGTCCGCGGACAGTGACCGGACATGCCCCAAATTAGGTCTTCTACAACCGTGCCCCCAAATCTAAACCCCTAAAACCATGCAATCCATGCACGTAGGAAATTTACGTAGATCATTCATAGTCATAGTTATCAAGTTCGGACATACTACATAGGAGCATCTAGAAACTAGCAAAAATGTACATCTAAAACTAGCAAAATAATCTTCTCGCGGCGGCGGAGCGGTCGACGGTGAAGGAGTTTCACTCCGGCGCCTTGCCCTTCCCCTTCTCGTCTGCGCCGGGGCGGCGGACCCGCTCGAAGACGGCGTAGGGGTCGCCGCTGGAGCCGGAGGTGACGTCGCCGCTCCTGGATCGCGCCGCCATGAGGCGGACATGGCGCGCCTGCTCGGAGGCGAGGCGTGCCGCCGCGCTGTTCGCCTCGGCCTCCCGCATGGACGCGGCGACGGCGGCGTCGAACATTTCCTTGTTCTTGCGGCGGAGGCGCCGCGCGTCCGTCTCCGCCGTAGTCAAGGAGTAGGCGACGACGTCCGGGGGGACGTCCGCCTCTTTGGCGGCCCTCACCACCGTGGCTGCCGCTGCTCGAGGGTCGGCGTTGCGGAGGCGACGGAAGGCCTTGCCTTCCGTTTCCGGCGCCCTCCGTGGAGGGAAAGCCGGAAGAAGACGCCACCCGCCGGCGCCATCGGGGAGCATCCTCCAGCCCGGAGGAACTCTGACCGGCGGGATGGGGAACGCCGCCTTCTTCTTCATGTGCGGCGGGGCCGCGCGCATCGGCGGCGCCGACCGCATCGAGGAGCAGGACGGGGGAGAAGCCCGGCGGCGGACGGGCGCGGAGCCGCATCGGCTGGCCGCCGGCGCCGCGCTTGCCGCAGATCTACGCGGCGGAGCGCGGCTGCATTGCCCGCTGGCCGCCGGCACCGCCTCCTTGAGCGACTGCTCAATGGCGAGGCGGAATGCGAGCTCCTCCCCGTCGATGGGAGATTCGGAGCGCGCCGGCGCCGCCGCGCGCCCTGACTCCACCTCCGGCTCGAGGTCCTCCCAGTCGAAGGAGGCGGAGGAAGACATTGCTAGGTGGGGAGCGGAGAGGCGGAGGCGGAAGGGGAGAGGAGGAGAGGAAATGAGACGCCTGTGGGGAGCGGAGAGGTGGAGGCGGCGTTTAATACAGCGGTGGGGAACGGAGGAGGCTGCCTGGCAATGCGCGCCGGTGAGTCCACCTCACGCTGCCGGCGCCGGTCAGCCTCCCTCCGCGTGGGGTCGCGCTGTCAGCGAACCACGGGGCAGGCGCGTCCGGACGCGTCCGGTCGCGTCCGCGCTACCCCAAACCCGCCCCACATTTGGGCTGGGTTTGGGGGCTGTGATGTCTACGCACGCTTCTATTCTTGTAGACAGTGTTGGGCCTCCAAATGCAGAGGTTTGTAGAACAGCAGCTTGTTTCCCTCAAGTGAATCACCCAAGGTTTATCGAACTCAGGGAGGTAGAGGTCAAAGATATTCCTCTCAAACAACCCTGCAATTAAGATACAAGAAGTCTCTTGTGTCCCCAACACACCTAATACACTTGTCAGATGTATAGGTGCACTAGTTCGGCGAAGAGATAGTGAAATGCAAGTAATATGGATGATTATAAGTGGTAATTGCAATCTTAAATAAAAATGGCAGTAAGCACACATGAGAGAAAATGAGAGTAAACGGTGTTTCAATGCTTGGAAACAAGGCATAGGGATCATACTTTCACTAGTGGACACTCTCAACAATAATAATATAATTGAATACATAGATATTTTCTCTTCACTATGCTACTCTGAATTATTTTCTCGTTGGATAACGAACACCAATCCACTGCGTAGGGCTATAGCAGCACACCTTAAAGTCGCATTCCACATCTAGGCAACCCCACACTGTCAACTTGAGCGCCCTAAATAGTACTAGACAAACACCGCAATTTCATAGAGACATCCAACGCAAATAATAACTCATGATAAGTATTCCTGTTATCTTTAGCCTAAGAGCCACACACGGGGCGCACACTGTCAACTTCACACCGTGGGACAAAGGTGACTCCGGAGATTACATTAATAAAACCACTTGAGTAGCATATAAGATAATGAAGAGTACATCTATGGATTCAACTAGATTACAAAGCTCATGATCACATAAAGATCACACCATGGGAGAGAGAGATAAACCACATACCTACCGGTAGAGCCCTCAGCCTCGGGGAGAACTACTCCCTCCTCATCATGGAGGCAGCAACGACGATGAAGATGGCGGTGGAGTCGATGGAGATGGCTCCGGGGCAATTCCCCGTCCCGGCAAGGTACCGGAACAGAGACTTCTGTCCCCCGAAACGGAGTTTCGTGGCGGCGGAGCACGGAGATGTATTCGGGAGTTTCGTCAATTGTGTTAGGGTTTACTCCGCGGGGGCTATTTATGGTCCAAAGGGCAGCTTCAGAAGGTTCCCGAGGCCACCACACGTGGCCTCGGCGCGGGTCAGGGTTTTCCTGACCGAGCCGACTTGTCGGGCCTGCACAGGCCGCATACGAACTCGGATGGAGATGAACCTTTTGTAAAACGTGCGGCGGAAAATTCCCAGCAACTTTCGCGACTAGACTTTTTCCATTTGACGTCGTCTTCAAGCCCGAACGTGACGATCTTTGAAAATAGTTTTCAGACAGATTTCTGGAAAGTCCCAATTTGACTCCAACAAGGTTTCCTTTGCCCAATTTTGATAATTCCTACACATTAAAGTGTAAAACATGAACATTGTGCACTTTGGCAACTATTAGTAGGTTAGTCCAATAAATGTCATAATATGAAATAAAGTGCATATAAAACATGTGGCAATTGATATAAAACAAGCATGGAACATAAAAAATTATAGATACGTTTGAGACGTATCAGCATCCCCAAGCTTAGTTCCTACTCGTCCTCGAGTAGGTAAACGATAAAACAATATAATTTTTGAGGTGACATGCTACCATCATAATCTCGATCTAATAGTGATGTAATGGCAAGTGAGCTGAGATCAAATCATTCAAAGCAAATGTCTATAATTGATATTAAATAAGAGATAATAAAGCAATATAGTTAAACAAGCTAAAAGTTTTCATGAATGACGGCCTTTAAGACATGAAACCGTACAAGGTTCATTATAGATGTTTTATATATCCAGTGTAGGAGTTCTATCCTTCAATTCCAAGCATCAAGCAATTTTTCATAACATAGAGAACGGATCCAGTCAAGTAAAAGTAAACATGAACGTCATGAATCCACTGTTTCGAGGTCTACTCAACCGGTGAGCGTAAGCATTTAGTATCGGCACCAGGATGTTATGGCAAAGAGAACGTTAATGGGGGTTTGGAAGGCCAATGGAAGAAAGTCTCACAAAGCTATAAGTGATCATTAGACAAGAGAAAGTTTTATAATCGAAGCTATGCAAGGAGTAGTGATTGTAATGCAATGGATGCACATAGAGCTATATGTGTATGAAAGCTCTCCAATGGAACTAGTGGGGGTGCATCGAACTCGGTTGCTCACGAAGACCTAGAGCACTTTTGAGGAAGCTCATCATTGGAATATACAACCCAAGTTCTATAACGTAATATTCCCCACATAGTTATACTAGTAAAGCATGAAAACTCTCTCAAATGGAGCATAGGTGCTAAACATGAGCACAAATGATGACTATGAATACTGCAAGTGCTAAACATGAGCACAACTTTGATAAAGGATAGTAGTGTTGCCCCCCTTTTCTTTATTCTTTTTTTTTTCTGTTTCACTTTTCGATGGCCTCCGTGGCTCTTTTCTAGCAGGGGCAACATTCTAATATGATTACAAACTTTTTGGTACAAATCACTCATAATGAACAAAACATGATGTATAAAACTGTATGCCTCTGCCAGTGTAGCAGGATGTGCAATGATCTAGCGTAACATGGGTAAACCACACATCAGCTGTATAGAATCATGCAAAGCAATATATAAATGATAAATGACAACAAGTCATGTAATGTAAAATGGAAGTTGCATGGCAATATATCTCGGAACAGCTATGGAAATGCTGTGGTAGGTAGGTATGGTGGCTGTTTTGAGGAAGATGTATGGGTTTATGTGTAGGAGAACAATAGGAAGTCCTCCCACGGGTTTTGGATGTACTGGCGAAGTATGCACAACTCTCAATGTGAGAAAAGGGCAATTGACAGACTTGGAGGGCTTGGAGGGCTTGGAGGGAGTAACTCCTTTGCGAGAGTAGTTCATTAGAGAGTTGTGGTGTGGTGTTTGGGGTAGTTGACAGACTTGTTTTCTGTCATTTCTTGTATTTCATAAGCTCTCTCTTCTATAAAATTAAGGTACGCTTTAGCGTACTCGCAGAAAAGGGCAATGCACAACACCGAAGAGGCTAGCAAATTTGGATGGTGGAAGTGCCAAAACCGTAGCTTAACATTAGTCAAAAAGAACTCACAAGTTTATTGCAAACAACTAGCAGGTTCAACATTAAGCGCATGGTTAACATTTACCCCAAGGAGGGCCGTTCACGGCGGCACAAGTACCCCGTTAGATCCCTCGACCTTCACACACAACCTAGTTATTACGAACCACTTTTCAGACATGGAAAGCTATCAAGTCCAACTACACCTTCAACAATTTTAGTGTTTGTAGTACGGTGCAAGCTTAAAGACAATAATCCACTAATGATTTTAACTTAATTAACCAGCAAGCTTTACCATCTATTACTTAATACCTCAAAACGTTTGCAAGGAATCAGGTTATCAAAGTTCAATGATCTACAAGATTATGCAAGTTTTCATTATACCACTACCACACGCAACATTTTCTGAACCAACATATTAACCAAGCAACTCTCCAAACAAATATAAGTGAAGCAAGAGAGTACTTTCTACAAAAGAACTAATAGCTCTGACAAGAGGTACATGAAAACCAAGAGCTAGAAGCTAAACAGCGCGAAAATTGAATACTCAACAGATATAAGTGAAGAACAAGAGTATTCCAAGAAAAAGCGGAGCGTGTCTCTCTCCCAATCAAGAATGTTGTGATCAAGCTTATTGCAAAAATAAAAGTACAATACTGAAAATAAAAGCACACAGACGCTCCAAGAACAGCACATATGATGTGAAAGAATTAAAATATAGTTTCACTAGAGATGACCTGATAATTTTGCCGATGAAGAAGGGGATGCCTTGGGCATCCCCAAGCTTAGACGCTTGAGTCTTCTTGAAATATGCTGGGGAGATCCATGGGAGCCTCCCCAAGCTTAAGCTCTTCACTCTTCTCCATCCTATTATATCATCTTCCCTCTTGACCCTTGAAAACTTCCGTCACACCAAACTCAAAGCAAATCTCATTAGAGGGTTAGTGCATAATCAAAAACTCACATGTTCTATAAAGACGCAATATGACTTGTTACTTTAAACATTAGCTACTGCCACTGATGTTATGTGAAGCTCTTCCACCCAAAAAAGAATTTCACTCAACACTAGTAAAAGAGAGAATGCAAAATAAAAAGGCATAATCTGTCTAAAACAGAACAGTCCGCAAAGACGAATTTTTTCAAGGCACTTACGACGCTCAGATCGAAAAACTCTAGTCTAATGAAAGATTCAGACATTCATAAAGATTACGCACAAAAATTTCAGATTTAATTAACAATCTGGTGATTTTAGGAATTTCGTACAGTGAACAGCAAAAATCTGTTTCTGCGCAGCAATCAAAATTAAGCATCGTCTTAACATTAGAGGCTACTCTTGGCACAACAATGCGAGAAAATAAAGATACAAAGGAGTTGCTACAGAAGTAAACAAACCCTTGACTCAAATAAAGAAAAATTGCAGAAAATAAAAATAATGGGTTGCTCCCATAAGCGCTTTTCTTTAACGCCTTTTAGCTAGGCATAGTGATTTTTATGATGCTCACATAAAGATGAGAGTTGAAACATAAAAGAGAGCATCAAGAAGCATATATAAAACATTTAAATCTAACACTTTCCTATGCAAAGGAATCTTGTAAGAAAATAAATCAATGTAGCACAAAGTGACTAGCATAGGAAGGCAAAACAAGTGCAACTTCAAAACTTTCAACATAAAGAGAGGAGACTTAATATTATTGAGATATATGAAACCGTGTCTCCCTCTCTCATAATGACCAGTAGGTTTTAAAGTACCCATCAAATAAAAGCAAATCAAGAGAAAGCTCAAAACCTTCGTCATAAAGAGAGGTGTTTTAGTAACATGAAATTTCTACAACCATATTTTCCTCTCTCAAATAATTTTCAGTGGCATCATGAAAAAATTAACAATATAGCTATCACATAAAGCATTCTTATCATGATCCACATGCACAAAAGTATCATTACTCTCCACATAAGCATAATCAATTTATTAGTAATAGTGGGAGTAAAACTATCACAACCATCATTGTAATCATCATAAATTGCAGGCATAGTATAATCATAATAAACTTTATCCTCCATAGTAGATGGACTGGACATATCATATCATCATTGTAAACATCATATATTGGAGGCATATCATAATCAAAAAATTTCTCCTCAAAACTTGGGGACTAAAAATCATTTTCATCAAAACCACCTCCCCAAGCTTAAATTTTCCATAGCATTAGCAATAATGGTGTTCAAAGAATTTATAGTAATAACATTGCTACCATCATGCAAATAATTTTCCATAGGTTTTTTAATTTTCTCTTCAAAAGCATCATGTCCTAATTCAAGATAAATTTCATAAAGATCTCTAATTTTTTTTTGTTTTCCATTAAGCCTAACTAGTAAAATAAAAACAAGAAACAAAAAGATATAATTGCAGAATCTAAAGGAAATACCTTCGAGCACTCACACGTCAGCAACAGTGCTAGAAAATAGCTAAGTAGCTGGAGGATGTGAGTACCTTTTACCTTACCTCCCCGGCAACGGCGCCAGAAAATAGCTTGATGTCTACGCACGCTTCTATTCTTGTAGACAGTGTTGGGCCTCCAAGTGCAGAGGTTTGTAGAACAGCAGCAAGTTTCCCTCAAGTGAATCACCCAAGGTTTATCGAACTCAGGGAGGTAGAGGTCAAAGATATCCCTCTCAAGCAACCCTGCAATTAAGATACAAGAAGTCTCTTGTGTCCCCAACACACCTAATACACTTGTCAGATGTATAGGTGCACTAGTTCGGCGAAGAGATATTAAATACAAGTAATATGGATGATTATAAGTGGTAATTGCAATCTGAAATAAAAATGGCAGCAAGCAAACATGTAGCAAAACTGGGTAAACGGTGTTTCAATGCTTAGAAACAAGGCCTAGGGATCATACTTTCACTAGTGGACACTCTCAACAATAATAATATAATTGAATACATAGATATTTCCTCTTCACTATGCTACTCTGAGTTATTCTCTCGTTGGATAACGAACACCAATCCACCGCGTAGGGCTATAAAAGCACACCTTAAAGTCGCATTCCCATGTCTAGTTAACCCCACACTGTCAACTTGAGCGCCCTAGAAGGTACTAGACAAACACCGCAATTTCATAGAGACATCCAACGCAAATAATAACTCATGATAAGTATTCCTGTTATCTTTAGCCTAAGAGCCACACACGGGGCGCACACTGTCAACTTCGCACCGTGGGACAAAGGTGACTCCGGAGATTACATTAATAAAACCACTTGAGTAGCATATAAGATAATGAAGAGTACATCTATGGATTCAACTAGATTACAAAGCTCATGATCACATAAAGATCACACCATGGGAGAGAGAGATAAACCACATAGCTACCGGTAGAGCCCTCAGCCTCGGGGAGAACTACTCCCTCCTCATCATGGGAGGCAGCAACGGCGATGAAGATGGCGGTGGAGTCGATGGAGATGGCTCCGGGGGCAATTCCCCGTCCCGGCAAGGTACCGGAACAGGACTTCTGTCCCCCGAAACGGAGTTTCGTGGCGGCGGAGCACGGAGATGTATTCGGGAGTTTCGTCAATTGTGTTAGGGTTTACTCCGCGGGGGCTATTTATGGTCCAAAGGGCAGCTTCAGAAGGTTCCCGAGGCACCACACGTGGCCTCGGCGCGGGTCAGGGTTTTCCTGGCCGAGCCGACTTGTCGGGCCTGCACAGGCCGCATACGAACTCGGATGGAGATGAACCTTTTGTATAAAACGTGCGGCGGAAAATTCCCAGCAACTTTCGCGACTAGACTTTTTCCATTTGACGTCGTCTTCAGCCCGAACGTGACGATCTTTGAAAATAGTTTTCAGACAGATTTCTGGAAAGTCCCAATTTGACTCCAACAAGGTTTCCTTTGCCCAATTTTGATAATTTCTACACATCAAAGTGTAAAACAAGAACATTGTGCACTTTGGCAACTATTAGTAGGTTAGTCCAATAAATGTCATAATATGAATAAAGTGCATATAAAACATGTGGCAATTGATATAAAACAAGCATGGAACATCAAAAATTATTGATACGTTTGAGACGTATCAGGCTGCCGGTCAGCCCGGTCGTTTGGGGCCGGTTTGGGGGTCGCGCTTGGGTGGCCGTTTTTGGGCCAAATGGCCTCCTGACCGTCCGCCCGGACGTATAGGGCGGGTTTGGGGCCTCCGCTTGGAGATGCTGTTACTAGAACATAGCTAGGTCTACAACGCATGGAGCACAAGACATACTAATCCATGAAGATGTGCCCTGCCGGCGTTTACCTCATCTTCCTATCGGAATTTGAACATTGTTTCTTCCGAAGCCGGCCAGATGACCCAACAACCTGCAGGAACATTCAGAGAGCACACGGCATGCATATTCTACTCTATATAAAGGACCGAAGAATCGCTGCCTTCTCATTCGGCCACGTCACCCTTTAAACGAGGACCGTCCGATCGCGCCGTTCGACGGCCCAGATGCGCCTGCCCAGCACGCGACACTGTAGCAACGATTTTTAGCCAATCAGACGCTGCCACGTCGATCCGGTCACAGCCCGTCCAGCCGGTCGCAACCGGTGACCCCCCCGCGCACGAACTTTGGCGCACCTTTTTTCCAGAAACACCCCCGCAAAGGACCGAAAAGTATTTTTCGCAAACTCGAGGGACTTTCTTGCAAAATTGCCACGAGTCCATCCCCGTCCTCCCTCTCTCACCCGTGATGGCGGAAGACGCCGGCAGCACCGACGCGCCGCGCCACCGCCAGGGCCCTCCCCGCACGCATCGTCGCACACGGCGAGGTTCGCCATCTCCTCCGCTCTCTCCTCACCCAGGGACGCTTGCCGGGACGGCCTCTCCGCGCCAGGATGGCCGCCGCCGCACCCGCCGGCTCCGCCGCGTCCGCGCGCCGCCACGGCCGCTCCGGCGACCATAAGGGGGCGGCGCCGCCACCTTCAGCCTCCACGCGGCGAGGCGCATCGGACGCGCCCACACGCGCGTCCCAGGACGCGGAGGCGCGCCGCCGGCAGCCTCGGCGCCGCCGCGGGCAACTCAGCTAGGGTTGCCCCTGTGACGTCAGCACGACGTCACAGTGGGGCCGCCCTGTCAGATTTTGTTCAATTTTTTTTTCCCAAATTTTTTTCAAAAAAATTGTCCAAACAAACTAAAAAAAAACCCAAAACTAAAAAATATCCACAGTTTTTTTTGAAACAATTTTATATACTTCTAAATATGATTTTAACATGATTCTAAATAATGCAAACCAAAAAATAACAAATGTCCACTTTTTTTTTCGAAAAATAGTTCAAACTACCCATTCGAGCTTGAACTAAAAAATGTCCACAGTTTTTTTCTTGAAACAATTTTACATAATTCTAAATATGATTTTGACATGATTCTAAATAATGCAAACTAAAAATCTAACAAACATCCACATCTTAAAAATTGTCCAAACAAACTAAAAAAAATAGCCCAAACTAAAAAATGTCCACAGTTTTTTTTCTTAAAACAATTCTACATAATTCTAAATATGATTTTGACATCATTCTAAATAATGCAAACCAAAAAAATTAACAAATGTCCACAATTTTTTTTCGAAAAATAGTTTAAACTACCCATTCGAGCTTGAACTAAAAAATGTCCACAGTTTTTTCCTCGAAACAATTCTACATATTACTAGATATGATTTTGACATAATTCTAAATAATGCAAACCAAAAAAATTTAAAAATGTCCACAGTTTTTTTTTTCAAAAATAGTCCAAACTATCCATTCGATTTTAAAACAATTCTAAAAAATGCAGATCAATAGTTCAAAACATGTTCTCAGGAAAAAATGACAAATATGTCAACGGGAACACATAAAAATAAATATGCACGAAGAAAATTCAAATTCCAAATATCCATGTGCCTTACAAATTTGTATTCCCATATACGTCAAAACGAATTCAAATGCGTTAAACTATTCAAAAACTTGGTGATTTGTATTCCCATATACGTCAAAACGAATTCAAAAGTGTTAAACTATTCAAAAACTTGGTGATTTCCGAATTTTAACAGTTTCCGAAACTTTTAATTCACAACAACTTTAAGGTTGAACGATTCAAAATTTAAACCCACGGGTGCGGCAGAGCCGCGCTTAGTCCCCTAGTATCTATCATCGATCGATGCATGGGATTGATGGCTCATTGTTATCCTCCGCACCATCCCAATAATTGGCGTCCATGCATATCATTACGGAATTTCGGCTAGCTCATCATTGGGACACTTTTCTGAATGGTCCGTAGACAAGAGTCTTCTGAAGGGATTGCTCTACAGATACCACTAGTATGTAGGAGTATCTCCTTCTAGAGTCTAGGCCTAACTTACTAACTACAATCAGTAGCAAGGAGTAGCGGAGCATGCAGCTAGCTAATCATCTAGCGGTCTACCCCTTTCCAGCTTTAGGTTAGGCGGAGGGTGTACACTGGCCACGCAAGCTAGCTTAAGCCAGCGCTGCACTGCAGATGATTAAATTAACCATTTCTTTTCGTTTCGTTTCTATTTGGGTGTTTGTCAGGTAGGACTTGGACCGTGCTATATACGTACCTCATCCACCCACACGGTTCTCTCCCAGTCGCGCGCGCGCGGCCCAACACTAACTAATAAGAGCCACTAAAACTAATGATAATAGTCATTCGAGCCACTAACATAACCAAGTAGGTGACTAGCGTGCATGCCGAGGGAACACTGTGAGGAGCCTGACGGAACTGCAGCTGTAGAAGTTCAGACAAGGAACAAGGGCTCAGATCAGAAGATACCGTTTCGTCACAATCCAACGGCTGCGAGCTAAACCGAGGCAAAAGACAGTTAAGCCAGTTAGGTTTGTTTGTTATAACTGTGCCCGCAGGGGTATTCTTGTAATTGCTTGGCTTGCTCTGTGTTATAAAGAGCAAGAGGGGAGGCTGGGAGGTCCAAGCATATCAATAAATCCTAATTTTTCATGCACTTTCCTTTCCTGTCTTTAATTTCCAATTTACAGTTTTTATCCAATTCTGAGCAATCGAGCTCCTTTCCTTCCTTTTCTTCGATTTACCCATGTACAGGACGAGCGGCTCCTGACATCGTGGTACCAGAGCCAGGCATCGATCGTCTGCTCGATTTCTTCTCTCCCAAACCCCCGCTACCCACCCATCCCACCCTCTATAGTCCGAAAATTCGATTCCTGAAGCAGAGGTTCCTAGTTCATCGGATCTAGGGTAAAATCCCTCGGGCCATGGTGAGCAGCAAGCGTTCGCTTTCCCTGTCCAGAGAACGCCGAGCCTTGACGGAGGACAAGGTGCCAAGCGCCGCCGAAGGTGACGGCGGTAACCAGCACGGAGCAGAGGTCGACGACGTCGTGGGCGACGATGCCGAACGCGCTGCCGCAGCTGCGCAATAACCACCCCAACAGGCGGCCCCGACTATCGATCAGCGGCTGGACCAGCACCAATCGGAGTTCCGCGCCATCAACGGTGAGCTCGCAAAACTCTCGTCCATGATGCACTCCATGGCTGCTGAATTTGCTCGTGTCGTGATTGATGATCCGGGGGGAGCTACTGAATCCACCAACATCTCAGCCACCACTACCTCCGCCTCCGCCCAAAATCGCCTTCTTTTGACACCACCACCGCCAAACACAAGCCTTTCCCCTATACCTGAAGCTCCCACACCGCAAAGCCAGCCTCCACAAGCACGAAAGACACTTCCTTTTCCACCAAACCTGGGCAACCTCACTCCAGAACAACTTTCGTGCCAGCCAAGCACGCCACCTGTTCGACCAAATGTCCCAGTGTCCTCGGCGGTCACAGCGACAGCTCCGATAGTCACCACCGCGCCAAAATCCACTCCTCAAACACAACCTGCTACTACTTCACACACAGCAGCCCCTTCAACACAATACTCACAACATACGACACCACAAACACAACCCCAGTATTACCAGCAACCTAATCAATACCAATACCCACCAAACCAAAACCCATACCAATATCCACCACTTCCGAACCCATTCTACCCACCTTTCTATCCTTACTATCCACAACAATTCCCAGCACCATATACCCAACCCAATCCTCAAACTTACTCCCAACCTACTCCACAAAATTACCATCAACAACACCATCAAGCACAAACACCTAACAGCCCACAACCCCAACAACAAACCACTCCCTCACAAGACTGTCAGCAACAGTACAGACAGTGCGAGCCTCAGATAAGGACACCACACGTGGAATTTCCTAGTTTCACGGGGACTGCACCAAGAAGCTGGATCCTTGAGTGTGATGATATATTCAATCTTGTGGGCATTGGTACAGAACAGAAAGTCAAGTGGGGATTAGCTCACATACGTGGACAGGCCAAGACTTGGCTAAATTCAGCTGGAGTTAATCTCCAAACCATCACCTGGTCTGAACTAGGCCGACTGCTCATTGAAAGATTTCCGGACAATCAGGCAGTAAATCCAATGGATCAGCTTCAACATCTGCACCAGACAACCACTGTGGACAGTTACATAAATGTGTATGAAGAGTGGATGACACAGATGAAGAGAGAAAAAAGTTATCTCCTTCAGGACTTCTTTGTCGACCGCTTTATCAGTGGTTTGAAGGACAATATTAAACACACTGTGCTCAGTCAGAAACCACCCACATTATTGTCTGATATTGGTTCTCTCGGTTATATGAGAAAGCCTATCTATCCACTACTCGGCGTCCTCAGGTTATTCCGGGCAACATTCCACCTGGCCGCCCAAATTTTGTGAGAAACAATCGCCCCAGAGCACAGAGCAAGGGAACCACGAAAGTGTTGGTACTGTCGAGAAAATTGGGTCATGGGACATAAGTGCCAGCAGCTGCAGAGAAGACTTCATCTCATCGAGATGCAAGGATATTCTGATGATGAATTGGAAAATCAGGAAGAAATTGTTAAGTGGCAGAAATACAGCAAGCAGCAGCCCAACCTCAAGGACAACCTCCAGCTCGTTGTAACATGATGGTTATATCGGCAACAGCATATAAGGGCACTCCTGGTGAATCTACCATATCTCTCAAGCTTTCATTGTCTGGCACAAATGCTATTGCTTTAGCTGATACAGGGAGCACGAGTACTTTCATGGATCATTAGTTCGCTGTGAAGCACAATATCAAACTCACACCGACTATAGTCAAAACAGTTACAGTAGCTAGTGGAGGAGAATTACAATCCAAATTTGTCGCACAGGGATGCAAGTTCACTATCCAAGGGATACAATTCACAGCTGATTTCCGAATTCTGCCATTGCCTGAATCTGAAATTATCCTGGGAGTCAACTGGTTTAAATTGCATAACCCAGTGACATTTGATTTCCTAGCCAGAACTCTGACGCCGGAAAAGAATGGGCGCTTACACACATTCTATGATCACTTGGTGCCACCTCACAACCTCTTTATCACTACTGAAACATGCACAAGACTTATTGAACAAGGAGCCACAGGTTATGTCCTTCTGCCTCCGAAAGATGATACTGATGACACTACTGGTGACAGTACAGAACAGAAAACAGCGGCTGATATACCCTCCAACCTAGCAGCATTATTGGCGGAATTTGAGGATATTTTTCAAAACCCTCAAGGTCTTCCTCCACACAGAGAAGTGGATCACACTATTCCACTCACACCTGATGCCAAGCCACCCAACATCAGACCCTACCGTATGTCACAAAGTCAAAAGAACATAGTAGAGGCTTTGATCAAACAGATGCTGCAAAACAAAGAGATCCAACCAAGCACCAGTCCCTTTTCATCTCCAGCGATCCTAGTTCGTAAGAAAGATCAATCCTGGCGACTCTGCATTGATTACCGTGGACTCAATGACTTAACAATCAAAAACAGGTTTCCTATTCCTGTAATTGAAGATCTTCATGACGAGTTGCATGGTGCCAAATTTTTCTCTAAATTGGATTTGCGATCGGGTTATCACCAGATACGCATGAAAAATGAAGATGTTCACAAAACTGCCTTTTCAACACACCTCGGCCACTATGAATGTCTAGTGATGCCTTTCGGGTTGAGTAACGCACCGGCCATTTCAGCAGTTAATGAACTCTATATTCGCCAAGTACTTGCGCAAATTCGTCTTGGTCTTTTTTGATGACATCTTGGTGTATAGTAAAGATGAAGAACAACATAAACTGCACCTGAAATTAGTACTACAAGTACTCAGAGAACATCACCTCAAGGCTAAATTAAGCAAGTGTTCTTTCGGTCAAGCACATGTTGAATATCTTGGTCACATTATCTCTGGACTTGGCGTAGCTACTGATCCGGCAAAGATACAAGCTATTGTCAGCTGGCCGATTTCCAAGAACATCAAGAAGCTGAGAGGATTCTTGGGTCTGACAGGTTATTACAGGCGTTTCATTCAGTTCTATGCTCTTATTTGTCAACCCCTGTATGATGCATTGAAGAAAAATAACTTCATCTGGGGATCTGTTCAACAAGAGGCATTCAACAAACTCAAACTTGCAATGACAACTCCACCATTGCTTGCTCTGCCGGACTTCTCTAAGCCATTTTTCTTAGAAACAGACGCCTGCCAGAATGGTGTTGGGGCAGTAATAATGCAAGACAGTATACCATTGGCCTTCTTTTGTAAGGGTTTGGGCCCTCGCATTCAGCTACAATCCATTTACAAAAAAGAAGCCTTGGCTATCTTATTAGCTCTCAAACAGTGGAGCCATTACTTCTTGGGAAATCAAGTGGTGATCAAAACTGATCAACAGAGTTTGAAGTACTTGTGCAGTCAGCGTCTGCTAGAAGGCATCCAGCATAAATTGATGCTCAAATTGTTAGAGTTTGACTACAAGATTGAGTACAAAAAGGGTAAGGAAAATTCGGCGGCTGATGCCTTGTCTAGAAAATTCCAAGACCCTGATGACTCACTGAACACACAGGTCAATCCAACTTCAGAGGAGTGCTCTGCTACATCAGCAGCCATTCCCACATGGATGACAGAGGTGGCTGAATCGTATGCTACAGATGACAAAAGTGTAAAACTCCTGCCGCAACTAGCAGTGAATGCTGACAGCTTGCCACACTACTCCTTGCAATCTGGAATCATCAGATACAAGGGCAGAATATACATTGGTGACAGTAATGGGTTAAAAACCAAGCTCTTCCATAATTTCCACACATCAGCCCTGGGTGGGCATTCGGGAAGCAGGGTTACACTCCACAAACTCAAGTCCCTCTTCTACTGGCCTAACTTCAAACAGACGGTCGCTAAACTGGTAGCTGAATGTCCAGTCTGTCAGATATCAAAAACTGAAAAAGTGAATTATCCAGGACTTCTTAGTCCACTGCCAGTTCCAGAGAAAAAATGGGCAGACATCAGTCTAGATTTTGTGGAAGGCCTGCCGAAATCCAAAGGAAAAGATGTTATCCTGGTGGTGGTTGATCGACTCACTAAGTATGCACATTTCATCCCTCTATCTCACCCATACTCGGTGCCGACAGTGGCAAATGCATTTATCGATAACATTGTCAAGCTACATGGACCTCCATCCAGTATTGTCAGTGACAGAGACAAAAATTTACTAGTGCTCTCTGGAAGGAAATCTTTGCTGCAATTGATACTAAATTGAATTTCAGCTCTGCTCATCACCCTGAATCTGATGGCCAAACCGAAAGAGTTAATCAGTGCCTTGAACAATACTTGCGATGTATGGCCTTTCAGGAACCAAAGAAGTGGGTTACATGGCTTCCTGCAGCAGAGTTTTGGTACAATTCGAGTTATCATACTGCAATAAAAATGTCCCCATTTGAGGCTCTTTATGAGTATCCACCCCCACTGTTGCAACACATGGCTTTCAACTGTGTCGATACAGCTGATGGGTTGATTACTTCCCAAGAAAAGGATCACATGATCCAGCAACTTCAACACAATTTGTTGCAAGCTCAGAACAGGATGATTTTTTTTGCAGATCCCAAGAGAACTGAGCGATCTTTTGTGGTGGGGGACATGGTCTACTTGAAAATGCAACCGTACAGAGAAACAGCTCTTGGTCTGCGAAATTCTCTGAAACTCACATCTAAATGGTATGGACCATTCCGTGTTGTCAAGACAGTTGGCAA
Organism: Poa pratensis; assembly: GCA_947311845.1. Lineage (NCBI taxonomy): Eukaryota > Viridiplantae > Streptophyta > Magnoliopsida > Poales > Poaceae > Poa > Poa pratensis. The sequence goes on from CAMZMU010000054.1 coordinate 5,519,560, forward strand.
GGTTGCTTATCAATTGCAGTTACCTGATACAGCTCAAATACATGACGTGTTCCATGTGAATCAATTGAAGAAACACTTGGGACCAAATGCTGTTCCTAATGCTCAACTGCCCCTGGTAACATCTGATGGCAAGATCAAGGTTTTTCCACTGGCAATTCTTCAGAGAAGACAAATTCCCAGGAAGGCAGGTGCTTATGATGTTGCTGTTCCGCAGTGGCTCATTCACTGGACAAATCTATCTCCAGGCGAAGCGACTTGGGAGGATGCTTATTTCATCACGAAGAAATTTCCAGACTTCAAGCCTTGAAGGCTTGTCTTGGGGGGGGGGGGGGGGGGGGGGGCGGTACTGTCAGGAGCCTGACGGAACTGCAGCTGTAGAAGTTCAAACAAGGAACAAGGGCTCCTATTAGAAGATACCGTTTCGTCACAATCCAACGGCTGCGAGCTAAAACGAGGCAAAAGACAGTTAAGCCAGTTAGGTTTGTTTGTTATAACTGTGCCCGCAGGGTAATCTTGTAATTGCTTGGCTTGCTCAGTGTTATAAAGAGCAAGAGGGAGGCTGGGAGGTCCAAGTATATCAATAAATCCTAATTTTTCCTGCACTTTCCTTTCCTGTCTTTAATTTCCAATTTACAGTTTTTATCCAATTCTGAGCAATCGAGCTCCTTTCCTTCCTTTTCTTCGATTTACCCATGTACAGGACGAGCGGCTCCTGACAAACGCATTACTAGCGTAAGTACGATTTGTAAAGACTGGACGATCATTAATTAGCTCCAGCTAGCAGCATAACAAACTAAGACAAACTATCAGCCTCGTCTCTCTCATTACCAGCGCTGTGCCAGATAAAAATTGTTAATTGGTGCTAATCCCGTACGTACGTCTCAGTGTGACATCACCGAGCAGGGCAAATCTCGGTTTGAGAGGGTCGGTCAGCCGAGGCGGCAGCAGCTGCATTCAGAGGGGGAGGACATGCAAGATAAAGTGGCGCCCGCCGCCGCTGTATCTGTATGACTTTGTGTGGGATGAGGATCGAATCGAGGAAAAAAAATACGCCTTGCCGCTTTGAGATGCTTTCCTGGCAACCTGAGCAGACACGGCGCCAGAGCCGGCGGAGGCCGAAACCTGTGCATGCCCGTGTGCATGTCTTCCCTTCTACATTAGCGTTAGATTAGCGTTAGATTTCGTTTGCCGTTGTTGGAGAACAGAAACACCCAGCCGTGACGCACTGCGCTTCCACACAAAAATGGAACAGGCCTGACGCCTTTCAGCAAACCACATGCACAATCGCTTTCGGTTTCAGTAAACCACATATAGATCTTCACAAGACTCCACTTGTCCACCCACCGCTGTAGGCCACCCGACGCATCGATGCATGTTCACGAGCCACCAAGTTCCGTTCTTGTACTCCGTAGCTTTATTAGTTGCATCCTACAAGCACGTCGGACTCTGTTCTCCACGTAGAACACACATGTTCGAGCGAGCATTATTCGTACTAGCAGTCACATAGAGCCCCAATTCTAAATTCCCGTTTCTGTACTCGCCATTCCCCCACGCGAAAGCGACAAGCGAGCTCCGTCGAGAACCGGTTCCGGGTCCAGACATCTGTCGTCCCTATCGTGGAGTCAAAGAATGATTGACCCTCAACAGATTACAAAATCTAATACGCTGCCGGCCCCACCTAGAGAGATTGTATCATTATCCCGTCCCAGTCCCCGACACGCGGGACCCGTGAAGAAAGCCTCCGCACCGATCGCCATCGGACTGGGATACCACATCCACACTTTCAAAAGCTTGATCCCACTCCCGGCTAAATAACCTTCTTTCTTTACTGTGGACTTCAGGAACTGACCTAAGAATAGCTCTCTCTTTCGTTCAAAAAGAATAGCTCTCTCTCTCTAATATTCTTGCAAAGAATTGGATACGTGAAAAAATGCTAAAATGCCTTTCATTTCTCTTGTAGGGTCTTTCTTTGTCCTACTTATAGTATCTTTCCTCCGGCCTATCGAAACTCGTGTACCGAGTCGACCGGACCCCACGCGGTCGAGTACGACGCGAGCCGCTACCGTCCGGGCGTCAAGCGAGGCCAACGCGGCGGCCGTGGAAGCGCCGAACACCGGCCACGAACTCCAAAATGTGAACTGATTTTCCAACCATTCCGACGCCATGGCCCTTTCTGCAGTCGGGGAACAGCTGTCTCCGATGGTTCCCAGCTCGGCTTGTAAAAACATATCCGCCGGAGCACGGAGACACAGAAGATTCGTGCTAGCTGTTCTCTCGCCGATCACATACACGCCAACGGTGCCGTGCTACATTGATCTCGGCCGGCCGCACGAGATCTCTCATGATATTTCATGTCTCAGCCATGGAGTGTCCCGTCGATCTTGCCATAGCAAGCGACACGATGCGCGACTAGGTGCCTGGGCATAAACAATCGCGGGTGACGCAAGCAAAACACCAGCTACGTGGTGATGAGCGATGACCTTTTTGCAGGTGCTTTCAGCAAAAAGAGCCGGGGACGTATGCAGCTTTTTTCACGGAAGAGGGAACCACTTTTCCACAGATCCACTGCTGTTTTATCTAATCATGGATCATCGACTCATCATGGGTGCCAGAGGGGAGCCGGACAAGAGCAAAGCGTAGCGCGGGCCGCAGTAGTAGCTTGTACTGGAGCAGTACTAGAAGGACATAAATGGTACTCCCTCCGTTTACAAAAACATGTCTCAATCTACCCCAAATTTGCACGTATCTATACACTAAATTATATCTATATATATACAAATTTGGGCTAGGTTGAGACATTCTTTTATGAATGGAGGGAGTAATATTTTGAGAGAAAATTATCGCACAGGCGGCGGGGCAGCAATGTTCACGTTAGATTTTTTTTTGCGAAAAGAACCCTGGCATTAAAAGAAATATCGAACCGTACAAAACATTTTAACAAAAACGAAAATTACGACGAGATCCTTGAGATGCCCTTCGTCTTCAACCTCCAGACCGTGTCGACGGCGCGCCGCCGCTGCCGCTACTCCCTGAGCCGGCCTGACGTTGTTGGTTACGCACGGGAAGTCGCCGAACGGGTCAAGAAGACCACATCCGTCCTGATGCCGAAGAACAATGATGAACCGCCGATGAAGATCCACGACGATCCGGAGATCGTCACCGCCAGAAGCAGCCCTTTAGAAACACACCACTCCCACAAGCTTCTCAACGTCACCGCCGAGATGAGGTTCAAGCTAGGGAGACCTTATTGAAAGAGACGCGCCTGGGAGCTCCCGCTTCGTGCAGTCTAGAACCTCACGTTACATTTTGTTAACTGAACGTCACTGTCGCTGTTAAAAAATCCATGGACTCACCGATATGTTACTCATATGCTAAAAGCAGCGGTTTCACGAACATGGTGTTTCGACTCGTAGGTTTAGATGCAACCGTTATGAAATTTATTTTAAATATATTACAAAAAAGCTCAAGTAGAAATTTTGGATGTACATCAAAACATTCTATGTCCGCATAGGAAATTTCGCGAAAAGGACATTTTTTATAAGTTTGTGTAAAAAGACAAAGAAAATGTCTCACGAGAGATCAATTTGGAGCAGCGGAATTTATCTTTTTTACACAAGCGGCAAAAAATGCCCTATTGTTCACGAGCTTTGTGTAAGAATATAAAAATGACCGGATGTACACCCAAAATTCTTGTTTGAATGTTCTTAACATTTTGAAATATGACTTTTAAATAGTAGGTGCGGCTGCACCTATACTCCCTCTGTTCTACAATATAAGATGTTTTTAGCCTTTTACTACATTAACATGTACACATATGTATCTAGACACGTTTTAGTGTAAATGTTTACTCTTTTTGATACAAATCTAGACTATATGTTCAACACATAAAGCATCTTATAACGTGGAACGGAGTGAGTATGAGTCAAAAACAGATTTCCCAGTTTCACTTTATTCACTTGCTCCGTTTCAAGCACAGCGCGGTCATATATTGGAAAGTTGGAAACCGAATGGCGACGAGAAATTCTCTCGTATCAAAAGAAGCCTCTCTTTAGACGACAGCTACTTACTTAAAGTTACGGGACAATGTGTTGCAGCCATGGGTGGAGTCCAAAATCTAAATCAAGAGCGACTTCCCGAAAGAAAAAGTAGCTGCTTCTCAGTGGTTAGTGTTTTTCTAACATAATTAAGGAGGAACCGTGTAAGCAATCGGCCAGGGCTCCCTCGTTAGCAACAAACTTTGCGGTTGACGACTAAACATAACAGCAGTTAGGCCCATCTTAGCCACCAGATTATCGCTGCAGCCCACTTACTACGCTGTCATATATGCCACGGACAAACACACGAAGAAACAGCATATTATCACCAACCAAATTAACACAAAACCTAAAGTCCTGAACAACCATGCAACACCGTAAAACAAATTTTGCATGGATCGCTTCGCAAATATTTGTACGCCTACCCTGACATGGCGGGGTTTTGAAGGAACGCAGGGCATGAACAGTGGCAGGAGTCCCTCCCCTCCCTGAGTGGCTCTGTCTATCAGGCCAACTAGCGCGTAGGCGCTCGATCGCATCAAATGAAACCCACACGCACAGCCTGGAAATGTTGAGCTCGCCGTCCTGAAGCTGACGAGGTGAACGAGTGAGTGATTACCCTTACCCCTACTCCAGCAGCAAACGCGTCTTCAGTAAATGACGTGGGCAGGCTTAGCTGGGCTCTGGGCTCTGGCTCAGGCTACAATCAATCCTCTCATTCATTTTTACTCGCCCTGTGAGTCAGTGAGCTAGCAGAAGTAAGTTCTGTGCTGCGGCGTTTCTTGGCTGGCAATGCAATGGCATACGGCCGGCTCGGGCAGGAGTAGTGCCTCCTTCGTTACTACTGCAGCCGTCCATGGTGAACTGTTGATATTAACTTTAGCTAGGGCAATTAGCGCCTAGGTAGGTGTAGTACTAAGTACAGCCCAAGGGCTAAAGTACCCGTTTGTCACCACTAAACGCGTTGGATTAATCACAGTACCCTAAAGATCTTTAAACGTTCTGGTCGAGCAGTTGCCATATCTCTACGTGCAGTGCAATGGGACAGAGATATGCTCTGTTTTTTTGCTCCGTGGAAATAAATAGAGAAATCACACATGCTCTGTTTCAATCTGAAAAAAAATAAATGCTCTGTTTCGAAAGAATCACGAGTTGTCAGAAGATTTGATAGCTGCATCTGCGTAATGGAACAGTTCAGTCAGATACATTTCAGGAGTGAGTTAAATTCGATTATTTCCACTATACACACACCACGGACACGCACCACCGATTTGAATTGCAGCTGAGAATGCTGCCACACGTCACGGTGGTGCTCCCTCCACGAGCCTAATCGATCGATCGAGCCAACCTATACACCAATATTCCTCCTCCACCGTGTCACGCCTACTTCGCCGTTCCGTACGTACACCGGCCACGCACCGCACTCCTTCCTACACGATCCTCGCGAACCTACACGACGGCTTTGGCCGGCGGCACCACGATCGGGCTCCTCACGACGTGCTCCGGAGACACCCACTTCAGGTTGCCCTCGACGCCGGCGACGGCTGGCTGCTTCCCAGCCCACCGCACCGTCACCGTGAACCTCTGCCTCTGGTTCACCTTGGAGAAGCGCAGCATCGGCGGGCTCACCGTGACGGACACGTCCTTGGGCATGTCCACCACGGCCGTGTACACCGAGTTGGCCTTCCCGACGTTCTTCACCGTGCGGTGCACCGTGATCGGCTGCGACAGCAGCTTCACCACCATCGACGGGTAGTTGAGCTCAGCCTCGGTGATGGCCTTGATCTTGCCGCAATCGATGCGGCGGTGCGTGATCTCCTTCACGGCGTCGTCCCCGAGCCCCAGCCCGCAGAGGTAGGGGATGTAGTCGTTGGGCGCGAGGTCGTAGACCAGCCCAGGGTCCACGGCGCGCGACGGGTTCACGTACCCGGCGCCCATGGCGTAGAAGCTCGCCTTGCGGTACTGCTCGTCCTTGATCGGCACGCCGGCGTGGTCCGCGGTGTCGGAGGACGTCATCAGCGCCGACCTGATCTCCGCGGGGGACCAGCTCGGGTGCAGGCTCTTGATGATGGCGGCGATGCCGCTCAGGTGCGGGGTGGACATGGACGTGCCGGACTCCATGAAGAAGGCGAGGCTGACGTCGTCGACGAACTCCGGGTGCATCTCGCTCGGCGCCCACGCGGCCAGGATGTTCATTCCGGGCCCCGTGATGTCGGGCTTCAGGATGCCAGGGCTGGCCTTGTTCGGCCCGCGGGACGAGAAGAATGCCACCGCCGGCGACGGGGTGGAGCCCATCACCGTGCCCCTGAACGTGATGCTCGCCGTGGGCTTGGGCGTGGACTTGATGTAGGCGGCGATCTTTGACCCGGCAGTGTTGCTCACGTGCGACGCTGGCAGCACGTGCGCGTCGGCGAAGGTGGTGAATCCTTCCTCCGGTTTGTTCATCAGGATCATGCCCGCGCCCGAGTAGGCGTTCACGGTTTGGCCCTGCTCGACGTGCTCCGAGATGCCGCGGCTCTCGCAGAGCACCACCTTGCCTTTCACGTCGTCGGGAAGGGAGCTGCAGCCGCGGGCATCAGGGTCGCCGCTGGCGCCGGGGAACACGAGCGGGAGCTGCCGCCCAGCGGTGTTGTTCCGTGGCTGGAACAGGGACTCGCCGTCGAACACCTGCCCGTTGCCAAGCGTCACCGTGGTACGGATCGCTCGGTCCGTGGTTCCAGCCGCGACCGTCAGCATCCATGGCGCGCCGTTGCCGACCGAGCCGTAGGTCGGCCCGGCATTGCCGGCGGCGGCGCTGACGAAGATGCCATGCTCCATGGCCTTGAAGGTGGCGAGGGCGACAAGGTCGTAGTTGAACGGCGCGCCGTCCGACGCGTCGATGGAGAAGGAGATGACGTCCACACCGTCCTTGACGGCGGCATCAAGCCCAGCGACGATGTCCAGGATGGAACACCGGCTACGCGTGCACACCTTGTATATAGCCAGGTGCGCGTGCGGCGCCATACCGGACGCCGTCCCGTGCGCGTTGCCGCGAACATCAGCGTTCTCCACGAAGTTGCCCCCGCCGTGCTGGCCGTGTGCGTCCCGTGGCCCGCGTCATCGACCGGCGGCGCCGTCTCGTTGACGGACGCGCTGCCGAACGCGCGCGCGCCGATGACCTTGTTGTTGCAGCCGCCGTTCCCGGCGATGGCCTTGAACTCGCAGGCGCCCTTCCACTTCTTGGGTGGCGGCGGCATCCCGGCGTCGCCGAAGGAGGGGTGGCTGGGCAGGATGCCGGTGTCGAGGAGCCCTATGACGACGCCCCGGCCGAACCCGGAGCGGCTCCAGAAGCCGTCGTTGCCGAGGTGGAGCCCCAGGAAGCCCGGCGAGTGGGTGGTGGCGAGGGGCAGGAACTCCTCCGGGTAGAGGCGCAGGCAGCCGTCCTTGCGCCGCAGCGCGTCGGCCTCGTGGTCGGAGAGTCGCGCCGCGAAGCCCGTGAGCACGTGGCTGTAGGAGTATAGGATGCGGGGGCCGGCGTCGTCGGCGGCGGAGTCGAGCGTGGCCTCGGGGAGGAAGGAGCGGTGCCAGAGGTGGACTGAGTCTGGGGTGACGTCGTCCCTGGGGTCGAGGTGCACGACGTAGTTCCTCCGCGGGTCTTGCGCGCGGCACGCGCCGAGCAGCTGCGCGAGCAGGAGGAGGACGGCGACGAAGCTCCTCATGAGGTAGGACGAGAAGCGGATGCTGCCTAGCTAGCTACTGTAGAAGAGGTGATTTTGATTTTGAGCCAGGGGGAACGGGAATGCAGCAGCTCGTAGCTGTGGGCTGTGGAGAAGGAGTGAAGTGGCCGTGGCCGTGTGGTGGGGAGAGCAGCGGGGACTGCCGGGGTTTATGTAGGGTGGCATTGGGTGGGGGAGGCCGTGCTGAGGGCGGGCACTGGGACGCTGGTGGTGAGCTGTAGAGCACACAAGCGGCCTCTCGGTTTGATTTTGAATTCGGAAAGGAAAAAGTCCATTTTAAACCCAGAACTCGTAGAGGTCGGGCGATTTGAACCCTGAACTTCAAATCCCGGTCGTTTGAACCCTAAACTCTGCAATCCCGGTCTAAATCGAACCCTGGAGGTGTTTGGCACACCGGGAAACACAAAATCCCGGCCGGGAATAATCATTGTCTCACTGACGAGACGGCCCCACATGTCATATTTATCCCTATCCCCAATCTATCACCAGATTATGGCGTCGTCGCCGGAGGGGGCGAAGGTGCTGGACGCGTACAAGCAGGCGGCCACGGCGCGGTCGCCGGCCACGGGCGCGGCCACGGCGCAGGTGACGGCCAGCGTCAGGCCGGCTGCCTTTTCGTCCTGCCCTTGTCGTGCTGCTCCGGAGTGGATCGGTGCGGCCAGAAATATCAAGCACGCATGGACATCAGGCTGGCCACTGGCGACGCGCGTGAACGGCTCGAGGCGAGCGGAGCTTAGATTGGAGAGGAGGAGAGGAGGGGACCGGAGGCGGCGTGCTGGGCGGAGCAGCGTCGGGTCGCGCTCGCCGGCGTGCTGGGCGGAGCAGCGTCTCCGTGGAAGCATCTGGACTGGGCGCGCCACACGCGAGCGGGAGCGGGACGCCGTCGCGCCGTCCTGGACGCGGCAGGCCGCCACCGAACTTAACACGCAGCTGGCCGGGCTCGAAGCCGAGCGCGGTGCACGGATGCGGGACGCAGTCGCGGAAGCAGCCGGCTGCCGTCGAGCTTGACGCGCTGCTTGCGAGGCTCGAGGCCGCGCGAGCCGCACGGACGCGGGACGCCGTCGCGGAGGCAGCCGGCCGTCGCCGAGGCCGCCGCCGAGCTCGACCACGGCATGGCCACGGCGCAGGCGACGGCCACGGGCGCGGCCACGGCGCGGTCGCCGGCCACGGCGCAGGCGCAGGGCACGGCGCAGGTGACGGCCAGCGTCAGCCTCGACCACGGCGCAGGCGACGGCCACGGCGCGGTTGCCGGAGATAAAGTCAACGAGCCGAGTTTTTTTTTAATTTAGATGTATATGACATGTGGGCCATCTTAGTCAGTGACAGTAGAAAATTATTCAGTTTAAGTTTATTTTTTCTCTGTGGGGGAAAACACCTCCAGGGTTCGATTTAGACCGGGATTGCAGAGTTTAGGGTTCAAACGACCGGGATTTGAAGTTCAGGGTTCAAATCGCCCGACCTCCAAGGTTTAAAATGGACTTTTTCCATTCGGAAATGGTTCCGGCGCAAGCGAGGGCGACCGTTGTTGGATCGGAGAACGATGACGATGCTCCTCCCTTCCATCACTCTGTCACGGTTTACTCCGCGCTCGTACGACGCTCGCGTTCGCGTGCTACTACGCTCCCCGTTCTGGAAGGCAGTAACTTGGCGGGGCGGTGAGGTCATGGATTTATTTGCCACGCGCTCTTTCCTTGGCTCATTCATTTCTGATTTCTGTGGACAGCACTTCACGTAACTGCGGCAGTTAAGTCACCGGGGCCGTGGAGCGTAGGAGTAACTTTGTTGCCCAACTTGAATCGAATCGACTGACAGACACGCTCCAGGAAGCGTTCACATTTAATCCTACGCCCGTAGTAGACTCGTAGCCACAACCTTTGCGGAAATCAAACTCAAGACAGCAAAGCAGTTGGAACGTGAGCCCAGTTTGGAGTTCGTGGCTGGCCGGTGTTCCTTCCACGGCCGCCGCGTTGGACGCCCGGACGGTAGCGGCTCGCGACCGCGTGGCGCTCGCTCACTCTGGTCGACTCGGTGTACATGTGGTCTCACTCTCACAGCACGATGCTTTCTTCGCGGGCCCCAAGTGTCGGGGACGGAAGCGTATAGTGATACAATCTCTCTAGGTGGGCCCGGAATCGTGTTAGATTTTGTACTAAGTTGATTGAGGCTCAATCATTCTTTGACTCTACGGTGGGGCACCACACATGTCTGGACCCGGAACCGGTTCTCGACAGAACCCTCTTGTCGCTTTTGCGTGGGGGAATGGCAGCAGCAACGGGAATTTACAATTGGGGAGACCTTCAATGATGCTATGCTACTACTGATAGTACAAATGAGTGAGCTTATATTTATTCGTTATTGAATCCCACTTTGCTTTGCTCGATTTATACATCGTGGGGCCGTGGTGCCTCGCCGAGTAGCTCGAACATGCACGTGTGTTCTACGTGGAGAACAGAGTTCCGATCGACGTGCTTGCATCGATCGGGGTGCTAGCTACAATGCGTCGGGTAGCCTATGGTGGTGGGTGCAGAACGGGAGTCATCTGAAGATTCATAGTGTGCTTTACTGAAATCAAAAGTGATTGTGCATGTGATTTGTAATAAGATGCTACTCGAATAATATTAATAAAAAACTCGATGCAGATGCCGAGGCTTCTTCCCATTTCTAAAAAAAAATGTGGTTTGCCAAAATCGATAGTGATCACGGCGTGAGGCTGTTCTATTTTCGTGCACAAGGCCAGTGCGTCACGGCTGCGTGTTTCTGTTATCCAACAATGGCAATAGAATCTAACGCTCATTTGCAAAATAAATAAATAGAAATCTAATGCTAATCATGGGCAACTTTCGTCAACACATATCCATGTTCTCTGCAGATCAAAATAGGAGCACGCACCTACCTTCACTAACTGCATGCAGATCGATCGCAGAAAACATATGAATCAAAATGATTGTTCATTGAAATGAGTAAACCATATGATCATCACGGAAAATGATTGCACTAAACTAGCTGAATCAAAGATGAATGTTTATATGGTTCATTAGGTGTGCCACTGTACTGATTCATATGGTCCGTGGAGAATTGGAGTCAACCGAAACAGTCAAATTTACACGATGTTTTATGACGATATCGGTGTATTTCTACCGATTTTGGGTCGGTTTTCCTCCAATTAACCGGCTAACTCTTTTCTTCTTGATAAATGAAAACAATAAATCTTTTACGTTGTTTAAATTTTTTTTATCGTGCACAAGGTTAGCTGAAATCAGAAGTGATTAGTCAAGCTGTTCCATTTTTGTGTAGAAGAGCAGTGCGGCACGGCTGGGCGTTTCTGTTACCCAACAATGGCAAACTAAATCTAACGCTAATCATGGGCAACTTTCGTCAACACTTATATCTCCATGTTCTCTGCCGATCAAAATAGGAGCACGCACCTACCTTCACTAACTGCATGCAGTCGCAGACTGATTGTAATCCTACTTGAAAATAATAAAGCCCTTGTTTCTCAAAAAAAAAAAAAAAACTGGAGTCACATCCTATATTCGTGTGGTTTGGTACTGAAATCGAGAGTAATTGTGCGTGTGGTTTGCCGAAATCGAAAGTGATTACGCGTCGTCAAGCTGTTCTATTTTAGTGTAGAAGTGTGGCAATAGAAATCTAACACTACTCATGGACATCTTTCGTCAACTCGTCTCCATGTTCTCTGCCGATTAAAACTGGAGCACGTACCTACCTTCGCTAAGAGCATCTCCACTTGCGGCGCCCAAACGGCCGCCCAAAGCCGTTTGCGGCGTGCCGGACACAAAATCGCGCCCACTCGTGGCGGCCAAACGCGAGTTCGGTCCGGCGCGGCCCATTTTTGTGTCCGGCACGCCCAGCCCACGCCCTCAACTTGGGGAGGCTTGGGGCGGCCCCGGACGGAACGAAACGCGACGCCACGTCGGCTCCCGACGCGCGGGCCACGCCTGGCAGTGACACACGGACTATGTCTCGTCGTTTTCTCGTCGCGTCGCCTGATTTTATCCCCCGTCTTTCATCGTCGCCCCACTTTGCTCGACGCCGCCGCCCCCCGCCCCACTTTGCTCCACCCAAGCCTGGACGCCGGCGCCGCCGTTTGCTTCCTCTCCTCGACGGCCTTCGGTTCCGGGCACCGGCGATCGCTCCGCCGCTGTATTCGATACAGCCGTCCCCGGCGGTCTCTCCGCGACCCGCCCTGCCTGCAAGGTGTTCGGCGGAAGGTTCGCCTGGTTTTTGACTGAATTGATGCTAGCCGGCGACCGGTCGTTGATCAATGGCCGCGTTGTATTTGCAGATGGATAGCGACGACGAGATGATGGCCGCGATGCTGTTGGAAGAAGAAGACGCCATCGCCGTGGAGGAAGATGAGAATATAGCAATTCTCAGTTGTCTTCTCCAACTTCAAACGACGAGAAAGCCAATGCCGCCCCAAAACGGGGAGGCTCGTCGTTCGGAAGGAAGAAGAGCAAGCCGAGGCAGAGAATGGAAGGCCATTGCATGTTAGTCTCTGACTACTTTGCCGAAGTTCCTGTCGCCACCGCCAAGGATTTCCGTCGACGCTTTCGGATGAACCGTGGATTGTTCAACGAGATTGTGCAAGCTGTGAGGGCGTATGATCCATGGTTCAAGTTGAAGAAGGACGCCGTGGGAACTGTTGGTTTCTCGTCAATCCAGAAGTGCACTGCAGCCATGAGAATGTTTGCATATGGAGCACCTGCTGATTCTGTAGATGACTACCTACGGATGTCAGAGTCCACAATCATCAAGTCGATGTACAGGTTCTGCAGGGCGGTGATTGGTGTGTTTGGCCCAAACTATTTGAGAGGACCAAATGAAGAAGAAACAACTCGGATCCTGGAACAGAATGCAGCTAGAGGATTTCCTGGGATGCTTGGAAGCATAGACTGCATGCATTGGAGCTGGAAGAACTGTCCATTTGGTTGGCAAGGATTGTACAAAGGAGGCCACAAAGGATATTGCAGTGTTGTTCTTGAAGCTGTGGCCGATCATGAACTATGGATTTGACACGCATTCTTCGGCATGGCAGGATCACACAATGACATCAATGTGTTGCAGCGCTCTCCTGTGTTCGCGAAGCTAGTTGATACCATATAAACGTATAGGCAAGAAAAGAGTTTGAGGGAAGACACCTCACAACAAGGGCGATCGGCTCATATATATATGACGTTACAAGGCTTGAAAGCCAAGAAACAATCTACACGTATCAATCTAGGATACGGTAGTTACAAGACGTATCCATCTATACAACAAGATTTACATACGTTAACAAAGGCCATGCCCCACCTGTCAACTATGTGGTCAATGGCCACGAGTACAACAAAGGGTACTACCTAGCCGATGGCATCTATCCAAAGTGGGCAACATTTGTTAAGAGCGTCCCCAACCCTCGCGGGAACAAAGCTTCTCATTTTGCCTCTGAACAAGAGAGCGCCAGGAAGGATGTCGAGCGGGCATTTGGAGTGCTGCAGCAAAGTTTGCTATCGTTCGGTATCCTGCTCTGACATGGTCGAATGAGCAAATGTGGGAGGTGATGAATTGTTGTGTCATCCTGCACAACATGATCATCGAGAGTGAGCGCTATAATCCAGTGCACGATCATATGCCATATGACTTTGAGGGTCCTCATGCACAGGTTGATCACAACGTGCCGGCAGATTTCGCTGATTATATCTCAATGCATTTGAAAATTCGTGATGAATATACTCATAATGCACTCCAAGCTGATCTAGCGGATCATTTGTGGGCACGCCGGGGCATGGCAGCGGCTGAGGAAGAGGAAGACGTTTGAACTTTATTTTATATATTTAAACTATTAAATATTGTATTTTGAAAACTTTATGTATGCTTGATTTTTCCTTTCACAAAATATTGAAATTCACGAGTGGGGAACGCGGGTGCCCTAATGGCGCGCCCTGTCCGGACAGCGCCCAAATGGCACGTCCGGACGGCCTTTGGGCGCCGCGAGTGGAGATGCTCTAAGTGCACGCAGTCGCGCATGGATGATCGACCGATTTGCACCATACTTTCATACGCGAATATGGAGATGGTGGAGCGCACGAACTGCATGCATGCCGGGGAAAAGGGCGAAAGGCCGGCCGGCCTCTTTTCTCCGGCTGGTAGATGGCTCATGGCCGCGCGCCGCCGCCCCACTACTACGAGCTGTACGCATAGATTCTCGATCTGCGTCGCAAACAGCGCGCCGCCCAATGCGACGAAGAACAGCGTTCTCCGCCATGGGCGGCGGTCCGCGGTTTCTCGAGAGTCGAGGCAATGTGCGAGCCAGCGAGACCCCATGGAAATTCACCTGCGCTGCAAGAGCCCGGCTCGTCTGAATAAACAACTACGGGCTCCACCAACACGTTGCGGTGGCGCGCGCATGGCATGGCAGCACACGAGCGCCATGCATGCACAGGTTCCGGCCTTCACCAGCTCGATCTGGTCAGGGAAAGCATGTATCAAAGCGGGAGTATTTTTATTCCTCGATTCCAAGTCATACAGATACAGCGGCAGCGAGCAAGCGGGCGCCACTTTACCTCGTCCTCTTCCCGAATGCCCTGGCTCAGCTGCTGCCCGCCTCGTATAACCCTCTCAAACCGAGATGCCCTGCCCGGCGACGCAACTTCATACGTATCTCAGAGACCGGATTAATTAGCACTAGTTAACAATCTTATCTGGCATAACCCTGTTAGTGACAGGGATGGTTTCTAAATTCGTCAGTGCTTGAGCTAATGATCGACCGGTCTTTACAAATCGTATGTTCTCTACTTTCGCTAATGTGTTCCCTTGGCATGCATGCTAGTCTCCATTCTTCATTATTTTTAGGGATCGATCTTAGTGGCTCTCTTATAATTAGTTAGTGTTCGGCCGCGACTGGGAGAAAGCCGTGTGGGTGGATAAGGTAGCCCGGTCCAAGTCCTACCTGACATATACCCAAACACGAACTTAAAGAAATGGTTGCGTCGCGCCGCTGGTTAATTTAACCAGGTGCAGTGTTTGCTAGCTTGCGTGGCCAGTGTACACCCTCCGCCTAACCTAAAGCTCTAAAGGGTTAGACCGCGCGCTAGATGATTAGCTAGCTGCTCCGCTACTCATTCCCACTACTGATTGTTAGGCCTAGACTCTAGAAGGAGATACTCCTATATATTCTAGTAGCGGTATCTGTAGCCCAATCCATCCAAAAGACCCTGTGATCTGAAAGAAATTCGGTCCCAATGAATGATGAGCCGAAATTCCGTAATGATAATGGACGCCAATTATTGATTCGCCGGGTTGGGATGGCTAGCACGGAGGGAGGATAACAATGCCATCCATCCCATCCATGGATGATATGTGCCGTGTGCTTTCTGAATGTTCAGAAAGCAGGTTGTTGGGTCATCCGACTTGTGAAGAAACCATGTATCGTGTTCAAATTCAGATAGATAGGAGCATATATATCATTATGGATCGTACGTGGTTATAAATCAGCAAGCATGGGTACGTGCTCCGTGTTCTCGTCGACCTATGCTCAAGAACGGGAATAGGGATGAGTGATGAACAGTCATGGGCCCGTGCATGCGACTAGCTTAGTCGCTCCAACTTTGACGTCACACATATCATTTTCAGATGAGCTCGATCGGGTCCATGCATGCATGAAGTATTTTCCATGGTCGCGACTCAAGGAGTGGCCATGGCCGTGTCGATGAGGAAAAGAAAAGGACCACGTACGTACCGGACAGACCGGACGGTATCCGTCCACGTTGCAGTCATCAATCATCTCATACCATCTTATCTTGTCCATGATGATGCATGCTACGGATTAATGGAATCAATCAATCATTGGAGGGACACTCTCAGATAGACCTGCCGGTAAACAGTGGCTAGCTAGCTAGCAGACGAACGTTGAACGGCGCGCTCCGCCGGCGGCAGCTAGCACGGCGACAGCGACACGTCACGCGCCGCGACGACGACGTGTTTGCCGCTGCCGGCCTGCCTGTCGCGCGTCACACAGCACGTACGCCACGCCACGCACGGCGTTTGCATTTTCGCGTACAGGCGCAGCACATCGATCCATGCATCGCACGCACGGCAGGAGTGACGAGAGGCTGCTTGCTGCGCTCGTGCTGCCATGCATGCGTGCGTGAGGACACGGCGCGTCCTGGTGAGCGTTAATGGCGGTGAGCTGTGGAGTTGAGACATGCCCGGAGGCGACGGAGCTGCTAGTAGATATCATTGCGCTGCTGACGCGGACTCAAATTCAATGGACATGGTGGCGCTGGCGTCACACTCACACGCCCACACCCACACCCGAGCCAGCCCAGCAGCCAGCGCTGATCGATGATGATCAGGACCCCGTAGAGGCCGGCCCATCCTGCTGCCTTCATCAATCGCCCCTTCAGTTTCTTCTACCCAAGTGCAGCTCCTCCTGTAGTCTACTCCTACATCTTTCGCAGTACATAGCGCGCGAGCGAGCTGCTTGTCGCTTGCACGACACATTGCCCTTGTGTCATTGTGTGTGTTCTCCGTGCCCCCATTGCCCGCCTCGTCCTGGAGACAGCGAGGGACCCGAATGCGATTGATTGAGAAGGACTGCCAACTTGCCCTCCTCGTAGTCCCACCGGGGCAGAGCTTTGCTCGATTCAGAGGTATGGGAGGAATGGAAGAAGGCTGCCATGGCGCCAGTGCGTGCACGGATCCACCTCCGTGTTTGCGAGCCCATCACATATCCTTCACACTTGCTCGGCTTCTCGATAAGCATGTGTGCAGAAAAAAGAAAGTTTCGTGGCGCCACTGTGCTAGATCAGCTCAGAACAGAACAGTGCGTGTCAGCGTGTGGCCATGGCCAGTTCTCCGGGCTTTATCCAAAAAAAATAAGTTGTCCAGCAGCAGGAGCTGTTCGCAGCAGTAACTTGTAAAACATGTGGAGGTAGAAATCGAAACGTGTTCTGTTGTCCAGGAGCAGGAGCTGTTGATAGCCTTGAAGTAACTTGTAAACCCCGCTGAGATAGAGTTAAATTAACAAATACGTATTCTGCTGTCCTGCTTCAACGTCCCTGAGTACGAGAGGTTTGAATTTTTTTGAAACCTGTCCGGTATGCTGACAGATAAACCTGGTAGCTGGTGACGTCTGACGAGCGATGTAGTACTATGCGGCTCCGTGTTGCTACTTTCATCTCCTGGAAAGATGTGAGCACATTCGGGTTTTTCGAGGAACGCAAAAGCTGAAGAAACTCGAGCATATTCAGGTTCGGAAAAGCTCAGGAACTTGAGTATGCTTTCCTGTCAGGTTGCCGTCACGCATGATCACGTCACATCCATGGATGGCTTTCACAGTGCTGCTGTGTTGCATAGCGGATCGATGCACGGAGAAATTAAGACAGGGTCGCGCTCGATCGGCAACATGTCGAAGACATGAAGCAGATGCAGCCAGCATAGGCCGCGAAGGCGCGAAGCAGTCCAAATCAGTCGCGCGTGCGTCGATACATGTAGGCCTTGCTGCTTGACCAGTCGTGTAATAATCTACTCCACCACACGGAGTACTCTATGCCACGTAACTATACCCACTCGGGAGTACTAAAGATTTAAGACCGATGGCCGTCGAGCACTCTATGCCGTTTTTACTATCACTGTTTGTGACCCTTTAGCGCTTTGTGTCATTGGCTGCGGGCCATAGAAAGAAGTCCAAAACCAAGCCCAACACTTGTAAGGCTGTACGTCCGTATGTGAAAGTGCAGCTGTGCATCTCTGTCTTGGGTCATTGGGTGTTCCCGGTCAACACCACCACGGAGCTGTCGCGAGAAAGCATCTCCCGTTGGTTTGTTTCATGTCCTGCAGATAAGGTTGCTGTGCTGCTCTCGACTTAAGAGTTACATCGCTGTGTTGGATCGTGACTTGTCACTCACTGTGTTCGTGCTACATTGTGTATGGAGTCCCAGCTTGGATTGCATCCAAAACAATGCTTCATTGACATATCTGGAGTTCTGGACATCTCATTGACGATCAATCACAGTTGTGGAGAGTACCCCCCCGTTTCTTAAAGTAATACACTCAACATAGTATATTGACCGATTTTATTGATAAAATTATGAAGGTTTCCAATATCAAATCGACATCAATAGACTCCCCATAGTATATATTTTTATTTTACATTTATCAAATTTCATAAATATTCATATTTTTGTCAATAAGATTGGTCAAAGTTAGACCCGTTTGACTTTTGACTAAACATATAGGCCTTACTTTACGAAACGGAGATTGTATTGCCAAAAGTGTCTTTCTTCGCTCCTAATGCTCATTATATTCCGAGTAAAGATCACACAGAAGAGGTGAGAACGTTTGGTCATCGTTAGAGGGGAAAACTGGTTCAAACCGGTTTACAGTATATTCAACTGGGATAGATTTGAAAAGAAACTTTAGACGCTTAAAGTTTTTCCAAACGTGAGAGTACTCTATTTCTATCCGTGATTACCACAAGATGTGCTATTACAAAATACCAAGCTTAAAGCATTGAAGCTTGTATAGGTCATGAAGCATGGTGGACTGAAGCAGCCACTGTATTTGCAGATTGTGTGGACATGGCATCGTTAATTGGTTGTGTTTCTTATCAACACTGCCCGAGCGAAGGTAGAGTGAGAGTAGTTTACGTATGTCGATGATTACTATAAGATGTGCTAATACAAAATACCAACACGCCATAGGTTTGTCGAGTGTTAATTGTATATTCTAGGAGTTTGTATAGTCATATTTATATGTACTAGAACAATTACCAAGATATTTATTCGACTATACACTACACCCCATCGTGATTTTATGGATATCAAAATAAATACACGGACACACACATACAATCACATAAATACATATGGATACACTATACAACAAAAACTAATTGGATGTATATTTACACAACATAGAACTTAAATTTTGCAGAATCAATTTCTGCACTGATATACATTACAAATGTATGTCAATGTACACCGTAACTTATGTTTCGAAACATTGTCATGCATTTAATTATGCCATCAAAGTAACAAAATTTGTACTTGCTAAGATTATATTATGATAAATATTTTTAAAGAAAGTATACAATTTTAGTATAAAATAATTTTAGGTGATTCAAAATAAATATACAAACACATATACAATAAGATAACTACATATGCATACACTATGTAATTTATACAACAATGAAAATCAGTTGAAAGAGAACATTTGATACAACATACAATGTAAATTTTGCATACGAAAACTTTGAACTGATATACATTACATATGTATAACAAAGTACATTATGACTAGTATTCTGAAACATTGTTATGCAGTTAATTATGCCATCAAAGTAGTAAAAGTTGTACTTAGTAAGATAAATAAGTTTAAATCTAGTATAAATTATAGTGTAAAATAACAACCAAAGCAACAATAACTCTTCCTCATTTCACAACAAAAAAGATAGAAAAAACAAAATAAGTGTAACCTTTAGTCTAACGTGAACTATGTGTGTTTTAGTTGCTAGATTGAGCCGTGTGAACAAATCCTACCATTTATATATCCCTAACTGTAAGCGTGAACGTATTTGTAGAACTGACTATGTTTACATTTCATACTTTAGATGTGTATATAAACGGCGTCGATTCTTGGTCATGTTTGTGTTAGTATCTATCGATAGGGTTTTCGTCTATGGCGGTGGAAGGATAGCGACATTTGGTACCCATGTGAAAGGCACATGTTACATTGTATAATAATAAATGAACACTGCAACAATATGGGTGAGTAATATATGTTGTTTGTCTAATTGTTTTTCGACAAAGGGAATACTTTAAGGGTTAATTGGATAAATCTCACTCCAATTCATGCCAAATCGAAAAACGACACTCCAATTTGTAACTTTGACAAATATCACTCTAGTCATCCTATACATCCACTCTACCCATTTCAGCTCCATTTTGCTAGAAAAACTTGAAACATCGTTTGTTCTGGACCAAATTACCCTTGGGCCCACTAACTAGAAACAAGAGCAGCATCTCAGCACCCAACTCATCTTCTCTAACCTCACTTGCTCTTCTCGTCAGTCCCTGCATGAACCGTAGCAGGGTGTCGTCGCCTCTGCTGCCCTTCCTCGCCAGCTCGCCCCACATCTCCCAATCACCGCCACTCCTCTTTCCAGTCCAACCTCACAAAAGGCACTGCCACCGCTGTTCCTCTCCCCCATACACATGTTTAAATATCAAGTTTAAAGCATGCACATATTTTTCTTTCTTTTGAAAAACACAGTATGGACGCTCATATACACACGTAATATGCTCACCCTTAGAGCCAAGGGTATTTTAGGAGATGTGAGGGGATTTGATGAACACCCAATCCCCACAAATCGTCACAAATATTCTTCCCATACAATACACTAGCATGGACTAGACTTTTTGTGTTAGGTAAAAATGAGATGATTGGTAGGGGATATTTGAGGACTATCCTCTTCTATCCCCTAAAATACACTAGAATTAAACAAACTAGTGAGGATTTTCCGGGATCCGGGATAATCCCCCCATCCCCTAAAATACACCGGAGGTAAACAAGGCCTTATGAGGCTATGACAACACCATGTTATGTTATGTTTTGCTAGATACAACTGCTTATTAGTGCGTCTCTGCGCCGCGCTTGATGTAGGGGCACTGACCTGATGAGTCATCCAGAATCCCGAGAGATTTGGAGGGGAATGCGGCACTGTTGGCGTGCACGTCCAAATGCAAGAGTGCACACACGCTGTTGGTGCTGTGCTGGTTTTGGTGCAGCAGCAGCTACGCGTGTAGTTACCGGCGAAAGATGAACGGACCAAGCTAGCCACCATCAAGGGAAACAGCTGTGCGCCTGTGCCGTCGCCGTACCAACAAGTGGATGGGATAACCCCTGCAGCCTGCACACTGCAGACAGACGTGATGGCGTCAGGGAAGGTTTGACAGATCCAAATCAGACGCACGCACGAACACGCGCGGGTGTCCGCACACTCCGACATTGCCAGCGTGATTCACTGATCCGTCCTGCCGCGGTGGTCCACCCCACTCGTGGCCGTGGGGTGGGGTGCAGGACAAGAAAACATGCATGCACGACACTACGACAGGATCGTTCAAAATTATCTCGGCTGCTCTTCTTCTCGTTTAACGTATGCTGCTCCTCCTCCACCTAGTTAACTGGCCACGGAAAACTTAGTCATGCTTTTGCGGCGAGCCGTTCAAATTTCCCCCAGAGAGGCAGAGAGACAAAGATCATTTTCGTGGCCGACAACACTCTGAAAGATGATACTGTAGAACGCAGCCAATCAGACAGTGTTTAGCTCGCGAGAAGAATGCAAGTGCATGCATGTGCTAAGATAGGGATAGGGAGCCCCTAGAAACTAACTAAGATATTTTTTCGACTATACCCTTTCTCTCAATCACGATTTATGGATATCAAAATAAATGCACCAACACACAAACAATTCAAAATAATTATGTGTGCCTACGCTATATAATTTATGCAATTGTGATAATTCGGTTAGCGAAAACATTTACACTCCTTGAAAATTTAAATTTTGCATAAGCAAACCTCGTAGTGATACACATTACATATGTATACCAAAGTACATTGTAACTTTTGTAACATTGTTATGTGGTTAATTATGGCATCAAAGTAATACAAAATGTACTCATTAAAACTATATTATGATAAATAAGTTTAAATGAAGTATAAAATTTTCATATAAATAAATTTATTTCTCTTTCATTGTGACTTTTTGTTTGGACCGGCCTTGCGTTCGTCGCGGCGGTGGCGGACACCTCCGGGTCCGTCACGTAGGCTGTTTGCCCTCCGTTCAATGCGACGGTGGGTACCGTCTCCTGTTCTAACCAAGGTTCTAACTCCGGGGTGGCAGACGGTTGTGTTTGTAGAATGATTATCGTGTTCAGTCTTTGATAACGTAGTTTGAATAATTGTACCTTTTTTTTTGCTAAATCTAAATAGTTGTGCTTTTTCATAAAGTTCAAGTTGCCGAACAAAATTAATCGTGTTTGAGAACACTGGAAATATGCATGGCTGTAAACATATAATTAGAGTATTTACACCATAGAAAATATTCTGGGAGTCTTCCGGTTCTCAGCAGCACCTCATATTGTTATGCTTGGTCTGCACTATGCTAATTAGAGTAGATATTTTGTGATTATGTTTGTGTTAAAGCTACTATGTTTCCTACGATCTGGAACGTGGTAATAAAACAAAGCATGGCTTGTAAATATACTTTCTTTATGTGTTTTTGACACATTCATTGACAAACCTGATGGGGGCAACTTGTGTTCTATGCCCTGTGTAGTAAAAATAAGTTCCTTTGCTACTACAATCAGTGTCTATTTTAAGAGTAAAGATTTCTTGCTCCCGAGTTCCAGTGCTACCTGTGTTTTAAAAAATCAAAATAAAAAAATGTAAAGAAAATCATGGATATTCTCACTGATGTATTATAAAAACGTGCAAAATGTCAATTGGAAATACTTTGTGTTTTGAGCTACACAAAAAAGAAAAACATACAGATCTGAGTATAGTGTTTCAAATCTCCAAAAAATTAAGATTTTGTCATTTTTTGTAGCCCATAATACAAAGAGTTTCACGTTTTGATTTTGCACGTTTGTAGGCCACATCATGGACTAATCCAGAATTATTTTCACTTTATTTTAAAACTTTAAATTTTTTTTGATTTTTTTTAAGCGAAGTTAGCACTGAAGCTCGGGGGCACAAATGACTTTCCGCTATTTTAATTAATTTGTAGAAATATTGCCACTTTAGTAGGCATCAGGATTATATGTTATTTTCCCCGTAATTGATATTCGAAACTGCCTTATGTGTCACAACATTACTGTAACCCCAGTTTTCTATCGTCTTTTTCATCAAAATTTAAGTTTTTTGAAATGCAGGAATTTAAGGGCCGGTAGATGTATGAGCTGATTCTTAGTGGGAATGTTGTTCTCCCTGGATTTATGGACTCCCATGTGCACCTAATCGATGGTGGTTTGTAGGTAATGCTGCCTACCTGCCGCCCCCTTGCAATGTTATAGTGGTAATTTGTCAGTTCATAAATAAGCTCACTTTACTGAGAAGTGAGAACATATTTTCCTAATTCCAGCTCATCATCAGAACCAATGCATGATGACATTGAAAATATTAGGAATGAGATTATTAACTAATATTGTCATTTTTCAAAGAGTGATCCAAAATACAGAGGGCCATATTTTGTCTTCGGTGCAACATCCGTTGTCCTTTTCCTGATTCAAACCTTCATGTGCGAAATCCTCAGTTCAGAAGCCTGGCTGCCAATTTTCTTCCACAACTCCTCAAAAGACTTAGGTATAAAGTAGAACTCATGAAACATTAGTCCGGTTGCCTTACAGTAGGATGGAAGGCAAAAATAGATCGTTGATTAGAGTCATCTACTGAATGCATGTTGTGTGCTAGTGAGGAGCTAGGAAGCTAAGTAAGAAACCATACCATTCACGATGGTTGCAATAGGTGAGAAGATGATCAGCAAGGGTGAAGGGCCGCACGGATGGGCGAATCCTCTCCTTCGAGTCATGGACCTGACAGAACGTTGTTGGCCGCTCAAACGACTGGCTGCTTAGATTATGCACGACGACTGGATACGGGAATGGTATAGCGAGGTAAAGTGAGTTGCTGCTAATAGAAGGTAGGTCCTTGGCTGAGACGGACAGGCACCTGTCCGTGCAGATGAACAACGCCCGGTTGCCGAGGCTGGTCACTCGAATTAGTTTCCAGCGGCCGAGGCTGGCATCCAGCTTGAAGATCGCAATGGTGAAACGTCGCCACTCGTCCGCATCAAAGCCCACTGAATTTGAAGACTTGACAACAAGTAGCATGTGGCCATCAGACTCCACAAGATAGTAGTGGGTGCAAAAGTAGGGATTGCCAAACTTCTGTGGAACATGAGCAACAACAGGACCAAGTGGCTGCTTGGGGTAGACTTGAACAATCTGCCTTGATAACTTGATCACGCCATAGAGCTGACCTTGGAAGGGCAAAGTATTCAGAAGTTCCATGCTATCGTGGATGACCTCCCAGCTTGGGTTGCCAGCATCAGCACTGACCACCACAGGCATCCAAGGGAACCAGGCCACAACAGCAATGGAAGTCGCTGAGGACACACTGCTACAGACTGCGGCGTTCATCCGAAGCACGCAGTTGCGGTTCTTGATCAGCTGATGGTACACCGGGACGAGGGACGGGAAATCGACGACGACGCCGGTGAAGGGGTGGAGCACGCGGATGGTGGTGTCTCGCTTGTGCAGCAGGATGACGAGGCCGTCGGTGAAGCCGATGATCCGGTGGCGCCGGAGCTCCGGCAGGCGGACGCGGAGGGATCTCGCCGTTCGAGTGTGGAAGAAGGTTATCTGACAGGCGTCGTCAGGGCGGACAGCGTCGCCGTCACAGAGCGGGACCCAGCCGACCGGGCGGAGAGACCGTATCCGCAGGGTGTCGTCGCGAGGAGTGGGCGCGCAGGCGCGCCAGCCGGAGCAGACGGCGCGGAAGGCGATGTAGTCCACCACGTCGAATTGCAGCACCAGCGTGGCCACTTGGTGGGCTATGTCGTCCGGGAGAGACGCCCAGCCGGTGGTTGCCTGCCGCTGCGCCGGAGCGGGGATACGCCGGCGTTTGCGTTTTTGTCCGGCCGGAGGCGCATCTCTCGCCATGCCGCACCTCCGATTGTTCCGATGCGTTGCTCGCGCCCGTCGTCGTTCGTAGCTCCTCCTCCTACTAGGTAGGCGTCCCCGGATCCGTCTGCAGTTCCAAATCGAACCGAAATAAATTTGCAACTTTGGAACAGGCCGTGCCCAACACGGCTAGAACAATATTGAGGCTACCCACACGCCACACGTGTCAGTTGTTGATACAGCGAGCTGGGCAGGGAGGCTCTCTGCTGTGCTGCATGTCGGAAAATAATTTTATGAGACCTGATCTACAAATTGATGCCCGTGGACCAACTCTATTGCATGTCTCCCCGACCTGATCTGCCCCTACATTTCAGGGGAAGCAGCGATCCATGGCCACCAGCATCGACGCAACGAACAACGGAGAGAATAGACACACGTACGTTCATGCAGGAGGCGCGTGCAATGATCATCGCGCGAACAAGACGAAACCACGGATCAAACTAATTCATACGTCGACCGACGTATCCGATCGAGGGCGTGCCATCGGATCCATCCAGCGATGTCGCCGGACGACGAGGTCGCGTCGTCGTCGGCGCCGTCGCTGCGGGCGGTTCTGCTCCACGGCAGCCTGGACATCTGGATCCACGAGGCGCGCAACCTGCCCAACAAGGACATCCTCTCCAACACCATGGGCGGCCTCCTCAAGAGCTGCACCTCCGCCCCCGACGGCGCCGCGTCCACCAGCGACCCCTACGTGACCGTGCTCGTCGCCTCCGCCACCGTCGCCCGCACCTACGTGATCCAGGACGACGAGAACCCGCGGTGGGCGCAGCACTTTTACGTGCCCGTCGCGCACGAGGCCGCCTCCGTCAGCTTCGTCGTCAAGGACAGCGACGTCTTCGGGGCGGAGCTCATCGGCTCCGTCGCGATCCCATCCGAGAGCCTCCAGCCCGGTGATCGCGTCGAGGGCGTGTACCCGGTCCTCGAGCCGTCCGGCAAGCCGTGCGCGCCGGGCGCCGTGCTGCGGCTGTCGGTGCAGTACGTGCCCGTGGCCAGGCTCACCATGTACCACCACGGCGTCACGCCGGGCCCGGACTTCCCCGGCGTGCCCAACACCTACTTCCCGCTGCGCCGCGGCGGGCGGGTCACGTTGTACCAGGACGCGCACGTGCCCGGTGACGGGAACGGGCAGTGCCTGCCGGAGATCAGGCTCGGGAACGGGGCCACGTACGGGCATGGGCAGTGCTGGCACGACGTGTACGACGCCATGTCGCAGGCGAGGAGCCTAATATACATCACCGGCTGGTCGGTGTTCCACACGATCCACCTGGTGCGCGATGGCGCCACCGGCGCCGGCGAGAAGGCGCTGTCGCTGGGTGATCTGCTAAAAAAGAAGTCGAAGGAGGGCGTCAGGGTGCTACTGCTCGTGTGGGACGACCCGACGTCCAGGAGCGTCCTTGGTATCCAGATGGTAATGTCTGCCTTGCATTGTATGGTTAACTGGACTGAGTCCAGTTGTTGGATTCCTAAATTTGCTTCCAGAATTCAATTTCTTTTCATGTCGCTTATCTGAATTCTGGTGCAGTTCTACCGTTTGCTTAATGAACTTTTGATTTAGCCTATGAAAGTAATAGTTTCCATGCAAAAATATGACATACCACCATGTTTAGGAAGGTTACATGGGCACACGAGATGAGGAGACACGCAGGTTTTTCAAGCATTCTTCGGTTCAGATACTGCTTTGCCCAAGATCTGCTGGGAAAAGACACAGCTGGGTGAAGCAACAGGTTGTATTCAGCTTCACACAAAAACTCTCTTGATGTCCATCTCTTTCAGCAAACATTTTTTGGGGCCACGTTCTAATGATGGCAACTACTGAAACCAGGAGACAGGGACTATTTTCACTCACCATCAGAAAACGGTGATCGTGGATGCTGATGCTGGAAGCGGTAAACGGAAAATAGTTGCCTTCGTCGGAGGCCTTGATCTATGCGGTGGGAGATACGACACTCCATGGCACCCTCTGTTTCGCAGTCTTCAGACGTTGCACAAAGAGGACTATTATAACCCAAACTTTGCGGTCAGAACTCCTGCATTCCTATTATCTGAACTTCATTTGTATATTTTCAATTGTTACTTATACATTTGTTCTATCAATGTGGCATTGCTTTGCAGGTAACTGATGAGCGTGGCCCAAGAGAACCATGGCATGATTTGCATTCCAAGATAGAAGGTCCGGCAGCTTTTGATGTCCTGAAAAACTTCGAGGAGCGTTGGTTAAAGGCATCCAAACGCACGGGGGCTAAAAGATTGACAAAATCATGCAATGACACGTTGCTCTGGATCGAAAAGATACCTGAGATTGCAGCTATTGACGATGAAATCTATTCAAGTGACAGTGATCCAGAGAGATGGGATGTTCAGGTCAGGTCGTTCGTAGTAATCCACAGTTCAAAGTCTGCAGGCGCATGACTGTCCTAATACTGAACATTTTTCCCTTGGAACGCAGATTTTCCGATCGATAGATTCAAATTCTGTCAAGGGTTTTCCTAAAGATCCAGGAGAAGCAACCAGTAAGGTAACGGGACTACAGTTTTCAAACTATAATGTTATGTTCAGTGCTTCAATTTCTGCTTTTGATGGCAGAATCTTGTTTGTGGAAAAAATGTACTGATCGACATGAGCATACAAACGGCTTACGTAACTGCCATCCGAGCAGCCCAACACTTCATCTATATTGAAAATCAGTATTTCATCGGTTCTTCGTTTCATTGGGATTCACACAGAGATATAGGTAAGCATGGAGGTATTGTGAAAATTTCAATCCTCTCTTTTCTCGGTCATCTGAATTCTCTGGTTGCCATGACAGTCCTAATTTGTTGGAATTGATTTGCCACTTCGTGCGAGCAAAGAAAAGCCAAATCCTTCAGTTATTGCTAAATCCATGACTCTGAAATTCATTGTCTCGCAGGTGCTAATAATTTAATACCCATTGAGATAGCCCTAAAGATTGCCAATAAGATTTACGCAAGAGAGAGATTTTCGGCATACATAATAATTCCAATGTGGCCTGAAGGAAATCCTACTGGCACTCCTACACAGAGAATTCTTTACTGGCAGGTTAGGTTCTTCATCTCTTTCGGTGTCCCTAATCTTCTTTACTAAACTTTGCCATGATGTATATATCCCTGCTTCTGTTGGTGTAATAGTGCAATTCATATGTGTCCATCTTTGTGGTGGCAGAAAAAGACAATGCAGATGATGTATGAGATAATCTATAGGGCACTGCAAGAAATGGGACTGGATGGTACATATGAGCCACAGGATTACCTGAATTTCTTCTGCCTCGGCAACCGCGAAGCTGAGGATACTCCAAGCACTTCCAATGGATCATTTTCAGCCAGCAATCCTCAGGTAAGAGTGAGGCTGCAAACTACAATCCGCAGAAATGCCAGCGTCAGGTGTCGTTTCTTCTGAACAATTATGCAGATGAACTCAGACTTGTCTTTGTTTGTCCTGAAATGTGCTTGTCCAGGATCAATCTAGGAAGAACCGGAGATTCATGGTGTACGTGCACTCGAAGGGCATGATCGTGGACGACGAGTACGTGATCATCGGGTCGGCCAACATCAACCAGAGGTCCATGGAAGGGACCAGGGACACACGAGATCGCCATGGGCGCGTACCAGCCTCACTACACCTGGGCCAACCTGCTCTCTGCTCCCCGTGGACAGGCAACCAAACAACCTGACTCAATCGATCAACTCCACAAATCATGCAAAAATCTAACGAATCTTTGCGGGTTTTGCGCGCAGATCTACGGGTACCGGATGTCGCTGTGGGCGGAGCACATCGGGGGCCTGGAGGCGAGCTTCGAGCGGCCGGAGAGCCTGGAGTGCGTGCAGCGGGTGCGGGGCATCGGGGAGAAGAACTGGAGACGGTTCGTGTCGGAGGAGGCGAGCGAGATGAGCGGCCACCTGATCAAGTACCCCGTCTCCGTGGACTGGAATGGCAGGGTGGCGCCCTGCCGGGCTGCGCAGCGTTCCCGGACGTCGGCGGCAACATCTGCGGCTCCTTCTCGCACATCCAGGAGAACCTCACCATATGAGAAAGAATAAAGGCGTCGAGATTTTGCTGCTACTATGATACTCTGCTTAGTAGTAGTAGAACATAAGTGAATGCAAGCTAAGATCGTCTCTAGCCCTGACCGGTCGATACCGATTTACCGAATCAATGACAAGCAGTGAGAAAAGAACAGTGGGTTAATCATCCCCGGTTGACAAAGGTGACCGATCAAACAATTATTCCACTGTTAAAAAACATAGTACCTTTGTCAACACGAGCGGCACAACAAATATTTCGGCAAGGTAACTAGATATAAAGGACCCCAGGACATACAAGATGCCGGTAAGGCTGAAAATACACGACACACAGTTGGGCACTTGAGCGCCGCCTTCTTGTAGCGCACACCAAAACCGTCACATCGATCTAATATGCCAAAAACATATTTGCCAAACTCGTCGGCGCCGAAGAGGGACGGCATGCCGGAAGGGAGGCGGCATATGCATCCAACGCTCATCGCATGTGGAGAGCGTTCCTCTTGCCCACCACTGCTGCTGATCACCTCCACGAACCATGAATCCCTCTCACCAAATCCACCTCCAGGTCGATGCCACCAAGAGGGGCACAACGCCCACACAGGACATTTGATTAATTTATTAGTCCAATAAAAATTGATAAAAATATGTCCAAAGTATATGTAATTTATAGCAATATAACATGAATCATACAAAAATTATAGATACGTTGACATGTATCACGCCGCAACCAGCCGCATCCCGCTCCTTCTTGGCTACTGCACCACCGTGTCAACCATGTAGCGCCGCCGCGCTAACCGACGGGCCGACCGAAGCAGTGCTTCTATGCTTGCATAAAATGTCACTTGGTTAGTAATATATCTACAACATACATCATATCACATACTGAAATTATATCTCGTTACTCATGTCATATAAAAATATCCACCAATATAAAAATATGACCATAATCATGTACGACAACTCATATGGTTCTAAACACGATACACACATAGAGAGATCAAGCTACTTCCAAATCCGTACCTGGACTACTCCCTTCTCATGGCGGTGATGACAAAGACATTGGAGATGACACAGATCACGAAACTGGAGGTGATTTCGATAATGTTCCCCCCTCCAATCTTCGTTGGTGACGGAGTTCTATCTCATGTTTTTGGTGTTTCTATGATGACGCCCCTCCTCTGATAACTTTGCGAAGGGAGACCTTATATAGATGGTTTTAGGTCAAAACAAAGGCGGTGGCACATAACTGGGGCAAAACGGAGGCTCGAGGACCTAAATCCTCTCCTCGACGTGCCTGGTGCTCCAAGGGGGCTATCTGGCGCCTCAGGCACCTCCTGGACTCCGTCTTGTCACAAAATCTTTATTTTTCGTAAAACAATGGGTGGCAAAATCGTAGGTCCGTTAGGTTCCTGAAAGTCCGAAATATGAAAAATAGGATTCCTACTTCTCAGAGGGTAGATAACAAAACAATACGATTTCGTGAGGAAACAAGTTGTATCTATTTGTTATGAATTACCAATATACAATAAATTTCATGACTCTTTGAGCTATCCTCCTACCGCTTTGTGACTAAGGAGCTTGTCTACAACAAATATTGGGAGATTCTAACGGGATCAAATGATTATCTTTGAAGGCTGCTTGACAGGTTGGTTTCTATCGTAACTGCACTTCATCATCACTTTAAAGTTTGTGACATCGACGTGTCTAAATATTTACTAGACAAATAGTTTTTTTTGCAGGAATCTAATTGCTGCCAGGGCGTCCACCTCCTAGGTGGAGCACATGAAGTATTACACGATGCAAGATGTAGTCGATCCTATCATGTCATACACTTCAAAACGTGTTTGATCTCACTTTCCTCATGTCTACTATTATTATCCTAGTTCAGTTAGTCATGTGATGTACATTTTCGCTATGATGTCGATCCAAAGTAGTCTCCACCTAATGGGTCATTTGCAAGTGATTGGTGCGAACTCATTTTTTCGTGGAATTGATTTGAGTCCCAATTTAGGATATAATCAGATCTAAAGCTCCCTCGGCTCTAAAACTCCCTACATATGTAGCTCTAAGACTTCACACGGCTGCCGATAAGAGAATGTCCTGCCCAGGACCACTCCAAGCACAATTTGAACCCGGGGCGGATAGAAATAAAAACAATTTGTACAGAACTATTATACTTATTTAAAACTATTTTATCATGTCACGGTCTTAACGAGTATAGCTTCATATTACTTATTTCACATAACTAACGACATTTCAAAAAATAAATATTGGTTATAGTGTTATTTGTTACATAGTTCTAATGTAGTTTCCGCATAGACACTTGCATTACACTAAACTTAAATTGTATTTTATTAGTTTCTTCATAGATTCAACTACACGAACCATTTTTGGATACATTATATGGTAGAGAACACATCATATGGTGTAGTTTAATGGAAGTTTCTAGCAAATGATTAGGTAAAGATTAATGAAAACCAACAAGGTAAAAATTGAAGCATAATCTATTGGAAGTTCTCGGTAATACTATAGTGGTTACTATTACACTCTACTATTGGGTCCCTCCTACTGTCGGGTCCTAGGTGGTCACCATGTTTGTCCGGTTTATGGGCTGTCCTTGGTCTTGTTGTTGTCCACAGCTACTTGACCCTATGCTCAACCACACAGACAAGAACGGGACTTGCTTCTTGTTGAAATTATGATCAAGTTACCCAATGATTTAGTCCATAAAATATGTAGCTAATTCATGAGTATTATAGCGAGTACTAAACTAAGCATACGAGCTAAATTGCATGATGAAAAATATATCTAAAACAATAGCTAGAGAGAGAAACTATAGTAGGATGTCAAACATGGAAGATAGAATCACACATGGTGCAGCGAAAGCAAAACCGTTTGTGTGGTCTCCCATGTTGCCAAGGATTTTGTTGATGCGTGGAAAGTAGCGGTGTTACAGAGGACTACTGTCCCGTCTCGCAATACACGTCGGAGGAAGGAATGGGGAAAACTTGTGCGGCAGCTCAAAACTCTGAAACAAGGAAGTCTGATGTCTTGTGTATAGATGAGGAGTGACCTATTAAAGACGGTAGAGGCAAAACAAACGGTGAGAGACAAATCGATGAGATGAACCGTTCAGATTCATCCTCCACTCGTTGAACATGATAGACCGTTCAGATTCTCCAAATATGTGTGGCAAAAATAAAGACATCGCACTTGCTTTGTGTTGCTGCTTTGCATTTTTTGCATTGGTTTGAGCTCTCCACATTGATTCGTTTGAGTATGACCATGTGAGCTTATTTATGTTGGAGGGTGTTTCTCCTATACGGTTTTGTGGTTGTGATGGCGATGACCTCCTCGTGGAAGACTGTGAAGAGGTTTGGGTTTCTCCTTGAAGGGATTGTGAAGTGGTTGTGAATCTTGACATTTCCTAAGTGGAGAAAAATATAGCCACAAGAAAGAGGGCCCTAACTCTTTGGACGATCTCGGAGAAGAAGGTGAGCTTTCATGGTGTTCGTAAAGTCCTTCGGGGTAACCCGCACCTTCCAATGGTCATTAGCTTCCTTTGTGAAAATGAACATGAGGATACACCTTCGTATCCGCTTACCACATTTATCTGTATACCCAGGTGTATTTTTTTGGGTAGCCTTCATGTTTGAAGTTATGTATATCTTGTTTATCATTTGTGAGGTATCTCTTGTTCTTATCTAAACGGTTAGCATATTTAGATTTTGTGCTTGAAAACAAAACAGTTAGTTTATTTCCTCATTCGTTTAAACTAAATCTGTGGCAATAGTTTAAAAACGCCTATGCACCCCTCTAGGTGACCTCGATCTTTCAACCGTTCGTTTGCTGGGCGACCTCATCGTCAATCCGGTTTAGCTGTCCGAGCGCATTCGTGTTGTGCATGTTGGGGGCCTCTAGATCTTCTTCCTTCTGTCGACAATGCTCCCACGGTCGGAGCGGGTGGCAATTTGTGAAGTGGAGATGCAGCTGTCAGGGCATGTACAATGCAAGGTGCTTATAGAGATGCTTAGAAAAAAAACTGGTTTTCATTAAGCACTAGTGCTTATTTAGACTAGAGAAATGCTTAACTAGGCACCTCGCCTATAGAAACAAGCATTGGTGCTTATGAAAAAACATGGTTTATTTTGTAAGCACCCCACTAAGAGCATCTCCAACCACGGTTGGCAAACCCTCCCCAAACGTCCGGGCGGTCCGACAAACACCAAAGCCAGCCCATATGTGGGCGAGTTTGGGGAAGGCCGGACGTGTCCGCCACGTCGACCCTGGCAACGAGGCTCCACGAATTTTGTAACAAAAAAAGGGCGCCGACCACTTTCATTTATCCCCTCCGCTTCCACTCTCGCCAGCCACTTTCATTCCTCCCGCCACGCCCACCTGCAAATCCCCCTTCCGTAGCCGGCGGGGAATGGAGGCGGAAGGAGCCATCGATTCGACGGAGAAGGGTGGATCCTCCGAGTCCGTTGAGCAGAGGCAGGATGCGGAGCTCAAGCCGGAGACCGTCGCGAGATGGATGCGGTGCCGCAAGCAGCACGAACGCGAGCAGGCGGATAAGGAGAGGAGGGAGAAGGCGGCGGAGGCCGAGAGGATTGCGAATGCGAAGACGCAGGAGGAGCCCTCGGGTATGAGCACGCCCATACCCAGGGCCAGGAGCCCTACGCCGACTCCGCCTCCGCCTCCCAGCGTGGCGGCAAGAAGGTCGACGTCGTTGACGACGAACCCGGGGGAGCCGTGCCTCATCGCGGACGAGTACCCGTTGTAGGTCACGGCGATGCAGGACGAGGAGCTAGTGGACGAATCTCCGCCGCTCCAGCGGACGCGGGCTTCTTCTGGCCTCACAGACAGCCAGCACGTCCACAACCTGTTCGACGGAAGTCAAGAGGATCTTGGGGTATGAATTTCTATCCCAAATGCATAGTTTCGAGTCAATTTTAGGCCCGTAGTTTAATTGTTAGCATGATTAGGAAGAAACCATGATGGAATTGATCCAAAATGGGGGCGATCCGTCATCACAGGATCCGCCGGCATCCACACTTCCCCCCTTTTACAGTGTGGGTGAGGAGGAGCCATCCGACGTTGCGAAGAAGAAGAAGGCGAAGGACAAGAAGGTGTACAAGCCTAGAGGCACTTCGTACACAACTTTCGAGGATGTTTTGCTTTGCCGAGCTTGGTTGGCCACAAGTATGGATGCTATGATGATCACAAGAATCTGGCTAAGAAATGGAGGACCAATGATGGATCAAGCTTATCCATCCCAATTGGAGTTGATGAAGAAGATGGGCCGTCCGAAGCTGGAAGCGGCCGAAAGAGGATGATGATGGGGAGGAGGTGGGAGAAGGATAGGGCAGCTCGTGACGGCATCGCAACGAAGATGTCCGCCACATGGACAGACATCTTATCAAACAAAGATTAAACCATGAAGAAGTTGGAGAAAGAAAGAGAGCACAAGAAGGCCGAGAGGTATGAAGCCTTCTTGGCTTTGCAAAGGGAAAGAATAGATTTTGATCGCCTCCGGCTCAAGGAGAGGATGGACTTGGAGAGGGTGAGGCTGGAATTGGTTAAGGATGAGGTTTGGATGAAGGTCCAATTGGAGCAAAAGAAGATGCAAGATGCCCTAGCGGTGGAGCAAGAAAAATTCCATCTTGCAAGAATCACAGAGGAGCAAAGGATCATGTTCCAAGACGCTAGCCTCTTGGATGAGCCTAGCGCAAAGTGGATCCTCATGATGAAGAAGAGGATCTCCGACCGTGACCTCGGCCTAAGTGGATCAGGTGGATCCACCCCTTGAAGAAGAAGAGATCACTTCTCATTCTTGTATCGGACAACTTGTTGAACTTCGTTAAATTCGTGTTGAATTCAGACCACTTTGTTTTGTAATTTGGATCCGGTATGTATCGGATCGACGTTGCATGCTTTGCATTAGTTTGGGGTGGGGATTTTGGGGGGACACGGTTGTAGGAGGCCAACTTTGGGGGTGGTCCGGTCACTATCCGCGGACACGTCTAGACGTGTCCACGAACAGTTTGGGGGCCGAATTTCGCAACCATGGTTGGAGATGCTCTAAGCAACTTGCATTGTACATGGCCTAAGTAAGCTCGAAGGCCCATCAGATCTGGTGGATTTGATTGGCTGTTGGGGATCTGGTATTTGCGGGATTGGTACTTCTTCGTCAACGCGCCATGGTGGCGGTGGGGAGGAGATAGTGCAGCGTTGCACATCCACATGGTGAACACTCTCGGCGACCTTCGTTTTGGCAAGCGACTCTGGTGACCAGTTTCGTCAACCTCTAAGCGGAGGCCTAGTTCGGAGCTTGCGGCTGTGCTCTCCATCCTCTCGGCTCGAAGTGGTATCGTCCTTGACGCTGACGAGGATGGTCGTGGCTCGAGCTCGCAGTTCTTCGCCTGTCGCAGGGTACTGGATTGCTTTTCTCATTTCTTGTGTAGGGACGTTTCTGTAAGAAGTAAGTATTTGATTGTGATTGTTTCTTATTTCGAGGTCTCTTCTGTAAAATGTACGGCGCGCACGGTTCATAACTTCATATTGGCATCCAGGCCCCTCCATTTAAAAAAACTCGTAAAGGAACGACAATGGTTGTTCGCGTCTTGCCCTTGCAGTTTCATCTACTCCGGAGATATCCAACAGCGGCCCAACCAACGGCTCAGGCCCAGCATATGCCACCACCGGCATCGAACCTGAAGAGGCGACCGCCCATGGAACCCCACGCGGCGGCAGCGGACGGCGCTCCGCAGCAGCGCCAGAAGAAATCCGCCACGGCCAAGAAGGCGAAGAAGGGCGGCGCCACCGGAACCGGCAGCGGCGGCGGGGCATGGCCGGCGGTAAAGCCCAAGAAGGATCTCCAGATCAATCGCCTCAAGGGCACCCAGCTCCTCACGGTGAGCCAACCAATTCCCCTTCTGAAATTGGGTAGTTGACTGAACCAATTAGCCAGGGACCTTGATCCTTGCATCCAGGTATAAAGTAGTTCGACCTTCTGTTGTTAGGAGGGGGTTACTATTAGGACTGCAGCCGTTGTTGAGCATAGAGGGGATTAGCCTGTATCAATTTGCAATGATTTATATCCTTGAAAATTTGCAATGATTTTACCTAGCAAGTACATGATCTGACTGACAAGCCTCCTCCTACCTCCATTAAGAAAAAGATAAGCCTCCTGCCAGGGAGCTCCTTGTGTAAGAAAAGGTTGTTCTCTGACTGATGACATCTGGTCTGATGAAAATGAACTAATGATACAGTTTTTTGAATTGATATGATAGTGATTCTTGGAGAAATAAAATTTGTATGTACTGTGTTGAATTTTATCTTTTACTATGTTGTGTTGCTTATGGACAATATCCACACTTGACGTAGGTGCCTGATTTCCTCACTTCCGCTGAGGCGAAGGCTTTCGTCGACGTCGCTGAATCTATGGGTTTCACACATCAGGGCAGCCTTGGGCCACTCAAGGGGGAAGCGTTCAGAGATAATGACCGGATATCTGTCACGGATCCCTTGCTCGCTCAAACCCTCTGGGAAACAGGGATAAACAGAATATTCACGGACATCAGTATAGCTGGCAAAGTAGCAACCAGCTTGAATCCAAATATCAGGCTTTACAGGTATAATATACTGACTTGGAACCTGAAGAAATATCTGTTGTGTTAGTATCGTTTTGTTGGACGGCAGGTTCAGTTGCTGACTGTTGTTGCTTGTAGGTATGTCGAAGGTCAGCGCTTTGGTAGGCATATCGACGAGAGTGTCAACCTTGGGGATGGTTCCAGGACACAGTATACATTGCTAATATACCTTTCTGGCAAGGGAAGCGCAAAGGATTCACAAGCTCTTGTTGGAGGGGAGACTGTATTTTATGATCACCGAGGAGGAATTGTCGCTGAGGTACTTTCTGGTTCCAAAACCCATCTGTTTGATAGAAATGTTTGCCAGATTGCTCTGTCATTCATTCCCTCTGCTTTGGTGGTAGTAGTAAGGATATTACATATACATTATGTCATCTGTTTAGTTTTCCACACAATTTAGACCTGCTCATATGGTGGTTATGATTGATATATGTGTGTGCACATATAAACATCCGATCAGCTCTAGCTATAGGGACAGAACTGGCGAATTATCTTGAGAGGAATAAGAGTATGAGATGCATCTATTCACGGTCTTATCTTATGTTGTTAATTACTACTGTTGGCGTATGAAAACCGAGAAGACCTCGTACATGGTTGAATGTTAGCAGCCTCCTGCCAAGCTGGTATTAATCTCAGGTTGTCTGCATGTAGGTTGCTCCAGTGCAAGGGATGGCTCTACTCCACCTACATGGTGCCAGGTGCATGCTGCATGAAGCTCGTATTGTGAAAAAGAATGTCAAGTACGTGCTCCGTTCGGATGTCGTATTTGCTTAGCGGAAGAAGTGCTTCAAGCTGGTTTCAGACGAAGCATCAATCTAGGGCACAATTTGTTTGGGATTTGTGAATCTTAGTGATTTGTGTGAGAATACAAGTCCCAGATGTGAACTTGACATTGCAATGTTGGACATGCTCGCCTAACATCGAAATTGTATTCTATCCTTGCACCCTTGTGTGAGCATTCTGTAACTGCTGCCGTGTTGGAAATGCTCACTGGAAGAAAATTATATTATATTGTATGTTGCTCGCAGTGTATCCTGTTATGCATAGGCAAAAGTTGTATCCTGACCCTAGTTTTACTATGCATTCAGATGCAGCTTCCATTCTTGCTTGCGTGTATTAAGGGACTCATAGATGTTGTTAGCTCGAGTTTATTATGCAAAATCTGAATTTATGTTGTCCCTGTCTCCTAGAAGGCAGGTGCAAACTGCACCGCC
The DNA here is from genome assembly GCA_947311845.1 of Poa pratensis. NCBI lineage: Eukaryota > Viridiplantae > Streptophyta > Magnoliopsida > Poales > Poaceae > Poa > Poa pratensis. The sequence goes on from CAMZMU010000054.1 coordinate 5,556,961, forward strand.
TGTAGTGAAGGTTTCAAATGTTCAATAAAAGGAGCAAACGAGTGAGCCAAACTTGAAGGTTTCAAATGTTCCAGCATTTCAGGACCCATTGTCTTCTCTGATGCTGCTTGGTCTTCAGGACCTGACGGCCAGCCGACGTCCGCTGGTTTATGTATCTTCATACAGTTAGGCGGTGACAGGCCTTGCTCCCAAGTGTGCATCTCGGCCGTTTCGCCACCAGCATCATCTGCCACAAGGTTGAAGCCTTCAGCATGATGCTAGCGATCCAAATTCCAGGACCACTTCAACTTCAGCAGGCAACATACCTGACAGGCAATGCAACGTTGGGGACTTCTGCTCGAGTTCCTTCTACTGCCACTCAGGATTTGCTTCTTACTCCAGGGACACTGGACTATCAGACCACAATTTTCTCACGTGGCAGGTACCTCTGCTTTCGATGCTTCCAGGATTTTCCATATCTCAATTCTCAGGAAACTACAACTTTAGAGCTCATCATCAGGCTAGACTTGCACTTGTAAACTACAGAATAGGCTTTTAAACTTCAGGTGTTTAGATACAGGCAACAGAGCTTGCCTCAATGCAGATGTAACCGCAGTGTCTTGCGTGTCTAAGTGCACGCTTGTATTTGTACGTTTTGCTAAATCAATAAAAAAATCTGTGTTAAAAAATGTAACTAAAAAAAGGAACAGAGAGTGACTGATCATCTTACTATAATAAGAACAATACGATTATACCAGTCGATCACTGATTCATCCTTCAGTACAAGTACGGTGCCCAAATTTCGTACACACTATCGTCACTACGGGTAGAACAAAGCTAAATTTAACCCAACTGACGCACTAATCTGAAATAAAATGCTGCTAAATTCCCCTAAACTGAAACCCCGAGCGTGACAGCACGACGACCAGCTCCCTTAGTTGCTGCCCTTGCTGATGAGCTCCAGGGCGGCGGCGGTGGTTGGCAGCGCCGGGATGGCTCCCTTCTGGGTGGTGCAGATGGCCCCGCACGCGTTGGAGAACTGCAGCACCTCCCTCAGCTTCTGCTCATTCTGTTCAGTTAAACAATGCAACGATTAGTACCAACATTTAACGAAATTAAATCAGATGATCAATGATTCTTCTGACACTGGTAAATAAAATCCTTACGTAGAAGATGGAGTCGTCCTTGACGACGTTGACGAGGAGAGAGCCGACGAAGGCGTCACCAGCGCCGGTGGTGTCGACGGTATTGACGGCATACCCGGGCACGGAGCCTTTGAAGTCCTTGGTGAAGTACCTGCATCCCTTCTCGCCGTCCGTGACGATGAGCAGCTTCAGCCCATCGAACCAGAGGGAGAGGACGTTCTTCTCGTCGTAGGCGTCGCCCTGGGTGAGGAACGCCACCTCCTCATCGCTCACCTTGATGAAGTCGGCCTCCTTCCAGATGCTCATGATGCCGTCACGGGCCGCCTGCGCAGAGGGCCAGAGCGGGAGACGCACGTTGGGGTCATACGAGCAGAGGATGCCGCCGGCCTTGGCGGCACGCATGGCAGCCACGTGCGCCGAGCGGCAGGGCTCCGTGATGAGCGAGATGGAGCCGTAGTGGAAGATGCGGGCGCGGCGGATCAGGTCCATGTTGAGCTCAGCCTCGGTGAGGAGCATGTCGGCCGATGGGTTGCGGTAGAACATGAACTCGCGCTCGCCGTTGGACTTGAGCGTGACGAAGGCCAGGGCGGTGCGGGCGTGCTGGTCGAACAGGCACCCCTCCGCATTAACGCCGTTCTGCTTCAGGATCTCAACCAGCATGTGGCCGAACTCGTCGTCGCCAAACTGCAGAAACCATCATGACATCGTAAGAATTTCATACAAATCTCTACTATAAAAGAACGTAGTGTCCTGTCTTCTGCCGTCGTCCGTCGTACGTCGAAAACTTTCGTCCGCTTCGTCCGTCGTAGGTCAGCCTCGCGCAACAGGCCCATGCTCCGGCCCAACTTCCCCGACCCCTCTCCAACCCTACCTCCTTCGTCACTCCACCCCCCGCCCCGTCCTCAGGACTCCCTCCAATCGCGCCGCCGCCTCTTCTCCCCACCTCCCCGCCCACGAACAAATAATGTGAGCTTCTTCAGACGATTCAGATCGGATCGAGCTCCCCATCCAGATCAGCCGCCGGCGGCTCGTCCGCTTCCCCGGTGCTCTTCCACCTGGTGACCGGGATCCTGCGACAGAACCATGGCGGAGCGGCTGGCTTGCTCGCCGGCGCCGGCGTGCATCGGTAGGACGGTGCGCGCGGCTCCGTCGAGCAAGCCGGACCGCCTCGCGCCCATGGCTCTGCTTCACGCCGCCGGCAACGCGAGCCACGGAAGGCCGACCTCCGCGGTGTCGGCACCCATCTTCCTCGCTCGCAAGCCGAAGCAGGGGAGAACCGAGCAGCAGAGGAGATGGCAGCGCTTGGGCTCTATCATGGCCGTCTCTTCCGACGTGCTCGCCGTCAACAAGGCCGCTCCCGCCATGCAGGTACCCCTACTCGTCCTCTTGGCTAGGTTTCCGGCCAAAGATGTCAACTTTGACCCGATCCCCTCCCCTCCCCTCTTCTCCGGTGCACAGGGACTCAGATGATGCCCGTGTTCGTGTGGAGCCTGGATTAGGATACCCGCCACTCGAGCTCGACTGCATCTTCTACTGCTACATCTGGATCGACATGAAGTCAGGTCTGCCTCTTGCCTTAATCCCCATCGATTGGGTTAGATGCTTATTTGCAATCGCCAATTGGGACAAATTTGGTTGTACAAGTACTGTAATTGTTCTTCCCGTGAGTATATTAGTGTTAGACAAGCAGACAAACTAGATCTGATTGTTCTGCTAAGATTTTGTTTTATGCATGTTTCAATCTCTGCTTTTTATTTTGTTACGTTCTGCTACCTTTCAAGTTTCATGGTAGTGATGGATCATGATAGCTAGATGGTGATGCTCCTAAGCAAGATGGTGGTGGCTTGGAGCTGCCGAGGGCAGTACCAAGGAGGCCGCCAACTTCGTCCTCAAGTGCTTCGACAACAAAATCCCCGTCTTCAAGCAGAAGGGTTCGTGGGTTGCTTCTCGTCGGTGCATTCCCCTTCCTTTGTTTTACTTTTGTGGTATGTGTGTTTCTAATTGTTTCGAATTTTGCAACAGGCCATTGTTGCGACGGCTGCCTGCAATTGCAAACAATGTGGAAAGGCAGTTGAAAATGAAGACGATAGGCAGGAGGCTATAAACAGTACTAAGCAACGGAATCCAAAGGCCTTTCAACCTCAGATTGAAAGTATTTCAACACTTTCAATACAAGAAGCAGCTTCGTAAAACCTTCTGTTGATACCATACTGTTCAGTTGGGCAGAGCAGGTTACTGACGACAAAAAGAAGAAATGATTGCTTGAATTTGACTTCATCTGTGATCCATATCGCTAGGTGTGGAAGTGAGGTTCCTGCATCCTTTCTCTATTTTGTTTTATCCTTCTTGTGGACATTGGATTGCAAATTCGGTAGGGATGAGTTTAAATTGGTTAGGGATATATATAGATATTGTAGTTATGGTTCAGATAGGTTAGAGGAGGTTTGGGGAACATGAATAGGGAATTCATGTTCATCTGTAGGAGAACTGCGAGAATTTCTGTAATTAGCTTATGTGGTTACCTAGGTATCTTGGTGCAGCAATGCTATCTAGCTGATTTATAATGTTGTATTGTACGTAGTCTTATTATTTTACCTATATCCTCACGTAGATTGTAGATAAGAATAAATTGATCATTGTCTTTCATCTTGTTATTCTGCAGGCATGGGGCTGAGCATGCCTCTTGAATGGCACAACCACGGACAGCTTTCGAGCCCCGGAAAACTCCCAACATCATCTCGATCAACCAATACCCACACCTTGTGTCCAAGTCGATGTGGTAAAAGCGCCATCGACATTCACCTTAGGATCATTCTCTACAGGTTTGGCTCATCTTTGTTGTTATTTATCATCCTTCCTCTTCACATGTAGAAAATAGTTTTCTATTCACTAGCCCACTTGCTAGCTTGAAAACAGACATTATCCAGAGAAAAATATTAACCTTCTTCCTCTAACTCTCCCAGCACCACAATATAGAGACACTATTGATCACAACTTTTGGTACTTAATTTAGCGAGCATCACATGTACCACCTCTGGCAATTGTGGCAATATCTATATCCTCAAGATTAATGACTCCCCGGATATTTGTTACTTCCTTGCAATGTTATAATGGATGTGCTCCATCCTCGTATGGCTGCTGGCACAAAAGACTAACGTTTCACATTCTATGCCTTCTCTGAATATCAGTACGTGGCAGGCTGTTATGCGCTAGACGTTAATCACTTGTGAGGTACTAGCAATTTCCAAATACTCTAGCACTGGAACCTCTCTCCTCACCCCCACATCCCGAAGGATTGTGCACACTGTCCATCCCTGTTTTTGACAGACTTTATGCGCCAATTTCAGTGAAACACTCCTTTGTATGCTAAGCATAACAATTCTTAAAATAATCACCCGAATTTGCAATTAAAAAGTGATGTCTCCATCGCTGTTATTTTGTGGACATGTCCCAGTCTCATGGTTATATTAAGTGTAGCTTATTTCCAACTTTTCATTCAAGCATTCAAGGATTATGCTAAGCATAACAATTCTTAAAATAATCTCCCAAATTTGCAATTAAAAAGTGATGTCTCCATCGCTGTTATTTTGTGGACATGTCCCAGTCTCATGGTTATATTAAGTGTAGCTTATTTCCAACTTTTCATTCAAGGATTAATCTCAATTGCAGGTTGTGACATGCTGATTGAAACAGGTGAAGTTTCTGTTGTCACATTTTCTGGCATTATCCTTTTTTTTTGTAATATATTAGTTCATATATGGAATTAGTCTCATATTTCTTATTTGCTCCATTTGCAGGATGGAAGCTGGAGATTGTTATCATGCTGGAATGAAATGTACGAAAGCACGAGCGTTATGATATGCTATTCGGGAACAATGGGATTTACTGGATGATGAAAATGATCCCGGTTATACAGATAAAGATCGTTTCTTAGTCTTGCTTGGTAGAATTCATGTGGAATGATTGTTTCTTTAGGAAAGGAGACCGTCGTTAATGTATTTGTACATTTCCTGACAAAGTAACTTTGCACTTTATTAGGAAAGGCTGGACCTACTGACCTGGACGAAACAAGAAAAAAATCTGCTTGTGCTGGAATTAATGCATCGTTCATGATGGCTGAAACGTAATTGAGATGCTAGCTTTGGTCCTGACACTGGTAAGGATCGTGGGGTGCAGTATTAAGAGACGAAAGTGGTATATTTGAATCCTGTACTGCAGCTGATAGTGTTGAACCTTTGGCTTATCTTGAGAGTTTAAAGCAAACTTTGCCAAACTGTATGTCCGTGCAGGTTAATCTGACTGTCTCCTTGTCAATGACCTATGCATGGTGATTCCTTCCAGATTGGCCATCAACGACATTGTCCGGGGAATCAAGGTACTGTGTGAGCTATTTGCAGGAGCTATTTGCCAAACTGTAATATGTCCGTCACGCGAGCATTTTTACATCCCATGTGTGATGTATACGAAAGTTATTACTTGAAGCAGTCTTTGGGATGTGAGCAAAGTGGATCTTAGTCTATAAGAGATAATTGTTGGAATTGTTGTTTACTACACATGTGATGTCAAATTATAGCTTATTGAATGACATTATAAGAAAAGTAGAATCTCATTGTTTCTGCAATATTATATGCCTATATTTTGTATGTATGACAAGAGAAAATAGTTATAAACCCGTACCCGTAGCAACGCACGGGCATTCAACTAGTAATCTAAGAATTTTAGACCGAAAATCTACATTGCACAGTTATCGAATGAGGACGATGTATTTCAAACTGCTGTCATTCTGCCTGTGGTCACATGATTATATAAGAGACGAAAAAAAGTGGAGATGTTTGGTAGATGCAAAGTGACACTGACATGTGCGGACATAAATGACAGGGAGCTATGGTGGTGTTTAAATTTGTTGCAAGTGCATAATGGGCCATGATATCTAAATTTTCTAAAAATAATCGAGTTATGAAATCAATCAGTGATCCCATACTAGACCACGATCACCGATGGCAGATAAGTAAACGCTCGATCTCCACCCTCCATGGACGATCGGAACGGACGTGGAATCCCTAACCATGGCGCCAACCAGCATGATCAGATCGGAAAGGGAGCACAGCAAAACCGAGCCTACCGAACACCGGATCCAACATGCCAGCACTGCCACTGACACCATCCCCAACCAGATCTACCGACGCGACACACATGCAAAATCACATAAGGTGGCGATCAGTACCTTTCCGACGAAGGCGGACGAACCGCCGAGCTTGGAGACGGCGCAAGCGACGTTGGCGGGGGCGCCGCCGGGCGCCTTAACGAAGCCACCGGACTCAGCGAGCGAGACGCCGGCCACGTCGGGCACAAAGTCGATCAGCATCTCCCCGAACGAGACGACTAAGCCTGGGGCCGCCGCCGCCGCGGGTCCATCACCAAGAGGCGCCATGGAACAAACGAAAGGCGAGCAAAAAAACGAAACGCGAGTGTAATCGAGCACGGGAGCTGGCTAGGAACGAGTTGCTGTTGCGGTTCTGGATCAAGGGGTGGAGAGGCGGGGTTTATAAAGGCTCCATGGCTTGCCGAGGGGGTGATCAATATTATCCACTTCGGATTACTATCCTGATCCCGCCCGTGCCCGGGTTTGGATAATCATAGCAGCGCACGGGCTCCGCAGTTTCCGCTAATCCAACTGTCCATGGCCGTCGTGGGTTTGGATAATCAGTCTTGTGCTGGAGGAGGGCCCGCTTGTCTGCGGGGGCGTGGCAACAGAACAGAACTTGTCCGGCGATAACTATATGCTGTGATTATTTATCTCGTCCCCGAAATTAGTACCGTTAGTTGAGTCAGGATATGCATCTTTTGACCGGCGGGCAAGTTTGCAATCGATCTTCCTTTAGTTTTGGAGCCACCGCTGATACGTGTTTGGGTCCAGTTAAGCACGACTGGCTGCAGGTTTCAGAAACAGAAAAGGTTTGCCGAAAATAAGAAGAGGCAGTAAGGACACCATGTAGCTACGGACGGCTGAGATTCTAAGCAGAAGAACATGCACACGGCTACACGCCTCGAGCAGCTGGGCAGACCATCCATGTATACCTGATAACTATCTTTCTAAACGAATGATTCCCACTGCCGCTTTGTATTCGACAGGGATTCTCCACGCGAAACAGTGCTTTTTTGAACTGGAATCAGGTTCTATCATCTTCGATGGATGGATGCGAAGTGTGCGTGGGGTACAACCTAAAAAAATAGGTTCAAGGCCATTTCATGGGAAATCCATAATATGCGCATGATCAACCAATCACCATCCACGAACGTGCATGGTGAACTTTAGATGTTCAGATTCCCAGAAAAGAAAAAAAAACGAATTTGAATGATGGTTATGATGCTTATATTGTTTCTCGCGTATATGTATGTCATCCTCCATTATGTTGGAAAGCTGCGGAGAAAAAAAGTATTTTAGCAAGGGTATTTTCGTACTACCTCCAAGGCTCCAACCCATAATAAGTGTCGCGGTTTTGAACTAACCCAGTTTAAAACGACGACACATATTTTGGATCGGAGGTAGTACAAAAATCATCTTTGTGGGTCCCTTTCTTACTTTCATTTTGGCTGAATCTGCCAATCGGCTTGGTCCCGCAAATGTCTATCACGCATAGAACTAAGGCCTCGCTAAAAAAACATAGAACTAATGCATTTAGCACTGCAAAAATATTTGAGGATGGGCTCCCCTATGTATCGCTTAAAGGTATGCTTTTGTCTTTCATTTTAATCTACTCCCTCCGTATCAAAATATAAGACTTTCTAGCTATTCCACACACACATGTATCAGATGAAAAATGTTCATGGAAATAAAATGTTTAACTTTTCCATAGAAAAATCGTGTTTTTAAATGCAAATGTTCACTTGGTTAAAAAGTTGTTCACAATTGAAATAAATATTCATTCGGTTTCCAATATATTTATGAGTTCAAACCATGTTCATGGAGTTTGAAAATGTTCATAAGTGTGAAAATTATTCATGAGGTTCAAAAAATATTCACGGCTTCGAAACAAGGATTCACGAAATGTTCGTTGGGTAAAAAAACCTCATAAATTCGAAAAATGTTCAAGAGTTGATAAGTTATATATTCATGCATTACGAAATATAAAATAAAGAAAAAGAAAGCAAAAAACAAGAGACAAAAAAGGATAAATAGAAAAGAAAAGGGAAAAGCAATGACTAGTCGGCCGACACCAAATTTTTGAGTGAGCTTTCATCAAAATTGATTGAAATTCAATGATTTTGGTCGGCAACGAAATACTTACCTTTCGGTCAAGAAAATTCAGCACTTTCAGCACTACACAGCAATTCAAGAAATATAAAATATTTTATTTCTTCAAATATTTAAATTAATTTCAACAGAAAATTTTGTTCAATTTAGTGAATTTCAGTAGTGGCTGGAATAATTTCGAAACTGAAATTTAAAACCATGGCCGCGGCAGGGCAAGCGAGTGCTACTACGCGCAACAAGAGAAAAATTAGCCTCCTGCCAATTTGGTATTAATTCAGGCTGTCGACGTGTTGGTTACTCCAGTGCAAGCTGCAAGGGATGGCTCAACTCCACCTACATGGTGCCAGGTGCATACTGCATGAAGCTCGCGTTGTGAAAAAGAATGTCAAGTACTTGCTCCGTTCAGATGTTGTATTTGCTTAGCAGAATAAGCACTGCAAGCTGGTTTCAGACCAAGCATCAATCTAGGGCACTATTTGGTTGGGATCTGTGAATCTTAGTGATATGTTCGACAACAGAAGACACACAGCAGAACTTGACATTGCAATGTCGGAAATGCTCGCCTGACAACAGAATTGTATTCGATCGTTGCACCGCACCGTTTTGTAAGGGTTCTACAAATGTTGCAGCTGTTGAAAATGCTTACTGATAGAAATATACATCCTATTCTCTATCGTCCCAGCATACGCTGTTAAGGTTAAGTAAAAGTTGTAGTTTTAAGCCGAGTACACATGTTGAGCAAAAGCACAATTCATTTTTAACCCCCTCTCTAACTGCAAAGCCTATATTGAGCTTAGAGATGTTCAGCACCAAAGTAACATAAAAGGATCAGAGTGAGCCGTAACTGCAACACATACGCAAGACAAACATAGTAACCATTGTTTTACCACACACTGACATCAGCAAAGAAACACGAATGGCAATCCAACTATTCATATTCCCACACCACTGTTCTGCTGCAGCGCAAATCTGTAACATTCAGTGTCTACATAAATGTTTGAATCTGGTAGTCATAGCCCAGCACCAAAGTTTAAAATGCAGACTATTTGAATCTGGTAGCCATAGCCAGCACTAAAGTTCAGGATGACAGCCTTAATAAGAATATAAACCCTATTTCCCATGGGGCAAGCAGCACGAACATTTACATTTCTCCAACAAATGTCTAGAGGAACCATGACCAGTAGAAGTTTCCCCCGGTTTTCTTCTCCAACAGGGCAGGACCAAAGTAAAAAACCTGCAAAATAAAACAACAGAATGCAACAGTCAGAACTTCTATGTAACCAGTTCACACTTGAAAGCATAAGTATTCCAGATTGTGGAAAAGATTTAATGCACACCTAGATAGCTCGTATACTAGTAGTATCATCTTCATGTGTAGAGTTAAACATGCATCCAGATAGTATGTCCAGGCATTGCCGGTGACAAAATAGTAGCTGCACAAATAGGCAAATAGCACAAGCACAAATTTAGACAGCAGAAGTATGATTCAGATTTCAAATGTGCCAGAAATGCTCTTCACTAAGCACTTTGACCAATTATATACAGATAACTAATGTGATAGGAGCACAAGATATGGGGCATATGCAGATCCAGTTACATTTATAGTTCAGATTCTAGTTTACCTTTTTACATCAGGAGGAATTGACCAATTTTGGATGTCCCGTTTTCTTGTCGATCTCCACTCTTAGGCCTAAATCTGCAACCTCTGGAGTTAAAATAGGTTCTTGCATCTGAAGTTCAGAGACCTCCTTCTGATTTTCCTCGTTTCCTTCAAGCAAGTTCTTCACAGCTAGCAGACCCCACTCCCTCAAGTATGCATTTCCTTCATCAATGACACACTGCTGCAACAGCAACATGATACCATTTAGCTGCCTAACCTCATCCTGCACCTGTTTCCTTCCATGCAAGCAATTGGCAATGATAGCGACCAGATCTCTCCTGTAACCATTGTATGGGCAGACCTTTGCACTTGCAAGGGCTGGCTGTTGACCTGTGTGTTCCTTTGCCATCGCTTTTCTGATTGTACTTGGGGGCTCAAGCTCACCTAGGTACTTTAGCAGGCGTTTTACAAGACCAGTCTGCAACAGCGAGTCAACAGGAGCTTCAGTCTCTGATGAAGCGGGTTCCCAAGCACATATGTCTTTCAAGAGCAGCAATGAATATCCAAAGACATCAATTTCAGGGCAACCAGTTGGAAGAGAAGAGCGACCTCGGCAAGTAAAATCCACAGTCTCGGCAGCATGCTTCTGTACATTGAAAACATGAAGTGCAAAACTGTTCGAGACCATAACTTCTTCAGGTCGTTCGGTCAAACATTTTGACAATGTACCCAGAAGAAATGAATGTTTAGCGGTAAAACCATCTCCAGATTCACCACCATCAGTTGAACCTAAGGCTGCAAACAAGATTTCAAACATCTCCTCTTCAACACAGATTTTGAACAGAAGCCACTCCAACCATTCTTCCTTGTGCCCCACTGCAATTCAGAATTTAGATTAGGATCATATACAAGTAACCACGGAAGAAGTGAGTCAAATGAATCAACCATAGAGCGCAGTGTGACCTTTGAGTACATCCTAATACGTAAAAGAAAAAGGCAACCATGACATTCGATATGTCAATTCTTAAAGTAAAAAATGTTCTCTGGTAGTATCTCACAGAAAAGTTCAGACTACGCACTTTTAATACATGATCCATGCGCTATTTGAGGAAACACATTGTAACAGTTCCAACTATCAAGCAACTGATGAATACTTTAGCAACATATCAAGCCTATGGTACCACATTGTTTCAGGTCATACACTCGTGCTAACATGCTTTCAAAAAATGAACAAAGCGACAGGTGCTATAGAAGATTGTCCAAACCAGTATTCACTAACTAACTAACCCAAATACTACTGAATTACTTAGCAATGACACATAAGAATTCAACATCTGACATCCAATTGTACCAAATTCATGTTCCTAGTTGCAGGCTCAGTTAACAATTGGCCAAATCTTTCCATTGCTCAAAAAAATCTACAATGTGCACATCTTACTTGTATAGTTGTATTCACTAAATCGACACTACAGCTCCTAAGCAATACTGAGTCGTTAATTGGTTTCAATTTCTTAGCAGTGTCACAGAAGCATTAAACATCTGATATCCAATTGGACAAATTCATGTTCGCAGATGCTCTTCGTTAAATATTTCCATTGCTGAAATAATCTACAATGCGCAGACCCTACTTGTATTGAGCCAATCCACAGTATGGCCATACTTGTATACTTAAATACAAATGCAGCTACGAAACAAATTGCATATCAGTAGACATGTGTGAATGTGCAAATCATAAACCGATAATAGCACCGATGTACTTACCTCGTGAGGCGGTGGTGACCAGATCGATGAGTACTGGCAGCCCCATGTCCTCGTGGCAGAGCTCCTGAAGCCTCCCGCGGCCGGACTGGCCGGCGCAGCAGGTGTCGAGCACCATGCAGAGCGGGTCCACGACCCCCGCGTCCCAGACCTTGGCGAACTTCCGCAGCCCCTCCGGGAAGAGCGCGTCCCAGACGGCCTCGCGGTTCTCGTCCCCGCTGAGCGCGGCGTTTCCGAGTGCCTGGAGCGCGGCCCGCGCGACTTCGGGGGCGAGGGAGGGGAGGGCGAGGAGGGAGGAGACGACCGCGGCGGGGCCCGAGAGGAGGGCGAAGGTCCGCTGGTTGAGCGCGTCGCCGGCGAGGAGGTTGCGGACGAGGCGGAGGCGCAGGAGGAGGAGCGAAACCGGTGAGGCCGGCAGGAGGCTGAGGGTGTCGGCGAGCGAGTCAGCGAGCGCGATCCGGCCTTCCCGGGTCCTGGCGGCCTGCACGAGGGCGTTCAGGGTCACCTCGTCCTCGATCTCCTCGGCTCGCAACATGGCGGTGGAGGAACCCGCCGTGGCGGCGGCCATGGGGGATAGGGAGGGAGGAGGAAGAGGCGGCGGCGCTGGGGCGGAGGGCTTTACTTTTTTTTTTGGATTTTTCATACTTGTATTCATACGTAGAGGAAGACATAACAAGGCCAGATACAAGCACAGAAAAAAAGGAGAATACAGAGGACGTCGCTGCCGCGACACGCCGTCTTCAACCTCGAGCAACTCCGGCACGCCCGTCCACCACCGCCAGCGACGACGACGAACGCGACCGCCCAGAGCCCTCCACCAAGGATCGAAAGAGCTCCTAGCCCAAAGGCGATGAAGAGCCGCAAGAAACTCCAGCTCCGACGAGCTGGATCTAACGACGAAGAACGAACATCGGCCGGGGACGGGCCCCGAGCATCTTCCGCTCCCGATCTGGGGCAAACGCCACACCACCTCCACGGAGGCGACCAGATCCAGACCAGCACACCACACGCCCAAGCAGCAACCACCTCGCACCTCCCCCTCCGACCTCCTGTACACCAGTCACTCGTCTGCCGCCGACGCCGGAGAAAACTGCGACAGATCAAGGACGCACCTGCAGCCCGGGAGCACCGTCGAAGACGACGCCGAGGAAGGGAGGCTGCAGAACAGCAAAACGGCGACGCCGGCCACCCCTCCTCAGCCACGCCGCCGCGAGACCCCTTATCTACACGCCGGAGCGTAGATCTGGGGATTCCCCATCCTCCCGCCGCCGGAGCGGCCGGCGGAGGGTGGGGAATCCCACAGACACGCCGGCGGCCGCGGGAGAAGCCGAGATCGCCTCCGATTCGCCTCTAGCACTGTAGCAAGGGGGAGGGTTCCAGAAAGAGGTGGACTGGTCGTAGAGATCGTAGGGCTTTACTTGGGCGGGGCGGTTCGGCAGAGTCTGGTCTGGTCTAGACGTAGTCCAGTCGGGCCTTGGTTTCACACGCGCGACACGCACGGAAAGCTCCCGATTTGACAAGGGAACAAATTCGAGCGACAAACTTCTAGAGCATCTACCAATGTGTGAAATACGTACCATCGAATCCATGTCAAAAAAGAGAACTTGCCTATAGCAAGATGGTTAGGTGGGTGGTTGTACCCCTAGCCCACCAGAGTTCAAACCCCAGGTTTAACGCTGGTGTTTCTTATTTAAGGCGGAATATTCTTCAGTGGGAGGCGACGTTCCCGTCGACAACAAGCCGCCCGTGGTGACTTCGTCAATCTCAAGACTCGACCCGCCGACTCAGTCTCTCGGAGGTGCTCGTAGGGGTAGGGTGTGCGTGCGTGCGTTCATAGGGGTGAGTGTGTGCGCGTGTATATGAGCGCCTACGTTGTACTGTGTTTCTCAAAAAAAAAAAAATCCATGTAAAAAAAAAAACATCGAATCACATAGAGATCTTGACGTTTTTTCCTACAAATTTGGCTTAAAAATTACTCCCTCTATTTAATAATAATATTGGCTTGCCATTGCCAAAACGTTTTATATTAGTGAAAGAAGAAGTAACATGCATTATATTCTGACACACAAGGGAGTATGTGCTTAGACCAATGATGGGGACAAGGGCGACACGTTTCCGATTTGGAGGAAATGGCATGTTCCACCAGGATCATCTCTTCTACGGCAGAAACCCCCACCTCTACAGATTTTTTGCACTCTCCACCAGGTACATCTTATCCGTTGCAACAGTCTTAATATCCCATTTAGGACAACTCCAACTAAACGACATAAACGGATGCGAAATTGTCGGCTCTTTTCTATTTAAATCGCTAGGCGCGGACATGCGTCTGGCCATGTTCGCCCTTTTCAGGTCATTTCACCCAACGGGCCAACTCATTTGGTCCGCTTTGTCTCACTTTTCTTTTCACTTCCAAAAATTTGATTATATACACATTCAGACATTTGCCGGCTCATCAAACTCCAATGGGGGCGTCGAAGATCCCAGCTGGTTTGCAGGTGCCTCGGTTGGAGTTGACTCCTCGGTCTGTGCCCATGGGGGATGCAAACTTCCCGGCGATCTACCTCCCTAATAAATTCCTCCCGCTAAATTACATAATATTTGGCTAAAACTAAACTACTCTCCGGCAGCGAGGAATTTGGATACTCCTCGCAAGGGGTGGAGGAGTGGGTGGAGGGGCGCCGACTTGCATCCGCCTGGCCACGGACTTATTGGCTCTTCTTTCAGCATGACCAGGGCCGACCATGGACTCGTTGCCCCCCTCCCCTCCTCTCTCGTTGCCCCTCCCCCTCCTCTCTCCCTTAATTATTACGGAATACATAGTGACGCCGACATTTCTATAAATTTGGCCACGCCTAGGCGGCGGTGATATGACAGCAGTGGGAGTTGCTCGCCCCGCCCGCCGCTGTCTCGCTCGCACGCTTGCGGTGCCGCACGCGCCCCACGGTCAGTGTTTTTGCTGTTAATAATGTTTTCTTGCCCAATTACAACGGATTAGATATACACCTGGTGGAGAGTGCCAAAAAACCCGTAAAGGTGGTGGTTTCCGCAACAAAATGAGGTGAACCTGGTAGAACATGCAATTTCCTCTCCGATTTGACAAAGTTTGGACTTATGGGGCCCTCTGCCTCACACCCCAAAAACGCTCACTGACACTCTTCCGATAACAAATTCGAGCCACAAACTTTTAGAGCATCTACAAATGTGTAAAATATCATCAAATCATATATATATATGTTGATATTTTTCCTACAAACTTGGTCAACTTTTACACAATTTGACTTTAAAGAACTAAAATGCACTATATTTTAACATGAAGGCATCAACCTTGTAACCCCACCTTAAACCTGACGGTAATTCCGCAGATTATTCAAGAAACCTTACAGCTTACAATGCAACCCAGCAGGGTGTGAATGTTCCGCTAAAGAGCCAAAGATTTTGAACTGACAAACCATTACAGTAATCACGCACGCAGCTCTATCTAACTCTACAAACTTAGAATAACTCGGCAGGAATTAACCTAAGCAGACCCAGCATTTTCTTCCCCTTCCCCTTCCCTACCAGATAAACTAGCAGAGTTTGCGGTTTGCACGCTTATTGCAGCCTCAAGCCAGACACTGTCGATCAGTGGCCGTTGGATATCGGCGCGGCGGCACCTTTCACCGCGTAGAACCTTCGGTACATGGAGTCGACGTGGGTGAGGTAGTAGGTGCCCGGGACGAGCAGGCTGTGTCCTGGCTGGTGACGAAATCCTTGGCGCCGTAGCGGTGCTCCATCAGCTTCAGCGCCTCGACGAACTTCTTCGGTGGGACCTGCGTGGAAGATATATGGTGAGACGGAGCCAAGCTTGAGGTTTGCGATGAGTAAGGTCGATGCAGCGAGAGAGATGGTACTATAGCCCTGGCGATTCGTCCACGATGAACATTGATGCAAAATGGAGAACTTAATGAAAGACTTACGATATGCCTAGACTCCAGTTTGTTGGAAATGTCCATTATGCTTGCGATGTTTGATAGGCTGAATGGATGCTGGCCATCATTCATTTTGAAGGAGAACATCGTCGATGTCATGCCGCTGCCGTATGAAAACATGACAATCCTTTGACCCGCCTGGACATTTCAAAAGAGGGAATAGAAATGGGAAGGGTCAATTTAGTTGGACATTGATCGGAACCGAAGAAAAATCACAGTAGCAGGTGTGATTATACCAGAGTATCATGTTTATTATGGAGCACTGATGCAAAAGCGGCATAGAGCGATGCCGTGTACATGTTCCCGAGTTGTTTCGGGATCAATGTTGTTGGTTGAACCTTAGTACCATACAGCTGCTTCGCAACTTGCTGACAAACCTGAATATATGATGTAGCACAAATTAACTCACAGCCATGAGTTATTACATAAGGGTAATATTTCTTCATGATTTAACTTTTATTTATACCTTCTCCAGGTCTCGACTCTGATAGCTTTCCTCCAATGACAGGCCCGAAAAGGGCTCCAATTTTTCTCTAGAGTCGTTATCAACAGTGCTATTGGACACAACAGATATTTCAGTTAGTACAAACACGTGCTAAACAACATAGAAGTACAGAGTTTCTAATAGGTATCTAGCTGACCAACCTGCAGTTTCTCAAGACGTCATTGTAGAATAAACGAGCAAAACTTTTCTGTACAAGCTGCACATAGCAAAAACATATAAAAGACCGTAAACAATAGTACAATACAAAACATATATCTGAAGGGCAAATGGGCAATGTTGTGATGCCCAAACAGTGGCCATAACAAGAGGAATTGCACTCTGGGGTTTTGTTATACCTTGTTGTATGGAGAATGGAATACAAAAGAATCTGCGTCGACAATTGAAAATTGCTTTCCCTCAAGCTTCTCATACCTGATTTTTTTTAAGTGATGGGTTCTTGTTAGTCAGCTGGTATCCTTGATTAGCCTGTTTAAGTGAGAGAATTACAACTTACTTTTTGCAAAAGGTATTGTAGCAGGAATCCACTGCCATGAGATAGCATGTCTGTGATAGCTTCCCATCGACCACCTGCATACAATTTTGCTATCTTGTAAACAGGTATGTTCACAATGGAAGATCACATAAACTCGTATCCAGTATATTTCAAGCGTACTCTGTCTAAACAGCGTTTGTATAAAATGGTGACGTACCGGATATTCACTCGCAAGATCAGGCTTGTAGAAGTCATAAACATGTGCCATATGAGATCCTCTATATTTGCTCTCAAACGAAATAGGAGCATTTGGTCCAATCAACATTGCAATGGCAGCTGCACCGCCAGTAGGACGAGCTGGCCCTTCAGCATAAACCTGATAAGGTGTCAGCATGGATCTAAGATGTCAGCATCAGGAATACTTTTTGCATGATCAAGTAATAGAATATTATGTCCCCGTCACAAAATCAGATTTCATGCTTGTAGCAATATGGATGTAAAACATCAGAAATAATAAATAGAAATATAGATCAGGCAATTTTGCTGACTCTGAACACTGGAAATTTACAATAAGTTGAATTTTTGGTAAATACCAGGACATGCTGACATTAATGCATATGCCTACAGTCTAAATTCCAAAAAGTGCAGAAGGTTGCAAACTAGTCTTAGAAGTTCCGTAGTATAAAGCTGGATACTGAAAAGAAAACAATATGTTACATACCGCGCTGTCTGTGCAAACAACGAGTCCATAACGCCCGTCCCATGAGTTGCTCTCGACCCAATTAACACAATTAAACAAAGCAGCTGTTCCACCATAGCATGCATTGGAAGAGTCAACTCCTTCAATGTCAGTATTACCACATTCCTGCATTTAGAGAATATGGTTACAAAATAAACTTTACCAAAAGGAATTGTCTGGTGGCAAAATTAAAAAGTAGTGCTGCAGAAATATTAAATAATGCCAAAGAGTTTTGAAAAATGAAATACAAATGTTTCACTTCTTTAGCATAAGATGGGTTAGACCACACCAAGAAAAAAAGAGCTAAGAAAAATTATTATCAAATTCTTGCTGAATGCAACAAACCTCAAAAATTTGCATCAGCCATGTCTTGATAGACTTGCTCTTGTCTATTACAGTTTCACTGCCAACTTCCAAACGTCCAATGCACTTTGGATCGATCTTGTAGTTTTCCAGGAGGGACTTCACCACTGTCAAGCTGAGAGAAAGTCTTAATCAGTTGGATTATATGAACAAGAATAAAATTGTAAAGAAGATATTGTTCAAACGTTAAAACACAAAAGAGTTCATGTCTGATTTCAATGTCTTTGCAGTTACGTCCACAACCAAATATATTGTACTTTTTCTGTAACATCAGCACAAGTTGGTGGAGCACTAGCCTCAAATAGTAGGAGCTTAAGTCCTTCCGAGGAAAACAGAGAGAAAATAGTATAGGAGAATAAGAGTACTTTGTACTTAAGAGAATAGTATACCTCATTGAAATGACATCCTCCACTTCAGTGCAAAAGGCCATGCTATCCTGTCCAAGACCAATGGTGTACTTGCCTTTGCTCACGCCATCATGAGTTTCCAGTTCTTCCTAGAAACAGCATCATAAAAAATTTAAGCCAGTAGATATGTATCTTTAGGAAAATGGTAAAGAGAAAATTTAAAACCATATGCACTAAAACGCCATTGGATAGTGATGGGTTGTTGTACAACGGGCTCTAAAGTCCTTATTTGGTTTAAAATCAATAGATTCTTTTATAATCAACATAATCTTATAAAAGAAGAAGGATCAATACTAGTAATTTAATAGAACAATTTTCTAAGAGGACGATGATACTTTAACATATACCAAGCTCTTATTTACAGGACATCTTTATATATCCCAGAACACCTTGCCTTATGTGACTCAAAGAAAGTTCAGATACATCGCTCGCATCAACAGATCATCGTTCTTACTCACTTGTTAGGGTCGGTCAAGCTTGTCCACATCCCATGGTACTTCATTCCAACCCTCACCTAATATATACTAAGCCTTTCCGCAACACATTTCTACGGCAACAAAAATCAGCAAATCCTCCACATGGACAACATCGCTTCGGGATTTGATGAGTGCACGTGGGGTTTACAAAGCTACTATGAAAGAGACAATTTGACAACCATCAGCATCCGCTGATCAACTTCCACACAGCCTTAATTAAACATAAGACGATGGTCCCACTACTAGTAGTACCAAGCTCTTTCAGCTGGCATCTTCTAGGCGTATTTTTCTTTTCAAAGAGTGACAGCATTCCTCCTGTAAGCAATTAACGTCTCTTCCCCAGCTTGCACATTCTGGAAACACCCAACAAGTTTTCATTGTACTAGCCCTGCCCTGTAGTATGCCTACCAGCTGGAGCACTACAGCACGGGTTATAGCTACAGATTGCCAATACTACTGCTTTGTAGGAGTAGTTAACAAATCAATTTGATCCACATGGCATGCATTTACTGCTCTTACTGCAGAATACAATTGCACATAATAATTGTTCGATCTTCGAATCTGGCCGGTGGCGACCTGTCTGAATTCCAAAGCACACAAGCTATCAACAGGTAACGGCGGCCTCTTTTCTTACTCTGAAACAGACTCTGTCTGCATCGCAACTGTGCACAGAGCCACAGACAACTCTGAGCTGCACCGAGCGCGCAAGCCACACACACACACACGAGACGAGCAAGCACTCAACCCCTGAACGAACTCTCGCCGTGAATAACTGGCTCATCCCCACAAGAAAAAGAGTACCCAACAAACCACACACAAAGAGCGTGATCTTGACTTGTAAATTCTACGGCGTTTGAACGAACTGGGACGAGCGAGAAAGGCGGAAATTCAGAGCCTCTGCTCTGTTTTATATTTTTCCTATTTACAAGAAAAGGAAAACATGGAGATAGAGAGATGGGTTGTGTGAATGGATGATACCTGGAGCACGCAGTTGGGCGGGAAGTAGATGTCCATGGCGAGGATGCCGACGTCCTTGACCCTCTCCGCCGCCATCTTCTGGAGCTGCTGCAACCCAACGACGACGGAGCAGTAGCAGTGAGAGAGGAGAGAGACCGCTCCGCGGAAGAGGCTGCAGCGGCAGCGGATCGCCGAGCGAGAGAGATGCGGGAGTAGTGGCAGGCGAGGTGGGGTGGTGGTCGGCTCTGCCAGGCTCCGCGCCGTATATATACGCTGCGCGCCGTCTACTCTGCTCTGCTCGGATGGATGGATCGAGCGGGGTAGGTGGTGGTGGTAATTCAACTAGTACGGGCACCTCGGTAGTATCGACTATCGATCGGCATCCGGGGTCGGGCCACGTGGTCTCCTTCCTCGGCCACAAAGCTGTTGGCTGGCGGCTTTGGCGCTGCCTGCTCCGGTCGCCTTGGAGTTCCTTCTCTCTACCGTCGACGCACGCGACGACCACTACACCAGGCCCGTGGAGATCGGATTCGATTGTTTTGTTTTTTTAATTGACGAATAGACTTTGTTTACTCCCACTCAGCCCGCACGCACATCCGGCCCGTAAAGAAAAATGCTTTCAAATCTTTCGGATCTTGATTTATTGACACGTACGATAACATGGTGATTCTGAAACAGAGGTTGAGGCGACGTGCTAAGGTGATTTGATTTTAGTTGGTTGGGTCTAACCATGTCTCGAATGTGGTTTCATGGTTTCGCCTCGTTGGTCGGATTCGGCAGTGGCAAAACTACTTACTTTTCTCCCTGTTAAATCTGTTGTTTGAGGGTCAATAGTACTCCCTCCGTTCTAAATTAGTTGACTTGGGTTTGTCCAAATACGGATGTATCTATACTTGTAGATACATCCGTATTTAGACAAACCCAAGTCAACTAATTTAGAACGGAGAGAGTACTGTATAAGTTAGCCGGGTCCGGCAACCAGTGTACGTGTATCCCACTTCATGAATGCATTGCTTGGAACACGACAATTTGTTTTTTCTCGGACTTCGAAGAAGTTGATTTTACCGGCTAGACACTAGCGTTTATTTTTTGATAACATAATAAATGTTTATTGGAATATTTTGATGCATCGAGTGTCGTTCTCATGATTTTTCCGTTCATTGGTAGGATCCAATGTGGCAACCTACAAACTTGTCTTCTTGTTAAAGCTACTGTCATAGGGGTAAATGGTGTAACTTGGTCAGACACCGATAACGGCAGTGCATGTGTATCACACTTCATAAATCTGTTGTGTTTGGAAGCCGACAATGAGTTTTTTCTCGGAATTCGAATTTGCTATTACCGGTTTGTACCGGGGTGACCTCGCTAGTATCGATCGGCATCCGGCCGGGGTTCGGGGCACGTGGGCGCCCGCCATGATTCGCATCGAGCTCCTGGTCCCCATCCCGTTGGAGTTCTCTACCGTCGACGCACACGACGAGTAACGCCAGGGACCATGGAGATTGGATCGGCAGTGTTGCGATCAGACTTTTTTTGGCGAATAGATTTTGTTTTAATCCCCCACACCCAACATGACCGATGAAGAAAAATGCAGTCAAATTTGTATGATTTTGACTTCTTAACACGTGGTACCCGCCAATTCCGCTAGGATAACAATGTGGTTTTGAAAAACAATCGGTTTAGGTGGGGTGCTAAGGTGATTTGATCTTTAATTGGTTGGATCTGGTGATGAGATTTTGGATCCTTGAAATGTCGTTTCATGGTTTCGCCCTTCGTTGGTCGGATCGCTAGTGGCAGCCTATATACTTATCTCCTTGTTTAAGCTACCGTCGTAGTAGGGCTGAATAGTATAGCTTGGTCGGGTCCAACAACGTCGGTGCATGTATATCCCACTACATGAATGTATTGCTTCGAATAATGACAAGTTGGTCTGACGGGCTAGACCTACCGTTATTTTTTTTGGATAGTATTACGCATGCTTGTTGGCATATAACATTTCTTGTAGCTACTTTTCTTTTCTTGCCGCTTTATATGCTCCCGTGGTGATATTTTTTGATGTTTTTGTTATCGACGTCGAAAGAGGGTAGAAATAGCGCGTGAATGTGCTCTAGATACCCTTAGCGCGCGATGATCTATGGTATGTGTTTGTCTCGTTTGATTATTTGCGTAATGACATAATATTGAAGACAAATTTTGATGATGTCAACAAAGATTATTGTAAACTCGAAACTTATAATTGATTTACACTTACACAGGTATCCCCACATGTCATAAACCCACACACCATTTTATTAATTTTTCTCGTGGAGCTTTAGTATGGCCAACAGTTATAATTTTTTGTGGTTGTCTGTGCTAGTTGTGTACAAATATAATATTTATAAATAACGCACACATATTATAGATTTTTCTTCCTAGCCTTTTCATGGTCAGATCCAGTAGTGGCAAGTATCTCAGGGGTCAATGGTACATGTTGGTCAGGTCCGACAACATCAACATACGTGTATCCCACTTCATGGACATATTGCTTGAAAGACGATAGTTTTCCTCATACTTGGTACTTGCTTTTACCGATTAGACCTAGCGTTATTTTCGGATAGTATTGTGGATATTTGTTGGAATATTTTATCTTGTACTTATATTTTTCTCGCGGCTTGTTATGCTCCAACGTGTTATTTATGGAATGTTCGCGTTATCCACATCAGAAGATAACAAAAGGAAAATGGGCAGATTTAACACACTGTGCTGCAGATATCCTTAAGGCGCGACGGTCTATAACCATGTGTCTGTCTCCTTTGACTATTTGCATAATAGCACAATGCAGAAGACAAATCTTGATGACATCATTTTGACTTAACATGTGGTACCCGCCAATCCCGTAGGATAACAATGGGGTTTTGAAACAGAGGTTAAGGTGGCGTGCTAAGTTGTTTGGTCTTAATTGTTTGAATCCAGCGATGGTATTTTGTAGCATCGAATTTCAAGGTTATTGGTTTGATCCAGTAGAGGCAATCAGCATACTTGTCTCCTCATTGAAGCTATTTTCCTAGGGGTCAAGGGTATTACTTGGTTGGGTCCGACAACGTCAGTGGACGTGTATCCCACTTCATCAATGTATTGCTTTGAAGGCGACAATAAGTTTTCCTCAAAACTCGAACTTGCTTTTACCGATGAGACCTACTCGGGCACTTTTTACTCTCTTGTGGAAAAAAAATTATGTCCACATTATCGACGTTCAGGGATAACAAATTTTTTTTCTTTTCCAAAAAAGGAAAATGATAGAAGTAGCGCATCAATGAGCTCCATATATCCTTAGCGCGCGATGGTCTATGAACATGTGTCTTTCTCCTTTGATTATTTGCATAACAACATAATGCTGAAGCCAAACTTTCATGATGTCATCAAGGATTATTTTAAACCTAAAACTTATAAATGATGTACACTTATAAAGGTATTGCCACGATGTGATAAACCCACAAAATATTAGACTCATGGAGATTTAATATTGCCAATAGTAATATTGGTGGTTGTCTTGTTCTCGTTAATGTGTACAAATATACATATTTTGAATGACGCTCATAAATTTTAGATTTTTCTTCATGACCTTTTGGTGCCTGCGCATGATTAACAATGTCTCATGGCAACTCCCTTTGTGTTTCATCCACATGTGGTCGTTCTTGCCAGGCATGTGGGCGATGTCAGGAATTTCATCTTGTGGAGGAGTTACAATGTTGGCATACCATGGAGCCTGCCAATTTTGTAGGATAAATGTGTTTTTGAAACAAAGGTGTTGGTAGCGTGCTAAGGTGATTTTATCGTAATTGGTTGGATCCAGCAACGAGATTTTCATGCCTTGAATGTCTTTTCATGGTTTTACCCTTCTTGATCGGATCCGATACTAAAAATGTGCATACTTGTCTCCCTGTTGAAGCTATTTTCTTAGGGTCAACAGTATATGCTCGTTATGTTGGACAGCGCCCAGTGCACATGTATCCCACTACATGTTTGTATTTGCTTGGAAGACGACAATGAGTTTTCCTTGGACTTTGAACTTGTTCTTACCGGCTATACCTACCGTTATTTTTGTTTAGTATTATGGGTTTTTTAGAATATTCATTCTTGCAGCTACATTATTTTGGACACTTTATATGCTCCAATTAATGGTGATATTTTTTATGTCTGTGTTATCCACGATGAAAGATAATAAAAATATTATTCCCAAAAAAGACGAGGACAAAAACAAGGTAAGAACGTGATCCATATATCCTTAGCATGCGACGGTCTATGACCATGTGTCTGTCTCCTTCAATAATTTGCACAATGGCATAATGCAAAAGACACTTTTTGATGACATCATCAAGAATATTGCAAATTTGATCAAACTTATAAATGTTTTACACATACATAGATATCACCACGATGCATAGATTCACACAACATATACTAGTTTTCTATACTCATCGGTCTTTAGTATTGCTATTAATTATAATTTTTTGTGGTTGTCTTGGGCTCATTGTATTCAAATACACATGTTTTTACGTAATGCTCACAAATTACAGATTCTTCTTTGTTGCCTTTTGGCGCCCTCAGCATGCTCATGAGCATAACTGAGTGGAACCTAGTCCTAGCTCATGGCAGCTCCCTTTGCCTTTCATCCACGTGTGGTCATTCTTGACCAGTCATATGGAGTTGTCAGTCCATAGGATAACAATGTGGTTTTGAAAAAAGATTTAGATGGCGTTCTATAGTGATTTTATCTTAATTGGTAGGATCTAGCAATGAGATTTTGGTGCCTCAAATACCACTTTAAGGTATTTCTCTTCATTGGTTGGATACAATATTGGTAACCTACATACTTATCTCCTTGTTGAAGCTATTACTATCCCAAGGCTCAATGCATAAGTTGGTTATGGAGGACTTCTAGTGGTAGCACACCATGGAGCTGCCAATCGTGCAGGATAACAATGTCGTTTTGAAACAGATTAGTTGGCGTGTGCTAAGGTTATTTTTTTGTTTTGATGTAGTGATGAGATTTCCGTGCCTTGAATGTTGTTTCATGGTTTTGCCCTTCTTGATTGAATCCAGTAGTGAAAACATGCATATTTGTCTCCTTGTTGAATCTATTGGCTCTGGATCAATATTATATGTTGGTCAGGTTAGAAAATTCTAGCGCACATGTATCCCACTTCATGAATGTATTACTTGGAAGCGGACAATAAGTTGTCCTCATACATAGAACTGGCCTTCACCGACTAGACCCCCGTTATTTTTTGCATAATATGAATATTCTTTCTTGTAGCTACATTTTTTGGACACTTTTGATGATCAAGTGGTGATATTTCTGGATGTCTTCTTTATGCATGTCAGAAGATGCCAAATTTTTTATTTTCCCAAAAAAAAAACGAAGTCATGTGGAGCAGATATTTAATGTCCGTAGTAACCATCTGCAGATTAGTAAGTGTATATGGCGAGACATATATTGGAGTAAATATTTGCTATAGATAGCCATAGATAGCGGGGACAATCTTGAACCGTTTCAAATAGGTTGTATGATAGAACACACGCCCAGTTGGTGTGCTATATAAGCCTTCCTTTGCTCCATTTTCATTCTGACATTGTATAAGGGTATATGTGGTCACTTGTTCACCTTAGGAGTTTAAGCTCGTAACTCTTTTGAAGCTGAAGTTAGTCACCGCCAAGAGTCGAATCTGGTCACCATCGTGAGTTCAGGTTCATGTAATCCATCTAACTAGTTTCATGAGTGTAGTGTTCGATTCAATCATTTATCGGGTTGGTGTATATCCTCTTAGCTTGTTGTGACTGATCCACTTGATCGAGCAAAATTAGGGCATGAACGCATTCCATATATGCTTAGTGCGCAATCTTTGACCATATGTTTGTCTTGTAATTGTTTGCATAATGGCATATGTAGAAGACACTTTTTTATGACACCATCAATATTACGAAAAGGCTTCTGCTTGCGCGTGCGAGCAGTCGCACGGTCCTTTCTCTCCTCGTGAGCGTGTCCATTCCCTTTTTGTCGTTTAGTGCAGATTATCTATGCATGTTGCTAGCTGGCACTGCATGCATGCACACTCTCCATTCCCTTTCCGTCTGTTAATCACCGTGTACACCTAATTAATCACCGTATGCTGCGTGCATGCGTCGCTTTTGTTCCTTTATTTTTTCACTCCACGCATGCATGCATCTCTTCCGATTTTCTTTTATTATTTGGGGTAGTAGTAACATGTATAATTTTTCTATTCCCTTTTTACTATTAAAAATATTCGATTTTCGCTGCAAAAAAATAGTCAGTATAATTGTTCAATTCCCTTTTTGGGACAGTGGTTTTTTAGGGTAAATAAAAATGGGTGGGGAATAGGAAAAGTACACTTCCTACTAGTACAAAAAATTAGAAAAGAAAAGAACTACCACTTCCTACTAGTATAAACTTATACTAGTAATATACTAGTATAATTTTTCAATTCCCTTTTTGGGACAGTGGTTTTTTAGGGTTAATAAAAATGGGTGGGGAATAGGAAAAGTACACTTCCAACAAGTACAAAAAGTTGGTAACTCGTGCTCTAAATGCTTAGTAACACTTTAAATTAGTTCTAAGATCGGTAACTTGCTTGTTATGTACTGGATATCAACATGTACTAGTTTTAGGTTGGTAATTCGTGTTCTAAGTGCTTGGTAACACTTTAGCTAGTTCTAGGAACGGTAATTTGCTTGCTATGTACTTGGTATCATCATCTACTAGTTTTTATGTTGGTAACTCGTGCTCTAAATGCTTAGTAACACTTTAAATTAGTTCTAAGATCGGTAACTTGCTTGCTATGTACTTGATATCAACATGCAATAGTTTTTAGGTTGGTAATTCGTGCTCTAGATGCTTGGTAACACTTTAGCTAGTTCTAGGATCGGTAAATTGCTTGCTATGTACTTGGTATCATCGTGTACTAGTTTTTAGGTTGGTAATTCATGTTCTAAATGCTTGGTAACACTTTCACTAGTCTAGGATTGGTAACTTGCTTGCTAGGTAGTTGATATCATCATCTATTTTTTTAAGTTTGGTAATTCATGGTATAGATGCTTGGTAACACTTTAGTTAGTGATAGGAATGGTAACTTGCTTGGTAGGTACTTGATATCATCATGTACTAGTTTTTAGGTGGTAATTCATGTGCTAGATGGTTGGTAACACTTTAGTCAGTCATAGGATCGGTAACTCGTTTGCTATGTGCTTGGTATCATCATCTACTAGTTTTCAGGTTGGTAATTCATGCGCTAGATGCTTGGTAACACTTCAGTTAGTCTAGGATCGGTAACTCGCCGGCTATGTGGTTGGTATCATCATGTACTAGTTTTTTAAGTTGGTAATTCGTGCGCTATATACTTGGTAACACTTTAGTTTAGTTTTATGATCGGTAACTTGCTTGCTATGTTATGGGTATCATCATCTACTAGTTATTATGTTACCAATGTATTTCCTGTATTTCCTGAGTAGTTATCAAGATGTCGATGATTTTTATGTTTCAGCCTTGATAACTCATGTACATTAGCGTTGGTAACTTTTAGCTCGAAAACAAAAGTCGTCAAAATATATCAACATAGGATCTAGTTTTGAAGATCTCGTCGCGAGTGAGTTAGTGGTGAAAATGAAATTTCAATTCGATTTGTCGTTTAAAAGATAAAACATTTTGAAATTTAGAATTAGGAGAGAATCTCGCTGACATCATCAAATCCGTCTCCCACTGCATGAGCATGCATGCGAGGAAGGAATCGTTTGAAAAAAAAGGGAATGGACTGAAAGCGTGTGGCAAGCTGGATAAAAACGAACTAATTAATGCTAATCACCCGTCGAAACCGTGCGAGCATTTCGATCTGCTCGCACGTGTGAACATTAGCATCGTCCTCAATATTATTGTAAACTTGACACTTATAAATGATTTACACTTACATAGACATCACGACAGCGCATAAACCCACATGACATTTTATTGAAATTCTAGATTCATTGAGCTTCAGTATTGCCAATAGTTATACTTTTGGCGGTCATCTTTTGCATGTTATGTACGAACATACATGTTTGTCTATAATATCACAAAATATAGATTATTCTTTGTGGCCTTTTTTGCGACAACAACATTCTCATGAGTTTAGCTGAGTGGAACTTAGCCGAAGCTCATGGCAACTCCATCAGTATTTCTTCCATGTGTGGTCATGCTTGCCCAGGTATGTGGAGTCACCAATCCAGTAGGATAACAATGTGGTTTTTAAAACGATATTTGGATGGTGTACTAAGATGATATTAACATGTTGGATCTAGGATGAGATTTTTGTGCGTCAAATGTTGTTTCATGGGTTTGCCCTTCGTTGGGCGGGTCTACTAGCAACCTACGTACATGTCTGCCAGTTGAAACTATTGTCCCAGGAGTCAATGGTATAAGTTGGTCGGGTCGGACAACATTAGTGCATGTGTATCGTGCCACTTCATGAATGTATTGCTTGGAAGACAATACTTTTAGTGTTCGTCTTCAAACTTGTTTTTACTAGATAGACTTCCGTTATTTTATATTTTTTATAGCCACTTTGATATTATTTCATAATAAATTGTTGCTTTTCCAAATGGAAAAAGGGTGTAGCGCATGAATTGTTCCAAATATCCTTAGCGTGCGATGGTCTATGACCAAGTGTATGTCTCCTTAATTTAGTGATTGATTCGCATAATGACACAATGTAGAAGAAAAACTTTGACGATACGCCCACCATGGTCCATGGGAACACCGCCTCGCCCTCAACGGCTACACCGATGATTTTCACCTGTGGCATCACGGGGAGCCGAAGGTCCATACAAGGCAATGGCGCCGTCGAAAGACCGGTGACAACCTTGCCTAGATCAACTGTTCTGCGCAGCACCCAACCACCATCAGCATCGGTGTCCCGCACCCACCGGCGTATAACGAGGCCTCATGCAGCGGCGAGGCCGAGCCGCGCACCACTGTCCGCCTTCATAAGGCGGACATTACCACCCCTTGGTCGCTCGAATGCACTGAGGTGCCCTTTCCAATGTCATAGGACAGCACGCGATATTCATAGAACGGTTGGTACATGGTGTCGCTGACGAGGGCCCCGCACGGACGTGGCAAGCCGGCGGGACATCCACTGGCATGGCCGTCAGGCTCCACTGGCTAGTCAGCGAGGAGAAGACTTCGGCACACACGCGGCGTTGGGAGTTACTGCACACGACGGTCATGCGGAACGGACTCGTGAGCTTGTAGTTCATGTAATGGCCGGTTGTCGACGTTATCGTAGCCAGCCGCGTAGACTAGTGCATCATTGGTGTTTGTCTTGCTGTAGTCCACACGGAATACGCTACCTACTCTGATGAGGGACGACAATAGTCTGTCATAGGGTGCCACATGAGAAAACAATGGGCACCCAAGCTGGTTCGTCAAAGATGATAACACGGCCGTGTCGGAACCCATGAACTTCCAGGAGTGTTCATTATGGCTGGGTCGACGCTTAAAGGAGAAGTTAGCGAACCCGCCGACATGGACGAATGTGCCGGGAATAGCACCGGAGTTGTGGGAAAAGCCCATGGTGAGGGTTGTACCGTGGCGCGCATGGTACCGGCATAAAAAACATGGATCATTCATAATGTGGTGCCAATCCCTGCAGACGGTGGAGGCACGAACAAGAGTTTTGGGACGTGGGTATCGTGCGTCTCATGGTTGTGGTTCCACTGGGTTAGCTTTATGGTTAAGATTTGCAATACATGGTAAGTACAAATTTACCTTTTTTTACTATTTGCCGCTATTGCCATCCACCTTCGTTTTGCCCGTCAATGCCAAAAACTACTCGACAACATCACCAAATTAATTCACCGTGATGAAGAAAAAACACCTCCTCCTTGTTGGGATGCACCAAAAACATCACGACCACCCGTTGTCGGGAGGCGACATCGAGGACCACCAAAGAAGAGGAGGAAGGGTGGAACCACAAATATCGCTAGAGAAGAGGAAGACTGGAAACACTAGAGGTAAAAGTTGTTGGAGGGAGAGGACTTGCGAAGACTGTGGCGCCATTGAGGTGCGTAGGGATAGGGGAGGGCTTGGACCGGTTAGGGTTACGGCGGAGGTGGTCTATTTATTAGATGTGGGAGACGATGGTGATGGTTGGATGTAAATATAACGGCTACACAAAAAATGTGTGAATTCAAATAATTTTGGCAACGTTTGAAAGGCTTGATCAAAATAAGGTATGTGTGTGTATGGCGAGACATATATTGGAATAAATATTTGCTATGGATAGCCATAGATGGCGGGGACGATCTTGAAC
This sequence comes from Poa pratensis, assembly GCA_947311845.1. Taxonomy (NCBI): domain Eukaryota; kingdom Viridiplantae; phylum Streptophyta; class Magnoliopsida; order Poales; family Poaceae; genus Poa; species Poa pratensis. Next base: position 5,586,925 of record CAMZMU010000054.1, read on the forward strand.
TATTTCAAATAGGTTGTATGATAGAACACACACCTGGTTGGCGTGCTATATAAGCCTTGCTTTGCTCCATTTTCATTCTCACACTAATTAAGGGTACATGTGGTCACTTGTTCACCGTAGGAGTTTAAGCTCGTAACTCTTTCGAAGCTGAAGTTAATCACCGCCAAGAGTTGAAGTTGCTCACCGTCATGAGTTCAGGTTCATGTAATGCATCTAACTTGTTTCATGACTATAGTGTTTGATTTAATCATTTATCGATCTGGTGTATGATCGAGCAAAATTACGGCATGAACGCACTCCATATATGCTTAGTGCCCAATCTCTGACCATGTGTTTGTTTTGTAATTGTTTGCATAATGGCATATGTAGAAGACACTTTTTTTATGACACCATCAATATAATTGTAAACTTGATACTTATAAATGATTTACACTTACATAGACATCACAACAGCGCATAAATCGACATGACACTTTACTAAAATTCTAGACTCACCGAGCTTCATTATTGCCAATAGTTATACTTTTGGCGGATATATTTTGCTTGTTATGTACGAACATATATGTTTGTCTATAATTCTCACAAAATATAGATTATTCTTTGTGGCCTTTTGGCGACAACAACATTATCATGAGTTTAGCCCGGTGGAACTTAGCCGAAGCTCGTGGCAACTGCCTCTGTATTTCCATGTGTGGTCATGCTTGCCCAGGTATGTGGAGTCGCCAACCCAGTATGATAACAACGTGGTTTTGAAAAGGATATTTGGATGGTGTACTAAGATGATATTAACATTTTGGATCTAGGAATGAGATTTTTGTGCCTCAAATGTTGTTTCATGGGTTTGCCCTTCGTTGGGCGGTCTACTGGCAACCAACATACATGTCTCCCTGTTGAAACTATTGTCCCAGGAGTCAATGGTATAAGTTGGCCGGGTCGGACAACATTAGTGCATGTGTATCGTCCCACTTCATGAATGTATTGCTTGGAATACTATAATATTAGTATGCGCCTTCAAACTTGTTTCTACCAGATAGACTTACCATTATTTTTGAAAGCATTATGCTTGTCTAAATTATGTTTTGTAGCTATATTTTTTATAGCCACTTTTAATGCTCCGAAAGTGATATTATTTGTTGTCCTTGTTAACCCCACTAGAACATAAGAAATTATTGCTTTCCCAAATGGAAAAAGGGCATAGCGCATGAATTGCTCCAAATATCCTTAGCGTGCAATGGTATATGACCAATGGTGTGTCTCCTTAATTTGGTGATTGACTTGCATAATGACACAACGCAGAAGAAAAACTTTGACGATACGCCCACCATGGTCCACGGGAACAACGCCTCGCCCTCCTTGGCAACACCGATGATGTTCACTCGTGGCATCATGGGGAGCGAAAGGTCCGTACAAGGCAATGACGCGTTGAAAGACCGGTGACAACCTCACCTAGATCAACTGTTCTGCGCAGCACCCAACCACCGTCAGCATCGGTGTCCCGCACCCACAGGCGTATAACCAGGCCTTGTGCAGCGGCGAGGCCGAGCCGCACATGCACCACTGTCCGCCTTCATAAGGCGGACATTACCACCCCTTGGTCGCTCGAACGCAGTGAGGGTTCCCTTTCCCATGTCATACGCCAACATGCGGTAGTCATAGAGCGGTTGGTACATGGCGTCGCCGACGATGGCGAAGGGCTCCGCGCAGACGTGGCAAGCCGGCGGGGGATCCACCGGCGTGGCCTTCAGGCTCCACTGGCTAGTCGGCGAGGAGAAGACTTCGGCACGCACACGGCCTAGGGAGTCACTGCGCATGACGGCCATGCGGAACGGGCTCGTGGGCTTGCAGTTCATGTAATGGTTGTCGGCCTTATCACAGCAAGCCGCGTAGACTAGTGCAACATATGTGTTCATCTTGCTGTAATCCACACGGAATACGCTAGCTACTCAAATGAGGGATGACAATAACCTGTCATAGGGTGCCACATGAGGAAACAACGATCACCCACTGGCTTCGTCAAAGAGGATAACACGGCCATGTCAGCATTCCATGAACTTCCAGGAGTGTTCATTATGGCTGGGTCGACGCTTAAAGGAGAAGCTAGCGAACCCGCCGACATGGACGAATGTGTCGGGAATTGCGCCGGAGGTGTGAAAAAATCCCATGGTGAGGGTTGTACCGTGGCGCACACGATACCGGCATAAAAACCCTAGATCTTCACAATGTGGCACCTACCCTGCAGACGGTGGAGGCACGAACAAGAGTCTGGGGACGTGGCGGGAGGGGCTCGAGGATCTCATGGTGCAAATCGTCCGGTATGGTGCGTCACATGGCTGCGGTTCCACTGGGTTAGCTTTGTGGTTAAGATTTGCAATACATGGTAAGTCGTACAAATTTACCTTTTTTACTATTTGCCATTGTTGTTATCCCCCTTCGTTGTGCGCCGTCAATGCCAAAAACTACTTGACAGCGTCGCCAAATTCATCGTGATGAAAAAAAGAACCCACCTCCTCCTTGATGGGATGCACCAAAAACATCACGACCACCCATTGCCGGGAGGCAACCTCGAGGACCATCAAAGAAGAGGAGGAAGGGTGGAACAACAAATATCGCTAGAGAAGAGGAAGATTGGAAACACTAGAGGTAAAAGTTGTTGGAGGAAGAGGACTTGTGAAGAGTGTGGCGCCGTTGAGGTGTGTGGGGAGGGGTGGTACCGGTTAGGGTTATCACGGAGGTGGTCTATTTATTACATGTTGGAGACTATGGTGATGGTTGGATGTAAATATAACGGCTATAAAAAAGTCAATTTTTTTGGCAACTTTTGAAAGGCTTGATCGAAATAAGGTATTTTGAAAATTTTGGCTACGCAAATCAGGCAACAACCATGAATAGGGAATCAAAATGTTGTATAGAGCGTTAGTCTGCCAAGAATTGTGAATTCGAAAATTATAAATGATTACACTTGCACAAATATCACGACGTGTGATAAACACACGCAACATCTTACTGATATTCTAGACTCATAGAGCTTTAGTATTGCCAATAGGTATAATTTTGTGTGGTCTTCTTGTGCCCGTTGGTTTGGAATGTACATGTTTTTTTTTTTTTCTAAAACTCAAAAAATTTGGATTCTTATTTGTTTCCTTTTGGCACATGTGGCATGATCCTGCGTTTAGTCGAGTGAAACCTAATCCTAGATCATTGCTACTCCCTATTTGTTTCATCATGTTGGTCGTTCTTGCCTGGACATGTGGGCGACGTCAGGAACTTTCAACTTTTGTGGAGGAGTTCCAGTGGTGGCATACCATGGAATCGCTAGGATAACAATGTGGTTTTAAAACAAAGGTGTGGCATTCTAAGGTGATTTTATTATTGTATTGTTTTGTACGCTATTATTTAAAATGAATCGGTTGCAGGCATGTATCCGTTGTTGGTTTAACGGATTTTTATAAATATTTAAAAAAATTAAGAAATTTTTTGTATAGCTTATTTTAGTTTATAGAATTGCAAACCATTGGATTTTTCAAAAGCCATTTTGCATACGGTTTTGTGGAAAATTTTCTCCTATGTTTTTTCGGATAGATTTTTGTATTTCCCTATGGTGTAACCGAACAGTTTTCGCTAAAGATTCTTGTATTTGTTTTATTCTAAGAGCTATATCAACCAAAAACCATTTGTAGACCCCGAGTTCTAATAATCCCGCTTTTAATAAAAATTCATTTAGGTCTCTAAAATTCTGAAAAAAAATATACAAGTATATATACATGTGTAGTGTGTAAGTCCAAATTTGTACTGATATTTTTTTTTTCAAATGTAGCCTGCGTAAATAGACAAATGTTGTAAGGAGAAATGAGTTTTTTCTTTTGCTTTTTAGAATCACGACTTTGTGATTTTTGTGTAGCCTACAACAGAACGTATTATCAAGCAGCACTCTACGGATGTGTAGGTTACACATAGCCAGATTTCTGATGTTCCTTTTTTTTACTGATTTTCTATTGAGTTGCTACATTGAGCTAACGGCACATGGACATTGACATATGAACTTGGCCGGATGTGTCCGAACCCGTCTGCACATCCCACAAACAAGTATTTTTTGCCAAATCTAGCCTCTTTTGCGAACTAATGACGTATATGGCCGCTCACGGAAACTAATTCCAAATCTGGCCCCTGAGGTTGGCGCCAACGCGAATGGAGCCGAACTTGTGCAGTTCGGCGCCATCAAAAAAATTGCCGAGCTAGGTCGGCGCCAATTGCCATGGCGCCGAACCCACCAGCCACCAAAATGCAAATTTTGCATGGCGCCGAACCGCACAACTTCGGCTCCATTTGCGTTGGCGCCGACCTCAGGGGTAGATTTGGAATTAGTTTCCGTGAACGGCCAGATACGTCATTAGTTCGCAAAAGAGGCCAGATTTGACAAAAAATACCACAAACAACGAACAATCAGGGATCGATCAGACACGGAGACTGTAGAGTGAACTGCAGTGGCACTGCGTAGGGCCGGATCGCGTCGGGCACGGCGTGCTGTTGTCGTATGGTCTGCAGCGCCGCCGCATGGAGGCAGCATGGGGAGACAGCGAGGACGCGGGCCGGTTGGCGGCTGGTTGGTCGCCGGCGAGATGCGTCCACTTTGGGATTTATTCCGGTCGGTCGCGGGATCAGGCCAGCCGCGCCCGGGTCCAAAAACCCCCATGACGAACTCGCGAGCAGATCTCGTCGATGTCGCCGTCGTTTCAGGACCAGGTTCGGGTGTTGGGTTGACGGATCGCCCGGCCGGCCGCCGGGAAGTCCGAGCCTGATAGAGACCCGGCCGACGGCGACGAGTCGAGTCGCCGTGTCACTGTCCCACAGCGTCAGAGCAGCTGCTTCCATACGGAAGTGGAAGTCGCAGGCATGTGTCCGCCTGCGCTGAACCTGTGTTTTGACCACACTGGTGAAAGTACAGAGGTCAGCAATGTGCATTGACAACAAAAGCATAAGCAAAAAGAGGAAGTCGCAGGCATGTGTGCAGTTTCCACCCTCGTTTGAGCGAGTTGTCTCTGTTCGGACGATTTTACACGGTAAGGAGCATGTGCACTTTTACTTGTAGACTGTGTGACTTAGAATTTGTATCATTTGTTTATTTATTTATAGAATACACATTACATTTCACAATGTGTAACTTGATCGACTTGGAAAGAAAAATTTATCAGGCAACCAAAAACATGCACCACATGCTCAAATTGGAAGACTCCTCAGTCCTCACGGTGCTAGTACAGTACTCCTTCTCTTCTTTTTATGTGCCGTATTTTGATTATTAAGATAAAGTTTGGCCAATAATTAAGCTGCTAATTTATTATAAGTGATAAAATAGTAAAATAATGTGTAACTACTTTTGAATGCAAATAAAAATAAATCGATGTTTCATAATGTGTACATTAGTAATAACGGAAAAATACTTATATCAGCTGGTCACCTCACTTCGTCACTCTACCGGTATATCTCCTCGCTCTAGGACATGTGCTCACGGCTTGCCCTTTTACTCTTCCGCGACTCGTCCAAGCTCCTGTTGTTGGCCGCCTCTCCTCCGCAGTGGCATTTCCACAAGTCGGCCGTTGCATCTCCTCTATCGATGGTGCAACTTCGTTGCGGCCTGGACGTGCGCTGCAACTCCCCTAGTAGATGCTTCTGCGGTTCCTCCGCTAGCACCTACTGGTGAACGCAAATCCTCCTCCGTAGGACTCCATGCGCCGACCACTGCTGGTGTAGCTCCCCCACTACCCACAATTTTTTGGTTAGTTGATCTCTCCACGATGGATCCATCGTGCCCCGGGGTGAAGGAAGATGGTCAATAGGCACATGTTCACCGGATTTGGCGCCGACAAAGCCCCGATGAGCAAGATTCATCGCCAACAAGCCCGCGAACGACGAGGTTGGTGATGGTGGAGGTTAGTAATTTTACGATTTTTTCAATGCTGCAAAGATTGTGCTGACATGCTACAAACATCCATCGTATTTGTTCTGTTCCCATGAGCAACATGTGTGCAACAATTTCTAGGTGAACCCTTCAAAATGATTTCTCTAATGCCGCAAACGTTTTTATATGATGTTGTCTGACTTGGGCACATATGCTCGATGCGCTGCTTTTTTGTCGCAAAACGATGACACACTTTACCCGCATTTTGCTGCAACCAAATGGAGATATGTTGCACACGTGTTATTTTTTGCTACGTGGGAATGTGCAAAATGTTGCAACATTTTTTCACAACTTTGACACACCATGGAAAAATGTTTCAAATGATGTTGCCTACACAAACAAAAAAAAATTCGCCTGGGTTTTTCATGTTACGGTGATTGGAGTCTTAGATTCGTTTGTTAAAGGAGATCGAAAGGTAGAAACCAACCGATTTTCCCCAAATCAGTAGGCATCCGTCTAGCACTTGCCATAATTAAAATAACTATTTCTCGGACACTTGCTTTAACAAGCACATGCATCCATTGGTAGAAGTATAATTATAGAATACCATGTTACAATACTCGTAACTCCCCTAAGTTAGTGTTGCGATGCCTAGACGAGGAAATATCCTGTGCTACACTCTGCTTATGACCTATGTTACCAACAATGGAAGATTACAAAACTAAAAATTTGTTAAACACATCTCAAAGTTTTGACAACAACGCAATATGCATTTATTACACCATAAAGCCTTCAATATAACATGAACCTAAAAAAAATAGATAGTTTCCAATATGAATGTGAACTATTTAGAATGAGTAATTTTTGTAAACACATGCCTATTGGGGTCAGAGTAACATAAAAACCAACTATTGAAGCTTTGGTACAAAACACAAATTATCGAGCCTAGTTGTAAGAAATACCCCAAAGTTATATAAATTGGTCCCTATCATGTTCAACGATTTTTATTTGTTGATCAGTTAATAATGTGTTCAAGTTTTTATAGTTTACTCATCACATTATGATTCATTTTTAGGAAAGTATTCGATTTTTACGAGAATCTTAATTTATATTAATTTTTTGTCATATTTGACCAAAAATCAAGATAAATCAGTACAGAAGATTGGATTCTCAGAGCTCGGTTTCCTGTTTACTTGACACATTATGTTCCATTTTAAGAATTTGTTTCAATTTTCCTAAGGATTCATAGTTTTGGCATATGCTGACCAAAATAGCTCAATATATGATTCACTCATGCCATATTTGACATCACTGTGCTAATCTGTGAAGATTCGGCTCATATGCTACAACCGAGATTAGTAGTTCTTTTGTTACAAAGCCTCGAACCTTGGGTTGTCTTTCACTAGGACCCAATAATTATGCGTTTGTGCAGTTTACTCTTCGGAAATCTTATGTGACTAGTAAAGTAAGCCACTATCCATACCATGTTTTTTTTCATGAAACATGGGTCAAATTTGAATTTGAGCTTTTTTTGTCGTAGCAGATACAATATTGTACAAGTGTTATGGTCTTGGAAGCTTTTTGTCATATTTTTTTGACCAAATAATATGATAGTGGTAGCAACATGGTAAGCATATGAAGTTTTCATAACATTATATAGTCTCGGACATGGAACAAGGAGAACATATCCGATGCACCAGGCGTTGGCCTACATGTCTAGTAACTTAAATTCTGAAAAATAACGCATTTGGACAACATGAAAAAAAATCAATCTAGATTCCAAACAAATTCAAGAAACGAAAATGACATTCACATTTGATAGTCCTAGTGGGCCGAATTAATAGCTCCTTTGAGATTGGTCACATTACATTTTTTTTTGCTTTTTTACAGCATGTGCACAACAAGTCAACAACACTCTACAAAATATTAACTCGTGGGCCGAGACCAAAATTTAAAAATGGAAAAAAGATAGTTCATAGTGCTAATGGGCCGAATTGAAAGCCCAATATTAACTCCTTCCAGATACACTTTTGTCTCCCCTCAAACAAAAAAAAAACATTTTTTTTTTGCGAACTGCATCTTTCTCATTTTACCTCGCTGCTGTGTTTCATTATTTCTATAGCATGGCTGTTTTTTCCATGCTAATTTGCTTCCAGATAAAGGTACGAAGTCCGGTGCACCAGTTGCACAACAAAAATCTGGCGCGCTGGATACGTTCTCATGATCAGGAGCACACGACGTATACTTTTCATAATCTCTACACTTGAAGGCTTGTTTTGTTTCCTGGAACATCAGTGTTCGGTGCAAAAAAAAAAACTTTATGTTGTAAATGTTGCGTCGACGTGCATTTTATCTCAGCAAACGTTACACGTGTAACAATGTGTTTGTAACCACAATCCACAAAACAATTCTCTGGAAGAAAGAATGAAGAAGTCTGAAGAGACCAATCGCACAGCCAGAGGCAACCAACGGCACACAAAGTATGCACACTTGGAGGCCAGGTGACTGTGAATGAATGAATGAACGAACGGACGGACGCTTTTAATTCCTCTTCATTTCCCTGTCTGAATTTTCAGCCCCATGTACCTGGTGGATCCATTTTCAGGCAAAGAAAGACAAATAATCAGTAAACATGACTCGAACATTTGAATTTCATCAGCAAGATGCAGGAGCATGAGAGTTCAGGCAGAAAGAATTTGTTACCTGCCGAGCATCATGACGGTGGCCTGCGGGTTGGTGCCGGGGGAGTACTTGAAGGTGGAGCTGTCGATGACGCGGAGCCCGTCGACGCCGATGACCCGGTACTCCTGGTCGACGACGGGCCCGACGTGGCACCCGCCGTGATAATGCCAGATGGTCATCACGGTGTCCCTGCAGTACTGCTGCAGCGGCCTGGTGTCCCTGGGGTGCCGCGGCAGCAGGTTGAGGAAGTTGGCCAGCTTGGCGCGGTCGAAGGCGGCGTCCATGGCGGTGGCGTTGGCGTAGGTGAAGCGCGAGAAGGCCCGCGACCGCACCACCGCTCGATCGTTTCGATCCCGCGCACGCACCGCTCCACGTCCTTGGGGTCCTTGAAGTAGTTGAAGGTCACCGCTGGGTTCGCGGCGGATCCGTGATCGCAGCTCGATGTGCCCCGTCGAGAGCGGGCCCAGGATCTTCTCCAGGATGAAGCCGCCCCGGAACGCCCCCTGTCCAGACCCCGCATCACCTCCGCCGCCCGCCGCATCGCCTCCGGCGTCCTCTCGCTCGGTGGCAGCGCCCCCAGCTGCCCCGTCTGCAGGTGATCACCGTTCATTGGTGTCATGCATTTCCACGTTTGAAGTTTGGGGGAAGCTAGGTGTCAGTACAGTACGTACCATAGGGGAGAACATGCCGAAGGAGTGGGAGCGGCGGCGGGGGCCGCGCGCGTGGAGCGGGATGCCGAACTGGGAGCCGCTGACGCCCTCGATGAAGCTGCCGAAGCGGGTGACGCCGACGATCTGGACGAGGGAGAGCGTGACGGGGACGGGAGACGGGACGAACACCGAGTTCATGGGGTTGTCGGCCACGCCCTGCCCGACCATGGGGTGGTCCATCACGGTGCGGATGCCGTGCCTCTCCAGTTGGCCCCGCGGTCCGACGCCGCTCAGCATCAGCAGCTGCGGGCTCCCCAGCGTCCCCGCCGCCAGGATCACCTCGCTCTTCCCGCCGCCCCGCAGGTACACCCGGTGCTGCACCCCCAACGGGTCCGTGAACACCACCCCGTACGCCACCGGCTTCGCCGACCCCTCTGCACATTCCGGCACGCTTCAGAAACCACTACATGTGCACCGCATGCATGGCACGGTGTGCGTGCGTACCTCTGGGCCGAAAGAGGATCTGTGACACGGTGGCGTGGAGGAACACGGTGAGGCGCCTGGGTTGGCGCTGCGGAGGAAGTCGGCGGCGGTGTGTCGCCTGCCGGCACTGTCGAAGATGGTGCCGCCGATCTTGGTGCCGGGGACGTGGTCGAACGTGTACCCATTGTCCGGGTGACGCCAGCCTGGAGGAGCCCCTCCCGGAGCGCGCACTGCCACTTGGGCACGTCGGGGCGGAACACCAGCTCCTTCTCCACCCACCTGTACGACGCGTTCACCAGCCGCGCGTCCCACCCGGCGGCGCGCACGTACTCGCCGCTGGCGCGCGTGTAGAAGCCGGCGTTGAGGCAGCTCCCGCCGCCCAGCACCCGCGCCGGGCGTTCACCACGCCGTCCTCGGACACGAACCGCTGCGCGGGGGAGCGTGGCGACGTGTCCGCCAGCGCGTCCGCGAAGTGGTACTCGCTGGACACGTTGCGGTTGCCGTACGGGTACCCGCCGCGCTCCAGGAGGAGCACGCGCGAGCGCTCCGACAGCGTCGCCGCCAGCGGGCACCCGGCCGTGCCGCCGCCGATGACGATGTAGTTGAAGTGGGACACCAGGGGCGCGTCCCGCGCGTGCTGCACGAACCGGAAGTTGTACCGCTGCTGCCTCTGGGTTTCCTCTTCACCCTTGTCCTCTCCCTGCTGCTGATGCGCGGCGGTGGGTCTGAAGCAGAATGAGACGAGAAGTAGTGTTGCTGCCACGGCTATTAGTGCCACAGCTGGTGAGCCACGATGCCCAGGCGGCGCCATGGATTTCGTCAGAGTAATCTTCGCCGCCGTTGCTGGTGATGTGTCGGCTTTGTTTATATAGATCGACGGGGATGGATCGTGATTCGATTAGATAAAGAGTAGATGCCAATTAGGGGTGCAGATGTGCGCTGATTCCTAGTGCAAAGATGAGCTCCGAGCGATCCGGCCGAGCGGTGATAGAAAGAAAAGCAGCGGCGTCGAGAGCCTTTGCATGCGGGCTAAAGTAATTATCCTTTTTATAATGTCGACTGACTGTGCAGTATCATATCAACTGTTCGTTGTGGTCAGATGCACAAGAGATTCAGTGGACTTCCCTTGAAATCTCGAATTGCCTAGCTGTTGACGGATCTGCTAATGCCCTAATCCTGTCTTGACTTCATGAGCAGCTCGTTGGATGCCAACTGCCGGCTGTCCTAAATATAAGATGTTTTAGATGTTACACATGTTGTCTAGATATATACACAAATGAGTGAACATACACATGTAATGTGTCTAGATACATTTGTGTACATGTGTATATGGACAAAGTCTAAAACATCTTATATTTGGGAACGGAGGGAGTAACTACGAACTCGAAACTTTGAAATAGGAGAAAAGTGCTTGTCCATTGTAACTCTCTTCGCCCTTTCTGGTCGGCTGTCCCAGCTCTGCATGAAGATGTTCGTGCCTGTATCGTATTCGAGACCTTTGGGAAGGTTCTCCTCTTTGCAAGATTAGATTTTCGGTTTTGATATGCGTGCATTGGAGTATTTGGAAGCGAAGGAATGCAAAAGTTTTCAGACACGAGGTGGAGCATGTTTTGCGTGGTCTTCCGAAGATGCGCAGATTATCTCTTCCTTTGGACCTTCCGTTGCCTGCATCAAGGACACAAAACCAATCTTCATGATTGGGCGGTCATGTTCACTCATCTAGGAGAACGGAACTTAATGCTTGTCAGGTCGTTTGGTAGTCATCATTTTGAGCCAGAATAATGAAATTCATCTGTGATGCCGTGTCCAACCTATTTGGCTGGCATGAAATTGGACATGTCATTTGATTTGAAATTTCTGCAAATGTCTGTTGTGTGTTATGCCAATTCCTATCTCTAATTCTATCATTTTACTTTCCAAATGAAATAAAATGAAATGATATGTGCCAAACGAGCTCTAAGATCGCAGCCAACACGACAACACGAATCGTAGAGAAATTGTAAGGACCAGATACAGGGAGTCAGGGAGCATCTGCACCCGAGTTCCATTTCGATTTTCCGCTTTTTATAGTGATACTTTGTTATCATCTCTTATACAAAATTCCGTTCAAACATATGTCCCCCTCAATAAAAAAAGGAGCATATGAAACTAATGTTGGACTAATAAATATCATAGAGAGGGAAGTTTTTGCAGGAGACGCCGAAGATGATCTATACTTATTACTCGGTGAAGCTGGATGCTTGGACACCACACAACACACCTAAGTCAAAGTCGCCTGACCGCTTCAACAAGCTCACCGATAGATACCTGTCGCGCCCGCGCCCGCGCCCGTCATTGCCGGCAACGAGGCCTAGAGCGGGAGAGGCCGCAGCGCACAGGAGCGGGCAGCAGCGAGCATGGCGAGCCCATCGGACGGCCCCTCTAGCAGCCTGTGGGGCGCCCTGGGGCAAGCCTCCACCATGGCGCAGCTGGTTGGCGTGGACGCCCTCGGCCTGGTCTCCATGGTCGTGCAGGCCGCCCTGGTGGCGCGCCGCCACCGGGACGCCTGCGTGCGGCTCGCGCAGCACGTCGAGCTCGTCGGCGGCCTTCTCGGGGAGCTGGAGATCGCGGAGCTGATGCGGCGGGAGGCCACCAGGCGGCCGCTGGAGCAGCTCGGCGGCGCTCTGCGGCGGTGCTACGCGCTCGTGGCCGCGTGCCAGGACTGCGGCTACCTGCGCCGGCTGCTCCTGGGCACCCGGATGGCCGACGAGCTCCGCGCCGCGCAGCACGAGATCGACATGTTCATTCGCCTCATCCCGCTCATCGCCCTCGTCGACAGTTCTACTGCAAATAATCGCCGTGTCAAGGTTAGCATAGTATCAACTGTCAAGTGGTTGTACGTGATCAAAATTTCAGAGATTTTACTTAAATTCGGTTGAACTGATCTATTAAATTAGTGACTGCGACTCAACTCCGAATTTGGGGTCCAGTTGCAGCTTGGTACTGCAAGTTAAACAGACAATTCGATATGAACTTTGGAACTCTGATTCCGTAGGGACGTGGTGGTGTTCATCTTTGTAATAAGGCTATAGCAACCTCAGTCATACAACCTGTGCTGATCAATTGTACTTCAATGAAAAACAAAATTGTACTTCAATGACGATAATATTTGATATTGTCTACCAGGCTGAAGAGGGGGTGCTCAGTGTAGTCACAGATAGTTCAAATTGTCACATCAGGTCAGATAATTTTTCCATCATGTTCACCAGATCAATGAATTTGTTTGACTTAAGATAGACAATGTTTCGACATATCCCTAGTGTTGATAAGCATGATTTTTCCTTGTTAAGTTGAGTCAGTGTCATGCTCAAGTTTTGTAGCCGTGCAATAAGTTCAGCTATACAGACTCAAATGCATGAAGCTTCCAACTTATAATTGTTGAGGTGGGTGGCACAGTAATGATGAGATTTACCTACGTTTAGGTTTCCAAAAAAATCTTTGGAGTTCACCAAAATACACATTCAAGGAGCTACTGAACTCTGCGATGTTGGAAAACAGCCATTTGTAGGTAAAGCACTTACTTCTGTGAATTTCCAAAATACGATTAATCATGGACTCAGATATGGAAACTAGTAGACTGAAGTTTCATGTCGATGTTATATAGTTCAAGGGTTTCGGAGTTGCTTCATTATGTCCATGAATGATTTTGATATTCCCTTTTTTTACATGCTTTCTTTTTCATGAAAAAATAGTGTCACCACATAGAATTTAACTGTGGTAAAATATAAGTTAATAAGCACATGTCATGGAAGAGCACTAGCTAGTGGAAGCAAACATAAATTATGATACAAAACAAGAACTTCAAACTACCGAACATACAGTTCTGTACTTGAGAAATTCTTTTAGCGCATAATACTCCATTAGTAACCACATGAAAAGCAAACAAACTGGAACATTTACTCCATATTTTTTACAGTTTTAGTTCCGTCAATGTTTGTTAAATTCCCATTGCTGAAAAGGATATACTATTTGTGAGTCAGGAAAAGTAGACCTGCAAGAACAGAATATCTTCAATGTTGAAGAACTTGTGGAGCTTTGTACCCGTATGGAAGAGGCTTGCGCGGGATTCACAAGGTTCGATTTCTTTCAGATCATGGATGCTACAGAAAATTTCTCAGAGAAGATAATAGTTGGATGGGGTGGATTTGGGACGGTGTACAAGGTAAGCCAACATGGAAAAAAGTTTAAAAGAGGAAAAGGGCCTCGCCCAGCTTCCATCTAGAACAAGTTTCTTAATAAATTCTCTTTTTCCCCACAAAAAAAGGAAACAAGTTAACAAAGTGAATGCCTATCCCCTTATCTTCCTAATAAAGTGTGGATGTCCGCTGATAGAAAGTTAATTTAACTTCCTTAGTAAAACTTGCAGGCTCAGTTGCCTGGTGGACTTAATGTGGCCATCAAAAGAGTTGATGAGCACGCAGCGACACTTGATTTCAAAAGTGAATTGCAACTTGCAAAGCTTCAGCATGCCAATGTGGTTAGGTTATTGGGGTGGTGCATCCACGAGAAAGAAAGGATTCTAGTGTATGAGTTCATGCAAAATGGTTCCTTGGATCGTTACATATGTGGTAAGTTTTTAGTTTTTACCCACAAAAACATATGTGGTAAATTTTCCCTATTGTAAATTATTTTCCAAGCATGCCTCGTTTAATTCTAAGTATATACAAGAATGCAAACAATCTACAATTAAATCAAGGCTACAACAACTAGTGTTCCACACTATAATTGATTTGAAACTATTATAGTTCCGTTTATAGCATAATAAAAAATTGCAAAAGGATGATCATTCCTTGAACATTTTGCAGGCAACACAAAAGGGCCATTGTTAAACTGGTCTAAGCGACTCAAGATAATTTCAGGGTTAACAGAGGGCATTGTTTACCTGCATAAGCACTCCATGTTATGGATTGTCCACAGAGACTTGAAACCACATAATGTCCTCTTAGATTATAACATGAACCCAAGGATTGCTGATTTTGGATCAGCTAGAGCACTGAGTTCAGATGTAGCAGAAGAGCGCACGAGTAGGGTCGTTGGAACCAGGTAAGCTGCCTGATGTATCGGTCCTCACAGATTTCCATCATTTGTGTTCAGATTTTCTAATCTTAATGTTTTGATATCTTTTGTTATTTCACCTTTCAGTGGTTACAAATCTCCAGAGTATGCATCTCGAGGAGTTTACTCGATGAAGACAGATGTGTTCAGCTTTGGCATTTTGGTTCTGGTGATTATTAGTGGCCGAAAGAATACCATACTGGACAAGCGAGGGGATACCGTTGGTGATCTTGTACGAGACGTGAGTGCACTGAACATATATTTCAAGCAAGATATCTTATATATGGTTCACGGGATGTTTACTTTTCCATTTTCTTTCTTTTGCGCTGTGGTTCTCTAATGTCAAGTTTGTTGAACAAACTATTTCAGGCTTGGCGTATGTGGAAGGACCAAATGTTGCATGAGCTTGTTGATCCGTCTCTAGGGAACGTATATGAAATCGATAAGATAACACGATGCGCTGAGGTGGCGCTGCTTTGTGCTCAGGAAGATCCAGCAGATCGGCCCGCCATGACAGATGTTGCTGCAATGCTGAGCTCAAGAAGCATGAGCTTGCCGATGGAGCCTAAGCAGCCTGCTGTGCTGATGAACGCTGGTGCTGATGGAGATACATCATCTACACTAATGGGCCAGTCAAGCAGGACAATAGACATAACCATCACGTGCTCAGCTCCCACGTCGACTAGAGTTCGGATCATTGTAGACCCGGACGTTTGATCGACTGACAAATAGCAAGTTGTAGAACTATTGCAGCTGCAAACTATATATATTGTAACTAAAGGTATGTGCTCTTGTGACGATATATTACTGTATATTATGTTTTTCTTTTTCTTCTAACGCTCAAAGGTATGACAAGACCTTCATGTGTAAAGCTACTGTTTTTTTATAAATCATAAATTTTTATAAAGGCACCGGTTTCTTTAAATTTTATTTATTTATAATTTCAGTTATTGATAAAAATATTTTTTGAACCCATGCTGCCATGCATGAACACTTTTAGTTGTTAGAAATCTGTGAATATTTTTTCGAACCTGGTGAACAATTTATTGAAACAGGTGAATACTTTTTTTTTGCCGAACCCCGGTGAACCGTACACTACAAAAACCTACGCCGATATTTGTTAGATTGGTGCACTTTAGCTTGTACCTTTCACCGAGAAATAAAAGAATGCTGCAGTTGGACATGAACATATATAAACCAACTATAATACATAAAAGTAGGAACACGATTTTTTCCTTACTCCTTTTTATTTGGTCAGATCTAAAACAGATTTTTTTTTTCAGCCAATTGTTTTGCCAGATCGCTCAAATTTAATTTGGAGTGTTCTTGTAAAATGATGTTTCACTTTAGGAAAAATAGTGTATTGAGAATAATGGAGATTGTAATCATATACTACCTCAGATCCCTTTTAAGTGTCGGACGAAATGAACTAAGTATATATAAATTTGATAGTACAGCTAGTGACAATTTTTCGGATCTGACGGAGAAACAAAGGAGATCATACAAAAAAATTTGTCGTGTTAAATATGGCCCAACAGACTAGTACAGATTGTAATGTTGAATGTTGTATAACACTATAACTAATATTTGACATATTTATCAAACCCCTGAGGAACAACTTTTCAAACTTCGTGAATATTGTTGGACCATGAACAATTTTTTAAACCCCATATACATTTATTTCACAAAATATGTTTTTAATACAAAAATGGAAAAAGAAAAAAACATATAAGGGAAAAGAAAAAAGAGGAAAAAAAGAGAAAAATATATAAAATAAAATAAAACAAAAAAGTAAATTCATGTCTCATTCAGCCCGGCCCACCCTTCGAGTAGAGTGACGGTAGTGCCCGCATCGAGCGATAAATAGGATTACGTCGCCCCGATGATACCGAGTAAAAACCAGACCCCCCACACCCCAAAGTCCCATAAAAGGCCCAATGGGGTTCCGAACAAAAAAACGCCCCCGGTGGTACCCTCCATCGGTTTGGACCACCTGAAAAATGTGTCTGACACCCCACGACGGCAACCCCATAGTGAGGGGCTTGCTGGGTGTCGCCGGACAACGCCCGGACACGCCATCCAAAGGGCGAGGTGCTCATGGCATAGGTAGAGCTCGGGGGTGCTCATGTCATAGGTAGAGGTCAGGCGCAAAATTCTTTCTCTCCTTCCACATTAATGCCCATGGACCACCAAAACCCCAAATTCTTCCCTCCCCTCCAAGTTACCGTTGTCGCCATAAACTCTCCTCCCCGACGCCTCTTATGCCCCTTCTCATGACCCCCTCGCAAGACATTGGCATCAGGCGACAAGGTGAAGGAGCTGTTGACAAAGCTAGAGCCGGAGGAGCTGACACAGGAGCAACACGAGGCAAACCGCGAGGTGGCGACCGCCGATCGAGCTAGCCAGCGCCAATGACGAGGAAAAAAAATAGCGGCAAGCCTTATGCATGGATCATCCCTTCCGGGAGTTCCATGTCGTCTTCCCCGTACTACTTCAATGTTGATGGTACACATTTCTACATTTTTTGCGCATGTGTGTATTGAATGAAGCCGATCCCATGCATGTGTGTTTTGAATAATGTCGTCAATGTGACTTTTTTTTGCATTTAGTGAAGCCGACAATGAGATTTTTTGAGTTGAATGATGTCGGCTATGTGAAGATGTTTGTCTGTCATGGATCGATGCTTCCGCCTTCATGGAGGCGAAGTCGTCCAAATTACACAAGAGGAAAACGAGGTCCATGATGTTGAAACCGACAAGAAAATCAAGTGGCCGACTGCACCAAGAGGAAAGTCGTGGAAGACCGAGGAGAATATCGTGTTGTGTGAGGGTTGGATGGTAATAAAGCAAGACCCCATTACCGGGTCACAACAAAGTCGTGAATGATATTGGAGTAGATCCACATGAATGAATACGAGCCGTCTATTTTCTGCACCAATTTTATGTAAAATATAAAAAATCATTTTTGCATAAAATATAATTTTACACCTGTTTTTTAATAAAAATATAGGAAATCACTATCTTCGGGTTTAAATCAGGATTTTGGGCTTGGATTGGTGCACAAAACCGAGGCGGCACGAAGAAAGGCTGACGTACTGCCTTTGTTGGCTCCCGTCAGCACGGACCTTCCCGCCTTTTCCCATTCCTCGCCGCCGTTCCCCTCATCCGCCTCGAGCCCCTCGCCAAACCCTAGCCTTCCAGAAGCTTCCGTCCCATCCGGCGCCCAGGATGCGGGAGCTCTCCATGTCCGATCCGCGGATGGAGTTCGGGAACCGCAGGCTTGGATCCAAGGTTGATTGGGTGGCCCAGGGGCTGGTCATCGACGCCATCGACGGCGACATCCCCGCCGTGAGGAGTAAGCCAGGCCTCCCCGCGCCGCCGGGTATCGGGTTTCGGTGCTCGTGGATCTGATGAGGTTTCTTATACTTCTACAGAGGCCGCGCGGAAGCTGCGGAGGTCGGGGAAAGGCGTGGAGGAGGCGGTGGCGGCGTTCAAGGACCGGCAGTACGCCGGCCGCGGGCCGCTTCACATGGCCGCGTGGGCCGGGAGGCTAGAGATGTGCAAGTTTCTCGTCAGGGATCTCCGCCTCAATATCGACGCCCTTGGGGACGATGGTAATTACGGTTGCTCAAACCTTGTTTCGATGGATCAATTTGTGTATGGGTAGGAACTCTTGAAAGTGGGTTATTTAGAAGTGGCATTGTAGTTAGCTTTTTCTAAGTTGCACAGTTCTGCTGCAAATTCGGATGATGCTTGCTCAAGGTGATGCCTTTGTTTCTTGAGAGGCTGGAGGCCATCCCTGATGGCCGCCCCGCCTACCAATTTTAAATTTCAAACCTACCTAGTCCTGTTGATGTTGGAGAGTGCCTTAATTGGGGGGCTTATGATGCGCAGTAATTACTTTTTTTTATGGAGAAAGTGTTTCAGATAGATTGCTTCTGTGAAATGCATGCTGAATCATGTATTTTTAAAATACAATCTTTTGTGGCAGCATCGACATCAACGGTGTCATTGCGACTTATTTTCCATGCTCTTCATTTTGATCTCACCTGTTGGACCTGATTGCGTGATGTTCTAGTATGCTTTTCGCAGCCGCAGCTGCTCTTGGTTATGTATCACCTGATGTTGGTTGGCTGGCCATTCTTATGCTCTGCTAGGTTCAACGCCTCTACTATATGCAGTATTTGGCTGTGGATCGACATCAGTTGTAAGGTTTCTTCTTGACAGTGGTGCTAATCCAAACAAAGCGGATACAAGAGGGTTTACTGCGCTCCATTATGCTACAGTGACAGGTTCTCTTTGCCCCTGCGTATGTTTGTTTCAGTTTCTATGACCCGTAGTTTTATTCATCCTGCTTGATCTGTTCTGCTTTTGTAACTGGTTGTGATGTATGTCCTGCAGTAAATTTCAGCTCTTTAGTTTTTTGTCTTGCATATTGTACTTTCATAGCGATTAACTAAAGGTAGTGATGAAAATGTTTGGGCGAATAGGTACTGTTGCCAATCGTGGGCAATAGCAACCATCGTCCTTTGATTTTTTTTGTTCAGATAGCTAGTTCAACAATAACATGTGCATATTTTTTTCCTCGAACAGTATACATATGTATGATTGAACAAAACTCAAACTAAGGCTTAAAAGTCTAGTCCTTGGCTTGGAAAATCAATTTTGGTCTGTCTGGTTGGGTATGGGAAGTTTTTTTCTTTTTTCTGCTGTGTTGCCTATGCTTAACCATTGGCCTGAATCAGGTTTCCTCGGCAGTCCTAACCATATTGGCACATAATAATTAACTAAATCATTTCATCAGGCAAACATACCAAGGAGGCAGACATGAGGTGGGCAGCTAACACCCGGGGTAATAAGCTACCTTCCTTATTCTTTTTAATGTATCCTTGAGGGTAATGTGACGTAAGCATTTTAATTTATTTCCTCCAGATACATGTGAAATAGCAGAGTTATTGTCCAGGGGAGCTTATGTTGACCCTATATGCAAAAGAGGAACACCACTGCTCGTTGCTGCTCAAAGTGGAAATGTGAGAATGGTTGAATTGTTGTTGCGGCATCAGGCAAATGTAGTACCTTTTTTCAACATCTTTGGTTCGCTCTTTTTGATCAATATTATTTGTGCCGTCCCTGCAAAATAAAAATACTATGTGTGTTGTGTACAGTAGAGTATTCTCTTCACTATAGCTGAGAAGATTGGGCCTAGCAGTGTTCCTATATAGTTTCCCCTTTCCCAACCCTGCCCAGTGGAAAGATTTGATCCTGTCAAGGTGGAACTGGTGTTTACTTCCTTGGCCCGGCTGAGCTATGACTTCTTTTAATTAGCTGACTCTAATCTTATGGCTCTCTGCATCCTTTTATCATGTATCTCTTCATTTAGCTTTAGATCTTTCCTTGCTTAAATTGTATTAGATTTTTTATGACTGTATGCTAGTTGATATTGATAACATAGTTAAACCATGATTCTGTTGCGTATTCACATTAAGGTAAGTCGCGGTCAGACCAAATTATAGCTTAATCTAGTGTAATGGTGCTCACCTGTTTTCCCCGCTTCTTCCCACCTTATCCACACAACCGCTTACTTGCTGGCCAATCCGAGTGGGGTACTGGGTAGTTTATGTGCGAGTTTACTCTGATGTTAGCGACGATGGAGCTGAGGTGGCGTGCTGTGCTTTGTTTGTTTATGTGACCCATGTGGTAGTTAGTTCCACATGGAGCTTTATTGTACAAGATTGAGACGGAAATGCATGGAGTATACCAACTAGTTTTCAAGCCGTGTATCCGCATGGGCTACATATATGCATCTTAGACATTATGTTTTTACTGTTATAATTAATTGAACTTAGACATTTAATATATGGGTAGAGCAAATCAAGATGTGCATCTTCTTGTTTAGCTTTGTATATTTGATTTTATGTCAAAACTGAAAGTGGTTGCATGATGCATCTCGTTAGTGCAACTCACTTGATGCCCATTCTAACTTGTATTGGCATGCTATTTTAGATGTACATTTCTAGTCCTCTATATTTCTCTTATTAGCAGGTAAATTGAGTGGGCCAGGATCAGCCCACACCCTATATTATATGCCTGTTTCTTATCATACAAAATCAGAACCTTAGATCTGACCCAAAAATACTTGATGGATTATACTTCTAATAACCGATTAATGAGAGGATCCTATCCTTATTAAATTTCTCTGATCAACGTGGAATATTATTTATGCCTTGGACATGCAAAGGGTTTATAGTTTTTTTATTCTTAGTAATGCAGGATTTTCTAGCCTTTTCCGCAACTATATGTATGCTATATTTAAATCTGGTCATGGACTGCTACTTGCCTACATCCTGTTTGCTCATGCATTATTTATCCGGCTAAGGAGCTAGTTGACATCAAGTAATCAGTGTTTCCTGTACAGTGGTTCTGCCTCCAATTACATTTCTTAAGCTGCCAGTTTGTTTGGATTGAGAACAATCAGCCTGCTGTGTCCTGATAGATAGAATTTTTTTATTACCCAAGTCGGTTGGAGTGTAACATTGAACATTCAGTCTTCTGGCTTCGTCTAGATGACAAAAGGAAAATTATGTTTCCGTGAATCAGCTGGACTCAACATACTAGCTACGTTTGCCCCAATTAGAGAGCTTTGTATGTGCTGATTATATCGCAAAATCAGGATTCCCGATAATTTCGATGACCTAGCAGAATGTGGGAGAAAACTTCCTTGATAGGTCAATATGTGAATTTATCACTGGATTAGTGTACTGATTGATAGGAGCCTCCAATCACTAATTAGTATACACATATATAATATTATACAATGAAAAAATAATCTAACATGATTGAGCTTTGTTGTTTTCTTTTCTGGCTTTGGTATGCAAACTAGTTTGGGTAACTTTTTACATGTTCTGCTAAAAGTTGCATATCAAACTTTGTTTTCCGAACATGTTTAGGAGAACTGTATGTACTTGCATATCAAACTTTTATAATTTATTTTTCTCCAGTACCCTTTTTTTCATTGTTTGTATGCAAGTAATATTTTCTTTGCCTTCTCTCCAGCCTAATATATTTGCGTGCTTATACTATACACCACTGACAATGGCTATCTTCGCTTCTTCAGTGAAATGTGCGGAACTACTTATTAAGGTCAGTGACTTGTCCCTTTAGAGCTCCTACCGTAACAGTTTTTGCGAAGGAAGCTGGGCGAATTTGGTTATGTTATTATTTCTAACATAAGTACAAGCTGTTGCATTTTTTGGAAACACTATATCTTCTACATTATGTATTATATATTCCATGTTTTAGGCTGGTGCTGATGTCAATGCTGGTAGGCCTGTTACACCATTAGTAATAGCTGCGGCCCATGGCTTCACTGACTGCGTCAAGTGTTTGTTGGAAGCTGGCGCGGATGCGAATATTCCTGGTAAAGTGAGTTTTCGTACTGCTACTTAAATTGTTACTTGTCACTCTTGTTGATCTTAAGAGTTGGCTATGAATGGCTTAATGTAGCTGCTAAAATTTGTAGATTTTTGGAATGTTACAAGAGTGCCTAATAACACAGGTAAATTTAGACCATCTGACTAAGGCGTTAAATGATGCCACATGTTGGTATTGGGGTTAATTAGGTTTGGTAAAGCATTGCTTGCTACTAGCCTATTTTATGTGCAGTTTTCATTTTGTAATGAATTTTGGCGCATGAAAATGGCCGAAGGCTGTTAGTTCAAGAATGCTGTACTGTGGAATTGGGAGTTTGGGATAGTCTAGAAAATAAGATTATAAGATAGAACATGAGAAGTTGTTTCTTTTCTGGTTTGAATATTAAATTAAATTGAGAAATGTTGCACTTCCAAACTAATGTATTGTGAAACTCTGTTGTAATTTGTGAACTTTATTATACTGCCCCACAATGAAGGCGTATGTCGGATCTCTCACCATTCACCAAATGATTTATCTAGCTAAGACTGAAGTCGGCATGATCTGCTTACCACATAAAAGAAAAGAGCAAAGTGATTGAAAGAGACTAGTATAAGCATTCATGCACCTGTTCACTCTCTAGACGTCCAGATATAATGGGAATCTGGCTACACGTACTTACCTAGACATTCATATTCTTTTTAATCGCCTATAATTCGTCATATATTGAATCTTATAGTGATATGAGTATAAATGTCTTCTCCACATTTTTCCATTATCGAGTGACACAACACCTAATCTTTTCTCATCCCTTAAGCTTCCCCTTCTTTATTTGTGGGATTTACACTTGATATCCTTCTTAACAGTGTGGTAGAAAGCCAGCAGAAATCGCTGTAACTAGAGGATGGATGGATTGCGCTGAGATTCTTTCCCCTCTCACATCCCCTGCAGGCATTTATGTAATAACTCAACATGTGAACTATGTGAATTCAAGAGTAAATTTGCATTTTATACTGTGTTTGACTTTCAGATTGATTTAGGATCCTGTATTCGGTGCAAATGATGGATGGGCTTTGAAAGAACAAGGGGATGCTGCGTTAGAGGAAAATAATGAGTTTTCTTTGAAAATGCAAGGGAATGCCGCACTTGAGTCCATGGTTTTGAAAATGCAAGGGGATGCCGCATTTGAGGAAAATGCTTATGCGGATGCGTCAGCTCTCTATTCCAAGGTATATTCTTGCATATATAGTTTTTCATTAGTTCTTTTGCTTAATTTACTCGCTGATCAATCCCTTTCTGGCCTAAAATGCTCCAAATTATGGGAGGTGTTTTCCTAGATTACCTTCATGTACAGACTGTTTATGCCTTGTATCCGACTGACTCTTGTGAATCAGATGTCTATCCTTTTTTTTCAGCGCTTATGTATGTATTTTGAAGACAAGAAAAGGCTTTAGTTGGCAGCTAGTTTCATGCGTGGTGCGACTAAGGCATCATTTGATGTCTGCAGGCTATGGAGGCTGACCCTGATGATTCAACCTTGTATGCAAAGAGGTGCCTCTGCTGGGTGCATTTGAGTGAACAAGACAAGGCTTTGGACGATGCTCATACCTACAAAGTCATGGAGATGGATCTATCAAATTCCTGCTATGAGCAAGCAGCAGCTCTGATACTGACGAAGGTGAGCCGCGGCAGGCAGTGGCAGTTTTTCCCATACCCCGCTGTATTTTCCCTGGCCATGCGCTGATGTCTGCTTGTGTAGAAGTATGCCCAGGCATGCCAAGCACTCATGTCTGGGTTGAAACTGGACTTGAGAAGTGACTATCTGGACTGAATTTGGACATGAGAAGCGGATGAAGCAGCGGGGAAGGAACTCGGTAACAACCTCTTTTCTTTGCTCGAGTTCCCGGTGCTTGCTTGGGTCTGCTCCTGGCAGGCTGTCGTTTTACTTTGTTGTTCAGATTTGCTAAGACTGATTATATGTCTTCTCCGTAGTGTATGTCCTTGGTGCGGGTCACCGTGGTTGCAATATTGTAGTGTTAGTATTAACTTATGGATTAAACCTTGCAGGTACTACCGAGATTTTGGGGTGTGCCTGCTCTGTTGTTTTGGTTTTTGGGACCTGCATTTTCTTGGGAGGTTTTCCCGTGTTTGCCCAAGAAGAAACCAAAGATGCCTAAGATGAGTAGCTGGAGATGTACCTATGCCTGTATACCATAGATGATGATTGATGCCCAACTGAGGGCCTGTTGTACTGCTTAGTAATTAATGTTGTCTGATAGATACATGTTCCAACGGCTATGTTTCAGAAGATGTTCCAATTGCCTCTGCTCTACTCCATTCAGCAAAAGCAGAATCAAAACCAAACCAGCGCACATATACATGACATGGCGTTTCGGTGTAAAACATTTTGTAAAACTTTTCAAAGTGTCAAAAAATTCCAAAATAAAATTGGGATATACATAAGGACATTTTGTGTTAGCACAAGAAGTTTCCTGGAGAAAAGACATTTTGTGCACAAAAGACAAGTTTTGTGTTTTTTGCACAGGTCACAAAAAAGTCTTTTCTTCGTGAAACTGCTAGCATAAAATGTCTTGAATTATATCCGAAGTTTTTATTTTGATTTTTTTAACATTTTGAAAATTGTTTTTTAAGCGGAGGTGCTTCTGCGCACATGACCTGATATGGATTTCAGACATATACAAGCATAAGGGCATCTCCAGCCGTTGTGCCCCCCAGGCTGAAAAACGGCGCTATTTTGGCCCGCCTGTGTGGGGGGGGGGGGGGGGGGGCAACCGCGCTATTCTGGTTTCTGGGGTAGCCCGATTCCCAGCCGTGCCCAAACCCAAGGCTTCGGCCCAAATATTCAAAAAGACAAAAATATGGCAAACTAGGCGAATTTCATTCATATATGGTGAAAATTCGCCGATTACATATTACAAACTTAAAATAAAAACATAATAAAAGATAACTTGGCGATCTACGCCGTTCTACATGCCCAACTGGTTGTAGAACACGGTGTAGTCGCCGGAGCCGCTCCCAGCGGCGTTGCTGGGGCCTTCGCCGGCGTCTCCGCCGTGCCACCTGCTCGGCCCGGGCGCGCTGGGGGCGTCCTCATCCTCGTCGCTCGGGTCGAGGATGTAGTACTCCGGCGGCGGCAGCGGGCCAGTAGCCGCCGCGCGCTCGCGGCGCTCCCGCTGGCGCTGCGCCGCCGCGCGCTCGCGCTCCAGCTCCTCGAGGATCTGCCGCTGGCGCTCCACCTCCTCCTCCGCGTGCATCCTTGCCGACCATTCCTCGGCGACGTCGTCTGGCGCCGGGAGGATGTCGTTGAAGGAGGCTTCCATGGCGAGCCTCTGGCCGGTGAACTCCTCCTCCGGCTCCCCCATCATTGCCGCCGCCCTGAGGTAGTCCGGCGGCGCCTGCCACTCCGGCGCCTTCTTCTTGCCCTCCGTCTTGGGCTTGACGAGGCGGCGGAAAGGGCTGCGGGGCGGCGACGCGGGGCGGCGCTCGTTGATGCGCAGCGTGCCGCTGCGCGTTGGAACACGCCGCTCGGAGTTCAGGCAGGGCGACGTGACAGAGGGAGGCGCCGAGCGCGCGCCGGAGGAGGAAGAGGAGGAGGTGGAGCCTCCCATCCACCGCGGCAGCCACGACGACCTGCGTGGCGGCATGGTGAGCCGGGGCTCGTTGCCGGCGGCGATGTAGTCGAGGACGAACTCGAGCGTCCGCCCTTCCCCGCCCCACCACCACTTGCGGCCCTTGGAGTTGCAGCGGCCTTCCACCGGGCCGTTGTGGCCTGTGTCGGCGAGCTCCTGCTCGTGGCGCCGGACGAAGTACTGCGTCCAGAACGCCTCGTTGTCCGGCTGCCAGCGAGGATCCGCCGCCTGCGCTGGAGTCAGGCCGGCGATCACCTCCTGGATCGCGTGCTCCTGTTCCGCCCCTTCTGGCGGCGGAGGCACGGGCACGCCGCCCGCGCTCAGATGCCGACGCGCATGTCAGGCGGCGTGGGGTAGCCCGCCTCGTACAGCATGCGCGCCTCGTCCTTGCGGAGGTGGCGGCGGCCGAAGCCGTTTGCGGCGGCGTCATCGCCGGGGAATCGCTCGGCCATCGCGAAGAGGAGAACTGGGCGAGAGAGGAGAGCTCGAGGGAGGCGAGTGCGAGAGGGAGGAAGACGGCGAGAGAATGGTGTGGCTGTGCACGGCGAGGAGAGGGGATTTTATAGCGCGTTTGGAAGGCCAGCCGGAGCGGCGGTGGCGCGCCATTACTGCGCAGCGTGCCCTGCGATTGGACGGCTCGGCCACGGCCGCTCACTGGGCGCTGGCCACACCATTACTCCGGCAGCCTTTGACCGGCGCGGGAGCCGAGAGGATGAGGCCGCGCGCTCACGGGCGTTTCTGTTTCGCGCCTTTTCGCCAGCGTCGCTGACAGCGCTGGCCCGCCATTTTTGCGCGCCAGTTTTCCCTCCCCAGGCGCAACCCAGTGGGCTGGGTTTGGCTTGGGTGCGCCGGCGCCAAAACGGCGCAAAGCGGCGCTATTTGGGCTCCTGGGAGAAAAACGGCGCTATTTTGGGCCCGGGGACGGCTGGAGATGCCCTAAAGGAGCAAAGAAATCACAACTGGTGTTTCAGAAATGACCAGAGCCCAGCAAGACATGATTTATGCCGGGGGAAAGAAACACCCCTGACGATCGAGTGAGAGGTCGTTGGATTTGGTCAGGCAATATCTTTTGCCCTTTTGGCCTGTCTATCTATCCATCTCTACGGGCTTGCAGTTGCAGCCCATGGAGGTGGTGATCCAGGCCCGGGAAGACGTCGTCGGGGTCGTGGACGTGCGGGTTCCGCTCCAGGATGTAGGGGTCGCCGCACGTCGCTGATGCCGTGCAGCGTCTCCCCCTCCCCCACCACGTACATCTCCTCGCACGGCGGCCAATGCGCCGACAGCGGCGCGCCCCGCGCCACCACCTCCCCTACTTCCTCACCGGCCGTGCACACCAGCAGCACCGCCGCGAGCGCTGACAGCGCGAAGCACCATGACGCCACGTCCGCCGCCGCAGCCACCCTCGATCTCTCACCGTGCCGCCTCGCCATGATGACTATGCTCAGGCAGACGTTCTTGGCTGCTGTGATGGTCTGCTACTTGTGCTCTGGTGAGTGGTGAGTGTGCGTGCGAGACTGAATGGCGAGCTGATGTTTCGTTCCCTTGGGCGGGTTGGGCTTTATAGGAGTAGGAGGAGGCCGGGAATGCGTGGGGCCAGAGCGCAAGTATCCGTTAGAAGATAAAGCTCAAGTGATCTGCTGCCTTGTGTAGAAACGGTAAGCTTGTTCTGACGAAATAGGCCGTAGCCCCGCTATATAAATATAGCAACAACCCGATACAACCAACAGTCACGACATGCTAGGGCGGCAGCAAACATACACCCAAAGTAAGGGGAAGAGAAGAAAAGAAGAGAAACAAAATGGAGACATAGGCGGATCGACTAAGCGACGGTAACCCGCAACCGCTGCGCCCTCTCCGAAGAAGTAACACCACGCTCCTAGTACCGAATCGACGTGTACCAAGCAGCACCTTCAAGAAGGAAAGCCACGCTACTGCCCAGACCAGTGCACTGGTCCTAGGGTTTCCCCCAGCACAGAGGGAAGCGGATGAAAGGTAGCCACGACGCCCTTCAGGAAGGAAAGATGCCACCCCGGAGGCGGCACCACGTCGGTGTCAAACAAACCGACAAGGATTTCTCCCGAAACCCCTTCCACAACCCCGGACGATCGGTAACACAGGAGCCCCGCGAGGACGAGCCTCGAAACCACCAGACTAGCCGCCCACCACCATGCGCCAACGAAACCGAAGTTACCACCAACGTCGTCTCACCGAAGTAGCCGTCACGAGGTCTGCAAGACGGAGGTGAGGCGTATGACCCGGGGGCAGCAGTACCGCAGCCGAGCGGGAGGGAACAACCTCCACCGCCAAAGACGGTAGTCGACCGGACGCGACAGCAGAGCACACCAGTCTCCGTCAGGTCCGGCTGAGCCCAGCGGGGCCCGTAAAGCCCCACGGGGGCATACCAGTCCTAATAGAGTCCGGCCGGGCCCGAATCCGGGGGGATCCGGGCCCGTGAAGCTCGCCGTCACGCTGCAACAAGGTCGGCCGCAGTCGCTGCTGCACCTGCATCATCCACCTCCCCTACATATGCAAAACGCACCGCAGGTCAAGCCGGCCCGCCCTGACCCAGATGGGCCCGACGGGCCCAGATCTGGGCCGCATGGGCCGGCCGACGAACCCCGCTGCACGTCGTCGCCCGCAGCAACTCCCCGCCCCGCAGCAGGCCGTCACCGTCGATCTGCTACCCCCGGCCGGAGCCGGGCCGCCGCCGCCCGAGAAGCACCGCCGCCGTAGAGGAACCGCCCCGCGAGGTCTCCTACGACGCGGGGAGAGGAGAGCCGCCGCCGCCGGCCCCAGCCCGAGCGGCGCTCGGCCGGCGCACCGACGGCGGCGACAGGGGAGCGGCTGCGAGTGTGAACGGGAGAGGAGGAGCTCGAGCCGCGCCGGCCGCCGCGGGGGCGGCGCGGACGCGGCGGGTGGAGGGGAGAGGGGGCGGCGCGGCGGCGGGAGAGCCGCCGGAGGCGAGGTCGGTGGCGGCGGCGCCCTAGGGGACGGGGACGGGGAGATAGGGTTGGGAGCTCTCAGGGTCGGAGAGGAGTCCCACTCGAGACCACGGTAAGCTTGTTCTAGCTAGTCGACATGCTCAGCAGCTGGATTAGCTGCCTTAAAATACACCAATTCCCTTTTGTCTTGTTCTTATTGGAGCTTCTAAGCATATTTGTGTTTTTTTTTACAATCCTCTTAAACACCAGATAAAGTAGCTAGCTGGTGCACTGCCTTGTCTGGGTGATGAAAAATTGAACGAATGAATGTCTGTGTGATTATTCAGGTTCCATTTTCTAGAGAATATACTCTTCTGAATTTCCCTTTTGGGTGTTTACTGTGATGATTTTCCTGCGCGATTTTAGGAACACCTTAGACAAAACGGTGAGCGTCTAGCTGCCCTGCACACAATGGCAGGTCAGCGGATTCAATAATGCTCCAAGTGGCATCCCCTAGTCCCTGGAATGATGAGGAGACTCTTTCGCTGCCCATTAGAGGCTGTCTCACTAGGCTGAAACGGCCGAGCAGAATCTCCACGAAACAGGCTTTCGCCCCGCTTTATAAATAAAGCAACAACCATTGTATAACCAAGCATACAAACACAACACCACACATGTTGGAGCCAACAGCAAACAAACGCCCAAAAGAGAAACAAATGGAGACATAGGTGGGAAGACTACACTACGGTGACCCGCAACCGTTGCGCCTCTCCGGAAGATTACCACCACGCTCCTAGCGCTGAATCGTCGAGTACCAAGCAGCACCTTCAAGAAGGAAAGCAATCGCTGCTGCCCGGACCATTACTGGTCCTAGGGTTTCCCCCGACACTCACAAGGCAGTGGATGGAGGGTAGCCACGACGCCCTTCAAGAAGGAATGATGTCACTCGAGAGTGGCACCGCGTCGGTGTCGAGGAAGCCGACAAGGATTTCTCCCGATAGCCATATCCACAACCCAGGCGATCCATCGCATAGGAGCCCCGCGAGGATGAAGCCTCATCAACCCAGACTCTTCGCCCACCAACTTGCGCCACTACGGTTACAAAGCTGCCACCAGCATCATCTCCCCGAGGAAACCAACACGAGGTCTGCGAGACGAAGACGATAGGTAGCTCGACTCGGGGTCAGCGAAACCGCGGCCACGCGGGAGGGAACTGCCTCCACCGTCGAAACGGTAGTCGAACGGACGCGGCCGCAGGGCACACCGGTCCCCTTTAGGTCCAGCCACACTGCCAGTCCCAAGGGGTCCAGCCGGGCCTAGATTGGGCCCGTAAAGCCCGCAGCCACGCTGCAACCGGGGCGGCCGCCGTCACTGCTGCACCCCTGCACGAGCACCATCACCTCCAACTACCGATCGAGCCAACAGGGCAGACCCGCCCGCCTCAACCCAGATCGGGCCCAAAAGGGCCCATATCTGGGCCGACGGGCTAGCCGGCGTCGCCCTGCCGCTGCTCGCTGCCCCACCGTGTTGTGCGCCTCACTGCACTGCGGGGGCGCCGCCGTGCCGTCACCACCGGCCGGAGCCGACCAACCGCCGCCCTGTGTGCACCGCCGCCAGGTCGCAGAAGCCCCGCCTCCTACAGTCCCGGCACGGGGAGAGACACGCCCCCGCCGCCGGCGCCGACCGGGCCGCGCCCGGTGGCCGATGCCGACGGCGGCGACGCGGGGAGGGAGGAAAGGGAGCTCGAGTAGAGGAAGCGCTGGAGGGCGCGCGCCGCCACCACGGGGCGGCGGCCACGCGCGCGAGAGGGGAAGGGAGAGGAAAGGGAGGCGCGAGCGCGCCGGCGGGCTGGCGGTGGCGGCCGAAACCCTAGGGGCGAGAGGCGAGGGAGGAGTCGCGCGGAGTCCGGCCGAGCAGAATCTCGACACCACCATGCACCATTCCACTTAATTGCCAACGGAAAAACAGCCCAATTACAGGAGCAAGCTTGTTTAAATGAAAATATTTTTCAATCTCGAAAAAAAGAAGATATTTTTCAATCTCGAAAAAAAAAATTCAATCTCGAAAAAAATGAAAATATTTTTTGGCACTAAAAAAATACAAAGTAAAGCAATGATCCTAAGTTAAGATGCCCAACCATGATACTAATGGGCTAATGGCTAGCGATTTGATCCAAAGAAGGTGGCACTCATCAGTTGGTCCACGGTCCCCACAAAGCTGGAAACCTCGAACAAAATAAGCTTTAATAAACCTGCGCAAGATTTTCTTTTACAAGATTTCTGCACAAGATTGCTGACGAATGAACCGACAGATAAACACAGAGTTTCGTTTCACGCAGAGTTCAGCGAAAGAAAATAGCTTCAGAATTTGGCATTTTCCGTTGTGCCAATAAGCTTCAGAAAACCTGCACGAGATATCTATTCCCTCCGTTCCAAATTAGATAACTTTTATTTGTCAACATGTGAATATGAATGTGAATGTATCATCGTCTCAAGCGTCCAGCTTGAAGTAGGAGTCGAAGACGACGGCGATGGAGGTGTTGGTGTGGAGGCAACGAGCTCGCTGACCATGTACCCGCGCGCGAACCGGAGCTTGCCCGTGCCGCCCACGATGCTCTGCTCCCAGGCGCCCGACTCCCCCATGGGGCCCTGCGCCGTAATCGGAGAAGACGAAGTCGATGGCCACGAGCCCGCTCCGGCCGTCCAGCGACGCGTGCACCGCCAAGCCCTGCGCCCTGCCGATCAGCCGCGACGCCGGGTCCGGCCCCTCCCGCACCATGTTGTCGAACACGTTCACGTCGCCGAACTTGGATGAGTTCCTGCAGCATATGCACATCCAGTTAATCCATGTGAGCATGCCACATATGGCAAGATATGCACGTGTCGCTGGTGTGGTGTTTACTTGTGCAGGCTGGCGACGTTGACGACGGTGGCGTTGGCGCCGACGTCGACCTCGTGGACGTAGAACCGGAGATGAGTGACCTCTACATCGGCGGCCGACGCAGCGCTGCAGATCAGTAGAACGAAGGAGAGAACAAGGAGGGCGCGGCGAGCAACGGCCATGGTGGTCTCAGCTGATGGCGTTTCCAGACTTGTTCCTTCCTTCCGCGGCGATGATACTGAAGTAGTCCAACAAGACAAGGGTCAATGGGCACTCCGAGAACCTAGCGTCGGCGCTACCCATGGAGATGCTCGATCATCGGATTGGTTTTGTTTCGTGTTAGCCGTTTAATTTTCCATGTCTTTGTTGTGATCCATAATCTGATCGATGTTGCGGTGGCCGACCGGACACATGCTGCATATTGCTTCGACGACGAACGTACGTCGTGTGCTTCACTTAGAGCTAACGCCAATTGTTGTCATGCATGAGGCCATGACAGACGAAACACATGCTTTTAAAAAACGTTTTACTATAGCAGGCGCACATATTCACGTACAAAGAAGGAATTAACGATTACAGAATGATTGTTTTTTTTTGGAGAGGGACTAAAGCGTTGCGATCAGTTCAGTTGTAGGCCTAAAAGCGTGCGTGGAACTAAATTTACGATCAACGTTGAAAATACTATAGTGCTCTTGTCACCAAATGGTATGTTAAATCTCAACAGTTGATCTTTGTTTAAGAAAAAAAATCTAGACAACTGTTTCTCACGTCTAACTTTATATATACTGGCACAAAGGTTGAGAAACAAATACTAGTAGGGGAATCTAAAAGGAACCGGGAATAAAAAGACAACACACATTATGCTTCCTTAGGAAAGGGGTCCCCCGAAATATGTTTGGAGGGGTTGCAGTATTGGATCTCATGTTAAATACTTCACCGGTGTCGATAAAATAAATAGCATCCTCCTCTACTTCTCCACCTCCTGAAACAGATTTGCTGAGTCGTTTGCTGATGAAAAGCGCATGTCCGTCTAGCCCACCCAACACGGCCACCCACGTGCGTGTGCTCATGTCTGCCTCAAAAACCTCCACCGTGCCGGTGAAATGGGTAACATCATGTCGTCGTTGCACCTGACGCCTCACCATAAGCAACTTCCCACACCACTCGACCAAGTATTGAATGTTGAAAATTATATCTTTATATGGTTCTTTATCATCACGTCTAAAGCTTATGCCGTCAGTATAGATTTTGAATTCTTTTATGATGTGCTTGTCTTCCTCCTCTTCGCTAGGTGACTCATCCTTATCCTTTTATGATGTCGTCGACATATAGCAGCAGGTAGGCGGTGTCGGCGCCTTGTCGATAGACAAAGAGCGACACATCAGAACGCGTGGAGCGGAAGCCGAGCTGGTGACACTACTAGAAAATTGCTCGCCGCCGAGTGGTCTCGGCTTCGCCGAGCGCACAATGTCGGGGCCACTCGGCGAAGAAGGCCAACGCCGGCACAGCTCGCAGGACACTCGGCGACGCCGCGCTATCTCGGCAAAACATACTTTCGCCGGGACACGGGCGAAACAGCACTCGGCGAATCTAGAACCATCGGCAACGACCACAGATAGCTCTCGGCGAAGAGCAGGTCTCGGCGAACAGGACGACCACGTGGCGCCTGTCCTTGGGTCCCACCTTGCGCGGGCGATGCGTGCATTTCGCCGAGTATCCTACCCGGCGAAGAGGTGACTGCAAAAAAACATTTTGGGCGCTGCTTTCCTTCGCCGAGTGTCATACCCGGCGAAGAACTGGAGGGAAAAAAATTCTTTCGCGGCAAAAAGATTCCTCTTTGCCGAGTTTGTCGGTGGAGCACACTCGGCGAAGGCATGGGCGGGAACGAATATTTCAATCCGCGCCAAAACTTCGCCGGGTTGGCTCCTTCGCCGGGATCCGTCGTCGGCAAACTGTGTGGGCGGGAACGAAATTTTCATTCCGCGCCAGTTCTTCGCCGGGCATCTGTGTTCGCCGGGATCTTGTCTCGGCCAACCTGGTGGGCGGGAACGAATATTTCATTCCGCGCCAATTATTCGCCGGGTGTCTATTTTCGCCGGGTGTCCATCTCGGTGAAATGAAGATGTTTTGGAGCCAGCTTCCCAACCCTAACGACGCCTATAAATACCACACCTCTACACCAGCTTACTCACTCATTCCAGCTTCTTCCAGCTTACTCAGTCATATATTGTACCTTGTGCTTAGACACAAAACATTCGGGTTCCCTAGCTACGTCCTACAGTGAATGCAACGGCATTCGACCGTGAATCACTGTAGGGCTGTAGCTAGGGGAAACCGTGTGTTTTGTTCCAGCTATATTTAGGTTTTCAACATGGTGTGTATTGGTCCTTACGAGAAGTGTGTGTCCGGATTTCACATTTCCGCATCCGAGCATCTCGCCAGGCTTTCGAGCAATTTGAAGGTAGATGGTAGGGTAGTTCCAATTGAAGAAATTTTGGACACTGAGAGTCATCTCGCTTTGCTCGGGGCGAAGCTATGCCGCGATGGGTTTCCGTATAGGACCCCGCTGCAAATTCGTGCAGAAATGCTCAGGCTTGCAGATATGTTTGACAGGAAAGCTACGAATAGTCCGTTCTACCGAACTGAAGCTGACCGTGTTTCGTACGGTCGTTCCTGTCTCTGGGTAGTTGACAGCGATGATGACGACGATTTCATGCCGTCCAAGGGCAAAGGCAAGGAGGCTGAAGCTTCGTCCAAGGGCAAAGGCAAGAAGGCAAAATCTTCGTCCAAGGGCAAAGGAGGCTGAAGCTTCGTCCAAGGGCAAATGCAAGGAGGCTGAGTCTTTGTTTTACTTGTGTTGTATCGTAATTTCAAGTTGTACCTTAATTTGTTCTATCCAGTATTTAGAACTACTGAAGTTGTAACATATCGAGACTCCGAGGTGTGACCGGATTTGGAGCTACCCCCTTTCGGCGCCCGTCGAAGGGGTAGACGACACTGTCGAGTTCTGGTCTACTTTGGGGGGGTTTCGACGGAACCGGGGGCTTCGGGGTGTCGGAACGTCACCAAAACAGAGGTGGTGCCCTAACATTTGCATTAGGTTGTGGTGGTAGGTTGATATAGACATATCGAGACTCCGAGGTGTGACCGGCTCCACAAACCCCACTTATCCACCTCGAAGGTTATGCTCTTCTATGCGGAAACCCCCGTTTCGGGTGCGACGGAGGGAACCATGTCATAAGATGAGCCCAAATCATGTTATTTATGTTCACATGGCCCACCCAAACACAACCAAGTATAAAAGGCCTTGGAGCTACCCCCTTTCGGCGCCCGTCGAAGGGGTAGACGACACTGTCGAGTTCTGGTCTACTTTGGGGGGGTTTCGACGGAACCGGGGGCTTCGGGGTGTCGGAACGTCACCAAAACAGAGGTGGTGCCCTAACATTTGCATTAGGTTGTGGTGGTAGGTTGATATAGACATATCGAGACTCCGAGGTGTGACCGGCTCCACAAACCCCACTTATCCACCTCGAAGGTTATGCTCTTCTATGCGGAAACCCCCGTTTCGGGTGCGACGGAGGGAACCATGTCATAAGATGAGCCCAAATCATGTTATTTATGTTCACATGGCCCACCCAAACACAACCAAGTATAAAAGGCCTTGGAGCTACCCCCTTTCGGCGCCCGTCGAAGGGGTAGACGACACTGTCGAGTTCTGGTCTACTTTGGGGGGTTTCGACGGAACCGGGGGCTTCGGGGTGTCGGAACGTCACCAAAACAGAGGTGGTGCCCTAACATTTGCATTAGGTTGTGGTGGTAGGTTGATATAGACATATCGAGACTCCGAGGTGTGACCGGCTCCACAAACCCCACTTATCCACCTCGAAGGTTATGCTCTTCTATGCGGAAACCCCCGTTTCGGGTGCGACGGAGGGAACCATGTCATAAGATGAGCCCAAATCATGTTATTTATGTTCACATGGCCCACCCAAACACAACCAAGTATAAAAGGCCTTGGAGCTACCCCCTTTCGGCGCCCGTCGAAGGGGTAGACGACACTGTCGAGTTCTGGTCTACTTTGGGGGGGTTTCGACGGAACCGGGGGCTTCGGGGTGTCGGAACCTCACCAAAACAGAGGTGGTGCCCTAACATTTGCATTAGGTTGTGGTGGTAGGTTGATATAGACATATCGAGACTCCGAGGTGTGACCGGCTCCACAAACCCCACTTATCCACCTCGAAGGTTATGCTCTTCTATGCGGAAACCCCCGTTTCGGGTGCGACGGAGGGAACCATGTCATAAGATGAGCCCAAATCATGTTATTTATGTTCACATGGCCCACCCAAACACAACCAAGTATAAAAGGCCTTGGAGCTACCCCCTTTCGGCGCCCGTCGAAGGGGTAGACGACACTGTCGAGTTCTGGTCTACTTTGGGGGGGTTTCGACGGAACCGGGGGCTTCGGGGTGTCGGAACCTCACCAAAACAGAGGTGGTGCCCTAACATTTGCATTAGGTTGTGGTGGTAGGTTGATATAGACATATCGAGACTCCGAGGTGTGACCGGCTCCACAAACCCCACTTATCCACCTCGAAGGTTATGCTCTTCTATGCGGAAACCCCCGTTTCGGGTGCGACGGAGGGAACCATGTCATAAGATGAGCCCAAATCATGTTATTTATGTTCACATGGCCCACCCAAACACAACCAAGTATAAAAGGCCTTGGAGCTACCCCCTTTCGGCGCCCGTCGAAGGGGTAGACGACACTGTCGAGTTCTGGTCTACTTTGGGGGGTTTCGACGGAACCGGGGGCTTCGGGGTGTCGGAACGTCACCAAAACAGAGGTGGTGCCCTAACATTTGCATTAGGTTGTGGTGGTAGGTTGATATAGACATATCGAGACTCCGAGGTGTGACCGGCTCCACAAACCCCACTTATCCACCTCGAAGGTTATGCTCTTCTATGCGGAAACCCCCGTTTCGGGTGCGACGGAGGGAACCATGTCATAAGATGAGCCCAAATCATGTTATTTATGTTCACATGGCCCACCCAAACACAACCAAGTATAAAAGGCCTTGGAGCTACCCCCTTTCGGCGCCCGTCGAAGGGGTAGACGACACTGTCGAGTTCTGGTCTACTTTGGGGGGGTTTCGACGGAACCGGGGGCTTCGGGGTGTCGGAACGTCACCAAAACAGAGGTGGTGCCCTAACATTTGCATTAGGTTGTGGTGGTAGGTTGATATAGACATATCGAGACTCCGAGGTGTGACCGGCTCCACAAACCCCACTTATCCACCTCGAAGGTTATGCTCTTCTATGCGGAAACCCCCGTTTCGGGTGCGACGGAGGGAACCATGTCATAAGATGAGCCCAAATCATGTTATTTATGTTCACATGGCCCACCCAAACACAACCAAGTATAAAAGGCCTTGGAGCTACCCCCTTTCGGCGCCCGTCGAAGGGGTAGACGACACTGTCGAGTTCTGGTCTACTTTGGGGGGGTTTCGACGGAACCGGGGGCTTCGGGGTGTCGGAACCTCACCAAAACAGAGGTGGTGCCCTAACATTTGCATTAGGTTGTTAGTTTTGTAGTACACGTTATAAAATTTAATTATAAAAGAAATAACAGGGAAAAATATAATTTTAAAAAGGTCTTCGCCGAGATCTCTGCTCGGCGAACAGGCCTACCCGGCGAAGTTTTGGTATTCGCCGAGTAAAGTACCCGGCGAATCCTATACTCGGCGAATATTTGGCGGGGACTAAAGGAAAATTTCGGCCCAATCGGGCCAAAAAATCCCCAACACCCCCCGCGCCTGCTTCTTCTCCACGAACCCGCCCCCGCCGCCGCCAGCCGCCGCCCCGCCCGCCGCCACCACTCCCACCCCCGCCGCCTGCTCCGTCTCTGCTGCCGCCGCCACCTCTCCCCGACCGCCGCCACCCCCCACCGCAAGAAATCGCAGGCCGCCGCCACGCCCCCCGTCCCCACGCCCGCAAACCCTAGGCGCCACCGCGGCCGGAGCAATGGGGGAGGGTCGGGCTAGCTGCGTGGCCGGCCTCCACCGTGGCAAACCCTAGGTTCCCCGTCGCCACCACCCCCGGCTGCTCTTCACCCCGCTGCCTCCTTCAGCCCGCTGCCGCAGCCGGCTGCTGCTCTTCCCCAACACCGACGGCGGCTGCTGCTCTTCCCCAACACCGACGGCGGCTGCTGCTCTTCCCCAACACCGCAGCCGGTGAGTACGCCCTCGTGCTTTTGCTCATCTACGCCTCGCTGCTTTTTCTTGAAGTTCGATCAGTGGCGGAGCTTCAAAAAAAGTTTGGGGGGGCGAAACAAAAAAAAAATCACTGGAACAATAAACTTGAGACAAATTTATACTGATATTGGCCATATTGGCTGCAAAATATATACATGTATGATGCAATCCATGTATACATATATCATTATATTCAACTACTTCCTATAGAACTAACTGTACCAAAATTCAAAAAAAAAAGAACTAACTGTACCAAAATATATTACTTGATCACACCGATAAGCCTAGATTTTTTTTTCCTTCTTGAATCGTTGTACCAAAATATACTACTAAACCATGGAGGCGCTACCACTGATAATCCTCTTATAGCAATTCAATCAACTACTCAACAGCAAAATTGAACAAATCTGCAACTCAACCAACAAAAAATCCCCATTAGGAATTTGGAACTGAGCTGAGGTGAATCAGGTATTCAGGTTGTGCTCGTATAGGAACAAGAAAATATCCTAGGCTTTCTAGCTATATACCATTTACCAAGAATCAAAGTAGTAAAGAAGAGGTCTAGCTGGATGTATCGACTGGTGGAGCCGCTGAGTCGCTGCTGCTCAGCTGCTGGCCGCCGGCCGCCAGGTCAGGGATGATAAATAGCTAGCTGAGTGCTGACACAATCTCGATTTTTTGTTTCTATAATTCAGAAGTGTGCTCTGCTTACTCTCTATCCCCAAGCTGAACTGAACCCATGGGAGGGCGTACTCACCGGCGTGCGGCGGGAAACCCATGTCAAGAGATTGTTTGATGTCCTTTTTTATTCATATAGTGAACCTGCCCGTTTATTTGTGTGCAGGGTATGCAGCGGGGTTTTCTTTAATTGAGTTTTGGCAATTTCTTCTTACGAGTTTTCTTTAATTGAGTTCTTGTACTAATCAACTCATTCTTTGTGATGACAGGTGATTGAGACATGGCAGGGGGGAAGCCGAACCACAAGGAGAAGCAGCTCGCGGCGAGGAGATCTATTTCCAAGGAGAATGCCAAGAAGAAAAAGGTGGGGCGCAAGGAGAAGCGAGCAAAGCTTGGCACAGTGTCTAACCTATACGCGCAGGATGCTCAAGGGACTAGTGTGGTCATTGGAAGGAAGCGTGACCGGCACGCTACGGTGGAGACTTCTGCACGGCGTGGTAGACAGGTGGTCGGCGCTAAGGCGCCCCGGGGTAGGCCTACTGCTCGCTTGAGTAGTCCTTTGCCCCCGGTTTCGTCTTCCTCTGAGGAGGAGGAGCAGCAGGCCGAGGACCCCTTGCAGGAGGATGCCGTGCCTAGTGACGATGACTACGAGGACCGGGGGGGTGATGAGGGGAGTGAGGAGGAGGCGGAGGAGCGGCGTGAGGAGAGTGAGGAGAGTGAGGAGGAGGAGGATGCCGTGGCGGATGAGGATCTCTTGACAGCTCATCCACTTGAGGAGCTCGGCTTACCGCGCGAGGGTAAGGTGTACCAGCGAGGGCCTTCGGGCTTTCCAGATCGCAAGTCACATGGAGTCCTTGATGTCACCTCGGATGCGTAAGTGGTGGTTTAAAATGTTGTTACCTTCTACTTTAGTTACCTTTCCGTCACAAGCATCTAACTTATGTTTTTGGTATGTGCAGGACATTCACGTGGGTGGGCCCAAAGTGGGACCGCTTACCTTCAGGCGTCCTTGGCCTTCTTATCAAGAAGCTTTACCCTGGCATGGTCGACTACAAGAAGGATGGAATCCCCACAGGTGAAAGGGGGCCTGCTAGGTCTTGGGCCCACTTCACGATGGTTGAGGACAGCGTCCACGGCCACGTCGGCTTCCGGCTGCTCGCCGAGTTCTGGGTTAGTAGTTTCTATAACTTTAGTACTAAAAAATACCAACAGTTTGGATTTCCTCGTGGTAACCCCTTTATCCTATGCTCACTATTTGTTAGGACTTCTTCACTCTCGTTGATGGTGAAGGTAAAGAAGAAGCGGCTCAAAAGGCGCTGATTAAGATGGCGAAGAAGCTCATCCCCGACCAGATTTATGAGGCCCGTATCTCCGCTGTTCAACAGTTCTATGCAGAATATATGCACAGGACAGTCACCAAGGAGGAAGCTCGCCCCGTACACATGTCGACAGCCCAGTACATGAAGGTAACCACATTTATTTTCATACTATTCTCCACAGGACTGATGAAAAGTTCAACTCATATGGATATGTCTTTTGTTAAATAGGTGATTCCGGCATGGCTAGCCGCCCATAAGCCTTGCTACAGGAAGCTTGTACAGAGGTGGGTGTCAGATGGGTTCCTGGCGCAAAACAAGCTGGCACGGTCGCGGCGGAATATGGTAGGCCGCGGAGTCCACCGTCAAGGCCCCCTCACACTCGACGGCCTCGTGGCACACAAGGTAAGAAGTCATGTTTTCCCTTTCCATTCAAGTTTTTATTTCTGCCCCATAATATTTTGATAACCTCTTTTGACCTCACTTGCATGCTTCTTTTTGGTGTCAATTACTTGTAGGAGTTAAAGGAGGGAGTGAAAATGACGAAGATGCAAGTGTTCGTTGAGACCCGGAGGCCAAAGAAGGTGGATCCGAACAAACCCGCGGACAAGCAGTGGATCACCGACACCGCGGAGAAACAACATGACAACTACTGCAAGAAGTTCAAGGAGGTACACGGTGAGGACAAAAATCCTTTGACAGAGCCTTTCGACCCCCATGTTGCTATGCTCGCGGGACAAGGCAAGCTGAATGGCCGGCCTTATATTGGCGGTGCTTCCTTCAATTCATCGGGCCTCCCAACACTCGCCGAGATTCGTGCTAGGCGTACGAGCTCAGCCCCCGAGATCGAGCGCCGCCCAAGGGTCGGACTTGATAAGATTGCTGCAATGGAGGTACTTGTTATTTTTCAACCATCTTTTCCACTATTGTACATGTTTGCATCGCCATGACCGCATCTCTTTCATGTTGCAATCCTCTAGGCTGAAGTTGAGAAAAATAGGAAGGAGGCGGCGGAGGCTACAGCGAGGGCGCAGGCTGCAGAGGAGAACAACAGGCAAATGCATGCACACATGGCCCACCAACAAGCATGCCTCCAGGCCCTTATGGCGGTAAGTGCTTCAACTTTTTCTTTCAACTAAAGCATGTGCTTCAACTTTGCAAACTAACACTCCTCTTCGGTTTGCAGACGATGCCCGCGTCGGCGCTTCCTTCTTTACCTCCTGTACCTCCACTAGTTGCCCCCGTCCTCCTCTTGGTAAGTGCTCTTGCGACTAGGTAGGAAAACATTTATCACATGTTTGCTTACTCGTCTAATGTGATTCATAGGAGCAGCGGTCGGCTGGATCCCACACTCCTTCGGATGCTCAAGACAATGGAGGGAATGGTGGAGGCGGAGCTGCAAGTCCAACGGCCTCCAACAACCCCGAGCAACTCTAGGTAATTAAGCTCAAGTCCCAAATACAAATGTACCTACATTTGAACACTCATGTCTTGAAACTAATGCTCACAGATTTCAAACTTGTAGGATTGCATCCACGAGGCCTTCGCTGAACTTAAGGGCTAGATGCTTGTCTTCAACTTGTTGGCTTGTGGATGATGTGTGAACAACTTGTTGGCTGGATATATTTTGAACCTGTCTTGTATGCTTTAGAACTTGTGGACTCTTTTGTGTACTTTTCGACAATGTGTGATCTATTTTGCTATATGTATCTCATTTTAATGTTCTGGGTGTGCTGGGAGTGATCTGGGATATATTTCCTATATATATATGCATACTGTTTTTGCAAATGCAGGGATTCGCAAAAAACAGAAAAAATCTGGACCAAATTGTCACTTCGCCGAGAAAGGCACTCGGCGAATCTTGATTCGCCGGGAACGGCACTCGGCGAAGGCACCACCCAGGTGCCACTTTGGTCACCTGGGAGCGCCCTTCACCGAGATGGACATGTTCGCCGAGAGGGATGCTCGGCGAAAATGCACCATGTGGCCACCTGGGACGCACGTCGCCGAGAGGAGATGCACTCGGCGAATCGACCACTCGGCGAAGAACACGCACGGCGACGAGGTTTGGCAGGCACTCGGCGAAGCGTGCTCCCGGCGACCTCGCGTGCACGGCACTCGGCGAAACGGCAACACGGCGACGTTGGGCACAAGGCACCCGGCGAAATGTTGCTCGGCGAATACGTTCGCCGGCATCCGCTTGGGGCACACGTGGCGCCTTCTCGTCTTTCCATCTTCGCCGAGTGTCGTCGCGTACGTACCCGGCGAAGTTCTGACGCCCATCTGACACGGGACGATGGCGATGTGCTTTTCTCCGCCGGGTGTCGGACAAATACACTCGGCGAAGAGGTCGCCGAGCATCCTCGATAAAAAGCACCCGGCGAAGGGGAGTCGCCGAGGCGATGTCCGCCGAGATGGCGCCGCCGAGAGCCGCTCTCGGCGAAGGCGTCGCCGAGGCCAATGTCGCCTGTCGCCGGGTGTTTTCCCCACCCGGCGAATGGCGTTTTTCTAGTAGTGTGAAG
Organism: Poa pratensis; assembly: GCA_947311845.1. Classification (NCBI taxonomy): domain Eukaryota; kingdom Viridiplantae; phylum Streptophyta; class Magnoliopsida; order Poales; family Poaceae; genus Poa; species Poa pratensis. The sequence continues at coordinate 5,629,351 of CAMZMU010000054.1, forward strand.
GAACGCGGCGATGCGCTGGTACCAGGCGCGGGGCGCCTGCTTCAGTCCATACAAGGACCGAGAGAGCAAGCACACGTGATCCGGATGCTCGGTGTCGACGAAGCCGATGGGCTGCTGGCAGTACACCTGCTCGGAGAGATGACCGTGGAGGAAGGCGTTGGAGACGTCCATCTGGTGCACCGGCCACGCGCGAGAGGCGGCGAGGTGCAGAACAGTGCGGATCGTGCCCGGCTTGACAACCGGGGCGAACGTATCCGTGAAGTCGACGCCGGCGCGTTGGCGAAATCCGCGGACCACCCAGCGCGCTTTATAGCGCTCCAGCTTGCCATCCGGGCCGAGCTTGTGCTTGAAGACCCACTTGCCGGTGATGACGTTGGCGCGAGGAGGACGAGGGACCAGCTCCCAGGTCCGATTGCGCTGCAGCGCGTCGTACTCCTCCTGCATGGCGGCGTGCCACTGCGGGTCGCGCAAGGCGGCCCTGGCAGAGGTGGGCACCGGCGAAAGCTCGGACGTAGACGCCGTGCAGACGTACTGGTCGGCGGGGTAGCGAGTGGACGGCCGACGCACGCCCGCACGCGCGCGGTGAGCACACCCGTAGGAGCAGGAGCGGCCGCAGCTGGGGCAGCGGCGGGAGAGGACGACGAGGCGGGCGATGACGTAGCCGGCGAGGAGGAGGCCGCGCTGGTCGGAGACGACACAGATGGCGGCGTCGCGGGCGGTGACGACGGCGCGGGCGCTGGCGACGGTGCAGGCTCGGGCGAGGGCGGAGCCGCGACAGCCGGCGAGCCAGGGGGCGACGCGGGCGCGGGCGCCGAGGGACCAGGCGGGGCGGGCACGGAAGGGGCCGCCGCGGTCACTCGTCGGCGCGGAGGGCCGGCCGCAGGAGGGCCAGCGGGCGCCGGGGTCGTCGTCGATGGAGTCGCCGAAGGTATCTGCTGAAATGGAAACACCAACTCGTCAAAGTAAACGTGCCGTGAGGTGAAGACACGATGCGAGACCGGGTCGTAGCAGCGGTAGCCCTTGGTGTTGGCGGGGTAGCCGAGAAACACACAAGGGAGAGAGCGCGGCGCGAGCTTGTGCGCGGCGGTGGCGGCGGTGCTAGGGTAGCAGCGGCAGCCGAAGATACGTAGATCATCGTAGGAGGGTGGCACACCAAAGAGGAGCTGGTGCTCGCTGAAGGGGTTCCCGGAGTAGGGAGAGTTGAGGTCGGCCATGGCGGCGTGGGGGGCGGAAGCGGTGGTGCTGGGAGCGGAAGCGGTGGAGGAGGGAGGGGGGGGGGGGGGGGGGGCCGGCGGCGCACTGGGAGGCGGCGGCTGGGATTGGAGAGGGAGGGGGCCGGCGGCGCCTGGGGAGGGAGGCGGCGGCTAGGGTTGGAGGAAGGAGGCCTGCGGCGCCAGGGGGAGGAGGGGCGGCGGCTAGGGTAGGGAGACCTTAGGGGCCTCTGATACCATGTGGAAAGGTATGGGACAATGCACAGACCCAATAGGGCCGGCTGCTCATGTATATATAGACACAAAATACAGGTACAACCCTGAAATATACGGGGACCTATATCTACACAATACATATCTCAACACTTTTTGCCCACACTCATGTCATTGCAATTGTCTATCATGTCCTCATTATTATCCATGTCCACATCCTCACTTGCGGTCTCGTAGTCAGTCTCGTAGTCAAGATCATCACATGCGGTCTTGTAGCCGTCGTCGGTCTCATCCTCTTCCCTAACCACCGAATTATTACCGCCCTCGTAGTCCATGTTCTTGGCCTCGTCATTATCGCTTGCATCCTTACCTTCGTCACCGAGAACATTGCCGTCGCTCAAAACTTCGGAATTGTCATCTCCAAGGTGATTGATGACACACCTCATACTGGTAACGGTGGGCGCACCGTGGCTATCAGAGGCGAGACAAAGACAGATGAGATCCTCATGTATTGTGATCCCATATAGCTTGTCCTGAATGAATGCAATGTCGATGATACCGGTCAACATGGTATTGTTAGGTTCGGGAAACCACACACCCTTCCCCGGCTGAACTAAGATGATCGGATAATTCGAGCTATTGGTCCTCACGGCGATGAGACCAACAGGGGGCGACTTCATGAGTACCTTGCGAACCATAACCCATCCGGAAACCTTGCTAACGACAGTGTCCAGCTCGGGCAGCGGCACGGTCGTCTTGGAGAAGAAATTGTCCAAAGAGTAGGTACGACCACCCGTCTCAGCATCGAACGATTCCATGGCCAGCCAGTCATTAGTAGTACCGACGCAGTATTTGTTCCCGGAAAAGAAGACTTTGAAAAAACTGGCGCATCTGTGAGGACGCATCAATAATCTGTTGGGGAATACGATCCACGGTGTCCGGATGTACGAGCGCCAGGAACGGCACACAGCTCGGAAACGAGCGCAGTCAGCCGGCGAAGTGAGGCCGGCGATGACGAGACGCAGGAGATCTTGCGGGAGCTCCGACCACGATGCCATTGATCGATGCTGCTTAACTGTCCGCAGCATGTACTGGAGCGGGCGGGAGTAGTGAATCGCATCATAAACTTGTGCAGCGGAAGGGCAAATATATAGGTCGGATTGGGTGGATCCGAAGCTGAACGCGTGATCACTTGTGGACATTGTCGGAGACGGAAATATGCTAGTTGGTCTCTGTAGCCGTGGTATATATATAAACTTTCCGTCTTCTCCCCGGAAAGGAAACACCTCAAGATATTACCACTGCAGTTAACTAATCCGAGACGGAGAGACTCTGTCTGTATAAACCCCCCTGCACCGAGTATTTTACTACCCTGGCCCTTCCGAGGAAGAAAACCGAATCTCACGAAGACGAATCTAGACCGGTCCGTGAAACAGCGTCGCAAATGTCGCTGAGGTCAATGCCACGGCTCTTGCAAGGTGCAGTATCGCTTCTATTTTAACCCGTACGTCCAGGCCTCCAGGGGGACAAAATGGCGTGGGTGTAGCTACTGATTTCACTCCCTGGAGGACAATACTCGAGGTTTCAAGCAGCGGTCCCGCAACGGCCCGCATAAGTAGAGATTAGTTGAAAATGGCAAAAATCTGGCCACGATCGTAACAACAGCGTAGGCTGTTTTTTATACGAAGCGGGCTGGGTTCGCACGCCGCATGACACCCATACATACACGAAAAAGATGAATGAGCTGTCAAAGATAATTGATCCATGTACAATGCGAGCCCGGGTGACGATCGACGTACCCCCTCTTCATTTCCAAAGTAAATTGCAACATGGTACTGTGGCTTGACTATTTCGACAAGCACGTACGTACGCATGGGAGAGAATGCCATATGCATGCACTACAGGAATGGCTTCCTACGCCGACGGCTTTTTGTCAGGGCCGTCGGCGTAGGCCCCGCCGCGCCCAGCTCGTCGAGGTGGTCCTCGGCGTAAACAAAACCGTCGGCGTATATAATCTACGCCGACGGCCCCTCGGCGTATAGGGCAGTTTTTGGATTTTCAAAACTTTATTCTTATGTATATCTATACGCCGACGGCTTCGGCATAGTTACTATGTTTTTTTTTCAATCTTCATTTTATATTCATTTTTATGTAGCCGTTGGCATAGTTACTATTTTTTTTCAATCTTCATTTTTTTATGACTCTCAATTAAGTTTAATATGTTTAATATGTTTTTATTCATTTTTATGTATGTAGCTACTGTGTATAGCGGTCTCCACCCACATAAAATGACGTCGTGAATCTTGTCTCTCACAGTTGCACGTCACGAACCGGATGGAATCTTGTGTTGAGCTGGGGTAGACTTTGGTTTATCATGTTCCTATGGCCTAACCAAGCAAAAAAGTCCACTGGCCTACCCCTTTCGACGCCGTTCAAGGTGGTAGAAGAAAACGTTAGGGTTTTTCCATCGGATTCAGGGTTTCGTCGAAGCGGGGCCCCGGAGCGTCGGAACCCCACCAAAACCAAGGTCGTGCCATACCATATGTATACAAGTGTGTTGTAAATGTCCAAGATCCTACTGCGGGGACCGGCTTCACCGACCGCACTTTCTCTCTAGCGAGTTTCTGCACTTAGAGGTGAAAACTCCCGTTTCGGACGAACCGGATATAATCTTGTGTTGACTTGTGATAAAAGTTGGTTTTCCATGTTCCTATGGCCTAACCAAACACAACCAAGGAAAAAAGTCCACTGGCCTACCCCCTTTCGACTTCGGTCAAGGGGGTAGACGGGAAGTTTGACTTTTTTCCAGCAGGTCTAGGGTTTCGCCGAAACAGGGTCCCGGAGCGTCGGAACCCCACCCAAACCTAGGTTGTGCCATACCAGATGTTTACAAGTGTGTTGTGTGTTGTAAATGTCCAATATCCTACTCCGGGATATGACTGGCTTCACCGACTGCACTTTCACTCTAGTGAGTTTCTGCACTTAGAGGTGAAAACTCCCGTTTCGGGCGAACCGGGGGCAATCTTGTGTTGATTTGTGATAAAAGTTGGTTTCTCATGTTCCTATGTCCTAACCAAACACAACCAAGCAAAAAAGTCCACAGGCCTACCTCCTTTCGACGCCGTTCAAGGGGGTAGATGAAAACGTTAGGGTTTTCCCAGCGGATCTATGGTTTCGCCAGAGAGGCGCTCCGGAGCGTCGGAACCACACCAAAACCATGGTGGTGACATACCATGTGTGTAAAAGTGTGTTGGGTGTTTTGAATGCGCAAGATTTTACTCGGGTGTGTGACCGTTTTCACCGACCGCACTCTCTCTACTAAGTTTCTGGACTTATAGCTGAAAACTCCCTTTTCGGGTAAACCGGATGCAATCTTGTGTTGAATTGTGATAAAAGTTGGTTTTCCATGTTCCTATGACCTAACCAAGGAAAAAAGTCCACTGGCCTACCCCCTTTCGACTTCGGTCAAGGGGGTAGACGGGAAGTTTGACTTTTTTTCAGCGGGTCTAGGGATTCGCCGAAGCGGGGTCCCGGAGCGTTGGAACCCCATCCAAACCTAGGTTGTGCCATACCAGATGTATACAAGTGTGTTGTGTGTTGTAAATGTCCAATATCCTACTCCGGGATATGACCGGCTTCACCGACCGCACTTTCTCTCTACAGAGTTTCTGCACTTAGAGGTGAAAACTCCCGTTTCGGGCGAACCGGGGCAATCTTGTGTTGATTAGTGATAAAAGTTGGTTTGTCATGTTCCTATGACCTAACCAAACTCAACCAAGTAAAAAAGTCCACTGGCCTACCACCTTTCAACGTCGTTCAAGGGGTAGACGAAAACGTTAGGGTTTTCCCAGCGGATCTAGGGTTTCGCCGAAGCGGGGCCCCGGAGCATCGGATACCCACCAAAACCAAGCTGGTGACATACCATGTTTGTACAAGTGTGTTCGGTGTTTTGAACGTGCAAGATTTTACTCCGGTGTATGACCGGCTTCACCGACCGTACTCTCTCTCTACTTAGTTTCTGCACTTATAGCTGAAAACTACCGTTTCGGGTAAACCAGATGCAATCTTGTGTTGACTTGTGATAAAAGTTGATTTTCCATGTTCCTATGGCCTAACCAAACACAACCAAGGAAAAAAGTCCACTGGCCTACCCCCTTTCGACTTCGGTCAAGGGGGTAGACGGGAAGTTTGACTTTTTTCCAGCGGGTCTAGGGTTTCAACGAAGCGGGGTCTCGGAGCGTCGGAACCCCACCCAAACCTAGTTTGTGCCATACCAGATGTATACAAGTGTGTTGTGTGTTGTAAATGTCCAATATCCTACTCCGGGATATGACCGGCTTCAGCACCGCACTTTCTCTCTAGTGAGTTTCTGCACTTTGAGGTGAAAACTGCCGTTTCGGGCGAACCAGGGGCAATCTTGTGTTGATTTGTGATAAAAGTTGGTTTCTTATGTTCCTATGTCCTAACCAAACACAACCAAGCAAAAAAGTCCACTGGCCTACCTCCTTTCGACGCCGTTCAAGGGGGTAGACGAAAACGTTAGGGTTTTCCCAGCGGATCTATGGTTTCGCCAGAGAGGCGCTCCGGAGCGTCGGAACCACACCAAAACCATGGTGGTGACATAACATGTGTGTACAAGTATGTTGGGTGTTTTGAATGCGCATGATTTTACTCCGGTGTGTGACCGTTTTCACCGACCGCACTCTCTCTCTACTAAGTTTCTGGACTTATAGCTGAAAACTCCCTTTTCGGGTAAACCGGATGCAATCTTGTGTTGAATTGTGATAAAAGTTGGTTTTCCATGTTCCTATGGCCTAACCAAACACAACCAAGGAAAAAAGTCCACTGGCCTACCCCCTTTCGACTTCGGTCAAGGGGGTAGACGGGAAGTTTGACTTTTTTCCAGCGGGTCTAGGGTTTCGCCGAAGCGGGGTCTCGGAGCGTCGGAACCCCATCCAAACCTAGGTTGTGCCATACCAGATGTATACAAGTGTGTTGTAAATGTCCAATGTCCTACTCCGGGATATGACCGGCTTCACCGACCGCACTTTCTCTCTACAGAGTTTCTACACTTAGGGGTGAAAACTCCCGTTTCGGGTGAACCGGGGGCAATCTTGTGTTGATTTGTGATAAAAGTTGGTTTCTCATATTCCTATGTCCTAACCAAACACAACCAAGTAAAAAAGTCCACTGGCCTACCACCTTTCGACGCCGTTCAAGGGGGTAGACGAAAACGTTAGGGTTTTCCCAGCGGATCTAGGGTTTCGCCGAAGCGGGGCCCGGAGCATCGGAAACCCACCAAAACCAAGCTGGTGACATACCATGTTTGTACAAGTGTGTTGGGTGTTTTGAATGTGCAAGATTTTACTCCGGTGTATGACCGGCTTCACCGACCACACACTCTCTCTACTAAGTTTCTGCACTTATAGCTGAAAACTCTCGTTTCGGGTAAACCAGATGCAATCTTGTGTTGACTTGTGATAAAAGTTGATTTTCCATGTTCCTATGGCCTAACCAAACACAACCAAGGAAAAAAGTCCACTGGCCTACCCCTTTTCGACTTCGGTCAAGGGGGTAGACGGGAAGTTTGACTTTTTTCCAGCGGGTCTAGGGTTTCACCGAAGCCGGGTCCCGCAGCGTCGGAACCCCACCCAAACCTAGGTTGTGCCATACCAGATGTATACAAGTGTGTTGTGTGTTGTAAATGTCCAATATCCTACTCCGGGATATGACCGGCTTCACCAACCGCACTTTCACTCTAGTGAGTTTGTGCACTTAGAGGTGAAAACTCCTGTTTCGGACGAACCGGGGCCAATCTTGTATTGATTTGTGATAAAAGTTGGTTTCTCATGTTTCTATATCCTAACCAAACACAACCAAACAAAAAAATCCACCTACCTCCTTTCGACGCCGTTCAAGGGGTAGACGAAAACGTTAGGGCAAGCCGTCGGCATATATATACGCCGAGGGCAAGCCGGCCTATGCCGACGGCTTCCAGCCGTCGGCCTATCGGGCCATTCCAACAGTGATGGCTCGATCAGGAGAGCACGTACAGCGCGAGAAAAGCTCACTCTCGCATGATTGTCCCAATTAAACATACTACTCCCTGCGGTCCACTTCAAATGTCGCGAGCAGAGCACAGTGTTACTGTGTTAGTACAAAGTTACTATACAACCCACGACAGTTTATACGGATCGGAGTTAGTATTAGCAATAATAACACTCATGAAGCGGTATAGCGATAACACTCATGAAGCGGTATGACCGCGCTAGCCATAGGGTATCTACCTAGTCGCATGTGCTTCTTGTTGTCAGCATATTACGACCACATTTATATGGTACTAATCGAAAGTAATTTAATCAGTGTATGTGGGCTTTGTGATGAGCAGTCGATATGGGTGTAACTCTCATACGGTGGCGAGGTCACGCTAACAATTAAGTTACTCTGCATCATGTCATTGGAGAATCGCCAACACGTGACAAACCTCCTTTTTGCAGCCCCTGATTAAAATTCGATTGCGGGGAAAGTGTTCCTTCTAATGACCAATTGCGGGAGGGGTCACTCAAGAATCTTAGATCTCAAAAAAAGTTCTTTTTTATAGAATGTGGGAGGTCTAGGTCATTTGTTGTCTAGACTGATATCTTTCCACTAACGGGTGACTTCTTTCTTTTATCTCTCGCTCTACTTGATACCTGCACAAATGAGTTTATAGCCTTTAGGTATGATTTTTTCTTCCTAGCAATAGTTTATTTTACCGGATGGAAAGAATACATATCCTCGCATACCAAGTATTGCATCGCCATGCATAGTTTATGAACGGAAAACAACAAGCTAGTAAACTCTAGCAACTCAAAAATGCTACATATACTATTGCTAAATCGCCACCCAGGTTGGGACGTCGATCCCTGGCAAATTCTTCAGATTGATTGTTGTGTGACACCGTATGCTCCGACCGCCACAAAGTGGACGAACAAGGTGCTAGGTAGTTTCAACGAAATAAAAGCATTTTTGTTCCATCCTTTTTCATTACAAGAATGATTAACTAATAAAAAGAAGAAGAATTCTACTAAAATGATTTTTTGATGATAAATTAGTTTAATTGTCTCAACTGGAACAATATACATAAACTATTGGACTTTTTCCTTAAGACCAAAGAAGATTTTTGAGGATTGACATTTGCATCGATGATGGATACATATATAAGAGACTATATATTCAAAAGATCTCCCAATTAATCTCATTAACAATAAACTCTCGTTTTAACCCAACATTGCTCTTTATGAAAATAGTTGTCCACTTGTGGCACAATCTTCATTTACCTTAAAGGATCATTAAGCAATGAATTTCACGTATCAAAGAAGCTTGAAACCGTAGTTACTATTACTAGATAGATAGGGAACATATTTCATGATTGAATGAAAAAGGTTACTATAAAGCACCTAAGGGTTATCCATGGGTAACATTGATCGAAACCTAACGAAAGACCCCTGCAGAACTTCATCCTTAGCAACAACATATGATGCATATAGTACAAAACTTTATAAAGTTTGACCAAATATATAGGACTAAAAAGATCAACATATTTATATGCTTAGTCAAACATAGAAAGTTTAATTTTAAGCAAAAACTATGTGAAATGTTTTTTTTCCAATGGGGATACCGAAAAATTTAATAAACAGGTGTAACGACTGCTCCACCAAATGGATTTTCAGATTTATTGCCACAATATACCTACTCATTGTGCTAGAAATTAGTAAGAGAGGGACCAATACCTTTTTTTCTACCATTCAAAGAGACCGTCTGGACTATATGTAGCCTGTTATTTCAATAAAATTGAAATCTTTGTTTTTTTACTTATAAAAATCTGGAATAAAAAGTATATAAGTACCACCATTATTATTACATCCGTGACCTACATAAAAATGACAAGTGCGAAGAGGAAAAATGAGTTTGGGTAGCCCAAAATACAATTATTTTTTAACAAAAAATTGCGTGTTCATAGAAATCATCATTGTGTCCATATGCAAAAAATCTTCTATAAAAAAATAAATAGCATTTTCGTTTTTGAAAATTCTGTCTGGGCATCGGTTGTAGCTATGTCTGGGCATGGAAAGCCCGACCCTGTCTGCCCGAAATTCCTGATCCTAGGCAAGTTTGGGCTTGTCCACGTGCCGGGCCTGGACTTGAGATTTCAGCCCGAAGGTCGGATGGGTTTTGGCCTGGGCTTTGCATATTGGCGTTTTAGGGAAGAGGTCCGGCCCAAGACACAAAGGCCTGATGGGATTTTGCAGCCATGGGCCAGACCTGGGCCTGAAAGATGGGTCTGGCCTAGGGTTTCGGCCGTGAGCTTTGTTTGGCCCGGCGTGAAGCCTGGCCCATGGCCAGGTATAGTTGTAGCGTCAATTAATATGGGACGGAGTGAATAGTCCAAAGAAAGGAAGGTTGTGCAAGAAGGAGAGGTAGTGAAATGGTGCAATATATCTGAATCTACGGACTGTATTAATATTTCCTTTTGGTTCTCAAAAGAAATTTCCTACTTCTCCAACTGAATTAGCTGCCTTAAAATACACAATTTCCCTTTTGTCTTGTTCTTATTGGAGCTTCTAAGCACATTTGCGTTTTTTTTTTACAATCCGCGTATACTTCCAGATAAAGTAGCTAGTGCACTGCCTTCTCCGGTGGGCGGATGAAAAATTTGAACGAATGAATGTCAGTGTGATTTTCAAGAACATGCAAGACATGCATGTCATGACATTAAGAGGGGGGGGGGGGGGGGGGGGGGGGGTGTTACAAATTACAATGCAGTCGAAGCTGCCCGCGCCATCACTCTGAGGACTACTCCTCTCGTCTCTCCGCGGCTTGCCTAGCTACCGCCCAAGTCTGATATTCAGACTTGATCCTAAGCACTATTACATCATCAGAGGCAAAAATACCTTCAAAGTGCGTATTGTTTCTCTCTAGCCAAAACGCCCTACAGCAAGCAATTGCAATGGTAGCTAGTTCTTTCCTCCGCGCTCTAGGCTGACAAATGGCTAACTGGCTCCACCAGCTCTTGAGTTCGCTGTCCTGCTGAGGCACAAAATGCTGCAAATTTACCTCCGACAGAACTCTGAACCAGAGCGTCCTTGTGCATGGACATTGTACCATCAGATGATCAATTGTTTCGGCATGTTGATCATAAAATAAGCAAATCCGTGGCCCTTGCATTCCTCTGGCCAAGAGTCTTGCCCCTGTCCAGCACCGATTCCTGATGGCTAGCCACATGAGCATCTGTTCTTTTAGCGGAGCCGCGCTGCTCCAGATTAATTCTGCATAGTCTGATTGCTGCGAACCCAAGAAGAAGCCCTGGTAGGCCGACCTAGCCGAGTATTGGCCATTGCCAGATAGCAGCCATCGAAATTGATCCGGTTCCACAGTGAGCGGCGGGACTGCCTGAATCGCGCACCAAAGCTGAACAAATTGGACGATGGCCGGCACCGTGAGTGCGCCTCGAATGTTATTGATCCACGTTCCATTAATGAGTGCTTGGTCTACTGTCATGAATAGAGCTTGCTGCGGTGCAATGAGTGGAAGAAGGTCTGGCGCAATTTCCTTCACGCTTCTCCCGTTGATCCACCGATCTCGCCAGAAAAGAGTGAGCTTCCCATTGCCGACATTGCATTCTGTCGCAGCGAGGAACATTGCTTCCGCATTATCCGAGAGCTTAAACTGCAAGCCATTCCACGCTCTAAGAGGTCCGACCTTTTCCATCCAACGCCATCTGAATTTCCTTTTTTTTTTTTGTTTGGGTTGCTCACCACATATACCATGTGGTTCTGAATTTCCCTTTTGGTTGTCTACTGTGTTGATTTTCTTGCGCGATTCGAGGAACACCGTAAACAAAACGGTGACCGTCTAGCTGCCCGGCCTGCACACAATGGCACGTCAGTGGATTCAATAATGCTCGAAGTGGCGTCCCCTAGTCCCTGGAAAGATGAAGAGGCTCTTTCGCTGCCCATTGGAGGCTGTCTCACTAGGTCGAAACGGCCGAGAAGAATCTCGACACAACCATGCACCATTCCACTTAATTGATGACGATAAAACAGCCCAATGACATGAGCAAGCTTGTTTAGAAGAGAATGTTTTTTCACTAAAAAATGCAAAGTAAAGTAATGATCCTAAGTTAAGATGGCCCTCGTGTGATTTATTACGATCTGGATAGCGGTTTGATCCAGAGAAGATGGCACTCATCAGTTGGTCCACGATCCCCACGAAGTTGGAAACCTCAAATAAAATAAGCTTCAGTAAATTAGCATCCCCGCGACCCGTGCAAGATATTCTTTTAGATGATTTCTGGAGTCCACACAAGGTTGCAGACGAACAAACCGACAGATAAACGCAGCGTTTCGTTTCATGCAGATTTCAAAGAAAGAAAACCATAAGAAATCAAACGGAACATAACATATGCCAAAGCTGGAACTAAAAAAAGCATAGTACCTAAGTAGGTCATCTAATATACCGGTAAGCTCAGCAACAATGTCTGTCACATATGGTCACATGTTCTATATGGTCAGCCATCCATATAGTTCCAAACTTGTATCCATCATGATCCGTTGTAAACATTTTTGGCAATTACTTACATGGGGTTGATCATAAGTTTTGAACCATTATTAGGGTGGGATCGGTAGTCGTAATCTGGTCGGTTTGTCTTTGAAGAAATGATAATATTTCTAATGATAAAAATTATTATCTTATGCAGATACTCTATCCTTAACAAGTTTTCTCCGTTCATGTTCCATATTACAACGGGTGGAATATTGAGACCTTTTTACAGAGGATTGTGCATGAATGGAGAGAAAGGCGAGGGATATTTTTATCTAACATGGATGGCCACTAGATCTTCGGATTGGTCCTCCTTAGGCATAGTTGTCTTACATTTCTTTTCTTGTAATTCGTTTGTTGCTTTCAGTTTCCTGTTTTGTTTTGAGATTTGCGGCTGTGTGCATTTTTGTTACGCAGAGACCAGGTGTAATGTTTAAACTTTTAAAGTGATAAAGCCCTTCATATAAAAAACAATGTTGGTCACATGATGATCAGTTGTATCTTTGATGAAATGCAAGACCCACAACTTAGACCAATAATCAGGCTGAGCACGGTGATGGACAGGGCGCAGACGCTACAGCTACATTGGCTTTTCTATCACCGGGATGCAGAGAAAAATAGCTTTTGAGCATCCTAGGAAGTACGTTGAGGCGCGTGGGGTTGACGCCGCGGAGGAAGTCAGTTGCGATGTGTCGCCTTCCAGCAGGGCTGGTCCGATAAAAATTTGCGCCCGGGGCGAATACAATTTGCATCGAACTTTTATACTTATCTAGATCTTATTTATAGCATGTTATGGATTATAAGTATATTGTATGTGTTTTCGCATAGTTTAATCACATAACGGATAATATTAGTAAATATTATTTTGTAGATTTTTTGTTTGTAGTGAATTGATTGAAAAAAATACTAAACTATATGTTGTAAAAAAGTTTGTTATAGAACTATGTTTTCTACAATGCAAAATCTATATAATTTATAAATATTTATGATACTGATCTGTAACTAGTACGAGCTAACAAATGTCTCGATAGCAGCTTCTAGTGTATGATTAAGTAAGCATCTTTATAGAAACTTGTTTAATAAATTGTGCATGCTTTGTACTTAATATTGAAACAACATTGTTTCAAATAATCATTGAAATAACATTGCACGAAATCAAAAACGAAAATCTAGTTGCGTATATTTTTGTAAAAACTGCAGCACTCACTAGAAAGAGAATAGTATGGTAGCTAAACTTATCGTCACTGGTCACAGCGGTTTGTTCTTACATCTCAGGAGTAAGTAGTGCGCATTTGATTCAGCAAATTAAGTGTTTTATTATGTTAATATACTCCTCCATCCCAAAATGTAAGGCACAATTGATTTTTCACCATCTTTAGTTCACATCTTTGATGACTAATAATACCAAAGTGCATGGACTGAGCTTGTATAAATGTCATAGTTGCATTTTGTATTGTACATTACATTTTTGGGCTTTCTATTCACTAGTATAATTGCATGTGCAATGCACGACTTCACAACTTTTTCCAAATCTACTACACATTTTTCTCCGAGTTGTATTTTATATATGTTCATGTCTTCCTAGTTTTTGAATCACAATGTTAAATTTGGGCCTTCTAAAAATGTTTTTATTTTCACAACAAAATCAGGCTTCATTTCCTGCATCCTCTGACCCCAATACTCATAAGCCATGACCATCAAAATTATGCATGACTACACATCTTTAGTATGTAAAAAAATCTCGAAGCTTCTAGTACACAAAATATAAGAATTATCGTATTAATACAATAAGATAACATTAGCATAGGTAGCTACTATTGTATTAAAAATTTGCATGAACCTCTCATCTTGCAAGAGATGCATATCTGATAGAGGCAACATCTAAGATTTATTTTTATTTTTGCTTTTTGAGAACAGTAGTAGCAGCCCAATATTATGAGAATTTCATACTGAGATCAGTTAGTAAAAAAACAAAAAAAAAAACTGTTCTAGATGTTCTATCACACTGCAGAAGAAAAAACACGCTAAGTACGAAGAGATGGTCTCAAACCAGTACGCTAAATAAATAGAAAAAGGAAATTAACACAAAAATACCTCTAGGACATCAGCTATTTTTTATCGAAAAAAACAGCTATTACAAGTTCCCAGTATCAAAGCATCTAGCTGTTTCTCAGAAAAAAAAAGAATAGAGTTCTTGCACACATGCGCTACGATCGGCAGTAGCTTGTTTGATTGCTCCCAGTATGCCAGTCACATGCAATCATCAGTAGCAGTGGATGACATAGCCACATAGGGCCGGCCGTTGATGGTGGCGATGCGAGATGGGGCATGTACGTCGAGTCTTGGAACAATGCTGAAGGCGTTGGTGGGGATCGCGGCGACGGCGGCGCAACGATGGATGCATAATTCAGAAAAGTTGGCCAGTGGCATTTTGATCAACTCAACGACGCTGTGCCTGGTGCCCATCTTCGCGTGCACCATTGTTATCAAATATCAACACGGCAACACCATGCTCGTGTAGCTGCAAACCTTCTAGGTGCAGCAGGGAGCGCCATGGACACCCGCCTCGGTACTGCCGTCCTACCCTCATGTTGATCAATAAAATAACTGCTAAACAAAGGCTCCAGAACCCAAGTGGTTTAAGACTGGAAACATGTATTTATCAAAGTGCCTTGGTCAAAATTGTTGGTTATAAGTTCACAGAGAAGATTGCATTTCTCGCAATATTTAGACTTAATAAGTCTCATCTTGCTGTCAAATCTAATTCTAAGTTACCAACCTGCGTCAGAGATCAGACCATAGTATGTATCAAAGATATTTTTTGTTGCATTTTCATTTTGTCGTGCTTAGACAACCAGTAGTGCATGGTAACTTAGAGGCACAAATATTATTTCATTTCTAATGAAAGTTGGATCTATGAGCCCAAGACAAAGAGCAAATTACAGGTACAGTAGCCTCACCTGCAGGCTGCAAGTCCAATGAAGTAGTTGATCCAGCCATCTGCCCAGAAACAGGAATTCGAAAGGGTTGTTGACGCAAGTTCCTTAGCGTCTGGGGTCAGGACATATCCCACGACAGTCCTTCGGACCAATTGGTCATTTCTAGAAATTGCCTTGATGGTGGGTCTGATGTGTTTCATCGATCTACATTTCCTCACCTGCATTTTGCAGTATGTTATGCTGGCTATCAACTGAAAATGTACAATCGATTCAGAAATATATGTGCTGCAGGTTCCCTTTTGTGCGTTACAGAATTCCATAGTGGAGAAAATTAAAGCAACGGCGATAATCAGAAAGTGAGATCATGTAATCACCTGTTCCGAAACTTCTTGGATTTTTGCATCGGACATCTGAATTGTATGCGGCCGGTGGTTATTAGGACAACACCATTGCAGACCTAAGGTCATTAGGACATCATATGCTCGTCAGTAGGGTAGTCTTAAGGATGCTTCTTGCTGGTACCCAGGTTGGGAGGCATTTGATCATAAACACCAGTGAATAGCTCCGCGAGCCCTTGTTTCAGGATCCTCTCAGCCACGTGGATGGCTTGCAGAATGTACGCAGAAATGGGCTACTACAGTCTAAGACGGTCATGCAGAAACCTGGGGAATCAAAATTCGACAGATTGATTATCCTTGTGGTGGCGAGGATCTGTGCGGAATCGAATTATTCGGTGTGGGGATCGCCTACCTTGGAGGCGTAGAGGAGAAGGAGGTGGCGGACGAAGTTGGCGAGGAGGCGCCGCTCCCCACAACGCTACTCACGGGCGCATGGAGTGGTGGGCTGCTGGTACAGGGAGTTCCAGGGGCGGCGCGGGTAAGGCGTCGCGGGCAGGACGGCGGACATGTTAAGGCGTTAGTGGCAGGACCGGGGTGCAAGGCGGCGAGAGCTGGCGAACAATGGCGGCGGCGCTGGCGTGAGATTTGTTTTGCGTTTTGAAGCAGAGAGCTATCTGCGCTCAGGAGTTACTTCCGTCACGGGCGGTGAGTTTTTCGCCCGGCTGAGTTTTCGTCCGCTCTTTGCAATTGCTAAGTGCACACAGGGAGCCGGATTAGATTAATCTTAGCGGTCCGATTTAATCAGACGGGGCTAATCCGGTGGTGATGGTTGCCCGTGTACGTTTGTTGGGGTGTCCATAAGAAAGAAAATGTTTGCTTGTTTAATAGTACTAGTTGATGTGCACGTGCAATGCACGTGTGATTTTAGTACATACTCGCTTCATCAAAATTTGGATGAGTAAAAGGTCAAACTCTTTTACAGCCCATTTGTTTTATTTTACAATGGCAAAACTTTTTAACTCACGAAGATTGATTGACTCTTTCAATTCATCTATTTGTTTGTTGCGGCATTGGTATTTCTAATTTACTCTTTTTCTGCGAAGAAAATATTAAATGAAGAATACGCAATCAAAATCATTATCCATCATTTCACGTCTCTCATACTGTCTCTGCTGTCTATTTTGAAACCGTGTGGCACAACCACATGTTCTTATTCTCCGATTTTTGTCTAAAATTAGCAGCTATCACTACATGAGCATCCACAAGTAGATGCTTAAATAATAAAATAAATATTACGAAATAAATGAGTAGCTAAGCCTCCTTGCGGTTTCAGATGCCAACAGAAATAGTAATCGCGTAAACCATACAAATATTACTCACAACACTTGCACAACTTGAATTCATAGCTATATTTCTATGAACCAGATTTAGATAGTCAAAATAGATTCGCTAGCTAATAAAAAGTGATCATATAAAATTTGTGTTCACAAGCAACAACTACCACACATGGCTAAATGTGATTGGGTTAGAAAAAAGCTATATAGCAGTGAAGAAAATATGAAATAATATAAGCCTCGTCTTATGATGAAAATGAGTAATCACTAATGGTAATCCAACAGCTAGACAATGACCTATGAATTCTCACCTCTTGTATCTGCACCTCAATCAGACACCTGAACCCCACCGCTGCATTCTTTCCTGACGTACGCCATTGTCTACAATCCCAAATTCCCAATAGATGAACGGTGAATACTAAATACAAACAAAAGGTGCGGAAAAACTTCAAAATTGTAGAAATATTCATGTATCAATCTTGCTATAGGAGAATCATATTTCACTTTGAGTTAATAAACCATTGGAATCATCCCCTTCAGGCCTCACTTGGCCAGATATGCAAATACATGGCGTCCCAACTTTTTTATTGTACTCAAAGATGTTTACATAACCTGCAAGGAGATTATTGTTGCTCGCCCTCGTTGCAGTATTCCAGTTTGTACTTAAGCCATGTACTGAATTAGACAATTATATATTAAGAAGACATGTGTATTCCCAAATCCTTATTTGCAGTAAAAGTCTCTAGTGTTTTCTAACTAAAGTATGAAGTGTAATCTTAAAGAAGTACCAAGCAGCAAAAACAATTTGCAAAAGCAGAGCATATGTGTATTCACTAACCATGCTGATTAGAATGGTCAAATAAACTTTGTGCATGTTTCCACAATATGTCCCGGCCTGTTCTTAGCAAACTGTACTGAAATATGTAGCAGGCATGGAAGCAATCCATCAAGCACTCACCCTGCGTCTGGCCGGCCAGCCGGCACATAGGCGTGGACGGAATTAGAAACGTGAAGAAGAGCCAGCCAGATTTACCTTTGATCGGACATCGGAGGAACCCATCGGAGCCGTGCTAGATTACGGCATACATAAATCAGAGGAACCCATAGGGGCGGTACCCACCGAGCCTGGGCCTGTTCATCAAATTGCATGCATCGTTAGAGCATCTCTAGCAGTACCCGCAAAACGCGCAAACCCGCAAAATAACCGCCGGATGCGGATTCGAATCCTTAAAAACGCAAAGAGCAGAACCCTCAAAACTCCCCGACCCGCAAAAGATTTTGAGGGGCCCCGTGAATCCGGCCCTCGAAACCGTGAAATCTAGGTTTTCCTCACCGGCCCGCAGACTGATCCGCATCCTCTTCTATCGTTGGCGCGAAGGAAGATTCAGCCCCCGAACCGCCGCCGCCACCGTTTTCTCTTCCCCCACTCCGGCCATCGTGCGCCATGAGCTCCTCCGCCGCCGCTGCTCCTCCATTGGCGCAGACGAAGCGGAGAAGGCTGGGGACCGCAGGCGCGGCCCAAATCTTACTTGCGGCTACCGGCGCCGCCGCCGCTGCCGCTGCTACTCCCGCCGCTGCCGCGGGCGCCGCCGCCGCTCCAAAGAAGAGGACGCCCGTGCGGAAGGTCAGGGGCAGCGCCGCCGCTGCTGCAGACGAACCTACGTCCGCGAATGTCTCCGGGACCGAAAGGTATGAACAAACCACCCTCCGCCACCTATTTGTGAAATTATGCTTGCTACTACCGAAATTGTTCTTCCAAATTGCAGCACGCAAGCTTTCATGGACGCCCTTGGGTCGGTTCAGATCAACAACTCTCCGCTTGGCAATTTCGGCTACAACGAGGCCGACGGTGGCGTCGATGGTGGTGCGGGCGAAGAAGACAACGAGGTCGAGGAGGTGGAGGAGACAACACTTTCCCGGAGAGGTATGAATTACACCGTTTTGGAGGACCAAACATTGATCCGTGCTTGGGAGAGTATTTCTATCGATGCAACTCACGGCAATGATCAAACCAAGGATCGGTATTGGCAAAGAGTGGTGGACAAGTTCTTCCAACTCATGCCACGCAATGGCCGAACGGTGCCTCGGACCTTTCGATCACTACAAGACCGTTGGGAAACGATCAAAACAACATGTTCCCGGTGGAGTGGATGTTTGCAACAAGTGATTAATGCTCCTCCGAGTGGTACCGTAGAGGGTGATTGGGTGAGTGAAATAACCATTGCTATTGTTCACCGTTGGTATATGTAACCATTGCTATTGTTCACCATTGGTACATGTAACCATTGTAGGAGCGCATTGCAAGAGAGAGGTTCATGGACATGCCCGCATCCAAGAAGAAGCCATTTGTCCTTGATCATTGTTGGAAAATTCTCCAACATAGCGAGAAATGGAAGTTGAGGACCAAGAGCAAAAAAAAGGGGAAATACGTGTTGAGGATGACTCCGATGATGATCAAGGTGGGAGGAACAAGAACAAGCCCAAAGGCAACAAGAAAGTCAAGGAAAGAGTGGCGAATCAACTTGAGGCACAAAGCTTGAGAGAGAAGCTTGACGAAATGGTGAAATCCAATGAGACCATGGTGGCCAAGACATTGGAGGCAAAGCACCAATTGGCCGAGAAGAAAGCTCAAGAGAAGAAAGAAAAGTGGGAAGTGCTTCGTGAAGAAGGGAAGCGGAAGACCGAGATTGAGGCCAAAAGAGCCTCGGCGGAGGAGAACAAGTCCGTGGCCAAGCTCTTGGCCGAAGAGAACAAGATCATGATGATGAACCGAAGTGAAATGGATGAAGTCACCTTGGAGTGGCATGACATCGCAAGGAAGGAGATATTGCATCGAAGGAAACAAGCAATGCTAAAAGCTAGCGGTGGTGGAGATCTCGGCGGTGGTGGAGGTGCTAGCACGGTGTAGGGCCTTTCGATGATGTCCATGGTGTTTTGGAAGCAATTGTTTGGTCACACGGATGGAAAACTATGTTAATTGCCGTCTTTAGATTCAAGGAACTTTATTATTTGCTATATTAATGTCGAATTTGTAAGCAATTTGGCATACTACGACATTCATGGCTAATTCATGTTTTGCATATGCAGTTTCTGAACGCGGCGCGGCGGAGCAGAAACCGCAAAGCAGAACCGCAAAACAGAATATTCTGTTTTGCGGTTCGGCTTTGCGGTTTCTGCTCTGCCGCGCCTCGTTTCTAGCCAAAAAACTCGCGTTCCCCGACCCTTAAAACTCTTTTGCGGGTTCGCGTTTTGCGGGTACTGCTAGAGATGCTCTAAGATTTGTACTGCATCTCCCGTTCGATCAGTAGCTCTTCCCGCGGCGGTCCTCATCGCCGGACGGCTTCTTCCCCGTTTGGGGGCTCCTACCTGAATACTACCGGCGTGACTCTGGATGGCTCACCGGATTGGGTCGACGGTGCCCCGTGGTCGTGGCCACCGCTTCCTTGGCGTCCGCTCACAGTGGCGGCGGGAGAGCCTCGATGGAGGAGGAGCAGATCGACGACCAACCTGCCCGTCGGCTCCCGGCGGAGGCGGACCGTACCCTCAGGAGCGGCGGCCTGCCCCACAGCAGGTGCCCGTCATGCCCAATGGTGACCTGCACACGGAAGAAGAATGGGGATCAGAAATCGTATCGCGGAGAAGAGAGGAATATAGAGGGAAGCAGTCAGACTTACACGGGCGTGCGCTCATGCTGCTGTCCGGCCACGGCCTCAGGCAACCGGAACGGAAACATGGAAGAAGCCGTAGTCCGCGATGCGCGGCTCCAGCTCACTGACGCACCCGGCCGTGGCGGAGCCACGAACCGTTTCTTTCTTTTAGGTGGTGGCAATACCCGTAATTCCACAAAACGAAAAGATGTGTTGAGGTGCTCAACATTGAAACAAGGATCTGGACCGTTGATCGGATATTGAACGACATAAATTTAATGTATCCGATCAAGTTTGCTCTTTTAATAGTAGTATAGATAGATAATAGTATAGATGTGCCCCAATTTGTTTAGTTCCCCTCAGTTTTGCCCCCGTGTACTTAGTTTTCACAAAATGGCCTGGCTTCCCTCATTCGAGTCTCGCAAATATCCAAACGGGTGTTTCTGGTCAAACTCATTTACCGTTACTTGAGAAATGCATGTCGCTAGTACATGTAGGAAAGAAGAGTTTGCACGTGTCACTTCAAACGTACTTCCTCCGTTTTTAATATAAGATGTTTTAGGTGGTACACATGTTGTCTATATGCACACTAAAATAAGTGAACATATAAACTAAAATGTGTCTACATACATTTGTGTGCATGTGAATGTGGACAAAAACTAAAACATCTTATATTAAAAAACGGAGGGAGTATGTCGCTAGTAGAAAATCGAAGGTCTACCTTTATGCTGCATGAAGAGGGGGCCGGGAGTCGATCCTTGCAGCAAGATTACAATCCTGCGCGCGGTAGTACGATGATGAGATGACGACGGCAGTTTCAGCGTGACGGTTGGGTTCGTGGATAAGGATACGTCACGTCCTCACGAATCTCTTCGCCAAGTACAACAAGAAAACTGTCGGTCCGTATGTACTCCCTCCGTTCCAAAATAGATGACTTCCATTTGTCTAGATACGGATGTATCTAGACTTGTTACACATCTAGATACATACGCATGTAGATAAATGAAAGTCATCTAATTTGGAACGGAGGGAGTACGTTTTTTCTTCGAAATGCAGGTTGAAATTTAATCACGCGTGGAATAAAAGGAAGAAGAACCGGTGGATAAAATTGAGTTGTATGAGAAAATGGAAAGAAATCACGCGGCAAGTACGGTGATCCTGTCCCATTTTCATCCACGGTTAACGATCTGTTCCACCATTCGATCAGGCCATGTGCACGTGCACAAGACCTTTTGCCGCATGCTGAGTTTCAACAGGAGACGAGCAATGTCAAGAATGGGGTCGGCTAGGATGCAATCATTCAAGAGATGAACTGAAACCATGCATCACGCGCTTTCGGGCTCGGTTTATGTCTCACTTCTTTTCCTCAGTATTATCGACAGCTTCCGTGTACATCAAATTTGAGGATGAACTATAGCAAATGAACTCAACAAGATGAATCTGAGGATAAACGTGTGCGTGGACCTCTCGGTCCGCCGGCTTCCGTGTACATCATTTGAAGCACTCTTATGCAACTGCGAAAAACGCATTAAATTTTCTTTACTTTTAACTAAAGATCACTGATCACACGGCTAGAAGCCTAGAACGATCTAGTCCCGTACGTAGTCTATGACTATGTGGCAACTGGCAAGTGGCAAGCACAAGACGACTTGGGGCAAGTGTTGAAAAGGGTCGTCTCAAGCGTCCAGCTTGAAGTAGGAGTCGAAGACGACGGCGATGGAGGTGTTGGTGGAGGCAACGAGCTCGCTGACCATGTACCCGCGCGCGAACCGGAGCTTGCCCGTGCCGCCCACGATGCTCTGCTCCCAGGCGCCCGACTCCCCCATGGGGCCCTGCGTCGTGAGCGCGCTGCCGCTGTACACGCCGTAATCGGAGAAGACGAAGTCGATGGCCACGAGCCCGCTCCGGCCGTCCAGCGACGCGTGCACCGCCAAACCCTGCGCCCTGCCGATCAGCCGCGACGCCGGGTCCGGCCCCTCTCGCACCATGTTGTCGAACACGTTCACGTCGCCGAACTTGGATGACTTCCTGCAACATATGCACGACAATATAATCCATGTGAGCATGCTACATAGATATGCACGTGTTGCTGGGGTTTACTTGTGCAGGCTGGCGACGTTGACGACGGTGGCGTTGGTGCCGACGTCGACCTCGTGGACGTAGAACCGGAGATGAGTGACCTCTACATCGGCGGCCGACGCAGCGCTGCAGATCAGTAGAACGAAGGAGAGAACAAGGATTATAAATAAAGCAACAACCATTGTATAACCAAGCATACAAACACAACACCACACATGTTGGAGCCAACAGCAAACAAACGCCCAAAAGAGAAACAAATGGAGACATAGGTGGGAAGACTACACTACGGTGACCCGCAACCGTTGCGCCTCTCCGGAAGATTACCACCACGCTCCTAGCGCTGAATCGTCGAGTACCAAGCAGCACCTTCAAGAAGGAAAGCAATCGCTGCTGCCCGGACCATTACTGGTCCTAGGGTTTCCCCCGACACTCACAAGGCAGTGGATGGAGGGTAGCCACGACGCCCTTCAAGAAGGAATGATGTCACTCGAGAGTGGCACCGCGTCGGTGTCGAGGAAGCCGACAAGGATTTCTCCCGATAGCCATATCCACAACCCAGGCGATCCATCGCATAGGAGCCCCGCGAGGATGAAGCCTCATCAACCCAGACTCTTCGCCCACCAACTTGCGCCACTACGGTTACAAAGCTGCCACCAGCATCATCTCCCGAGGAAACCAACACGAGGTCTGCGAGACGAAGACGATAGGTAGCTCGACTCGGGGTCAGCGAAACCGCGGCCACGCGGGAGGGAACTGCCTCCACCGTCGAAACGGTAGTCGACCGGACGCGGCCGCAGGGCACACCGGTCCCCTTTAGGTCCAGCCACACTGCCAGTCCCAAGGGGTCCAGCCGGGCCCAGATTGGGCCCGTAAAGCCCGCAGCCACGCTGCAACCGGGCGGCCGCCGTCACTGCTGCACCCCTGCACGAGCACCATCACCTCCAACTACCGATCGAGCCAACAGGGCAGACCCGCCCGCCTCAACCCAGATCGGGCCCAAAAGGGCCCATATCTGGGCCGACGGGCTAGCCGGCGTCGCCCTGCCGCTGCTCGCTGCCCCACCGTGTTGTGCGCCTCACTGCACTGCGGGGGCGCCGCCGTGCCGTCACCACCGGCCGGAGCCGACCAACCGCCGCCCTGTGTGCACCGCCGCCAGGTCGCAGAAGCCCCGCCTCCTACAGTCCCGGCACGGGGAGAGACACGCCCCCGCCGCCGGCGCCGACCGGGCCGCGCCCGGTGGCCGATGCCGACGGCGGCGACGCGGGGAGGGAGGAAAGGGAGCTCGAGTAGAGGAAGCGCTGGAGGGCGCGCGCCGCCACCACGGGGGCGGCGGCCACGCGCGCGAGAGGGGAAGGGAGAGGAAAGGGAGGCGCGAGCGCGCCGGCGGGCTGGCGGCGGCGGCCGAAACCCTAGGGGCGAGAGGCGAGGGAGGAGTCGCGCGGAGTCCGGCCGAGCAGAATCTCGACACCACCATGCACCATTCCACTTAATTGCCAACGGAAAAACAGCCCAATTACAGGAGCAAGCTTGTTTAAATGAAAATATTTTTCAATCTCGAAAAAAAGAAGATATTTTTCAATCTCGAAAAAAAAAATTCAATCTCGAAAAAAATGAAAATATTTTTTGGCACTAAAAAAATACAAAGTAAAGCAATGATCCTAAGTTAAGATGCCCAACCATGATACTAATGGGCTAATGGCTAGCGATTTGATCCAAAGAAGGTGGCACTCATCAGTTGGTCCACGGTCCCCACAAAGCTGGAAACCTCGAACAAAATAAGCTTTAATAAACCTGCGCAAGATTTTCTTTTACAAGATTTCTGCACAAGATTGCTGACGAATGAACCGACAGATAAACACAGAGTTTCGTTTCACGCAGAGTTCAGCGAAAGAAAATAGCTTCAGAATTTGGCATTTTCCGTTGTGCCAATAAGCTTCAGAAAACCTGCACGAGATATCTATTCCCTCCGTTCCAAATTAGATAACTTTTATTTGTCAACATGTGAATATGAATGTGAATGTATCATCGTCTCAAGCGTCCAGCTTGAAGTAGGAGTCGAAGACGACGGCGATGGAGGTGTTGGTGTGGAGGCAACGAGCTCGCTGACCATGTACCCGCGCGCGAACCGGAGCTTGCCCGTGCCGCCCACGATGCTCTGCTCCCAGGCGCCCGACTCCCCCATGGGGCCCTGCGCCGTAATCGGAGAAGACGAAGTCGATGGCCACGAGCCCGCTCCGGCCGTCCAGCGACGCGTGCACCGCCAAGCCCTGCGCCCTGCCGATCAGCCGCGACGCCGGGTCCGGCCCCTCCCGCACCATGTTGTCGAACACGTTCACGTCGCCGAACTTGGATGAGTTCCTGCAGCATATGCACATCCAGTTAATCCATGTGAGCATGCCACATATGGCAAGATATGCACGTGTCGCTGGTGTGGTGTTTACTTGTGCAGGCTGGCGACGTTGACGACGGTGGCGTTGGCGCCGACGTCGACCTCGTGGACGTAGAACCGGAGATGAGTGACCTCTACATCGGCGGCGGACGCAGCGCTGCAGATCAGTAGAACTGAGAGAACAAGGAAGGCGCGGCGAGGTCGTTGGATTGTTTATCGTATTTCATTTGTTCACACTATATAACTCTTGGATGTACTATTCCTTGTCCTGAACGAAGATATGACGCAAATGGCTTCTTTGCGCCTCGACAAAAATCGATAGTTCAATGGATATGAGGGTCGGGCCGGCATGTTATATATATTGTGAACATTGGCGCTAGGGGTGAAAACGCTATGAAATCTTTCCGACTTTTCCGCGAAAAAAACGGAAACGGAATGGAATATAGAAACGGAAACAAAATTTTGCGGAACGGAAACGGAAACTTTTATATGGAAACGGAAAATAAAACGGAACAACGTATTCCGGTGAAACGACTGCGAAAACAGAAATTCGGTTTTAGGTCATATGGATGTTTCTGCTTTTTGTTATGTGGTGATTTCCAAATCCAACAGGCACGAAAATTCTAGTGAGAACATTTAGGTACAACCCAAGAGCTGAATAAAAATGAAAAGAATCTAAAACTACCATGTTTAGGAACTAGCTATGTATTCGCATATCATCTCTCACCACACTCAGGCGTTCCCAGTTCTCCATTTCAGTGTTATACTAGCGATAGGGACGATCATAGATGTTTTTAATATTGCTCACTATATTATATAATTAGGATATCTTCTTCTAATTTTATTTCAACTTAGAAACTTGACAAGTTTGTTGATTTGCTTGACTTTTTCTTAATTTTTTAAGGCGTCTTTTGGTTCCGGTAAATATCTGCTTTCTGTTCCGTCTCCGCACCATATTCGGGTTGTATGTGTTTTCGGCAATATTTATTTCCGCATTTTTTTACGGGATTTCTGTATTCGTTTCCGATTCCAAAAAGTAGGATAACAAATGTGACACCACTTAATTATGTCCGTATCCGCTCCGTTTTAATCCCTACTTGACACTAGCTAGCATGGAGTATTGTTACAGGAAAAGTCTTCACACGACACGAGGAAGCATTCTCACTTGTTTTTAAACCGGCCGGCAGAGCCAGGCTTCTTGGCCTCCACATCAAATCGGCTGGCATCTCCAGCCGTTGTGCCCCCCTAGGCCGAATTTCAGCGTTATTTTGGGCCGTCTGGAAAGGGCAACGGCGCTATTCGGCGCGTTGGGGGGCCGAATTCCCAGCCGTGCTGAAACCAGAAACTAGGCGAACAAGCCCAAAAATTTTAGAAATATAAAGTTTAGGCGAAACTTGCAAATTTAGGCGAATTTCATACATATATAGGCGAAATTCGCAAAGTTTAGGCGATTACAAATATAAAGGCTTAAAAAACATAACTAAAACTAAATTAGGCTAAACACGCCGCTCTGCGTGTAGTCGCCGCCGTCGCCGTCAGAGACTCCCGGCGCACGGGATGGACCTGCGCCGTCGTCGCCGTGCCACCTGCTCAGCCCTGGCATCGTCGGCACCTCCTCGTCGTCGTCGCTGTCGTCGACGATGACGACGCCGGTGCGCTGGTAGGCGTCGTACCGCCCCTGCTCGCGGGCGGCGAGCTCTAGCAGCCGCTCCCGGCGCGCGGCCTCCTCCTGCTGGTGCATCTTGAACGACCAAGCGCAGGCGAAGTCGTCTTCGGCCGGCAGGATGACGTTGAGCGACATCTGCTCGGCGAGGCGCTGGTCGGGGAACTCCTCCGGGTCCTCGGGCGCCTCCGAGTTCAGCGTCGTGCGGACGTAGTCGCGAGGCGCCGACCACTCGGGCTCCTTCTTGGGCTTCTTGAGAGGGGCGCCGCCGGTGCCAGGCTCCTTCTTCGGCTTGACGAGGCGCAGGCGGCCACGAGACGGCGACGGAAGGTGGCGCCCGAAGTTGAGGATGATGCCGCTGGGCCTGCGGGGCGGCGAGTCCTCCGGCTCGGGCTTGACGCGAACAAGCCCGGAGCGTGGCGTGGACGCCGAGAGTGGCGTTGAGGAGGAGCGGGGTATGGAGGAGGAGCGCGGGCCGGAGGAGGAGGAGCTGCCGCCCATCCTCCTCGGCATCCACGAGGAGGCGCCGTGGCGGCGTGAGAACGCCGGAGTCCGTGGCGGCATGGTCAGGCGGGGGTGGTTGCCCGCGTCGATGTAGTCCAGGACGTACGCGAGTGTACGTCCTTGCGCGCCCCACCAGATCCTACGGCCGCCGTCGTTGTTCCTGTCGGAGACGTCGCCGTTGTTTTTGGTGGCGTCGAGCTCCCGCTGGTGCCGCTGGAGGAAGTACTCTATCCAGAAGTTCCAGTTGTCGCGGTCCCAGCGTGGGTCCGCCGCGTGCTCCTCCATGAGCCTGGCGAGGACCTGCTGGATCTCGGCGGCGCGGTCCGCTCCTTCTGGCGGCGGCGGCACCGGAACTCCTCCGGCGCTCAAGCGCCAGTCGCCGGGGACGCGCATGTCGGGCGGCGCTGGGTATCCCGCCTCGTACAACATGCGCGCCTCCCTGTCGTAGAGGAAGCGCCGGCCGAATCCGTTGGCCGCCACTCCATCGCCGGGGTAGCGTTCCGCCATGGCTTGCGAAGGAGAGGGCGAGAGAGAGATGGCAAGGGCGAGAGAGAGAGATGGCGAGTGTGCTCTGTGCAACGGCGAGAGGGGGGGTTTATAGCGGCCAGGGAGGCGAGTGGGCGGGGCGGTGGCGCGCCATTACTGCGCCGCGTGCCGTGCGATTGGACGCGTCGCCGCCCGCCTGACCGCCGCGGCAGGCCTTTGACGGGCACGGAAGACAAGAAGATGAAGACGGACCTGCGGTTTTTTCTCAAACTCTTCGCGCCCTTTTCGCCTAGTGGCTGACAGAACGGGCCCGCCGTGCTTTCGCGCCATTTCGTCCCCCAGGCGGAACCCAATGGATTGGGTTTGGCCTGGGAGCGCCGACGCTAATTTAGGCCAAAACGACGCTATTTGGCCTCCTAGGGTGGGTGACTGGGAGAAATTCGGCGCTAACAGGGCGAAACGGCGCTATTTCACGCCCAGGGCGCTGAGACACGGCTGGAGAGATGCCCTAACTACTCTTAGGCCTTGTTACTTCTCTAGTGATCCATAATCTGATGTCGCGACAGAGCCGACCGGACACATGCTGCATATTGCTTCGACGATGAACCTCGGACCTCGGTTGTGTGCTTCACTTAGAGCTAACGCCAATCGTTGTCAGCCATGCATGAGCCCATGACAGACGAAACACATGCCTTTAAAACACGTTTTACTAGCCGCACATATCCATGTACAAAGAAGGAATTAACGGTTACAAAATAACTGTTGGTTCTTATTTGGATAGAGATCAAAGCGTTGTGATCAGTTCGGTTGTAGGGCTAAAAGCGTGTGTGGGACTAAATTTACTCCCTCCGTTTTTATTTACTTTGTGTTTTGCCTTTTGGGTCTAGTCAAAGCTAAACTTTATTAAGTTTGACTAAATATTTAGAAAGTATCAACAATCTATAATGTAAAATCTATTGTATTGAAATCATCATAAAGTATATTTTCATATTATCCATTTGGTATTATGGATGTTGATGCTTTTTCCTATATTTTTTGTTAAATTAACTTTACAAAGTTTGACTTGGACAAAACTTAAAACGCAAAATGAATAAAAACAGAGGGAGTAAAATCAAAGTTGAAAATACTATACTGCCCCTTGTCAGGAAAGGGGTATGTTTGAATCTCAACATTTGATCGCCATCGAAAGTCGTACACTTTTAAGTGTGGGGGTGGAGATGGTACGGGACGCACTCCATAAATAAAATAGAATAGATCTAAAAACAATCTAGACAACTATTTCTCACGTCTAACTGGCACAATGGTTGAGAAACAAATAGGAGTAGGGGGATCTAAAAGGAACCAGGAATAAACAGACAAGACGCATTGTACTTCCTTAGGAAAGGGGTCTTCCGAAATATGTTCGGTGGGGTTTTAGTCTTGAATCTCATGTTAAATACTTCACCGGTGTCGGTAAAATAAATAGCATCCTTCTCTACTTCTCCACCTCTTGAAACAGATTTGCTGAAGCGTTTGCTGATGAAAAGCGCATGTCCGTCTAGCCCACCCGACATGGGCACCCACGTGTGTGTGCTCATGTCCGCCTCAAAAACCTCCACCGTGCGAGTGAAATGGGTAGCATCAAGCCGCCGTTGCACCTCACGCCTCACCATAAGCAACTTCCCACAACACTGGACCAGGTATCGAAGGATGAAAATTATATCATAGGGTTCTTTGTTATCGCGTTTAAAACACAGGCCGTCATTAGGGATTTTGAATTCTTTAACGGTGTGATTGTCTTCCTCCTCTTCGCTAGGTGACTCATCCTTATCCTTTTTGCTCACACTCATGTCGTTGCAATTGTCTATCATGTCCTCATTATTATCCATGTCCACATCGTCACTTGCGGACTCATAGTCAGTCTCGTAGTCATCGTCATCACATGCAGTCTCGTAGGCATTCTCATCCTCTTCCCTAACCACCGAATCATTACCGCCCTCGTAGTCAATGTTCTTGGCCTCGTCATTATCGCTTGCATCCTTACCTTCGTCACCGAGAACACTGGCATCGCTCAAAACATCGGAATCGCCATCTCCAAGGTGATTGATGACACACCTCATACTGGTAACGGTGGGCGCACCGTGGCTATCAGCGGCTAGACAAAGAGAGATGAGATCCTCGTGTATCGTGATCCCATATAGCTTGTCCTCAAGGAACGCAACGCCGATGATACGAGTCAACATGGTAGTGTTTGGTTCAGGAAACCACACACCCTTCCCCGGCTGAACTAAGATGATCGGATAATTCGAGCTATTGGTCCTAAGGGCGATGAGACCAGCAGGGGGCGACTTCATGAGCACCTTGCGAACCACAAACCATTCGGAAACCTTGCTGACGACAGTGTCCAACTCGGCAGCGACACGGTCGTCTTGGTGAAAAAATTGTCCAAGAGTAGGTACGGCTACCCGTCTCATCATCGAGCAATTCCATGGCCAGCCAGTCGTCGGTAGTGCCGACGCACAGTCGGCAGCAGTCGATCTTGGAGAAGAACACGATTTTGAAGAACCTATGAGAACGGATCAATAATCTATCGGGGAATACGACCCACGGCATCCGGAGGAACGAACGCCAGGGACGGCACACGGCTCGGAAACGAGCGCGGTCAGCCGGCGACGTGAGGCCGGCGATGACGAGAGGCAGTAGATCTTGCGGGAGCTCCGACCAGACGCCATTGATTGATCGATGCTGCTTAACTGTCCGCGACATGTACTGGAGCGGGGAGTAGTGAATCGCATCATATATAAACTTGTGCAGGGAAGGGCAAATATATACGTCGGGTTGGGTCCGAAGTTGAACGCGTGATGACTTGTGGACATTGTCGGAGAAGGAAATATGCTGGTTGGTCTCCGTAGCCGCGGTATGTAATCTTCCCGTCTTCTCCCCGGAAAGGAACGAAACACGTCAAGATATTACCACTGCAGTTAACAAATCCGAGACGGAGACTCTGTCTGTATAACCCCCCTGCACCGAGTATTTTACTGCCCCGGCCCTTCCGAGGAAGAAAACCGAATCTCACGAAGACGAATCTGGACCGGTCCGTGAAACAGCGCCGAAGCTTCACAAATGTCGCTGAGGTCAATGCCACGCCTCGTGCAAGGTGGAGTATCGATTCTATTTTAACCCGTACGTCCTGGCCTCCAGGGGGACAAAATGGTGTGGCTAGTCCAACGTGTGTACGCACGCGAGGTCTGGTACCTGTGCTGTCGTGGGCTTCGGGTGAGCGTCAGGTTACCTGAACCGAATGACATGCTTGAGGACTGGTGGCTGCGGGAACGCAAGCGTTTCAGTGGCAAGGATAGGAAGAAGTTCGACTCGGCGGTCACTTTGATTGTTGGTCAGTATGGAAGCAGAGGAATGCGAGGGTGTTTCACAATGTCAGTCAATAGTGCTCCACACAATTGCTGGCTGGGAGGATCCTGGACGAACTGAATTTGTGGTTCAGAGTGAGAATGGGAGCAGGAGGGAACACACAGATTAGACGAGAGTAGGCTTAGGTGTGGAGTTTTGGAGGTGTACATGTGTTTGGTTTCTTGTAATTGAATTCTATCTTCTATATAAATATGGTGCGCTTTTGACGCGCTCTTAGAAAAAATGGCGTGGTGTAGCTACTGATTTCATTCCCTCGAGGATACTGTTTTAAAGCGGCCGGGCAACTATACTGCTACTTACCTCGGGAGTGCGTGCTAATGTGCTATGGCTGTACATACATACACGACAAGGGTGAATGAGCTGTCAAAGATAATTGATCCACGTCGTACCCCTCTTCATTTCCAAAGTAAATTGCAACGTGGTACTCGCTTGACTATTTTGACAAGCACAAGCACGCATGGGAATTGGGAACGGAGGCCATATGCATAGCTCGATCAGGAGAGCACGTACAGCGCGAGAAAAGCCCACGCTCGCTTGATTGCCCGAATAAACGTTGGGTTAGTTAGTACCATGTGCTCGTTGTTGTCACCTTATTAAGGCCACATTTATGTGGTATTTGGCAAATTATTACTCCTACTACTTGAATAAATTTAGTTGAGAGTTGAGAGTATACTCCTGGTACTACAACCAAAAAAACATTCATCATTGAGATGCACATACACAACCTACGTACGTACCCCAGAGGAAAACGGTTACCTACTATTGGTAAAAAAAAAGTGCTTACATATTTTGTCGGAATGGTACAACCAGAGCGATTAACACGGTAGATTCACTAGATAAGCAGTGTCCCAATGCGTCAATAAATGTTTAGCTGCTCCCTTTGTTGTTTTTTTTTTTTTCAAGATTATTGTTTTTTTTGTTGTTGTTTTCTTTGAAAATGTTGTTGTTGTAGTGAAAAGACAACATAAGACACGAGGTGTCGGTAAGATTGAGTAGAATCGGTTATTGAGTAAAAGGGTGTGATCATTTGCCAAAAAAGGTAAAAATGTGTGATCGACGATCGCGTTGTTGGGTATCGACCGCTAACAAACGAAACGAGCTTAATTGTTTAGTGAACGGTTTCCGCTGTAACTCGTTCAATGAAGATGGGTGTAATCCTAATAAGGGGGCGACATCAGGAGAAAAATTAAGTTACTCTACGTCATGTCGGAGAATCCCCAACGCGTGGAAAATTTCTTTGCAGCCCTTGAATATGGAAATCAATTGCGGGGGGTAATGTTTTCGGTGATGACCAATTGCGAGAGGGGATCACTCAATAAGGTTGGATCTCAATAAAGGAGAGTCTCTTAGAACTTTCCTCATGGCTCTTTTATTGTGAGTAATCATAGGATAAAGTCTCCTTTCGCACCTAATCACGAGTGAAATCGCATTGCGAAAGCTATGTCTCACCCTAGGTGAGTCCCTTAGATGATATCATATGAGAGATGGGAGTTACAAGTGACTAATGTGGTGTTTTTTCTTGTAGTGTGCGAATGAGCAATTACACCATTGATAGGTGGAAAACTAGAGCCAAAATGATATGGTGTATGTACCACTTGTAATTGTAAGGTGGGAGGTGTAGATTTTTTTTATAGAAAATGTGGGAGGTCTGGGTCGTTAGTTGTCTAGGCTTACATCTTTCCACTAACGGGCCTGGATATTGATGGGCCTCTCCTTTGACTTCTTCCATTAACCTCTATTTGACTTCTTTCTTTTCTCTCTACTTGATACCTGCACAACTGAGAGTTGATAGCCTTTAGGTATGATTTTCTTCCTAGCAATAGGTTTATTTTAGCAGATGAAAAGAGTATATCCTCGCATACCAAGTATTGCAACGTCATGCATAGTTTATGAACGAAAAAATAACAAGCTAGTAAACTCTAGCAGCTAAAAAATGCTACATATACTATTGCTAAATCGCCACCCAGGTTGGGACATCGATTCCCTGTCAAATTCTTCTGAGTGATTGTTGTCTCGTCTGTCACCATAGTATAATTGTCTCAACTGGAACAATATACATACACTATTGACATTTTCTTTAGACGAAAGAAGATTTTATGAGTATTAACAATTTTTGCATGGAAGATGGAATTATATAAGAGAATTACATATTCAGTATATCTCCCAGTTAATCTCATTAACAAGGAACTCCCCTTTTAAACAAACATTGCTCATTTTATGAAAATACAGTTGTCCACTCGTGGCACAATCTTTATTTACCCTTAAGGGTCATTAATAAATGGATTTCATGTATTGAAAAGGCTTCAAACGGAAGTAACACCTAAGGGTTATTTTTTAGATTACCTGAGAATTATCCGCTCTCCTACCCTAACAAGGACTTGAAGGAAAAGAAGGGTTGCGAACTTGCGAGTTGCAATATAGCACATATAGGGCGAGGTAGTGGAAGTGGTGCAGTATATGTGAATCTACGGACTGTATTAATCTTTCCTTTTGGTTCTCAAGAGAAATTTCCTACTTTTGCAACTGATCCGCAAGTAAAAGGGCAGTACTCGTCGAAGGGGACAAACGTTCGCTCGCCTAACCCTCTACAGTATCTCTACTACTAATAAAAGAGCAAACATATTCTTTTCTACAGCCACCCAACCTGATGTACACAAACTGCAACCGACGGATTACAACCTCAGGATCCGGCCCACCTATTAGGATCTAACCGTCCAGATTACAACTCACCCCACCCTGTGTGCATCTAGCAATTTCTGGGGACGGACGAAAACTCTGCCATCGTGCGGACGCTACGTGAAAACAGAGCAATCAACGGGAGAAAAAAAAGTCCGCTCTAGCTCTCAAATAAATCCCAGAATTAGCGTCAATCAATCCAATTTGTCCCTTACGTTTATACTAGCTGTCATCTAGGCAACCATGTAGCGCTGTTGCCGCGCGGCTCATCCTGCGCCGTCCGTGCTGTCACCGTCCGCGCCGTCGAGCCCCTCGCGAACTCAGGTGTATGCCCATCGTGAGGGATCGCCGACCAACTCCTCGGCAACGCCCAGGTATTGCCGCTACCACGACGAAGGATAGCAGTTCTGCTCCGTCGCCGTCCTCATCCCCTCTTTGCCCGTCCTCATCACCTCTTGGTCTGTGTGGCGGACATAATGAGTTGATCATCAGACACACGATGTCGTGGCCTTATAATAGGAAGATAAATTCGTACCTGGATTTTCAGCCAATGCCATGTCAAGTGCCTGAATTGCATTAGTCCCACAACAGTATATCGTCCCATGCCACATGCTTTTGGTACACCACATAAAATTTACGAAAAATTAGGTGTAATGGTGAACCCATCAAATCTGAATGATTTAGTTTGCTAGACCACATACATGGATGTACCTGGATGTATGTTCCTGACCTGGATGTACCTGGATGTATGTTCCTGACCCTAGGGAATCACCAGCAAATCGTCCCATGCCACATGCCCTGAATTCATCTGAAAGTGCATTAGTACAACACAATTTAAACTCTGTTATGGTACATTTCGTATATGGTTATGCTGGACTGCCCCAGACACAGTATATAGCAAAATAGATTAGCATATATATTGTATAACACTATTGTCATTCACAGGATCGAGGGAATTGGTATGGCCCCTACTACTCCAAACGGGACATGCACCCCGTTCCAGGATATCAGCAACAATCACTAATTGAGTTAGATCATAACCAGTACACTGAATTTCAATTTCGATGGAGTCGCTAAACTGCTAAACTGTGTGATGTATTTTTGATCCTAAAGAGCTAAAAAGGCAGAGGGATAGAGAGCGGTATTCAGAAAATAAAGATGAGATTACTATATAGGAAACGGCGTGAAGCCTACAGACAAACAAGAAAGGATGCCGCAGCCAATGCAACACACACACCGCCTCAGCCTCAGTTTCTTACATGTTATTACTTTGAATTCAGTTGAGAAAGAATGTTCGTCTATATTGGACTAAAACTAACAAAAATCTCATTTCAGATATTTGTCCCAGTAAACATTGACGACACTCATTGGTACCTAGCTGATATAAATCCCAGAAAACGATATATCCACGTGCTCGACTCGCTAGGCACGAGAATGCACCGCAAGGACCTCGATGCGATGGCTTGTAATTACTATCACTACCCCATCTTTCAATATTATTATTTTTGTTATTCTTTGCTTGTACAACTGTTTTTTCATTTATTCATGCAACAGCTGAAAGGACTGGAAAACTTAATCAAATTTGCATCGCAACACATGGAGCTGAAATCTGATAAGTGGAAAGACTTCGACGTACATGGCCAAGGGTTCAGTGTATAAAAAGCAGCCTGCAGACAGATGGGTATAACTCCTAACTCAACACAATCTATTTTATGTGTTTTTTCAATGTCCCCCTTAACAATCGAATTGAAAATGAGATCTCTCCGGAAAAGAATAAAGTATGCATATGCACCTACCAAATGAGAATAGATGACCTCAGGTAAAGGTGTTCGTCACAAGCAGATTAATCTTCCCCTCATGATTAACCTACAGCAATAGCAAACCATCACAAATGAACAGCGTGCTTACATATAAGATGGAACCAACTCTATCACTATAATTGCTACGTGCATGTTTATCTGTTGCTTGTGTGAGTCCAGATAACGACAAAAATATAAGTACTTCAGAACTCACCAAACTACTCAGCATTGAGCAAGAACTGGATAATTAGTGCACCAGTAATCCCCATATATAACAGTCAGACCAGGATGCTTGGCACAAAGCTTCTGTAGCGCACGCTTGAGCATTGCGTCCCCCCCCCCCCCCCCCCCCCCAAAATATTTCTTGATTAATAGAAACCTAACGGCTCCGCCACAAATTTGATTTCTAAAATTTCAACCAAATCAACCTACAAGGAAACTTGATTTCTAATATTTCAACCAAAATACCTAAAATAAAATAGAATTTCACCTTGCCAGTGGATCGGTTGGAGTCTTGGAGATGAGGTCTCACCTTGCCCCTGTGATTCAATCAGGGGCGGACCCAGGTACAAGCTTGTGGGGGCCTTGGCCCCCACTCAAATATTGAAATTTTAATAGTATTTGTTCATTTTTGAGAGAAAAATCTTCAAATTTTGTGAAGTTATATAAGAAATGCCCCCAGTCAAATCATTTGCCCCCTCTCAAAATGTTTTCTGGGTCCGCCCCTGGATTCAATCCTAAGCTGTGGGTCACTTGTCCTTCCGAGAGCATCTCCTGGACCATGGTATCTCTTCGGCGACCGGAATCGCGACGAGCTACAGAGAATGAGCAGGTGTGTGCCGCCGGCGCGAGGTAACTGTGGGAAGTGGTTGAGACTAGCGGCGGGGAGGCAGGGGCCTGGCTGGGGTCGCCGGTGATGGGGAGAAAGAGGAAAGTGTTCACGGGGAAGATAGGTGGGGGAGAAGTAGCGGTTTCTTTATTTTCTTTTTTTCCTTGTCCAGACAATTTTTATTCACGAAACAACCTCTGTGCACACAATGTTTGCTGTACACAATGCTGTACGACTGAGTGATTCAGTGAACCAGCGGTATGATTTAATCTTGTGCTACCTATAAATGGTCAAATGTGTTGCGTCGTACGATGCCTGTACGTAAAGTATCGTATAGCAGCTCTCTTTTGTTTATACGGTAAAATGTGCTGCCCCTTTTAGGATAGTATGGTATTTTATTATCACTTTTATTATCACATGGTTCTTAAAATAAATATTAAGTTTTTATTTTTATTTTTTCATTGAATATACTAACAGTTGTAATCTGTAATCAAGCAGGTCATCATGTGGTTTGTGGATGTTAAATTTGATGGAGTATTGGACAAGAGATTTTTTTATTATATTTCTGAGAAGGTATATTTCGCTTGATGTTGCGTGTTATATATTGTTTTACTAATTTTTAAAAACTAAATTGGATTATTATTTGACATGTTCACATTACAAATTTTAGGACAAAATTAGCTATAATATTTGTCGATTCAGAAGTGAACTATAATTTTGTGTTTTTTCTTTGAAAATTATGTAAGGCGTGGATTGTAAGTTGTTCGCACATCTTTAATCGGTGTAGTCATGAAATTCATTTCTTTTGTAACTAAAAATGAGATTTGTCTTTTGAAGACGTGCGTTGCACGTGCACAACTACTAGTACTATATACAAGTAGGCAACCCACTACTCCATAGTCCTGTACAAGATGAATTTAATTACAATGTTGCAACTACCACACATTCTTCCCAGACAAAAAATTAATCGATTAAATAAGTTCGTATACGCGCGCTCGATCATCCGTGCCACTGCCCTAAATTTTCTTCATCGTATCTGCTCCCCACCACACCGGCCGCACCGACGCCGTGGACGTACATATCTTAGTCACAGTTCAAAATCAATCGTAAGCGAGTGTTCTTGACACTGTAGCTACCCTGTGATTAATCCACCATTTTCGTCACGGAATACCCGTCGATTAGTGGGTGATGCTCACTGTGCTCTAATGGCGCCGAGCGTGACTCACTAACCGGCGATCGATCTTAGTAGTAGGTGACCTGCAGACCACGTACGTACGGGTGCGGGCAGAGCTAGCAGAGGAAAAAGATCCTGCGTGCACCTGCAGCTTCTACTTAAGCTCAGCTCCCCACCCCCGCGACGCGTCCACCTGCCTCAGCGGCAGCCGGCAGCCACCGCCGCCCCCTCCACAACACTCCATCCGAGGCAAAACGCAGGCATAAAGCCTGCTCACTGCCACGAGGAGCTCGACCCCCACATGCATTTCCCACGGACGCGCGCCACTCGCCGCCACCGAGCTCCCTCCACGCTCCCGTAGCTTAGCTCCCACGAGAGCGCGACCCGCCAGCGCCATGGGGGCGGCGCCGCCGCTGCTGACGCTGCGGGACCTGCTGGATCTGGCGTGCGAGTCCAGCTGTAGCGAAGGGTTCCGCTCCTACCCTCGCCGCATCCCCTGGCATTGCGACGACGCCGTGAAGGTGCAGGCCAAGGCGGAGGAGGCGGCGCCCGTGCGGCTGCTCATCCAGGCCGGCCTGCGCCGGAGCCCGTCGCGGACGCTCTCCTCATTCCTCTTCCCCAGGAGCCCCGGGTCGCTCGCGGCCGTCTCGCGCCTCACCAGGAGCCTCTCGCGGCGGCTCGTCTTCTGGAGGCGCCACCGCGGGGACGACGACGACGAGGACGGTGACGCGAGCGACGCCGACGAGCGGGACTCCCTCGGCCTCCCGTCGCCCGTCGTCAGCAGCTGCTCCGCGTCCGTATGCTCGGAGCACGCGGAATCAGTTGCACAGGCGGCCGACCTGCTCGTGGAGGCGGAGGAGCGTGCGTCCGGAGCATCGGATGAGTCCGAAAAGCCGTCGACGTCCTCGGGCTGCACGGGGAGCGTCGACGACGGTGCGGCCGACGGAGACGCGCTGCACAAGGTGAGTTACTTCTTCTCTATCGCCTCGCCTGTCTGGCTAGTTGCGGCTCGCCGTTGCTCGCGTTAAATGCCGGTTCAATCATTGTGCGATTTGTTGGTTGGCGAGGGCGTAAATACAGTAGAGTTTGGTGATCGATCGCTGTGCCCGTACGTGTAGTGCCATGCGTATACAGACATGGATGGACGTGGGCCAAAATATTTCTATTTTCTAGTAGTATCTGCATTGCATGTCGAAATCAGAACAATAGTGTAATACAACACATCTCCATCACTCGAGCTCCATCACTAGGAAATCTCAATTAGCCAGGGAAAAAATCAGTCTGCAGTATCTGCCTTTTTTTATCTTCTTTATTCGTGCGCTTACCCTTACAAAGGAAGGGCCTGTTTGGAACGCAGGATAGGAAAATTACAGAAATAGGAAAAACACAGGATTAGGAAATGAATGCATGTGCAAAACATAGGAATGCAAAACACAGGAAAAAAACACACAAACTTGTTTGGAACGCAGGAAAAGAAACCACAGGAAGTCTGTACGAGCAATGGGGTGCTTGATTTGCCTCGTTCCTGGGCACAGGAAAGAAATAAAGAGGTCGAAGCCAATGTTTCGTTTCCTGTGATTTTCCCGTGAAACCTACGTCTAAGGAAATATTCCTTCACTTTTCCTATGCCCCAATCCTGCGTTCCAAACGATGCTACAGTGTCAATTCCTATAGGAACGGGAATCCTGTACTTTTCCTGTAAAATTCCTTCAAACCAAACGAGGCCGAAAACTATACGGCTTTCGAAGGAATTTTCTGGATTCTCAAATATCTTAGGGTTTAAAAAAAATCCTAGTTAGTAGCCAAAAATCTCAAATGTTGGCACGGCAGCAGCAAGCATCTGAGAACAACTAGGCAGACTGATGAGACGGGATGGCTTCTTTTTGTCGGTGAACCCAACGTATTCTCTTTTTTCGAATTTGATGTGATGGAGTCGATTAGTACCCATGCTCGAGTCACGCGCATGCGCGCGTGCATCGTCGTCGTCAACTCGAGTGATCGACCATGGGCCGACAGACGGCGAACGGCTGCCGGCGTTAACACAGTCTAACTCACTGCCATGTGGGCCTAGGAGTCAACAACAGTACTGTACTATACATTCCCCGGAAAGGCGCCTCAGAAATGGCAATGTCTTTTTTACCGTGTCTGGGGGGTTTTATGCTGTCCGTCAAGGCACCAAATGCTCTTGAATTTTAGAAGAGTAGTCCTTCCCATTCACCAGTGATCTGCAGGCACATTTGTGTTGAGTAAGGAGGGACAGTGCCGGTGTCACCGGTTCAAGTGAGCTCAAATGGGCTCACGAATTAACTATAGTGCTGACTCAAGACAGCATCGATCGAGGCCGAGAACCGAAGCAAAGCCATGGACCTATCCTCGCTCGTGGAACACATTAATCTGGCAGATAAAGCGTACTTTTCCGTAGAGTTGGTAATTAACCTCCTGTCCAGGTAATCGCCCGGCCGCTCTCCATCATCTTGCGCGACAACACGAACCGAGTCCAGCCAGCCAGCTGCTCCGAAAACGCCAAGTCACGTTCTGTGCTCCACAGCCGTGCCTGCTTGCCGGTACTACGTCCGCCGCGCCGGCGGTGACCACCGGAATTAATGACCTGATCGATCGAGGAGAGCGGTCGGCAACAACAGAAAGGAAAATGCCAACGGGACAAGCGTGCATAGGCTGTGCCTCGGTCGTTTTTTGGCTCGGCGTCTTTCTTTCGTCAGAGATGCAGATCCACAAAGAGGATCCTGTCGAAGTCGATCATCCGAAATTGCACAGGCACCACCTGTCGTTATTGTGACAGCGACATTTTAAACACCATACGTGATTAGGTCGATGTGGTAATTGATGAAGTAACTGATGGATGATGCATTTGCAGGCGCTGGATGGCGATCCCGCCGTGGGTTCGATGATGGAGGAGAAGCAGCAGCTGAGCCCCGTGTCCGTCATGGATTTCCCCTTCCACCACGACGAGGGAGACGAACGGAGCGACCCCGGCACCTGCTCGCCTAGTTCGTTCGGCCAGCAGTGCCAACCCGATCTGGGACGTAAGCATATTTCTACTTCTCCTTGGTAGACGTTTGCATTTCATCTACTCGATCGAGTAGGAGTTGGTTTACGGAGTATGCATTAGTTGTCGTGCCACGCCGGAATCTGCACGCCGCTCTTCACGTTCCCGGCCCGCTCGGACACGACGCTGCGTGCGTACGGGCATTAATGGCTGCACATCGGAACCGCTGAGGTATCTTCGTGCACCTCTGGACCACAGGCCGGCAGACGCATCGTGGAAGATCGAAAAGAGCTTCCGAGCCTTGCCATGTTTGGTGTGCCGGCATTGATCGGTGTCCTTCCAACCGATAGAGTAGTGACCTCCCAATTGACTCTTGCCGCCGTGCATTGATCGAGCGTCCTCGATCACGCATTGCCATGCTACTAGAAGCAGCGGAATCTAGGGCCCGTAATTGACCTGTCGCATGTGATCGCGACGCCTGTCGAGTCCTAGCCATAGATCAGAGCAAACGGTACTTGTATATGTAGTACACGAGATCGATCGTGTGCAGTAAACAAATTCAGAAGTTTTCTACTGCTGCAGGATCGGCGATCGATTCAGGGAATGTACAGTACTGTAGTAGTAAGGTCAAACAGTTTCTAATTTAACCTCTTCGACGGAACTGCATGCAGGTTCGAGCTCGGCGCGCGAGCTGCTGCACAAGATCCGGCGGCTGGACGGCCTGGCGCAGCAGGGGGTTGACCCCATCGATCTCGAGGCACGATTCGTGGCGTCCGACGAGTCCGGTGTATCCGACGACACGCACTCCCAGAGCAACTCCAGCACTAGCAGTACCGACCACGACAGCGCGGCAACGACGCCGGCGACACTGGACGGCCTGGCGCAGGGGGTTGACCCCGTGGATCTCGAACCACGCCTCGTCGAATCTGATCAGTCCGGGGAATCTGACGGCACGCAGGCACATAGCAACTCCAGTATCAGTACCGATGACAGTGCGGCAACGACGTCGACGATACGGTCCGATGAACAACACCCGAGCGCCGCCGATGATGCAGAGCGCGACCACCACCGCCTCTTTGCGCAACTTCTCAACGACGACGACAACAAGCCGACCGTTTCGGTTGCCACGGAACGGCTACTGCTCGACTTCTTCGCAGAGGGCCTCGACCGGCGCCGCTCGTCGAGGACGGGGCCAGTGCTCGGCACTGTGAAGCCGCCGGACGATCGCGACGAGTGGGCGATGGCGCACGCAGCAAAAAAATGGGTGCAGGGCAACGGCACGCAGTGGGGCGTGGAGGACGTGCTGTTCGCCGGGGCGGCGGCGCTGGCGGACATGGACCGGGAACGGCGGTGGATGTGCGTCGGGGAGGAAGAGCGGGAGGTCGGCGTCGCGGTTGAGGGGCTGCTGATGGACGCGCTGGTGGCCGAGCTGGTGAGCGACATGGCAGTATGGTGCTGACGTGTGCTCGCTGTACTACGTGGGTGTGTCATGTGTGCAGCTGGTGTGATTTTTGTTTTGTTTTGGTAGGAACAGAGAGGGTGCCACAACGAATGGTCGTACGTGTACTTGAGTGCTAAACTATGTTCTGTATATTTGTAGCTTTAGCTTCTGATGATCGTTTTTCCTAGTGTATCGCCGAGACGAATTGGTACCGTCCTTTCGACCGACGTTACCAACAACTCGGGTCAACAAAGAACACAATTCCGCGGCAAATCCGTCCTGTGTCGCCGGTACTGGGCTAGTGCCTTCAAAAATTGCTTGGGTTCTGTTGGGCCGCTAGCAAGACAAAAGGCCTCAATCCTGTGTCGCAGCTAGTGGGCTAGTGCCTACAAAAACATGAGAGGAGCAACTCCGGACATTAAAACAGTATTCTCATGTTTTTTTTTATTTGTTGATGAAAATACTGTTTCGTCTCCAATTTCATTTTCTTTTTCCGACTTAGGTGGCGTCCTCGTTTTGTGTGCGCCAAGTTAAACCATCAATTTGACTGGTATGTGTAATAGAAATTATACCATTGTATTCGTGTTCATAAAAAGTTTCTAATTTACAATTTGTATGACATGATTCTCCTATATTAATGGCTAAATCCGTGGTCAAAATTCGTGCATGCAAAACTAAGAGGCCACGTGCATTGGGATGGAGGGAGTAATCGAAAGGTCTTGATGCACCCATTGCTCGCTAATGGTGGCTGAAAGTTGGGTTTATAATATACCTCCATTCCTAGTCGGTAGCCTGATAGCTGAT
Source organism: Poa pratensis (assembly GCA_947311845.1). Lineage (NCBI taxonomy): Eukaryota > Viridiplantae > Streptophyta > Magnoliopsida > Poales > Poaceae > Poa > Poa pratensis. The sequence goes on from CAMZMU010000054.1 coordinate 5,671,873, forward strand.
TGTCACCGATGCGCTTTTGTCGTTGAATAAAGATCCCCAAGATTGTCACCCAAAACAAAAAATGGACAACGAACGTGCATAACTAGTGCATATTGTGATGGGAAAGTGCCTTTGACTCGTGAAATCCAATATTATGTTCGTTTTAATATATTTATAAGTTTCAAAAAATTCTGAAAAAAAATCCGGATGTAGCCAATGGTGTATTCTGCACGTTGGTAGGATACACCATTGGTAGTATATCGGATTTATTTTCATAATCTTTTGAAACCCGTTAATAGTTTGTTTGAATTTTCATATATAGCAGGAGTCTGGATCTTGGGAGGAAAAAATCTTCACTCATATCGTGGCATCATACATCGAGCGGCATGTCTTGGTGAAACAAAACTAGTCTTTTTTTTTTTTTTTTGAGAACACAGTACAACACAGACGCTCACAAATACGCACATACACTCACCCCTATGAACGCACGCACGCACACCCTACCCTATGAGCACCTCTGAAGGACTGAGCCGGCAGATCTTGAGGTTGACGAAGTCACCACAGGCGCCTCGCTGTTGACGGGCACGTCACCTACCACTGAAAGAATAGCGCCGGATAATCCTGAAATAAATCCAGGTAAATGCAAACGCCCATGCCAAGTCTAGGACTTGAACCTGGGTGGGCTGGTTCCACCACAGGGAACCCAACCATCAGAGCCAAGCTCCGTTTGCAAACAAAACTAGTCTACTACGATCACAGCGACACTAGCCGATGTAGCCGAACTCCAAAGGAAGCTTGGTAAACGCATACCTTCCGGGTAACGATTCAAGCAATACACTCTCCCCTTGCGCTGGACTGGGCTGTAAACGAAGCCATACACCATAGTTTAACTTTTTCCATGCACCCGGAGAGTATCTTTGAGATGGGCGAAGAACATAGCCCCTGCGTTGAAGGCCTTCACAGGCAATCGGAGATGAACCAACTTTTTCGCAACATTTTTTTTAGCCCGGTCCGAGGTCAAACCCTGGGAGCTGCAACGAAATCGTTCCTTGCTGTATCTATGATAGCCGGTCCCACGAGATCCACGGAGCCACCTGTGAAGCACGGCGCAGCCGCCAGCCGTTGCATGCGACGCCACGCGGCAGGCTCCCCGCCTCCCTCGCCGTCCCGGCCAGTACAAGTCCAAGTATTTTTTTCTCCTCCCCAACCGCACGGCGCGATGCCGTCGCCGTCGCCGCCGCCTCGCTAGATCTCCCGCCGCGTGCATGCAGACCAATCAGGCAGCAGCAGACAGCAGTGCAGTTGAGGCGGCTCTTCAAAGACTTCTCCACATATCGCCGGTAGTCTTCGCTGTGCGCGCATCTACACGCGAGCGGGCGCCGGCAATACAAGGAAGCGTTTTAAAGCCGCCTACTCGCATATCCTTGCAACTAATTAAGGGAGTGACAGAGCCGCATCGCATCGCCTTGCGTTGCGTTGCGTTTGGTACTCTCTCTTCCTTTCTCCGGCGAAGCGGGCGGGCTCGGCTCTGCTTCGTCGTCTCGCCGTCCGTCCGTATCTTTCTCTCCCTCTCTCCCGTCGCCATTGCTCCGGAAAGATCTTCCTGAGATACATACGTGTCTGCGTCGGAGTAGTAGTTCACTAGTTCCAGGAGAGAGTGGGGAGAAGGAGGAGGGCCGGGGCACCATGACCGGCGGCGGGAAGGAGCAGGGGCGGCGGCTCTTCGGCGTGTCGCTCACGACAGGCCCGTCTGGCAGCAGTTCCTCATCTGCTCCTCCGGGTTCTTCTTCGGATACCTCGTCAATGGCATCTGCGAGGTACGTGCACCTGACCCCTCCTTCTCCTCCTAGTACTTCGGGTTCGTTGTTCAGTAGCATACTCTGCGTTCTTCGAACTCAGTACCGATTTCAGTCGCGCGATTCGCGACTTGATCGGAGCGCATGTATTTTTTCTGTTGTGAGATCGATCGATCGAGTTGCACGCATATCTCGATCGGAGTGCATTTTTTTCTGTTTCTGTTCAACGCCTCGTTTTCTTCCTCGTCGGCACGCACAGTTGCCTGCTCAACATGGTTTTTCTTTATTTCTCCGAAACTTCTGCATACGATTCACCGATCTTCCGTCTCCCGTTCGTGCAATTTTTCACACAAAACTGACGACACACGCACATTCACCTGTCTCATTCTCCAAATCGTTTTCGCGCATTTATATTCGTCGTGCCTAATTCTCTGCCGTTGTTCCTCCTGCTCCAGGAATACGTCTACAACCGGCTTCAGTTCAGGTGAGCTATCTGCATATATTTCTCTACCAACTTAACGATCGCTCGGGATTATAGCAAAATATTACTGGTATTAAGCAACTGTCTGTTCTGTGATTCTGGTGCAGCTACGGATGGTACTTCACGTTCGTGCAGGGGTTCGTGTACCTGGGCCTGATACGGCTGCAGGGGTTCACCATGAAGCAGATGGTGAACCCGTGGCGGACCTACGTGCGCCTCTCCGCCGTGCTCATGGGCTCCAATGGCCTCACCAAGGGATCCCTCGCCTTCCTCAACTACCCCGCGCAGATCATGTTCAAATCCACCAAGGTTCGTTCCACAAACTCAAAACCTTAGTTTGTGATTAAATGTTTACATTGCTGTCAGTAAATAATGTTCTGTGAATGATTATCTTCTGGGACATTGTAAACAATGTAGTAGTAACACTGCCGCAACGGGACAGTGAAGCTGAAGAATAGGCTGTTGCTTGTAGGTAGCACTTCCTCGTTCACTGTCCCTAGGAAACACGGCAGAAACCCATGTGAAATGTTTACAGCTTCCCATGTTTTGAAGCTTCGATTTAGCAGTGCGTTGACTATTGGTGGTCTGCTCCGCTTCAGAAAAAACAATTGCTGATCTGCTGGTAGAATTCACAATAAACTTGAGACACAAGACATTTTTTGTTTCTCCGGCTTTTGGAGTTCTTATTTCCAATAAACACCTCTCACTTTGTCATTCAGGTTTTGCCGGTGATGATAATGGGGGCATTCATCCCCGGTTTAAGACGCAAGTACCCGTTCCACGAGTACGTATCAGCGGTGATGCTCGTCATCGGCCTCATACTTTTCACGCTCGCGGACGCGCAAACATCGCCTAATTTCAGCATGATCGGTGTGACCATGGTGTCCGCCGCACTCGTCATGGATGCCTTCCTCGGTAACCTGCAAGAAGCCATCTTTAAGATGAACCCAGACACCACACAGGTACTCTGTGCACATTTGTTGATGTTTATTCTGTTAGAACTGTATTCTGAGTACACCGGCACTGAAGGCTTACTCTCTGATCAGATGGAGATGCTGTTCTGCTCAACTGTTGTTGGGCTACCGTTCCTGGCCGTGCCAATGGTGTTAACCGGGGAGCTCAGGACTGCGTGGAATGCGTGTTCTCAGGTATAAAATCAGAATCTCTGCTCCTTGCTCTCTCTGTATTTCTTGGCACTTTAATCATCAGATGCTTTCCGAATGGGTACAAACCAGATGGTAGGGAAAGAATCAATTACTCTTTTGCATATAGGAATCCATGTTCTGTAGTAGGAGTACATCTTTGTACAGAACAAGACATGTCAGCACTACATTCTTCATTCTGGCGATTTGATTCTGACCACAATGTCCGGAAAAGTATCATATCCACATGAAAGCTAAAAGTGCTCGCATCTAACTTGCTGCTGTGGTACTTCTCCCCCCCAAAAAAAAAGATTGCTGAAACATATTGATCTGGCTGACGTTTATGTTTACTGAACACATGCAGCACCTGTACGTGTACGCTGTGCTGGTGTTCGAGGCAATGGCGACGTTCGTTGGGCAGGTGTCGGTTCTTTCCCTCATCGCACTGTTCGGGGCCGCGACAACGGCCATGGTGACCACGGCGAGGAAGGCGGTGACCCTGCTCCTGTCGTACCTGATATTCACCAAGCCCATGACCGAGCAGCATGTCACCGGGCTCCTGCTGATAACCATGGGGATCGTGCTCAGGCTCCTGCCGGAGGACAAGGAGAAGAAGGGTCTGGCCGAGCGTCGGCAGGCGAAGACCGCGCAGCTCGGTGAGGACAAGCGGAGGGGAGACGGGGTAGAGGAGGAGAAATCAGCGTTAGTATAATCATTGACTTGAATGGGCTGAAGGAATAACAAACCAGAGTGCAGGATAGGATACAAGCGTAATAACACCTCTGTTTTTGTTGAACTCTGATTTCTAGTGTATTGCTGCTGTGGTGAAAATGGTTTGGGGGGATTGTAACTGTAAGTTAAAAGGTTCGAAAGTATGACAGATGGTCATAATCATAGATATTTAGTAGTTGTTACTCTCTTTCTCTCTCTCTCTCTCTCTCGAATTCAACACACTATGTTTTGCAGCATGCACGTCGGTGGTACCTTGCATTGATTTTGGGCGCATCAAAGATTTGTATAGGTGTGAGTTCAGGCCACATGGCTCGATCATAGCCATCTCCTTCATCAAGGTGTGGCGACAGTTGTCGTCAGGAAAGTGGTTTCGGCTTGATCGATGTATTTCTTTATAAAAATTTGTTGAACAGTATAATACAAAATTGTCTGTATCATTTTGATGCAGATGCCGATGGTTTCCACCTCCTTTTTGAAAAAACTCAAAGATTTGAGTTCATGTCGCAAAGGTGGTTTTGCACGGCCGCATACTATGCATGTTTTATTTTTCACCGTACCTTATGTTGCAAATAATTGTGTATGTGATTCTAGAGTAAATGTGACGATTTCTTAACTATTAAAGACCGCGGTAAACACACAAAATGCACGGATACGTGAATGCATTTGAGATACCTACATTGTCAATTGTATCGTTGTCAACTGCATGAGAAAGTTGTAAAAAAAAACACCACATTTGTGACTAGGGTTTAAAGAATCCACTAAGGGCAGTAAATTCAGATTATTTTCTAGACTCAACAAAGTGCAGTAAATCCATATTATTTTTATATATGCACTCAACAGAGCAACACCAAGAATTTGCAAAAGGATAAGCAGATTATATTAGCAGACCAAGTAGATCGTTATATGGTCACACAAAATATGCCAGATTCTTTTGGAGAAAGGTTAAGGAGAAGATGTAGACATTTGTCAACTGAAGATGCAGAGCTTTCTTCAGTAGAATATTCAGAAGAGGAATTTGATTTTGACATGAGAGAGTACATATATGAAAATACGAAAAAACAACGCAAAAGGAAGCAGAGCTGAATGATAAAATCAATGGCATAAAGAGGAAGAAATTTGAGGCATTGATACACTGTGAAGGTGATTCAGAGGTGGAAGACATTTTTCATGTCTCTGAGAGTGATTCTGATGACTGCATTCCCATATATTTTTGAATAAGCTGCTAGTTAAGAGAGGCCCCATAAGCAGATCATATTGTGGTAAAGCGAGTACTTCAATGCCTGATTATGTGGCTTCCTCTGATGAAAATTTTAGAGAAGGGAGGATCTAGATGACTGCATTCAGTTACCATTTGTGCTGCCAAGTGGGAGGGAGTGAAGGTACAAGAAGAGAAAGCCATGGATGTGGTATGATGAGATTAGGCTTCTGCCCGAAGAACAAATCTGCCTGATAATGTGTTTCATATATGTGTACCAATTTAGAAAGGCTCTGCAAAATTGCACCTAACACAACTCAAAAAATTCAAATACCAGAGAAATAGCAAGGACTAAAAAATAGCTCAGTGCAAAGAGAAGGATTGTCCTTTGTTTATGGTGGCAAGCAAGATGAGAGGTGAAAAAACATTTTGTATTAGGAAGATGCACAATTTAATTAATTAAGTGCAAATGGGTTGGCAAAACCTGTGAGTGGACTTTCAGAGAAAAAAATCCTAGTACAAGAGTTGATAGTTTGATTGATAATACAAAACGAAAGTATGGAGTAGAAGTGTCAAAGATCATGCTATATAGGGCTAGGAAAGAAGCTATGAAAGTTGTTATCGGTGATGATCTGAATCAGTACAAAGGGTTGAGACATTATCTATAGACAGTCATTGATACAAACCCTGGTAGTAGATACATTATCACAACCAAAGTGAAACCTGAGTATCCCAGCCCAAATCAAAGATTCAATGGCCTTTTTATTCCTTTGCATGCGTCAGTTCAAGGATTTTTTTAAAGGATGTGAACCATTTATTGGTAAGCCAGTGCGTATATAGTTTAAATTATTTTCCTTTGTTTAAGTGGAACCAATATGTTTGTCCGCTGATTTTGTAGGTCTAGATTTTTGTTTTATTAAGCTTTACACGGCGTAACAAATTCTTGATGTCAATAGGAGGGATGGTCACAACAACACCTACCCAACTACACGTGGACAAAAAAGATACCGCAATCGGTGCTGGTTTTTTATACAATTGAAATATGCAATTGATCGTAAGTCATGGGAATTTGGCAACTACACCATTATCTCATGCGGTTGCTTCAAATATTTGTAGTATTTTTAATGAATTTTAGTGGCTTCCTAAAAATATGTGAGAATATTAAAAAATTAGAGTCTTTAAAAATACGTGAGAATATTTGTAATATTTTTTGATGAATTTTGGTAACTCCGTAAAATATGTTAGAATATTAGTAGTATTTTTTTATTAATTTTAGTGGCTTCATAATATGTGAGAATATTTGTAGTATTTTTTTATGAATTTTAGTGGCTTCATAAAATATGTGAAAATTTTGTTTTATTTTTTGATGAATTTTAGTGGCTCCCCAAAACATATTAGATTATTTGTAGTAGTTTTTGATTAACTTAGTGGATTCATAAAAATATATGAGATTTTTTTAGTATTGTTATGTGGCTTCATAAAATATGTGACAATATTTGTAGTATTTTATTTTGATGAGTTTAGTGGCTTAAATTGTGACAAAATTTGTAGTATTTTCTGATGAATTTTAGTGGCTTCATAAAATGTGTTACAATATTTTTAGTATTTTTTTATGAATTTGAGTGCCTTCATAAAAATTTGTGACAAAATTTGTAGTATTTTTTATGAATTTAGTGGCTTCATAAAATGTGGAAAATATTTTTAGTATTTGTTTATGAATTTTCGTGGCTTTATAAAATGTGAGAATATATGTAACATGGCTTGCTTATTGCAATAAATCAAGTATTTTGCAACTGCCCCCAAAGACATAGCTTAGGCACATTTATGCAAACTTCTAGTATGCTGGTTTAGAGGAGAAGAATTAAAAAAATATGGACTCTGCTAGCTATTCGTACACTAAACATGGTTTTGACATTGCAATACAAACATGAAAGATGAATGTGAGGAAGCATGGGCTTGGCTTAGCCAAATCCATATAGAAAGTTGGGTGCTAGGCATGCAATGGACCCCCATTGCAAAACTGATCTGGTTGTGAGCAAGGGACTGAGGGAACCTGTGACATGTGAATGTTTTGAAGCCCCACCCTTTGCATCTTATTCCCGTCCACTTCACTCAATTTTTTTGTGAGATCTTTGGGGCTTTGAGATATCTTTATGGCTTCAAGTGATATCCATTTTGCGTTATCTCCTGGGGTGTGCACCTCCTTACTGGCCAGGTGTCACTTAAAAGTCTATGATATTGCGAAGTAACCAAAAAAATCCGAAGGCTAGAGGTTGCCTACTTTGTGTGTAGATTTATCCCTAGGGGTTGTTCATGGACTTGGTTCCCTAGATCAAGGCGAGATGGGTGGTTCTGTATGACCGGATATATTGTTACCGTAGGACTTTGTGTGTCTTATCGTACTCCAGCGAGGACATAGGATTGCAACAACAATCTAAACTCACGTATACATCCTTGTGTTTGTGATCTTCTCCCACTTAGATCTTTTACCTTCGTGATATACTTTCGGAAAGTTTAACTTTGAATTGGCATGCTTAGGGTGGTTATAGGAAACAAGTATAAAGTAATTTGGCAATAGTTGGTTCGTTAATTTTTTGGTAAAAACTTTCAGCTTCATTTGGCCAACTAATTAGTAAGAATATGTGAAAGAAAGGGGCGACACCAATTTACAACCCAATTTCTTTTTGGCAAGAAACCAAATAGTGAGCAAAAATGTGATAGACGGTCAATTTTTTTCCTTGCAAGAGACCGAACAATAAGCGAAATTCGATAGACAAACAAAATTTTGGCTTGGCTAGTTTGGGCACTAAGGATTTGTTTGGATGGTGACCGACCAGCCATAGCAATTTTTGGCACTAGCTTGGATGGTTGTCAATATTCTTGAATGTACAGGATCCCTAATCAACTCTAGTTTTTTCTCCTGCAGCACTGGCCAAACACATGGGTAACCAAACACTTAACCAAAATATTGGTTAGCCAGATTTCTAGTGAGGTTGGCATGGGATGAAACCAAATACACACACTAAACCAAACAGGCGTATTCAGTTCTTGTGACTGTCATGGACCATTTGGTATCTGGGCTTGCACGAGCATACTTTGCTTCCATTCCGGCCCACTTGTAGCACAAAGGCGACACAGTTGTTTTTTCAGATGAAGCCCGCCTCGTTTGTCATTTCAGCCGAGAAGGCGATAAGGTCCATTTCAGGGCAAGACTTGGGTAGGATCTGCCCTTTAGGTGAGATCGTAGGATCAACTTTTTTTGAAAATTCAAAACATGTCGAAAAATTCCGAAAAAAATAGACAACACGCATCTATGTTACATATGCAACGTCAAAAATTGGCAGCTCAAAACTCGACCTACAGTTAGAGAAACAAAAATGGTAAACTACACTGTGAATAGTGTCCAGATTTGAGTGACACTATTCACACCGAAATTTCTCTTTTTTGCCTCTCTAAGTATAAGTCGAATTTGAAGCTGCCAATTTTTGACGTTGCATATGTAACATAGATGCGTGTTGTCTATTTTTTTCGGAATTTTTCGACATGTTTTGAATTTTCAAAAAAACGATCTCACCTAAGGGCAGATCCTACCCAAGTCTTCCCCGTCCATTTCACCGAGCTACTGGTCATCTCTGGCACTGGTTCCCCTCAAAAGAAAACAAAAATCTCTGGCACTGGTTATTGCAACAACTCAACACCATGCAATGATGAAATGTATGGCTTCTATGCTATACGGAGGCCATGCCGCCAGAGCAGCCCATGATGGAAGCACGTGCTGAGTCTATGGTAGCTCCAATGACCATGGAGTAGTACTACGTTCGATGGACGATGGTGGATGACAATTGACAATGTGGATTAGCCAAGGTAGGTGGTACTCAAATGACAGTGAAACCATACACAGGCCCATTCCACAGTGGCACCATACTGCTTCAGTCGGCACACTAATGACGGGACACGACGCCGGCTCGGGCCGCGCGCGGGGGGCCAGGCCGATTGGCCAAAGCGAAGCGGAGGACGAGGAGACGGCGAGCTTTCCGCTGTGCCGCCCTCGTGCTGTTTACTTCGCGGGGCCGGCCAGCTTTACTCCCGCCTTGATGGGCGTCACATGGCTGCCGCGCAGGGCCAGTCTCCTCTTTTCACGCAGCGCGGGCGCGCGCGGTCTCGTCTTGCCGACTTGCTGCCGTACGCGCCACCGCCGGTGCCGGTGCCGGCCGGCGTGGCGCTCCTTGCTCTGTGCCTGCGGCGACGGGTGAGGAAATGAACCCGGCCGGTCCCCAACAGCAGATCACGCGAACGCTGTCAGTTCCATGCGGATAAACTCGCGAGCCGATCGAGTGCGTGCGCGCGTGGAGAAGCCATGCCGATGCGTGCTCCGTCCTCCCTCGGTGCGCGCGATCGCACTCGTCCCCACCATGCTCCACGGCGTCTTTCGGTCCATGCGCGTAAAAGCTCGCTCGCACGGTGCCGATGTGGTGTCGTGGTCATGGTGTCGTGCCTCGCGCGCGAGACATGGCGCTCGGCGCGAGTATCCCTGACGGAGACCGGACCTGACGTGCTCCACGGTTCGACCCGTAGTGCTACGCGTCGAACGTGCTCTGTACGAGCCTCACAGGCTAGCCGGATGTAGTGTTTTAAAAAAAACATTATCCCTCGACGATAGGGATGTAAGTGGCGCAATATACGGCGCCACAGCAATGGCGGAGGCAGGATTGACTAATTTTGAGTGTTAGGGGGGGGGGCCGGTTAGAGCGCCAGTGCGCCACAGTCCGTTTAGTTAGCTCCGCCGTTCATTTTCCGGAAAAAAATAACTTTTTTGAACTGTTAGACCAATAAATGGGATTAAACGGCATTAAATGGTCTGCCTTTTACATCCCTACTCGACGAACTTAACAAAGACCGTTTGTACATGCAAGTCAGTCCTCGCCGAACACATGCCACTTCTGTGGCCTAGACGTACTTGTCGTCCTGTCCTTGTCCACTCAATGTTCAGCATCGATTTCAACCCCACTCGATGTGGTTTCACATCGATTTCAACGGGTTTTTTTAACAACAAAAAGCTTCAATGATCAAAATGGGGAGACATACCTAACTTCTCTTAGGCCTCCTTTAGTTTTCACGTACTCTAGACTAGAAAGATACCCCGCGCGTTGCAGCGAGGATTTCTTTGGAAACAAATTGCATTACAAAAGAAAAGGATATTTGAAACATGACATGGAATTTTTTTTGGGAATATGGAGATTCAATTTGGCACAATAGTCGAGAATCCAAAATTTAACCACCATGAAATGTATGTATATTTAACCGCTAAAAATTGATTATGTGGAAATTGTAAGGCTAATAATGTGAATTGATTGCATGCATGAATAGATTTTTATTAGGATGACATGGATAAATGAATGGCTCAAATAGTGGATGATGTGAACATCTTGCATGTAGAGATATACTAATTTAATGCATGTTACTGAGGTTTTGTCTCATAAAAAGTATAGATTCGGGGGTGATTATTTGTCTGTCCCCTTAGAAATGCTAGTTTCTCAACCCATTATTGTAGCTGCCTGAAAAAGATATTCTCATATCTTTGTACTTGCACAAATCTCAATGAAAAGATTGATTTTATTATGTCTCGAAAAATAAGATAATATAGTTCTTTGCTCTGATTTCTCTGCCAAATGAGAAATAGTAAAACCACCGTGAATTAGGCTTGAAAGAAATAGCCTTGTATCAGATGTGCGATGTTTGCCAAAGTTACTTTTTGCATAGTAAATGTGATGGCATTCCATTCGTTTTCCCCGAAAAATCGTGACAAACTTAACTCTTCTCAAGAAACATTGAAATTTGCAATTTGGTTTTTGTTGTTTGAATACAGTTGATCGTAACTTTCCAAGTAGTAATTGAGGACGTTTTTCTTTTATTGTTGTTATTTGAAACATAGTTTTCTTTATCACTATACTAATATGGCATCCATCCACCGAAGAAGACAAAGAAGGCCCCTCGCAAAATATGAAGAAGAAACGTAGAGATTTGTGAAAATATATGAAGTCTATACGACATCCCCATTGATAATTAATACAAAATGAGGATCACTACTCCCTCCATACCGGTTTATAGGACGCAATTCCAAAATCAGGTTTTACCAAGAATAAGAAATAATTAGCATTAATTAAGAGCAGTTAATGTTGGGTTTTGGCCTTTCTCAAGAACAATAAGCAAACCGGTTGGGTTTGGGCTTTCCCTAAATAATGCTGGCATTAAATATGAGAGTGCTAATTGGGTGAAATATTGGGGAGATAGATTTTGCATGGCCAATCCCCATTCACCTAGTCTAAGAGATTTGCCAAATACATCATATAAACCGGTATGGAGGGAGTACCTTCCAAGCACGACCACCTAATCCAGCTGAATTATAGTGCCAACATGCCTGAGTTGGACACAAGCGACTTGTTTTTTTTGTTGCGTACATGCTTAGTTGGGCACCTAAATATAGAAGAAGCAAACATAGGACCGCCTAAGCCAAAATAAAAAAGGCCATGAAGGCCGAAATGAGACTTAAGAGATAATTTCCTCCAGGGTCGAAGCTGGAAAGAAAAGGCAGTGGGGTCATCTATATTTTCTCTCTATTGCAGTGGGTCACTCTCTCTATAGATTGATCCTAAATTAGTACTAGTACTTAGTGCTAATTAGTGAAGGAATCCCAAAATTCATTGGGGTCAGCTGACACCAGTGCTCTAATGCCAGCTCCATCCCTGATTTCCTCTAGATGCTTAGCTCTTGCAAGGATCCAGTTTCTACTTTCGTTTTTGGTCTTCTGAAAAAGGGTCGACAGCGTGGAGAATTTATTGTTGAATACTCTCGCATTTCTTTCCTTCCAAATCTCTCAAGCAATCAAGGTGATGGCCGACTTCAGACCATCGGATGGGCAGATGGCGCCCAGGCCAAGACATGCCAATATGGAGACCAGTGGGCCTACCCGAACCGAGGTTTTCATAAGGGCTGAGCAGGATGCCGCAGCCTGCCAAATGCGCTTGGAATTTCGGCACTCGAAAAGGATGTGCCGCACAAGTGACTTATGACATGACGTATCGGTACACCTTAAGGCCCCGATTGGAAACTTATTTATTCCTACCCCTGTATTTCTTCACGGAGCTGAGAGCTGTAAATTATACGGACCCTAGGAGGTTCGGGTTTCTTCCCGGCGGTTTGTATCATTTCGGCCAAAAATACGAGCATGCAAGCAAGGTCTAACTGTGCAAGCGACAACACGTAAGAGGGTATTGAAAAACAATAAAATACACGACTCAAATTCATCCGGATTTTGTAATTCGATTCCACTCGTCAAAAAAAGCCTCATTAATTCTAGTACAACAAAAATAGAACCCCACAAAACCCAACAATAGCACTCAACATGATAAGAGCAACTCTAGCAGATACCGTATAAGCCCCTCGGCCCAGAAAATTCTGGCCGATATGCGGGATGGGTCATTTTTCTGACCCGACCAGATACCGCATATCGGCCGGCCTCTAAACTTTTTTCTGGGCCTTCGGATAAGTGGTGGCTCCGGCAGTATATAATCGGGCCGAGGGTCGGATAGGGTACCAGTTCCGTCTCCCTCCGCCGCTACACTCTCTCCTCTCCGGTGAGCGATTCAGTGAGCACCGCCACAACTCTCTTTTCTCCGAGTGCAGATCCATGGCAGGCTCCTCCCTGCACGGCTCCGGCGGAAGCCGTGAGCCTCTTGTGGACGAGGAGGCTCGTCGCCGCCACTCGAAGGGCGCGTGCAAGCACGGCTCATACCGAGGCCGCCGGTGGGCGGGGCTCGTCCCTTCCTCGAGGGCGCATGACGCGGAGGCGGGTAGCTCTCCGGTGGCCGGAGGAGGAAGGCGTCGGAGCCGGAGAAGAGGTGGAGGACGAGTACCGCTTGCCTCCATTGGCGGCGGGCGAGGTCGTCATCAGCTGCGGTCAGTGCAGCTCCGGTGGCACGAGCATGAACATGTCTTCCACGATCTCTAGCCGGTCTTCAAGCGGACCGACGATGCCGACGACGAGCTCGTGCTGACCACGCTCGCAAGGGAGGCATGAGCTCTCGGCGTTGCGGAACGCCTCCAAGCAGCGGTGGACGAGCACGAGCTCGCGTGGGCGGTGCACCGGATCTACGAGAAGGAGGAGCTCAACTTCTAAATTGCGAGGACGTGCTCGCTGGAGAAGAAGAAGAAGTTGATCAGTAGTTTAATTCAGTTTTCAGATTGTAGTTTTTGCATCTGCTATGTAAAAAGAACTATCAATTTCCGAATATCCAGTACTAGTTTTCTGGATCTGTTCTACCCAACTCTTCTCGTATCCTGCTTACCGCATACGATTTATTCGGTATGAGATTTTCCAGTATCTGCTAGAGTTGCTCTAAGTCTCTAAGGCATCTCCACTCGGCGTGCCCAAATGGCTGCCCAAAGGTCTTTGGGGCGTGCCGAACCAAAATCGGCTCCCACTCGCGGCGCCCAAATGCGTTTTTGGTCGGCGCGGCCCTTTTTTGGTCGGGCACATCCAGCCCGCGCACTCCACTTGGGGAGTCGATGGGAAGCGCCGGACGAAACGAAGCACGTCGCCACGTCGGCCTCCGACGCGCGGGCCATGCCTGTCATTGAGACAGAAAAAATATATCTCGACGTCGTCTCGTCTGATTCATTCTTCCAGCCTCCTTTCCTCGTCGCCACGATTTGGAACGTCGCCGCCTCCTCCCCTCTTCCCCCGCCTCGCACCCCTTGGACGTCGCCGCGCCGCCCTAGCACTTCGCCGTGTCTTCGGCTTCCGGCCGGCAGCCGACAACTCCAGCACAGGCCGTATCGGCGAATTCCCGCGACCCACCTTGTGTGCAAGGTGTTCGACAGATTGCTGGTACTCCTTGTATTCGACAAATTTACCCGAGCCGGCGATCGGTCGATTGATCGATCCCCTTTGCATTGCAGATGGATAGAGACGACGAGTTGATGGCCGCGATGCTGTTGGATGAAGAAGCCGCCATCGCCGAGGAGGAAGATGAGAATATAGCGATCCTCGGTTGTCTTCTACACTTCAAGCCGACGAGGTCGCCGCTGCCGCACCCAAACGGGGAGGCTCGTCGCATGGGAGGAAGAAGACCAAGCCGAGGCAGAGAATGGAAGGACATTGCATGCTAGTCTCAGATTACTTTGCCGGTGTTCCAGTATGCACCACCAAGATTTTCGTCGACGCTTTCGGATGAACCGTGCCTTGTTCAACGACATCGTGCATGCTGTGAGGGAGTACGATCCATGGTTCAAGTTGAAGAAGGACGCCGTGGGAATGGTAGATTTCTCATCCATCCAGAAGTGCACTGCTGCCATGAGAATGCTTGCATATGGAGTACCTGCAGATGCTGTAGATGACTATCTACGCATGTCAGAGTCCACAACTATCAAGTCGATGTACAGGTTTGCAGGGCGGTGGTTGCTGTGTTTGGCCCGCACTATTTGAGAGGACCAAATGAAGAAGAAACAACTCGGATCATGGAAGAGAATGCAGGAAGAGGATTTCCTGAAATGCTTGGAAGTATAGACTGCATGCATTGGAGCTGAAAGAACTGTCCATTTGGTTGGCAAGAATTGTATAAAGGAGGCCACAAAGGATATTACAGTGTGGTACTTGAAGCTGTGGCTGGTCATGAACTATGGATTTGGCACGCTTTCTTCGGCATGGCAGGATCGCACAATGATATCAATGTGTTGCAGCGCTCTCCTGTGTTTGCGAAGCTCGTTGAAGGCCATGCTCCACCAGTCAACTATGAGATCAATGGCCATCAGTACAACAAAGGGTACTACCTAGCCGATGGCATCTATCCAAGGTGGGCAACTTTTGTGAAGAGCATCTCCAACCCTCGCGGCAACAAAGCTTGTCATTTTGCTAGCGAACAAGAGAGTGCCAGGAAGGATGTCGAGCGGACATTTGGAGTGCTCCAGCAAAGGCAAAGTTTGCTATCATTCGGTACCCTGCTTGACATGGTCGAACGACCAGATGTGGGAGGTGATGAATGCGTCTGCGATCCTGATCATCGAGAGTGAGCACGCTAATCCAGTGCAAGATCATATGCCATTTGATTTTCAGGGTCCTCTCGCCAATGTTGATCACGACGCGCTGGCAGATTTCGTTGATTATCTCGCAATGCATATGGAGATTCGTGATGAAAATACTCATCATGAACTCCAAACTGATCTAATGAGCATTTGTGGGCGCGCAGGGGAATGGCAGCGGCAGACCCAGAAGAGGAGGATGTTTGAGTTGTAATTTTGTTTTTAGTTAGTGTGAAACTTTATTTTATGTGTTTGAACTATGAACCATTCAAGTTTGTTTGATTTCTACTTGTCAAAATATTTGGATTCAGATAGAAAAACCAATATGGGAGGCCGATTTGGGCGCCGCGCCCAACTGGCGACGGCGGCCAAAGCCATCATCTACTCCGGACGACGCCCAAATAGCCGGTCCGGAAGGCCTTTAGACGGCCATTTGAGCGCAGCGAGTGGTGATGCTCTATAAGAGCATCTCCACCGACGCGCCCAACTCCGCTCCTAATAGACGTTTTGGGCGCGCCGGCACGAATCCGTCCCCCAGCGGCGCGTCCAATAGGCCAAATGTTGCCGGCACGTCCCAATAGAGCGTCCGGCAACCCCGCTTCGCGCCCAGGTTCTAGGGACGCAAGCGGGCGTGCCGGCAACCACGACAACGCGCGCCGAGTCGGAACCCGACGGGCGGGCCCGACGCGTCAGCGACACGGGACGCTCGATATCAATTTCCCCTCCCCCCGTGCATTTTCATTCTCCCGCCATTTGCCTCCCCCCACGCTCCTTGTTCCCGCCTTTCCCACCTTGTGCGATCTACGTCCACCGCCGATGTCGCCCATCAAATGCAACCGTGGCGGCGCTCGCGGCGGAGGAGGACGACGGGGTGCTGCTCGCGGTGGCGGTCGCGGCTACATCGCCCCTCACAAATCTCGCGCGCGGCCGCTGGACTTGACGGATGAAGCCTGGGAACAGGAGCTGGCGCGTCGAGCGGCGGCCACCGTAGACAGGAGAGGGCGGCGCATCAGCGGAGGCTAGGCAGAAGGAGATAGATATGCTCTGAGCGTCGATGGCGTACGCCGCTGCCGGCGGCGCAAGTCATGGGAGCACGAACGCGGCGGGTGGCGCATCGCCATCGAACCCAGCGTTCTTTGATGGCGGTGGCGCCACCCCGTGTTCCGGGGTACGGGCCTCGCCATTCTGGGATAGCAGTAGCCGCTCCGACTCGCCGTCCGTCGGCGTCGGCGTCCCCATCAACCTCAACCAGGCGTTCACCGACTCGCCGGATCTCACGAGAGGCCGGCGCCGCCATCGCGTCGATGTTAGCGGCCAGCAATGCCTCTTTGGCGCGGACGACAATGGTGCCGGCTACACCGACGCCCACATGTTCGACAGAATGTCAAACGACGTCGACCACGACATGGTATGAAATCTACGGCCTTTACCCCCGTGATCATTGTGTTCAATACATGTAACCAACGTGCGCGTTGTTGATTGCAATAGATCGAAGGCTCGGAAGTGTTGCGTGACATGATCCGTGATGGGACGGGGACCGACGTCGTTGAGCCAGATGTGGAGGCCAGATGGTACGGTGAGGAGGAAGAGGGCCACGGTGAGGAGGAAGAGGGCGACGATGAGGAGGAAGAGGACATGGAGGGCGGCGGCGAGTACATGGAGGGTGGCGATGACGATGAGGAAGCCGACGACGTCGACGCGGAGGCCCCGAAGGTCTGGAAGACGAGGAAGAAGGGCACAAAAGACAAGCGGTGGAAGACCAAGGAGGACGAGTGCCTTTGCGACGCATGGAAGCTTGTCACGAACGACTCCATCGTCGGCTCCAACCAAACCTACGGTCGGTATTGGAAGAGGGTCGAAGAACAATTCCATGAGACGATGTGGTATGGTGACTATGCGAAGGTACCTATGGATCGCAATTGGAATGCAATGTCGCATAGGTGGCTGGCAATCCAAGCCGAATGCAACAAGTTCCACGGCGACCTTGAGCAAATTCAAAGGAGGAAAGAGAGCGGCAAGACAGTGAAGGACATGTTGACTGACGCGACCACGTTGTAACGAGATAACAATGATCACAAGGACTTCAAGTTCATGCATTGTTTCGTGAAGCTCCAAAACAACAAGAAGTGGGAGCGGACGCGGATCGACCTCAACGGCGGCCACGGCGCCCAAGGGCCGAATGACCCGACGTTCCCAGCGTCGGAGGGGCGCCCTGTTGGGAACAAGAAGGCCAAGAGCGACAAGGCGACCGCGGCGTCCGTGCAAGCATCCATCGACAAGTGCCTCGCCGACGTCACCACCATGTCGAAGCAAAACACAAGCACCTTCGCCGAGAGTTGGTCGTCCTTGATGAGCAAGCATGACGAGAAGGTCGCGCTCGAGAAGGAGAAGATCAAGCTCGAGAAGGAGCAGCTCGAGGTCGAGAGGGAGAAGGCCCAAGCGGCTGTCATGCAAGCCGACACGGCAAGGATCCAGGCGATGTACGACGCGTCGCAAACCGTCACTCGGAAGATGAAGGAGGACTCCAGGATCTTTACGATGGACTTCTCCGCCTACACGCCGGAGGTGAGGGCTTGTTTTAAGCTCAGCCAGCAGCGCATCTTACGTGAGATGGGGGTTCTTCCGCCGGAGCCGACGCCGATGGACACGACGGGTGAGCGTACGACGACCACCGCGCCGATGGACACGACGGGGGAGCCTACGACGACCAGGACTTCCTCCGACGCAGTGCCACCGCCGCGCCCTGGCTGGGAAGACGCCGAGACACAGGAGGAGGAGTCGCTCGAGCCGGTATCGACTGATTTGCATGATCGACGTTCTGTAATATTTTCGCCGGACCTGGCGATGCTTTTGGGTGTGATCGCCGAACCTGGCGATGCTTTTGGGTGTGCGAACCAACGCTATTCGAACTTGTGGGGTCGTTTTAATTTGAATTTGTGGGGTCGGTCTATTGGGAGCGTCTGTTGCCGGCGCGCCTAATAGCGACTGTCCGGTAACTTTGCCGGACGCTGTATTGGACGCGCCGGTAGAGATGCTCTAAGAACAGAAAAGCCAAGCAAAGAAGGTGGACTGGCTGACCGGGAGAGAAAAGCTACAGTTAAACGGCGGATAAAGGCCAGAGCGTGGCGGACCTGCCCGCATCAAAAGAGCCAGCGGCCAAGCGAGGAGGACCAGCCCACTCCCAGCACAGCACCCAGCCCCAAACCCCGCGACCCTTCCATCCCTCTCAATGGCGGCAGCCGCAGCAACAGCAGTTTTGCCCGCCGCCTCCGCTCTCCCCCGCTCTTGATCCCTCGCCCGCTTCGTCATCTTCCCCCTCCTCCTCCCCCCATCACCTGCTCGTCCATTTCCGCCGCCACCCGCACCCGCCGCCGCCGTCGTCGCATTGGACGCAAAATGGATCAGGTAACCGACGCGCGCGAGCGATCTGGACCCGTTCGGATACGAGTCGATTCGATTTTTGTTTCTCAAGCGTGTACTGTATGTGTTTGTGTTCGTGCCTGTGTGTGTGCGGGCAGTACGAGAAGGTGGAGAAGATCGGGGAGGGCACGTACGGGGTGGTGTACAAGGCCCGGGACAAGCTCACCAACGAGACGATCGCTCTCAAGAAGATCCGCCTCGAGCAGGAGGACGAGGGCGTCCCCTCCACCGCCATCCGCGAGATCTCGCTCCTCAAGGAGATGCAGCACGGCAACATCGTCAAGTGAGCCCACTCCCCCCGTTTATTATCCGCATTGACTTTGATGCTTACCTACCTAATCCGGATTTAGTATCAAGTAGTGTCGATCGGCTGAACTAGCTTGGATCGACCGACTGATTGACTGAAGTGGGCATTATTAAATCGAGATGGATGGATGGGCTCTGCTTTTATGCAACAGTAACCAGGCCGGATTTAGAACCGGTTGATGGCGCTATTGTAAAGTAGGCTAGCAGCGATGTTGTTACACTTGTGGTGAGAATGAGATGGTTTGCAGTGTCTCTGTCCTGACAAGCTCTACTCGTTTGCTTTGCAGGCTACACGATGTTGTCCACAGCGAGAAGCGTATATGGCTTGTCTTTGAGTACCTGGATCTGGACCTCAAGAAGTTCATGGACTCTTGTCCAGAGTTCGCCAAGAATCCTGCCTTGATCAAGGTGAGCAATGTGGAACCGTAGTGTGTATAACCGTCACTTGCTTCTACTGCTTTCCTTATATGGCTACACCTTGAAAAGCACTCGCTTGAGCTTGTCCTGATCAATGATTCCGTATGTGCCGTACAACTTCGTTGGGTTGGGAAGAGCTTGTGACAGAACAATGTTAATGTGGAGAAACATTAGTAATGTGAAAAAGGCATAGCTCTTAGCTGTAGATAGTCCTGTGCCTTCTCATTACGTGTAAAAGAAGGTCTAACTCTCTTATGTTGTACAATGATTGATTGAAGACAAGACAGGCGGAACCCACATTGCTTCTCGTGCTGTGCCCTCCATATATGGAGTATTACCTGTCTTCTTCTGTCACTGTGTTTTATATGGTAGGACAGTGCCCATTTGGTTGTTCACTAGGGCCACACTTTGCGTAAACCAGTATGAACAGTTGGGGAAAAGACCCATGTCTGTATTGCCTGGTGCCCTTATTCACTGTTGAACCTGTTGCGCTGAATGTCAGTGATATTTATATTTATGATATATGTACCTGTGATGTTTGGACATATTGTTTGTTTAGTTTGGAGATACTGTGTACTTACATTGTTATGGTAAGATTAGACTTATCGTAGTCTGAGTTCATATCGGAACAGATCCTTTAATGTAGTTTGAAAACAGACTTTTATCCATACATATGCAGTGTTTTATTGGAAATATAGTTGTATTTCGAAATGCAAATGTTTCAATGTTTATCTGATTATCTTCTCTGTTATAAACTAGGCCCACTGGAATAGACGGTGTTATCTTTCTCTAATTTATCTGCTCGATGTGGAAAGTTCAGACATCTCAAAGCGACCGTCTGAGTTCTTTTTAACCATGTTCTAATAATATTAGTACATGACTCTCAGTAACATAGATGCACTGTAGGAACAATTAACCAGTATTGTCTTTTAAGATTGCCTTGGCCCTTGTGGGTTCTAGTACCGAACACGGTAGCTGGCCAACAGAGCCTATCTCCTCGAGTTGGATGCACTGTACAACACTCTTTTGCTCTACAGTAACACCTGTAAACTGTGAGTAAAACGTGGTTTCACTGAGTGGTAGCTTTGTTGCTCTGAAGGATTGGAGGTGTGGTACCACCACCATCACCCAGTGCTATATGATTCCCATGTGGGCTATGTTTCTGTCATGTTTGTCGCCTTTGTTTAAGTGTAACTATTTACTGCACACAGAACTGGCACTATTTCCTTCAACTACCACTTCTGACAAGCATGGTCTTTGGTCTTTGGCTCAAAGTAGTTAGTTCATTCTTGACATGTTATTTTTAATTAGTATTACCTGTTCCTCGGTATATAGTTTTGCAGGTCATTTTAGATTAACCTAAATTGTGGCAACACATTTTGCTTTTTGTTTACTATATAAATTGTGGCAACACATTTTAGATCAACCTAAGTATAGTTAAACATGAAGTTCATGAAACATTATTTATTGGGTGGTTTATACTGTTAGACATAGAGTAACAAAGATAGAACGAGTGCGTTACATCCTATTTTACTGTTTATATGCCTTCGTTCCTATCATATTTGTGCCTGACTAAAAATGCATTAGCATCTTATGGTTGCATCCTGGTATGTGAGTATGTGACTTTTTTTCTTCTTTCTACAGTCATATCTCTATCAGATACTCCGCGGCGTTGCTTATTGTCATTCTCATAGAGTTCTTCATCGAGATTTGAAACCTCAGAATTTATTGATAGATCGGCGTACTAATGCACTGAAGCTTGCAGACTTTGGTTTAGCCAGGGCATTTGGAATCCCTGTCCGTACATTTACTCATGAGGTACTTTTCTTCTTTTACTCGTTTTCATTTACAAGGGCCTCGAATACTGTTCCAGTAACATGTCGCCTTTGGCCAGATCTTAGTATGTGATTTTGCATCTAAACAAGCTCAATGTTCTTTTATCTATCCGACACCATGGCACATTAACTCACAAGGCATGTCTACGGGAAGTTTTTTCAGGTAGTAACATTATGGTACAGAGCTCCAGAAATTCTTCTTGGAGCGAGGCAGTATTCCACACCAGTTGATGTGTGGTCAGTGGGCTGTATCTTTGCAGAAATGGTGAACCAGAAACCACTGTTCCCTGGCGATTCTGAGATTGATGAATTATTTAAGATATTCAGGTTTGATTCGCGACCTGATTACTAAATTTCTCATCTTCTGAATGCACTTCTTGCCTACCTTATCTGATTTGTGTGTTACGTTCCGGTCATTCAATGAAGGGTCCTCGGCACTCCGACCGAACAAACTTGGCCAGGAGTGAGCTCCTTGCCTGACTACAAGTCTGCTTTCCCCAAGTGGCAGGCAGAGGTGCGAGACCACAGCTTAAACTTTTCATTAGGCGTGTGTGGCAAGTATGCATTCATAGTGCCTTATATATCATGTCACTGATTATGACTGGAATCGTCACTTGTCTCCAGGACCTTGCAACTGTTGTCCCCAATCTTGGACCTATTGGCTTGGACCTTCTCTCCGTAAGTCATAGAGAAAGCCATCTACGATGATGAACACGACACCACGTACTGTAACTGTATTAAAATCCTCTGTTTCTTTTTCACTGGCAGAAAATGCTACGGTTCGAGCCGAGCAAAAGGATCACCGCTAGGCAGGCCCTCGAGCACGAGTACTTCAAGGACATCGAGGTGGTACAATGAGCTGGCTATGTATTTAATGTTGCACTGGTTGGCATATGTATGAGCTGAGTTGCTCTTTTCATTCGTTTTGTGAACGCTGTGCCTTTCTACCTGGCATTTTTGTCATTCAGATGGATATTTCGGATCTGGCGTGTTAGAGGTGTACTCCGGAATGCTAAATAGATTACCATCTTGGTCTCTATTTGTTCAAAGTAAATATGTTTGTGATCATTTTTCGTTGAGCATTCAGCTTTTTACTGTCCTATTATATTTTAACCAATTACTTAGCAAGAGAACTAGCGGTATGCTATGTCATGTACAAAGCAAGCCTTGTCAGGCAAAATATGAAGAATAACAACGTACGTAATGAATTCAGCAACGCTTGTTTAACATCTCGAAAACTCCTGACCTGAGGCAAAAGGTAGCATGAGTCCTTAGATTCAAAACAGCCAGTGCGGCTAAAAGAGATGAACAACACAAACCTATCAGATATTTCATTGTTTACAAATGAGAGAATACAATAGGCTATCAGAAGTTTCAAACCATGTAAACCTCCTGGACTGAGGCAAAAAGTAGCATGGAAAAAACAGTAATTCACAGACCTAAATTTACATGAAAAAACTCATCTTTACATAAAGCTGAGTGCAGACAAATTTTCACAGATTAACCACCCCCCTTGTTGGTATTCGCCCTACCAAAGCTCGTTATCGTCTCTTCTTCATGATTGCCGATGTGCGCATCTCAGCGTCTTCCTTGGCGAAGCTCCACCAAAGGTATGACATGGGGATAGCCATGGCGAGGCAGATCGCATGGCCATCTACATATCCCCATCGTGGAGGGATGTCTTGGGCTTCCAGGAATACCGAGAGGATACCCCCAATAGCAACAAACACAATCTTCAGCCGTGAAGGATGCCTTGTGATGGCAGCCCACAGTGCCCACACGAGGAGCTGAGCAATGCTAATTGCAGTACAGACCTTCGAATTCAGGCCTGCATATATTAGCTTACAATGTTAGGACAGCCAAGTGTTTAATTTCCAGCACTAGCACCAGGAAATACCAATCTTAGAATTTTAGCAGTGCAGCTAGTTTTTCTCGGTCTATGCTAATGCATAAGCAAAATAAGTTGATTGGGAATTCGGGAACTGTGACAAACTATCCTCCAAGTCAAGGTTACCTTTGTTAAGGTCGTAGAAGTTTAGGTACAAAATGTGGGTTGTCACAAAAGCCAGAATTGGCGCTGCAACCATCACTCGTGAAGCTTCATCCCTTAAACTCGAAGTTCGCAGTATGGCCAAAATGAGAGAGTAACCCAGAAAGGCAGCAGTCGATGAAAAATATAGCTTTTCTGTCCAAGCAGTATCACTGTGATAGGTAGATGAACTAGATTAACTAACTTCCAACCCAAACCTATCTAAAAAAATGTTTTCATTCAGTGGATTGGACTTACCAGCTGTGATATATGGCACTCCAAAACCACGAATTCATGGCCAAGAGCCCGTAAATGTGCCATAGTCCAGTATACTCATAGTATGTCGCTTGAGTTTCAGGTCTAAGAGGCAGCTTGTATGAAAGCAAGAGGAAAAAAGATAGCCATCCATTGAATTGCACAAGAAGAGTCAGAGCAGATAGAGCAGCCGATAAGGGTTCCTGGGAATGATACAAGAGCAGTTATGTAAGTGCAAAAACAAGACATCAAAACTGCTGCTGCTAAACTAAAATTTGCTCCAATTAACATGGAAGTACAGCTACCTGAAACACGGACGCCCGTTTCAGAGGCCATTTGCCATGATACTTGACCGGCCCTAGGTTAAGCTCTCCCCTTTCCTCTTCTCTTTCCATCATACAGTGGTATCGGCATTCGCTGTTGCAGTTCCACTCCTTCCACTGCAAGTACAACGGCTCGTGCGCGTACCACGATTTATCGGCAGGCTGATCATCAGTCGAAACAATGCAGTGTTTGATATAATCCTCTTTGAGGGCGCCAGTCCTTTGGCATTCTTCCACGCAAGATCTGGCAAGAGAAACGAAAACACGATGAATTAGCATGCCGGCTGGTTGCTTGTAAGACATAAGCCCAAACTACTAGAGGACAAATCAAATCGACATGTTTTCGCAAGGCTAATAAGGACGGCAGGGAGTTCTCCTCATCACCGTCTACTAAAAAAATTCAGACATTATTGAATTTGAAATCTAAAAACCGTGCAGCCGCAATATAATGTTCCTCCAAATAGGGACAGATTCATCCGCAGCTTTCCAAGCCAAACGCTCGGAATCTTAGCACGAGATCTTGCTTGCACGGCTGCGTATCACGCAAACCTTAATAGGGCTTGAACCGACAACGCCATATGCGCAATAGTAGACACAGCAGCAAAAATCCCAAATGCCCCCGAAGGTTTATCCTCCTCCTCCCCTCTCTCGAGCTGACAGTGCACATAGTTCAACCGGACAAGCTACTACACTAGGCAAATCCAGCTCCATCCAATTACATAATACTAACTAGTTCCAGTTCCCCAGAAATCACTGTAGCAATGCCAAACATTCGGCATCTTGTAGAATTACTAAAAAATCGATGCCAGAGGTCGAGTAGAGGGCCGTACTACTAGCACGAACCGTCCGAACGACCAGCGAGGAAATAACGGCGGAAGGAATCTGGAGGGGAGGAACTACTGGTAGTACTACTCACCTGTACAGCGGATCGGCGTCGCCCTCGGAGGCGTGGTCCGCTGCTGCGGCAGCCAACGCCGTGGCCAGCAGACCAAGAAGCAGCAGCAGCGACCCCTTCTTGACGAGCCCCATCGTCCCCGCCGACCTCCCCCCTCTCAACGCCCGCGCTTCCGAATTGGGCGGGTGGACTTGCCAGCAGCTACCTACCTACCTAGCGGGAGAGCAGGGCGAGGCGGAGATCCATACACACGCGCGACGCTGCCTGCAAAGGGGAGGGAGGAGACTCGAGGGAGAGATGAGGAGGAAGAAGGTGCGGGTGATTGATTGACGGGGTGGGGCGGAGGATTGTATTGTTTTCTGTTCCGCTGCTCCGCGTGTTTGGGGGGAGCAAATCGACACGGAGGACGATGAGGCGATTGCAACAGGTTTTGTTCCGGATTTCTTCTGGGGCAGTGCTGAGCGTCCTCCGGAGGATGGGGGGGCAAAAATCCTCCGCCTCCCCCGCTTCACACGTGTCCCACTCACCCTTTCAAAGGGGGCCACACGCCCCACACGTACGGTAAACGTGTCTCCCTCTGCAAAATTTTAGAAAATATTCCCCTCCCTCCACGGTGCTCCACAGCAAGTTGCTCGAGGCAAAGCTTGGCGTCGGGTGCGGGTCATCACCAGAGCCACCGCCCGTCGCCGGAGAACGCCGCTGATCATAGCGCCGGCGAGCCGCCTCCGACCATGTCGTCGTCGGAGAAACCCGCTGGTCATAGCGCCGACAAACCGCCTCTGACCAAGCCGTCGCCGGCGAAACCCGCTGGTCGAGCCGCCTCCAACCACGCCTTCGCCGGAGAACCACCAACCACTTGCAGCACCGCCCCTCGAGGATGGTAGCAACGCCATATGCCGATAGTAGCATTGGCGATTGCCCCTGGGAGCAGCGTTGACCAACGTTGGTAGCAACGCCTGTTGTCGCCGGTAGCATCACGCCAGCGCCGCCCCACAAGGTTGGTAGCACTACCACAGTCCCCTGGGAGCACCACCACGAGCCGATGGCAGCAACGCCGCCCAAGGATGGTAGCAACGTCGATCGTCGCCGATAGCACCTGCAGTAACGCCGGCGCCACAGAGTTGGTAGCACCACCACAGTCCCCTGGGAGCACCACCATGAGCCGATGGCAGCAACGCCGCCCAAGGATGGTAGCAACGCCGATCGTCGCCGGTAGTACCTGCAGCAACGCCGGCGCCACAGAGTTGGTAGCACCACCACAGACACCTGGGAGCACCATCGCTAGCCGCTGGCAGCAAAGCCGACCAAGGTTGGTAGCAACGCGGTTGGCCGCCGGTAGCACAACCGCTTGCCGCCGGTAGCAACTCCACTGGCCGCTGGGAGCATCACGGCCAGCCGCTCGCAGCACCCCCCGTCACCGTCCTCGCAGCCCCCCGCTGCAGCACGCTGGTGCGCCGGTCGCCGTCGTCCGAACTCGCAGTGGTAGTTGTTGTAACAGTACGGAGGTGGCCGGAGATTGTAGCAGAGGCGAAGGGCCCTAAGAACAGGGATTTTGGAGCGGTGATGCGTGGACGACCACGACGGTGCTGAATGGTGAAGACAGCGGCGGCGTTGGAAGGTCCGGACGGCGGTGGCGCTGAATTTGCTAGTTCTGCCATGGAAATACGGTGGGGAAGAAGGCAAGGACGCGAGAGGATAAGCATGTGTTTTGTGACAGGAGAGAGAACGTGCGGTCAGGAGTTGATAAGGACTTGGTTCGGGCCCACCCAACCTGGTGACGCCACGAGCGTAGACACGTCCGCGCTAGCGTGTCGACCCGGAGGATCGATCCTCCGGAGGAATACAAGCATTTTCCTTTCTTCTGTGGATGGATGGAAGGAACGCTCGCGTTGGTTCGTCGGGGCTCTGGACTTCTGGTTGGTGGAACTTGGAAGGAGGCCACGAGGCCGGCGAGGAGGGGCTGCGAGTAAAAGTAAACCAACTTGCGATCGGAACATCCAGCACCTCGTGTTTTGTTGTATTCCCGTATGTGTACAACTTTGTGGAGCTCGATCAGAAGTACATTGTGTACTTTGGACTGGTTTGTTAAATATTAGTGAGTGCAATGTAGACACGATACTCTGCTAATTCTTTCTCAATTTTATCTAATAATAATGATATACTAGTTGATAAGGATTCAGAAATTGGCATGGATGCATCTATTTTACCTTTGAAAGATCTAGAATCCGCTAGAGACAGTTTAGTCAAGAAAAATCTCTTGTTCTGCCCGAGGCAAAGAGCAATGACTCTAATCAATCCCAGTCACATATTGAGGAACCTGGTGATGATGGACAAATGGATAGAAAATCACATGAAGGTCAAAACTCTAATGTAGGTGGCTCTGAGTTAACTCCAGTGATTTGCAAGAGGACTAACAAAACCCCCAGAAAAGCTTTCAAGTCAAAAAATAGATACACAATCTACGGTTCCCTTAGAAGGGCAATGCAGATCACTCTCCGAGTGATATTGCAGCTGGAATCCAGAGTTAGAAACAAAACCAATAAATATCAATGTTAGGTCTTTATATGAATTGTAAGGGTTTGAGTAAGAAGGGTTTTATTTTCTCTTTGAAGGATCTTATATGTTCGAGTATTAGTTGCATTTTGTTGGCTTTAATAGACAATGATTATGAAACTAGTTGTGTCTATGTGGAGGAAGTTTGATCCAGATAGTGTGTATACTTGTTTGGTTCCCCTCCGTGGGATGGTATGGTGGTATTTTGTGTGGCATCATATCCTCTAAATTTGATGTCATTATTGCCGCGATCAGAAGGTTTTTTAATGAAAGTTGAAGTGTATGATAAAATACACCAGTTTTTTTGTTTGGTTGTTATATGTGCGGCAATTCAGGACGAGGACAAAAGAGTATTTTCTTATTTGTTTGGCTAATATATGTTCTAGTCTAGATTTACCTACTATTAGTGGAGGTGTGCTCAATATCACCATGTTTCCTAGTGAGAAAAATAAGAAGATGGGGTAACAACATAAATTGATAGGTTCAACTAAATCATGAATACTCATGCTTTGAGATAGGTGAAATTGTGAGGTGGTCAATGTAGTTGGTCAAATAACCAGGAGGCGGCTATAGACCCTCGAGAAGCTTGACCGGATCTTGATGAATTCTGAGTTGGAAGTGATGCTTCCCTTAACTCAATATTTGAGAAAACTTGGATTGAACATCTAGAGTTCCATGCAAGGGTTGAAAAAGGTGAATGATAATCTTAAAGGGTGGGTGCTAAATGTTAGAGGAGATGTTATCAGGCACCAAAAATAACTGACTCCAGAGATTGAACTGCTTAAACTACTGGAAGTAGACAACATCTTGGCACCAAAAATAACATCTTGACAGAGAAGTTTTAGTATAACATATATAGTGATAAATGTTGTTCCAGGGTGATTATAACACTGAATATTTTTACATAATTGCTAATGGAAAAAGGAAAATACTATGTACATTCCGAAAAAAGATGATACTGATATCCCGAGAATTTGTGCTTTGCTATAACATGCTCCTGATTATTATAAGCAGCTTTAGGCATGAGGAAGGAAATTTCATGTCCATTGATGCAGATATCTGGTTTGTTGAGGAGAAATTATCTGTTGATGATAATATTGTTCTAGACAAGCCTTTGTGAACAAGAAGTTACCCTGATGAAATAAATTGGCACCTTTTTTGAATGTCTTGTTACTTCTCATGTTTGGACAACTTTTAGCACTAATCTTGGTGCTTTTGCTAGGTCTATTTATTTACTCAATATTTTGGGTGGATTGCCAAGTTGCCAACCTGTTACCCCTGAAGACTAATATGCATATTGTTGGGGTTATTGCTTAGGCTATTTGGAATCTCGAAATCATCCTTGTTTTGGAGGAAATCTTAGACATGCTCTCGTGGAGTTCTCATGTGCACTTTTCTTCGATAATCCTTTCTATGAACAAGAAGTTACTCTTGCAAGCCTGTCTGTCAACAAGAAGTTAGTCTTCCAGTTTTTGCCCCGATGATGAACAATATACCCTTTTTTTAATGTCATGTTGCTTCTTATATATGTTTGGAGCACTAATTTTGGTGCTTTTACTAGGCTTAATGTTTTACCCAATATTTTGTCAACCTGTTACCCCTGGGACTAATATACATGTTGTCCAGGTCATCTTTTGTGTTGGGCTATTTGGAAAACTTGAAATCATGCATGTTTCCAAGGAAAGCTTATCTCTTCTCATGTGAGCTGATCTGTTACAAGTGCGCTTTTCTTCGATATTGCGCAGGCTATTATCGGAGGAGGACTACAAGAGTCTCATGGATGGCGCTGAACAACTTCAACAGATGGCGCTTATATCTCATGAAGTTGCAAGTAAGTTGTTGTCCTTAGGCTTGAAGATGCCAAGAGTTCTGAAGACGAAGATGTCCCTGTATACCGATGGTTGTGTTGATGCGCTGGAGGTTCCTATAGGTGTTCTGCTTTGAGAGGATGGTTATGGAGAGTAGTTGTTTGGTAGTTGCTTTTGGTTTGTTGTTTAGATGAACTGAAATCTATTATAGTTCTTGGTGCCTAAACTTTCAGTGGTTGATGATGTGGCATGAACCTATTTTCGTTGAAGTTTGTTTAGTTTATGCTTTGCTCTAGATGATGTTTTTGTTTCTTTTCGCTGGTGCTTTATGTACCTAACAAACTTTGTTGGTATCTTTTTATCTCGGAACTCGAATCCAGGGTGGAGGCGTGTGAAAAAAACAGTGTAGACACGATAAACATTTTGATGTACCTACGGATTTTTCTAGTATTAACTATGTAGCTAATTCTCAATCGATAGAGACATAGACACATTCTTTATTATGAGTTCCCTACTAATATATTATCGAGTATACTTAACATAGAGAGAAACCAAGAGTAATAATTGACTCTTGGATGCTTTCCTAAGACCAGTTTTGAATGTCTGTCACGATTACGCGGAGCTACGGGGAACCACAACATTCTCATACCAAGCATCAAGCAAGGTTGTAATTTGATACAAATATGAGGTGTGTTTGGTCCTAATCTAAACTTGCCATCCAAAAAAATCACTAGCCGAAATATCAATCAAGGGTTTGCATGCCCATGCATGAGCTGGCATTGTGAGTTGTCAAAAAATAGCAATCATCTAAACAATGTCTAGGTATTTTTTTTGTTGTAAAATTGATCAGACGTATTTGAAAGAAACAAAAAAAGACCACGTTTTGGCCACAGTCCAACCGTGCTCAAGATGTGCCCGGACAATAGGAAACAATGATATTCATCCTGGGACGAGAAGGACCGATGTGTTATATCAGCAAAAATGGCGCGTTCCATATGCGAAGACAGCTGAGAACAACAGACCAAAAGACTTTTCGGCGACTATCCTGTACTATTTTCTATTTGCCCATCCGCGTGAGCGCACGACGTTCCACGACGTGGGGAGAGCTGAGAGCCCACCACCTTCCCTCTTGGCCTTGCCCGGGGCGGGCAGCATCCGACGAGCGCACCGGTTAGGGAGTAGGACTCGACTGTTTTTCTCAGGGAGCAACGTACACTAAGTACGAACCAATGACACTAAGTACGAACCAATGACGATTATGGCGGTCTAACTGTTTTCTTCTTGTCGCAAACCGGAAAGAGCTTTCCATGTCGTTGTCGATGGTTAGCCAGTACACCAAGTACTCAACTGTTTTTCCTCAAAGAAGATGTCTTGGTGTTTACTGTGTACTGGACGCGTGTTTCCGTTGACCCGTTCATTCTTTTCTGATTTAGTAGGAATTATTGTTACCCCGTTGACGCTGACATGGTTATTTATCGGGGGCGGATGCAATGACTGACGTACCCCTCCCTTTGCAAAAAGTAGGAGAAGAGATGTTGACGTCTCTGAAGAAGGGAGACTCTTCTTCTTGGTCTGCTGGATGCATCCATTCCCTGATTCCCAGCAGAGGCAATCCGGTTTATTTTTTCGAGTGAAGTTCTGTTTACTTGAGAATTGGGCCGAGCCAACTGGAGACTGACGTCCAGAGCTCATCCCAAGCCATGCCAGGCCCAGGAAATACAAAATATGAGCCTACCAAGTATATTTGCCTCAGCCCATGCAAGGAATCGGAGAAAAAAAGTGCATAAAAACACGGCAGGGTTTCCTGTTCGGATCGTTAACCGTGGATGGAAATGGGACAGGATCACCGTACTTGCCGCGCGATTTCTTTCCATTTTCTCCTACTAGTACTCAAATTTATCCACCGGATCTTCTTCCTTCTAATCCCCGCCGTGACCGCGTTGCAACTACGTACATACGGAACGACAGATCTCTTGTTGTATTTGGGGGAAGAGGCTCGCGAGGACGAACGCTGAGACTGCCGCCGATTCCGCTCGCATCTTCTGGGCAGGGGCCGGCGAGCAGGGAGGGCGTGCATGGATGCAGGACCGGTGCTCACCGCCGTCGTGGTCGTCGTGGCTCTCGTCTTGCTCGGGCTACTCGTATGGTCTGCCTTGAAGCGGAAGAAGAAGGGCCAAAGCGGTGACGAGCATGGCGATGATCATGACGGGCGCCGTGTCCGCATGGGCGGAAGCGACTCTGTCTGCGGCAGCGACTTCTCCTGCTCCACAGAGGCGACCACGGAGAACGAGTTCGTGACGGCGTCTCGGCTGCGCAATGATATCTGCTGATACTTTCAGTTTATCGAGTACACGTTGAAACCTATACTGACGAGTGTCAATTTCTCCGGATCAAACCGGTATGTTAGTTACGTATGTAGATCGAAATAAATTACCATGGTCATCTCAACTTTGGATCTTTTCCTTACTTTTGCATTTTTGAGTGCCAAAATGAAATCTTTTGACAATCTTGATCATGTCATTGGGCTGTTTTTTGTTGGCAATTGTGGGCTTGTTAGTGGAATGGTGCATGGTGGTGTAGCCGTGTAGGTGTACTCAGTAGTCTGATCTGCTGTTTCGGCCGAGTGAGACAGTCTCTACTGGGCAGCGAAAGGGCCTCTTCATCATTCCATGTACTAGGGGACGCCACTTGGAGCATTATTGGATCCACTGATGTGCCATTGTGTGGAGGGCAGCTAGCCGGTCACCTTTTGATCTACAGAACGCAAGTGTTCCTCGAATCGCCGATCGCGCAAGAAACTCCCTTTCGAAGGCCACTCACCTTCCTCGGAAAAAAAGAAGACCACTCGCCTGCACTATGAAATCATCAGAGTAAACACCCGAATGGCAAAAACAAATATGTATTCTCGAGGAAATGAAAATCAAATATTTCCACTGGCATTCTTTAAATCTTGATCGACGTCATCATTTGTGTGCTCGTTGGTGCCATATGACACCACTGGTCGTCGTGTGAGTCTTAAGGGCTAGTTCTTTCCGTACGAGCAGATAGTCCAGTCAACAGTGATGCATCTGCACTGACTTCGCTCGTTGAAGATATACTACCATTCTCGATGCATTAAGCATAGCTATTTATTTACCTTGAAAGAAGCATACGTATTTTTTTTTGTTGCGAATTAAGCATACTCCAACGGAGACACGGAGTAGGTAATCCTATTGCTGAATGTGTGGGTTAGAATAAGCATACCGTTTCTGCACGACAGCAGAGCTTTATCTTCCAACGGATACTTGCCGTCTGGCCCCACGCGCTCCCGGGCCTCCTCGTATAAAGCCCCGGCCCAACGGAACGAAACAACAGCTCGCCACTCAGTCTCGCACGCGCACTCACCAGAGCAGAGCAGAAGTAGCAGATCACCACAGCAGCCAAGAACGCCAGACGCGCACCACGCACCAGGCCAGCCACCAGCGACCGTGCGCGTCATGGCGAGGCGGCGAGGCGAGAGGTCGAGGTCGAGGGTGGCAGCGGCGGCGGACGCGGCGTCGTGCTGCCTCGCGCTGTCGGCGCTCGCGGCGGTGCTGCTGGTGTGCACGGCCGGCGAGGAAGTAGGGGAGGTGGTGGCGCGGGGCGCACCGGTGTCGGCACGGTGGCGGCCGTGCGAGGAGATGTACGTGGTGGGGGAGGGGGAGACGCTGCACGGGATCAGCGACCGGTGCGGCGACCCCTACATCCTGGAGCGGAACCCGCACGTCCATGACCCCGACGATGTCTTCCCGGGGCTCGTCCTCAGGATCACCACCTCCATGCCCCGCAAGCCCGTAGAGATAGATAGATAGTTAGGGATGATTCGTTCCCCTGACATAAATCGTGTCTTACTGGGCTCTGGTCATTTGTGAAACACTAGTTGATCTGTGACTGTGAGTAACCTCACTCCCACAGAGTGAGCTAACGATGGATGGTAGTGCTCTTTCTCTCATCAGCTTTGTGTGTGTTATGTGTGTGCTGGGTTTGGTTTTGATTTCCTCTGTTTTTGCTGAATGGAGTAGAGCAGAGCAGAGGCGGCGGGGAACTTCTTCTGAAACAGAACCGTGATGAGGCACATGTATCGTTCAGACAAAATCCATAATTTTAGCAGTACAACAGGACTGTCAGTCGGGCATCATCTAGGAATTAGGTACATCTCCAGCTACTCATCTTCGTATGTTACATACTACTACATCTCAGGCCGCTTTGGTTTCTTCTTCCTTGGCCAAACACGTGGAAACCTCCTCCAATGTAAAATGCACGCCCCAAAAAAGGAAACAAAAAAGATAGTCACACACCCAAAATCTCAGCAGCTGCACTGGTACCTGCAAGTTTTAATCCGTGAGTTAATACTGGTACTCCTCCGCAAAAAAATTAATACTAGCACTATACCATTGCAATCGTGGTAACCCGGACCAGGAACAATACACTACCAAGAAGACATATAATCGGTCTTAGCATATCTGAACAGCAAACTAAAACGACAGCCTACCAGTGCCAGGAGCAATTGAAGCAAGCACCGGTAACTCAGAGCAAAGAGAAGCGGCTGTTACCGAGTTCCTTCACCGGCTGCGTGATCCGCTTCTCAAGTCCGATTTCAGTCCAAGTCGTCGCTTCTCAAGTCCAGTTTCAATCCAGACATGAGTGCTTGGCATGCTTGGGCATACTCCTATAGACAAGCACACATCAGTGCATGACCAGGGAAGATACAACAAAGTACGGAAAACAAAATGCCGCAGCTCACCTTCGTCAGTATCAGAGCTGCTGCTTGCTCATAGCAGGACTTTGATAGATCCATCTCCATGGCTTTGTAGGTATTAGCATCGTCCACAGCCTTGTCTTCCTCACTCAAATGCACCCAGCAAAGGCTCCTCTTTGCATACAAGGTTGAATCATCGGGGTCAGCCTCCATTGCCTGCAAATGACATCCCATTCACACCAAACATAAAAATTAGCTGCAAACTAAAGCCCTTTCTTGTCTTCAAAAAGCATATCTAAGCATTGAAAAAATATAAAAGGACCTCTGATTCGCAAGAGTCGGTCGGATACATGGCATAAACAGTCTGTACATGGAGGTATTCTAGGAACACACTTGATGCAATTCCCATAATTCGGACCACTTTAGGCCAGGAAGGGGTTGATCAGCAAGTAAAGCGCACGATAGAACTGATGAAGAACTATATGATGCAAGAATATACCATGGTATAGAGAGCCGAAGCATCTGCATAAGCATTTTTCTCAAATGCAGCATCCCCTTGCATTTTCAAAACCATGGACTCAAATGCGCCATCCTAAATCAAATGAACAATTGAAATTCAAACATAATATAAAATGCAAATTTACTCCTGAATTCACATGGTTCAGATGTTTAATTTTTACATCAATGACTGCAGATGTAAGAGGGGAAAGAATCTCAGCGCAATCCATCCATCCTCGGGCTGCAGCAATTTCTGCTGGCGTTCTACAACACTGTTAAGAAGGATATCAATGGTAAATCTCACAAATAAGCAAAGAGAGCTTATGGAATGAAAAAAAAAATAGGTTCTCCGTCACGCAATAACATGAGAATGTGGAGAAGATATTTATACTGATATCACAATGAGATTCAAAATATGACAAAATTATAGGCAGACTGTGCAGGGCATGTATTTCGGTAGTAATGACAGAAGAATATAAATGTCTAGGCTCCACAATGGCTATCTTCGCTTCTTCGCCAGATTCCCATTATATCTTGGACATGTCTACAGAATGAACAGGTGCACGAATGCTTTAAACAGCCTCTTTCAATCATGTTGCTCTTTTCTTTTATGTGGTAAGCAGAGATCGTGCCGACTGGAGTAGATAAAAAAAATTGTGAGAGATCAGACATACGTCTTCATTGTGGAGCCAAAAGTTCACGGAGTTATGAAAGAACTCCACTGATTGCGAGAGAGCTTCACAATACCTTAGTTTACAGGTGAAATTTTTCTCAATTTTATTATAGTATTCAAACCGGATAAGAACAACTTCCCATCTTCTATCATATTTTCCAGACTAATCATAACTGTCCCAAACTCTCAATTCCACAGTACAGCACACTGTTTCTTCACTTGCTTGTGGAGTCAAAAAATCAATACTGGTCCTTAGCAGACCTTCGGCCATTTCATGGGCCAAAGTTCATTAGAAAATGAAAACTACACATAAAACAGGCTAGTAGCAAGCAACGCTTTATCAAACCCAATTAACCCCAATACCAACATGTGGCATCGTTTAAGGCCTTATTCAAATGGCCTAAATTTACCTGTGTCATTAGACACTCTTGTAACATTCTAAAAATCTACAGATTTTAGCAGCTACATCAAGCCATTCATAGCCAACAGAGAGAAAAGTAACAACTTAAATTGCAGTATGAAAAACTCACGTGATCAGGAATATTTGCATCCGCGCCAGCATCCAACAAACACTTGACGCAGTCAGTGAAGCCATGGGCCGCAGCTATTACTAATGGTGTAACGGGTCTACCAGCAATTGACATCAGCACCAGCCTAAAACATGGAATATATAATACACAATGTTGAAGATAGTATTTCTAAAATATGTAACAGCTTGTGCTTGTGCTTGTGTTAGAACTAAAAAATGTCTACGGTAGGAGCTCTAAAGGGACAGGTCACTGCACCTTAATAAGTAGTTCCGTACATTTCACTGAAGAAGCGAAGATAGCCATTGTCAGTGGTGTATAGTATAAGTAGATAACTCTGTTAGGCTGGAGAGAAGGCAAAAAGAAAAAGATTACTGGCAGACAAACAATGACAAAAGCAGGGTACAGAAAAATAAATTATCAAAGTTTGATATGCATCTTTTAGAAGAACATGTACAAGGTTACCCAAAATAGTTTGCATAACAAAAAGCGGAAAAGAAAACAACAATGCCCTATCATGTTTGTTTATTTTTTTTTCATTGGATCATATTAGATATGTATATACTAATTAGTAATTAGAGGTTTCTTTCAATCGGTACACTAATCCAGTGATAAATTCCCACGCTAATCTAGAAAGGAAATTTTCCCCCACATACTGCTAGGTCATCAAAATTTTCTGGGCGGCAAGATCTTATTTTTGCAGTATAATCAGCATATACAAGATTCTCTAATGCGGAAAAAGGTAGCTAGTATGTTGAGTCCAGCTGATTCATGGAAATATAATTTTCCCTTTGCCATCTAGACGAAGGCAGAAGGCTGATTGTTTAGACTCCAACCAACTTACGTAATTTTTTTTTTCATCTAGCAGGACACACGAGGCTGATTGTTCTCAATCCAAGCAAACTGGCAGCTTAAGATATGAAATTGGAGACAGAAATGTCTGTACAGGAAACGCTGATTACTTGATGTCAGCTATCTCCTTAACAGGATAAACAATACATGAGGAAACAGGATGTAGCCAAGTAACGGACCTTGACCAGATTTAAATATAGCATACATATAGTTGGGAAAAGGCTAGAAATCTTGCATTACTAAGAAATAAAAAAACTATAAACCCTTTTGTATGTCCAAGGCATGAACAACAAACTAGTTAAGAGGATAAAAAAGAAGTCCAGCCTCAGCCAGGTCAAGGAAGCAAACACCCATTCCACCTTGACAGGATCAAATCTTTGGACTAGGTAAGGTTGAAAAAGGGGAAAATATATAGGAACACTGCTAGACCAGAGCTTTTTCATCCAGCCATGACTGCTCAGCTATACTGAAGAGAATACTGTACTGTACACAACACACATAATATCAATCATAATGAGCAAACCAAAGATGGGAAAAACCATATTACATTTGCCTGATGTTGCAACAACAATTCAACCATTCTCACATTTCCACTTTGTGCAGCAACGTGTAGTGGTGTTCCTTTTTTGCATATAGGGTCAACATAAGCTCCCCTGGACAATAACAATTCTGCTATTTCACAGGTATCTGGATGAAAGAAATGAAAATGCTGATCTCACATTATAATCAAGGATACATTAGAAACAATACAGAACATAGCTTATTACCCCGGGTGTTAACTGCCCACATCCTGGCTGCATCTGGTGTGTTAGTATTTGTATGTGTGCCTGGATGAACGATTTCGTTGCTTAATATGTGCCAACACAGTTAGGACTGCTAATGAAACTGGAAAAACTTCAAAAGTACAGTCATTTTTGTAGGTAGCATTAATGATTAGATTCCTTTTTTGCCTTGCGATCTCTGTCGGTTGAAATGAGAAAGCCACTCTGTTATTTTTATTTATATGTCAAAGCTAGCCATGGCGAAGCGCCTCATATTTCAAAAATATATCAATAAGGTATTTCTACAAACCTGTAAGCTAATGTAACTATGCATAATATATTAATATTAAGTGGGTTTTACAAGCAGTAGCAGACTGGGAAAACTATTACAACATAGATAGGACCTAAACAGGGTTTTTGGTGGCTGACCAACAAAACCTGACCAAGACTAATGATTAAGCATAGGCAACACATCAAACTATAAAAAAACTGGCTGTATCCAACCAGACGGACAAAAATAGAATAGTTTGAACAAAAAGTTTATGTGTATTGTTCAAAGGAAAAGTTTATGCAAATGGCATACTGTTGAACTAGCTATCTGAACAAAAAATATATCAAATGAAGATGGTTCATACTGTCGCTAAATTGGCAGCAGTACCTATTGGCCCGAAAATGCATCGGTTATTAAATGTTGCTGTTGCCACCTTTAGTTAATCACTACAAAAGTACAGCGTGCAAGACAAAAAAAAAAGAGCTGAAACTTACTGCAGGACAGACATCACAACCAGTTACAGGTTAAATATGAAATAGAACCTCGATCAGGCAGGATGAATACAACTACGGGTGACAAAAACTGAAACGAACATACACAGGGCAAAGAGAACCTGTCATTGTAGCAAAATGGAGCGCAGTATACCCTTGTGTACTTGCTTTGTTTGGATTAGCACCACGATCAAGAAGAAACCTTACAACTGATGGAGATCCACAACCAAATATTGCATATAATAGAGGCGTTAAACCTAGCAGAGCCCAAGAATGGAAAACATAAGTGATAGATAATCAAGAGTCGCTGCGGTTGCAACACGCATACTAGAACATCACACAATCAGGTACAGACAGGTGAGTTACGTCACAATATGGATGCCGATACTACAACATCACACAATCAGGTACGAAGAGCAAAAAAATTCACTCGCGATACCAAAATGGATGCCGATGCTACCACAAAATATTGTGTTTTATAGATCCATGATTCAGCATGCATTTCACAGAAGTGATCTATCTGAAACACCCTCTCAAGAAAACAAAAAACAAAAAACCTGTTTTACTGCAGAAACACAAGAAGATTTAGGGGCATCCCACCTATCAACACCGAAATAAAAGAAGGTAATGACTGTGTATCCTATCTCACAGTAATCCACCCTGCAACATCAATAGTTAGGTTGGAAAATTAAATTGATAGGCGGTGATCAGGAACGGACTCCAGCCTCTGAAAAACAGAGGCGTCCTTGAGCAGCATCAGAATTACGCAGCTTAGAAAAAACTACCACTCCAAAACAATCAACTTTCCCATACACAAAACCTAGTCATCGCAGCAAGTTTTCAGCAAGTGTTCTCTCAAAGAAAATTAATAAATAAATAAAACATCACCCAATGCCACTCTGATGTTGTAATCCTTCAACTCTGCAAAGTCAGAAATTATCACCGTCGCCAGGGGCGTCGACGATGAGGCGGAGATCCTTGATGAGAAACTTGCACATCTCGAGCCTCCCAGCCCACGTCGCCATGTGAAGCGGCCCGCGGCCGCCGTACTTCCGGTCATTAAGCGCCGCCAGCGCCTCCTCCATGTCTTTCCCGGAACTACGCAGCTTCCGCGCGCCCTCTGCAGAAAAGAAAAACCTCGTCAGATCTACGAGCGCCAAGACCCGATAGCCGGAGGCGCGGGGACCTTACTCCTCACGGCCAGGATGTCACCATTGGTCGAGTCGACGACCATCAGCATGGCCGTCCAAACATCCTCGGGAGCCTGCGGTTCCCGAGCATCATCCGCAGCTCGGTGTTGGCCATGGTAAGTCGCTGGGAGGCCCAACGGAGCTGCCGCATCCTGGGCCCCGGATGGGATGGAAGCTTCTGGAAGGTTAGGGTTTGGCGAGGGGCTCGAGGTGGAGAGGGGAACGGCGGCGAGGAAGGGAAAAGGCGGGAAGCGTGGGCGGCGCCGTGCTTCCGTTCGGTCTCATAGGGAGCTGACAAAGGCATGTTTTTCTTACATTTTTTTAATCACGTGAACATTTTCTTCTACGTATGATTTTTTTTTGAAAAACATGAATTTTTTCCACAAACAGTTTTAATGTTTCAATCACTTTGTCTTACTTAGTAAAGTGATTACATAAAATTAAATAACTAATAATTTTGGGGATACAAAATAAATATACTAAATAAAATAATATCAATGTTTAGAAGGTCGGCAAGTGGCAATCAATATCTGTCGGGCCGCGCCCGCCTCTCTACCTCCCTTTCCCGCCACCACCCTCTCGGCTACCGCCATTGCGCGTAGATCAGTCGTCACTGCCGCACGAAAATGTCGAGGCACGACACGGAGGCCGAATTGAGCCGTGACGTGGTTTTGGCCGGACTTGCGTAGACACGGCAACGGCATGCGAGCTGGCTCTCGCACGTGTTACCACGTCGTCGAATTGTCGCTTCCGGAGACGAGGAGGGTGTGAATCCGTCACCATGCAGGAGGCAGCCAATGACGCTGAATGGAGGGCACCACGGAGGTCCCATGCCTTTCGTTGGCGGCCGCCACGATTGTTGTCGACTCCTCCGATTTGTTTGTAAGGGTTTAGTGTACTTTTAGGGTTGATATTGCAGCAATGTTTGTTTGAATTTGCTAATTACCTAATTATGTTTGAATTAATGTGCAGTTTGGATGTTTATTTTTCCTAAACGTTGGTCCGTTGGGGTCTCATTGGGGGTACCTGTAACATCCCAAATTTATAACAAGGGTAAACCAGACCCAAATTTCAGAACCAACAAAAACTTTTTGAATTATTTCACAAGTGATTGTGTTTTCCTTTAATTTGTTCTGTTGGTCTTGTGTAACTTGTTGTTTGTGATTGTTGGACTAGTAGATGTCAACTCAAGACATCCACCTAGGTAAAAATTTATTTACAACACTGGTGACCATGTTATGACAAGAATTTATTCCATATGCCTTTCCCATTCTTATGTTGGCCAAAAGTTTATTTCAACAAATGATTTGGTTTTAGCAACAAACAAAATACTCTTTAATTTGAGACAGTGAAAGTATTTTCAAAAGTTTCATGTTTATAAAATATGGGGAACCATCTGTGATCTCCTGTCCTCTCTTCCACTTTGGCATTTATAAAATTCTTATTTTTAAAACTCCTAAGTTTCAACTCCTTTTCAAAAGAAATACTAGTGGGGAATATATCACCTCACATATTTTCCCTTTATCAAACCATTTTGGAAACTATTAAGTTATGGGTTGATATATCCCTTAAACACCATCTTGTCATGATTGGGTGTGGCCACTTTTATAAAGTAGCATTGTTAGTTATGGAAAAAGTGTGTGATTTATTCTTGTAGTTGATGTGTGTTGCTTGTTCTTGATGTTGCTTTGATTGTTGAGTGATTTAAATTCTTGCACTCAAAATTTGAAAATAGAAATAAAACACACAAAATGCAAATTGACAAATTTAATATTCCTCCAACAAGAAAATAATGTTTTCTTTCAAACAAAATTCAGAGAGGTGATAATTAAACCACTCTCATAATTTTCCCTAATATTTTCTCTCCCAAATTCTTTTTATACCAAAAACCCTTGTTTATACATATGAATCACAGTATGGAAATAAAATCAAGAAATTTGAATTAAAGTTTCACTGAAACATTTCATCGAACACTTGGTGGGCACTGCCCATGTTCTTCCCCAAATTCTGAAAACCGAAATCAAATCGAAGGATTGAGTGGACTATTCTTCGATTCCTCTCTGCCATCTCTCTCTCTCACCTCACTGAGCCACCAGAGCATGGAGAAAGCCAGCAATTTGGGCCAGAGGCTCGTGCCCGTCGACGAGCGCACGCCACCGTGCTGCTCTGCGCTGCGCCGTGCTGGCCGTCGCTGGCTTGTCGAGGAGAAGACGCCACACTGACCCCTCTCTGCCTCTCGCATCCCCTCACCTCTCACCGCACTCGTCAGGGCCAGAGGAGACCACTGCCTGACGCCCTGCCTCGCCGTACCACTGCAGCTCTGCGAAGTCGCCGTGTCCAGCCCGTGCGTGGACGCCGAGCCGTTCTTCACCACCACGGCACCCCAGCTCGCGCTGCTCGCCGCAGACTCGCTCCTGTCACCCCTCAACCTCTCCGACACGTCCACACCACCGCTGGTGCCCTGCAGCAACGCCAGCGAGCCGTCGCACTCCGCTGCCACGCCATGGACGCCGTCAGTCCACGAGCGTGCACGCAAGCCACCGTGACACCCCACTCCCTCTACGCCCCTGCAGAGCTCCCCTACGTCGCCACGACACCACACCGCCACCAATGCCTAGCTCTCCCACTCCCCAGACCCCTCTGTACCCCGTGCCATTGCCGGCCGTGGAGGAACTCCGCTATAAAAGCCGCCCCGCACCACCTCTTCTCCCCGCACCTCTCCACCACCTCTCACCCACTCCTCACTCTCCCGTGCACCGCCAGGAGGGCGGCCACGCTGCGGCATTTCTCGCTGCTCAAGTTGAGCACAGCCACGGGCTGCCGTAGCCGAAGGTGGACGACGACACGGCCACGCCGTGCTGCTGCTCTCACCTTCCCCTTTTCTTTGCTCACTCGACACTCGAAACACACCGCACTCACCCACCGTTTTCTCTCCTTGTTCCAAGCCCAGGAGCCGCGCTAGGAGCTCGCTGGAGTGGCGCACGGCCGAGGAAGAGGAGCTGCTTACCGGGGACGATTCAGTCGATCCCAGCAAGCACAACTCACGCCAGAGTTTCCCCGCACCATCCGCCGTCGATCCCCCTCATCTCCGCTTCCACCCGAGCCCCAGGTGAGCGAATCGTGCCGCCCCGCTGTCGCCGGCCACGGCGGCGACGCCAGACCAAGGTCGTCGCCGATGGTTTGCTTGTGAGCCGTTAGATCTGCATCCAACGGTTAGGTACCGGTTCGGTTAGGTTAAGTCGCTGACTGGCGGGCCCCACCCGTCAGTCTTTTAATCTTTTTCTCCGCGCGGGAGAAAAATTCGTTGAGCCGCTGACATGTTGGACCCACTTGTCGGGTTTTTCAACATTATCCACTCCATTTTTATAATTCGAATTTCTGATAAATCTAGAATTCAATACTGGACCCAACTTTGAAAATCAATAACTCGAAAAATATAAGTCCAAATAAATCAAACTAAAATTCTCTGGTTAGCTTATGAAATTCTTAATCCAACCCAAGTGGTCTCATCTTGTTTGGATATACAACAAAAATACCGTATTAAAAATGCCACAGAAGGTATAATTTAGAAACTTGTTTGTTTCTG
Source organism: Poa pratensis (assembly GCA_947311845.1). Taxonomy (NCBI): domain Eukaryota; kingdom Viridiplantae; phylum Streptophyta; class Magnoliopsida; order Poales; family Poaceae; genus Poa; species Poa pratensis. The sequence goes on from CAMZMU010000054.1 coordinate 5,714,682, forward strand.
ATGCTCTGTTAGTCCAAATGGAGTGATTCCAATTTTGTTAGCTTGGTATTGTGAGTACTTAGCTGCCCTAATGTTGGTAGATTTAATTATGCAGTAATAATTGTTTGGCATTAGATTGAATATAGAAAACCCTTCTGCACTGTTTGAATTAAATAAGATTAATGGTAAATCCAAATTAGCTGAAACCAATTTTGTTGGATCACATTTAGTTAGTACTATCTAATCCTAAATTGGCATAAATTTAGGAGAAGTATTATTACAGTAGTTAAGGATTTAGTGAATTTAGCTTTCTGTAGTAAAAGATTTTTAGTGCAATAACCTTTAACCTAAATAGACCTAGACCAATTTTGTTGGATTAGTTTTAATCAGAGCTAGTTGACCCTAAATTGGCATAATTTTGTGATCAACAGAACTTAAGTTGTGGAATTAAAACTTGTGTAGTTATTTCTGCCATAATTAAGTCTAGCTCAATTGCTAGTTAAATCACTTAAGTTAAAACCCAAATGTTGCTTTGTGTGTATGGCAGTAGCATTGTGTGGGACTTGAGTGTTGAATTGTTGTGATACTTGATTGAATAGTATAGTAATTGTTTGCCCTTGTTTGTTATACGACGTTTAGACGAGACCGTTGCCGGGACTTGCGAGGAGGAGTACTTTGAACAGCAGGAGCAGGAACCCGGGAACTTTGCTGAACAAGGCAAGCTACTTCACTGAGCTTGCATCTATATACATCTATTTTGATTTACCTGTTTTACTTATAAAGAGCATAAATGATTTCTGTGGTGTCTGCCACGAAAGCGATGATTTTGAAAACCCTTTTTCCAAAATTACAAGTATATTGTTGAGGCACCCGATATAGAGGTGTTACGGTATACAATGATTTCTAAATGAACTTGTTTTACTCCAAAGCCTTCTATGAAAATCTTTTGGTGGGATTACAAACCACCCAAGTTTTGATTAAAAGTATTTTTGCTCTGAAAAATTAGAAATGATTGTGAAAACCTTTTTAAAAGGGTTTATGAAAAACTATTTTGCCACCTTATATAGAAGTATAAGGTAGTTATTTAAAACTATAGGATGGGAAAAACAATGTTTTCTCGAAACTCTCTTTTAAAAATACTTGGATAGACCTGCCGGAAGGTCGGTGCTCAGTTGAAGAAGGTTGGTGTTGTTTTTGAGAAAAATGCACATTGTGTCCTAGTACTATGACGACCAACCATTATCCTGTGCGACCACACTTACCCACATATGGGCAAGGGCGTAGTCATATAATTTGCTCGTGTTAGTACTGGATGCCTCAACAACGAGGATAACCTCGTTCCATGAGGGGATGGTCTGAGGACCTACCCCCTGACCTGGGTCCTCTTCAGTGTTGGTCTACCGGAAGCCGGTATGGACGTGTTTGGAGGAAGAGGATTGAAGGGCTCCCTTGGGTCCGCCGGGCAGAACTACGAGTCCTCACACTTAGTTCCTGAGGGTTTGAGTGTCGATGGAATGTGTCGTAGCGGCAGGGTCCTATACTAGCATGAGCAAAGGACAGGCTATGGCCGGGAACTCAACTTCGCATACCTCTGGTATGGCGGGACGTGGCTGACACGATGAGTGACCGGATGGGTGTGGGAAAAGCGTACTACCTCTGCAGAGGGTAAAACTATTCGAATAGCCGAGTCCTCGGATGGACAGTTGGAAGGCTGTCCTAAGACCATGTGCAAGTTTTGAGAAAGGTGTTGAGTTTTGGAAGGAAGTTGGCTGGAAAGGTTATTTCGTACCTGTACCAATGAGTTGGTTCGAGGTAGCGACGGGCTTGGAATCAGGGCAAGAAGTTGTTTTTCGAGGAAAAAGTTTTAAAAGAGATTTCTTACCCTTTGAAAAGAAGGTGTATTTTCGGGAAAAGATTTAAAAAGACTTCTTACCTTTTTAACCAAGATAGTGAGAAAACTACTTTCCAAAATGTCTTGTCTTCAACAGGATTTAAAAATCTATTCTTCTCCTTTTTAAATCATGATTTAGTGTGGGTTTTTTTCCTAAAAATAAAAGTCTTTGAAAATGAAAAAACTAGTGCATGTTCCTGTTGGGGTAGTTTGCGAGTACAATCAAATGTACTCATATTGGTTTCGTCCCTGGCTATTGTCTTAGCCAGATTCCAGAGAAGAGCAGTTCGACGAGGAGGAGTTCACTGGCGTCTTTGCGAACTAGGGCGCTTCCCAGTCAGCTGCCTGTAGGGTTAAGGCGAATGACTTGGGCTCCACGTTGTTTGGTGATTCCGCTGCAAGCACCTGATGAAGCTGATCACTTCCATCAAGTAAGTAAATCAATTCGGTATGAATGGATGTTCTTTGGTTACCAAGTTTAATTGTGCTTCAGCGACGCACTGATCATGGGATCGCTGATATGTAGGCACAAGGGTATTTCGGACAGTTAGTCCGGGGTCCCCACAGACTTGGTATCAGAGCCATCCTGACTGTAACAGACCTTAGTTAGCATGGACGTTAGTTAGGAAGAGAATATTTGTTAAAAATATGTCAACACCAAAAATATATCCTTATCCAGGGAAGTCCAAAAATGACTCCCAATACTTCTCATCTTCTCAAATATTTCAAAGTCTTACCCTATTTTAAGATTTTCCAAGGTTTCTCTACTTACTCTTACCCGTTCAAAATACTTGACGATGAACCTAAGTGAGACCTAATCAGCTAGCACCTACAAGAAGAAGCTTCCATCTCGAATATTCAACATTCAACATCAAGGTGGTTGACTTGCAAATGCCAAGATCGTCGACACCAACGAAGCAAGAGACCTCCGAAGACCTCAGCTCAACCTCAGCAATTCTACTCAAGTTGCTACTTCGACAATCTCAGTTTCTCCAGCTGAAGACTAAGGCGACGAAATGAAGATTTCAGCACCCCTGTTCAACCAAGACCCATAGGAAAAACATATGATAGGAACTTTAGTTGTACTACCCGACTACCAGTATTAGACATCCGTTGGTACTAAACGTACCTTGTGTGTTTATTGCTTGTTTGAGGTGTTCCCCTACAGTGAGCCCGACGGATTTGACCTATCCCTGCCTAACCGGCATGGCCAGGCGTCGGTTCACAGTAGCGTACAGTAGGGTTGTCCCCACTACCTGAGAGACGCTCCCCGGGTTCTTCCGTGGAAAGGAGCCGACACCACCTAGCTTATAAAAGACCCCGTTCTTTCTGCCATCTATCCCCACCCTCACTCACCACCCTTAGCGACCCAAATCTCCTGAGGCAAGAATCCCGTATTCTTATTCTTCATCCAGATCCAAAAGAACCCAATGGCAAACCCCAGAGTTATCATGGAAACCACTGCCGAGGAGCATAGTGGGTTTCCACTGATGCTTTGGAAGGCCGTCTGCCACATTCTTGGTCGGCCTGCCCGTCCTCGATATGTGGTGTCCGAGAACTCTCTCCCGCTTGCCGGGAGTGAATTCCAAGTCGAGGTGCATATCGGCTCGTGCCAATTGGGCATAAGTCCGACTTACTTGATCCAGGGTAAGAGCATGCCTACCCTAGATCTAGCCCTCCAGGTAGCAGCCTGGGAAGGACTTGTCCGTCTCCGGTACTCAGAACCGGCAATGGCGGTAAGCCGAGCTTTCCACTTCCTCCCAGCCATACCTGAGCATGTTGCGGAGGCTTTCCAAGCTTCCATGGGACAGGAAGCTGACCCTGCCGTAATCACCCTGGTCACCTATGGAGCTGCAATGACAAGATTCAGTCACACCCTGATGGAGGAACTCATGACCACAAGGCGCCACCTTGCTCGTGCCCGCCGGGAACTGGGTCGAGCAAGGAACCTACCCACTTCCCACCGTGGGCAAGCTCAGGATGCAAGACAGTCGGTCCTAGATGAATTGCTGGACCACAGCATTGACGCATCGGTGACACAAGCTCTCGCCCGAGTTCAGCAGCCACCCCAAGAACCAGGCGTAGTCCTCGAAGGCGTGCCTGTAGATCCCCACCCCGTGGAGGACAGAGATGTGGACACCACTCTTTGTCTCGGCCACGTTTCACCGACTCCTAGAACCTCTCAGGCAGAGTAGAACCCAGGTTTAGTTAGCCTGACCAGCGCTTGTGTGTTTGTGCGTGTGGATCAACAAAGTTGTTAGTCTGTTGTTGGTTTGTTGCTAGTTCTTCTCGTGTGTCTTGTAATGCAAGGTTGTTGTCTGTTCCCCGGCTGATGTTAGATCAGCCCCAAAATAAAAACTTGGTGTTCTTATCATCTTGTTAACCACTTGGTTGACATCTGATGGAATGTCATGCTGTTTTTTTTTCAGTTAAAAGTTTTAAAAAGAAACCACAGATCACTTAAACCAGGAACCGTATGTGACCCCAGACGCATACCCCTGGAATCAATGCAAACTTTGAATGGGACTATTTTGTAGTATGCAAATTATTTTTGTGTGTGTTCTCCTACATGCAATCTCCCCAAGGTTCCTCACCCAATATGAACCTTGTGCTTTCTGCATGTTAAAGAAAGGGGCCCGAGCCCTCCACGAGATGTGAGCCTCGCAAGCCTTAAAATGCTTGCGAAGCGTAAATGCTCGCTGGAACACAGAAGGACATCTTGTAGGGTGTTCTTAGTTGTCGTGTTCAACCTATATGGTTGAAATGTGTGCTACCACTGCAAATGGTTGAGACCATATACTGCAGTGTTATTTTCCTAAAAATATATTTTCTCACAAAACAAGTTTATTCTAGTACTTCTGCATCCTATCTGTGCTGCAAGACCAGAGTTGTGTCAACCAAGAAGATTTCGACAAGGCACACCTTGTCCCGGGTTATCAGCAAAGGCAAGATCAATACAATCACGGATTGCAGTACAGAAGCGAGAAATTCAGAAAGGAACAGAGGATACAAGTTCTACTCCTACAAACAACACTGCCAGCACGGATGCAACGGCACCTAGAGATTCCTAATCTCTCTCGAACTCCCCGATGCCACCAGAGGATGAGCCTGGCTCACTCAGAGCCGAGTCACGCGCCGCCCGACGGCGGCAGACAGCTCGAGCAGCCTGCTCACCTCCAGCCGGAAGGTCTACCACCTCCTCCACCGCCGCAAGCTCCTCCACCGTGCGCTCCTCCGCCGCATCTGGCTCCTCTAGCGCAGCAGGCGCCACTGTCGCAGCACCAGCCCCCGCGCTAGACCACCAATGGCACAAGGCCACGGCTAGGAGCACCATTGCCGCGAACAGCAGGCTGAACACCGTCAAAATCGAGAACACGAAGAGCACGAAGACGAAGCAGCCCTCGAGGAAGCCCGCATCCTCCATCGCATCAACATAGGCTCTGAAGAAATCGGTAATGAAGCCCATGGTGACGACGCGATGGAAGAAATGTTTTTCTGAGGTCGCTAGTTTATAAGCCGAGCTCGGACGCCGCTCCTCGACACCGCACTGCGCGGGAAAGTGGAGGAATCGCGAGCTGTACTCGCCTTAATGGCGCGAAACCACCTAGGCATCGTGTCCCCAAAGCCGTGTCTGCCGCTGCATCGACGGACAGCACGCGCAGCAGTACCGCGGGTGAGTGCCCTGCGCACTGAAAATGGAGCAAGTACAGAGCAAGGGCGAGCAAGGATGAAGAAGAGGAGGAGAAAAGGAGGAGAGACCGCCAAGTGGGCCCCGGGCCCACATGTCAGTGAGTCAGCAGTTAACCCCCCCGTGTCCCTCTATCCTTTATCCCTCGCTTTTTCTGTGAAAAACCCCGTGCAAAAATAATTCCTCGTATAAATCAGACCCACTGTGTCCATGAGCCAATTATTGGTGGCACAGCTAGGGGTATTTTGAAGAAAAACCCTGTTGTTTTTCAAAACCCGTGTATACACGAAAGTGAATATACGACCTTTCTAAAATAAATTATTTTGCTCTCGTATCTCTCCTGTACCCCCGGGCAAATCTCGAGGACGAGATTTATTTTAAGGGGGGAAGGATCTGTAACATCCCAAATTTATAACAAGGGTAAACCAGACCCAAATTTCAGAACCAACAAAAACTTTTTGAATTATTTCACAAGTGATTGTGTTTTCCTTTAATTTGTTCTGTTGGTCTTGTGTAACTTGTTGTTTGTGATTGTTGGACTAGTAGATGTCAACTCAAGACATCCACCTAGGTAAAAATTTATTTACAACACTGGTGACCATGTTATGACAAGAATTTATTCCATATGTCTTTCCCATTCTTATGTTGGCCAAAAGTTTATTTCAACAAATGATTTGGTTTTAGCAACAAACAAAATACTCTTTAATTTGAGACAGTGAAAGTATTTTCAAAAGTTTCATGTTTATAAAATATGGGGAACCATCTGTGATCTCCTGTCCTCTCTTCCACTTTGGCATTTATAAAATTCTTATTTTTAAAACTCCTAAGTTTCAACTCCTTTTCAAAAGAAATACTAGTGGGGAATATATCACCTCACATATTTTCCCTTTATCAAACCATTTTGGAAACTATTAAGTTATGGGTTGATATATCCCTTAAACACCATCTTGTCATGATTGGGTGTGGCCACTTTTATAAAGTAGCATTGTTAGTTATGGAAAAAGTGTGCGATTTATTCTTGTAGTTGATGTGTGTTGCTTGTTCTTGATGTTGCTTTGATTGTTGAGTGATTTAAATTCTTGCACTCAAAATTTGAAAATAGAAATAAAACACACAAAATGCAAATTGACAAATTTAATATTCCTCCAACAAGAAAATAATGTTTTCTTTCAAACAAAATTCAGAGAGGTGATAATTAAACCACTCTCATAATTTTCCCTAATATTTTCTCTCCCAAATTCTTTTTATACCAAAAACCCTTGTTTATACATATGAATCACAGTATGGAAATAAAATCAAGAAATTTGAATTAAAGTTTCACTGAAACATTTCATCGAACACTTGGTGGGCACTGCCCATGTTCTTCCCCAAATTCTGAAAACCGAAATCAAATCGAAGGATTGAGTGGACTATTCTTCGATTCCTCTCTGCCATCTCTCTCTCTCACCTCACTGAGCCACCAGAGCATGGAGAAAGCCAGCAATTTGGGCCAGAGGCTCGTGCCCGTCGACGAGCGCACGCCACCGTGCTGCTCTGCGCTGCGCCGTGCTGGCCGTCGCTGGCTTGTCGAGGAGAAGACGCCACACTGACCCCTCTCTGCCTCTCGCATCCCCTCACCTCTCACCGCACTCGTCAGGGCCAGAGGAGACCACTGCCTGACGCCCTGCCTCGCCGTACCACTGCAGCTCTGCGAAGTCGCCGTGTCCAGCCCGTGCGTGGACGCCGAGCCGTTCTTCACCACCACGGCACCCCAGCTCGCGCTGCTCGCCGCAGACTCGCTCCTGTCACCCCTCAACCTCTCCGACACGTCCACACCACCGCTGGTGCCCTGCAGCAACGCCAGCGAGCCGTCGCACTCCGCTGCCACGCCATGGACGCCGTCAGTCCACGAGCGTGCACGCAAGCCACCGTGACACCCCACTCCCTCTACGCCCCTGCAGAGCTCCCCTACGTCGCCACGACACCACACCGCCACCAATGCCTAGCTCTCCCACTCCCCAGACCCCTCTGTACCCCGTGCCATTGCCGGCCGTGGAGGAACTCCGCTATAAAAGCCGCCCCGCACCACCTCTTCTCCCCGCACCTCTCCACCACCTCTCACCCACTCCTCACTCTCCCGTGCACCGCCAGGAGGGCGGCCACGCTGCGGCATTTCTCGCTGCTCAAGTTGAGCACAGCCACGGGCTGCCGTAGCCGAAGGTGGACGACGACACGGCCACGCCGTGCTGCTGCTCTCACCTTCCCCTTTTCTTTGCTCACTCGACACTCGAAACACACCGCACTCACCCACCGTTTTCTCTCCTTGTTCCATGCCCAGGAGCCGCGCTAGGAGCTCGCTGGAGTGGCGCACGGCCGAGGAAGAGGAGCTGCTTACCGGGGACGATTCAGTCGATCCCAGCAAGCACAACTCACGCCAGAGTTTCCCCGCACCATCCGCCGTCGATCCCCCTCATCTCCGCTTCCACCCGAGCCCCAGGTGAGCGAATCGTGCCGCCCCGCTGTCGCCGGCCACGGCGGCGACGCCAGACCAAGGTCGTCGCCGATGGTTTGCTTGTGAGCCGTTAGATCTGCATCCAACGGTTAGGTACCGGTTCGGTTAGGTTAAGTCGCTGACTGGCGGGCCCCACCCGTCAGTCTTTTAATCTTTTTCTCCGCGCGGGAGAAAAATTCGTTGAGCCGCTGACATGTTGGACCCACTTGTCGGGTTTTTCAACATTATCCACTCCATTTTTATAATTCGAATTTCTGATAAATCTAGAATTCAATACTGGACCCAACTTTGAAAATCAATAACTCGAAAAATATAAGTCCAAATAAATCAAACTAAAATTCTCTGGTTAGCTTATGAAATTCTTAATCCAACCCAAGTGGTCTCATCTTGTTTGGATATACAACAAAAATACCGTATTAAAAATGCCACAGAAGGTATAATTTAGAAACTTGTTTGTTTCTGATGCTCTGTTAGTCCAAATGGAGTGATTCCAATTTTGTTAGCTTGGTATTGTGAGTACTTAGCTGCCCTAATGTTGGTAGATTTAATTATGCAGTAATAATTGTTTGGCATTAGATTGAATATAGAAAACCCTTCTGCACTGTTTGAATTAAATAAGATTAATGGTAAATCCAAATTAGCTGAAACCAATTTTGTTGGATCACATTTAGTTAGTACTATCTAATCCTAAATTGGCATAAATTTAGGAGAAGTATTATTACAGTAGTTAAGGATTTAGTGAATTTAGCTTTCTGTAGTAAAAGATTTTTAGTGCAATAACCTTTAACCTAAATAGACCTAGACCAATTTTGTTGGATTAGTTTTAATCAGAGCTAGTTGACCCTAAATTGGCATAATTTTGTGATCAACAGAACTTAAGTTGTGGAATTAAAACTTGTGTAGTTATTTCTGCCATAATTAAGTCTAGCTCAATTGCTAGTTAAATCACTTAAGTTAAAACCCAAATGTTGCTTTGTGTGTATGGCAGTAGCATTGTGTGGGACTTGAGTGTTGAATTGTTGTGATACTTGATTGAATAGTATAGTAATTGTTTGCCCTTGTTTGTTATACGACGTTTAGACGAGACCGTTGCCGGGACTTGCGAGGAGGAGTACTTTGAACAGCAGGAGCAGGAACCCGGGAACTTTGCTGAACAAGGCAAGCTACTTCACTGAGCTTGCATCTATATACATCTATTTTGATTTACCTGTTTTACTTATAAAGAGCATAAATGATTTCTGTGGTGTCTGCCACGAAAGCGATGATTTTGAAAACCTTTTTCCAAAATTACAAGTATATTGTTGAGGCACCCGATATAGAGGTGTTAACGGTATACAATGATTTCTAAATGAACTTGTTTTACTCCAAAGCCTTCTATGAAAATCTTTTGGTGGGATTACAAACCACCCAAGTTTTGATTAAAAGTATTTTTGCTCTGAAAAATTAGAAATGATTGTGAAAACCTTTTTAAAGGGTTTATGAAAAACTATTTTGCCACCTTATATAGAAGTATAAGGTAGTTATTTAAAACTATAGGATGGGAAAAACAATGTTTTCTCGAAACTCTCTTTTAAAAATACTTGGATAGACCTGCCGGAAGGTCGGTGCTCAGTTGAAGAAGGTTGGTGTTGTTTTTGAGAAAAATGCACATTGTGTCCTAGTACTATGACGACCAACCATTATCCTGTGCGACCACACTTACCCACATATGGGCAAGGGCGTAGTCATATAATTTGCTCGTGTTAGTACTGGATGCCTCAACAACGAGGATAACCTCGTTCCATGAGGGGATGGTCTGAGGACCTACCCCCTGACCTGGGTCCTCTTCAGTGTTGGTCTACCGGAAGCCGGTATGGACGTGTTTGGAGGAAGAGGATTGAAGGGCTCCCTTGGGTCCGCCGGGCAGAACTACGAGTCCTCACACTTAGTTCCTGAGGGTTTGAGTGTCGATGGAATGTGTCGTAGCGGCAGGGTCCTATACTAGCATGAGCAAAGGACAGGCTATGGCCGGGAACTCAACTTCGCATACCTCTGGTATGGCGGGACGTGGCTGACACGATGAGTGACCGGATGGGTGTGGGAAAAGCGTACTACCTCTGCAGAGGGTAAAACTATTCGAATAGCCGAGTCCTCGGATGGACAGTTGGAAGGCTGTCCTAAGACCATGTGCAAGTTTTGAGAAAGGTGTTGAGTTTTGGAAGGAAGTTGGCTGGAAAGGTTATTTCGTACCTGTACCAATGAGTTGGTTCGAGGTAGCGACGGGCTTGGAATCAGGGCAAGAAGTTGTTTTTCGAGGAAAAAGTTTTAAAAGAGATTTCTTACCCTTTGAAAAGAAGGTGTATTTTCGGGAAAAGATTTAAAAAGACTTCTTACCTTTTTAACCAAGATAGTGAGAAAACTACTTTCCAAAATGTCTTGTCTTCAACAGGATTTAAAAATCTATTCTTCTCCTTTTTAAATCATGATTTAGTGTGGGTTTTTTTCCTAAAAATAAAAGTCTTTGAAAATTAAAAAAAAAAAAAAACTAGTGCATGTTCCTGTTGGGGTAGTTTGCGAGTACAATCAAATGTACTCATATTGGTTTCGTCCCTGGCTATTGTCTTAGCCAGATTCCAGAGAAGAGCAGTTCGACGAGGAGGAGTTCACTGGCGTCTTTGCGAACTAGGGCGCTTCCCAGTCAGCTGCCTGTAGGGTTAAGGCGAATGACTTGGGCTCCACGTTGTTTGGTGATTCCGCTGCAAGCACCTGATGAAGCTGATCACTTCCATCAAGTAAGTAAATCAATTCGGTATGAATGGATGTTCTTTGGTTACCAAGTTTAATTGTGCTTCAGCGACGCACTGATCATGGGATCGCTGATATGTAGGCACAAGGGTATTTCGGACAGTTAGTCCGGGGTCCCCACAGTACCCGTCCCCCAGTCCTGACGCCCCGAAAGGACACGATATTCTGGGGTCTCAAATTAGAGATGCTCTTACTGGGGCAATTCAAATGACCAGGACACTTCTAATACAAATTCGTTTTAAAAATTCTTTCGGGGGCGCAGTGGCTAACCCGGAGACCCGAGGTCAACCCCCGTCGGGGGTAGTTTTCGGGAATTCTCATAAAGGCAGATTTCTACTACTCCCTCTGATCTGGAATGAGTGTCTTGGCTCTGTACAAATTTTGTACTACCATAGTACTGTTTCTGTGACACTTAAAGTGGACTGGAGGGAGTATATCATTGCCACCAAGGGATAGTCATGATAGGCTTTCATTTTTTATTAACGTGACCACCCAGACAGCGGTGGACAAGGACGCGGCCCGTCGCTCCGACACCCGTACGTTCGGCAACAGGCTATCTTCAACATTTGAATCCAAGCCGCCACCGCCCTTGGGTATCGGCGTATCGCCAAGAAACACGGGAGGCCTGCTTCTGGCCTTCTGCAGACGCTGCCCTGAACCAAAAGGTCAAACACGCTCTTTCATATTTGACGGACGGTATTAAGCAGGAGTACTGACCAATGTGATTAGATCATATTGCTACGTATGGATTTTGTAGTTTGTACACTGCTCGTCACCACCTACGTACTACTCACACTAAAACTCAGGAGTGTTCCCACAGGCTCATGCCACGCTCGTCCTCCGCTGCCTCCTCCGCCGTTGCCGTCCCCAGCCTCGGCGGGCTCATCATCAGCCCCTCCGCCATGCTCGCCAGCAGCCGCGGCATCTCGAATACGTCGTCCTCGTCCACCACACGCCCCTGGTCACCCGCCCTGCAGTTCGCCGTGCCCGACCCGGAGAAGCCGCCGTTGGCCTCCATCAGCTGCCGAAGCCCGGCAGTGTCATCAACCATTGAAGCCGCAGCGCTGGCGGCAGCCCGTATGTCGTCTGGCGCGCGCGAGGCCGGCGCAGGGTGCGACGTCGCCGCGCCGGGGAAGTTGAGGGCCGGGCCGGCGGCCTCGGCGCCACGGAGCGCCAATGCAGCGACGTCGTACGCGGCGGCGGCCATCTCTGCCGTCCGGTACGTGCCGAGCCAGATCCTGCTGGACTTGCCGGGCTCCCGGATCTCCGACACCCACTTGCCGCCGCGGAACCTGATGCCCCGGTACACCGGGTGTCGCGTGTCCGCGCGCGTCCGCCTCCCCGTCAATGCCACGCTCGCGTCCTGGCCGCCCTGCTCCATCCGCACAACCGAGACCAGCACACAAGACAGGACACAGCAATGCCCCACACACAAGAACGTTCAGAACAAGCTAAAACATTCGACAGTGGCAGGCAGGAACGTGCTGTAATACTACTTGGAGTCGATCACGGCGAGGGTTTAAAACAGGCAAGAAGACGGTGCCTTTTGGAGGTGAAGAATTGGAAAGAATTGTCATACGCGTGTAGGTTGCTTCCTTTGCTAGGGATTAGCTGGGGAGCACAAAGGTTTCGATCATCTTTTCGCTGGGGGTCGAATGGCGTGGCGCCACGTCCGGACCGTCCTAGGTTGTTAAAAATGTCTTTAGTGCGCAGGCATGGAAGATGTCTTTACAGGGCTGTTAAGAATACCCAGATACTACCAGACATGTATCCCATCAGTGTTATCCTAGTTGACTGGGGACAGTTTAGGTCAGACGGTCACTATCAGGTTGACCCGTTCTCCGGATCCCCACGACAGTATCATGATAATAGTCCACCACCGGAAGGATGAAAGCGAAGGAATCAGGAAAAAAATATATGAAAAATGGATTATCAGCGAGATATTTACAGATATAAGAGGATCTTTCAGTCAATACAGTGTTGTAAGAAAAGGGTAAAGAGATTTTACAACAGTGTAAAGACGACGCGATGAGTTCCCAACATATCAAAAGGTATACATACAAGATGCAACATGTCATATATATATACCGGCATTGCTTCAATCTCTGTTTTCGCGCCATTTTGAGGAGGAACAGGGTTGACTAATCCTTATTCTCAGAGAAGTGGCTAAGCCTTCAGCATCCTCAAATAGTCTTCGATTATGGACATAGCTGATGAGCGGTACCCAGAGCCGAAAAGGTTGTAGTGATTCAGGTAGTGGTAGAGGAGATACAGGTCCCTCCTCTTCTCAAAGCCTGGTTGCTTCGGCATCACCTGAATCAGAGTTCAATAGTAAATTGGCCCACGTGTCACAAGATGTGATTATTAGAGAGGCAAATACTCAGGGGTATGAACTCAAGGAGTACATCTCAAGGCGAGAACATTATTTTGTGCAAAAAAAAAAAAATCACAAGTTATGCCATATCTTATTGCATAATAAGAGATCAGTTTTGAAACAGTAACCCAGATGGTGAACGGTTTCAGAATTTACAGATGATCCCAAGAGCATTCTACATCTGCATGTGCTGGTGCTGGAAACAGATATGGAATGTGGATACCTCAAAATAGGAGTTATAGAATGCCCCTCCGAAGCCAGCACACCATGACATCCCAAACTCTGCTTCATTGTGTCCATCTGCAGGTAAAGAAGATTTGGTAAGGTTTGTTCAGAAACTGTCCATGGGTACTAATACATGTGTGCAAACACATTCATGGAATCCAAACAAATGAACAACCACAGGGTTTGGGTTTGCCTTCAAAGATAGTTTTAAAAGGAAATCAATAGGTTGCAAGAAATAATTGTGATTCTGGAGTTGGAGATACGGAATAGTGATTTTTACGTACAGTAGCATGCTGGATCCAATATTACAGGATCTCCGTTAGTATCGGAGCTTATGTTTCCATTCCACAAATCTCCATGAAGCAGGCATGGCTCAATAACAGCGCTATCGAAAAGTGGATGTATATTCTCGATCAAGCGCTGACCTGCACAAGAGGAATTTACATGACAATTAGTAGTATGATTGTAATATTCTACTCGGATAGGTTCTCGGTTTTGGCCATGCCCAGGATGGGTTCTTTTGGCCCCTCTGTAGCTTATAGCTACACTGCTTTTCTCTTTCTTTTTCTCTGCTTTTTTTCGTCGCTTTGTCAGATACTACTGTGGTTTCTATTTATAGAAATGGGAGGGGGGACCCTTACCTCAAAAAAAAGTGTGAACTATTACACACTCGCCAATTCTTAGTTAAGATGAATGATCAAATCAAGAGAGAAATGATGTGGACATGATAATCCTTTCTCCTACGTACCCTTTTCATATATATCTGAATCTCCAAACCGCTGTGATATCAACTCCAATTGGTATCCCAGTCTATGCTTTGAGTAAAACTCAATCCAGTCAGCGGTCCAAGTGTTAATTTGTGGAGTGCTACACCACGAAAATTGGAGGATTAGAAAGAGGAAAAAATAGTACTTCTGAGCAAACATGAGCGGCAAGCCACATAACTGACAGATATCAAATAATTAACTGTACCTTCCAATAGTATTTTCAACATAGAAACCATAGCCCTTGTCAGATTTAGCAGCTTTATGCATTTCAGCGAGCTTCCTTCCCAGAGCTGACTGGCAACAAACAACTTGTTTATGATAAATGATTTAATTGGGAGATTGTATTAAAAGGTAGGTTACCTTTTTCTTTGAATGGAAGGGGTTACGGGACAAAGTTACCTGGTCACCCCTAGAACGACCAAATTCAATAAACTCCATGATGATAAAAGAGCCGCCAGTCGGTAAGGATCCAACCTGTACCCAACGGGGCACAGAGTAAGAAATACAGTGGAAAAGAAAACAAGAGCGTAAGCAGCTAGTGAAACTACTAGAAGATGGTACACAACCTAAATGCGAAGTTGCTAGATAATGCAACAACCAACAACATCAGGATGAATAAAACTTAAATAAGAGTACAAAAGCCAATCGAATATCATCATACGCATCTAGTTCTGTTATATTTCAAAACTGAAAAAGAATTTGTATGGTTTGTGCACATTAGCGCTTAGTTTACACATGTTATAATATTGTGTAAAGTTTTATGCATCATACAACTTAAACAAGTTCTTGCATCTGAGTCTTTGCTCACCTTGTATGGCAAAGGAACACGAATTGACTTGGTGTCATACATTGCCTTCAAACTCAGAGCCTCCCCTTCGAACATAGCTGGACCGATACGCCTGGCATATAAATGTTTCCGTTCCATCGTCGGCAACAGTGAAATGTAGGAATAGTATGCAAATTTGTACCCGACGACATGATGAGTTGCTACTAGCATCGTGTCACAAGATGACGAGTTTCAATCAGAAGCTTGTTTTAGCACACCTGTTGGTCTTTACAAAAAAGGAGCCAGCATCGGTATTGTAGCGCTGGGCGGCGTTAATGCAGCCACCCCCGATGGAGCTTGTCCCTGTAATCTTGGTGGCCTTCCCCTCGGTGAGGATCCATTCCTTGATCGGGTCATCGCCCATCGCCGCCACTGCCCAATTGTGCAGAGCAGGTAAGAGTGACACATAAAACACAACGCGCAGTACATCACATCCACAGCCACTCTCAGCTGCAAGGCTACCAAATTAGAACTACAGCAAGCCATGACTGAAGCTGAACTCCAAATCCTATCCAAAATTCCTGCGGCGTACATTTGATCTCAGGTTGGGCTGTCCTAGGCAAAGACGGCAGAAGCCGAGAAGCATAAACACAGCAAAGCTAAAGTTCAGCACAGATACTGGGATACAGTGGGGCATAACTTTTGGCTGTGGTAAGCAGGCAACGAGGAGGTCGAGGCGGACTGACCGACGGAGGCTGCTCTTCGGAGGCAGGCGGAGCGTCGAGACGGACGGCGGAGAGGGAGGAGCGAGGCGGCGGAGGAGGTGGAGGGTGAGGAGGCGTAGAGCAGCGCCACGTTTGCCATCTCCGAGCACGGACGCCCGGAGCAGTACGATTGGCTGCCGTGGCTGGGGCCTGGGAGTGACGGGTTCCAGTCGAGCCGCTGGTGTGGACAAGTCCCGAAGCTGTCCTCGGCTTTCTCAGACTAGGCCCATGAGCCTGCTAAGCCCAATTATTGGCACAACGGAAAATTGCCAATTTCTGAAGCTATTCTTCCTTCTCTGAACTCTTGACGGAAAAATGCTGTGTTTATCCGTCAGTTCGTACGTCTGCAATCTTGTGAAGAACAATGAGAGAGACGTCAGCGGAAGAATGACTTATACCCTGAAATTCCAATTTTTGTCCTTCAGAAACAAACCAGAGGCAAATTATGATGTTCCCGTTTGCACAGCCGACCAAGCAGCCAAGAAATAGGACACAATTGCTTCGCAGCAAATTATTCGTGATTTCCATCTTCCGTTGTTAGCGAGCCACAATGGTGACCAATATCACCTCATTCTACAACACCAAGATCTCTAGTCTTCACCAGCTCCGGCATCCACCTCTTCCGCAGCAGCGCTGCAGGTGGCGGCGGCGGCATCAGGCGCATCTCCGGCATTTGCATCGTCTTCACATTCTTCATCCTCTTCCACAGACAGCGCGACGGGCACCCTGACATCTCTGTAGCTGCAGACGTAGGGCGCGTCGCGGCTGTGGTACGTGCCGGTCCACCTCCCCTCGTCGATCCCGCTCGCGTCCCACACGGAGGCGTACAGGAACATGGGCTTCTCCGGCCAGGGCTGCCCCTCGCGCCGCTCCTCCCTCCGGACCACCTCCCCGTCGACGCGCCACTCGATGGCCCCGGCGCCCCAAGCCACGGCGTAGTGGTGGAACCCGTCGGAGGAGTCGAAGGGGAGCTCGTGGACCATCTCCCTCCCGCCGCGGCCCGCGACATAGAAGTTGGTCTGCACCGCGCGCTTGTCGCCGCCGAGGAACTCGAAGTCGATCTCGTCCATGTCGGGGGACCCCTCCAGGGAGGAGAGGTACAGGTTGTAGTTGAGCCCCGCGGTGTCCCCGGCCGGGGCGCGGACGGCGGCGGCCACCGCGCCGCCAGGGAGGAAGCGGCGCCGGGACCGCCAGCGCGCCCCGCCGCGGTGGTCGTAGGTGACGTGGATCTCGCCGGAGGTCCGCGCGTGCTGGCAGGCGTCCGGGTGTAGTCCACGGCGATCCGCGCCAGCGGCTCCGTGCCGTCGGGGCGCAGGTGCTCGTGCTGCGCCGTGATGTGGCCGGACTTGCATTCCGATGTCATGATGGACAGGAGAGTGCAGAGGAGTGGGAGCGAGGTGGTGGGGTTTTGCTGTGCCGGGCAGGCGACAGTCGCCGCCATGGCCGCGCCGGCCACGTGAGCCTCCATGTGCGCACGCTACTTGACTGCAGATTTCCTAGCAAGTTCCTATGCCACTGAAGAAATGAACTCATGGCATTGATTCAGCTCTGCAATGACTGCAGGTTCAGACTCAAGTTTACATGATTTAGTGTTTACAAAAGGAGGCCACAAATCCTCAGACAGAGAAGTCTAAAGCTACAAATAGCCTTCAAGCAGGAAATTCCCATTCACCTCCTTGTGCTCCACATTCTTCAGCGGAAACGACTGGCTGCCACCAAACGCCAGGTCGCTCGTCCCTGGGCTGACCATCCAGACAGGGGAGAGCTCTACAACGACCTTCTGCACCAGCTTGTCCTCCTGAAATTTGTTCAGAAGCGATGCCAGGGCGCCGCCTCCGATGTCCCAGAAATCCACCAGCACGCTGCATAGCCCTCGATCCGCGAGAAGCCGAAGGATGAAGTCCAGGCTCATCTCATCAAGGACTGACACGCTGATGCCCAATGGCTCCACGGTGACAGGACTATCGGCCAGAACTATGGCGCTAGATGCGGACTCTTCATTGAGAGACGGGATGTGTAATTCGGAACCTTCGCCCCGTGCGATGATGATATAAAGAGGTTGCTTTGCACCGGCTTCCTGTGATATAGATAAGGTAGTCGTCTTGGCCATCTCACTTGAAATTATAACCCCGTCGTATTCTTTCACTAGCTGTGAGTAGTATCCTCCTGGTTGATCAGCTCCACTCCCGATTTGGTTGATGACGATTCCATTCATTGATAGTGTAGTTCTGATGTCAATGTAACAGAAAGACATCACAACCAGCATAGCACATTGTATTAAAACGAAAGGGAGCAGATAGCATGATATGCAATGGTGCAAAATGTAAGCATTACTACACTAAAATAGCAGAATCAATTAGCATTCTACATTTTAACAGAACACAGATGCATCCACCCTATACTTCAACCGATAGAACACCATTGTACTGTATTTATGGATGGGCAAAAATGCATGTACTGATATTACCACAATCTAGAACTCGAGCAAAATACCTCAAAGTTGCAAAGGCCTTCCCAGTAAGCATACGATGGATGTAAGCCTCATTTAATCTGAGGCATAGTGCTTCCTCCACGCCAACCCTCACATCTATCCCAGCGGCTCGGAGTTTTTCGATCCCTTTTGACGCCACAATAGGATTTGGGTCAGTCATCCCCACCACAACCTCCTTAACTTTGGCTTTGATGAGTGCTTCAGTGCAGGGAGGGGTCCTCCCATAGTGGTTGCAGGGCTCCAAACTAACATAAGCCGTTGCATTTTCTGCTGAATCCCCTGCATCTCTAAGAGCAAATACCTGCACATGGCCACATAGTAACAACATCATCCTTTGCTACAAGCCTATGATATAATGAGTACCATTATACTTTAGTGTCTTAAGTTCCATGTAAGCAAAAAAGAATGTGTTCTTACCTATAGCTAATATCCTTCTACTATAGTGGTACTAGTTACTATTTTTCAAAATAGCAGAAGCTGAGACCATATTGTTGTGTATGACTGAAAAACACTGCATACTCTTCAAAAATGACTAACTGATGCTCCAAAAATTATCATTGGGTGTTGTATGTACCGCTAGAAGTGATCAATTTATGACATAATGCAGTATTGCAACAGTAGCGAATAATGCAGCACTGTTTATTACTTTTTTTTCCTCTCCAATAGCACTGTTTATTACTATATCAACTAATACAAGATTACTAGAAATTAGGGGTCATATGAATATTTTGGGGAACTACTATGATGCCTAGTCATCATATGAAGATTAGGGGATGTCCTACCATACTCTGTTAATGTTGAACATATCAAGGTTCCACAGAAGTCACAGTTATCCAAATCTTACTTTAGAAATGAAAATCAACAAGATAATCTCTCCCAGTTTTATAGAGCAAACATAAAAAAACAATGTGTGAGAAGTGTGAACCTCGGCGTGGGGCTCGCCGGCTTTGGGGTGGAATCCCTCGCCGACCACTTGGCCGTCGCGGACGAGGACGCAGCCCACCATGGGGTTAGGGCTGGTGTGGCCGGCCGCCTTCCGGGCCAGCTCGACGCACCGCCGCATGTAGTGCGCGTCCATGTCCCCCGTCTGCGCCCGGCACCGCACGCCGGCCGCGAGATCCCGAGCGCCGCCGCCGACCGCGAGGCGGGAGCGACAAGGGGATGCTGCGGCGGAGGCGGGTCGCGGGGCGAGGCGGTGGCGCGGGGCGAGCGACGTCGCCATGTCAGCCAAGCCCAATCCAACAAGATGTGGCCGGGCCACCGGGAGCTCGATCGGAGTTTGCTGGGTTTGGGTGTCAGGCCTCTCTACCGAATTATTACCTGAAACTGAAAACACACAAGAGTAACAACTCACCCCCACAAAAAAAAAAAAAAAAATGAAGACAAGTTTCTACGGATTTAGTACGCCCTCGCTCAGTCGCCACGCCGCTGCCGGCGGTGCAGCAGTGGTGGGAGCTGGCAGACAAGCGTTGGGTTCACATGAACCCAATAAATCTTGTAAAATCAGTGTTAAATTTGTATTTAACACTGCACAAACACTATGCACACAGCAGGGTGAACCCAATGACTCTATTCTGCAGCTTCGCCACTGCGGTGCAGCGTCGGGAGCCGGCGTCACGTCGGGAACGGGAATGAAGGAGGAAGCCGGTCGGTGACTCAGGAATCTGCGTCGCGTCGGAGAAGCTGGGACATGCAGCCATGGATCTTTCATAATCACTTTGAGAAGCTTCAAAAAAAAAAGAGTGTACTCTTTGCTTGCTAGCACGAATAGGTGTGTGCATCTTGATTCTTGGAAATTTCTTCCTTGCCTCATGTTCAGATTGCAATTCACTTGTTCCTTTTATTTCCACCGTCCCGTCAAAATGCATCAACATGAAAATCTGATTTCAAATGGTTTTTCAGTGAACTGTCGAAGCTCTCACTAAGCTGTGTACTTCTCACTCCTAAGCAGGACACAACTCTCATATAACATTCATCCAATTTTCCTTTGAGCTTGTAGATACTGTTGATCTTGGTGGAAAGCGATGCCCCTGTTGAGTGGATCGAGTACGCGTTATATAGCGATGGAAGAAGCCCCATCGGTGGCATTTACAAGGGAGAGGAAACAAAGAGGTGGAAGAAGAACAGGAGCACTAGTGGAGCACTACACGCACGCACTAAGCAATACAATTATTGTTGAAACCCCCTTAATCTAAACCTTGGAAGCTATGGAAAGATTTAGATTATGCTTGAATTCATGAAGATCTCTGACTGGAAGCAGCTTGGTGAATCCATCTGCGATTTGATCTTTTCTAGATATGAACCGAAAATCAAGCAACTTCTTTGCAACTCGTTCTCGAACAAAATGAAAATCAATTTCAATATGTTTGGTGCGGGCATGGAATACTGGATTAGCAGATAAGTAGGTGGCACCAAGGTTATCACACCATAAACATGGTCGTTCGGTGACAAGAACACCAAGTTCTTTAAGGAGAGCTTCAAGCCAAATAAGTTTAGCGGTAGCATTTGCTACGGCTTTGTATTCTGCTTCGGTGCTTGAACAAGAAACAGTTGCTTGTTTGCGACCACTCCAAGATATCAAGTTTGGCCCAAAAAATATTGCGAGATCTCAGTAGATCGTCTATCATCTGGACAACCTCCCCAATCAACATCTGAGAAAACACTAAGAAGTGTAGAGGAGCTTTTCTGAAAAGTGAGACCAGTACTCAAAGTGCCTTTGATGTATGTGAGAATTCTTTTTGTGGCTGTCCAGTGTGTTGTAGTTGGTGCATGAAGAAATTGACATACTTTATTGATTGAAAAAGACAAATCTGGACGTGTGAGAGTTAAATATTGTAGAGCACCAACAATACTCCTATAATGTGTGCTGTCCTCAGGACCAAGAGGATCTCCATCTGTAATAGATAACTTATCAGTGGAGGACATGGGCGTGGGAACAGTGGTACAGTTTGTCATCCTTTTGCAAGAATTTCAGCAGCATATTTCTCTTGCGTTAGAATCAACTGATTATTTTCTTTCTTGACTTCAATGCCCAAAAAGAAATTTAAATCTCCAAGATATTTGAGAGCAAAGTGTGAACTTAGATCCTTTAGTAAAGCCGAAATTGCTTTGTCAGAGGAGCTGGTCACAATAATATCATCAACATAGATCAACATAAATATCGTGACGTCTTTCTTGTGATAAAGAAATAAATATGTGTCTGCTTTTGATGGTTGAAAACCAAGATCATGTAATTTTGAGCTGAGTTTAGAGTACCATGCTCGCGGAGCTTGTTTGAGACCATAGAGTGCCTTGTCAAGTTCACATACATAGTGTGGAGCTTGTGGATTTTCAAACCCAGGTGGTTGTTTCATATAAACCTCCTCTTCCAGAATGCCATGAAGGAACGCATTCTTAACGTCTAGCTGTCTCAAGCTCCATCCCTTGGACACAAAGATAGCTAACACAAGACGAATAGTGGTTGCTTTGACCACAGGACTAAACATGTCTTCATAGTCAATACCACATCGTTGCTTAAACCCTTTAGCAACAAGACGTGCTTTGTACCTTTCAATTTTACCATCGGAATTTTTCTTGATACGAAAAACCCAATTGTAGTCAATCTAATTCTTTGTGGAACTAGGTGGCACAAGGTGCCATGTTTTGTTTCCCATAAGTGCGTCATATTCTTCTTGCATAGCATGATGCCAATTTTTATTTCCAAGAGCTTCAGAAACATTGCGTGGTTCATCTGTAGTAGTAAGCATGCACCAACGAATAGTTCCATCGGTAAATTTTCTTGGTTGTCGGATACCTTTTTGAAGACGTGTGTGTGGTTCAGCAACATGAGGGAGCACATGGCTAGCAGGAGCAGAGGATCCAGACGAATCAGAGGCTGGCAGGGAATCTGCATTGGTGGATTCTTCTGGCACAGAGGATCCTGTGGAGCTCCGTGTGTGGCGATTTGAAGAAGAACGCGATGCAGAAGATCCAACACCAGGGGACCGCGGGAATCTGGAGGATGATGCAGACGGCGACGTGTCGCCATCAGATTCGCTCGGAGAGGATCTGCTGCTCGGGGTGGGCGCGGTCCGTCGAGGAGACGCGACTGGCGTGTCAGTCTGACGCACAAGGGTTGTCGGCGTCGGATTCGAGGACGATTGATCACCAGGAGTATCTGTACGGGGATCCCCACCTGAGAAAATGCTGGGTGTACCCGGTGCTGTCCTTGAAGCTCCATTTTGACTCGAATTTTCAGCAGAATTTTCACTTTGTACTGTACTTTGGCTGTTGGGTTCATAATTTGCTGCAGGTACCTGTAAAGGGTTAGGGGTAATAGGCACAACAAACATGTGGTTATCAATATGCTCCCCCTCATTATTGGATTTTGGTGAAGGTAAACGAAGAATTTCTTCTTTGAGCCGTCAACCCACATTAGGATTGAGACGGGCAAAAGGAAAAACACCTTCATCGAACACAACGTCACGAGAGATGTACACACGGCCACTAGTGATATCTAGGCATTTTACCCGTTTATGAAGAGGGCTATAACCTAAGAAAACACATTGTTTGGAGCGGAATGATAGTTTGCGAGTATTATATGGGCGTAGATTTGGCCAACAAGCACAACCAAAAATACGAAGTGACTCATAGTTTGGTTGAATATCAAGGAGTTTTTCGGTAGGAGTCATGTGGTTCAAAACTTTGGTGGGAAGTAAACTAATAAGGAAGGTGGCGGTGAGAAAAGCTTCATCCTAAAATTTGAGTGGCATGGATGCATTAGCAAGTAATGCAAGACCTACTTCGACAATATGACGATGTTTTCGTTCCGCGGAGCCATTTTGTTGATGGGCATGAGGGCAAGAAACATGGTGAGTTATTCCAACTTTTTTGAAGAAACCATTGAGTTTTTCATATTCACCACCCCAATCGGGTTGCATAGTAATTATTTTGCGACCAAATTTTCGTTCAACAAGTTGCTGAAAATTAAGAAAGACTTGATATACATCAGATAGTTTCTTGAGCAAGTATATCCAAGTAAATTTACTGAAGTCATCGATGAAGCTTATATAATATTGATAACGCCCAACAGAGGCAGAAGCCGGACCCCAAACATTCGAGAAAACTTGTTCCGAAGGAACGGTAGACACACTAGTAGACACCGGATATGGCAATTGGTGACTTTTAGCTTGTTGACAAGGATCACACACATGGGGATTTATTTCAAGAGAGTACTCAAGTTTATTTTTCCTAAGCACTTGTTGAACAATAAAGGACGACGGATGTCCTAGATGACTATGCCATGTTGATGAAGAGGGCTTGATGGTGATGAAGGCACTCTTGGAAGACCCCGTGGAAAAAAGGCACAATAGGGTATAAACCACCATAACAGGGTCCTCTAAAAAGAGTTTTCTTCGTGGCCTGATCCTTGATCAAAAAGAAGAATGGGTGAAATTCTAGAAAAACATTGTTGTCTAGAGCAAGTTGATGAACAGATAGAAGATTTTTAGAGGTATTAGGAACATGTAAAATATTATTAAGAGAAAAGGAATTATGACGGGTGTGCAAAATTGATTGACCAACATGTGTAATTGTCATACCATTACCATTTGCAGTGTGTACTTGATCATTTCCTGAGTAATTCTCTCGAGTGGTTAATTTCTGTAGCTCGCCGGTGATATGATCCGTGGCACCCGTGTCGGCGTACCAATTTGTATCCACTCCATAAGATGCAAGATGAGCATTTTTGTCACCCGACGTGGAATCATCATCTTCATCATTATTGGAGTAACGCCACCAACATTCACTTGCCGGTTGCCCAAACTTCTTGCAAATTTGGCATGTGACATCTTGATGTGGCGAAGGAGTACGACCACGTCCACGACCATGGCCATGACCTCCTCTGTTACTACCACGGTTCTGATAATACAGACGTTGTTGCTGTCCACCTTGGCTGGCAGGTTGACGACCATGGTTACGGTTATAGCCACGATTGTTGTAGAAGGGACGTCCACGAGAGGCAGCATTAGTTGGGGATGTAAAAGGACTAGAGTCCTGACTGGATTCAGACATCATCAGTTGACGATAATCGTAGGCTGAGAGTTGAGCGCACAGATCCTGAAGAGTGGTACTCGGAACGGCATTGACAGAAGCGACCAAAGATGTGTATTCAGGACCATCGAGACCCTCCGAGTATATACTCCTTCAATTCTTCATCTGTAATAATGCGACCAGTAGCAGCCAATTCGTAGGAAAAACTTCTCATTTTTTAGATGTATTGGAAAGCAGACATATCCTGTTTCTTGGTTTTGCTGAGAGCAGTGCGTAACATCCCCACTTTTGCCTTAGACTTAGAAGCGAACAGAGCTTCAATGGCTTCCCAAATTTCAGAAGCATGGTGTAGACCATATATGTGTGAGAGAAGATCTCTGTTCATTGATCTTGTCAGAAAGCTAACGACCTGTTGGTCGCGTGTTATCCAGGCGCTATAGGCCGGATTGACAACAGAAGAGCCCTTAACCTCAATTGTTTTGGCAGGGGCTGGATCGGAGCCCTCCAGGAGCTCCATGACTTGCGCTCCTCGCAAAGTCGGAAGGACCTGCATCCTCCAGTAGAGGTAGTTGTCGCGAGACAATTTTTCAGATGGAAGACTTCCTAGCGCCGCCGCCAAGGACGAAGCGGTGGAGGAAGAAGCCATCGGGAGGGAGGGAGGGAAGATCGGCGATCGTAACCGCTTCGATCGATTTTTTTTGTGGAATCGGATCTTGGCTAGACGAGGGAAGAGAGTGCTCTGATTACCATGTTGATCTTGGTGGAAAGCGATGCCCCTGTTGAGGGGATCGAGTACGTGTTATATAGCGATGGAAGAAGCCCCATCGGTGGCATTTACATGGGAGAGGAAACAGAGAGGTGGAAGAAGAACAGGAGCACTAGTGGAGCACTACACGCACACACTAAGCAATACAATTATTGTTGACAGATACTATCTAACCAAGTTTTCTTATGCGCTTTATGTCTCACTAACAAACGTGTCCGTCCGTTGCAACGGGAGAATTAAATCTATGTCATGGCTAGGCATGATAAAAGGTGCAATCAAATTAATCATAGAATGTGCATTCCATGTCTTCCATTATAATAGGAATCCACCATAAAATCATTAAAAAGTTTTTGGATGCAAAATACTTATTTTGAGATTAAATTTTGTTAAACATAAAATTGGATATGCGTTTTGTAGGAAAAAAAGTTATACTAAAATGTGTTGGGAATATTTTATTGTGACGTCACATCGAATTAGGTACCTCCTATGAAAAATCCCACTATCTTATGTTGGATTTTGAAACTCCAAATAATTCAGATACATGATACGTTGATTTGAAAGAAAAAAGATCCAACGTTACCTGTTTGGGCCAAAGTAGCCGGCTCAACTCTCTCTATTTCTCAAGTGCAGCCCAACCAGCTAGCCAAGCTGAGCAGCCACGCCCATCCAGCTCTTCCCCGAAGACAACTCGTTGTCGTGCGCAAGATCCGGTGAGTTGATAGAGTCGAGTCACCGGTGAACAATGCGGTGCCTCGTGTTTTCTTGACCATTGGATTGAAAATAGATAAACTAGATCAAACACCGCAGCATATACACTGTAGATGGTAGTGTACCGAATGTACTATAGATGAATCGTTGTAGCAATATTCTGTAGAAGGGTCTTGTAGCATTATCCTGTTCACATGCATCCGATCCATCAATGTTTTATCCAACGGTGAATATGGGTTAAGGCACCATACTGTTCTTATGTGCCTTGCCTCTGTCAAGGTACGCCAACCTGGGAGCTCTTTTTTTAGGAACACTCCAAAGCGACGCGGACGTGTACAGTCGCCTGAACAGCCACTTCATGTGCCGCTTCAGAAACGGCCCAATACAAAAAGGTCTTGTTTATTTTTTATTTTTTATAATCTGAATAACTTATAAAGTCTAAATGTTCTAAAAATCTGAACAAAATTAAAATTTGAACAGTCTGAACATTTTAAAACATGATTTTTTTTACTCTGAACAATTTCAAATTTGAACATTTTTCGAAATTTGATTTTTTTTGAAATATATGAAGAATTTTTGAATTTGAACAATTTTAAAATATGAACAAAAAATTTATTTGAACCATTTAAGATTTCGAACATTTACAAAAAGAAAACGATGAACAATTTTAATCTAAACAAAATTTTAATTTGAACTTTTTCGATTTGAATTTTTTTGAAAGAAAAACCAAAAAAAAGAAAAAAAGGAAAATAAGAAAAAAAAAACAGAAACAAAAAACGAAAACGAAAACGAAAAAAATAAGCAGAGAAGAAAAGGAATGGAAAAAACGCCCGATGGGCTGGCCCACCCGTGCCTTACTCAGGCGACACGAGCCTCAAGCGTCCCATGCGGGCTATATATATGTTTTGCCCCGGGACCACATATTGCTCCTACCGTTTTCGTGGTGCTTGGGCCTTGCTAAAAATTGATCCATATGAGAGTAGTTCGCATGCACAAATGATCTAACAAACCAATCCGTGTTTCCATCCGTGGATTATGTGCACCAAATTCGTCCTCCTAAATCATACTCCCTCCGTTCCAAATTAATTGACTTGGCTTTGTATAAATACGGATGTACCTATACTTGTATAGTGTCTAGATACATTCGTTACTAGACAAATGCATGTCAATTAATTTGGAACGGAGGGAGTACTTGCCATCAGCCGGTATTGCCAAATTCGGTCGCCATGTTGTATCCCAGCTTTTCTCGTTGGCCTCTATAAAATCACTTCATCAGGATCTCCTCTTCCCAGATTTTCCGCATCCTCTCGTGCCTATAGCGCCGACGCCGTGCTCGTCTTCTCCGCCTCCGGTTGTCCGTTGCCGTTACTTCGATGTCCACCACTTGTCCCGGTCCTTCTGCACCAGTTCCTCTCCATTTTGGGGTACTCGTTAAGCTGGAGAAGCCCTTCTTACCGGTGGTGTGGAATCCGCACCGTACACCACGGCCGCAGTCTCGCCCCTCTTGTCATGCCGTGGGAGCCGACACTTTTCTCCCTCGAGAGCGCCGCTGCTTGGTCTTCGCCGTGTGTTTGTGCGATGCGTCGTACGGGGCAGGTGTGCGTCTTGGACTGCGGTCGTCATCGGCGTTGGATGTACATGCAAGGACAAAGATGTATATTATGTATAGTTGATCATATCAACGCGATTGGGAATACGCGCGGGAAGAACATGAACTCCGATCCAACAACAACAGGACGGCCAGACGGTGGAAGGGCAATTGCAGATGACAACGTACATGAAAGGAAATAAAATCTGAACCGATATGACTTACGGGTGTTATGTTGGGTAATATTTGTCAACTTTGGTGGCAAATTGATGACGTACCAAACCAAATCGTGGAAGTCTTAACACTTTTATTATAAGGTAAGATAAGATATTGTCAAATGCTTTTTGAAATTCTACTTTGTCCTCAGAGCCATACATACATTCACTAAAATCAGCGAGAATATGAGAGTGGCCCTCATCTTCATATTCATTTTCATCTTCATATTCTCATTGCTATATTTCTTTACATGCTTGACAAGATTTTGCATTATATGAAAGGTTCACAATCCATGATATGATTATGTGAAGTTGTTCCCGATAACTTTCCCATTTGTTGCGTATTCATCCATATAAATAGTTCTAGGTTGCCTCCCATAATGTGTACCTAGGATGCTCTCAAAAAGCCACGTACATGAGTCACATGTTTCATCATCAAGGGGATCTTCGTCGGTTGAGGTCATATCGACGGTGACCGCATACCACATGGAGGAGAGATAAACGATGACCGCAACTCTATGGAGGCCAGATGGACGATGTCCTCGACTTTGTGGAGGACAGGCCGACGACACCGAGACTCCATGGAGGCTACATTGGCCACAAGCACGACTCCGTGGAGGTCATTTGTGGCCCACACCCACTCCACATCGAGGACCCCTACCGGCTCTTCATATCTTCCCCACCTTCGGATTCTCGAGAGTGATGACATGCCATTTACTCCTCACGGCCTCGAGTTCGCTGGTTCTACGGTGAACATGGAGGGTCTATGGCGTCGGAGGTATTTGGAACCTATAAAACAGTGAACACCTTCGAAAAATTAAAACATTGGGCTTAGAACATCACACGTGTATTTATTTTAGGGAAAAGAGATCTTTATATATCAGTATAATAAGAGTTTACAATTTCAGTCTCAACAGTAGCAGTAACATCCGGAGGTATATGCCCCATCCAGAAGATATTTTCACCTGATAATATAGCTACAGCAGCCAGAACATGAGCTGCTTTGTGGCTCTCTCTTCCTATCTATACCTCTTATAAAGCAAAACCCCACTAGAGGGTCATTTAATTTGTCTATCTTGCCATGCAACATATCCACATCATCAGAAAAATTATAGCCATCTGATCTTAATCCTCGGTCATATCTCTCCGTCCAAAGCAACAACACGGACACGTGAAAAAATAAAGCATAGCGCCACGAATTTGTGCGGCCGTACCGTCACCCTTCGCCTTCCTCTCGATTCGGCAGCTCTCGCGTTAATCTCCTCTTAATTCTTTTCCCATTCTCCTTCCCTACCCACTAAACTCACCTTGCGGTCAGACGGCCGATCAACCTTCAGCCCCCAGCGAGGCTGCACGCCTGCACTGCTTCCTTATCATCCGTCCCCTTCCAATGGGTCTGCAGGTGCCACTTTCTCCTTTTCCTCTCTTCCCTTGGTTTCCTCCCGTATGAGATCTGTGAGGTATTTCATCGTATCAAGCAAAATAACTCATTCCACTTGCAGCCAATCATCATGCTCGCTAATCAATTAATTCGTTCATGAGTTCTCCCTATGCATGTTAATATGATGTTTGGATGGGCATGGCAGCAATCCAATTGTGCTTTTGCATATGGATTTAGAAGCGGTGTTCTACAATCCAGATTCAAGCTTTCTATTTAAGAAATTACTCTCTTTATCAGGTAGATACAACATCAGATGTTAGTCTGTTTTCCCACACCATCCAGCTATGTTCATTAAGATGACGTGACCCATGATGCAACTGATGTAAGTTCACTGAATTCTTTGCTGTGGTCACGTGTTTATCTTTTTTCCTTTATGTATAATTCTTTTTTTCGCATTTTCAGTGCCTGGACAAACAGAATTGTAACGTGCCGGATGTACTCATTATCTATTTTTGTAATATGTCTTCAGTCAGTTTCATGGATATGACACTGTTAAGGATTTTTTTTGTACATCTACATGATCAATATACTGGTAAGCCCTTCCCCAACCTTCTTATTCATTTTTTTCGTGTCTAAATAGTTTGCAATGCGTACTTTCGACATGTACACAGGCTATGTATTTTTAGTATGTTAGATCATATATACCGTGTCATATAGCACGTACTAGCATTCGACTTATCACAAGTCATACACAATTATTTAAACCACTTCTAAGAAATTCACGCTGCAACGCGCGGGGAATTTTACTAGTTTTCACAATATCAAAGCGGAAACAATTCCCTTGGATCTTTTTAATATCATCATACACCTTCCAGAAGCGAGACAGGCCCTGGTTCTTGCGCTCAATAGCATCTACGATAGAGGCGTTGTCAGATTCAGGATAATCGAGGCATTTTGAACATCCTAAACGCTCTGGAGACCAAGGAGGCACGCATTAGCTTTAGCTTCTGGAATGTCTTGGCATGTAATATGAGCAGCGTTTCTTGCCCAAAGAACCCTCCGAGTGTGGTCTCGGCTGATACATCCGTCATGTTTCATGCACTAATCAGTTATCACAAAAGTCCGGACTGATAAGAAGGGCTAGTACAATCCACATATACTGTAACAACATCCAATAGAGCATGTACGTACTGTCCAGCTGAAACGAGGAATCCACATCCTGTTGCTGGTACAGACCACTTCCCATTCTGATTGATATCCAGAACAGGAACCGAGCTATCTTCTCTTTTACAGAGCTATCACACACGTGTATTTTGATCCAACTGCGTGGAACGAAAACTCCTTCGCACACGGTTTTGTTGACTGTCAAGTTGCAGCAACCGTTGCTAAAAATTGGATTGGTGCGAAAAATGATTGGGTGGTATATAAACTGGCATGTTTGGTAGGCATGAGTTGATCAATTTGATGGATTGATACCGTCATATATGTAAATTATTAGGTTCGTTAATGATTATTGATCGAGCCAGTGATATGCACTTCATAACGGAAGATAAGTCCTAGTGCCAGCTAGCAATGATATGGACATACGACTTGGTGTCTCAGGCTCCAAGTTAATTTTCTGAAATGCATGCTCCATGGAAAACTTTCTCTCGTACAAATGACTAGGACAACAGTTATGTTAGGTGACCAATAAATTATTAACATAAACTCGGTTGTCATTAACATTTAGTGCAAGTTGTGCTATGAGAACAGGAAAACACTATTTTCCAACGTAGAC
The DNA here is from genome assembly GCA_947311845.1 of Poa pratensis. Classification (NCBI taxonomy): domain Eukaryota; kingdom Viridiplantae; phylum Streptophyta; class Magnoliopsida; order Poales; family Poaceae; genus Poa; species Poa pratensis. The sequence continues at coordinate 5,745,367 of CAMZMU010000054.1, forward strand.
CATTAGTTAGCAGAATGCTTGGTCTATACTTTTGGTTAATGTGCCATGTTGCAAAACAAGAAAACACATTTAGTTGTACCAAAAAAAAGCCATTGCTAAAAAATGCAGTTGTACAAGAAATGATTAGGCAGTGTATATATTGGCATGTTTGGTAGGCAAGACTTCATCTATATGTAATTTTTTGGGTTCGTTAATGATTATTAGGCCAGTGATGTGCACTTCGTAACCGAAGATCATTGCTAATACTAGATAGCAATGATACGGAAGTACGAGAGGCTCGCTTACGGCCAAGCATGTTTTTTCTCTAATCGATAGAAGTTCTAGTACGACTTGGTGTGTCTAAGGCTCAAATTATTTTTTCTGAAAATGTATGCTCCATGGGAAGTTTCTCTCGCATAAATAACTAGCACACCAGCTATATGTTAGGATAAAGTCACATGCCATTAACATTTAGTACATGTCGTTCAATACGAAAAGGACATAGGTAGACCACTAGCAAAATATACTTGGTCTCTACTTTGGTCTAATGTGCCATGTTGCAAAAAAAGAACCCACATTTAGTTATACCCAATTCATCATGCTGGCTGCTTGAACTAGTCTTTGTCCGGATCAGACATGCACCCACGACACCCACGCCACAATGACATGCTGCGAGGTTGACCTAGGCGCCTATATAAGCATTAGCTCCGGTGCATGTATTCCAGACAAGCATACCGCCTGCAGAGCTAACCAAAGATGGCTTCCTCCACGCCTTACCTTGCCCTCCTCTTGTGCCTCACTACTTTTCTGCAGGCATCGCTTACTGCGGCAAATTACCCCCCGCACGACCCACCACCGCCGCCCCCGCCGGCTGAGCTGCCGGAGTCCGAGGTGAGGGAGAGGTTCTCCAAGTGGGTGATCAAGTACTCAAAGCACTACTCGTGCCAGCAGGAGGAGGAGATGCGGTTCCAAGTCTTCAAGAACAACACCAACTTCATCTTCCAATCCACCAGCCAGAACCCTGGTAGCGGCGGCGTTGGTCGCGGGAGGCCGAGTGGCGGGGGGACCGGGACCACGAACACGGTCTTCATGAACAGGTTCGGCGACCTCAGCCCCAGGGAGGTCATCGAGCAGTTCACCGGTCTCAACAACACCGGCACCTTCCATGCCGCGTCGCCCACCCCCCTCCCCTACCACTCCTGGAAGCCGTGCTGCGTTGACTGGCGCTCCAGCGGCGCTGTCACCGGCGTCAAGGATCAAGGCACTTGCGGTAAGCTATTCCTTCTTATTCTTGCTGAGTTGAGTTGGTTATATGTGTACATGCATGTTCATGTTTGCTCAGTTACTCGATCGTGTCGTCTGGAATTGAAATGGCAGGATCGTGCTGGGCGTTTGCGGCGGTGGCGGCGATCGAAGGTATGAACAAGATTAGGACAGGTGAGCTGGTGTCGCTGTCCGAGCAGGAACTCGTGGACTGCGACACCAGGAGCTTCGGATGCCAAGGCGGCAGCTCAGACACGGCCATGGACCTCGTGGCCGCCCGTGGCGGCATCACGTCGGAGGAGAAGTACCCATACCACGGATTCCAGGGCAAGTGCGACGTGGACAAGCTGCTCTTCGACCACCAGGCGTCCGTAAAGGGCTTCAAGGCCGTGCTGCCCAACAACGAACATCAGCTGGCGCTGGCCGTAGCCATGCAGCCCGTGACGGTTTACATCGACGCCAGCGGGCCTGAGTTCCAGTTCTACTCCGGTGGCATCTACCGTGGCCCCTGCTCCGCCAATGTGAACCACGCCGTCACCATCGTCGGCTACTGCGAGGGGCCCGGTGAGGGAAACAAGTACTGGATTGCCAAGAACTCGTGGAGCAATGACTGGGGTGAACAGGGATACGTCTACCTCGCCAAGGATGTGCCCTGGTCCACAGGCACCTGTGGCCTTGCCACCTCGCCCTTCTACCCCACAGCTTGACCACGGCCGCAATAAGTGTGTGCTATCTAAGGAATTTCTTCTACTATTTCGTTTTGGTAATGCAATATGTTTTTTACTACTACTTCCCTTTTGATCAACCAGTTGATCATGCATGTATTAGTATGGCCTGAGAATAATAAATTTCTGAAATAAACATGTTGTTCTCGAAGGGCATTCGTTTACAAGCAACACACATGCACCCTCAGCATTTTTACACGACCCTTAAATATATATGATCATGTGCCCGCGGAGGTGACTACCAATCAGTGCCGCGTCTTTCAGCACAAAAATCCCATACCACTTGTTAGCCCCTCGACAAGGATGCAATTACGGACGAATTCTCTTGCTCGAGGAATTGCTCCGAGCAGGGTTTGGTTATACAAGCAGTGGTCGTAGCCGTGTTCATCTAGTCAAGTTCGAACGTTACACACATCAGCCTATTTTTCCTACTCCAGCACCCTGTCTTCAAGAGAGTAGCATGTCCGTGGAAGCCACGACATTGGGTTGGGTTGGGCCTCTTCCTCCAATGTGGGCTTGGGCCTTGTAAATATACCAGTGGTGCTACAGTATTCCCCTTTCCTTAAATTTATTGGCTTGGGTTGGGCCTCTTCCTGACACAATCGACTTTGGCAATCCATGGAGTTTATGCACATTGTCCATGAAGGGAGTGGTAATTGTGGAGACTGTGAAGGGGTGATGCAAGCCAACGAAGTGCGCATACATGGACAGTTTGTCTAAGCACACGATTGAAATGCTCGGATCTTGGGAAGTCCGTGAACAAAATCCGTATTCATCGTCTGCCAAAACTGTGTAGGCACCCACAAAGGAGAAAGGAGTCCTGGATATCGAACATGCTGTGATTTTTCACTTTGATAGATCAAACTATCCTGGCCAGCGAGTGGTGCGTTGTGTTGTACGGTTTTTGGCCGGTTTTCCTTATAAACTGTCCAACTCTTTTTCGGCTTAATCAATAGATTGTCTAAGTTTCGAAAAATAGATCAAACTATCCTGGACGAACTGATGCACTTGTTGTGTCATTCCTTTCCAAAATAAAAAATTCTGGAGACGGCGGCAAACTGTAACTGCATCCTGGAATGACCACCAATTGGGCTAGCATGCATGGAAGGCTTCGATAATCTTCATAGTAAAATCTCTATAAGATGGTAGCGACAACTAATTTTTCTAACGATTCAAGATCCGAGCATTTCAATCGTGTGCTTAGAGGCTGTGCAGATTGGACTGCCAAACGAGTCAACAGAGGCTGTGCCTCCTCATTATGGTGACACATGTCGTCAATATCATGTAACCTTGCAGGCTCTAATTGCGAAATTGACATAAGAGTCTCATCACGTTGTTGGCAATGGGATTGCGTGTCCAGAACTCTGTTTTCACTCTCTTTTTTGTGCTTGATGCAAAGTTGTAACCCTAATAACTTGGTGACCAACATTCGCTGCGAGGGCATGTGCAACTGTTGGTCTTTGAGATGAGCCAAAATAAGATGATCTGTTTGGATCAAGATTTATGCATGTTGGAGACAAGTATTCCATTGGTCGTTTGGCAAAAGGATGACAATGTATTCCTTATCATAGGTTGGGAGGCCACGTGTGCGTGGTCCTAATCCTTGACTGACATAAGCCAACTGGTGACCCTCCTCTAATAGCACAGGTCCTACACCTGAATCGTCGACTAACTATTTTTATAGCAGTGAAATCTTTAACGACCCTTTCAAGATCAATAGGTATGCTTCTATTATTGTTAACTTTCCATAAGAATTACCATATGAATTTATAGAATTAGGAAAATATGGCCTAGGATTATTACAAAATTTGTTACTATAAGCGTTGTCATTAAAATTTATTGCGTGCAATACAATTAACATCAACATGATCCTTATCTTGTTCTACCAAAGAGGCTAATGGACAGTTATTAGGATAACATGATCATGTCAACCTTTTCAGTTGGAGCTCATCAACAAAATTACCTTCTTACTAGTTGGAGCTATTTCAACGTGCCATTGAGAGTAATTTGCCATCATATCATCAAGAAGTTTAGTTGCTTCTACTAAAGTGATTTTCATGAAGGTTCCACCCGGAACAGAGTCCAATAGATTCCTGGAAACATAGTTTAGTCCTGCTTAAAAAGTTGGAACCACCATCATTATTTAGACCTTGAGTGGGACAACTTTTAACCATAGATTTCATTCTTAACCAAGATTCGGCAACATGCATATTCTCAAGTTGTTTAAAGTTCATAATTTGGTTTCTCGGTTGTATGATTCTAGCAGGAGCACATCAATACTATTTTTAGTAAAAGATAGCAACCATTTATTAACTCTAGCTCTTAACAAAAAATGGAAATAGCTTCAGTTTTATAATTTATCATTCTACCTATTTATTTTTTGTATGTCACATAACTCAACAAATTTATTTAAGTGAGAGGCAGCATCTTCATTATAGGAACCAGAAACTTATTGTTCCTTAATTACTAAGTTTGGCAAAGCAAACTTAATTTCATATTATTCTACCTTACTACCAGGTGGAGAAATAGGTGTGCCTATGAAATCATTACTGTTCGTACTAGTAAAGTCGCCGAGCTTGGTATTTTCAACAGAAGTAGCCATAATAGCAAGTTAAAACAAAAAAGGTGTAGTTGTTGGACTTTAAAATATCTTGTTGTTTTTGAGTTTTAAGAAATCAAATAAGAAAATATAAGCTAAATAAAAAGTTACTAAGAAAGATTGATAACAAGAGAGCAAATTGGAGGTGCTTAGGTCCATTAGTTGATGATGGTATCTCCCTAGCTATGGCACCAAATATTCGCTTGATACTTCCGCAGAAGCTGCTGGGAACCACCAAGTGGAAGGGATGTTCTCTGTTGAGAAACAAGGTTTATCCAACTAGTAGGAAACACAAACTCGACCAAGTTAGCGATCATGGAACAAGAATGGAACCATAAAAAATTATAGATACGTTTGAGGCGAATCACTCGCCGCCAAGAGCAGCGAGTTGGGTGGCGCAGTATGACGACGACACGGCACAGCACATGCCATGGGCACTACCTCGAGCGACGCCTGGGTGGAGGTCGCAGTTGTCCATGGTGTTGTTATTGTTGTTGAACCGGAGGCGGAGAACAGGAGGGGGATTGATTTCACTGGAGAGAAGATTAGAGAAGAAGATGATATGAAAGATATGCATCTGTCATGTGGGCCCAAATCAAACAACCTGGGTTTGATCTGACTCGTCAGAGAAATTCAGATCTAACATACTTAAAGTTCAGAATAAACCACGATTTGAAAGTTTGGTGTGCTGATTTCAGGGATTCAAAATTTGAGGTTCGATATAGATAAGGGCTACAAGTTCAAGTGTGATTTGGAAGTTTTCCTTTCTTTTTGCATTTGAGAGCGAATAGTGGACTAGGATCGAATAGTTTCTTAGTTGTCTGTAACGTGGTGCTTTATGACATCGTAAATAGTGTCTTCACCGATCCTTTCTTTAACACTAGTAAACGTGTATGTGCAATGAACGTTTATTGTAATCTAAATTCTGTATGCACCAAGTTTACAATTTAAATCCACGTGAAACCGCTTTCTAATCTTCCACGTGCAATGACTTAGAGGACATCCTTGTACTTGGCGAGTTTAAATGCTGATTGAATAAACTTATTCTCAAACTAAACTATTTCTGGCAATCAAGCATGCTCGTGACCACATCAAGTTTCTGTCTTGTGCCAATAAAAAGAAAAATGCAGTTCCACATGTAAGTTGGCTCCAAAGGATTATCTCTGCCGTTCATTCCTGTGAGATCGGACGGTAGTTCTTTGGTCAAAGTTTTCACCCGCATTTGCACAAGAACCCTCACCATTACAGCATTTTACAAGTTCTGATTTTTCTCTCCCCTCCCAGTTCCCAGCTTTTTGTATAGAACCGTACAGTTTTTAAAAAATATTCTACCATTTGTTTTTCTCAAAAAATAAATATAAAATAAATATTTTATATTGATTGTTTCACAAATTTCAATTCACATAAAATTAAACAAATTTTTCATAGAATTTTAAAAACCATTATAGATTTAACAAAGTTTCACCATTTTTTCACAAAAAATATCACACTTTCACATAACATTTTTTCGAGAGAATATTCAACAATTTGTTTTCTGAAATAATGTCATATAATTTATTTTCAAGAAAAATTCAACATTTTTTCGCACAGATTTTTTCATATAGATCTTTTCTCAAGATTTCATTTCACAAACAATTCATACAATTTTCAGAAGTGTGGTATTTTCATATATTTCGTTCATGTTCCATCCCAAATTCGAAATTTATGGTTTTTTCATATGGTTTTTTCATCCGAAGACTAGTTTGGAGATTAATTTAATGAAATGATAGTTGAATTTTTTTTTGTAGGAGATTAAATCGATGAACGAAATTCTGAAGATTTTGTAGAAGATTAATTAGATGGAACAAAATTCTGATGATTTCGTAGGAGATTTTTGTAGGAATGTTCAAAAGAGTTTCATTTCTGTTTCGCTTCCATTTCAAATCTCTTAGATCAATTTTTTCACCAGGAGATTAAGAATTTAATTAAGATACTAACAAATAATATAACATAGGATTTTTCTACGTATTACTTTTTTCCACCAGGACTGAGATTGAACAGAATATTATTAATGATCCATCACGATTTTTGAGAGTAGCAAATACATTTTTGACAGAGGATTTGCGGAGGTATCAAACAAAAATAGATATGGTACACAACGGTATTCATAAAAAAAGTACATATGAGTTCATTTGATTATAATAGAGTTAAATGCACAGGACTGAATAACAATATTCTTACAAATCCATGAATGAAGTATTCATATAGATAATAAGCACAATTTTATAGGTAATGTAGCAGAAACCATGCGAGAAACAGTAGCGAAACACGAAACAAACTGCTAATGTGTTCTGGATCTGGAAAAGACACCTAATGATTCATACCTAAATTATACCCTAATCACAGAAAAATTCAAAACAATACAACTTATAAAATCCAAAAAGAAAAATGAGAATAGCCCAGATCCGGGCCAAAGGAGCCCAGATCCAGGCCCAGCTCGTTCGGGTCGTGCAGCTCGAGCCTGGTCGAGGTTGCGGCCCAGATCCAGGGCCACCATCCGGATCTAGTGGATCTCCTGGCTTCGCCGCACCGCTAGGAGGAAGCGTCGCCGGAGTTGAGGACGACGGGGGTCGAGGTCGAGACGAAGCGCGAGTTCGAGACGGATCCGGCGGTGGCGGCGGGAGCTACGGATCCAGCCGACGAGGTGGGCGGCACACGGGATCCGGCAGCGGCGGCGGGACCGCCACCTGCTCCGTGTAGCTCATGTCGTCGTGTCCAGATCTAGGCGGCGGTGGCGGGACCTCCACCTACCATCCACGTCCAGATCCAGGCAGGCCGTGGACAGATCTGGGGCCAGGTCGGCGGCGGCCAGGAACCTCTCCGGCTGGAGAGCGACCGGTGGCCCAGTCCAATGAGATGCGAGGGGGCCAGTAGGGGCTCGGAGTTTGCTGGGTTTGGGTGTCAGGCATCTCTACCGAATTATTACCTGTAAAAATGTAAAAATGATATTCAGATTGCAATTCATTTGTTCTTTTAATTTCCACCGTCCCGTAAAAAATGCATCAAGAACCGAACAATATGAAAACTGATTTAAAATGGTTTTTCAATGAACTGTTGAAGCTCTCACTAAGTTGTGTACTTCACTCCTAAACATGAGAGAACTCTTATATAACATTCATCCCATTTTTCTTTGAGCTTGTAGATACTATCTAACCAAGTTTTCTTACGCGCTTTATGTCTCGTATTGTCAAATGCTTTTTGAAATTCTACTTTGTCCTCATAGCCATACATACATTCACTAAAATCTGTGAGAATATGAGAGTGCTCCTCATCTTCATATTCTTTTTCATCTTCATCTTCTCATTCATATATTTCTTCACCCTTCAGTGGAGATAATGCCTGACAACATTTTGCATTATATGAAAGGTTCACAATCCATGCTATGATTCCCTGAAGTCGTTCCCTATAACAATTTAACTTTCCCATTGCTGCGTATTGACCCATATAAATAGTTCTACGTTGGCTCCCATTATGTGTAGCTAGGAATGTCTAAAAAAAGCCACGTAAATGATTCAAATGCTTCATCAAAGGGGATCTTCGTCGGTCAAGGTCATATCGACGATGACCGCGTACCACGTGCAGGAGAGATGAACGATGACCGCGACTCTCTGTGGAGGCAAAATGGACGATGTCCTCGACTTTGTGAGGCCAGGCCGACGATGCCGTGACTCCATGGAGGCTAGATTGGCGACAAGCACGACTCCGTGGAGGTCATTTTTGACCCTCACCCACTGCACATCGAGGACCCCACCGCTCTTCATCTCTTCCACACCCTCGGATTCTCGAGAGTGATGACATGTCATTTATGGTGAACATGGCGGATCTATGGCATCGAAGGCATTTGAAACCTATAGAACAATGAAGACCTTTGAAAAAATACAAAATTGGGCTTAGAACATCGCACACGTGTATTTTTTTAGGGAATATATCAGCATAATAAGAGCTTACAATTTTAGTCTCAACAATAGCAATAACATCCGGAGGGACAAGCCCAGGGACGGAGCTAGGGGGGGAGGGCTGCTGGGGGAATGGCGGGCCCCTATGCTTAATTTTTTGGGTTAAATACACCCAAAACTATGTGTAGTTTATCTCTAAATGTACCTAAATTAACTCTAATGGCCCCCTCCAAGTTACAAGACGTGTATTTGGCCCCCTTGCATATGATTCCTGGCTCCGTCCCTAGACATATACGGATATACCCCATCCAGAAGTTATTTTCACCTGATAATCTAGCTACAGCAGCCAGAACATGAGCTGCTTTGTTGCTCTCTCTTCTTATTTTCGCAATATCAAAGCGGAAACAGATCTCTTAGATCTTTTTTAATATCATCATACAACTTCCAGAGACGAGACAGGCCCTGGTTCTTGCGCTTAATAGCATCTACGACATAGGCGTTGTCAGATTCCAGGATAATCGAGGCATTTTTAACATCCTGAACGCTCTGGAGACCAAGAAGGCACGCATTAGCTTCAGCTTTTGGAATGTCTTGGCATGTAATACCAGCAGCGTTTCTTGCCCAAAGAACCCGGCCAGTGTGGTATCGGCTGATGAAAAGGATAAGTACAATCCACATATATTGTAACAACATCCAATAAAGAGCATGTATTAGTGTCCAGCTGAAACGAGGCATCCACATCCTGCTGCTGGTACATACCACTTCCCATTCTGATTGATATCCAGAACAGGACCCGAAGCTATCTTCTCTTTTACAGAGCTATCACACACGTGTATTTTGATCCAACTGCGTGGAACGAAAACTCCTTCGCACACGGTTTTGTTGACCGTCAAGTTGCAGCAGCCGTTGCTAAAAATTGCATTGCTGCGAAAAATGATTGGGTGGTATATAAACTGGCATGTTTGGTAGGCATGAGTTCATCAATTTGATGGATTGATACCGTCATATATGTAATTTATTAGGTTCGTTAATGATTATTGAGCCAGTGATGTGCACTTCATAACAGAAGATAAGTCCTAGACTCCTAGCGTACCAGCTAGCAGTGATATGGAAATACGACTTGGTGTCTCAGGCTCCAAGTCAATTTTCTGAAATGCATGCTGCATGGAAAACTTCCCTCGTACAAATGACTAGGACAACAGTTATGTTAGGTGGCCAATAAATTATTAACATAAACTCGGTTGTCATTAACATTTAGCGCAAGTTGTGCTATGAGAACAGGGCAACACTATTTTCCACCGTAGACCATTAGTAGAATGCTTGGTCTCTACTTTTGTTTAATGTGCCATGTTGCAAAGAAAAAAACATTTAGTTGTACAAAAAAAAAACCATTGCTAAAAAATGCAGTTGTTCAAGTAATGATTAGGTAGTGTATATATATGGGCATGTTTGGTAGGCATGACTTCATCTATATGTAATTTTTTGGGTTCGTTAATGATTACTAGTCAATTTGGCGCGGCGGCACGCCGCACCCGTTGTACTTAAAAATGCTGAAATCCGTCGGAATTTATCGTTTAGGGTATCTTGAAATACTTAGAAATTTGGAATGGTTAAATATGCTTGTATTTTGGCATGAATGTGTAATTTAACTTCATAAATTGAAGTGGTCAAATATGTTCGTATTTTGTCGTAAATATGTAATTTAACTCCTTAGTTGGAGGAAATATATTGTATTAGCATTTATTAAATTCAATCCATATTTAGAGGAAATGAATGTGTGTTTTCTTCAAATATTCATCTAATCAAGCATTATTTAAATTTAACTACATAATTAGAGGGAGTTAAGTTCAATTCGAGAATTTATTAAATTGGACTGCATAGTTGGAGAGAGTTAGTTATATTATCTCTAAATATTAACCTATTTGAATTGATATAATTTGTTTGTATTTTGCCTTAAGTATTTAATTGAACTCAATAATCAGAGGAAATGCATTATATGAGCATTTATTAAATTCAATCCATAATTAGAGGAAATGAATTTGTATTTTCTCCAAATATTCATCTAATTAAGTTTTTTTCAATTTTAACTACGTAATTAGAGAGAGTTAAGTTGTATTACCTCCAAATATGTTAACTAAATTGAAATGATCAAATATGGTTCCATTTGCCATAATTTTTTTATTTAACACCATAATAAGAGGAAATATATTATGGTTATCTCCAAATATTAGCCAATTTGAGCATTTATTAAATTTGTCTGCATAATTGGAGAGAGTTATGTTATATTATCTCTAAATATTAATCAGTTTGAAATGATATAATAAGTTTGTATTTTTGCCTTAAAAATTTAATTTAACTCCATAATCAGAGGAAATACATTATATGAGCATTTTTTAAATTCAATCCATAATTAGGGAAATGAATTTGGATTTTCTCCAAATATTCACCGAATTAAAATCTTCAAATATGTTTGCATTGTGCCATAAATAGTTAGCATTTTTTTGTGATCATTTTGATTTTTTTTTCATATTTTCTGATGGGTAGATTTAAAGGTATTGATTTTGCAGTATTAATCATTTTCTGGAAATTGTTTAGATGAGCTGGGCCCACCTGTCAGGTTTTAAATTTTTTTTGTTAATTTTTCTGGGGAAAAAGGAAAAAAGCTGACAGGTCGGGCCCACTGTGACGTCGTGATGACGTCAGCAGTAGCCGGGCCTGCCACGGCGTCGACGGCAACGACCACGGCTGCGCCGCGCCACCGCGAGCCGGGACGCGCCTGGACGCGGGCTACCCGCAGGTGGCGGCGCCGCCGCTTTTAGGTCGCCGGAGCGGCGGCGGCGACGTGCGGGAGCGGCGGCGGCGACGTGCGGAAGCGGCGGCGGACAGCGCGCACGGCGGCGGCAATTCCGGCGACGACGCGGCGTTTCGGCACCCGATCTGTGGCGAGGAGGGAGAGGCCGTGGCGGCGGAGCTCGCCGTGTGCTCCGATCTGAACGGGGAGGGCCGGAGCGGCGAGGGCGTGCGTCGGCGTCGCCGGCGACGCCGCGGTCGCGCGGGAGAAGAAGGAGGGAGGGGGAGGTCTATGCACGCTTTTGCACGGAGGCCCCTGGGTTTTTTGTAATTTGTAACTTAGTCCTTCGCGGGGTTTTTTTTTGTTAATTTTGTGCGCCAAAATTCGTGCCGAGGGGGTGACCGGCTGTGACCGGGTTACGTGTCACCCTGTGATTGGAAGAAATCCGCGGGGGTACTGTAGCATCTACAGTACCTTGCGGGAGGGGCGACGTGGGCGATTCCTGGCCGTTGGATCGTTCGGATCGGACGGTCCAGAAAAAGGGGTGACGTGGCTCTGCGGAGGTGGGGTGATCCTTTCCAGCCTTTATATATAGTATCTATTAGGCCAGTGATGTGCACTTCATAACCGAAGATCATTGCTAATACTAGCTAGCAATGATACGGACGTACGAGAGGCTCTCTTACTGACAAGCATGTTTTTCTCTAATCCATAGAAGGTCTAGTACGACTTGGTGTGTCTAAGGCTCAAATTAATTTTCTGAAATTGTATGCTCCATGGGAAGTTTCTCTCGCGTAAATAACTAGCACAACAGCTATATGTTAGGATAAAGTCACATGCCATGAACATTTAGTACATGTCGTGCTATACGAAAATGACAGACGAATATGCTTGGTCTCTACTTTGGTCTAATGTGCCATGTTGCAAGAAAATAACACACATTTAGTTATACCAAATTAATCATTCCGGCTGCTTGAACTAGTCTTTGTCCGGATCAGACATGCACCCACGACACCCACGCCACAGCGACATGCTGCGAGGTGACCTAGGTGCCTATATAAGCATTAGCTCCGGTGCATGAATGTATTCCAGACAAGCATACCGCCTGCAGAGCTAACCAAAGATGGCTTCCTCGACGCCTTACCTTGCCCTACTCTTGTGCCTCACGACTTTTCTGCAGGCATCGCTTACTGCGGCAAATTACCCGCCGCACGACCCACCGCCGCCGCCCCCACCGGCTGAGCTGCCGGAGGCCGAGGTGAGGGAGAGGTTCTCCAAGTGGGTGATCAAGTACTCAAAGCACTACTCGTGCCAGCAGGAGGAGGAGATGCGGTTCCAAGTCTTCAAGAACAACACCAACTTCATCTTCCAATCCACCAGCCAGAACCCTGGTAGCGGCGGCGTTGGTCGCGGGAGGCCGAGTGGCGGGGGGACCGGGACCACGAACACGGTCTTCATGAACAGGTTCGGCGACCTCAGCCCCAGGGAGGTCATCGAGCAGTTCACCGGTCTCAACAACACCGGCACCTTCCATGCCGCGTCGCCCACCCCCCTCCCCTACCACTCCTGGAAGCCGTGCTGCGTTGACTGGCGCTCAAGCGGCGCTGTCACCGGCGTCAAGGATCAAGGCACTTGCGGTAAGCTATTCCTTCTTCTTCTTGCTGAGTTGAGTTGGTTATAAATGTACATGCATGGTCATGTTTGCTCAGTTACTCGATCGTGTCGTCTGGAATTGAAATGGCAGGATCGTGCTGGGCGTTTGCGGCGGTGGCGGCGATCGAAGGTATGAACAAGATTAGGACAGGTGAGCTGGTGTCGCTGTCCGAGCAGGAACTCGTGGACTGCGACACCAGGAGCTTCGGCTGCCAAGGCGGCAGCTCAGACACGGCCATGGACCTCGTGGCCGCCCGCGGCGGCATCACGTCGGAGGAAAGGTACCCATACCACGGATTCCAGGGCAAGTGCGACGTGGACAAGCTGCTCTTCGACCACCAGGCGTCCGTCAAGGGCTTCAAGGCCGTGCCGCCCAACAACGAACATCAGCTGGCGCTGGCCGTAGCCATGCAGCCCGTGACGGTTTACATCGACGCCAGCGGGCCTGAGTTCCAGTTCTACTCCGGTGGCATCTACCGTGGCCCCTGCTCCGCCAATGTGAACCACGCCGTCACCATCGTCGGCTACTGCGAGGGGCCCGGTGAGGGAAACAAGTACTGGATTGCCAAGAACTCGTGGAGCAATGACTGGGGTGAACAGGGATACGTCTACCTCGCCAAGGACGTGCCCTGGTCCACGGGTACCTGTGGCCTCGCCACCTCCCCCTTCTACCCCACAGCTTGACCACGGCCGCAATAAGTGTGTGATATCTAAGCAATTTCTTCTATTTCGCTTTGGTAATGCAATATGCTTTTTTACTATAATATACTATTTCCCTTCTAATCAATCAGTCGATCATGCATGTATTAGCATGCCCTGAGAATAATAAAGTCTGAAATAAACATGTTGTTCTCAAAGGGCTTTTGTTTACAAGCAACACACACGCCGACTACCAATTAGTGCCACGGCTTTGAGCACAAAAATCCCATACCACTTGTACGTTAGCCTCTCGACAAGGATTCAATTACTGATGAATTAGGTCAAAAAAAAATACGGATGAATTCTGTGTCATATCCCATGAATGGACATGAGCAAATCAGTACCAACAACACACATAGATGGATACTGTATTCCCGGTGTATGAATTAGATTCACCAAACCAAGGTTCACAGAGGGGATACAATCTGGGAAGAGCACAGAATCAGGGTAGAGGAGCAAGAGGGATACACTCGTACGGACACGAGGGGTGGAAATGAACCGAGGAAGAAGAAGACTGTTCTGTTCTGATTTCCTGCCCCTTCGTGTTGACCAAGGATGTCTCTTTATCCCCTTCTCTCCATGCCTTGCTCTGTTGGGCCAAGCCCAGGTCAGCAGTCCATCATTCGATTGTGGCCCAAGGGGTACGTGGGGTCTTACACTACCGCCCGGCAAAACATTGCTTGTCCCCAAGCAATGCCGTGTGCATGTTGCAACAGGGTGTAACTCCCACTTAGGCATTGATGTCATCTGACCTTGCCACGAATTGGTACAGCTGACACATAGACTGATACTGTACCTGGATCCCAAGGTATTAACAAGTCATCTAGGCCTATGGTCAGACCGTATCCTCAAGCACACAAATCCTCTACATCCTCCATGATTGTTCAACATGGTTCGATTCTTTGTCACCATTCATGGTCGGCGAGAGCCTGCCCGGACCCCATTGTATGTGTGCATCCAAAACCTCAACACAAGGCACAACAAGCATGATAGCTATCACGTGTGTGTTGAGCTCATGATTCAGTATTAGCACACTATCCTCTTCACTAATCTCAAACAGATCCATACGTGCATTGGCTCTCACACTTGTAGATGTCAGGACCGAAATACGACATATCATGTGTATTTGCTTGTCTTTGGTCAAGCTCAAGTTCTGACCACGAAGCTGATTGAGAGAACAAAATTTTCCTCCAGTGATAACTGATCAACCATATAGGTGTAGTATGCTTTGACCTTCAAACAGCTCACGCTGAGCAAAAAGTGTGAAATAGGTGAGCTTAGAGCCAAACTCACAATCAGGGAATGTGCTTGATAATAAATTCTCGTAAGTGGCACCAACTGCACTCAAATCTATAGACAATTTCCATTGCTTAAGCAAGCTGGAAAACATCATGTAATGACCATTTGATACAATCTGACCGCTGCTCTGACTAGCATAGCTGAACCACTGGACCATGTGCCACTGCTTCTCATATTCAAAACTGCAAGCATTTTGGAACCACGACTTCTTCTTTGGTGGCATAAGCTCGCTATTGCACCTAAGTGAAGTCACATACCGACAAGACGGCAGCAGTAGTGACTTTGGTGCAGGTACCCCACCTAACCATGGTTGGTTAGGCAGCCGCGGTGGCAGTGAGGATGACCATGGCAGTGGCTTCGGAGCAGATTCTTGGCCTACACCGGTGTCCCAAGGTAAATGGACATACAACATGACCAGATTTCCACAGCTATATCATCACAGAATGCCACAAAATCAGGGGATTGTATTGCTAAGAAATTCTCACAAGTGGCCCAAGCTGCACTCAAGTCTGGAATCATGCTATGTGGTGAAAACAAATCTGTACATACCAAGTAGAATTGAGCCCTCATACGCACATACCACAGTCTTTGCTGCCAACTGGAAGTGTTCTCACCACTAGTTTGCTCCAACAACTCAGATTGCAACTCTTCTCTACACAGCTGGTTGCCAACCCCTGGGTCCCATGGTAAGGTGATAGAGAAGCAGACTATAGACTGGACTTGATCACATGCAGAGTATTGTTGCCAACAATAGAAACCCCCTTGAGCATGTGCTAACTGTAGTAACAGCCGAGACATGGTAGTAAAACATGTTTGGACCCTCAAACGGTTCCCTTGCAGCAGACGAAGCATCAATGCATGGTCCTGAAGCGATTGATACGTCTAAAACGTATCTATAATTTTGATTTTTCATGCCTGTTATATATTGATTACCACATGTTTATCTTACACTTTATATATTTTTTATGTATTTTCTGGGACTAACCTATTAACAAGATGCCACAGCGCCAGTTTCTGTTTTCTGCTGTCTTTTTGTTTAAGAAATTATATTCTGGAAATATCCTCGGAATTCAACGCCGATTTAACTGATTTATTTCTGGACCAAGACGAAGCAGTAGCCCGAAGGAGAAGGCCAGCCGAGGGAGGCAGGCGGGCCCACGGCGCGGCCAAGGGTGGGCCCGCACCCCTAGCCCGCCTGACCCCCCTGGGTGCCCTCCGACGCCGCCCTTTCGCCTATAAATCACATCTATTCAGGAAACCCTAGACACCCGAGCGAAAATCCACGAAAAGTTCCGCCGCCGCCGTCATCGTCAACCCTAGTTCGGGAGGGTTTCTGCAGTTCTTCCCGGCACCTTGCCGGAGAGGAAATCATCACCGGAGGGCTCTACATCAGCATGCCTGCCTCCGGAGTGATGCGTGAGTAGTTCTCCATGGGACTACGGGTCTATAGCAGTAACTAGTTGGTAGTCTCTCCACTTTGTGCTATCATATTTAGATCTTGTGAGCTGCCTAACATGATCAAGATCATCTTTATGTAATGCTATATGTTGTGTTTGTTGGGATCCGATGAATTGTGAAGTTATGATCAAGTTTGTTCATCTATCTATATTATGTTTTATCTATGTTTCTGCATGCTCTCCGTTGTTAGTAGACGATTTGGCCAAATAGATTCTAATGACTGCAAGAGGGGGTATTTATGCTAGATAGTGGGTTCATGCCTCTAGAAGCCTGAGCTTGATTGACAGAAACAACTAAGCATGTAGATGTGCTGTTGCCACTAGGGATAAAATAACCGATGCTTAGCTTAAGGGTACTGTTGTTAAGTCTAATGTGTTTGTTTACATTACACACTTTGCTTAATGCTATAATCTGTTGCTTACAACTTAATACTCACGGGAGACCCGGAAGCTATGCCGGAAGTGGATTATTAGTCGTAGATGCAGCTAGTAAGCAGTCTATGTATATTGTTGTAATGCCCAATAGATCTAACAATGAACAAGTTCTTATCATATATTGCATTGTCATGTGTTTGCACTTTGTCAATTGCCCAGCTGTAATTTGTTTACCCAACATGTATGCATATCTATCTTATGGAGAGACACCACTAGTGAACTGTGGACCCCGGTCCTTTATTTCATACTGATACAAACACCATTTTCACCACGCTCTACACTTGTTTTCTCGCTGTTCCTTTTTGTGTCCATCATTATATTCCACACCATACGTTTAATTCTTTGTATTCAGCAAGCCGGTGAGATTGACAACCTTCCTGTTTCGTTGGGGCAAAATAGTTTGATTGTGTTGTGTGCAGGTCCACGTCAGTAATCCTAAACGGCGCCGCTGACACCTTTCTGAAGCTCTCCCAATTCCTACTGGTACGATTAAACTTGGTAGATTCCAAGGAAAAACTTGTTGCTGACTACATCATACCTTCCTCTTGGGGTCTCCCAACGAACGTGCGTTTCCACGTCATCAGCGACTTGTACAAATCAAGAACATGGCTCGTATCTTATGGTGTGATACGAAAACGACTAGGCTGATGCTCGTAGAGGACTTGGAATGGAGATTTCCCTTCAAGAGATGCATATAAACCCGTGGTCTACTAGTACTCCCCAGTGAGAGCCACAAAGCCCATTTTGTGGGGGCAAGCATGCGTGTGAAACAACATAAATAAGCTTACAAACACTAATTCACACGTTGAGTAGTATTGTATGTATGTGGATGATAAGAAGAGATCATTCTTATCTTTGTGCCTATACCGACGCAGACAACTCTCTCCAAAAACGACTGGTAAAGATACAATCACGGTCTGACACGATCGACTTTGGCAATCCATGGAGTCTTTGCACATTGTCCATGAAGGCAATGATAATTGTGGAGACTGTGGAGGGGTGATTGAACCCAACGAAGTGCGCATACCTAGACAGTTCGTCTACCCTGAAAAGCACACAATTGAAATTCCCGAATCTAGGGAATTCCCTGAACAAAATTCATAGTCACCGTCTGCCAAAACTGTGTAGGCATCGACAAATGAGCAATGAGTCCTGGATCATGTAATATTGCAGGCTCTGATTGCGAAATCGACATAAGGGTCTCATCAGGTTGTTGGCAATGAGATAGTGTGAACGGAACTATGTTCTCACTCTCATTTTTGTACTTGATGCGAAGTTGTAACCCTAATAACTTGGTGACCCACTTTCATTGCAAGGGCATGTGCAGCCGCTGGTCTTTGAGATGAGCCAAAATACAATATTATGATCTGTTTGGATCAAGAATTATGCATGTTGGAGACAAGTAGGTCATTGATTGACTAGCAGAAGGATGTCCATGTATTCCTTATCATAGGTTGAAACCCCACATGTGTGTGGCCCTAATCCTCGACTAACATAAGCCAGCGGGTCACCCTCCTGTAATAGCACAGCTCCTACATCTGAATCGTCAAAATTTTCTTTGTAGCAATGAAATCGTTAACTAACCTTTCAAGATCACTAGGTATGCTTCTATTATTGTTAACTATACAGATTAAGAGAATATGACCTAGGATTATTACAAAATTTATTCCTATAAGCATTGTTCTTAAAATTATTGCAGTCAATACAATTAAAATCAACATGATCCTTATCTTGTTCTACCAAAGAGGCTAATGGACCATTATTAGGATCAGTAGAAACTTATTTAGAAGCAAGCAACATGATCAAGTCAACCTTTTCATTTGGAGCTCCTCAACATAATTACCATCTTACCAGTTGGAGCTCTTTCAGTGTGCTTTTGAGAGTAATTTGCCATCATATCATCAAGAAGTTAGTTGCTTCTAATAAAGCGATTTTCATGAAGGTTCTACCCGTAGCAGAGTCCAACAGATTCCTGGAAAATAGTTAAGTCATGCTTAAAAAGTCTGAACCACCAGCCAATTATTTAGACCTTGAGTGGGACAAATTTTAACCAAAGATTTCATTCTTAATCAAGATTTGCAAACATGCCCATGCTCAAGTTGTTTAAAATTCATAATTTGGTTTCTCAGTTGTCCGATTCTAGCAGGAGCATAATATTTACCTATGAAAGCATCTTTGCATTTTATCCAGAAATCAATACTATTTTAGGAAAAAAGATAGCAACCATTTATTAACTCTAGCTCTTAAAATGGAAATATCTTTAGGTTTATAATTTATCACTAGATTTAGGGGTGCGACTTGACGCACGATCCCCAAGCCCTATATTGACGACACACCATACACAATGGTAATAATTAACGGGTAGAAAAAGTTATATCCATATGTAAGGTCGAGTACCAAATTAGACACAAAAAAATCTCGTGTCGGTAAATGATATGCAAGCAGCAATAAGAAAACGTAGGCCGGATTTAGAGGTACGCCTTGGCGCACGACCCCCGAGCCCTGTGTTCCGACACGCCATACACAATGCTAATAATTAAAGCATACAAAAAATTATATCCATATGTAAGGTCGAATAACAAATTAGACAAATAATTGACACAAAACAATTTCGTGCCGATAAATAACATGCAAACATCAAGGAAAAAACCTAGGCCACAAACATTTACGTCTCACGATGACGCCTCCTACCGACCAAATACAATATTTCTCTCTGCTGGCAGGATCCACTCGTCTGTTTGATACGGGAAGGAACAAAGATCATCATTACACCCCGGTTCCACCACACTGATTACGGACGATAAAACATTAAATAAAGCATCAACCGGCTCATCCAGATCTCTTTCGAGGGCACCAAATTATTACTACGCACACAAACGATTCATACCCACGTTACGACAGCCAGGTCAGTCAGAGTTAGCCATATCCACCCCTATCTCCCCCGGCTTCATCTTCCTCACCGCAACCCTACCCTGACGTCATACATCGAAACCGACATACTGCCACCACGTACAAAGTGGTTCTACTCCACACGTTCCTCGTCCATGGGCTGTCGCTGCCGTGGTTGTATTTCTTACTCGAGCTAACATAGGAAGCAACTTCAGCACATCAGTGACACGGTGATGAAATGGGAGCTTTCGCACATGTCTTGGCGATCTATACAGTTTCTTATTACAACCTATAAGAATTCTCGATTTGATTTTTTAATAGTCTTTCTGTTTTCTTTTCGGTTATATTGTTCCATCAATGAAAATTAAAGAAGAATACAAATGTGAAACACATGATTGTGTTTTTTTGAAAGACCAGATTGTATATATTTAGCTCATTGCCTTATATAGATTTTCTCTAATTATTAATGGCTTTATTATGCCTGCATGTGCGTGTTGCTTACACTTCCTTAGTCCAAATATTGGAAGATTTTACTATCTACCTTGTCTCATATATGAAGTGTCTGTAGTTTGTAAGAGCATCTCCAACCGAGCCCCTCAAAGCAAGCCCAAACGCCCGGGCGGTCCACCCGGACAGCGTTTCGGCCAAAAACCGCCACCCAACCGAGACCCCCATAGCCATCCCAAACGACCGGGTGGTCCGGCAGCACCCAAACCCAGCCCATATCTGGGGCGGGTTTGGGGCCATCCGGACGTGCCCGGCCGCGCCGGCCGCCTGTCGCTGACAACTCGGGTCTAGCCGGAGCGTAGGCTGACCGGGGGCGTCCACGCGTCGGGCGACTCGCCGGCGTTAAAATGCCGCTTCCTCTATCCCCTCCGTCGAACCCTAGATTCATTTGCTTCGCCCCGCTTCACCTCCTCCCCTCTCCGGCCACCTCCTCCTTTCCTCTCATCGACAATGTCGGACAACTCCGGAAGCGTGAACTAGGAGGATGCGGCGAGCTCGGCGCCGGCGGTGAAGAAGGCATTGGAGAACGTGGATGAGCTTGCCTTCCGCCTCGGCATCCTCCGCTCGCTGGAGGACACGGGAGGCTGCAGCTCGGCGGCGTCGCCACTGGCCAATGGCCAGTGCAGCCGCTGGTCAGCTCCGCCGCGCAGATCTGCGCAACCCACCTCTGCGGTAGGGTTTCCCCCTCGAGCCATCGATTGGCTCCATCCTCTGCCCCGCCGCGGCGGGCTCGGGCCCCGCCGGTCCAGGCACCGCCAGGGTGGAGGATCATTCCGGAAGGGAACGGACGGAGGCTGGTGGAGGCTCCGCCGTAGCGGGCGCCGGAGACGGTGGGTCGCAAGTTTCGCCAGGCAATGCGGGCGGGCCAAACCGTCACAGCGGCGGCTGCCATCGCTCTCCAGGTCGTGGCGTAGTCCTTCACCTCCGCTGAGTCGGACGCCCGTCGTCGCCGCCGGAAGGACCAAGAAGCTCTGGAGGCGACCATCGAGTTGTCGAAGAAGGAGGCGGACAAGAAGAAGAAGGTTGCGACCAATGCGAGCCGCCACACGGAGGAGCAGGCCCGCACCGTGTGGATCCTCACCGGCCAAGTCAACGACAACAACGAGGAAGACGAAGATCCATACTTCGTCTTCCGCAAACGCTTCAAGGACGACGCCGGTGGCGGCTCCGGCAAGGGAAATAGGCAAGTCTCCGATGTGAGATTTGTCCATTTTATGTTCATATATTAACTTTTGTAGTATGTATGTCGATCGGATGAACTTCTGTAGTATGAATCGATGAAACTTGCTATCTATCTATGTGTAGGATGAATCGATGATCTACGTTGCATGGTTGTGTATGGTTTTGGGGGTTTAGTTTGAGGATGATGGCTGGAGTGACTCTTTTTTGGTGGTTGTCCGGTAGCGGTCCGCGGACACGCCCGGACGTGTCCGCGGACAGTTTGGGGGCCAATTTGGCAACTCCGGTTGGAGATGCTCTAAGGCATTTGCTGTTTCCGTCCCACCATTATTTTGCCCTTAAATTCATAGATAGTCTGATGCTAGCCTAGGTAGTTATGAATACTTCTGCATTGTTTTGTTTAATTTTATTGTGTTTTTTAGTTAAATATCACGTATGGTAAAAATTGTTGCTCTAAGCCAATCAAGAACACTTTTTACTTGCTCTCCTGGTAACAAAGTTGTCGAGGGCAGCTCTCTATGCCTAAATGCTGAAATAACTGCAGTGTTTCCGAGTCTGGTGGAGGAGGAGATTTGGCTCATGGGTGCATATGCACCCATTATGTAATTTTTTTTAGTTTTTTTTAGAATGTCAAAAAATTCCGGAAAACAATCCGGGTGTAGATTACAACATGATGTGTTAGCACAAAAAAAGGCAGGGTGAAAAAACTTTTTTTGTGATCTGTACAAAAAAGAGAAAAAAACTGACGCGTATATATACGTTTCGGTGTGTCCGGATTTGTCTTTTTTGCACAGGTTGCAAAAAAAACTTTTTTCTTCACGAAACTTTTTGTGTCAACATGAAATGTCATGAACTGCATGCAAAAATTTTTTTTTGGAATTTTTTGACATTTCGAAAAATGTTTTTCCAGTAGTGGGTGCATCTGCAGTGTTTCAGCTTTTGCTATGTTAAGGTTGTTGCTGGTCAGCTTTGTCTTATCTTCTTTAGTAGATGCACGACGCACCATACTACGAGATATGTGTTTTTCCTGCTGCCAGTGGCCAAAGATTTCTATTAGCCTGGAAGTAAATGGAAGTAATAATTGTTTGATTTAGCACGACGACGATAAGAACAACGATTGATGATGACGACGGACGCCTACATGATCAAAATGTACGGATCAGTGTCTACAGATGATGACGAGGACGAGGAGGAGGAAGATGACAACGATAAGGACAACGACGGCAAGAAGCATCATTGTTAGGACGATGGCGCACAAGCATCATTGTTGGAATTTTTTGTGGACTTGTATTTGGGCCAGCTCAAATCCCAACTAAAATTCTGAAATTCTCCTTGGCCCATTTATATATTGGCTGTGTGTGGAGTGGTACTAAAGTTTAGTCCCACATTGCTAGTTGAGAGAGAGTTGCACCACCTTATATAGTTGAGTGTTGTGCTACTTGGTGTGCTTGTGAGAACAGAAGGCTCTCTCCCGCGCACTCCTCCTCCTCCACCGCCGCTCGCTCGTCTCGTCACGTCACGACACGACGCGGGTTGCGGGAATGAGCCGAGCCGATGCCTATATGGAGAGGGGCGATCAGGTTTTTGGGGAGCGCACTCGCGCGACTACTGGCTTCGAGTTCTTCCCCAACGACGACTTCTTCCCCGACATCACCAACCTCTTCATCGATGACATGGGTGACGCCAGCGGCTCCGCAGGTACTGCATATCATACGTGTTCTTCATCTTCCTATTTGAGATACTGCTGGAGTTTCTGCTTGTAGTAGTTCCTCTAGATTCGTTCGATTTATCTACTGTTTTAGTAGATCGCATGATTAGTTTAATTCCTATTATTCTAGTCATGATTTGTTTACTGTTTTTGTGAATTAAATCATATGCAAAATTGCTTATATATTCAACAACCCAAAAACCTGATTATAGGCAATTTGTATCGCCTGGGTTTCTCGCGTCAACGAAGCCGTTTCCCTTCAAAGGGGTGCTGTACAAACGGTGGCGCATGAGAGCAGTTTACTGGTTTCAGAACAGTAACTGCTATGCCGCCACCAAAGGCAAGCCTGAGGGCGAGCTTACTCCTGAACAACAGGAGGCTTTTGAGAAGCTCGATACTCTTTTTCAAGAGTGCCCTTCTGAGTGTTCTTGACGATTCCATTGTGGATTCATATATGTCGTTTGACACCGGCAAGGACATGTGGGATGCGCTCGAGGCCAAATTTGGGGCCTCGGACGCTGGCAGCGAGTTGTACGTCATGGAGCAATTCTATGATTACAAGATGACTGATGAGCGTTCTGTTGTACAACAAGCTCATGAGATACAGTCGCTCGCAAAAGAACTTGAGCACTTCAAGTGTAACTTACCGGATAAGTTTGTTGCCGGTGGCATTATCGCCAAGCTTCCACCTTCGTGGAGCAACTTTGCTACTTCTCTGAAACACAAGAGACAAGAGTTTTCCGTTTCGGATCTCATTGGGTCGCTTGACGTTAAAGAGAAGGCGAGAGCGAAGGATACACGTGCTCGAGTTGCCGAGGCTGGTTCTAGTGCCAATATGGTACAGAAGAAGAATTACCAGCAGCCCCTGATACGTGTCAAACGTATCTATAATTTTTGATGTTCCATGCTTGTTTTATACCAATTGCTACATGTTTTGCATCTACTTTATATCACTTTTATACATTTTTTGGGACTAACCTATTAACAAGATGCTGAAGTGTCAGTTCCTGTTTTCTGCTGTTTTTGTATTCCAGAAAAGCTAGTCTGGAAATATTCTCGGAATTGGACGAAACTTCACGGGGGTCCCTATTTTACCAGAACTCACCTGAAGGACTGAAGGAGCAACAGAGGAGGGCCACCAGGGCCCCACACGCCACTAGGGCGCGGTTCCCCCTCTGTCGCGCCCTAGGGTGGTGTGGGCCCCTCGGGGGTCGTCAGCCGCCGCCCTTTCGCCTACTTATTCCCCCCGACGCGAAAACCCTAAGTGCCTGAGCAAATATCCACGAAAAGTTGCAGAGACGTCGCCGCCGTCTACCCTAGCTCGGGAGGGTTCAGAACCTCTTCCCGGCAACCTGCCGGAGAGGGGAATCGTCACCGGAGGCTTCTACATCGCCATGCCTGCCTCCGGAGTGATGCGTGAGTAGTTCATCTTTGGACTACGGGTCCATAGCAGTAGCTAGATGGTTGTCTCTCCACTTTGTGCCCTCATGTTTAGATCCTGTGAGCTGCCCTACATGATCAAGATCATATTATTGTAATGCTACATGTTGTGTTTGCTGGGATCCGATGAATATTGAATACTATGTCAAGTTGATTATCAATCTATCTGATATGTTATTTAAGATCTTGCATGCTTTCCGTTACTCGTAGATGCTTTGGCCAAGTAGATGCTTGTAACTCCAAGAGATAGTATTTATGCTAGATAGTGGGTTCATGCCTCCATTTAATCTGGGACAGTGACAGAAAGTTCTAAGGTTGTGGATGTGCTGTTGCCACTAGGGATAACCTAACGATGCTATGTCCACGGGCATATGTGTTTGTTTACATTTCGCGCTTTATTTAATGCGATTATCCGTTGCTTGCAACTTAATACCAACGGGGGACTCGGATGACAACCCGGTGGTGGATTATTAGTCATAGATGCTGTTGGATAACGGTCTATGTATCTTGTCATAATGCCCGATTAAATATCATAGTAGTCATCATGTCATGTATATGCATTGTCATGCGCTCACTATTTGTCAATTGCCCAGCTGTAATTTGTTCACCCAACATGTTAGTTATCTTTTATGGAGAGACACCACTAGTGAACAGTGGACCCCGGTCCATTCTTTTGCACTGATTAAACAACCACAAACTGCAAACTGTTCCTTTTTCATTCTCTGCAATTTAATGCTCATTTTCCACACCATACGTTTAATCCTTTGTTTTCAGCAAGCCGGTGAGATTGACAACCTCATTGTTTCGTTGGGGCAAAGTAGTTTGATTGTGTTGTGTGCAGATTCCACGTTGGTGATCGTGTTGCGCCGTGCGAACCACCAACAACCTTCTGAAGAGTTGCTGCTCCTACTAGTTCGATAACCTTGGTTTCTTTCTGAGGGAAAACTTGCTGTTGAACTGCATCATACCTTCCTCTTGGGGTCTCCCAACGAGCGTGTGATTCACGCCATCAGCCCCACAAGCCCAAATTTAACAAGAACAATTCTGGGGGTAAAGTCAAGTCTGATGGAAGGTTCAAGCCTTCACAGCCTACCAACTTTAAGAAGAGCAATAACAAGAAGCCGAGGAAGGGGTCATGCCATGTTTGCGGTGATCCAAATCACTGGGTTCCTCGTTATCCCAACCGCCATGAGCTGCGCGAACAGGAGAACAGCGGCAAGACTGCCAATGTTGTCATTGGTGACGTTGAGATGAAGGAATCTGGGTACGGTATATTTCCTACCATTCTTTCAGTTTGTCATTCTCCTGAATGGTTGATTTACACTGGCGCCAATGTACATGTTTGTGCTAATGCTTCCATGTTTTCTTCTTACCAGGTCACAGGGACTTCTCCCGTGCTAATGGGAAACGGGTCATATGCTTTTGTTCGTGGTGTTCGCACGGTCGATCTGAAGTTTACTTCGGGAAAGATTGTGCGGCTGAAAAACATTCATCATGTGCCCTCCATCAATAAGAATCTCGTCAGCGGATCGCTACTATGTCGAGATGGTTATAAGTTGGTTTTCGAGTTCAATAAAGTTGTAATATCTAAGTATGGACAATTTGTTGGAAAAGACTATGAGTGTGGAGGCTTGTTCCGCCTATCTTTGTCAGACTTTAGCACCAAAGTTATTAATCATATTTACCATAAAATTTCGTCTAATATTTGGCATTCACGACTTTGTCATATTAACTTTGGTAGCATGACGCGGCTAGCTAGTTTGGATTTAATTCCGAAATTCACCACTGTCAAAGGTTCCAAGTGTCAAGTGTGTGTGCAAGCTAAGCAACCTCGCAAGTCCCATAAGACTGCGGAGGAAAGAGACTTGGCACCACTGGAACTTATACATTCGGATCTCTGTGAGATGAATGGCGTCTTGACAAAAGGCGGAAAGAAATATTTCATGACGCTTATTGATGACTCAACTAGATATTGTTACGTGTATCTTATGAAATCAAAAGATGAGACTTTAAACTTCTTTAAAATCTATAAAGCTGAAGCAGAGAACCAACTTGATCGAAAAATTAAACGGCTAAGGTCTGATCGTGGTGGAGAGTATTTTTCCAATGAGTTTGATTCTTTTTGTGCGGAACATGGTATAATCCATGAGAGGACGCCTCCCTACTCGGCTCAGTCAAACGGGGTGGCCGAAAGAAAGAACCGAACTCTAAATGATTTGGTTAATGCCATGTTAGACACTTCGGGTCTCTCCAAGGGATGGTGGGGGAGGCTCTATTGACAGCTTGTCATGTCCTAAACCGAGTTCCCACAAAGAAGAAGAATGTGTCTCCATTTGAGGAATGGGAAAGGAAAAGAACGAGACTCTCTTACTTCCGTACTTGGGGTTGTTTGGCGAAAGTCAATATACCAATTCCCAAGAAGCGCAAGCTTGGACCAAAAACCGTGGATTGTGTTCTCCTGGGCTATGCTTTTCATAGCATTGGCTATAGATTTTTGGTAGTAAAATCTGAGGTATCCGACGTTCATGTTGGTACGATTCTGGAGTCGAATGATGCGACTTTCTTCGAGGATATCTTCCCCATGAAGGATATGTCTAGCTCATCAAATCAGGAGATACCTAATACATCTAGTCAGGAATTGGCTGTTATTCCTGATCCTACCATTTCGATAGAACACACTGATAATCCTGTGGAGGATGACAATGAATTTCCTGTTAGGAGCAAGAGACAGAGGACTGCAAAGTTCTTTGGTGATGATTTCATTGTGTACCTTGTGGATGACACACCCAGTACCATTTCAGAAGCTTATGCATCCCTTGATGCTGACTACTGGAAGGAAGCTGTCCGTAGTGAGATAGATTCCATCTTGGCTAACGGAACCTTGGAAGTTACTGATCGTCCTTATGGGTGTAAACCTGTAGGATGTAAGTGGGTGTTCAAGAAAAAGTTTAGGACTGATGGTACTATTGAGAAGTACAAGGTGTGACTTGTGGCCAAGGGTTATACCCAGAAAGAAGGTGAAGACTTCTTTGACACTTACTCACCTGTGGCTAGACTGACCACGATTCGTGTGCTATTTTCAATGGCTGCCTCGCATAGTCTTCTCGTTCATCAAATGGACGTTAGACAGCTTTCCTAAATGGAGAGTTAGACGAAGAAATTACATGGATCCGCCCGATGGTTTTGTAGTACCTGGTTCAGGAAGAAAAGGTGTGCAAGTTGTTGAAATCTTTATATGGCCTGCAGCAAGCTCCTAAGCAATGGCATGAAAAGGTTGAAAGAACTTTAACTGCTGCAGGTTTCGTTGTCAACGAATCTGACAAGTGTGTGTACTATCGCCATGGTGGGGGTGAGGGAGTTATTCTCTGTCTGTATGTCGATGACATACTGATCTTTGGAACCAACCTTGATTTAATCAATGAGGTTAAGAATTTCTTATCTCGATGTTTTGAGATGAAGGATCTAGGAGTAGCTGATGTTATCTTGAACATCAAGCTGTTGAGAGATGGTAATGGTGGGATTACACTGCTTCAGTCTTACTATGTGGAAAAGGTCTTGAGTCGCTTCGGGTACGACGACTGTAAGCCTTCTCCGACACCATATGACCCTAGTGTGTTGCTTCAAAAGAATCAACAGAGTGTTAGACATCAGCTAACACTAGTACAGAAAAGCTATTCTGTGGCGCACCATTTTGCTATTCTGTGGCGCATGGGTGGTGCGCCACAGAATAGTCGCCACTAAATAAGCTATTCTGTGGCGCACTACCCATGCGCCACAGAATAGTGGCTATTCTGTGGCACCGAGCCTGGTGCGCCACAGAATATTCTGTGGCGCATGGTTACACGGGTGCGCCACAGAATAGGGTGCGCCACAGAATAGTCCTGGGTGCGCCACAGAATTACTGCGCAGTACTGTACCCGTATATTCATACAAATACCAGTATAATACCAGAATACATGTATATTTCATATTTACACAGATATAACAGAAACAGAGATATATTTTCACAGATATATCAAAACAAACACATTACTAATATATGTCATCACAAGTTGATACAAAAGTGCGGAAGTTTTACACAATTGTTGAGATATACAAAAGTTCATCGAATCGTTGCCCACGTTACAAAATGAAGTGTTCACCGCCCACACTAGGATCGAATAGATTACATCTCGGCGTTGACGGTGAGCAATAGCGGGAACACGACGATCTCATGTAGCCTTCTTCGCGAGCGCTACGAGCGGAGCGGCGCCGGGAACGGTTTGCCGAGAGGCCCTTGAGTTTGTCTCCGCGTACCACTTCGTCATCTATCTGTACACAAGACAAAGATGAAAGTGTTAGTCAAATAAAAGCAAGAATTCTGATTAAAGAGAATACAAAACTATAAATAAGACTAGAGCTAGGTAATTAAAGTAACATAACTAAAAGTATATCGCATCGTCTGAAAAACTAGAGGTAGCCAAAGACAAAACAAGATTCAAAAAAGTTAATGCCTCATATATACGTAGAATATTATCGAGAACACACAAGGAATCCTGATAACCTTGTGGAACCAAGTAGAAGGCACACAGGTCTCACTCACGTCGCCCCTGAATCACATATATAGTGTCACAACGTTTTAATCATCGGCATTCTAGAGGATACAAAACTATAAACAAGAATGAATTGGAACATAATTAAAATAAGATTCAAAAGACTAGATTTAGTCAAAGACAAAACAAGATTGAAAAAAATTAATGCCTCATACTTAGAAGTGGCACACATAGGTTACAGGGACGGGGTGAGTGAGCCAAGTAGGATGCACGAGATGTGTCTTCTCGTGCATATCAACTTACCACAAAAAGATCAAATAGAGAAAACCCGTATGATGGATCCTTCTTCCTGATTCGCTCCGGAAACGGATAAATGCCGTCTTTCGTCATCCACGTCCTCCTGTCATTCTGCTTATCTAGGCGTTCTTCGATCTCCCACTTAGACAACGCTGAAAATCGGTTGGGATATATATTTGATTAATGCATGATATAACTAGAGTATGATTTATTCATCTAATATAGAAAAGAAAGAAGCAAGGTTTCTACCTCTGGCGTTGTGTAAGGACCCCCCTGCTGTCTTGACATCTTCCAGGATGATTTTCGATAACTGTAACTGGATGCGATGGAAGTCTGCTCTAAGGTCATCATCGGTGAGATCCTCATCATATGTGGCCCATTCTTGGAGACGATATGGCAAATTCGTTATCACTGCATCCCGGACATACGATTTCATGTGTAAGAGGACGTAGAAGGCATCCACGTTGCCAGACTTTTGCTTGAGGCAATGAAACCCAGTCCCATGGTGAAACTTGTGTGTGTTGTCAATTACATGTTTCCCTTTCTTCTCGAAGGAACCTCCGTTTTTGGCGTAGCCCTCGAGAGCCTCATTGAGAACACCCTTAATTCTAGTGTAGTCTTTCGGCGTCGTCCCTGAGTCTAAATATGTGGCAGTTGACCACTTCGGGTGCACGGCGATGAGTACTGAGTACTTGTCACTGCTCAAGACAATTGAAATGGAATATTGGAAAGGATCAACACAACAGAAGAAATCTATAAGAAAGCATAAGATACGACAGCGGCGACTAGATGCGGACTTACTTGAAAAAGAAAGGCAGAAGAAGGCTGGTCTTTGTGCTCATGTTCAGCATGATTCTCTGGAGGTACTCCGTGGCCCTGGCCCGTGTCGGTGATCCTTCCTCCAGCTGGCTGTCCCGCATGTAGTAGGGATCCACTACCTTGACGTACGGGGTTTGTTCTCTCCTGATCATCATCGCCTGGCTGAGCGCGTATAGGCGGACCAAGTTATAGTCCAGCCGTTTAAAGTGAAACAAGTTGAAGACGTCCTCGCACGATATGAAGAACAGATCCGCTGGAGATTCATCAACGAAGTCAACAAAGTCTGGCACCTTGACAGTGAACACCGGGTAGTTTGGATTCTCGTCTTTAAGAAGGTTGTCCTCTAGCTTCAAGATAGCAAGTTGCAAAGGGGCCATGCATCCATCTGCGAGGTGGAGCAGCTCCGAAGGCAGTATCGGTTGACCAGCTTCATGCAACCGGGACGACAAGTCACCCGCACGGGGTGGTATCATGGGATCACTCCGGACATACCCCGGGGTGCTACGTTTCGTCTTCGGAGCTGGCTTACTCCTCTTCCTGTGCTTCTTCTTCTTCTCTGCTGTATCTGCTGTATCTTCTGGAGGCAGTATTGGGTACTGTCTGGAGCCGAAGCTGATCACTGGGGCAGGCCCTTTTTTCCCTCCCTCAGTCCAAACCCTGACAGACTCACATATAGTTGTAAAGAGCGACATGAACGTCTTTGTCACCGCCTCTGAGATGAAACTCGGAATCATAATATTTTGCTCCATCGGTTCCTCGCCCCTTGTTCCAGAAACCCCAGCCTCGTCATTGTCGGCCATGTTTGCACTGCATTAAAAAGAGGCAAAAAGTTAGTATAACAAATTTAAGATAAAAAAATCACCTAACTAATAAGTACTAAGATACCCCGGCCCATGCACTAGTCGCAATACCCCATATGTCCTATTTTTAGCAAAGTCATGCCAAATTTCACGAAAAAATCCGGCATGACCTTTGCTAAAAAAGGGACATATGGAGTACCCGAAATTGCCGGAACGGAAGTTAATCGACGTTCCGGCAATCTCAAGGGCCTCTCGGGGTACCTGCAAACATTTCGAACAAAAAAAAACACATCTACGGCCGGCACCTCCGGCCGGCATCTCAACGACACGATGGTCGGAGCACAAGCACAATACCCCATATGTCCTATTTTTAGCAAAGTCATGCCAAATTTCACGAAAAAATCCGGCATGACCTTTGCTAAAAAAGGGACATATGGAGTACCCGAAATTGCCGGAACGGAAGTTAATCGACGTTCCGGCAATCTCAAGGGCCTCTCGGGGTACCTGCAAACATTTCGAACAAAAAAAAAACACATCTACGGCCGGCACCTCCGGCCGGCATCTCAACGACACGATGGTCGGAGCACAAGCACAATACCCCATATGTCCTATTTTTAGCAAAGTCATGCCAAATTTCACGAAAAAATCCGGCATGACCTTTGCTAAAAAAGGGACATATGGAGTACCCGAAATTGCCGGAACGGAAGTTAATCGACGTTCCGGCAATCTCAAGGGCCTCTCGGGGTACCTGCAAACATTTCATCCACAAGAATGTGGTGGCCAGAAGACCACCACCACCACCATCTCACAACCACCACAGAACCACCACAACCACAAAACAACCACCAAAAACCACCAAAAACCACCACAAGAATTAATGTGGTGGCCAGAAGACCACCACCACAGAACCATCTCAGCTACCTTTTCTGGAAAAGGTGGCCACCACTGGCACGGTTGCACAATGGCTGTGTATCTCTCTTCGCTTTCCTGCAATCAAAGAGTAGCATGTGAGCTGTTAACAGATAGCATTTCTAACTCCAAAACTGTCAAGTAAAAATTCTCTAACTCCACCACATAGCCTATATAGAAGTTGGAGAACACATGAGAATTTGTTCTGGATAGTAAAAATTCTCTAACTCCAAAACACTTAGTTGGGAAATGCACCTTTATAGATCTCATCTACTCCATCTCATCTTCCTTATCAAATCAAGTTTGAAAGGATTTGAAATAGTTTGCTTAATTATCCATGATGGTTTTGGGAGCTAATCAAACCAGTGACCATTAGTGAAATAATCAAAATGCAGCATCAACCCTAACCCAAAATGCTATCCAATGAAGGATGGTCGACTTAAGCAAGGTTGCTACAGGGTTTCATCCGACTCGTTAAAGCAAGGTTGCAATAAATTAACACCAAGCAACACAAATACTTAGCAGCAACTAACACAAAGTGGGCAGCAACACAAATACTTAGCAGCAACTAACACAAAGTGGGCAGCAACTAACCTAGCAGCAAAAGAAATCATTGGGCAGCAAGCAAACTACTAAAAATTGGGCAGTAAGCAACCTAGCTAGCAGCTACTAACAAAGCAAGCAAAGCAAGCAACTAACACAAATTGGGCAGTAAGCAAACTACTAAAAATTCTATGTGGCATTTCGTCAAACACTTAGCAAGCAGGGTTCGGTAGGGGAGGGAGGAGGCGGAGAGGGGAAACACCTCGGGGAGGGAAGGGAGGCGCGGATGGGCGGACGGCGGTGGAGGTGCTCCTCGTGGGCGTCGAGGTCCTCCGCGGCGTCGAGGACGGCCGGTCCGAGGGCACGGGCACGGCGAGGCGAGCACGGGCACGGGCGGTCGAGGCGAGCACGGGCGCGTCGAGGCGAGCACGGGCGCGGCGAGGCGAGCACGGGCACGGCGAGGCGGGCACGGTGCGGGTGGCGGTGGAGTTCCTCCGGCGGCGGTGGTGCGTGAGGTGGGGAGAGGAAGAAGAATGAGAAAACGAAGAAGAAAACGGCGGCGGCGCGGCCGGTTTTTGGATAAGGTACCTTATTCTGTGGCGCATCCCCTAGCGGTGCGCCACAGAATTAGCTTATTCTGTGGCGCACCCGATAAGGGGTGCGCCACAGAATAGTTGGTTTTTTTATTTAAATTTTCTGTTTTTACACACATGTTAATAAAAAACAGTTAATAGTTGGTTTTTTATTTAAATTTTCTGTTTTTACACACATGTTAATAAAAAAACAGTTAATACAAATATTGAAACTGTGCCATATATATCAAATTACATAGACCATATGCTTGTCTCTCATACAAAACAAATTATATATAATACACAAAAAAGTTTTCGATCTTCGTCCCGGCCGGCCCCAAACTAGCATTTCTTCTTTCCCTTCTTGGCGGTTGAATAGCTTAGGCCGGTCACCTTGAGACTTCTTCGCGTGAACGGACAACCTTTGGTAGGTAGGGAGGTCTTCCTTTTTTCTTTAGAATTAGTAGTAGGCATGTCGAAGTAGTTGTCGAATTCCTCCTCGATCTTCGGATCGCCGTCCAGGTCCTCCTCATTGGCGTCTCCTTCCATTCCGATGATGCTCCTCTTGCCCCTCCTCACGACAACACGGTTAGGCTTTGACGGGTCGGTAATGAAGAAGCATTGATCGACT
The DNA here is from genome assembly GCA_947311845.1 of Poa pratensis. NCBI lineage: Eukaryota > Viridiplantae > Streptophyta > Magnoliopsida > Poales > Poaceae > Poa > Poa pratensis. The sequence goes on from CAMZMU010000054.1 coordinate 5,779,028, forward strand.
TGGCTAGCGAGTACCCATGGCTCATTTTTCGCGGAGGCTTTCTTCGAGTTGGCTTCGGGTATAACCATGGTGGTGAAATACCGGCCTTCTTTTTCGACGTTCTTGGCCCATCTCACACGGAACATTGGCACCGACTCTCCACAGTAGTTGAGCTCCCATATCTCCTCTATCCTTCCGAAGTATCTTTGTTTGACGGTAGCCTCGTCATCGGCGTAGGATAGCATAGTTACTCCTGAGTTTTGATATTCGCTACTCCTGTCCTTTTCCTCGGTGCAGAATCTGTAACCATTGATGTCGTACGTCTGATAGGTCTTCACGTTCTGCGCGGGGCCCTGTGATATGGAGAATATGAGTTTTTCATCTTCCGTACTTGGCTTTCTGACCCGTGATTCGGACAGTTGTTTTTCCCTGAACCAACGCGTGAAGCTGGAGTTGTGCTCTCTGGTTACGTCTCCGTTCTTCCTCGGCCGGCCCAGGTCGATGTAGTTCTTCTCGATTATGCTTCTGTGCTCTTCCACCCAAGGTTCGATCAATTCTAAGTGTTGTAGCGCGACCCGGTGAGCCCTATCGAAGTCGACGTGTCGACCATCAATCAAGACAGGGAGTGAGCGGTAGCCCTCACGGTGACCAAAACCAGCGAGCCTGCCGACGTGCGGCCTGGTGGCCAGACCAACATCCTCGTTCTCGGTGCTTAGATAACTCTGGCAGAAGGTGATGCACTCTTTGGTCAGAAAGCCCTTGGCCATGCTTGCGTCTGGACGGGCCCTGTTGCGAACGAATCCTTTGATGACACCGTTCTGCCTTTCGAACGGCATCATGTAGTGCAGGAACGTCGGACCGAGCTTCAGTATGTCATCAACGACGTGGAGAAGGAGATGCACGCAGATGTCAAAGAACGCGGGCGGGAAGTAAATCTCGAGCTCGCATAGTATCCCCACGATCTCATCCTGTATCTTCTGGAGCTGCCTCACGCCGATCGACTTACGGTTGATGACGTCAAAAAAGTTGCAAAGTGCAGACAGCGTATCACGGACGTGCTCGTCCATTATCCCTCGGATCGCAACGGGAATTATCTGCGTCATAAGCACATGACAATCGTGAGACTTCATCCCGCTGAACCTCTTCTTTGTTTCGTCCAGATATCTGCTTGTCTTCCCCGCGTAACCGTAAGGAAATTTGACTCCTAAGAGGCACTTGTAGAACTGCTTGAGCTCCTCCGGACTCATAGTGAAGCAGGTAGGTGGAAGCACAACCGCGCTCTTCTTCCTCCTTTTGCGGCGACCTTGAGTCCCTTCCGTCTGGTCATCATTATCATCATCATCATCACTATCGGGGCCGTGAATATCTTTCTTGATGCCAAGCCATTTCAGATCGTATCGTGCTTTCTTCCCATCCTTGGTCTTTTCCGGCATGTTTGAAAGAGTGCCAAGAACAGCCTCGGTAACATTCTTCGTAATGTGCATTACATCGAGGCTATGGGGCGTGTGGAGGACCTTCCAGTACTCCAAGTCATGGAAAGCACACCTCGCTTTCCATACACCCAGCAGCGGTTTTACCCTCGGTCGCTTCTTTCCCGGCGCAGGGCACTCCTCCCAATTTGTCAAAAGCTCATCAATTTCTATGCCGGTCCTCGGGATCGGTTTTGTTTCTCTTTCTTCTTGACCATCGAACAAATCCCCGCGTTTTCTCCACGGGTGGTCCATGCGAAGCCACCTTCGAGCCCCTGGGTACACGGTTTTCGAAGACCCTTGTATTCTTGGTAGCTGGATATGCGGGGTCTCATCCATGCACCTGATACATCCACAGAATCCGTGGCCCACCTGGGCCGATACAGACGACATTCCAGGATAGTCCTGCACCGTCGTGAGCAACGCGGCGCTCATATTGAAATATTCTTTAGTGTAGGCGTCCCACGTACGGACAGGCGTCTTCCATAACGTTTCTAACTCCTCTTTCAACAGCTCGAAATACAGATGTATGTCGACACCTGGTTGTTTCGGACCCTGAATAAGCATACTCATGTGTATGTACTTTGACTTCGTGCACAGCCACGGGGGAAGGTTGTAAGGCCATACAAACACGGGCCAGGTGCTATGTGTGCCATTGAAGAACGGATTCATTCCATCTGTGCACATACCCAGCCTGACGTTCCTTGCGTCGCGCCCAAAATCTTCGAAGGCGATGTCCAATGCTTGCCAATTGATAGCGTCTGCAGGGTGTGTCAGGATGGTGCCCTTCTCCGGATCTTCTGCGGGCTTCTCCCTTTCCGCGTGCCATTGCATGAGCTTTGCTTCCTTAGGATCCACGAACCACCGCTGAAGACGGGGAGTGATAGGAAAGTACCATACCACTTTTCGAGGATTTTTCTTCTTTCCACTCTTGTACCGTCCGTGACCGCACACCGGACATTTGGTCAAGTCCTCGTAATCGCCCCGATAAATTACGCAATCATTGATGCAGGCGTGGTATCTCTCGTGCGGTAGGTCAAGAGGGCACAGGACTTTCTTGGCCTCCTCGATAGTAGTTGGTAATGTGTTACCCTCGGGGAGAATATCGTGCCAGAATTTCAGGTTCTGGTTGAAGCTCTTGTCGGTCCAACTGTTTCCCGACTTCATCTCCATAGCATTAAGCGTTACTTGCAAGCGCGTATCCTGAGGCCGGCACCCAGGATACAACGGAGTGATCCCGTCTATCCCCATTTGCGCTAGCTTGGCTTTCTCTCTGTCGTTGCTCGTCTGACTGAGAAGCAGTTCTTGAAAATGAGCATCCTGCAAGCCCAAACTTAGCGGGGTCTGCTCGTCTCCTTCGTCATGATGATCATGTCCGCCGGCATCTCCTTCGTCATCATGATGATCTTGTCCGTCACCGGCATCTCCTTCGTCATCATCTTGTCCGCCGCGGGCATCTCCTTCGTCATGATCATCTTGTCCGCCGCGGGCATCTCCTTCGTCATGACGATGATCTTGTTTGGCTTGTTCCGGCATGAAACCGTGCCTGAGCAGGTGCTCCTCCAATAATCCAGAATCAGGGTGTATCCACCTCTCATGTTTGCATTTTCGACACGGACATCTTATCTGCCTCCCGTTGGACCGAATCATGTCCGCCTTCGCTTGGTCCTTGTATGTTCTGATTTGACTGGAGCTCATCATTATGACCATGGTTGACTACGCGCTATACATAGAGAAGAAACGAGAGTACATAACTTAATTAGAGCCGCAACATGCATGCACACACAAACACACACAACACATCTCAGTCCGGCATCTCAACGACACGATGGTCGGAAGCACAAGCACAATTAATACCCCACATGTCCTATTTTTAACAAAGTCATGCCAAATTTCACGAAAAAATCCGGCATGACCTTTGCTAAAAAAGGGACATATGGAGTACCCGAAGTTGCCGGAACGGAAGTTAATCGACGTTCCGGCAATCTCAAGGGTCTCTCAAGGTACCTCCAAACATTTCCAACAAGATGGTCAAAGCACAATAACCTTTCTCACCTTGTAGATTTGATCCAAAATAGAAGATGGGAGAAAGGAGACTATGTATGGAGGAGTCTATCAACCAAAATAAGTTTAACTAAAAAAAAAGGAGAAATATATGGTCAAAAATGGATGGGAAGGAGGAGCACCACGAGTTGGGAGGAGAGGAGGAAGAGAGGAGGAAGAAGAGGAAATGAGAAATGGGTAGGGGAAAGTGGGTGGAGATGGCCTTATAAAATATCTGGTACAGTTATTCTGTGGCGCACTGGTGCGCCACAGAATAATCTAATTCTGTGGCGCACTGGGTCAGGTGCGCCACAGAATAGTTCCCCCCAATTATTTGTGGGGCCAGAGCACCTTATTCTGTGGCGCACCTGCATGGATGCGCCACAGAATAAACCTATTCTGTGGCGCACCTGACCCAGTGCGCCACAGAATAAGGTCAAAAGTGGCAGACCCGTGCGTTGGTGTGGGGCCCGCGCTTATTCTGTGGCGCACCTTATAGCCGTGCGCCACAGAATAAGCTTTCATAGAATTGGGTTTTCCTACTAGTGTAAGATATTCTCAGATTATTGGCTCGCTTTTGTATTTGGCTTGTGCCACGAGGACTGACATCTCTTTTGCTGTGAGCAAGTTGAGCCGGTTTATTTCTAATCCGGGAGATGATCATTGGCATGCTCTCGAGAGAGTTATGCGTTATTTAAAAGGCACTGCGAGTTATGAAATTCACTACTCCGGGTATCCGAGGGTACTGGAGGGTTACAATGATTCAAACTGGATCTCTGATGCTGATGAGATTAAGGCCACGAGTGGTTATGTGTTTACACTCGGTGGTGGTGCTGTTTCCTGTAAGTATTGCAAGCAGACCATCTTAACGAGGTTAACTATGGAAACAGAACTCACAACATTAGACACAGCCATTGTTGAAGCAGAGTGGCTTCGCGAGCTTTTGATAGACTTACCTGTGGTTGAAAAACCAATACTGATACGTCCAAAACGTATCTATAATTTTTTATTGTTTCATGCCTTTTTTTATGCTTTTAGCACTTGTTATTATATTAAGTTATGATTTATTTGGACTAACCTATTAATAGTTGCAAAAGTGCACAATGTTCTTGTTTTACACTTTGGTGTGTAGGAATTATCAAGAATACAAGAGGAAACCTTTCGACTTTCCTGGAATCTGTCTGAAAACTATTTCGAAGATGGACCCGTTTCGGCCCGAACATGACGTCAAATGGAAAAAGTCTAGTCGCAAAAGTTACAGGGAATTTTCTCCCAATAAATCTGGACTAAAAATTCGGCCCAATCCGAGTCCGGACGCTCCAGATATCGCCGTCCCACTGCAACCCTAGATGGAATGACGGGAATCCGAGAAGCTAAATAAAGGGAGGAAACCTAGGTCGTGGCTAGCACCCCATACCCACGAATTTCCAGCCACCAAAGCCACGTTTTTGCCTCCCCCATAGATCCCATCTCCATGGGGGAGGGCTCCCAAGAAGCCATGGATGAAGGGAGCTAAGGGGCGGCGCACCCCATTGATGCCGGCGGTGCGGGAGGAGTTCCCCGCGCCACCGCCGGCGCCGCCCTGCGCTCCTCCCTGCCCTCTCCGCCGTCTTCACCGCCATCTCCACCGCCAATTCCTCCTTGTATACAGTGGTTCATCCTTCCACAAACCTCTGTACCGCTCTATGTAAACATGGTGTTTGATGCTATAATTTATTATCCTATGATTTATGTCATGTTTGTGTAGTTTATTTGTCTTTTGATTGCTTTGTTGAATGCATGAGGTTCATTAGAGTTGTATGTCAATATGATACTGTCCTTTGGTGTCCATTATATTTGTGCGCGCATGGATCAACACCTTGGGGTTAGTAGTATGTGCAAAGGAAGGGTGTAGTTCTGCCGGAGTGACAGAAACCTAAGGACTCGAACCGGTTAGTTGCACGTATGGGTGTAAGAGGACCGTTAACTTAATGCTATGGTTGGGAAAACCTTAATGAATTGTTAGTATTGCGGATGCTTGCTAGTGCATGTATATTTAGCCTCTCCCACATAGAAAACTGCATCGAAGATAATGAACTAAATATCTTCACTAATTAATCTTGGACAAATCCATCACAATTACCACCACTTTTCCACACTCATGGTACTGTTAGTTTATGGTTACTTAGTGTACTTTATTGCTGCAGCACTAACTTTTACTTTCTTATATTTATTATCTCGCAAAGCTATCTCTCATAGCCGTATTATTACTCTAGTATTATTTCCTAAATAAAGTAAACGTTTAGTGTGCGTAGAGTTGTATCAGTGGTTGATAGAACTTGAGAGAATACTTATCCTACCTTTACCTACTCGTTGGGTTCGACACTCTTACTTATCGAAAAGGCTTCACGCGATCCCCTCTACTTGTGGGTTATCAAGACCTTTTCCGGCGCCGTTGCCGCGGGGAGCCATAGCGTAGGTGAATGTTCTTGTGTGCACTTGTTTGCTTTATCTCTAAGTAATTTTTATTTTCAGTTTTAAGTTGTTCTTTATCTTACTATGGATAGGGAATGCGAATTACAAAAAAATTAGTTGTAGTTGTTATCTAAAAACGTTTTCAAAAAGAAAAGTGATTGGAAAGATGAATAATGGTTAAATGGGGGTCGACCTTGAACACTTGTATTCATGCCTATGAAATCAAAACAAATCTTTCCATGGAAGCTTTTCATCAAAAACATGTAAATATTGTGTATATACCTCTGTACATAAAAATAAAATGCTAATTATAGTCTCTAGTTAATTGAAAGTTGATAGTTTTGCTTTGCTGTCCAGAAACAGATTTTCTGTGCTCCACCGTATAAAATGTTTAAAATCACCAGAACGTGATCTTGATCTGAAAGTTTTTGAGTGTAAAGCAAAGCTTATTACCTTTCTTTCATTAGTTATGACTTTTCTATTTTGAATTTCGTAAATATGTCTAAAAATTCGATCTTCACTGACTGTTTAAGTTTAGACAGATTTTTGTGCTTCTCTGTAAATAAAATCGTGATAAATCTCGGAATATTATTTTGACCTGAAAATTTTTGTGCATCAACCTGAGATCATAATCTGTCTTTCACTAGTTTAAAGTTTTTTCATTTGAGCTACGTAACTATCTCGTTGAGTGTCATCTTTACAGACTGTTCAGTTTTGGCAGATTTCTATTCTGTTTATTTAAATATTGTACTTAGGGTTCAAAAGTTTCCTTAGTTTTTCGACGGACAACGGAAATAATAAGAAACATCGGTATTACAGTGGCTAATGTTTAATAAATATTATGAAATTTGACAATACTTGAACATGAGTGGATTTTATTTAATGAGTACTAACCCTACTAATGAGTTTTGTGAAGTTTTTTATGTCGATGTAGCCTATAAGTTCTAATCAATATGGTGATATGAGATGAACAAGAAGACGCAAGAGCTCAAGCTTGGGGATTGATGGCGTGAAACACACGTTCGTTGGGAGACCCCAAGAGGAATGTATGATGTAGTCCAGCAGCAAGTTTTCCCTCAGTATGAAACCAAGGTTTATCGAACCAGTAGGAGCAGTAGCACTTCAGAAGGTTGTTGGCGGCTCGCACGACGCAACATGATCACCAACGTGGAATCTGCACACAACACAATCAAACTATTTTGCCCAACGAAACAGTGAGGTTGTCAATCTCACCGGCTTGCTGAAAACAAAGGATTAAACGTATGGTGTGGAAAACAGTAGTAAATTGCAGAGAATGAAAAGGAACAATGTTTGCAGTTTGTGGTTGTTTAATCAATGTAAAAGAATGGACCGGGGTCCACAGTTCACTAGAGGTGTCTCTCCATAAAAGATAACCAACATGCTGGGTGAACAAATTACAGCTGGGCAATTGACAAATATTGAGCGCATGACAATGCATATATACGTCATGATGACTACTATGATATTTAATTAGGCATTACGACAAAATACATAGACCGTTATCCAACAGCATCTATGACTAATAATCCACCGCCGGGTTGTCATCCGAGTTCCCCGTTGGTATTAAGTTGCAAGCAACGGATAATTACATTAAGTAATGTGCGTAATGTAAACAAATACATATGACCGTGGACATAGCATTGTTAGGTTATCCCTATTAGCAACAGCACATCCGCAATCTTAGAAGTTGCTATTACTCTCTCAGATTACCGGAGGCATGAACCCACTATCTAGCATAAATACTCTCTCTTGGAGTTACAAGCATCTACTTGGCCAAAGCATCTACTAGTAACGGAAAGCATGCAAGATCATAAATAACATATAAGATAGATTGATAATCAACTTGACATAGTATTCAATATTCATCGGATCCCAGCAAACACAACATGTAGCATTACAATAAGATGATCTTGATCATGTAGGGCAGCTCACAAGATCTAAACATGATGGCACAAAGTGGAGAGACAACCATCTAGCTACTGTTATGGACCCGTAGTCCAAGGATGAACTACTCACGCATCACTCCGGAGGCAGGCATGGCGATGTAGAGCCCTCCGGTGATGATTCCCCTCTCCGGCAGGGTGCCGGGAAGAGGTTCTGGACCCTCCCGAGTTAGGGTTGACGACGGCGGCGCCTCTGGAACTTTTCGTGGATAATGGCTCGAGTATTTAGGGTTTTCGCATCGGGGGGAATAAGTAGGCGAAAGGGCGGCGGCTGACGACCCCGTGGGGCCCACACGTGGCCAGGGCGCGCCAGGGGGGACCCGCGCCCTGGGTGCGTGTGGGTCCCACGTGTCTCCTCTTCGTTGCTCCTTTGGTCCTTCAGGTGTGTTCTGATAAAATAGGTCCCTCCGTGAAGTTTCGTCCAATTCCGAGAATATTTCCAGACTAGCTTTTCTGGAATACAAAAACAGCAGAAAACAGGAACTCGCACTGCGGCATCTTGTTAATAGGTTAGTCCCAAAAAATGTATAAAAGTGACATAAAGTATATGCAAAACATGTAACAATTGGTATAATATCAGCATGGAACATCAAAAATTATAGATACGTTTGAGACGTATCAGCATCCCCAAGCTTAGTTCCTGCTCGTCCTCGAGTAGGTAAACGATAAAAACAAAATAATTTTTGAGGTGACATGCTACCATCATAATATTGATCATATAATATTGTAAGGCACATGTAAATGAATGAAGTGATCCAAGTCAATGGTCTATAGTTTGCTACAAAATAGATAATAAGTAAACAATGAATCACACAAGCTAAACTTTTCATGAATAATACTTTCGAGACAAGCATCAAAGAGTTTTGCATAAGAGTTAACTCATAAAGTAATAGATTCTAATAAAAGGTATTTAATCAACACAAAGGAAGAATTAAGTTTCAGCATTTGCTTCAACTTTCAACATGTTTATCTCATGGATATTGTCAACACAAAGCAATATAATAAGTCCAATATGTAGCATATAACAAATGTTGTAACAAAGTTGACACTAGTGTTTGCTGTGGAAGACAAGAAGAATAGGAAAAATGACTCAACATAAAAGTAAAAGAAAGGCCCTTCGCAGAGGGAAGGAGGGATTAAATCATGTGCTAGAGCTTTTAAGTTTTGAAAAACAAATAGAGATTGCATAAAATATTTGACACTCCTCCCAACCTTGCTAACACAAGCCATGGCTAACCGAATCCTCGGGTGCCTTCCATCAATCACATACCATGGAGGAGTGTCTAGTTTTGAGAGGTGTTTGTTAATTGTCAACGAATGGTAGCAGATGAAAACAGTATTCTCCCTGTCAAACAGACTTTTAAGAGCGGCTCCCATGAAGGACGTTATTTCTACCAGCAAGGCAGATCATCCCTCTTTCTCTTTGGTTTACACACGCAGGTATTTCACTGTTTGTCATTACTTACTGATAAATCAGGGCAAAAGTGTGAAGAGAATTAAGCGGTTAAAGTTGTAATTATTTGGGACTGGGCACCCCGTTGCCAGCTCTTTTTGCAAATTATTGGATAAGCGGATGTATATGCCACTAGTCCAGGTGTAAAAGTCTGTTTAACAAGTCGAATAAAGAATAACCCACTACTTCCTAATGAGCTAGTAAACATTGACACAAAAAGGAATAATAACAATTATGAATAGTTTAAAGGTAGCACATGAAAACTTTACTTGGAGTGGCAAGGAAATACCACATATAGGTAGTTATGGTGGACACAAATGGCATGGATTTTGGCTCAAGGATTTGGATGCACGAGAAGCATTCCCTCTTAGTACAGAGTTTAGGCTAGCAAGGTTATGTAAGCAAACAAGAATATCAACCAGTACACCAAGTTTTATATGACAAACATATTGCAAACATTATAAGAGATACCACTTGTGCAAACCAAATTTCAACAAGCTTTACGGTAGTTCGACACTAATAGGCTTAACTCATGATGCAAAATTTAATCATGATCTACTTGTTAACTCAAAACAATTGACAAGCATCAAGTTATCCAAATTAGTGATCTACAAGATTAAGCAAGTTTTTCCTTATACCAATTACCACATGCAACATTTTTGAACCAACCAAACACCAATCAATTTATTTCATCAACTCTCCAAACAAATATAAGTGAAGCAAGAGAGTACTTTCTACAAAAGAAAGCTAATAGCTCTGACAAGAGATACATGAAAACAAGAGCTAAAAGCTGAACAGCGCTAGATATGAATACTCAACAAATATAAGTGAAGAATAGGAGTATTCTCATGAAAAAGCGGAGCGTGTCTCTCTCCCAATCAAGAATGCTAGGGTCCAGTCAAGCTTTATTGAAAATAAAAGCAATACTGAAAATAAAAGCACACAGACGCTCCAAGAAAAGCACATATGATGTGAAAGAATTAAAATATAGTTTCACTAGAGATGACCTGATAATTTTGACGATGAAGAAGGGGATGCCTTGGGCATCCCCAAGCTTAGACGCTTGAGTCTTCTTGAAATATGCTGGGGAGATCCATGGGAGCCTCCCCAAGCTTAAGCTCTTCACTCTTCTTGATCCTATTATATCATCCTTCTCTCTTGACCCTTGAAAACTTCCGTCACACCAAACTCAAAGTAATCTCATTAGAGGGTTAGTGCATAATCAAAAATTCACATGTTCTATAAAGACGCAATATGATTTGTTACTTTAAACATTAGCTACAGCCACTGATGTTATGTGAAGCTCTTCCACCCAAAAAAGAATTTCACTCAACACTAGTAAAAGAGAGAATGCAAAATAAAAAGGCATAATCTGTCTAAAACAGAACAGTCCGCAAAGACGAATTTTTTCGAGGCACTTACGACGCTCAGATCGAAAAACTTGAACTAATGAAAGATTCAGACATTCATAAAGATTACGCACAAAAATTTCAGATTTAATTAACAATCTGGTGATTTTAGGAATTTCGTACAGTGAACAGCAAAAATCTGTTTCTGCGCAGCAATCAAAATTAAGCATCATCTTAACATTAGAGGCTACTCTTGGCACAACAATGCGAGAAAATAAAGATACAAAGGAGTTGCTACAGAAGTAAACAACTCCTTGACTCAATAAAAGAAAAATTGCAGAAAATAAAAATAATGGGTTGCCTCCCATAAGCGCTTTTCTTTAACGCCTTTTAGCTAGGCACAAAGCATGCATCAAGTATTACCAAGTGAAGAAGCATCAACATTGTAATTTGTTCGAACAATAGAATCATAAGGTGGCTTAATCTTCTTCCTAGGAAAGTGTTCCATACCTTTCTTGAGAGGAAATTGATATTTTATATTCCCTTCTTTCATATCAATAATAGCACCTACAGTTCTAAGAAAAGGTCTTCCCAGCACAATAGGGCATGATGGATTGCATTCAATATCCAAGACAATAAAATCAACGGGGACATAATTGTTGTTAACCATGATAAGAACATCATCAATTCTTCCCAAAGGTTTTTTAATAGTAGAATCAGCAAGGTGAACATCCAAGTAACAATTTTCCAAAGGTGCTAAATCAAGCATATCATAAATCTTTTAGGCATAACAGAAATACTAGCACCAAGGTCACACAAAGCATTGCAATCAAAGTCATTCAATTTCATTTTAATGATGGGCTCCCAACCATCTTCTAACTTCCTAGGGATAGAAGCTTCATGTTTAATTTTCTTCCCTAACTTGTATGAGAGCATTAGTAATATGTTTAGTAAAAGCCATGTTTATAGCACTAGCATTAGGACTTCTAGCTAGCTTTTGCAAGAACTTAATTACTTCAGAAATATTGCAACCATCAAAATCAAAGTCATTATCATCAAAAGTAATGGAGTTATTATCTTCCTTATTGCTAGAAATTTCAGCATCTTTATCAAGGACAGTTTCAGAGTTATCAGGCAATTTAGGACATTTTGCAATAGAAGTGGAAACATTACCAACACCAATTATCTTGCCATTAATGGTAGGAGGTTTGTTAACACTTGAGTTTGAAGCATTTTCAGAAGTAGTAATAGTATAAACTCTAGCAATATTATTCTTTCTAGCAATTTCATCCTCTCTTTCCCATCTAGCATGCAATTCAGCTAACATCCTCACATTGTTATCAATTTTAACTTGTATAGCATTGAGAGTTTTGCTCTCTTTAACATCATGAGGCATGTTCTTTAGTTTCAACAAGTCAACATCAAGAGCAAGACTATCAACTTTAGAGGCAAGCACATCAATTTTCCCAAATTTCTCCTCAACAGTTTTATTGAAAGCAGTTTGTGTACTAATAAAATCCTTAAGCATAACTTCAAGATCAGAGGGTACACTCTTATTATTGTTGTAGGAGTTACTATAGGAATTTCCATAACCATTGCCACTATTAGAAGGATAGGGCCTATAATTGCTATTACCAAAATTATTCCTATAAGCATTGTTGTTGAAGTTATTATTTTTAATGAAGTTCACATCAACATGCTCTTCTTGAGCAACCAAAGAAGCTAAAGGAACATTATTTGGATCAACATGTGTTTGACCATTTGCAAGCATAGACATAATAGTATCAATTTTGGCACTCAAGGAAGAGGTTTCCTCAACAGAATTTACCTTCTTACCTGTTGGAGCTCTCTCGGTGTGCCACTCAGAATAATTAATCATCATATCATCAGAAGCTTTGTTGCAGCACCCAAAGTGATGGACATAAAGGTACCTCCAGCGGCCGAATCCAATAAATTCCTTGAAGAAAAATTTAATCCTGCATAGAAGGTTTGGATGATCATCCAAGTAGTCAGTCCATGAGTGGGACAATTTTTAACCAATGATTTCATTCTCTCCCATGCTTGAGCAACATGTTCATTATCAAATTGCTTAAAATTCATTATGCTACTTCTCAAAGAAATAATCTTAGCAGGAGGATAATATTTTCCAATAAAAGCATCTTTGCATTTAGTCCATGAATCAATACTATTTCTAGGCAAAGATAGCAACCATTCTTTAGCACGTCCTCTCAAGGAGAAAGGAAAAAGTTTCAGTTTAATAATATCACCATCTACTTCCTTGAGCTTTTGCATTTCACAAAGTTCAACAAAGTTATTAAGGTGAACAGCAGCATCATCAGTACTAACACCAGAAAATTGCTCTTTCATAACAAGATTTAAAAGTGCAGGTTTAATTTCATAAAATTCTGCTGAAGCAGCAGGTGGAGCAATAGGTGTGCATATGAAATCATTGTTGTTCGTGCTAGTGAAATCACACAACTTAGTGTTCTCAGGAGTACTCATTTTAGCAGAATTAAAAACAGACAGAAAATAACTTGAAAGTAAACTAGATGCAAGTAACTAATTTTTTTGTGTTTTTGATAATTGAAAGCAAACAAGATAAAATAAAATAAACTAAGCAAGACAAAAACAAAGTAAAGAGATTGGAAGCGTGAAACTCCCCTTGCAGAAGACTGCTGTCTCCCCGGCAACGGCGCCAGAAAATAGCTTGATGACGTGAAACACACGTTCGTTGGGAGACCCCAAGAGGAAGGTATGATGCAGTCAGCAGCAAGTTTTCCCTCAGAAAGAAACCAAGGTTATCGAACCAGTAGGAGCAGCAACTCTTCAGAAGGTTGTTGGGCTCGCACGGCGCAACACTCACCAACGTGGAATCTGCACACAACACAATCAAACTACTTTGCCCCAACGAAACAGTGAGGTTGTCAATCTCACCGGCTTGCTGAAAACAAAGGATTAAACGTATGGTGTGGAAAATGAGTATTAAATTGCAGAGAATGAAAAAGGAACAGTTTGCAGTTTGTGGTTGTTTAATCAGTGTAAAAGAATGGACCGGGGTCCACAGTTCACTAGTGGTGTCTCTCCATAAAAGATAACTAACATGTTGGGTGAACAAATTACAGCTGGGCAATTGACAAATAGTGAGCGCATGACAATGCATATATATGACATGATGACTACTATGATATTTAATTGGGCATTACGACAAATACATAGACCGTTATCCAACAGCATCTATGACTAATAATCCACCGCCGGGTTGTCATCCGAGTCCCCGTTGGTATTAAGTTGCAAGCAACGGATAATTGCATTAAGTAAAGTGCGTAATGTAAACAAACACATATGCCCGTGGACATAGCATCGTTAGGTTATCCCTAGTGGCAACAGCACATCCACAACCTTAGAACTTTCTGTCACTGTCCCAGATTAAACGGAGGCATGAACCCACTATCTAGCATAAATACTCTCTCTTGGAGTTACAAGCATCTACTTGGCCAAAGCATCTACGAGTAACGGAAAGCATGCAAGATCTTAAATAACATATAAGATAGATTGATAATCAACTTGACATAGTATTCAATATTCATCGGATCCCAGCAAACACAACATGTAGCATTACAATAATATGATCTTGATCATGTAGGGCAGCTCACAAGATCTAAACATGATGGCACAAAGTGGAGAGACAACCATCTAGCTACTGCTATGGACCCGTAGTCCAAGGATGAACTACTCACGCATCACTCCGGAGGCAGGCATGGCGATGTAGAGCCTCCGGTGACGATTCCCCTCTCCGGCAGGGTGCCGGGAAGAGGTTCTGGACCCTCCCGAGCTAGGGTTGACGACGGCGGCGCTCTGGAACTTTTCGTGGATATGGCTCAGGTATTAGGGTTTTCGCATCGGGGGAATAAGTAGGCGAAAGGGCGGCGGCTGACGACCCCCGTGGGGCCCACACCCAGGGCGCGCCAGGGGGGACCGCGCCCTGGGTGCGTGTGGGGCCCACGTGGCTCCTCTCGTTGCTCCTTTGGTCCTTCAGGTGTGTTCTGATAAAATAGGTCCCTCCGTGAAATTTCGTCCAATTCCGAGAATATTTCCAGACTAGCTTTTCTGGAATACAAAAACAGCAGAAAACAGGAACTGGCACTTCGGCATCTTGTTAATAGGTTAGTCCCAAAAAATGTATAAAAGTGACATAAAGTAGATGCAAAACATGTAACAATTGGTATAATACAGCATGGAACATCAAAAATTATAGATACGTTTGAGACGTATCAGGGATGTATAGGTGCATCCCAAGAATATATTCAATAAGATTCAATCATCTAAGCTTGGGCATGCCCGAGTCATCCCCTATTCATCGACTAACATGAGGTTGTCTCGTTCATACTCTATATTACCCGTCCACATGATATGTATTGTCTTAACTTGTATTATAATTGCTTTTATATGTCTTGGTTTTACCTTCTTTAGTTTTATTAGGCTCTTTATTTGGTTTCTATTGCTTCTTTACTTTCACTTATAAATTCAAAACAACAAAAATATTTTCTTTTATTTTGCTTCTTTGTTTGGTTCTTTATTTTGATTTTATTTGGTTTTTACTTTTTATTTTTATTTAGAGTTTTCCTTGTTGTAGGTAGCATGTTTAGGTCTTGCTTAGCCTCTGGTCTCTTAGTTTATCAAAAATAAAGTACCAAGTTTTACCCATTTAGCTTAGTTGATACATATGTAAAAAGTGATTTTCTGTTTTCAGCATCTACTGCTCATTGCGCGATTTTTCATATTTTACTGGAAACTCTAAAAATCACGTAGAATTTACTGACGTTGTATCACCGAATCCTCCGCATGCACAAAAATTGGCTAAAATTTCGGACATGTTTAAGAGCATCTAAAAATTACGTTTGCCAGCTGCTGATTTTCTGGACAGATTCCGACTTTTATTGCAAGAGTGGCCTCTTTGCGTTTTCATTTGATTCCTAATGGTTCTTACCTTTCATTTACAAGTTGGCCATTTAAGCAACCTTTCTGTAAGTTAGAAACAAAATTTGATTTGGTTTAATAGCAGCACCTTGGAAATATTATGTATTGCACTAAGTGCCTAGCTAAAAGGCGTTAAATAAAAGCGCTTATGGGAGGCAACCCATTATTTTTATTTCTGCAATTTTTCTTTTATTGAGTCAAGGAGGGTGTTTACTTATGTAGCAAATCCTTTGTATCTTTACTTTTTCGCATTGTTGTGCCAAGAGTAGTCTCTAATGATAAGATGATACTAAATTTTGATTACTGCGCAGGAACATATTTCTGCTGTTCACCGTATTAATTCCCTAAAATCACCAGAAAGTGACTTAAATCTGAAAAATTGCGTGCGTAATCCTTATATATGTATGCATCATTTGTTAGTTCAAAAATTTTCGATCTGAGCAACGTAAGTGCCTCTAAAATATTCGTCTTTGCGGACTGTTCTGTTTTAGACAGATTATGTCTTTTACTATGCATTCTCTCTTTTACTCGTGTTGAGTGGAATTCCTTTTTGGGTGGAAGAGCTTCACATAACATCAGTGACAATAGCTAATGTTTAAAGTAACGGTCATATTGCGTCCTTACAGAACATGTGAGTTTTTCATTGATGCGCTAACCCTCTAATGAGATTTACTTTGAGTTTGGTGTGGCGGAAGTTTTCAAGGGTCAAGAGAGAAGAGTGATATAATAGGATTAAGAAGAGTAAAGAGCTTAAGCTTGGGGATGCTCCCATGGATCTCCCCAGCATATTTCAAGAAAACTCAAGCGTCTAAGCTTGGGGATGCCGAAGGGGGCATCCCCTTCTTCATCGTCAAAATTATCAGGTCATCTCTAGTGAAACTATATTTTTATTCTTTCACATCATATGTGATGTTCTTGGAGCGTCTGTATCTTATTATTTATTTATCTTAGCATCAAACACCGGTTACATTAATAAGTTGATCTTCACATATTTTATTTATCCTCTGTTCTCAACGTTTACTTGGTTAATGGATTATTTGTTAAAACTTAAAAATGATGTGTGAATGATATTGTTTAGTAGTTTATGTTTTCTTATGGTTAGCCTCAACTAGCTAATAGTGCATATTATGCTATTTTGATATTAACATGCATTGTCCTGTTCATAAGATGGTATGGAATTGTGGTATCCTCCTCTGAATGATTTACTTGAATCGACTTGGCACATGCTCACACATGTTCATGACTGAAAAATAAAAGTCAATTAAGCCTTGATGATCTATTTTGCCTCAGAGTTTTAGTATCATTTTTATGCCTCCGTTAATTTTATTCCGTCGCAAGTATGATTATGACGGTTATTGCTCTCTTGATTGTCGCTTCCCAGTCTATTGCTAGCCTTCACTTGTACTGAGCGGGAATGCTGCGCGTGCATCCAAAATCCTTAAAACCAAGTTATCCCAAAGAGTCCACCATAAATTCCTATGCATGGTATTTCAAACCATTCCAAGTAAATTTTCATGTGCTACATTTAAAACCTTCAAAATACTTCTCATTTTGTGACACTGTTTTTAGCTCATGAGGACGTAGTAGTTGGGTTTGTTATCTTCCATACTAAATTAAGTCCCCGACTTGCATGCTTCATCTGCTCGTCACTAATTTTGCAAAGAGCTGGTTAGACCATTGTAATAAATAAAGTAATAAATTAATAAAATAGGCACTCCTCCATGGTATGAGATTGTTGGCAGGCACCCGAGGATTCGGTTAGCCATGGTTTGTGAAATCAAAGGTTGGGAGGAGTGTCATACTATATAAAAGTGCATGCTATAAATGCCTAATATCAATAACTCGGAACCGCTCTCAACTTGTTTAGTATGGAAGATAACAAGAACTCTATTACTGATTCGTTGACAGGAACAACCACCTCTCAAAACATTTTTACTTCTGTTTTTAATAAAAAGCTCTAGCACATGTTAATCCCTGCTTCCCTCTGCGAAGGACCAATCTTTTATTTTAATGTTGAGTCATCATCCTTTCTTTGAGCACTTCCTCGAGAGCATAACTGTCATTCTTAGTGTAATGTGCTTGTCCCAGAATGCGGTTATCTGCGGTATAACTATGATACTTTTACCTTTGATATCTTTACATCTAGTCTTCACTTGAACTTCAGAGGTGCCTTGACATTTATGTTTTGCTCCACAGTTAAGGGCAAGCGAGATACCACTCTATCATGCTTTATTATGATCATTACAATCTTGTTGATGTTTATAAATTTCATGTTATGAGCTCTTAGTTCGTTGATACTTTTCATTAGGTAACATGATTGCTAAGTTTTATTATCCATACATCATGCAATTGTTAAAGACCTGATCATAGCATTTACAATCAAAAATTATTTTGTTATCATTTACCTACTCGAGGACGAGCAGGAATTAAGCTTGGGGATGTTGATACGTCCAAAACGTATCTATAATTTTTTATTGTTTCATGCCTTTTTTATGCTTTTAGCACTTGTTATTATATTAAGTTTATGATTTATTTGGATTAACCTATTAATAGTTGCAAAAGTGCACAATGTTCTTGTTTTACACTTTGGTGTGTAGGAATTATCAAGAATACAAGAGGAAACCTTTGGACTTTCCTGGAATCTGTCTGAAAACTATTTGCTAAGATGGACCCGTTTCGGCCCGAAGATGACGTCAAATGGAACAAGTCTAGTCGCGAAAGTTGCAGGGAATTTTCTCCCAATAAATCTGGACTAAAAATTCGGTCCAATCCAAGTCCGGACGCTCCAGATATCGCCGTCCCACTGCAACCCTAGATGGGATGACGGGAATCCGAGAAGCTATATAAAGGGAGGAAACCTACGTCGTGGCTAGCACCCCATACCACGAATTTCCAGCCACCAAAGACACGTTTTTGCCTCCCCCATAGATCCCATCTCCATGGGGGAGGGCTCCCAAGAAGCCATGGAGGAAGGGGGCTAAGGGGCGGCGCACCCCATTGATGCCGGCGGCGCGGGAGGAGTTCCCCGCGCCACAGCCGGCGCCGGCGCCGCCCTGCGCTCCTCGCTGCCCTCTCCGCCGTCTTCACCGTCATCTCCACCGCCAATTCCTCCTTGTATACAGTGGTTCATCCTTCGACAAACCTCTGTACGCTCTATGTAAACATGGTGTTTGATGCTATAATTTATTATCCTATGATCAATGTCATGTTTGTGTAGTTTATTTGTCTTTTGATTGCTTTGTTGAATGCATGAGGTTCATTAGAGTTGTATGTCGATATGGTACTGTCCTTTGGTGTCCATTATATTTGTGCGCGCATGGATCAACACCTTGGGGTTAGTAGTATGTGCAAAGGAAGGGGGTAGTTCTGCCGGAGTGACAGAAACCTAAGGACTCGAACCGGTTAGTTGCACGTATGGGAGTAAGAGGACCGTTAACTTAATGCTATGGTTGGGGAAACCTTAATGAATTGTTAGTATTGCGGATGCTTGCTAACGTTCCAATCATATAGTACTTGTAATCCCAAGTAGTGGAGTGCATGTATATTTAGCCTCTCGCACATAGAAAACTGCATCGAAGACAATGAACTAAATATCTTCACTAATTAATCTTGGACAAAGCCATCACAATTACCACCGCTTTTCCACACTCATGGTACTGTTAGTTTATGGTTACTTAGTGTACTTTATTGCCGCAGCACTAACTTTTACTTTCTTGTATTTATTATCTCGCAAAGCTATCTCTCATACCCGTATTATTACTCTAGTATTATTTCCTAGATAAAGTAAACGTTTAGTGTGCGTTGTATCAGTGATTGATAGAACTTGAGAGAATACTTATCCTACATTTAGCTCCTCGTTGGGTTCGACACTCTTACTTATCGAAAAGGCTACACGCGATCCCCTATACTTGTGGGTTATCAAATACCCGCTATACTTATGAACTATGATAATCAAACTGCAATAGTCAAGATTAAAAGTTCTAAGAATAATTTGAAGTCATCAAGGCATGTGAAGAGGAGATTGAAATCTGTTCGAAAATTAAAGAACTCCGGAGTTATTGCGTTGGATTATATCCAAACGTCTAAGAATTTGGCAGATCTCTTCACAAAGGGTTTATCACGTAATGTGATAGATAGTGCGTCGAGGGAGTTGGGTTTGAGACCCACGGTATGTGTTGTCCACAGTGGTAAACCACTCTATGTGATCGGAGATCCCGTGAAGTAGAAGTGGGTGACAAGCTGTTGGACAGCTGAGAGGAGAGTATCCTTATATTTTACTATCCCACTCTGTGAAGATGCAATACTCTCCTGATCTGCATGGCAGGTTGATATTTATCTTAATGTGTTACAAGGGGTTTATTTTTATAAGCGGAGATGTTGCCCTGCAGAACATCTCTTGAGGAATACACCTATATGAGTCTGATTGTTAAACGTCGCAGTCTGTGAGAGTTGGATACTCTTTAACAAACTCATGAAAGGCCTTGGAGTATGACGCATAAGCTCCACCCGCGGGGAAGCCTTGCGGCAGCCCAGTATCGGTCAAGGGCTTATGTGAAACTAGTTTGCAGCAAACTTGTAGTTCAAGGCATAGTTCACTATTCAAGTTGTGATCTAGTGTAGCATAAGTTTCTAAGTGGAAGTTCAACTTAACAGTCTCCACTAAGCACCGGTATATAAAACAATGTTTTGGAATAAATTGGTGAGATGTGCCAATGAGACTTTGTGGGGGATTGTTGGAATTTTTTGTGGACTTGTACTTGGGCCAGCCCAAAGCCCAACTAAAATTCTGAAATTCTCCTTGGCCCATTCATATATTGGCTGTGTGTGGAGTGGTACTAAAGTTTAGTTCCACATTGCTAGTTGAGAGAGAGTTGCATCACCTTACATAGTGGAGTGTTGTGCTACTTGGTGTGCTTGTGAGAACAGAAGGCTCTCTCCCGCGCACTCCTCCTCCTCCTCCGCCGCCGCTCGCTCGCTCGTATCGTCTCGTCACGACACGACATGGGTTGCGGGAATGAACCGAGCCGATGCCTATATTTTTGCAGTCCGGGAAAATTTATTGAGTCATTGATTAATAATTAACGGACGCGTTAATTGTTTTGCCGTTTTTGATTCTTCTGGATCATGGAGACGTTACCGACTCGATCGTGGACTGCGCCCACATCCTACCCCGACCCGCACTATATATGCAGAGGAAAACCCTAGCCGCCACACACGCAACACATGGTAGCTCGCCGTCCTAGTTCCAGAACCTTGCGCCGCCGTCTTCCAAGTTTTCTCCATCGCGTCTTCCGGCGTGCACCGGTTGAAGGGACTGTAGGCCTCCGAAACCCCGCCTCTTGTGATCCTGTACGGGAGAGGGGCGATCAGGTTTTTGGGGAGCGCACTCGCGCGACTACTGGCTTCGAGTTCTTCCCCAACGACGACTTCTTCCCGACATCACCAACCTCTTCATCGACGACATGGGTGACGCCAGCGACTCCGCAGCTGCTGCATATCGTACGTGTTCTACATCTTCCTATTTGAGATACTGCTTGATTTTCTGCTTGTATTAGTTGCTCTAGATTCGTTCGATTTATCTACTATTTTAGTAGATCGCATGATTAGTTTAATTCCTATTATTCTAGTCATGATTTGTTTACTGTTTTTGCGAATTAAATCTTATGCAAAATTGCTTATATATTCAACATGTATTAGGGGCGCTACTATTTTTCCAATATGTAATTTTCATTATATTAGTACAAATTTTATTTCCAATTCTTTGCACAGTTTCTCAATGCACACCATTTGGCCTGAACAAATTGTGTGAGATGGTTAGATACTATGCATACGGTTTTGTGTTTCGATCGTGTGCTATGTATCGCACACGATTTTATAATTATAATTATATGCGAAGTTTTTGCTTGTAACTATTGTCTAACTCATTACACACGGTTTTAATTTCTAAGGGTAAAGGATAGGAGATAATGCAGGCAGAAGGGTGCATACACATGCAATTGGGGGTCTTAAATTGCCCCACTCGTAATAGTAACTGTTTATAAAGTTGTTTTGTTCAGAAAGATAAATGTTCATGGTAAACAATAGCTGTTTTCCCCATATTTAAACAAACGTGTCTCTAACATATTTATGATTTATTAAAAATATTCCTATGGCCAAAAAAATTCATGATACTAATTATCTTTCGCTTTTGACAACCATTGTTGAACCATTGTTGGATGAGATTGCACACCACTCTCTGTCTACTTCCTTAGACCGATTGCAGCAAGATTATCACAAAAGAAATGCACTCATTGTGTGTGGCCACGCGCATGGGAGGACTAAATCCAAACCCGTCTGTGATGAGCGGAGAGTGGAGTGAGGCTCCTCCGTGTCCCTCC
The DNA here is from genome assembly GCA_947311845.1 of Poa pratensis. Classification (NCBI taxonomy): domain Eukaryota; kingdom Viridiplantae; phylum Streptophyta; class Magnoliopsida; order Poales; family Poaceae; genus Poa; species Poa pratensis. The sequence continues at coordinate 5,801,093 of CAMZMU010000054.1, forward strand.
ACGGCTCATCTCTTCCCAATCCACAAAAAATCGAAATGGTGAAATAACGGTAGCAGCCGGAGAAAGCAGCCCTCCCCGTCCTCACTTGCTCCAGCACTCCCCTTCTCCATTACCAAGGTAACTTCCTCGCATCTTAATTGGTTTCAGTCATCTCAAGATTCCCTCGGCTGGTCAGCTTATGCAGTAGATTGGCTAGCTACTTGATTAAGAACCGGGGTCTATGCATGTTGCCTCCTTGTAGTACTTGATTTACGATTTTGGGGTACCTGAGCACTATCTTTCTTCTGGATAGCATTACAATTCCTTGCCGAGAAAGGCTATCGAGAGTACAAGACTGTAAGTGGCCTTGGTTATCTGATTTCAGACTAAGTAAGGCGAAATGGGGTCACTGGAGGCGACGAGAGCAGAGCTGGGTCTGGTCGTCCTGTACCTGAACAAGGCCGAGGCGCGGGACAAGATCTGCCGGGCCATCCAGTATGGCTCCAAGTTCATCAGCAACGGCCAGCCCGGCACCGCGCAGAACGTCGACAAGTCCACCACTTTGGCTCGCAAAGTCTTCCGCCTCTTCAAGGTTATATATAATCTGTTTGTAATTGGTAGTTATGCCGTGTGCTTGACCAGTACTGTGTCGATTTGGTCACTGAGCCTATTTGCTTTTGCATCTGCAGTGGGTGAATGATCTACATGGTCTCATCACCCCGGCTGCTAAAGGGACCCCTCTCATACTGGTCTTGCTTGGGAAGGTATCTATTTTCACATGGAAATGAAAATCTTTCCGATTAAGATGATGTGCTAACTCTTCAGTGAACCGCTGGTTTGTGCAACTGTAGTCCAAGAATGCTCTGCTCTCGACCTTCTTGTTCCTGGACCAGTTCGTGTGGGCAGGAAGATCAGGGATCTACCAGGTTGCCAACATGCTTGTACTTTTATCCTGTATGTTTTTGTGTGCATGACAGTTGTGTGTAGGTTTTTAACAATCTCTGAACATGATTTCCTGTTCTTCCTGGCAGAACAAGGAGCGCACGGACCGGATCGCCAGGCTATCCCTCTACTGCTGGATGGCCTCCTCTGTCTGTGCAAGTTTAGTTGAGGTATGCTCAATTTCATGGGACTACATGCTTTAATTTCTAGTAGTTTCTTGTAGATTACCCCTAAGTAACTTGATTTTTTATTTGAAAAAAGAAACCATGAGTAACTGATGGTTTATGTGGCATTTCCACAGCTTGGTGAGCTCAAAAGGCTATCGAAATCGATGAGGAAGCTCTCAAGGGAGCTCAGGGGTGCCGACAAATACGAGGTATATACTTAATTCATATCTAGTACTCTCTTCGTATCGAAATATAAGATGTTGTAGACTTTTTCATATGTAGCACATACGGATGTATCCAGACACACATTAGTTAATAATGTGTGTGGATTCACTTATGTCGATCCGTATGTGGTACATATGGAAAAGTTAACAACATCTTATATTTTGATAAGGGGGAGTACTATATATCTCCACTGATCATCCCTGGGTTGCACACAGAGCATCGATCGGAGCCTATGCAATCAGCGATTTGGTTTCTTTTCGTGCAGGACGACCAGTATTTGGCCAAGATGAAGCAGTCGGACGACCGACTCCTGGCGCTGGTGAAGGCGGGGCTGGACGTGGTGGTGGCCGTGGGGCTTCTGCAGCTGGCGCCCGGGAAGGTCACTCCCAGGGTCACCGGCGCCTTCGGCTTCGTCACCTCGCTCATCTCCTGCTATCAGGTAAACAAAAAGTACTTAGCCCCGATCGCCTTCTGTCTGTAAAATTTCTCAACTTTTCCTGCTCTGTTATTCTGCAGCAACTCCCGTCTCGTGCCCCTCTGGCCAAACTGAAGGCGTGAGGAACAGCGGTACTATACTAGAGTACCATTCTAGTCCGCCTTCACGTACTTGAGCATGGAATCAGAGACTATAATTATGGATATGTAGCAGTATAGAACGATGGTGTTGACTGTCTGTACGTTCCTTATACTTTCCACACTCTCAGTACGTACAAATGAATACTGATAAAAGAGGAGGTGGGGATCTTGGCCCTCGTCTCTTGGCCTGTAGATAGGGGTCTTTCTCTCCCCGGCGGTGGCGACTGGAGGGATCGGCAGCCGCTTAGGGTAAATAAGCCGTCGCGTTCTCCCTCTCTTGGTGCTGCTCCGGGCGGCGCTGAGATGAGTGCGGCGTTTGTTCTCCCTCTCTGCTTCGGCGAGAGGTGCTCGTTCCCGCCGATCTGTGTTTGGATCGTGCGGTTCTTTGTCCAGTCCATCCTTTGCATCTGTGCTCTGGCCGGCCGAGGTGGCGGGGGGAGCTGGTGGTGCTGGAGGATGGTTCTGTTTTGGTGCAGGTGGTGTGGGGCGTCCTCTCCTACGGCAAGCCGACTCCGGACGGCCATGGTGGCTCGGGGAGTGGCGTTGGGAGACGGCGGCTCGTGGCGGCTGGCCTGGGCGAGGTTCCCGTCGGCTGGGAGCTGGGTGGTGCGGTGGAGGAGGTGCCGGGACCGGGTTCGTTCATCGAGTCAAGTTGTCGCTGCGCAGCGGCGGCCGGGCTTTGCGGTCATCATCAACATGAAGCGGCGCTTCCTCGACGGCGGTGTGAGGTACGGCGACGGCGGCGTCTCCTAGGCGTCTTGGGTCAGCGGAGGAGCTGATTGCTTTCTTTCACGGGTGCTCAGGGTGCTGGGTGCATGTTGCAGGGGTCCGTTTGTAATTTCTCTTTCTTTTTGGACTTTCTTGTATTCTGTACTGGGTGCTCTGTTTATATGAATCAGTTCCTGTCAAAAAAAAAAACAAATGAATACTGATAGGAGTATATCAATTCCACCTGTTCACGTCCACTTTTCTGTCGCGGGTGCGCGTAAAATGCAACAATAATTGCACCATCTTCTGCGCGCACACGGTGGATCGTTTGTCAGAGCATCTCCAACAGAAGCTGGGTCGCGCGGCGTGCTAAATTATTTTGCGGCGCCAAAATAAGGATTTCGCGCGCGGCTGCGGTGTTTGTTTATTCAGACGCGCTATATTTTCAAGTGGGAAGTACCAGGTTTTCCACGCGTGCTAAAGTAGCGTCCCACAAACACGTATTTGATTGTTTCAAACAAAAACAAAATCAAAAAGAAAATAGACTGAAAATATAAATTATATTGATTCGACGAACACATGAACACTTAGACTAAAACGATGAACACTTATATTCAAACTAAAACGATGACTGATTGGGCTCATCGGTGGTGTCAGAGATGTCGTCGTCCAGAGCAGCCCACATGGGATCGTCGGCGGCCCAGGTGGTGTTGTCCATATGCGCCACCGCCTCCGCCCGCCGCTCCGCCCGCTCTTCCGCGTGCTCGGCCCACCACTCCGCCCGCTCGGCCGCCCGAGTCTGCCAGAACTCCTCTTCCTCGGTGGCTTCGCGCGGTTGGCTCGCCCGCCACTCCGCCACGGCGCGCTCGTCCCTCTCTCCGACAAAGCGGAGGGTCGCTCGACGGCGGTGGGGCGCCGGTCCTCGTCGGTGACAAGGCGCGACGGCGGCGCTAGGTCCTGCGCCTGCTGCACGTTGCACGCGTCGGAGAATTTCATCTGGCCGCGCGGGTGGCCGAGCCTCCATGCCACCGCGTCGTAGGCGCGGGCGGCCTTGTGCGCCGTCTCGTAGGTACCGAGGGAGATGCGATCGTCGCCCGCGCGGATCTCGCGCAGAACTTCCCATTGGGGCGGGCGCGGACGCCGCGGTAGCAGATAAGCTTCGGCGGCACGCGGGGAGAGAGAAAGCAGTGGGGAATGAAATGTTGTGGCGACCGCGGGAAGGAGACGAATTGGTTGCGTGGTGCGTGGCTGCCCAACACGCTGCAAGCGGCACGCTATATAGAGCGCGCTCCTTGCCGCTTTTCCCCGCGCGTTGGCTCACTTTTCCCGCGTCTGCTGAACCGAGCAAAAAGCCCACGTCGCGCTAAATTGGCTGCTTTTCACGCGCGCAACACATTTCACGCGTCCGTTGGAGATGCTCTGATAGTAGTATTTTGTGACACAAAGTGGTATGACGTGACGAAGAATTATAGTGACATGTCACTGGGGCTCCGGCCAAACCGGAGGGGGAGGAAGATGGAAGGAAGACGTCATCATGTTTTTCTGTTATGGTGATACGAGTGTGGAATCTTTTGGTTGGTTGAGTGTAGAGAATGAGATGTACTTAGGAGAGAAATAACTCAAAAGGACATATGGACATAGTGCATGACAATATGTATGTCGTCGCAATATACGTGCAGATGGCGGGTTACCAAATACTCCCTCCGTTCACAAAAGGATGTCTCAACTTTGCACAAAAGTGGATGTATCTATACGACGGAGGGAGTAGTTATATTCAATAAAAATTACCCGCAGCAACACGCCGGCGTTATTTAGTAAAAAAATATAAAAAAATCATTTCGCCCCCGATTGGATAGTGGCGGGGCATTCAATTTCCGATCCCGCCCATGTGCCATATGTCCCACACTTTGGAAACTCACAACTCATAAGTCAGTGCAACTCCACATTAACATGTGGACCCACTGATCGGTGGATCCATGGCTACCAGGTACAAGTGTCGCTATGAAAACTATCACCATCCTAAAATAGGACTACGCGAGTAGGAGCCACGTGCAAACATTGGGGCGTTGTAAGTAAAATGGCCACTCGTAGGAAAAATCGCTTTGGTGTTGATACAATTACCATCATGAACCAAAAACTATGATGCCACATGTTTGACGATCTAAATTGTTCATAGTCGGCTAAAAATATGGTCGTTAACCGTCCTGCCCATTTTACGATCATTTCATGTTATGAAATCATGACCTTTTTATGGAATCGTCGTAAAGTTTTAGGGTTTTTTTTGGTAGAATCTTCATATATTTACGACAATTTCACCCACGGTCACTAAGGAAAGTTCAGAATAAACATATATCCAAGATCAAGGAAGAGGCTGCACTTTGGGCAAGAGCCGGCGTGACCGGACTTAGGGTGATCCTGCCACAGACCTGGGATGTACATTGATTCTCCTTAGTTGTATTGCATTCGACCTCCTAGGAGGATTGTAGCCAAACTCTATCTTTTCAATGAAATAAAACGCAAAGGTCCTTTGTGTTTTCTCTATAAAAAACGATCCCATAATAATACATGAGAACGATTAGAAGCTGAAATTGACACATTTCTTTTCATAGACAATCAATGCCAACACACTTCAGAAAAATAAAAAACTTGTTTAAGGAGATGCAACGATAAGTCGGTGGGCATCTTCTTTTCACCTTCCAGAATACATGCTTATTTCTGTTAGTCCACCGGTAGGAACAGACTGGAAGGAGCTCTCCTCGTTGCTGACACCAGATATCATCATCTCGAACTGCTTTTGGATTTCAGGATCCACAGATTTATTAAATCGAGGAGTCCCAGAAATAGACTGCTTTTCGCTTGAAACCGCCGGCAACCACACTTTGAGCCTTGAAACAACCTCAGTCATGGTTGGTCGGTCGATGGAAGCACTTTCGACGCAGTTCATGGCAATATCTACAGCACTTTGCAAGGAACTGACATCGTACTGATCCAACAACCTCTTGTCTACAACATCGTGAATGCTTCCCTTAGCGATCTTTTGGCGCACCCAATTAGGTAGATGGATGGTTTGAGGTTCCATTAATACTGGGGGCTGGCCAGTGATCATCTCCAAGAGGACGATGCCAAAGCTGTAAACATCTGTCTTGACAGTGAGTTGGAAAGTTGCATGATACTCAGGGTCGAGGTAGCCAAGAGTGCCAGCAGCAACAGTAGATATGTGTGTGTGAGCATCGTTAAAAGCTCGTGAAAGCCCAAAATCCGATATTATTCCCACCAGATTCTTGTCCAGAAGAATGTTGGGGGTCTTCACATCTCTGTGCACTATTGACGGGGTGCATAACTCATGTAGATATTCTAGTCCTGTAGATTATTAAACCTTGTACTTCATCAATAGGCACATACATACATGACCTAAAGGAAAATGCACAACTGAAATGCAGACCTTGTGCAGCATCAAGTGCAATATGAAGTCGTTGTTCCCAATTCAAACTGTAGATGTCTCCTGCATATATTGATGTCAAACTAATGTATGTGTCACTTAATAAATGTCGGATATTTTAGGCTTTGCACATATTCAAACTAACGAATGGTGGTTACACATGCCATGATTAACCATAGTAGCAATTGGTATACTAAGATCTAAGACCTGCATAAACATGCACTTTGACCTTCAAGAGATCACTGTCTTTTCCTCTGTTTCACAGAGAATTTTATGTACAAATCCAATTAACAAGTGAAGCAAGCTATTGAAGTATTATTTGAACACATACCTCTCTACTTGCTTTGTTTCTTACTACCGTTGAAACATATACACGTTTATAATTTGTTACTATCTTTCTGTGGTTATGAATGTATGACTCTAAGAATGTAACTTTGGTAACCTCACTTTGTTAAAACAAATATTTCATGACCATGTGATGGTGAAGACATTAAAAGCATCTCTAAAATCAGGTCTAGCAACTCAACTGTACTGACTAAGAGCCATAATGGTTTAGGGAATCAACTAAACGTTTAACCTGGGAATCTAGTTCACCACGTAAATCCCAATTCCACTACAATGTCAAAGCTAGAGTAGTTCGATTTTAGAATTTTATTCTTATACTTAACACTCATGTCAAATTATAGTATGCTATATATTGATAAAATTTGGAAAGTAAGTGATTGCCGGTATTTAGTGAAAATTGTTGGCATCTCAGTCTCTATATATGTAGTTGTTGGTTTTGCGGGAACGAAGTAGAACCATGAATTGGTAAAAAAAAACATATTGAACATATTTTGGGTTTAATTGAATCATTCAATTTTATTGAGTTAATTAAGGTACAAATGATCTATGCATCATGCGAATAAAAGTTAGCGAAATAGCTAACTACAACTGCAAGTTCGTTGTTCATAAGTCAGCTATGCTTGACACCCATTACTAAAAGTTAAGGGAGAAACCTCCTCTTAGAAGTTGTTGAAGATTTCCTCTGGGCATGAAGTCATAAACGAGTGCTAGGCACTTCTTGTTTTGGCAATATCCTTTCAAAGTCACGAGATTCTTATGATGAACTTTGGACAAGGTTTGCACCTGCGATAGTAGATATAGTTACCAACCATTTTAGATTTGAAGCCAGTTGCATCATTTGGTGAACTAATATCGTGGCACTCACAAACGGAGGGTATCATCTTTAGTGTGTCGAATATGTTAAAAATCAATAAGGCCTTATTTTGCATCCATTAATATTATATGAATGAATATAATTCAATCCTATCTATAGCATGCACAGTCATCGTGTTAATATTCATGGTTATAAGAAATCTTCAGTTTATGGACAACTGATTAAGAAGTTGCAATATCATTGCATATATGTATCTCTAGCGTTTCTCTCTATTTTTTATATATATTTGGTTTTTGGTCTATAACAAATATGGAATGTGGAAATGGTTTTATATGACTTCGGACTTTAACTCTGTCTTGAAGAAAATACTCATGTGGCTTAATTGTTTCTATAGTGTACCTCGGGGAGGAAGTCCGTTGACTCTGCTATTGATGTCTCCATAAGTACTTTAACAGCTACTTCATCACCATTTTCCAGTATGCCATGATAAACAATACCAAAGCCTCCTTTTCCAACGATTGATTGGAAGTTGTTTGTTATGAGCTTCAACTCCGCGTATGTGAACCGTCTGATGTCAATATGTAGAGGAGTTTCCTCTTCATACATAGCATAATCCTCATTGTCCGTTGACTTCTCTGCAAAGTGAAGAGGGTATGTTTTACATGGAATCTTAGGCATATAGTTGATGTGAAATTTGCACCAGCCTTGCACTGATGGAAGGAATTTGAAGTGTATACTTTTGTTTTACCTTTCCAGAATAACTTCCAGAGTATGCACATCCCTACTAGGAGTGATATAATTACCACGGGAACTATCACTGCGATGAGCAAGATAGGCGTCGTTTTCTTCTTCTTCGTCTTATCTAAGCAGTATGTTTCTTGTTTGTTTGAGCATATAGGATTGCCTTCTAACCTAGTGACACAATTAAACAACATACCTACAAAATCAGCTCAAAGATCTCACCTGCTCTAAAAAGTTAGGATTCTAACATGACTCTATTTTCTAAGACGACTAGTCTGCAAATAGTTCTTCTAAAGAACTCTACCCTTCAAATGAACAAACTACATGATTTCTCGATCACGTGGAGTTACTATTAGGTCTTTAGCTTCCTGCAATTTTAAAAGACCTGGATGATGAAGCATGTATACTTATTGGATGCTAGTACACGTAAGTAAGGGCAAGTTTGGATCAATATAATGCACGAACGCACATCTGGCGCACCCAAATGGGCCACCACTACTTAGTATTTTCCAATAGTTTATGTATATGACAAGTGGAGCTGTTGTGGCATGGTGCTAGAAAACTGTTATACACCACAAGTATGGCACTGGCGATACAGTGGACAAAATGAACCAACGGAGGGAAGAACCCCCGTTGTTTTTAATTAAGGTAGGTGGTGAGTCTCGAACCCTGCCCGCCTAGCACAGCAGCACATGCGCTAGCCAGTAAGCCTCAGGGTCTTCCTCGATACAGTGGACAAAGAAAGGCAAACTCACATGTGTTTTAACCAATGCACTTACAGTAATGTGAAAGTTAGTTGCTAAACCTGGAATTGTTTCTATGATAACCAAGCCTGATTCCTTTCAGGTGCAATTGCTTAGTTCATTCAAAATAATCTAGTAAGAAATTGTGCAACAAAGCATGCCAAACCTTAAGTCCAGCAGACCAGCTTGGACTCGCTGAAGAATATAGTTGGGGATCGGTCCATCTAGCTTATTGTTTGACAAGTTACTGAAAAATAATTGTTAGAACGATTCATATAAAATTTATATCATCTGCCACAGATGTAACCAGAGACTTACAGAACTTTTAGTGACTTTAGTTGATAGTCTGGAATAGCTCCCACCAGATCGTTGTGTGATAAATCCCTACATACGTTTTGTCCTTAGGATCACGAAAGATGTCAACATAATTTTGTTAACCTATCAATATTACATGGTAGGCCGCACCACTTACAAGTTTTCTAACGATGTCATGTTCATGAATGATATGGCAAATCCACCACCTAGTCCACTGCTAGACAGATTTCTGTAAAAACACAACTAATGTTAATTCAAGTAATTTTAATTAAGTGACAACATCGAGCTAACATGTAGCTGAAGAATATGCAAATATCTTTCTATGGTTCAGATTTATATTAAGCTGCTTTCAATATTTTTATTAAATTACATGTAGTTTCAAGATCTTACCTAGTAAGGCATGTAGCCGGGTTTATGCGTTGTGATAGATGTTCAAATAAAAAACAAGAACATATCTAGTGCAGCATGCCAACGAAAAGGGAACTTCTGTGGTGCGTAAATTACTTGTGGTTGATGCATTGCAATACACACATTAATGTTTGAGAGATCGAGTTGCAATGTTTAGATTCTAAATGTATATATATGATACAAGTCTTGGTTATGTTCTTACACCGTGACGATTCTCGGATTCTGGTTGCTCTTAGAATAGTCACAGGTCAATCCTTCCCAGGTATACTCTCTTGGGGAGCATGGATCTCCATTCCAGCTTATTCGTGCCAAATTGTAGTGTGCCTTGACTTCATTGATGTACTTTACTACAACAGCAAAAGACAAGGGAAACAAATATGGAGGCATAAAGTAGTTGTATAAGATTAGCCTAAGAAGCACATTATTTAATCATAGCACTGTTCAAGTTGTACTAATTCATTAATCAACTATGGTATTTCAATGGCACATTAGCATTATTTGACCTAGAAGATGGTTTAATCTGAAATTGAGTGTGCAACTAGTTGATAAACGATCTTATTACTTAACTGAAGATCGTGAGAATGTTGAATAAAGCCTAGAATTTTCAGGGGTCTAGACAGTGAGGTCATTAGCATTGTCAACTACATGATGATCATTTGAATCTGCTGCTACATACTCCTTCCATCCTTGAAAGAGTGTACTTCCAACTTTCTTGAAAAGTCAAACTTTCATATGTTTCACCGTATTTATACAAAAACCCACCAATATTTATGTTATCAAATTGGTAGCATTAGATTCATGGTAAAAATATATTTTTATCACATGCCTATTTTGTTTCACAAAAAAAAATTGTACACAATCGTTCAAACTTTGAAATTGTTTGACCCCCCAAGAAAATTGGAAGTACACCCTTTTAAAGACAGATGAGGTACATGACAAATGTGTACTGCACGTGCAGTATATAAATTAATCTTACCATCGTCGGAGTCAGCGGTGAGATTCTTCATCGAAACAAGCGCGTACACCTCGAATGCGTTGATGAGTGGCGGAAGACCCGAGCCGGCCGTCTTGTTTAACGCGAAGAATGTGTCGCCCTTCTGCAGGAAAAGCCCGCTCTTGTACATGCTGTTCACCCGTAGTCGCGATGGGGAGAAGTCTGAGAACAGCCCTTCCCCGGGGGTAAAGATGTCAAACCTCCTGTTCGGGTTGCTCCCGTTGAGCTCGGTGAAGTGAAAAATCGAGAGAAGCTGCAGGGTCTTAGCGTCTAGATTGGGCCCCGATGCCACGTCGATTTTAAAGCCATTGCGGCTTGCGTCTAAGGACGTGGCATTTTGCAAGATGGCCGACGGCACCTTGAAGTCGTCGTTGCCTGGGAGGTTCTCCAAGTTACTGCTGGTGTTCAGGCTGATATAGGGGAAGGCGTAGGGTCCGGCGTAGGGGACGACGCTGTCGAAGGTCCCAGCAAAGCTCTCCCAGAATCGGTCATAATCATCCGTCGGGAATCTTCATCGCACACACAGGGAAAAACAGATAAATAGCTAGCACAATATACCAATCTTTTAGTACTCCTATTTACTTAAAAAGTTGCTATGGAATCTAGCAATTCCTAACTTGTTGTTGCTTTTTAGATTTATCATTGCTTTTTGTGTACTTTCTGTTAGAAGCAGCTGCGGATTCAGTAAAAAAATAGCAAACACTCTTAAATATGGCAACCTAGACAGGACCATTGACAGGCATATTTCAGATATAATCTCGAAAACTATTATGGATGGCAGACTTGTCTCACCTTGTGACATAGTCGGTGATGTTGCCAAATCTCAAGCGCTGAAAGTAGCTGACTGACACGGAAGTATTGACAAAAGGGTACATCGTATCTAGTAGTGGCCTCAGCTCCAAAGAAGATATGAAAGGAATCCCCCAACCAAAGTTTACCAGGCAAACTGACACGGAGTTGCCTGGAGCAACGGTGAGCACCTCCTTCCATTGCGCCAAATCTGGGGGCCAATTCGACATGTCCACCGTCACCCAGGAATTCACGCCGATATGGAGCCCAAACTTAAACATCGACCCATCCAGACTCTTGTTCAACCGATCATAGTTGCCATAAGTAAACAGGGCCCTCAAGAGATACTTCTTACCGATGGTGGATTGCAGTGTATAGCAATTCCTTAAACCGTCAGGGAAGCTTCTCAGGGTTCTTTGTTGGTCATTTTCTAAGACATTCATGAACTCTGGTGAAACCTCATGGTTCTGACCGCCCTCGACAAATCCAGCATCAGAACTATACCGTAGTTTTAATTTGTTGTCGACGTAGGCACTAAGTTTATCATATCCACAATCGATGCTTATGAACCCTGCACAAACGGAGAGTATGTATCGGTTTCATGTACGTGATTCAACTTAAAGATGTCCAAAAGCAAAGATCATGGCATATGCGGCTATACATGCAGTAGCTAATAACATTTTCTGATTTATGAGATTTCAGCCATGTGAGATTTTTCAAGTTGCACGCGCGGAAGTAAACTGAGCTGTGCGAGCAGATGGAAGAGAGCTTAAAAAGGTGCAGGAAACTAGAAGGGGAAAGCTAGGCGGACATGACTTGAAAATTACCAGGAGGAGGTTGGGCTCGGACTTGAGTCGTCATGACCAGGATGAGAAGCAGCGCAAAGATCCATGCCAGCCTTGTACTGAAGCCGATCGCCATGTGGTGTTCTTTGGTTCTTGGGATGTCTGAAGCAAGAAACAAAGGTGTGCAGTTTATATAGCAGAGAAACACAACTACCACGGTTTGTAGTATTTGATAGCGGTTTGGTTGACTCAGACCTGGCGCTGGAATGCTGGATTAACAATGCAGAGAAGGCAAAAACGGGTTTTCTCATCATTAGGCCGGTAACCTTCTGGTGAAAGAAATGTATATACAACTTGCATTCATGTTCATGCATCTAAAGGAAAGAGACTGCATCGTTCCATTAGAAACTCGGGGTTTATCTTTCTCTGAACCAGACTGCCATGCCAAACTGTAACGATGTGTAGTCATCGCAGGCTAAAAAAATGACAACTTGCAAAACCAGTTCCACGATGCTGCTCACGGACCCGGCTAGGCTGATATAAGAATGAGCAATAACGCATGTCCGCCGGCCGGTCTCAGTCTCTGACGTCAACAAGAAGTTTTTATTTCCACGCAATCTCATCACCATGTAGATGGCATTTGGTCGAAATGTCCAATTGTCACAAACAGAATAATAGTGGTATAGTGGGAGAATATCAGGATGCAAGTGGACGTGTACAAACTGCAGGACAAGCAGGAGCCTGCGCCCGGACGTACGCGGACATATGCAGGTTCGGCAGGATAAGCAGGATTTGTTGTCCGCAAAAGAATATCAACAGCATGCAGCATCAAAATGATCCAGTTCTTGTACTAGGATACAACATACAACATGCAGGTTATGAAAAGACAAATGTTTAGGTTCTTTTAAGCAATCTGAAACCATGGTTTTGGATTTCGTTTTGCAAATTTTACCGCCCCTGGGCGAAATTTTGAGATTGTTAACCAAAAATGAGCGAAATTTGGAGGAAAAATGAACGAAATTGTACCAGAAACAGCAAACAAAATAATGCAGAATAAAACTGAATAAGCAACGATCCATCGATTACCTATGCAAATGCCTGCTCCACCATCATCCTGTTCCGTTCCGGCCGGCCGGAGTAGCGCGCCCAGCCAAACCGCACAGGACAGGCGCACGCCATAGATGATGGAACAGAGCTAGACTGCCAACGGAGGGGAAACACAGGTTCCAAGCCAGCCGACCGCAGTTCCCTGGCCGACGAGGCCACGACCGGCGGTGGCCGTCCACCTTTTTCTTCCCCGTCGCCCCAACAGCTCCTCCTCCTTCCCCTCCGTCCAGACAGCTCCTCCTCCACCACCATCCGCAGGTCGCGACCGGAACACCCCCGGCTGGCCGGGGTGGCGTAGGCAGGAAGGGAAGTCAACGAGAAGGGCGACGAGGTGGTGCAGTCTGGGAAGGGAAGGTGTGGGGCAGGTCTGGTTTGGGGTGGCCGTTAGCGCAGTCGCCGGCGGCGCAGGAGGCGATGAACCAGGCGGCGGCCGTGTGCGAACGAATTCTTTTTTTCACCGCGTGCAGCTAGCTAGCGGGCCAAGCAGGCTATAGCAGGACACGTCCGCAAAGCCCGTCTCACATGTCCGCAACGCCGTTTAGCACTTTTGGCGGCGCGGCCGATGCGGGCCGCCCGCGTCCACCTGCAACCCTAGGAGAATAGAACGCATGTGCGAGCGGAGACCGGAGACTGCAAACCACGTCAACAAGACAACAATCACCGCAAACACGTTGTCGAAAGCGATCGTGCTGGAGCAAGCGCGCAACTGGAGGCACGTTGACGTGAGCCCGCGACGGCTTCCTCGCTCGCTCGCCTTGGAAAGTGGCTGCGCACTCACGTATGCCGTATGCGCGAGCGAAAACAAAAAAGAAAGAGCCACCACCATTAGCAGCACTTACACGCAAGGTGCTCTCCAAAACAACGCCTCCAAGTAGGTACTAACAGAATAATGGTGCACAGGGCGTTACCGTTGACCTGTCTAAACAAGGGTTTTTCACCTAGAGAGATTCGATCAACAGACAATGCTTTCAATAAGAAAACAATTAGAGAGTCATCGTTGCGGTATGACCAATGCAGACTAGACCTAGGGTTCTCGAAAACCGAAACTCGGAGCTCAGAGAGCACCACCAAAAACGAAGTCATCCTGCGTTGCCGCCCCTACTTGGCGAGATGCTGCAATTCACAGATCGTCCGGCTCACTATCATCTTTTGCACGGTTCCGACAACAGTATGCAAACAATGACCAGCGGATCATCATCTTTTTCCCATTCACTGTGAGTATTGCCTGAGACAACCATCGGATCTCTACTCAACATGAGCATGTGAGATAATACCTTCAGAGCCTAACAGATCGTCAAGCACGACCGCCTTGAATCCCCACATCAACACCCTAGAATCGGCACCGGTGCCTATGTCGATATTTCCAAGGTGGTCACAATCCGCAGTTGCAAATCACCAAACACCCGGGCACACAGCCTTCTACGACGTCAGCGATGCATCCACATCAGAGGCGCGCGTCATGGACGATCAGGAGGCAGAGGCGGCATCCTTGGGTAGTCGCATGCAGACCGGAAGCTTGTAACGGCGCCACTAGGCCCGGCAGAGTCGATGCAGCCGCGCCGGGAACCGCCGAGGTTCTGCGGCGACATTGTCGATTGATCTTGTAGGGAATCGCCAAATCGCTCTAGGTTGACAATTCATGGAAGGAGAAGCAACGAGCACCGCCGGCGTCGCCCGCTGTCACGCCGCACACCAGCAGTGCCACGTCGCCGTTGTCCAACCAACACGCCGCAGGGATGCCGCCAGAAAACCCTTTGGCCTCCATTGTCCCCACACGAAGAGGCCTCCCCCAGCAGAAGAATAGTCCCTCCATCCTTCGGTAGCGGGCCCATCGCCATCACGGCTTAGGCCGATGGCAGCGGCGGAGGAGAAAGACGATGAGGGAGAAGCTGGCGGCAATGCTAGTTTCGTCCCTGGCGTCGCCTGGGAAGCGACGCTAGGGACTCACTCGGTTCGTTTCTTTGAGGGAACTCATGGGTTTGAACAGAGCATCGGAGCCTAAGCAATCAGCGATTTGGTTTCGTTCCGTGTAGGACGAGCAGGCTAAGATGAAGCTGGCGCTTGTGAAGGCGGGCATGAACGTGGTGGTCGCCGTGGGGCTTCTCCATGGGAAGGTCACTCCCATGGTCATCGGCGCCTTCGGCAGGGCTGGTCCACATATATACGGAGCTTAGGGGCAAAACGACACGAAGGGGCCCTTGTTGCCATTTTTTTAAATATATTGTATTTCAAAAGCAAAGTAAACATAACATGTATCCATGAGTTTTCGAACTATGAAACTGACACCATAAACTGTTTATTTTTATCAGATTTAGAGAACTAGTAAGGAAACATCAGTTCTACAGATAGTTGCTTTTCTAAGTGTGATAACGAGGCCATCATTTCATTAGGTGAACAACCAACCTTGTTAAAATGAACATGTACCGTATCTGATCTATCGAGCATCGTTGGGAGTGAGAAAACGAGATCGTTTGTGTCCATTAACAGCTGGCCTGCCTCCAAATTGCAAAGCAACAGGAGAGGCGGCGCTCTATTTCTATCTAATATTTCGAATTTACGGGAGGAGAGAAGTCGCCCAGCAGTCAAGTAAGTACCCAAGAGAACGAAGGAAAACTGGATCGGTCGGAATTAGCGATAACTAATTCCTTCGTGATAAGCTGCTCACGGGTACTTGAGTCTAGGAGCGTGGTGGGTTTGTGGGTTTCATCTTGCTTTTATGTGGTTATTATATACTATACATCATCTTGGGCCTTTTTTTTAATTGGAAAAAAATCTTGGGCCTATTTTATTTCTCCCGATTTCTTGGGCTGGGGCAGATATTTCCTAATGCTAGTATCGAAGGAATACCTGGGCGGGGGCGCAACCACTATATATCGCCCGCTGCGAGTCTTATCACCGACTCGCCTGCGTGCTGTCCACCGTGGGCCGGCCCATTACAGAATCAACATACCTTCTTCGTCTCTGGATTCCTAGGTAAAGGTTCATATCGCTAATTCCTTTATTGTTCGACCTCTTTTTACCGAGGTTGTTTCTCTTCTTTTTTTACCTAATTTCACTTCATATCCAAGTTTACTATTCAATTTGTTAGATTTCTCCAAGCTGCTACATACTCGACAATAGTGATTCGTACTCTCGGTTCTCAGCGACGTTGACCAGGTTGAGTTGTTATTCCCTCGTATTGGTACTCTTGCCGATGGTTGTTGATTAACTTAATGTATGCGTGCGTGCACGTAACCTTGGCACTGCGGCTCGAAATTACAATTATGGGAGAAGTCTCGTTGGTATTCATAGGTTCGTGGTTTGATATATGTGTCATTCTACGGCTGCATTTCGAAAAGTACAAGATTGTGTCATGAAAAAAAAAAATTTGAAGATCTCGAAGATTTGCTTGTTTCTTTTAGACTTTATTTTGTAATCGTTGTAGTCACCTCATGTGTTCTCTCACATGTACTATTTGCTATAATAATATATATAGTATTGATTGTAAAAAAATATACTATTAAATGTGTTAGACTATAGTTTATTTATTTATTCTGCTAAAATAATTTGTTTTTGTATTTCTTCTTCGGTTTTTTTGTTCATTTTCGTGTTTCCGGGAACCATGTCATTTTGTATCAACAAAATCTGAAATACTATCTATAAATCGGAATTTTTTCAAAAATCTGTTTTTAACTGAATATATTTTCAAAAATCCATATTTTTGTAAATTTGAACATTTTTTGGAGTTTCGATGTTTATTTTATAATATTATTTGTTTCTTTTGCATATTGAATTTTTATTTCATGCTTATTCAGCAATGCGTAAATATTTTGTTGGCACTGTGAACAAATGTTTATTTCACTGACATTTTTAGTTTGCCGAAATTATTAATTCACTAGTTTTTTTGGTTCACCGGCATATTTGGTACACTACTATTTTCAGTTCACCCAAAGTTTAGTTCCTTTTCGGTTCTATTATTTTTTGGTTCACCAGTATTTTTTGTTCACACGAATTTTTGTTTCAGAAATAGTTCATCGGTTCACTCGCATTTTTAGCTATTTTTGGTTCACTATTATTTTTGGTTCTGCCGAATTTTGTTTTCTTTTTGGTTTATCGGTATTTTTGGTTCACTATTATTTTTGTTTCACCGTTATTTTTGGTTCACTCGCATTTTTAGCTCACTATTATTTCCGGTTTACCGATATTTTCTTGTTCACTATTATCAAATTTCGGTTCTGCTGAATTCTATTTCCTTTTCGGTTCACCTGCATTTTTGGTTTACTATTATTTTCGGTTCATTCACATTTTTTGGTTCACTGTTATTTATTGTTGGTTCATCAGTTTTATTTTTTATAATTTAAAAATTGTTAAGATTTTAAAATGTTCAATTTAAAATTTTCATTCTTTTTAAAATGTTCAAAGTTGAAATAAACGAGATTTAAAATTATTTTGAGTTTTTAATTTTGGAAATTGATTATTTTTTGAAAATAGTTAAGATTTTAAAAAATTCATTTTTCGAAAACTTTGAAAATGTACATATTTAAAAATGTCAATTTTAAAATTGTTCAGAGTTTGAAATATATTTCAAATTTCAAAAATAATCATATGTTAGAAATGTCCGGACTTGAAAAATATTCATATTTTAAATAAAAAATCGGATGTAAATCTATTAGTTTGGGCGATATAATTTTATAAATGTTTTGGTTAGAATATTTCGAAAAAGAATAGGAAAAATCGAAAGAGAAAACGAAACGGACTTAAGCCATATTTGTTACGGAGTTTTTTCGTTGGAACGTACATCGGTACATGCATACGGGCGAGTGGCGACACGAGTGTTGGGCTTGGCCTAGTTAGGGACTTACGCGGGCGAGTCCAAGGACGGGAATCACTAAAAGCGATACATAGGCGATCACGGCCGGGGCCCCTTCCTCCTGGGGAGCCAGGGTGGGCGCCTCGCTTCACCTCGCTCATCTCATGCTATCAGGTAAACTCTTCGCTTAAACCTTGATCGCCTTCCTCTGGTTGTTTGTTCATTACGAATTACTGTTGTGGAGGCTCCGAAATTTTCTTAGGTCTCCTTTAATTCGTAGGATTGCCAAAAACAATTGTGTAGGTTTGGAACCGTATGAGAATTTTACCTTCGGAGCCTTTGATTCATAGGATCATTTTCATAGGAAAAATTCTATAAGAATCTTGTAGTACAAACTTTATAGGAAAAATAACGTGAGGTCTAACCTCGTGAAAAAAATCTCATCACAATCAAACAAACTTTATATTCCCTTAGAATTAAATTAGACATGTCATGTCAATCCTATAAAATTCTTATTTGTACACTTTCCCTATCGTAGGACTATAGGAGTCCTTGCTCTGCTTGTTGTTGCTCTGTTTCTGTGCAGCAACTCCCATCTCGAGCTTCTCCGGCCAAAGTCAAGGCGTGAGGAAGAGGAACGATGCCGTTCTTAGTCCAACACTGCCTTCACGTACTTGAGCAATCAAAGCTGTACTTACTTGAGCATGGAATCCGAGACTATAATTATGAATGTGTAGCGGTATAGAATGATGGTGTTGAGTCGACTGTCGACTGGCTGTACGTTTTATACTTTCCACACTGTACGAAGTTTATGAATGAATAGTGAAGCGCACGGCCGAACATGTGTTCGTGTCTTCTTCCTATAGTTTGCCGCCTTGTTAGATCGGTTGTTCCCGTCAATTTTGCAGGTGCAAAAGATGTTGGCACCTTTTGCGCGCGCACCGTGGATCGATCGTACTACGTCATGCAACCTTAACCACGCCGCCAAAGAGAACACTAGCATATATGCACTTTGACACTTTGTAGTGCCGAAGCCTATGAATACTTTTCACCAACCCATGGATGATCGCTTGAACAAACCGAGCCTGAGTGGCTAATCATGGAGATCGAGATCACAAGTTGAGTGCACGCGTGCAGCCGGAGCTTGTTTGTTTCCCTATCGTGCTCACACTATCGCACTAGTCTAATCCCATTGCCATCCACCGGACAAACTCGCCGGCAGCGACCGCCACCACCACAAAAGATGCAGGCAGCACAGTACACTGCCGAGTACTCCACTACTTATTCAGAGCACACAAATAGCAACCGGGCACCGGTTGTCTAGTTTCAGACGAATTGCTCATGAAACTCAAGCAGCATCGATGCCGAATTTCAGAACTGAGTTTTGTCACACAAAAAATCGTCAAAAAAAGAATTTCAAAACAGAGCAACAGCAACTTGTGCAAGCATATGGTGTCGGGGTAGGAATATAAACAGACTAGCTTCTCCTGGAAAAACAAGGAGCATATTTATTAACATGGCAAACTCGAACCATGATTATACCATCTTTATTCACTTACTGAATGTTGAATACTAGTATCAGAGGTCAGAAGCTCCTGAACTGTCCAAGCACAACTATATAAAATTACAGCAAAATATATTCAGCTAGAGTGATGGCTAACATAAACACCTGCACAGACCGAAATCATAGACACAGTTGAGGAGGACACGATTTCTATACGAGTTATTACGGCGGTAACAACCAAATAGTTACTCTGCTCAGTCAGCCAGCAGAGTGTCAACTGGCAGTTAGTTCTTACTGAAGATGCTCCGGAGCTTGCCGCGCTCCTCCAACCGCTCGAGCAGGTTCCCGGCGCCGGCCACCTCCATGTCGGTGAGCTTCTTCAGGTACCCGATGGCGCCGTGCGAGATCATCAGCCTCTTGCACCGCTTCGCCGACGACAGCGCCAGCAGGCACGCGATGGCATGCTTCTTCGCCGTGTTCGCGGGGCTCGGGTCAAGCAGCTGCACCAGGCTCGGCACGCTCCTCTCGTCCCTCCGAACCTCCCGCGCGTTGGCAGCGTGCGTCAACAGGCTCGCCAACGCCTGCGCGGCCACTTCACGCGCGCCGATGACTTGGCCTCGAGCATCCGCACCAGCAGCGGCACGCACCCGTGCTCGCCCACGAGCCGCTTCATGTCCCTGCCGCCGCCGATGATGGAGATTTTACATATCGCCTCCGCCGCCGCGAGCTGCGCGCCGGTGGTGCCGGCCCGGAGCGCGTGCGCCAGCCGCGGGAGCACGCCGAACGACACGAGGGTGTCGGAGGAAACCGCTCCCACCACGTTCCGGAGCGTGGTCACCGCGGACTCCTGCGGTGACGGCGCGTCGAGGTAGAGGAGCAGGCTGTGCAGCGCGCCGTCCGACGCGACGGCGTGCCGGAAGATGTCGCCGCTGCTGTCAGACGTGAGGTTCCGCAGGCACTCGGCGGCGTGCTCCTTGGCACCCGCGAGCACGGCGCCGGAGTCCAGCAGGCCGACCATGACGCGGACGATCCCTTCGTCCGCCAGCGCGTGGTGCGCCTCCTGTACGGCCGAGAGGTTCCTGAGCGTGCCGGCGGCGGCGGACTGGGAAACGGAGTCCCCCGGCGTCCGGCAGATCTCGACGAGCGTGCGCGGACCGCCGTGGCCGGCGATGGCGCGGGCGGCGTCGGGGGACGCGGAGAGGCGCTGGAGCGTGAGCACGGCTTTCTCGCGCCCGACGAGGCCGGACTCGGCGAGGCGGATGAGCGGCGGCAGCGCGCCCTCGGACACGAGCATCCCCTCGCAGCTCCCCGACTCCGCGAGCCGGCACACCACCGCCGCGGCCTTCTCCCGCACCGCGGGCGCCGGCGCCGTGAGCAGCTGCACCAGCGCGGCGACGTTGGCGCGGCCGAGCGCGGAGACGACGCTCTTCTCGTCCCTGTCCAGCGCGCCGAGGAGCCCGTCCACCGCCCGGCCCTTCGCGTCGCCGTGCCCGATCTGTAGCCGCGCGAGCAGCTCCCGCACGTCCCCCTTCGCCGGTGTCGTCGTGGTCGGCGACGGGACGGCCGAGGAGGCGTCGGAGAGCACGCCGGTCCGGACGAGCAGCGAGCAGTCCCGTAGGTTGACGTCCAGCCTGCCGGCCAGCGCGTCGATGGCGCTCTGCGTCCGCAGCTTCCCGGCACCGGGCGGCCGCGCGGCGAGCTCGGTCGCGTCGGCGAGCGTGGCGGCCACGGACTGCAGCAGCTCGCGGCAGAGCGCGTTCCGGGCGAAGCAGGGGTGGCTGGACAGGTCCGACAGTCTCGCGGGGAGCGTGGCCAGCTTCGTGGCGATCGCCTTCCACCGGCCCGGGGAGCCGGTGGCCGCAGTCGCCGCGCGGAGCGCCGCCGGCACCATCCCGCTCACGCGTAACAGCAGCTCCTCCGCCGTCTCTTCCACCTCATCTCCGGCAGCACCAGCCGCCGAACTTCCCCGCACACTCATCATCCTCGGAGGCGGCTCTCTAGAGACTGACAAGACTTGAGAAGCTTGGTGCTAGCTCAGCAGTTGAGCAAGCTAGTGGTGAGTGAAAAGCAGGAAGGGAACAAGCGCTAGGGGAGAAAGAAGCATGGTGGCAGAGAGTGGCAGAGAGTGAAGGAGGAATCGTCTCCGATCGATCTCCCCTGGCGCTGGCCCCTGTTTCTTTCTTTTAAGCAAAACGAATGGCAGCGTTTATGCCGTGGCATCGTGGAAAGACTTTCCCGGCAGCAGCCCAAAGCAGGAGGCTATGATAACGCTGGGTGTTTGGAGAGAGGAAGAGGTTATGCACACTAGTGAGCTGACACCTATGTGGGTGCATGTGACGGGTGTCCCGTCTCCGATCCGCCACTTTCTGGGCATTTGGGCTGTGGGTACCCTGATCGGCAAGACCATGGACGTTGATCTGTTGGCTCTCAGACGCCAGAATGTGGTCAGAATTCAGGTGGCAATACGACGACATGATCTCTTTGAAGCTAGGGATGTCCAGACCGATGCTTTTGTGATCCTCAAGGGGTACACCTTCAAGTTTCGTAAGGAAGGACCGGATTACGTCCCCGAACCTGACTTTGTGCCATATCTCTGGAGGCGACATGAGAAGGAGGATGACGGGAAGGGGGTCGATGAGAAGGATGTTGATGAGCCCATGCTGCAGGGACCTACAGAGTCTAATGACGGGGATACAACGATGACACAAGCAGGGACATCGGGACCGGGAGGGGCCACTCTTGGGCTCGGTGGTGATGCTAATATCCTGTGTGGTGTGGCCGTGACGCCGCTTAATCCAAAGCCGCAAACACCCCGTGGGAAGGAGATTCTTGCGCAGCTATCACCATTGGGGCTGGCTTCCTCTCTGCAACATGTGGTGACACTGCCAGCAGCTCCTAGTCATCACCTAGTGTCACCTGGGCCGGCGGCAGCAGCTCTCTCATTGCCTGGCGAGATGCTCACCAAGGCCAAGCCTACTGCGCAGTACGTAGCATCCCCTGTGTGTCCAGTACCTCCTGGCCTGGCGTCTCCTTGCCTCTCAGCGCCAGTTGAGGCAATGGTGCAGCCGGCTGTGAGCAAAGGCAAGGAGGCAGCCTGCCACTCGGACCTGCAGGCGACGGGGAGTGCCCGACCGCCCGGTACGGCTACGCTGGAGCATCTTGGCCCGATGGTGCCCCCGGGCGTGCTGGGTGCTGCTGCCCAGCTGGGGGACGGCGATGACGGCCACGCTGCATCGATTCCACGTGCGGCGCCATCGGAGGTGGACTCTACTGCACCACTGTCTACCCCGATGTCGACGCCTCTGAGGAGGAGCGCGCGCTACAACATGGCTGCGGATGGGAGCACCGCCACGGATGAGGACGCTATGGTCAAGGCCATGAGACGCAAGGCCGAACAGAACCTCGACACTACTGGTACGGTTAATAATTCAAAGTCTTTCCTCGCATTTTCAGATTCTAGCATTTCAGCTAAGTTGAATAGTGTAGGAGTTTCGTTGGGTAATAGTACTGGTAAGGTTGCGGTATCGACTAATGCCTTGAGACGTTTGGAATATGACCGGTTAACGGTTACTCCAAAAAGATCGGCAAAGTCACTGTCTCCCCAAGAGGATGAGGAAGAGCTAAATGACACAATTGATGTCCCGCTTCTTTCACACCTCGTGGGTGATGTATCTGAGGGTGGTTTAGAGGAGGCGATGCTTAGCTCATTATATGATCTCAAAGCATCCGACCGGAAATCTAAATCAGCCTCAAATAAGAAAAATAAAAACAAAACGCCACGGAAAAAGGCGAAGGTTTCCACATCTCCAATTGTTTCCCAATGAATGGCATGTTCGAGAATAGCAGAGGTCTTCGTGACTTGGCTAAACACGCACGTATTGCTGATTCTATTCGGGATCATCGCTTGGACTTTGTGGGCATCTCCGAAACCGGGAAACGGGATTTCTCCGGGAGTTTACTTAACCGACTATCAGGCGGTGTAGATTTCTCCTGGAGGTCCCGTCCACCACGTGGTAGATCTGGGGGCATCCTACTAGGCGTCAGAAAAGATACCATGGATGTATTGGCTAGTTCGGATGGGGACTTTCATATAAAGTGCCATATCCGCAACAAAGCCGATAATTTTACATGGAGTCTTGTTGTCGTGTATGGTGCAGCCCAGGAGGAGCATAAAGCTGCTTTTCTCCGTGAATTAGTTAACTTAGCAAAGGATAATCCATACCCTATGATTATAGGTGGCGATTTTAATTTGCTAAGATTTCCACATGAGAAAAGCAGAGGTAGGTTTGATAACCGTTGGCCTCTCTTATTCAATGCTGTAATTGACAGCCTTGCATTGAGAGAGGTTTCGATGGTAGGGAGGCAGTTCACTTGGGCTAATAGCCTCCCTGAGCCGACGTACGAGAAGTTGGACCGTGTTTTGATGGATTCTAATTGGGAAGCTAAATTCCCAATGGTCTCTGTACGGGCCCTCGAGCGTATCGAAGCTCTATCAGATCATGCCCCCATATTGTTAACCACGGGTACACCTAGACCACTGTGTAAACGCCCATTCAAATTTGAATTGGGATGGTTACATAGGGATGGGTTTCATGATATGGTTAGTACGATATGGGGGAGACCGGTCCCTGGTAACGACCCAATCACAAGGTGGAATAACAAAATTCGCGCTACGCGAAAACACCTAGTTGGTTGGGCGAGACATATGGCGGGCCAATTAAAACAGGAAAAGCTTCGATTATCATCAGTGATTGATGACCTTGAGGCTTTTGCTGAAATTAGGCCGCTGTCCACGCACGAGATTGAGCTGAAAAACCAATCCAACGCGAAGATGGCGTCTATTCTTCGTGAAGAAGAGCTGAAATGGTATCAACGATCAAAAGCCCAATTTATTTTGGAGGGAGATGCGAATACGAGATACTTTCATAGTCTGGCAAATGGCAGACACAGAAAGAAACTCATCCATTCCCTAAACCAAGAAGAGGGTCTGATCGAAGGGCATGAGCAGCTTAAATCTTATATCACGAAGTATTATAAAAAATTGTTTGGCAAGCCTGACGCAGATAATTTCTCGTTGGACGAAAGCAGAACAGATGACATTCCGCAAGTTTCCGATCAGGAAAATGCCCATCTTACTGCTCCCTTCTCTTTGGAGGAAGTAAAGAAGGCGGTTTTCCAAATGGAACACAACAAAGCCCCAGGTCCGGATGGTTTCCCTGCTGAATTTTATCAGTCTTTTTGGGAAGTAATTCAACCGGACCTGATAGAGATGTTCCATGCGTTGCATGCTGGACAACTAGACCTTTTTCGCCTTAATTTTGGTGAGATTATTTTGTTGCCAAAGGTTAATGAAGCAGAAAAGATCCAACAATTTAGACCTATCTGTCTTCTTAACGTTAGCTTCAAGATATTCACTAAAACAGCGACTATTAGGTTGAACTCGGTGGCTGACCATGTTGTGCGTCCGACACAGACAGCCTTCATGCAAGGTCGCAACATTCTTGATGGTGTTGTGATATTACATGAAACTGTCCATGAGTTACATCGGAAAAAGCTAAATGGGGTCATACTAAAGATTGACTTCGAAAAGGCTTATGATAAAGTAAAATGGTCTTTCCTTCAACAGACACTCAGAATGAAAGGTTTTTCTGATGAGTGGCGTTCAATGATTGATAGTTTTGTCTCCGGTGGTAGTGTCGCCATCAAAGTCAATGACGACGTTGGTCGATACTTCCAAACGAAAAAAGGACTACGTCAAGGCGACCCATTATCACCTATACTATTTAACATAGTAGCTGATATGCTAGCCATAATCATTGAACGCGCAAAGCGGGATGGGCAAATTGAGGGGGTAGTACCGCATCTAGTGGATGGCGGACTATCTATTCTTCAATACGCTGATGATACAATTCTTTTTATGGAACATGACTTGGAGAAAGCGAAGAATCTGAAATTAATTCTTTCAGCGTTCGAGCAACTCTCCGGTCTAAAAATTAACTTCCACAAAAGCGAATTGTTTTGTTTCGGCGATGCCCAAGCGGAGGCCAACCAATATGCTGAACTTTTTGGCTGTGGGGTTGGTGAGTTTCCAATAAGTTATCTAGGCATCCCAATTCATTTTAGGAGGCTTACGATTGCACAATGGAAACACGTTGAGGAAAGAATACAAAAAAGGTTGAGTAGTTGGAAAGGAAAACTACTATCCCTGGGTGGAAGACTGGTACTCATAAACTCTGTCCTAACCAATATGGTTCTGTACATGATATCCTTCTTCCAATTACCAAAAGGAGTTCTTCATCGATTGGATTACTTTCGATCTAGATTCTTTTGGCAAGGGGACAACGAAAAAAAGAGGTATCGACTGGCAAAATGGGATGCGGTGTGCCGACCCAAAGACTTTGGGGGACTAGGGATTCATGATCTTGCGGTCAAGAATCGTGCCCTTCTAGGAAAATGGCTGTTTAAGCTACTTACCGAAGAAGGTGTCTGGCAAACACTACTCAGGAGAAAGTATGTTGGCTCGAAGGCGATATCTCAGGTTTCATGGAAAGCCGGAGATTCTCACTTTTGGGCAGGCCTTATGGCGACGAAGAAGTTCTTCCTCCCATTTGGCTC
This sequence comes from Poa pratensis, assembly GCA_947311845.1. Taxonomy (NCBI): domain Eukaryota; kingdom Viridiplantae; phylum Streptophyta; class Magnoliopsida; order Poales; family Poaceae; genus Poa; species Poa pratensis. Next base: position 5,827,078 of record CAMZMU010000054.1, read on the forward strand.
TTTCTCCATCAAAGATGGTTCGGAGATAAGGTTCTGGGAGGATAAGTGGCTTGGCACTACTACGCTCCGTGAACAATATCCAGCCTTATATAATATTGTCCTTGGGCGTCACAAAAGCGATACTATTGCTACGGTTTTGGAGGTTAATCCACCAAATGTGACGTTCCGAAGAGATCTCGTTGGTCCTAGGTTAGCGGCGTGGCATGAATTGCTACAACGACTAGCATCAGTCAATTTGACGCAAGGGTCCGACGTGTTTCGGTGGAGTTTACACAAATGCGGTAAATTCACAGTGGACAGTATGTATAATGCGTTAATCCAACCTGATGTGCCAGTAGAAAATAATAAGAAAATCTGGTCGATGAAGATACCACTAAAAAACAAGGTTTTCGCGTGGTACCTTCGTCGAGGGTTATTCTTACTAAGGACAACCTTGCAAAACGCAATTGGCACGGTAGTAAGAGGTGTGTCTTCTGTCATAAGGACGAGACTATCAACCACTTATTTTTCGAGTGTCAATTCGCCGGTTCTATATGGTCAATCATCCAGATAGGTTCTACTTTATATCCCCCAAGAAGCATTGCACATATTTTTGGCAGTTGGCTGAATGGGGTTGATGTTAGGTTCAAACAACTTATTAGGGTGGCAGCGCTAGCCGTTATATGGTCGCTTTGGCTATGTAGAAATGACAAGGTTTTCACTGATAAAAATTGTTCTCTCATGCAGGTTATCTACAGGACTACAGCTACACTCCGTTCGTGGTCTCAGTTGCAACGTGTGGGGCATCGAGACCTGTTTATGGAGGTTTGTTCAAGACTGGAGGATACGGCGAGAGACTTTTTATCCCAACATGGATGGCAGCATAATTTGCGGATCGGGCCACCAGCACCCTAGGCGTGATTACAATTTCTCATCTGATATGTAATCGCTACCTTTTTATTTTTCGGACTACCGTACTCTTTCGGCTGTGTGCACCTTCGTTGTGCAGAGGCTGGGTGTAATGCTTAAACCTTTTAAGTAATAAAACTCCCTTTATCTAAAAAAAAATGAGCGCCACGCCAAGCCAAGATGCCAAAATCCAAAACCTTTTCCGGTAGCGCTGTATTACACAAGATCTCAGTTGGGGTGGTTGCCTATGCCCAAGAGGAGACGGCAGTGGGATGTTGCGGGTTGGTAGAACTTCACGTTGGGTTGACCGGTTTTCCATGGATTTGTGAGTTGAGACAGGGGCGGTGGCGGGCCGTGGACTCGAGGGAATGTGACGGTGGAATGACCGGCACGAAAGGCAAGGAGGAAGGACGCGTGAGCAATATGAAATGGAGTTTTCTTTATTTATTTTGTCGAACGAAATCTGCTGCATGTTACTGCTAGCCTTTGCCGAAGCAGCGCCACATGCTACTGCTCACCTAAGGATTAACGAGGCAACAGGGCAATATATTCTGGTACCTTGATGGATGGCTATGGCACTACCAACAGCACAGTGACGGCAGCCATTTGCATGCATGTACCGCCGGCGCCGAAGCTAGGAGAGAGCATGCATGGCTCTTCATCGGAGATCATGCGAAAGAAACCGGTGAGGTGGTTATCTTTGCGAGGGGAGGAAGACACGCTGCCCCTATGCGGCGACACTGACGCTTGCTACCAGAACTTTCGTGTATACTAATCGAAAGACCATCTACGTTTTCTTTACACAAAAGAAAGCACTAGGCCGGAAGTAGTTTAACTAGGTTGACGCGTCGTCTCTTTTACAAGGTGCCGAGGACAAAGGCGTGAAAACCGATAAAACTAACCTTGTAGCAAAACTTCAACATACAATAAACCTATTTTAAAAATAGGTTTAAAACCAATCCTATTTGGTAGCGTCCTGCCTAGGTTAGTGTTAGGCTTGGCACTTGCCGATGATGATGGTGGATGCTCCTGTGTTGTGCTGTGGTGTTCAATTTGCTCGCCGGCGGCGCGCTAGGTTCATTGCTGGTTCTTCGTATTATTATCCCTCGACTGCACCACTTATCTAATTGTGCCTCTCCCGGTGGTTCTTGCTTTCCCTTTTCTAGTAGTCTTTTTCATGTATTTTCATTGTCTTCTCTTCCCTTATATCCCCACGTAATTACTCCATCTGTTTGTAAGAACATAGCACGCCAGGCTAATTTCGATGAATGGAATAAGCGGTGGGGATTTTTCCCCCCCCTCTATCTGGAAAAAAAAACAGGGGACGCAACTATCCACAATGTAGCGTCTTAGGCCGGGACGCTAGCCTCTCTGCCAACATGGCACGGTGAGGCCCAGCCCAGGTAAGGTAGCGACCGGAGCGGGGAGCGCTATCCTACATTCTCTCTAGAAACAGTAGCGCCCAATCCCCACACCGGCACTGCATGTCGGTCAGATTGTAGCGCCCCTGTCTAGTGCGCTACAATCTTGGACTTGACCGAAAATGCATTCAATTGGTTGGTTGACCATGCATAATATCATGTTCGGGAATAATACATCAAACAGTTCAGGAATAAGACATCAAACAGTTCAAGAATAACACATCCAGGTTCATAATTCAGAAAGTCCATGATATAGCATAGTTCACACCAAATTCACGTAGTTCACGACATTACAAGGTTCACACCAAATTCACGAAGTTCGTGACATCACAAGGTTCACACCAAATTAACTACAAGGTCACGACACCCAGTTCATGAGATAGCCCTTGCTCCCACGACAACATCAGTGTTGGCGACTATTGAGTCCAACGGGGACACTTGCCCTTGCTCTTTTCCGCTTCTTCCTCCTCATTGCTAAAACTAATCATTTACATATTGAATTCACGGGTGAAATATTATAATTTATTAACAAATTATTTGTCGTTATTACGAGACACTTATTCAATCAATTATCCTCCAATAATATCTCATTACACTCTAGTAAAATGTTTTTGTTTATTTTTATTAGCTAGCGGTTACTAAAAAATTACTTAGATTACATTTGAGATACTCTTTCACCTCCAGTTGATATTAGTGGATGTAGGACGAGGAAACAATATAGCTCCCTATTATTTATACTAAATTTTATACTTATTTATCACCTATTTTAGTATATATTTCTTCTCCCTTCATTTGGGTTTACAAGTCCTCTATAAAAAAATACAAACACATCGTTTATTTTCAAATTAGTTATACACATATGGTTGCATTTAATTAGGTCAAAGTCCTCAAAGGAGGGAACACTATACTGAGCACCATTAACCATGTAAGTATGACAATAATAATGAAGTATCTTCTTTTCCAAGCCATGCTTGCAATAAGCTCAACTCTTCACATGACCATTCTTCATATAAACCCTTGGATAGAACCTTGGTCATCATGTAATCTTCTAGAGTCCAACACATAAACTCCAATCTTTTCGTATGGACAAGATCTACAAGAATATCTCAATACAAACATTATTCCATAAGGATTGTCATTAATTACCAAAACCACACATGGGGCAACACATGCACTTTCAATATATTGTCGTGCAGTCGTGAAGTCTATCGTTGTATATGCACTTACAACATCAAAACTTTTATTCCTACTGCACTAATTACCTAATTTTAATCGGAAAAAAACTTCTCGTTCAACCGAATGTCTTTTAGAGCTATGGAAAGAAATAAAGGTAAAATCACAAATACATGAATATTTGTGTTATGATGTTTCTCTACATGGGCTTTGCGCTCTTGTCTATATCAGTATCTTAATAGAAAGCTCTTGTACTTGCCCAAAAAATACATGATACTCCCTCCGTTCTAAATGTAAGATGTTTTAGGTGTTACACACGTTATCTACATGCATAATAAAATGAGTGAACCTACACATGAAATATGTCTAGGTACACTTGTGTTCATGTGAATGTGGACAAAAGCTAAAACATCTTATATTTGGGAACGGAGGGAGTACATATTTATGGAGTTGATAGTTGTCTAGGCTCATTTTATACATGTCTAGTACAAAATTTATACTAGGCATATACAAAATGGAATATGCGTGGGAGAAGTGTCCTGTTTTTTCATCCGGTATTAGTATAACGGAGTATTTTTTTTTTTTTTTTGCGAAACACAGTACAACGCAGACGCTCATATACACGCGCATACACTCACCCCTATGAACGCACACACGCACACCCTACCCCTATGAGCACCTCCGAGAGACTGAGCCGGCGGATCAGGTCTTGAAATTGACGAAGTCACCACAGGCGCATCGCTGTCGACGGGAACGTCGCCTCCCACTGAAGAATATTCCGCCTAAATGAGAAACACCAGCGTCAAACCTGGGGTTTGAACTCTGGTGGGCTGGGGGTACAACCACCCACCTAACCATCTTGCCACAGGCAAGTTCTCAGTATAACGGAGTATTTGAGACTTACACGATTGCCCTTGGATTTTCGGTAGTCTGCATTGTTGATTTATTGTTTTTTCGTGTGGACCAATATTCTCTTCTTATTCTTATTAGGGGGTCAATAATTAGTTGGCAACGGACATGACGCTACGCCGCGCGCCGGAACCGCTGTTCACGGGTGCACGGGAACGGAAAGGAGGAGACTTGCTGCTGCTTGCACTTGCACACGGTTGGAGCAGACTGACAGATCAGCTGCTGTAGTGCACATACCATCCTCGGTGCCCCTGCATGCCGCGAGCAGAACGGGCAGGCAAAGGGAAACCCAGTGAGTGAGTGCGTCATGTCAGATGATAAACTTGCTGGCCCGGTCTTTATAACTGATGACCCCATCATTTGACCGCCACGGCACTGATTACACGCGGTTGGGCCGAGGCGTCAGCTAGTACATCACCGCAGACTAGGGAACGGCACATGTGGCGGCGCCGTCGTTGCCAACCAGCTTTCCGCCGGCACATGCAATGCAAATGGTACTGGTGCGATCGATGCCAAACATGGCACCCTGTGGCCCGCGCTGTCAGCGACAGAGCGACGACGCCATAGTTAGGCGTGAGCAGATCCATGGCAACCCGAGCCGACCGAGCGCAAAGGCACGGTGCGTTGGATGTTCCGCTGGTCGGTCGATCAGGAGCAGCATCTCGAGTGCGCGTGGGCGTGCAAAGGCGCGCCATTGAGCCCAGACCGTTTGGAGTCTTGCGAGGGCGAACGGGACGCCCAAGGCTTCTTCGCCTCTGCTGGATTTTACCCAGGCGTCCGTGCCTGAAGGCTGAAGATGACAGTGCCTGCCTACTGCCTGAACGCCACGCCTGGCCTTGCACCGAATTTCCTTTATGCCCCTTTGTCCAGATACGGTTCGTTGGTTCAGCAAGAAAGAAATGCACTTTGCAATAGCGAACGTTTTAGTACAAGGACGCCAGGTTGTGAGACGCGGGAACAAACGCTAGCGAGGCAGGCAGGCAGGCAAATGGCGGCAGAGTACGGAAGGAGGAATCGTCTACGATCTCCATCCCACCTGGCCGATGTTTCTTTCTTTCTTTAAGCGAATATACAAGCACTAGCAGCGTTTGCGTGTTTTGCCACTGCAGTGCGCCGAAATCCAAAGTCCTTTCCGTTTTCCTCTCACTTCAGTAGTTCCGAGCCCACGACATGAAATGGGTTGGTAGAAAGGGCTTGTCGGAACGTGTTTGACCATTTTGTTTTCGATGGGTTAGTGAGAGTGGGGTGCCGTGGACTCGAGGGAGGGGAGGAGACGAATGGCGGGCACGAAAGGCAAGGAGGCGTGGCTGAAATCAAATGGAGATTTCTTTTCTCGGTCCTACGAAATCTGCAGCACGTTACTACTGGTTTCGCCGCTGGTATGTTCTAGCCTAGAGTCATACTTGACCATGGGAAGCCCAACCCGAAAATCTCGGACTTAGGCCTCAAATATAGGTCCGACGGCTGCGCTGAGCCGGGTCTGAGCTTTGCGTTATGGCTGTTTCAGGAAGACGCCCACCCCAACGGCCCGGCGGCCAATCGGACTTTTTTGGCCGGGCCAGGCTTGGGCCTGAGTTTTTTTGCGTCGGGCTCGGCCCAGCCTGAAGCCTGGCTCGGCCCAAGGTATGAGCCTAGTCGAGCGGTGATTGCCGAGGCAGAAGGGCAGTCTCAACAGACACCACTTGCAACGGCTCACCTACAGATTAACTAGGCAAAAGGGCATTTGTGCTACTATTCTGTTAATGTAGTCTCCTCCCCACCCTTGCCCTAGAAATAATAGATTTTCACTCATAAGATTTTTCGTATACAGTCTGGTTTAAATGATTGAATCCTACAAAATTCTAATTAATTGCTTTCCTATACTACAATCTTATAGGATACTTAGCAAGAGGTGAGACCTATACAACACAACACGTGCTACACTGATTCCTATGTTTATGGTTCCTATAGTGGATGACATCCTATTCGTGCAACCAAATAACACATGCTACCAATCGATCAAATCCAGCGAACCAAAGAGAGTGGCACTAGGACTTGAAAAAGATTGGTACCACTAGCAAGTAGCAACGGAGTAATTTGTTAAATAAAATTACTAGCTACGAGTAAACATGTAACCTTCCATCGGGGAGAATGTAAATTACAGCCAAAAAAAATCGGTGAGACGCATTTTAATCTTTGCGAGGGGAGAAAGGCTTGGCCGTTTGGCGGCACGGACACTGATAGTACAACTTTGGTGTATTCTACTCAAGAGCATGCTTGCATGGACACTATCATCTTTACACAACAGGAATGGTGCTGGATGAGCGGAATGAGGCGATAACGCGTCATCTTTTTCAGCGAGACATGTAGCAAAGGGAAAGCGGCCGGGAACGTCAGGTCAGATTGCATGCAAGCTTGGCCCAATCTTAAAACTCATGGCCCCATCATTGACCGCCACGACACTGATTAACCGCCAACGGGCCCCATCGGTGAAGAAGAGCCCACCTATTTATCACCTATTTATACTAAACTTTTATACTTATTTATCACCTATTTTACTATATTTTTCTTGTCCTTTCGTGTGGCTTTACAAGTCCTCTATAAAAAAAATACAAACTCATCGTTCATTTCAAATTAATTATACACATATGATTGCATTTAATTAGGTCGAGGTCCCGAAAGGAGGGCACACTATGCTGAGCACCATTAACCATGTAACTATGACAATAATAGTGAAATATTGTATATATTGTAGTGCATTCGTGTGAACTCTATCGTTGTAGATGCACTTACAACATCAGAACTTATTCCTGCTGCCCTTATTTACTTTACTTTAATTGAAGAAAATGCTAAGAAAACTTCTCGTTCAAGCGAATGTCTTTTAGAGCTATATATATGGAAAGTAATAAAAGGTAAAATCACTAATACATGTCAATATTTGTGTTATGGTGTATTCCTACATGCGCTTTGCGCTCTTGCCTGTGTTAGTATCTTGTAGAGAGCTATTGATGTACTTGTCCAAAAAAAATATCATGATAGATATTTGTGGAGTGGATGGTTGTCTGAGAATCATTGCCAGGTTTTTCTAAAATGTTCATTTTCATTTAGAAAATGTCCAACTTGACAAGCAGTTTTGTATTGGACTGCCAAAGAAATTTGAGGAGGACCGGACCGGTAAAGACAAACTAGGACGATGACTCGTTGTTGGAACTCTAGCAGTGCATGCATGATACGTCGGTTTCATCACGAGAATATATCCCTAAATAGTCCATTTGGGAGGTGTCCACACAATTGAGACTATGGATCACCCAAGTAATGGTTCCGACATGATCCGTAAGGTGAGAGGAGCTCGTGTACCACCTGTTTTATGAAAAAATCTAATATTTGTCGGTATGTGATTATATAAAAAAAATCAACCAACATATAAACACATTGCACCTATTATCATGTCAAGTCCTTGCAAGTTAAGTTATTCTTTGCTACAAGTGTCATGCCGGATGGGGTCAATGAAACAGCTATTGTACTGATACCCAAAATTGACCAGCCGGAAACTCTGAAAGACTTCAGGCCCATCAGTTTATGTACTGTGTTATACAAGGTAATATCTAAATGTTTGGCTAATAGACTACGGCCTATGTTGGGCGAGTTGATCTCCATCAATCAAAGTGCATTTGTCCCTGGCCGCTTAATTACTAATAATGCACTAGTTGCTTTTGAATGCCTCCACTTCATTGAGCAAAACAAGAATCTGAGCAAGAATTTTTGTGCCTACAAGCTGGACTTGTCTAAAGCTTATGATCGGGTGGATTGGGATTTTTTGAGGAAAACGTTACAAAGGCTGGGATTTGCTCACCGGTGGGTAGACTGGATCATGTCATGTGTTACCACGGTGAGGTATATGGTTAAATTCAATGGCTCCCTCCTTGATTCGTTTTCGCCTTCTCGGGGTATCCGGCAAGTCCTCTTTCTGTTTGTAGCTGATGGTCTTTCAGCTATTTTACAAAGGGAGGTAAGCTTGAATAATATAGAACCAGTTCGTATTTGTCGTAGAGCACCTGGTATTTCTCACCTCTTATTTGCAGATGATAGTCTCCTCTTCTTCAAGGCTGAGGCGGCACAGGCCCAAAGGATTAAATTATCTCTTGAACAATATGCTTCTAGTACTGGGCAGCTGATTAATCCTGATAAATGTTCCATTATGTTTGGGGATTCATGCAATGTGACGGTACAAGAGGAAGTTAAATCTGTCCTTGACGTTTCGCAGGTGGCCTTTGAGACAAAGTATCTAGGCCTCCCCACCCCAGAAGGCAGAATGAGCAAAGGCAAATTCCAAAGCTTCCAGGCAAAATTGGCCAAGAAACTAGTGGAATGGGATGACAACCATAAGTCTCAGGCAGCGAAGGAGACCCTCATAAAATCAGTGGCGCAGGCACTAACAACCTATGTCATGGGTGTCTTTAAACTCCCTCTGGGCCTATGCGATGAGCTAACCAAAATGATCCGGGCTTACTGGTGGGGAGCGGAGGAAGGAAAACGGAAGACACATTGGGTTGGGTGGGATAGTATGCTCAGACCAAAGGACCAAGGAGGGATGGGTTTTAGGGATATGCGCCTGTTTAACCAAGCACTGCTTGCCCGGCAGGCCTGGCGTTTAATTCAGTTTCCGGATACCCTTTGTGCCCAGCTTCTAAAAGCAAGATACTATCCTAATGGTGTCTTATGTGATACTGTTTTTGCAAGCAATGGATCATCGACATGGCATGCTATTGAACATGGTCTTCAACTTCTCAAGAAGGGTATCATCTGGCGATTGGGCAATGGCGCGAGTATTCGAACCTGGCGAGATCCATGGATCCCAGAGAACCCAGCCTATAGACCAAGATCTGAAAAAGGAAGATGCAGGTACAAATGGGTTGCAGACTTCATCTCTGTTGATGGCACATGGGATGTGACGAAGCTGCAGCAATACTTCATGGATGAGGATGTTAGTGCGATTCTGAAAATCCGCGTCTCTAATAGAAATGAGCAAGACTTCATTGCATGGCAGCCAGGCAAACATGGCGAATTCTCTGTTCGAAGTGCCTACAAGTTAGCCTTGGATGAGAAAATGATGAACCAGGGGATCACGGCGACAAGCATCTACCCGGATGGTCGAAGACCTGGCTGGCGGTTGATTTGGCAGTGTCCAGTGCCTCCCAAAGTGCGACACTTGGGTTGGCGTATTGTGAAGAACGCCTTGGCTACACAGCAAAACAAAAATCGCAGAGGCATTCAAACCCCTCCGATATGTTTGATCTGTGGTCAGGAACCGGAGGATACTTTTCACACCTTCCTCAGATGTCCACATGCTCGTGCCTTCTGGCTGGCAATGAAGGAAGTGTGGCCTCTCCCTGATGATGATCTGCTCACTAACACTGGGCCGGAGTGGCTGCTACACCTACTCCATCAGTTATCGGAAAATCAGAGGGCTATGACACTGATGGTGCTGTGGAGAATTTGGCATGCACACAACGAAGTGACACATCATAAACCACTCCCGTCCATTGAAGGTTCCAGACGCTTCATTGTCAGCTACCTTGAGTCTCTCATGTTAATTAAGAAGTACCCCAATGGTGACATGGAGAAGGGGAAAATGGTGATAGACCTGACAGAACCACGTACTAGTAAAGGTTCAGACAAGGGTACTAGCAGGACTAACAAGGTATGGACCAAGCCCCCGCCTGGAACCCTCAAGCTGAATGTGGATGGATCTTTCAAAGACACTAGAGCTGGAGCGGGGATAATCATTCGTGACCATGAAGGAATGGCAGTGGCTGCGGCAAGCTTCTGCCTTCGACATTGCCCCGATGCCCTGGATGCAGAGCTTGCAGCGATGGAGTTAGGACTGCAGCATGCAGGGCTTGTTGGCCGTCAGTCCATTATCTTGGAGACGGACTGCGCGGAGGCTCTGAACCTGATCAAGGAGACGGCGCCCAACCTGTCGATGTATGCGTCCAGGGTCAGAGCCATTAGAAGATTGATTAGGGAAAGGGATGTCAAAGTGGTGAAGATTGGCAGAGCTGCTAATGTTGTCAGTCACACCTTAGCTCACAGGGGTAGAACTCACGAGCTCACTCAGTCTTGGCTGGGTAACTTCCCATCGGAGGTTGCGGCAGCCTTAGCAAAGGACTGCTCCCCTGTTACCATCTAGTGTAATTCCTTTTCCCCCGCAAAAAAAAAAAAAGTCCTTGCAAGTTAATTGTAAACCGGTCTACCCAGTATGCTACCTTGTGATGATCCTCGCAAACTCAAGGCCTTATTAATTTAAAGCTGGGCACCCTAGTGCCTTTTATCTAAAAAAAAGTCCCTGCAAGTTAATCACCTATTACCATCTTGATCTGACTATAAGTAACAAATTAGCAAAAAAAAACCTAGAATGGTCATCTTACAGAAAACGTTTCCAATATATTGAGAAGGTGGGACTTGAGAGGCACCTCCTCATTGCTAGTTAGTAGAGTAATTCAGTAGGCACTTGGACCCCAGTATCTTTACCACAGTTCATTTGCTGGTAAGATTCCAACTCACACACTCTCTCTATATAAAGGCCACAAGAACCTGGAGAAGAAGTACAAGCTCTCTCTCAGCCGGCAACGTCATGGAGCTTCTTCTTCATGCTTGCTCTCTCCTCTTATTCCCTGTGGCGATAACCGCCATGGAAGCCTGCGACTCACAAGCTAATGGTATTCCCATACTACATTTGCTTTTCAGTTTGTTTACGTACCAACTATTTGCCGTCGTTATCTTGCTCAAGTTAGTTTTCATCATCAGATGAACACCCTGTTAGTAATTGTTTACAAACCTAGCTCGAGCCGTCCGTAAATAGATTAGCATGCACATTTCAAAGTGCATCTAAAATGCGAGAAATTTATATTCAGGCGCCTGATAGTTAGCGAGAAAGTCGACTTGTGTACTTAGGCTCTGCTTGCATGCATGTAGCAGATTCTAAGTGTGGCTTCGCTACCTCATTTAGAGTCAATGATCTGTAGTATATATACAGAGGCACAGAGCAACGAATCTGAGTAACCAGCAGTTTGCGTGACCCTTTACGGGTAGCTGTCGAAACATCAATTCAGTTCACTGTGTCTTAGCTGTATACCGTATGTATGAACTACTCCTTGTAAAAAGCAAAATTATAATGTTAATCGCTGGATTTCTTGGGTAGAGTAGTAGTACAAGACACAAGAGTAGAGTTGGAAAAATTGTAGAGCATCTATGGTTTACCTCCTTTTTTTTGAAAAGTGGTATTAGTCAGGGGTCTCTGCATCAAAATGATACACAAACCTCAAGTTTTAATATTAACGGTGTAATTCCATGCAGATTTCCAGCACCTCAACAGCACCGGCCTGCACCTGCCGCTGTACCACCCGCGGAGCCCCTGCTCGCCCTCGCCAGTGCCGCTGCCCTCGGACCTCCCTTTATCCACCATCATCGCCCACGACGCCGCGCGCCTCGCTCGCTTCACCCGCGACAACAACCTCTCAACCTCGCTGGCCGCCACCGCGCCGCTCGCGCGCGGCGCTTCTGACGACCTGGGAGCCTACCTTACCCGGGTGGGCCTTGGCACCCCTGCAACCCTCTACACCATGATCATCGACACGGGGTCGTCCTTCTCATGGCTCCAATGCTCCCCCTGCCAGGTGCAATGCCACCCACAGACCGACCCGATCTTCGACCCGCGAAGGTCCAGCACCTAAGCCACCCTGCCATGCTCGGCGCCACTGTGTGGCCAGCTCGAGGCAGCTACACTCCTACCCTCCCGCTGCTCCAAATCCAGCATCTGCGTCTACGATGTCCTCTACACCGATAACTCCTACTCCGCCGGGTACCTCAGCAAGGACACGCTCTCCTTCGGCTCGAGCAGCTTCCCCGGCTTCCTCTACGGCAGCGGCATAGACCAGAGGGGCCCCTTGGGTCGGTCGGCCGGGCCTCTCGCGGAACAAGCTGTAACTGTTCAGCCAGCTCGCGCCGGCCCTCGGCTCCTCCTTGTCCTTTTGCCTACTGTAAAACCCTAACCCTAGATAGGAGAGGGGATATGTGGAATAGCTCAACGTATCAAAGTACGTGGCTGTGGTGTTATATTTATAGACTTGGAGATTACATTAGGGTTACAAAGTACAGGGACATAGTTAGAAATATGTACAACTAATTATGTCTAACACCCCCCTCAATCTTAGCCATATCAAGAAGGCTGAGATTGCGTCGGCAGGCCGAGAACTGTGGCAATGGCAACGGCTTGGTGAAGATGTCTGCAAGTTGATCTTTAGAGGAGATGAACTTGATGTGTAGAAGTTTCTGTGCAACTCTCTCTCGCACAAAGTGATAGTCAACCTCAATATGCTTCGTCCGAGCATGGAACACAGGATTAGATGATAGATATGTTGCGCCAATGTTGTCACACCATAGAACAGGTGTACGGTCCTGTGATACTCCCAACTCCTGAAGCAACGACTGTACCTAGATCAACTCAGCAGTGGCATTGGCAAGAGCCTTGTACTCAGACTCCGTACTGGAACGCGACACTGTGGCTTGTTTCCAAGCACTCCAGGCGATCAAGTTAGGCCCATATAAGATGGCATGTCCCCCCGTGGATCGCCTGTCATCAGGATTCCCAGCCCAATCTGCATCGGAGAACGCAGACAGTAGACTGGAAGAAGAACACCGAAGATGAACTCCATGTGAGATGGTCGAGCTGACGTAACGAAGAATACGCTTCACAGCAGACCAGTGAGGATGACGAGGAGTCTGCATATACTGACACACTTTGTTAACTGCAAAGGAGAGATCAGGCCGTGTAACCAGCAAATACTGCAGACCACCAACAATGCCGCGATAGGTAGTGGCCTCATCAGATGGCAAAGGATCCCCACCCGCAGCAGACAAACACTCAGTCGACGACATAGGAGTGGACGCCGACTTGCACTGAAGCATCCCAGCGCGACCAAGAAGATCAAGAGCATACTTCTTCTGAGTAAGAGCCAGACCCTGAGAGACATCAGAGACCTCTATCCCAAGAAAGAAGCGAAGAGAGCCCAAATCCTTCACCGCAAATTCAGACTGAAGACCATGAACAAGACGATCAATAGCTGAATGCAGGGAGCTCACCACAATGATATCGTCGACATATACCAAGAGATACATGGTGAGATCCGGTCGACGAAGCATAAACAAGGAAGTGTCAGCACTGGAGGGAACAAATCCATGATCCCGAAGAGCACTCCCCAGACGAGCATGCCAAGCACGAGGCGCCTGTTTCAGGCCATAGAGGGCCTTGACCAAGCGACAGAGGTGGTGTGGCTGGGTGAGTCAACAAACCCAGGCGGCTGGCGCATGTAGACCTCCTCCTCAAGAACACCATGGAGGAATGCATTCTGAACATCAAGCTGGCGAAAATGCCAACCACGGGTGACCGCAAGAGAGAGCAGCAGCCGAATAGTGGTGGGCTTAACCACGGGACTGAAGGTGCCCTCGTAGTCAAGTCCATAGCGCTGGTTGAACCCTTTGGCCACGAGACGCGCTTTGTAGCGCTCAATAGATCCATCAGAGTGTCGCTTGATCTTGAAAACCCACTTGGAGTCGATCACGTTGATGCCGGGACGAGGAGGAACAAGCTGCCAAGTCTCGTTTCGACGAAGAGCCTGAAACTCGGCCTCCATCGCGTCACGCCAGTGCGGTATACGCATAGCATCATGGTGGCTGGTGGGCTCGGTGGAGGGATCAGCGACGCCATGCGTAGAACAGGCAGTTAGCCAGGCCACTGACCCATCGGTCCACACCTTGGGCCGGGAGTTGCCCGTGCGGCTCCGAGTAACGGGCAGAAGGCCCCGACGGCTGCCCAGGCGGCAGAGAGCGCTCGCGCGCCGTGGCATCGGCGTCAGGAGTGGGCGACGACGAGTCCGGGGCCGGCCCAGGCGAGGGTGGGCCGGTCGAAGGGGTCGCCGACGCAGGCAACGGAGCGAGGCCAGGGGACCGCGCGGAGTCGGGCCGGCCCACAGGCGAAGACGGCAAGGAGGATCCCTCGCGGGCCGGAGTGGCTGGGCTGGCACCAGAAGAGGCCGGTGGAGGAGCGTCAGCGCCAGCCCGTGCATGATTTTGCATGGGACTGGGGCCCGCAGGCACAGCCTGATCGACGTGATCTTCAGGATCCGTCGACGGCGTCAAGTCCAAGAGCTCAAGCCGAGCGCCACGAGCAGTGCCTGCACCATGGTTAGGAAGCAGGGCAGGGGTATACGCAATATCTGCAAATTGGTCAACAGAAGCTGGTGTAGAATTGGTGTCAACAGGTGTAGTGGTGGTTGGCATGTTTGCAAAGGGAAAAACATTCTCATCAAAGATAACATCGCGAGAAATATAGACTCTATTAGAGGGGACATGCAAACATTTATAGCCCTTATGGAGAGAGCTATAGCCAAGGAACACACACTTTTTTGAACGAAACTCAAGCTTTCGATTATTGTAGGGCCAAAGATGGGACCAACAAGCGCAACCAAAAACTTTGAGAAACGTGTAGTCTGGGGTTTCATGCAATAGGACTTCCAAAGGGGTTTTCATGTCAAGAACACGAGTAGGGAGCCTATTTATGAGAAAACATGCTGTATGGAATGCATCACTCCAAAAGTGAAAAGGCAGGGAAGCATGTGCAAGTAGAGTAAGCCCAGTTTCTACAATGTGACGGTGTTTACGTTCAGCAGCCCCATTTTGCTGATGAGTGTGGGGACACGCAACACGATGATCAATGCCAAGATTATTAAAGAAAGTGTTGAGGTTACGATATTCGCCTCCCCAATCGGACTGAACATGGAGAATCTTGTGATCAAGCAAACGTTCAACATGTGTTTGAAATTGCAAGAAGACATAAAAAACATCAGACTTGCGTTTAAGCAAATAGAGCCATGTGAACTTACTAAAGGCATCAATAAAACTCACATAATAATTATGACCACTAATGGAAGTTTGGGCAGGACCCCACACATCTGAAAACACGAGCTCTAAAGGAGCTTTTATTACACGAGTGGAAGAAGAAAATGGTAACTGATGACTTTTTCCTTGCTGACAGGCATCACACACTAGAGAGTTTTTATTTCTAGACTCAATGGACAGAGCATGACGACGAAGAACATGCTCCACAACTGGAGACGCTGGATGTCCTAGACGACAGTGCTAGTTGGAGGATGACACTCGAATACTGCTGAAAACTTGCCGAACAGGGGGCCCTCGGCCACCAACGGGATAGAGGGCACCATGACTCCGACCACTAAGGATGATTTCCTTCGTATCGCGATCCTTCACAAAAAGATCAAAAGGGTGAACTTCAACAAAAACGTTGTTGTCAAGAGCAAGTTTATGAGCAGATAAAAGATTCTTGGTGACTGCAGGACAAACTAGGATATTTTTAAGACGAAGTGGTGTGCCAGTTGTTGTGAAAGACTAGATTGACCAATATGAGATATACGCATACCTTGACCATTGGCGGTGTGCACATGGTCCTTCCCGTGATACAGTTCCTTGACGCCGAGCTTGTCCAGCTCGCCGGCTAGGTGGTCGGTGGCGCCGGTGTCCATATACCAGGTTGGGTCAACCAGGTAGGACGGAGTCGAGTTGTTGTTGCCGTGCGTCACCATCGAGACTTGGCGCTCCATGTTGGCGCTGTCGTTGCCGACCCCGAGAAAGTCCTGTCGAAGCGCTTCCAGCAGCGCGCCGCGACATGGCCAACTTGATTGCAGAGCTGGCACACGGGTCGGTTGCCGTCGGAGGTGTTCCAGCGGCGCCCGCCGCCACCCCCACCCCCTCCGTTGTTGGAACCAGAGGAACCCGAGGATTGTTGGAGTGCGGCATGGCAGAGGGTGGTGGCGCACCACGGCCACCACCAGAAGGGGGCGCAGTGGGGTAGTTGGGCTTGGAGTAGCCCCCACTGCCACCCGAGCGAGGAGCACCACGGCCTCCACCGCGGTACGCGGCGATCGCCGAGGCCCCGGAGTGCATAGCCGCAGCACGGCGGTTCTCGACGCGTTGTTCAGTGGACAGCAAACGCGCGTGAAGCTCGCGCGTGGAGATCGGCGTCTCGCGCCCGTTGATGTTTTCGGCGAGGTTGTCGTAGTCCTCGTCGAGTCCGTTAAGGACATAGGCGAAGAGGTTGGCCCATGGCGGTGAGGGAGTCCGACAGAGCCTTGATCTTGTTGAAGTACGTCGTCACCGACGAGTTCAGCTTCTCCATCTTCTGCAGCTGGCCGCGGATGTGCACGGACTGGGCGCTGGAGTGGGTGTCGAAGGAGTCGCGAAGGGTACACCAGGCCTCCTCGGCGGTGGCAGCGAACATCACCAGGCCACCGACAACAGGCGTTAGGGAGGAGTTGATCCCAGACAGCAGCGCCTGATCCTGCATGACCCAGGTCCAATATTCGGGGTTGGGGATCGCGGCAGGGCGCCCCTCGAACTGGACAAGGATGCGCTCCGGCGGGCACGGGTAGCTCCCGTCGACGTAGCCCATCAGGAAGTGGGAGCGCAGGAGCGGGAGGATGGCCGAGCGCCACAGCAGGTAGTTGTCACTGCTGAGCTTGACCGTCAGGAGATTGCCGAAGTGGAACGGTGCAGCGGCAGCGGTCGAGGAAGAGGCGCCGATCCCCGCCGAGGAGTACATGCTCCCGACAGGAAGAGTGCTCGTCGGACCCAGCGTGGAGGCGCTGAGGGTGGCGGCCTGGGCCGCGGCCACGGCGGACGGCGGCGAGAAGGCCCCGACGGTGGACGGTGGAGAGAGCGCGCCGATGGTGGACGGCAGCGACAGAGTTCCCTCCGTGGACTCAGACATGGAGGAGGACGTGATGGCCCCGACGGTGCTGTGCTGGAGGGCACCGGAAGTGGCGTCGGCGGATGCAGCGGAAGACATGAGCGGCGGCGGCGTCGGCGGCTAGATTGGTTTACCGGCGGCGGTGTGCTCTGATACCATGTAAAACCCTAACCCTAGATAGGAGAGGGGATATGTGGAATAGCTCAACGTATCAA
This sequence comes from Poa pratensis, assembly GCA_947311845.1. NCBI lineage: Eukaryota > Viridiplantae > Streptophyta > Magnoliopsida > Poales > Poaceae > Poa > Poa pratensis. The sequence continues at coordinate 5,844,483 of CAMZMU010000054.1, forward strand.
AGTACGTGGCTGTGGTGTTATATTTATAGACTTGGAGATTACATTAGAGTTACAAAGTACAGGGACATAGTTAGAAATATGTACAACTAATTATGTCTAACACCTACCGACGTCAACATCATCATCCGGCGGATACCTGTCCATCGGCAGCGGGCCGTCCAAGCCAGGGCAGTACTCCTACACTCCCATGGTGTCGGGCTCGTCGGCGTACGACCCCAACGTCTACTTCATCGCCTTCACCGGGATGTCCGTCGGCGGGAGCCCGCTCGCCGTCCCTTTCCCAGCGTACATCAGCCTGCCGGCAATCATAGACTCCGGCTCATTTTACACGTACCTGCCCCCGGCCGTGTACGCGGCACTGAGCAAAGCGATGGTCGCAGCCTTCGCCATGGTAGGAGTGCCGCGCGTCGGCCCGCCGCCAGACACATGCTTCACGGGCCAGGCGTCCAAGCTGCGCATGCCGGCAGTGAACATGGAATTCGCCGGCGGCGTGACACTGAAGTTGGCTCCCAGGAACGTGCTGTTGGACGTGGATGGGTACACGACGTGCCTGGCGTGTCAACCCGCTGACGGCACGACCATCATCGGGAGCACGCAGCTGCAGACGTTCAGCGTCGTTTTCGACGTCGGCCGGAGCAGGATCGGCTTCGCGCCCGGTGGCTGCAACTGAAGAAATATTAAACTGGACTTACACGCATGGAGTCGAGCTCGCAATTATATGCCGCCCTATCTCGCAAGCTTCTTACATAAACAATTAATTATTACACGAAATGTTGCAAGGATGCATGTCAAATGATATGTCAACCATGCAATGGTAAACTGTATGTTTTTGTTTGAATTTTTATGGTTAACTGTATATGGAGTTGTGGACTGTTTGGTTTTCTTTCAGCTGTTGGGTACAACTGCACAAGTGCTTCAACTATTGTATCGTATGATTATATGTGTAGAGGTAGTAATGTGCCTCAAGGTTTTCTTTCAGCATTGTATGATTATATCGTATGATTATATGGAGTACGTTCACCATTCCATTCAGCACTTGTCTTGTCCGACAAGTGCTGAATGGTTCAATACTAGTACTAGTAGATGTTAGGTATAACGAACATGCCAGCTACTGCGTCCACCATCACAAGCACAACGCGCGGCAAGACCGCCGCCGGGAGAAACGTCTCCTGCGCTGCCACCTGCGTTAGAGAGCACAATCAAGGTACCCCGTACCCATATGGGGAGATCGGGAGATGAGTAGTAGCACGAGCTGTTGGAAATCTTCTAACGCTCTGTTCCGTGCCGACGTTGAGGATTAAGGTGGTCATCGTCGGTGTTACCAAGGAGATCGGGAGGCAGCGATCGCATCGGTGAGCAGGGAGAGGTACCACTCGTTCGGCCAATGTGACATTGCCCTTGTCCTTCGTCTCTATTCTTGGTCTGTAAGTGCTGGTGTTGTTTCTTCAGTCAAGTGGCATGGAAGAAACCTGGAGATCCCGGAACAGGTATCAATTGGCATCTCCATCTGCGAAATTCAGATTTTACTGTCCTCGGTGTACCTTTTGCCGACGGCTAATTCTGCTCTTTTCACTCGAGAGGAACTGGTGTGGTTGCTGATTTCAGTGAACCTTCAACTGTCTATGACGAGGCGACGAAGAAAAACTTCTTGCTCTGCCCCCGCGTCGCTCCGCTTGAGCGACACGGGGGAAACCCTAGCGCCGCCGCCGGGGATCCCTTCCCTGCCCAGCCCCCGCCGCTGCCGCTGGCCTCACCACGGTGGCAGCGGCCCCGGCCCCCAAAGGAGGCGCGGGGAGTTCTCGCGGTGGACGCGCGAGGCGGCGCGGCCCTTCTCTCGTGGCGGCGGCGATGCAGATCGACGGCGGTGCGGCGAAGGTTCCCGCGGCCGCGGGGCGGCGTGGCGGCCCTTGATGGCCTCTGCTTCCCGGAGTGTGGTGGGGGAGGCTCGTCCTCGACCTCTGCGGCCGGCGTGCTGCCTCCCGGCGAGCGGTGGCCCTGTCCCCTTCTGGCGCCCTCCCTGCAGCTTCCTCGTCGGCGTGCGGCCTCGGCCGTCGCCCGGTGCGGCGGCGCTAGCAGGCCTTCCTGCTTGGCGTGACGGGGTGGGGTGGCAGCCCCCCCTCCTGCTTCGTGGTGGTGCGGCCCGGGGTGGATTGGATGCTGCTGGCTGCTGGCGGCGTCGGCTCTTGTCGGCGTTGGGCGGCTGTTTCTGGTCCTGTGGGTGGAGGCGAGGTACGGTGGTGGTTCCAGTGTGGCAGTGGCGCTGCTGCCGTGTTGGAGGTGCACGGGTCAGCGGATCTGCGGGCTGATCTCGTCAGCTGCGCGGGGTGGTGGTTTGTCGAAGCTCCGGGCGAAGGTCTGCCCGGCTTGCCGGCCGGCGGTGGCGGCGTCCGTGGACGTCGTGGTCCTCGTTGGAGGCACCGCTGTGGAGCCCTCCGACAGCCACAATCCCCGAGCCATGTCCTTCAGGCGAAAGCCTAAACCCCGTGGGGTTGGGCGGCGGCGGCGCTTACACGTCGTGACCCTCTTTGGGGCGCCGTTTTGAAGTTCATTGGCTCCTTTCACGCTTTCCTTGGGCTGGACGTGCACGGCGTCGCGATTGGCAGGTGACCGGTCGGCGGCGTGGAGTCTCGTGGCGTTGCGAGTTGTGTGGCAACGATGACGGGGGTGAGGGAAGCCCAGTCGCGACACGTCCTTTGTCACCGACTGTCCGTGCTGCGACCGGTTGTGAAGCTGTGAAGTCGGAGCTGCGTGTCGCGGGGCGGCAGGCTGGCAACGATGCCACTTTTTCTCCTGGTGCCGCACGGATCTTCGCCGGTGCAAGGTGTGCATATTTCTGCGGTGAAGCTCTTCGTCGAAGTCGGAGCTGCCTCTTCCTCGACGCTTTGGGTCAACTGTTTGGCATGGGCCGACATGGTTTGCCGGCGGTGCTTGCGACGAGGACTGGGTTGATGGTCGCGGAAGGTGAAGTCGGAGTCGCTGCCTCGCGGAGGTGTGATGACGATGACGCCGGATTGCAACCTCGACGTTTAGTCTCTCTTCTCGGCGGCGTGTGTGTGCTCCGTGTCGGTGGCCAGGTTGGCCGGATGCACAATGTGGTCGTGCTCCATGACGACATTGGTGTATCACTGTTGTAACGGTTTTAGGCCGGTTCCCCGCTAATGCACCGGTCAATTCTCTCCTACTTTTCTCTCCTATCTAAAAGAAGAATTTGGTTCCTCGTCGTACGTCGCCCTCCTTCGTCTCGTCCAACCTCCCGTCACGCGCCCGCGAAGGACAGAAATTATCCCGCACAAATCATCCCGCAGTCCAAGACAAACACCCATCGCCTCGGCCCATCGTCCCCGACCTCCTGAACCCTAGCACAAGGTCACGCCGCCGCCAGCAAAATCTCCAACCCTCCGTCATCCTACCAGAAGATCTCAAGCGGGGCAAGGTGTACTCACACCGTCGTATGGCCCCTGCCCACATCGTCGTGCGGCCCCTGCCACATCGTCATGCGCCGCCCTGAGCACATCACCGCCAGTCCGCCACCTCCACTGTCGACTTGAGTGGGTGGTCGTCCGGTGGGGCGGCCTATGGCGGGGAAGACCGAGCGGGGGAGGTCCTGGTGCCTGAGCAAGAAGGAGATCGAGTGCATCACCGTCGAGGCGGGGCGGCGTGGGCGCCGCCACCTGCTGCTCCTTCATCCTCGACGGAGGCCTCAGGCAAGCTGTAATCGCCCATTCTCCTCTGCTCCCCAATCTTTTTGTGTGCAAAATTTCATGTAAAGATCTCCCGATTTGTAGCCACCACCATAGATCTCTTCTCACAACTTTGTTTGCACAAATCACAATCGGGAGACGGCGCCGGTGCACGAGCGGACGCGGCAGCGCGAGGGAGAGACACGGTTCCTTGCATGCTGGATTGATGCCAGTGGGTGCCGGGGAGGCGCAGCACGTCCCTCATCTCGCCCCTCAGCGGAGGAGGACGTACGGGCCAGGGACACATGAAGGTTTGCTCGTGTGGTGATCTTATGACTAGCGGCACTGCTGCAGTGCTGCACGTTCACCGGCCTCCACCTACAACCACAACGGAAAACGCCGTCCAATGGTGCAGGAGATGAGAGACTGGCGATGAGGCGGAGGTCCCGCCTATCTTCGTGTGTCCATAGGGCGGCCGTGATCCCTTCTTTAATGGTACGTGGCCATACACTTCCCTTTGCCCCCTGCTGCTAGCTAGCACTGCTGGGAGTTGCAGCTCTTCAGACTTCAGATTGCATTAGCGTTGTGCCAAGCCACCACTTACACGAGCCAAATCTGATGTCTTACCTATCTCTTACTAATTCATGTATAGTTAGAAGCAGTAACTCTGACGCTTACTGTTAAATAGTTGTTTTTGTTCACGAATCATTGGTTTCCCCATTCCAAGATGCAATGTTTTTTATATTCAGTGAACAAAGTAAATATTGTTACTAATTCATGTGTATTTAGAAGTAGTCATCTGCAATTTTATGTAATTTGTGATTCCTTCCTCTAAAGTTGTTTGCTAATGCATGCGCCTAACCTGATATTTATTAGGATGGAGAGCGCTGATGTGGTGAACGCCAGGCGCCTCCTGTCGGAATGTCTCAGTGCTACCGGTGGATTCTGCACCAAAGTCATTGGCGATGTGGCCATGCTGAGCTTATTCAGATACTTGGATCCAGAAAAATATGCACTAGAGATCCAGAGAGATTGTCATCATGGTACACGTCCAGTCCAGCCTCCAAATAATCTTACAATTATGCTCTGTTCACGTAAACTTTTTAATCAGTTCAATGTGTAAACTTTCGTGCTGAATTGGATGTATTCTAGGCTGAGATTAAGACAAGTGCAAGCATGACAGTCAGAAGCGTGAATACCCTTATCTTGAAAGTGCACTATGGAGTCCACAATGACGTCAAGATGGTGCCAGCCTTCCTCAAATGCGAGGCACTAACATCATGGTACTAGCATTACATTCTCATATTGCCTCTGCTGCATGATCCATTACTTGCTTAAATGTTCACTAATTTAATTTTTCAATTATTGGCAGTCTGAAAAGTTGTGATCAACCTGAAGTTTTGTACAAGGTAAGAGCTGGATATGTTCTCTACTTCTTTTAGTAGTTCCAACTGCAATTATTCCTAGCGACTTGAATGTTAGTTAACGCTGTTGTTGTAGTTTTTTCTAACTGCTAAGATATTTTTTTTTTGGTAAGTGGTTATCTGAATAAGATTCAGGAGCCACTCTCGGTGCTTTATATCTTAGAAATGGAATACTATTTCAAAATTCAACTGACGCCCCATATGAAATAAAAGCTTATTCTTCGGATAATTTATAATTAGCAAGCTATCTCACATGCAAGGTTGTAAGAATGAGATTCAGAAAAATAATCAGTAGTCCCCTGTTCTCCTTCCTTTGCAGGTTAAGAATTGAACTTCCAATCAATTTAAATTGATGCTCAATATGAAGAATAGCTTAGAGGAGCTCAGACTCGAGTGCTGAGAGCGACGATGATGAATACGGGGGTGGATCTGAGGAAGAAGCACTCACACAGGAGGAAGCATCACCGACATTCTTCATGAAGTAAACAAGAAACAAACTATGTGAGACATGCGCCGGCTCAGTGGCGATGTAACCCTTGTGATGGACATGATACTGGAGGTCATCATGCAGTTTCTGCTGCCTTTTATCATCAAATAACAGAAACCACTACCGTTGTGAAGAAGAGGCCCAACAGTTGGTATACAAATTTCAACTTGCTTCATATTTTGATGGATATCTCCAAGTCAGCCAATGTTAGTACAATAGAAACTAAGGAGCAGTTGCTTGTTGTGTCTCTACCTGATAAACATGCATCAACCAGGTTCAGAGGTTGCTTAGAATACAAGGTTTGGTGGTCAAGAAGGATGATGTTATAGCCTGTAAAATTATCACCGTGTTGTTATTTATGTGGTCTGCATGCTTTGCTTGCCAGACCAGCTGATTATTTCAGTGTGGTGGAAAATATTTGCGTCACTTTATACTATTCTTAACATTTCCTTGTTCATCGGAGGGATGCATTTGAAACTAGGATCTTTCAGAATCACACTGTTGCGACTCTTCCATTGGTATTTAAGTTTTGCGGCGCTGAGTGGAAATATTTTGGATTTGTGCATTGCCTCGCCCAGTTTCTTGCTCAGCTCATGTCTGCAATGCTGTTGATTTTTCTAGGCGGTCTCATAAGAAATTCCAGCATTTCCATTTAGAATGGGGAGGCAGAGATAGTTGGTGGACGAACAAGAAGTACAAGAGAGATTAATTGTAAAAAAAATATGTCGATAATATTGTTTGACACAATTGGTATTGATCTACTGAAATATTTGTATCCCGTTGCAACGCACGGGCAAATAGCTAGTTTTAATAAAATGAGGCAAATTGCCCGTTTTGTTCAAAAAAAAAAACTGTCTATGACAACGTCAAGAAGGTACATTATCAAATCAATGTATAAGCCTCATGAACATGCAGATCAGTGCAAGTGCAGATCAGTGCCAAACTAAAATATTTTTACTCTGGCAATTATGGGCTTGTTAGGGTGCATGGTGGTGTAGGACTGTAGGTGTACTAGAGACTGCTCAGCGAAAGGGCCTTCTCATTGTTTCAGGGAGCGGCATGGGGCCATGGGCAGAAACCGCTGGAAATGGTGGAGCAGAGCCGTTCCTAAATAAAAATTCAACGATGCCGACATCTTCTGAAACTGGACTGTTGTGGAACATCTGACAGACAACAACCATAACTTAGCAACACATCAATGTTATGCAGCAAGTACATCTCCAGTTACTCATCTATGTTACATACATATCTCCGTCTCCTTTGGTTTCTTCGCATAAGATGGAAAGCTCCAATAAAAATGCAGTATCCAGAAAGAAAAAAACCACGCCTCCCAAAATAATCTCAGCAGATGCAGTGGTACCTCCAAGTTTTTATCCACAACTTAATATTAACACGATATGATTGACATCGCCGAGAAGGCCATTTGCCGTGACCTGTACCAGGGAAACACACTGCAAACAAGAGATATAACCGGTCTTAGCATACCTGAACAAGAAAATTAAAACAACAGCCTGCCAGGAGCAACCCAAGCAAGCACTGGGAACTCGACCAAAGAGAAGAGACTGTTACCGAGTTTCTTCACCGTCTGCTTGATCCGCTTCTCAAGTCCAATTTCAGTCCAGATCGTCGCTTCTCAAGTCCAATTTCAATCCACACATGAGTGCTTGGCATGCTTGGGCATACTCCTAGACAAGCAGGCATCAGCGCATGCATGGCCAGAGAAAATACAGCAGAGTGTTCAGAACAAAATGCCACTGCTCACCTTCGTCAGTATCAAGGCTGCCGCTTGTTCATAGAAGGAATTTGATAGATCCATCTCCATGGCTTTGTAGGTATTAGAATCATCCAAAGCCTTGTCTTCTTCACTCAAATGCAGCCAGCAGAGGCTCCTCTTTGCATACAAGGTTGAATCATCAGGGTCAGACTCCATAGCCTACATACATCAAATGACGCCTTAGTCGCACCAACCATCAAATTAGCTGCAAACTAAATCCCTTTCTTGTCTTCAAAAAACATATGTAAGCATTGACAAAATAGGACATACATCTGATTCACAAGAGCCGGTTGGATACAAGACATAAACAGTCCGTACATGGGGGTAATCTAGGAACTCGGAGCATTTTATTTCAGAAAGGGGTTGATCAGCAAGTAAAGCGCAGAACAGAACTAATGAAGAACTATATGATGCAAGAATATACCCGTGTATAGAGAGTTGACGCATCCGCATAAGCATTTTCCTCAAATGCAGCATCCCCTTGCATTTTCAAAACCATGGACTCAAATGCGGCATCCCCTTGCATTTTCAGAGCAAATCCATTATTTTCCTCTAAGGCAGCATCCCCTTGTTCTTTCAAAGCACATCCGTCATTTTCACCGAAGACAGGATCCTAAATCGAACTGAAAGTCAAACACAATATAAAATGCAAATTTACTCTTGAATTAACATAGTTCACATGTTGAATTATTACATCAATGCCTGCAGATGTAAGAGGGAAAAGAATCTCAGCGCAATCCATCCATCCTTGGGCTACAGCAATTTCTGCTGGCGTTCTACCACACTTTTAAGAAGGATATCAAGGGTAAATCTCACAAATGAACAAGGGAGAGCTTAAGGAATGAAAAAAAATAATAGGTCTCCGTCATGCAATAGCATAAGAATGTGGACAAGGCATTTATACTGATATCACTATGAGATTCAAAATACTCCCTCAGTTTAAGTTTACAAGTCCAGTGCGTATACCTAGGTCGCTAATTTTACCTATGTAATAGAAATTATATAATACAAAAATTATATCATTTGAAAACAGAACATTTGAAGTTTCTAATGATATATTTTTTATAATATATACTTTTTGTTATGTTAGTCAAATTGACGACCTAGCGGTGCGTGCATGTCCTGTAAACTGAACCGGAGGGAGTATGACAAATTATAGGCGACTGCGGTGGCGAAGCCAGCGATTGTGCAAGGCATGGATTACGGTAATAATGTACATAAGAATATGAATGTCTAGGTAAGTGTATGTGTAGCCACATTCCCATTATATCATCTCTACAGAGTGAACAGGTGCACAAATGCTTAAATCAGCCTCTTTCACTCATTTTGCTCTTTTCTTTTATATGTGGTAAGCAGAGATCGTGCCGACTTCAGTATTAGCTACATAAAACATTTTGTAATAGATCAGACATACTCCTTCCGTGTGGGGTATTTTAGCCTAAAGTTCACCGAGTTATGAAAGAACTCCACTAACTACAACAGATTTTCACAATACCTTAGTTTGCAAGTGCAACATTTCTTTAAAAAAATTAGTATTCAAAGTTTCAAACCGGATAAGAACAACTTCCTGTCTTCTATCCTATTTTCTAGACAAATCATAACTGTCACAAACTCTCAATTCCACAGTACAGCACACTATTTCTTTACTTTCACGTGGAGTCAAAGATCAATATTGGTCCTGAGCAGGCTAGTCATCTTTAGAAGTTACAGCCATCAACCATTTTCATGGACCAAAATTCATTAGAAAATGAAAACCACACATAAATAGTTCAAGCAATGCTTTACCAAACCCAATTAACCACAATAACATGTGGCATCATTTAAGGCCTTAGTCAAATAGCCTAAATTTACCTGTGTTATCAGACACTCGTAACATTCTAAAGATCCGCAGATCTTAGCTGCCACATTAAGCCATTCATAGTCAACTCAGAAGATCAACAAGAGTGAAAAGTAACAACTTAAGTAGCCGTATGAAAACTCACTTTGCCAGGAATATTTGCATCGGCGCCAGCTTCCAACAAACACTTGATGCAGTCAGTGAAGCCACGGGATGTTGCTATTACTAATGGTGTAGAAGGCCTACCAGCATTGACATCAGCACCAGCCTAAAACATGGAATATATAATACATAATGTTGAAGATGGTGCTTCTAAAAGATGCAACAGTTTGTGCTCATATTAAAAGTAACATAACCAAATTCGTTCAGTTTCCTTCACAAAAACTGTCTACGGTAGGAGCTCTAAAGGAACAGGTCACTGCACCTTAATAAGTAGTTCCGCACATTTCACTGAAGAAGCGAAGATAGCCATTGTCAGTGGTGTATAGTTTAAGCACACAACTCTGTTAGGCTGGAGAGAAGGCAGAGAAAAGATTACATACAGACAAACAATGAAAAAAATAATGGAGAAAAGGAAATTATCAAAGTTTGATATGCAAATTTTAGCAGAACACCTAAGTTACTCAAAATAGTTTGCATACCAAAAAAACGCAAAAGGAAACAACAATGCCCTATCGTCTTTGTTTATTCTTTCACTGTATCGTATTATATATGTATGCACAAATTAGTAACTAGAGTCTGCGTTCAATCAGTACACTGATCCAGTGATAAATTCCCACATTAATCCAGAAAGGAAAATTTCAGCCGCATTCTGCTAGGCCATCGAAATTATCTGGACGGTTACATCTCAATTTTGCGGTATAATTAGCACATACAGAACTCTCTAATGGGGGCAACCGTAGCTAGTATGTTGAGCCCAGCTGATTCACGGAAATATAAATTTTCTTTTGCCATCTAGACGAAGCAAGGAGGCTGATTGTTCAATGTACTCCAACTGACTTACGTGATAAAAGAAAGTTCCACCTAGCAAGACCTAAATCCAAACAAACTGGCAGCTTAAGAAATGTAATCGGAGACAAAGTGTCTGTACATGAAAAACTGTTTACCTTTTTTTTGCGGGAAAGGAAAAAACTGTTTACTTGATGTCAGCTAGTTCCTTAACCGGATAAATAATACACAGCAAACAGGATGTAGCCGAGTAAGTAGTGACAGTCCATGACCAGATTTAAATACCGCTTCCATATAGTTGTGAAAAGGCTAGAAAATCATGCATTACTAAGATATAAAAAATACTATAAACCTTTTTGAATATCCAAGGCATAAATAGTACTTATTAAGGTTATTCATCCAGCCATGACTTCTCAGCCATATTGAAGAAAATATTGCACTGTACACAACACATATAATATTGATCATAAAGAGCAAACCGAAGATGGGGAAGAAAGATATTACATTTGCCTGATGCCGCAACAACAATTCAACCATTCTCACATTTCCACTTTGAGCAGCAACGTGTAATGGTGTTCCTCTTTTGCATATAGGGTCAACATAAGCTCCCCTGGACAATAATAACTCTGCTATTTCACAGTCATCTGCATGAAATATTTGAAAATGATAACGTCACACTATCATCAAGGATACACTAAAAAGAATACGGAAGATAGCTTACTACCCGGGTGTTAGCTGCCCACATCATGTGTGCCTCTCGTGTATGTGTGCCTGGATGAATGATTTACTTGCTTATTATGTGCCAATATGGTTAGGATTACTAAGAAACTGGAGAACTTCAAAAGTACAGTCTTTTTTGGTATATAGCATTCATGATTAGATCCCTTTTTTGCCTTGCGATCTTTGATGATTGAAATGAGAAAGCCACCATGTGTTTTCATTTATATGTTTAATAAGTAAGACCTAACCATGGCCAAGCGTCTAATATTTCAAAAAATATATCTATATAGCATCCCTGTAAGCGAAAATAACTATGAAAAATATATTAAGTGGTTTTTACAAGCAGTAGCAGACTGGGAAATCTATTACAACATAGGTTGGAACTAAAAAGGGTTTTCGGCAGCATAGGCCACACATCAAATGGAATATAAAAGCTGGCCGTACCCAATGAGACGGACCAAAATATATTTTCCAATCCAAGGATTAGCATTTTAAGCCCAAGTTTAAGTATTGTTCTACTGCACTTATGTGTATTGTTCAAGGAAAAAGTTTATGCACATGGCATACTGTTGACCTAGCAATCTGAACCATAAACATCAAATGATGATGGTTCCTATTGCATCTAGATTGACAATATTTCTTAAACCAAAAATGAATCGCTAACTAAACGTGTTCTTGTCATTAAATTTAATTAATCATCCTATAAAATTACAATGTGCAAGACAAAAGAAAAAACAGAAGGGCTGAAATTTACTGCAGGACAACATCACAAATAGATACAAGTAAAATAGAAAGCAGAAAATATCAGGGAGGATGAATAAAATAAAATTACCAGTAGCAAAAACTGAAACAAACATACGCAGGGGCAAAGAGAACCTGTCATTGTAGCAGAATGGAGTGGAGTAGTCCCTTTTGTACTTGCTTTGTTTGGGTTAGCACCACGATCAAGAAGAAACCTTACAACTGATGTAGATCCACAACTAAATATTGCATATAATAGAGGCGTTGAACCTAGATGAGCACAAGAATGGAAGATGTTTGATATGAATGATCAACAATTCTTGCTTCGGACCAACATAAAGTGATAGATAATCAAGAGCGGCTGCAGCTGCAAAATGCATACTAGAACATCACGCAATCAGGAACCACAGGTGAGTCATAAGATTAAAACGAAGAGCAAGAACATTCCCTGGCCAATATTGATGTCGATGCTACATTGCTACCACAAAAGATTGTGCTTTATAGATCCATGATTCAGCATATCAGAAACACTCTAAAGAAAAAACAAAACAAAAATAGCTCCCTGCTTTTACTGCAGAAACCGTAAAGACACGAGAAGATTTAGGGGCATCCCACCAATCAACACCAAAATAAAATAAAAATAACAATTGTGTATCTAGGTCACCGTGCAACATCAATAGTTAGCTTTAAAATTTGAACTGACAGGTGGTGATCAAGGATGGCCTCAAGCCTCTCAAGAAACAATGGCGTCCTTGAGCAGCATCAGAATTTGCAGAATTGAGCAACTTAGAAAAACTAACTACCAATGCCACTCCAAAACAACCAACTTTCCTGTTCCTGAGTTCCCACACACGACCTGTTTTCAGCAACGGTTCTCTCAAACAAAAACAATAAATAAAACAGCATCCCATGGCACTCTGATGTGGCATTCCTGCAACTCCCAGATGACAAAATGCAACTCACCAATCACCATACTACGAATCAATCCAATCCAACTCTGCAATGTCAAAATAGCACTGGCAGCAAACTAATTACCATGTATCCCAGGCTTGTTGACGTCGAGGCGGAGATCCTTGACGAGAAACTTGCACATCTCGGGCCTCCCAGCCCACGCCGCGATGTGAAGCGGACCGCCCGCGGCGACCCGCCGGTCCTTGACTGCCCCCAGCGCCTCCTCCGGGTCTTTCCCCGACATCCTCAGCTTCCGCGCGGCCTCTGCACCCGCAAAAAAAGAACAAGAAAACTCATCAGATCCAGTGGCACCAAAACCCGATACCCGGCGGCGGCGGCGCGGCGAGCTTACTCCTCACGGCGGGGATGTTGCCCAGGAGCACGTCCTCGACCGTCAGCAGGGCCGCCAAATCATCCTTGGAGAGCCTGCGGTTCCCGACCATTATAGGCCGCTCGGTGCTGGCCATGGAAAGACGCTGGGAGACCGGGTGGAGCTCCCGCCGCATCCTGGGCCCTGGATAGGATGGAAGCTTCTAGACGGCTAGGGTTTGGCGAGGAGCTCGAGGTGGAGAGGGGAACGAGACTGAGGAATGGGAAAAAGGCGGGAAGCGTGGGGTGCTTCCGTTCCGTCCATAGTTTGGGTGCTGACGCTAGCCGACAAAGACCATACTAACCCGGCCCGCAACGCCTTGTGTGCGGAGGACTAGCGTAATCTTTTTCCATTATCTACAAAATGGGAGGGCACGGCTGCCTGAACCTCCGCCTTTGCTCCACCTCTGCTCCCGGCAGAGCCAGCGCGGCCGCCTCGTCATGCAGCTACTCCGCCGTCCACCACGCCAGAGCGCACAGGCGGACCGGCGCCGGGAGAGGCGCGGCCAAGTTCTCCTGTTCCGCCGCCTCCGCTCAGGCGCCGCCGTCGCAGAGCACAATCAAGGTACCGTTGTGGGAGACCGGGAGGGGAGCTATAGCTGCTTGTGTACTTCCAGGAATGTCATCTCTGACGCCGTAACACTGTTGTTCCCTGGCGACCTCGAGAATTGATGACTGATTAATAAAGGTGGTGATCGTCGGCGCCACCAAGGAGATCGGGAGGGCGGCGATTGTGGCGGTGAGCAGGGCGAGAGGGATGGAGCTCGCGGGCGCCATTGACACCCAGTGCATAGGGCAGGATGCTGGAGAGGTGCTTGCTTGCTCGCTCACCACTCGTCCTCTTGTGCTCTGTCTCTCTCTGTTCTTGGTCTGTAAGTGCTGATGTTGTTTCTTCAGTTAAGTGGCATGGAAGAACCCCTGGAGATCCCGGTGCTCAATGATCTCACCATGGTTCTCGGCTCCATAGCACAAGTAATAATGATCGGCATCTTCATTTGTGAAATTCAGATTTTGTTGTCAGTGTTCCTTTTGTTCACTGCATATTCTGCTCTTTTCAGTCAAGAGGAACTGGTGTGGTTGTTGATTTCAGTGAACCTTCTCTTGTCTATGACAATGTCAAGCAGGTACATTATCCAGTGAACCTTCTACTTTCATGAGCATCCAGAAGTGCAATGCAGGTTCAAGTAGCGGTAGCAAACCAAAACTAACACCTCAAAAATGCATTTCAGAAATCACAGCAATAACAGAAAGAAATATAATGCCGCTCAGAACTAAACGCATAGGTTGCTGAATTATTTATTATTCCCAGAAAGATGCAGGATAACTATTTATTTATTGAATCTGAACCTAATTACTTAACATCGAATGAACGCAAAAAATGGTCTATGCGCAGGCAGCGGCGTTTGGCTTAAGCAGTGTCGTGTACGTTCCCAGAATTGAGATGGATACAGTAACCGAGCTGTCAGCATTCTGCGAGAAGGCAAGCATGGTAAGACTATAAATGAGACCTAGATTATTTCTAGAATTCACCATACTAAAATTGCTTTAAAAAAATGCAAACTTATACTGATTTTCGTGATCAGGGTTGCTTGGTCGCACCGACGCTGTCGATTGGTTCGGTACTCCTTCAACAAGCTGCAATCCAGGCCTCATTTCACTACAATAACGTTGAGATAGTTGAATCAAGGCCTAACCCATCGGTAAGAAGCATTCCTGACAAATTAAACCCTCTGCATTCAGCATGCCTTCCAAATTACCAGTATCACAGAACAGTTGTGCAGCTAACATTACATCATCACAAACATGGAAGTAAAATGCCAGTGGAAGACGTCTCCAGTACTCATCATAAACAGAAATACTATTACCAAGAACTCGAGATATGTTATTGCCAATGTGCAGATTGCTAGACTGATGTTTGACATTGACAGGACTTGCCATCGCAAGATGCGATACAGATTGCAAATAACATATCTGATCTTGGTCAGATATACAATAGGGAAGATATGGACACTGATAATCCAGTGAGTGTGACAAAATAATATTCAGCAATTTTATTTTCAGTGTAATTTTTAGTAACAAAAAACAGAAGCACTGTTTGGCTAGATTTTTGGAAGATATCCTCACTTCTATTCTAAATTATACTCCATATACGAGTAATCTTCTTCAGCAACTTAAAACAGTAAATGATATGTTCCACAAGCTGACTGGCTAGTGTTGAAAAAGGCAAGAGGTCAGGTACTCGGAGAAGACGGAGTGCGTGTGCACAGCATGGTTCTTCCAGGGCTTGCCTCAAGCACGTCGGTCATTTTGTCAGGCCCCGGAGAGGTACTTAAGCTCTAGCACTATGTTTGACTGAACTTTGGATGAACTGATGACACAACCAATATTTTCTCTTCAGATTTACACCTTGAGGCATGATGTTACGGATGTTCGGTGCCTGATGCCAGGACTCATTCTGGCAATACGGAAAGTGATACGCTTGAAGGTACCTAGCAGTGATACTGCAATTCTCTGTAGTATTCTTGAGACAGTGTGTTCATCACTGAAAACATCATCACATATTTTGCAGAACTTGATCTATGGTCTGGAGAAGTTCTTGTAGGAAACGATTGACTCACGGGTCAAGAGAACTGCAGTTTTTGACCGACCAGCTGTCATGATAAGAGATAAATGGGATTTAAATCAATCCCTTGGCTCATAATCAGAAATGGTGCCACTAGCAAGACGGATCGGAGAACCCCATGAACACGATGAAAGAGTTCTGAGAAGAAAAGGCTCCACACATAAGATGGCACTTCTGATAGAGCTCCTGATGATGTGCTCAGGGGTCATACCTGATGGCTTGATATACTCTACAGCTCCTTTGCAGAATCATACTGTTAGAGAAAAATGATAAACCATACTTAGAATGGTATGTGTCCATGGTCCACAAGAATGAACCAGTTTTTCCAGTGTACCCTTTAATTATTTATTAATCTGTAGTGTACCCTGAAAGCACAGCAGGAAAATGGCTAGACAGAAATCTCAGACGACAAAGAAGGCAGCTGACATAAGAGTGAACACAGGACCTACAAGCACCGGTATCAATATTCATAGCAGCACCAATGATACGGGATCTAGCCTCAACACAGGTGAAAATCGCAAAATGATTCTGAGCACAAAAGACCGCAAGTGCCTCTCAGCATTGTGTTTCAGGCATTGCTATGGCACAGGGAAAAACGAGTTGATGGAAAATCATTACAAAAAGAATGTCACAGTACCATAACATATACTTGGACCAGCTAATTTCACAGTACACGCCGACCACACAGAAATAACACATTATCCTGTCGTCAAGGTAGAGTTTCTTTAAACTAAAAGGTCCAACATGTAGAATAAAGCTTCAACATGCAGGATTAAATGTCTTCAAAGGCACTGATAGGAATGTAACAAGATGAAATCATATCCAAGAGACAAACTATCACACGAGTAGTAGAATTCAAGCCATGATCTTCGCCGACCTCATGTAAAGACTGTCCACAACCTTCCCGATGTTTGAAATAGTTTCGAGAGTAGCAGGGAAGATAGCCTCGGTTGTGAGCTCCTCAAAGATAATGAGGCAACCAGCACCTTGATCCAGAGTACCAGCAAATTTCTTATCAAGGATCATCTGTGACAACTTCTTCTCAACATGATCAACCGGCAACTCAATCATTTGCGCCACATGCTCAATCTCCACCTTCGAGTAGGGCTCGATCAACCTGCAGAGGTTCTGCTCCAGCAGGGTATCATACAGAGATGAAAGATGCCTGTGAACAATAGGGTCCTCCTCAAGCTGGGCTTTGTAATCACGAAGGGCGGTCTCAAAGTACTTGAGAGATCTTTTAGAGTAGGCATCCGCTACAGCTTTCATAGCATCAACATCAGGACCCACATACTTCAGGCTAGCCTTAGATGAGATTATTCCAGCAACATCATCAGCCTGGTTCACCATTATCTTGCACAAGAGCATGTACTTCAAGCTGAAGATAGCTCTTGGGTCCTCCAGTGCATTGAAGGCCTCGAATGCTTCAAAGAAGTAGCTGTACGCAGTTTTGTAGTCCTTTTCTTCAGCGTGAAGGATTCCACTCTGAAGATCAATAGTGCCCTGCTGAGCTGGTGGAACATAAATGGCATTCGCCGCTGTTCTTGCAGCAGTCAATGAAGCTTTGGCCTTGGGCAGGTTTCTCAGAGAGAAGTGGAGTTTGCTTTCCAATAGGTCAATGTCCACCAGAAGCAACTTGTCATCAAGTCTCCTGACTTCCTTGATAAGACCAGTAAGGAGTGTCAGGGCTTCAGTGTACTCCTGATTCTCTAATAGAAGAGCCGCTAACCTTGCCTCCACACGCTGCCTGAGGAACGTACGCTTCTCTGCACGGGTCCATTCCACCATCTCCTTGCAGAGCGAGATCTGAAGATCAGATGTTCCAGGAATCTTGGCGACAGCATCAATGACCCCACGGACAATTTTTGCAGTCTTGGCCTTGGGAATCAGTGAGAAAAATGGCCTGAGCTGGGTCAAAAGATTCCGCAGCTCCTCAGCTCGGTTCTCTTTAGTGAGGCAGTTTGTCAGGTTAGTAATTGCAAGCTCTTTTATTCTCAGTGCGTCTGCAGAAGAAGACGGGTCTTGGATCACACGGTAAAGGATCGAAATCGAGTCTGAAGCATCCTTAGCCTCCTGAGCTTTTGCAATTGACTCAGTAGTAGCAGGAAGGTATGATGACTCCATTGAAGAAGACATGATCACACCCTAAACTGAAAAGAAAAATAAATGCAAGTTACAAAGCATTACAGAATATCAAAGTAACACAAGAAAGTACATAATGCAAAGTGCACGACTGCACGCGTTGATTTTCTTCATGATGCCTTCAAAAACAGATGGTGTTTACTTTAGGGACATTAGCTGAGCTAGGTGTAACAATATCTGGAAATAGCTAATCATTACAAATGAACCCACGCATCTCATGGAACAAACACTTCGTTTCCAGTTCAATAATTCCTAGAGTGCTATAAAAATCGTGTATCAACGGTGTCCAAGATCGAACAGGAAAAGAACCCTCTGGGGCTGCTAAGTTCGAAAAAAAAAAAATAGGGTTTCCAATTCAGCTAGACATCGTCAACTAATAATTCGGTAAAGCGCCGTGCTTCTGGAGCCGAAATCGTTATAACCGACAATTACCCTTCAGCCAAGCTAGGCCGCAACAAGTATTCCTGGGCCTAATTTCCACAACCAAAACCGCTGAAACCTAGACCAGAATAAGCATCCAAGAGGCATGGAAGAACCATGCTGCCCTTAGGTAGATCCCAAATTCTTCTCTAAGCTAACGTACTCGAGAGACTACCAGAACACAAAATAGGTCCGTCGATCCAATTTTGCGGCGGACTTTTGCGGAGTGGCCAACTACGCAAGATCCAATCGCCGTCAGTGCTGCGCCACAGGGGCAGATGAGATCTCATCCGAAAATCGCGGAGGTCAGTGGGGTTTAGCCAATCAGCGGATAGCAGCAAGCTCGTACCTCGAAAACCAGGAGGAACAGAGCGGCGATGGCGACGGCGACGCGCGTGAGGAGCGGAGGGTTCGGAGTGGGGGCAGGTGCGCGGTGACCGGTGCGGAGCTGCGGCGTTTGGGTCGGCAGGACTCCAGAGGTCGGGAGAGGAGGAAGAAAGGTACCGGACGGACGGTGAGGATCGAGCTTGGAAGTAAATTGAAGGCAGAAAATTTTGAAAAGAAAACGCTAAAATTCAGACGTTTTTATGAAATTATTAAATCAGAGTTTTAAAGGAAGTCTGCGTAGAATATACACAAAAAAAAACTACTCCTGTAAGAAACACGTACTCCCTCCGATCCATATTAGTGGGCACAACTTTGTCTAGATACACATGTATCTAGTCTAAATATTTAACTAGATACATATGAATTTAAACAAAACTATGCCCACTAATATGGATCGGAGGGAGTAAAAAAAATCTCGTACATATCACACATGTATACATAAAAATGCACACAACTATCCAGCTGGTCGACCTGCGCGTCGCTCCAATGTGTCCCGTGATTCACCACGACGGAGAGCCACCAGTCAACATTAACACGCCCCACAAACACCACTATCGTCTTACCTCTAATCTAATCTTTCCATGTTGTGCCCACTTTTTTTTTTTGAAGGCAGTACTTGGCGCGCGCTACGCGTCAGTCGGCTGATCCCGCGCACGTAGGGGTGTAAACGGATAGGATAATTTCCGTACCGAATCCGTCGCCGAATCCGTTTAAAAGAATCCATATTCGGTCCCGAACAATCTGCCGGATAAGGATATCCGATTCCGAACTGAACACCCGGATACGGTATAGGATATGGTATGTAAAATAGCATCCGAATATCAATTAGGATTATCCGATGGTTATAATCCGAATAATCCGATTTTCTACCGAAATGTCTAAACTAATAAGCACAGTTTGTAGTTAGTGAGTTGTGAAGTTCATTTGTGGAGCACAATTTGTAGTTAGTTCTATTTGTCTAAACTAATAGAGTACAACTTTGTTAGATTATTACGTTGTTGAGATATTGTTTTTGGTTATGTGGGTTGATGATGTACATTGCGCATACCGATCCGAATATTTTTTTTCCGCCCCGAATCCGCTCTGTTTCCGTTCCGAATCCGTGATTATATCTATCCGCCCCCGAATCCGCAACCGTTTATTATCCGATCCGATCCAAATCCGAGTAAAAAATATGGTAAAGATATGGTAGACAGCCATCGGATGCGTCTTGTTCGATCAAGATGCAACCTGCGCGAGACGTCGCTTTGGCACATGGCTTTCGTACGAGAGACTGTTTCTCTACATGGCTGCACCTATCCTGGCAAAACTGAGAGACGTTACTCTCCTTCTCTTCGGTGGACCCCGCAATAATTGTCGTTTTTATCTGTTTCCGATCAATCAACAAGGTATCAAGTTGCTGGCTAGGCTCAGGTCTGGACGGACGTGCCTTTTCAACCTCCTTCTAATGAAAAAGCACGTTGGTTAATCACACTGGTACTGTGGTACACTCGTTCACACATGTAGCAGAACTAAATCACCTATGTAACGTTTTTTCTCCATAAATGTAGCAAGTAAAAAGTCAAAAACAACATTTTTTTTGTCGCATGTAGCACTGTGTGTAGCATTTTGGACATGACCATGTAGCAAAAAATAACAATATATGTAACAAAATGCGAAATTATTTTGCAACATTTTTCTAAAAATATGTAAAAAACTTGCGACGTGCCAAAAATCAAATGTAGCATTTTGGACATGACCATGTAGCAAAAACTAACAATATATGTAACAAAATGCGAAATTATTTTGCAACATTTTTCTAGAAAATTGTAAAAAACTTGCGACGTGTCAAAAATCAAATATAGCATTTTGGACATAACCATGTAGCAAAAACTAACAATATATGTAACAAAATACGAAATTATTTTGCAACATTTTTCTACAAATATGTAAAAAACTTGCGACTTGCCAAAAATCAAATGTAGCATTTTGGACATGACCATGTAGCAAAAACTAACAATATATGTAACAAAATGCGAAATTATTTTGCAACATTTTTCTAGAAATATGTAAAAACTTGCGACGTGCCAAAAATCAAATGTAGCATTTTGGACATGACCATGTAGCAAAAACTTACAATATATGTAACAAAATGCGAAATTATTTTGCAACATTTTTCTAGAAAATATGTAAAAAACTTGCGACGTGCCAAAAATCAAATTTAGCATTTTGGACATGACACGTATAACGCTAGCTAGCAAGCACCTAGATGGATGCTGTGGTGCCTTGGACACATACACACGTACAAGCAGGTGGATGCAGGGGCGGATCTACATGGAGCCATGGGGGTGCACAGGACACCGGGAAAATTTAGTTTTCTTCCTATAATAGCAGATTTTCACCATTTGTGCACACCGAAATCAAAAAAATTATAGGTTGTGGCACCTTGTGTGCACCCTGGTCTGTTCTGCTCTAGGTCCGCCACTAGGTGGATGGATAGCTAGCTACGCATGGAAGCTGGCATGCACGGGGCGTGGGCCGATGGATTCGGTGGTGGTGGTCAACGCAATGGAAAACGCGGGCGGGCGCGAGGGGCTGGTCTCCTGTCAGTTGTGAAGGACAGGCGCGTTGCATCGCGAGTCAGCGAACCGGCCGTAGATACAGCCGGTTGTAGAATAGAATTTTCCTACTAGTATTCATATAGTAGCAAGGAAAATACAAGATTGTAACGCATACATATACGAGTACAACCATAGAGGATACAGATGGTGGACCAGAAACCACCCAAACACAGAAAGGACCTCAGCGACTGGATCCCAAGGTCCATCTTCAACCTCACGGCTCCGGAACGAGCGCAGCCAGCATCGGCACAGAAGAACATCCACGCCGTCGGAGCCAAACCATGGAGCAGAAAGAGCCCCTAGCCAAGAGGCAATCTTGAGCCGCAGCAACCACCAACCCCGAAGAGTTGGATCTGAGGAGAAATAATCACACATCGGCCGGCGACCTGCGCCGAACTCGCCCTGCTCCGGACCTGGGCTCAGCAGCTCCACGCCTCGCAAAAGAAGGCGGCCAGGTCCCTCTCCGACACACCACTTCCCGAGCCAGGCACCACCAGCACCTCCAGACAAAATCCTCCTACATACCTTAGCAGCCCCACAACGCCGACGGAGGAGATGACGATGCGAAGACGACAGGGCCCAAGGACGGAAACCCTAGAACTGGAAGGTAGACTCATCATGCGTCGGAGCCAAACCATGGAGACAAAATCCTCCTACATACCTTATTGCAGTAGGTCGTTGACGAGGGGTAGACTCATCAAGACCCATGGTTAAGGTCCCTAAGTTATGAATATGGGGAGAGAACGTGGTAGAGCTGGAAGTATCGTCGGCTGACAAGCAGGGCAAAGATTTTACCCAGGTTCAGGGCCCTCGTGTGGAGGTAACACCCCTACGTCCTGCATGTCTGTTATTGCTTTGTGGATATGATGGTTACAAGGGTCCCGCAGATGTCGATCTCGCTAGGTTTGGTGGCTCTGAAAGTACGTACTCCGGTTCGATGGCCCTCCCAGTCCTTAAATAGCAGGCTGGGTCTCGGGTGTTTCGTAACCGACTCGATTTACAAGTAAGGAAACTCTAAACCGACTATGGCTTCGCCAGCTTGGAGATACTCCATCTTGTTGGGCCTCCCTTCATGGGCTTCATGTAGGATTTGATAGTTGGGCCTAGTCGATACGTGCACCAGGTACCCTTACGGTAGGGTACCCAATAGGCATACCCATGTCAGTACCCCCGAGTACTTGTCTGATTCGAAGAGTCGGGCATGGACTCACACATTATGCTCGTTTGCATCATATAATTTGGAATTCCTGTATGAAATAGCACATGTTGGCTATGCCGAGTGTTTCATCGACTATGATTTTTTGCTTATGATAGTCAAGGGATACTAGCTTAGCAGGCCCAGCACACACGACGGATCGGGGCCAGTTAACTACCATTCGGGCAAAACCATACTAGCTTTCAATCAAACTCGAGTCCCCGGACTCGAATCTGGAACAGACTGGACAGACTCGAAACGGCCGTTGAGGTCTTATTGAATCGAACTGCAGTATAATTTTGAATCAACCCAACGCGTCCCGGAATAATTCATCATGTCTGCTGACACGGAAATTTAAGGATAACGCTGCTGGAGCGGTCCTTAGCCAGCTCGACTGATCGTGGTCTTACCTTTGCACTATGCATGCAGCATCCAAGGATCGTCGGATCAACTCGGAATATTTTGAGTGCGATTTTGCTTATGAACTGAGTCGAATAATATGTCGAGTGATACTTTTGCCATTATTCTATCGTGTGCGCGACAGCGCTCCCGATGGGAGTAGCCCCCGAGATTGTGCTTTATTGCTTGCAATGGAGGATAATCTCAAAATCTTTTATCCTGCACATTTTAGTCAAAGAAATTTTTTGATACGCTCCCGATGGGAGTATGATGCTTCAGTCGAGAATCTTTCGACTGGAGTTTATGACCTTTGCTTGAGAACCAATCTTAATTGTGAGAGACCACCCGAATAAATCATCGAGTGATTTTTATGCCAGTTGTGAAAGAGGGAACAACGTCAGCAATGACGCATTTTGCGACTGCCATATCTGACACGCGGTGGCGTGCTTGATAAGGCTTGATAAGACGTTACCCTGCTGTGTGGGCCCGTTTCTGCAGAGCTGACCAGGGATGACGCTGCGTGGACTTGATTTGACCGTTCGGACGCGATTTTCACGGGGCGTGATGATGGTTTCCTGGATTCCCGTGCGTAGTGGGCGGAGTGGCCGGCGACGGTTGCTCTCCGCAGCCGCCACGTGTATGGCTTGATTTCGCGCGGAGCGTATGCATTTGTTTTGACGGTAGCGATCGTTTCTCGATCTGTGGTAAATAGGGGAGACGGCGCTTGGCAGAGTTTTTTACTTGCATTTGCTCCTTGCGCCCCCCTTGTCTCATCTTCTTCCTCGCGCCCATCTCCATTCTTGTTGCGCTCAAGCTCTCTGCCCCACACTCATCCACCGCTGCAATGGCGAAGGTGGAGGCTCCAAGCGTGGTGCTGCCGCCGCTGCCGCGACTGAAGCGGCCAAGGGCAAGAAGACCGTGGCGGGTACATCTGCGTCCGCCGCTGCCCTGAAGAAGAACAGCGGGGATTGGGCGAAGTCCACCGTCAAGGACGCCCATTTGATCAAGCTCCGCGAGCAAGGGTATCTCCCACCCACAGAGCACTCACCGTCCGCGCACCGTCGCCCAAGGAGGTACTCCCTGAACCACGCGCCAACGAGCGCGTCTGTTTTACGGAGTTTTTGCCTAGGGGCTTCTCGCTTCCCCTCCACGACTTTGTTCGTGGCCTCCTTTTTGCCTACGGGGTGCAGATCCACGATCTCACCCCGAACGGTGTTATGCATATTACGTGTTTTATCACGCTGTGCGAGTGCTTCCTTGCGTCGCACCCAGCTGGGCGCTATGGAAGACAATATTCATGGTGCGACCCAACAGAGGAGGTGGTCGCACCTACCCCGTGGGCGGCTGCGGCATCCAGGTGCGCAGCGACACCCGCTATTTCCGCCTGAAGACCGTCGACTCCGCGCAAGGCTGGAGGAAAGGGTGGTTTTTATGCGAGTGTCGAGCAAGACGCAGTCGCCACCTTCTCGACTGCGGCTTTCGTCAGGACCAAGGCGTGGGATCACCAGCTCTCAGCCGAAGAAATGGAGGAAGCACGCCCTTTGCTGACTCGAATCGACGGAATGCTGGACAAGGTTACGGGCCTTCACTTGATCGCCACCTTCGTAAAGAGGCGAGTGTGGCCACTCCGCGCCCGAGCGCACCCCATGTGGGCGTATGAGGGCACGAGTGACTCCACTCGGATGAGCCCGGAGGAGCTATCAAGGAACGAGCTTGTGACACACGTGCGGCACATCACCAGCCTGACGACAGCCGACCCTTGCAACATCGATTGTCCCGTCACGCCATACGGGGCGGAAAACCCTTTGCTTGAGGTATGTCTGTAGTTTAAGAGTTTGCCACTCGTATGCTGTGCGTTTGCTCGATTCTTGCATCTGACTTTGCAATTTGTAATGTATACGATGCAGGGCCACTTGACTGCCACCTCTCTTCCCCCTCTGCCGGAAAATGGTGAGACTGAAGAAACTCAGGTGCAGGTGGTGGACCCGAAAGGGGACCAGTCGCCCATCCCTTCAGCCACCACCTCGTATGTGGAGGAGGTCGAGGAGGTAGCAGCAGAAGAGGTCCAAACTGAAGAAAAGGCCACTTCTGACCAGGAAATCGACAACGCACCACCGAAGCGGCGTCGACTGGCCAAGAAAGCGCCTTCTGCTGTGAGTTCACCCGCGAGGGGGCAGTGCTTGGAGGATGATGAGGAATCAGGCTCACTACCTGTTTTCCAAGCCGCTCCTTTGCGTGTGTGCTCGACAAGCTCCACTCCCCTTCTTCAGTCGAGCGGTACCCCAGCCTTTGGAGGCCCAATTTTTGGCGACTCTGAAGATGAGGAAGATGAGGAGCAAAGGTATGCACCTTTTGCTTTTGCTTTTAAGAATTTTCTGCTGCTGCATATTTGTGCTAATCTTGTCTCTGCATTTTTGTGCCACTCGCAGCGCTGAGAATGATCAGCCTGCGTCTCCTCCAGCCAAGAGAGTACCGACTCCGGAGCATCTGGATGTCTCTCCGGATGCGCCAGAGGTTGCCAAGCCGATGGCCACCGATGCTGTTGCTGATGCGGCCAAGGTGGCACCTCCAGAAGTCGGGATATCAGTCGTGGCTCCTGAACCGTGGATGAACCATGTAAGTACCTTTTTGCCTGGCCCGTTTAATTTGGGACTGTGGGAGTTAAAAAAATTGCTGAATTCGTGTGCTTGCAGCCCTTCTACCACACCTTGGCAGATTCTGCCAAGACTTATGTCCAGGTGGAGCAGGAGAGGGATACCATGCGCGCCGAGCTAGAGCGGCTCAGCCGTGAGTTCTCCTTTTTGCTGTTGTTTGCTGAGGTTCTTTTTGCCATGCCTGACTTTGTCGAGTATTGAATGTACGTGATTTTGCTGGACAAGGCGAGAAGAAGGAGCTGGAGGAAGCACTCGCCGCACAGCGTGCTGAGTCAAAGAAGGAGCTAGACGCCGCCATGAACTCAGCTGCCACACGCGAGCGAGGGTATGCTGACCAGCTCGTGGTACTTGCGCAGGCCATGGGAGGTGAGTATTCTCTTCCTCCTTTTGATATTACGACGCAGCTGTAGAGTGCCATGAATGACTTTTGCCCTTTTGTGACTTGTGTAGAAGCACCCAGGCGAAGGACGCACTCGCCAAATCGGCGAGTACACTTGGCGCTGTATACAAGGTGGTGTTCCCGACTGGCGTAGTGCCGTCGACGGCGGACGACTTCGCCGACGTGTTTGGCCCCGGGACGTCCACCATGGCGGATTTCGCTCGCGCCAACACGGTACGCGGATCCGAGTCCACCATCAAGCTTCTTATGGGACATGGGATAGATTGCGACTACGAGGCAGCACTGTCTGCGTTCCCTCGGAAGCCAGATGGGAAGCCCATTTCTCTGAAGGGGTGAGCGGAGCCGCCGCGCGACTGGCCGAGGTTTTTATGACCACCATGGAGCGCCGGGCAGTCGAGACTGCCACTCGTCTGCTTAGGAAATCGAATTCTTAGGTTTAGGGTAGCTGTACCCTTTTGTTTTTTTATGCCTTGTAATGATACCTTCTGAACTGCGCGAGTCTGCGCTTTGTTTGTGCTACCTTGTTTATGCAAATAGTCTTTTGCTAATGTCTTCACTCGAGGAGTTGTATGCTTATGACCTGAGTTTTTGCTTCTGACACAAACTTTGTGTTTGTGATTATGCTCTTTGAACAGTCACGAGAACCTGCTACTGCGACTAGTTCCTCGCAGGCTCCAATCACCACCCGATCCCAGGGTCAGGTGGTAAATGATGCCAAGGTGATGGAGTTTATGAAGGCCAAATTTGTGAGAATGGAGCAAGATCTGAAGGACGCCCAGGCTGAGCTGAATCGATTGAGGGCGAGACCCGCGCTGTCCACCCAACGCGAGGATTATGTGCTTGGCGAAATGGAGCTTGTGAACAGGCAACTCGAATGTGAGTATGATCTTTGCCTTGTTTACATTCGTGTGGCTATTCTAACTTGTATATTTTGCAGGCTTTGTTGACAATTTCCAAGCGGAAAAGCTCGCGTTGAAGAGCGTTTGGAGAGTGCAGTTGACCACCCCACGACTGGGCGTCAACACTTTTGGCTTCATAGGTACCATGCCCGCATACTCGCCACCTTGAAGGATCGCGCCTGGCGAAGTGCAGAACTGCTGGAGTTATGCCGGGCGGCGTTTATTCGCCTGAACGAGACTCTTTTTCCTGCGGGGCCACAACCACAAGGGATCCGTGCTTTGTTGAACATCTTCCGTCAAACAAATCCCATTCGAGAGTTGCTGTCTCAGAGACTTGTGATTGGAGCCAACGCTGCAATGGCGTATGTGCGTAGTCGAAGACCAACTTTGGTGTTGCGGCCACCCGCAACCGGAGTGACCCTGGACCAGGGAGATCTGGACGACACCATTAGTGCTGCGGAGACGCTGATTGAGCGCACTCACGCCCAGCTTTGTGGCCCGGAGCTGCCCATAAAGGACGAGCCCGAGGAGTAGAGTAGATTGCGAGTGCAATTTCGACTCTTTGTAGATGAATATTTGATTGTATATCTTGATTTTTTGCCCAGCCCCCGAGCCATTTGAGTGGGGTTTATGAGGTATGTGTTGATTGTGAAGCAACAACTGTGCAGCCCCCGAGTATTCGAGTGCGACTGCATAGTTTTTGTTGTCTTCGTTGGATCCTTGTTACGCAGCCCCCGAGCATTCGGGTGCGGCTAAGGCATTGTGTTTCTGCAAGAGCGAGAGCTCATTTGATCGATAACACAGCCCCCGAGGGTTTCGGGTGCGGTTAAGGTATGAATTATGCGGGTAGTAACCACAAAGAAGTCGAAGGAACATTGATTTTATTCCTCTTTTGAATGTTAGGCTGCAGGCCGCCTCATTAAAAACCTTCCAGTCCCCTTAGGTACCCTGGTAAGGAAAAGAGCGCGTCTGAAACCTGCAGCCATCCGACATATAGCCTATTACATTGTATGACTGTGAGCACTTTATGCGTAGAAACGGCGCAGGTGCGCAACGTTCCAAGGATTATGAGAAGTTCGCCTGTCTTCGCGTGCTTCAGTCGATATGCGCCTCCACCAAGGACCTCCGTGATGATGAAGGGACCCTCCCATGGGGAAGCGAGCTTGTGCACCTTCTTTTGCTTCAGTCGAAGAACCAGGTCGCCAACGACGAAGGACCTGGTGCGCAGTCGACGGCTGTGGTAGTTGCGAAGGTCCTGCTGGTAAACAGCTGTGCGGGCCAAGGCCGTGTCGCGCGCCTCATCGAGCAAGTCGACTGCGTCTTCGAGTGCTTCTTCCGCGTCTTCTTCATTGTATGCTTCAACTCGTGGCGCATTGAACCTTACATCTGATGGCAGAATTGCCTCTGCACCGTAGACCATGAAGAATGGGGTGAACTGCGTAGAAGTGTTGGGAGTTGTGCGTAGGCTCCATAGCACAGATGGTAGTTCTTCGACCCAAGCACCCGCAGCTCTTTTGAGTGGCACCAGGAGGCGCTTCTTGATCCCACTCGTCACAAGTCCGTTGGCCTTTTCGACTTGGCCATTGGATTGTGGATGTGCCACGGATGCGTAGTTGAGCGTAATGTCTTGCTCTTTGCAAAGGTTTTGAACTCCTCAGCCGTGAAGTTTGTGCCGTTATCAGTGATGATACTGTTTGGGACACCGAAGCGGTATATGATGCTCTTTATGAAGTTGACTGCCGTAGTAGCAGTCGAATTTGTGATGGGGACCGCCTCGATCCACTTTGTGAACTTGTCGACTGCCACCAGTAGGTGAGTATGCCCGCCATGCGATGATTTTTTGAGTGGCCCAACCATATCGAGCCCCCATTGGGCGAAAGGCCAGGCCAGCGGTATGGTCTTCAACGCCGATGCGGGTGCGTGCGGCCTTGTTGCGAATTTCTGGCAGCCGACGCACCTTTTGACTATGTCCTCCGCGTCTTTGAGTGCTGTAGGCCAGTAAAACCCTGCGCGAAAGGCTTTGGCTACGAGTGATCGACTGCTGGCGTGATGCCCACAGGTACCTGCATGAATGTCTCGAAGTATGGCTTGGCCATCTTCGAATGCGATGCATCTTTGGAACATACCTGATATGCTGCGCTTGTATAACTCGCCGTTGATAACGGTGTATGCTTTTGATCTTCGAGTCACGCGTCGGGACTCGGTTATGTCATCTGGTAGCTCGCCGCGGAGTATGTAAGCCAGAAAAGGTTGAGTCCAAGTTGGCTCAATGAGGAGTACCTCGACTGGGGGGTCCTCTGTGCTAGGCGCTTTGCTTTTGGCTGGCGTAGTCGACGGAGGAGGCTCTCGTTTCTCCTTGATAGATCTGTGTTCGATGCGCTCGAGGAAGACACCAGGTGGAATTTGTGCGCCAGTTGAGCCAAGATTGGCTAGCATGTCTGCTTCTTCGTTACTTTCCCTTCCTATGTGCCTCAACTCACAGCCATCGAAGCTGCCCTCCAGTGTGTTGTACAGGTCGCGATAAGCGATCATGTTGTCCGCGATTGCGTCGCAGGCCTTCATTGTTTGCTGCACCACGAGATTGGAGTCGCCGTAGATCATCAATCGAGTGCACCCAAGTGCTTTTGCCATCCGCATGCCATGGATCAGAGCCTCGTATTCAGCCTCGTTATTGGAGGGTAGTTTGAATCCCATCTGCAAAACATAACGTAGCTTGTCCCCTTTTGGTGATATGAGGATGACGCCTGCGCCTGCGCCTTCGTGTTTCTTGGACCCATCGAAGTACATGGTCCAGGAATTGGACACGTCTGGTGCTCCAGGTAATTGGGCCTCTATCCACTCGGTTGTGAAGTCGGGTAGGACTTGTGCTTTGATAGCCTTCGGGTGCTCGTACTTGATGTCTCTTGGAGCCAGCTCGATGAGCCATTTTGCGACTCGACCCGTTGCATTGGGGTTTGTGAGGATATCACCGATTGCTGAGTTACTTACCACGGTGATCGGGTGCTCGGTGAAGTAGTGTGTCAACTTCCTTGAGGACATGAATACAGCGTATGCCAGCTTTTGATAGTGCGGGTACCGCTGTTTTGATATGGAGAGAACCTCGCTCAGGTAGTAGACTGGACGTTGTATGCTTTGGATGTGCCCCTCCTCCATGCGTTCGACTACCAGTACGGTGCTCACCACCCTGTTTGTAGCCGAGACATACAGGTAGAGTGGTTCCCGTTCCTTAGGTGCGACGAGGATCGGAGGGCTTGTGAGGATCCGCTTGAGATCTGTGAAGGCTGCTTCAGCTTCTGGCGTCCACTCGAACTTGTCCGCCTTCTTCATCAGTCGATAGAATGGTAGAGCCTTTTCACCCAGTTTGCTGATGAATCGACTGAGCGCTGCTACTCGTCCTGCTAGTTTCTGCACATCGTGAAGCTTTGAAGGCCTTTGCATTGTGAGGATGGCCTGTATTTTCTCCGGGTCTGCTTCGATTCCACGGGCAGAGACTAGGTACCCTAGAGCTGCCCGGCTGGAACGCCGAACGTGCACTTCTTAGGATTGAGCTTGATATGGAAGCGTTTGAGGTTTGCGAACGTCTCCCTCAAATCGTCGAGTAGTGTGTGTTCTTCCCTTGTGGTAATGACAATGTCATCCACGTAGACCTGGACGTTGCGTCCGATTTGCTTTTTGAGGCAGTCCTGCATCATGCGCTGGTATGTTGCACCCGCGTTTTTGAGCCCAAAGGGCATAGTTGTGTAGCAGTAGACCCCGAGTGGGGTTATGAACGCCGTTTTTTCTTCGTCTTCTTGCTTCATCCTTATCTGGTGATAACCTGAGTAAGCATCCAGAAAGGAGAGTCGTGCGCATCCGGCGGTGGAGTCGACGATCTGGTCGATTCGGGGTAGCGGGAAGTGATCCTTTGGACAGCACTTGTTCAGCGCTGTGAAGTCCACGCACATCCGAAGGATGTCTGTATGCTTCTTCTCTACGAGTACGGGGTTGGCCACCCATTGTGATTTCTTGATTTCCCTAATGAATCCTGCTGCGAGTAACCGGTCGACTTCAGATTCGACTGCGGTTCGCTTTGGGCCGGAGATTCGACGCATCGTTTGCTTGACTGGCTTTGCATCTGGAAACAATTGGAGAGAGTGCTCGGCGAATTCCCTGGGAATACCTGGCATGTCGGCTGGACACCACGCAAATATTTCCCAGTTCTCACGGAGGAATTCGACGAGCGCGCCTTCCTATGCGATAGGCAGGCTCGAAGATATGTTGACTGTCTTGGACGGATCGGTCGGGTGCACCTGATGCGACCTTGTGTCATTTGTAGCATTGAAGGATCTGTCGACTGCCAACTTCTTATGCTCCGGAAGGAGTGTGCGGTCGTTGGAAATCGCCAGTCGGCGAGTGATTCTTCCACCCCGAACATCTCGGAGATTTTGCTGAACTCGCGGTCGCAAGCATCGGACCTTTGAAAGTTTCCACGGACAGTGATGACTCCCTTTGGTCCTGGCATCTTCAGCGTGAGGTACGCGTAGTGTGGCACCGCCATGAATCGAGCAAACGTCGGGCGACCAAGAATAGCATGGTATTGTGATTTCCAGTCGACGACCTCGAACTCAATCGACTCTGTCCTGAAGTGGCTTTTGTCCCCGAACGTAACGTCGAGTTGTATGGTGCCTTCTGGGCTAATTGCTTTGCCAGGAACGATACCGTGGAAGGTATTTGAAGATTTTGGGAGGTTTTCGACTGACCTGTTCATTTTGCGGAGCGTGTCCGCGAAGATGATGTTTATGCCGCTGCCTCCATCCATGAAGACCTTGGTCATGGCGTAGCCTCCTATTTGCGCGTCGAGTACCAGAGCCGCGTGCCCTGGTCGAACTACAGCTGGGGGATGATCCTCTCGACTGAAGCTTATGATGGTTTCCGATCCCTTCAGAAATTCGGGCACGGCAGGAGGTGCCATGACAGCCATGTTCACCTGTCGAGTGATTAGCTTTTGCTGCCTGTTGGAGGGGCGACCCTTTTGTATCATGTACATCTGCCCGTGGGGCTGTGGATATTGATCATCTTCCGCCCGTAGTACGGGTTGTATGGCACCTGCGAGGTTTGCGCCTGGAGCAGGCTGTGGTGGTGGTTGCGGTGGCGGCTGTGGCGCCATGAGAGCGGGCACAGCGTTCGGCTGTGGTACGGGTGCAGGCGTGGGCTGAGCAGGTGCTGGGCCGTACCTCTTGAGTCGTATCATGTAGTCAGTCGCCATTTGGTCGAATTCCCTGCAGTTCCTTAGGGTGTGATTGGAGCGTAGTTTTCCGTCGTCCCCCTTGAAGAGGTGGAATCTGCACCAGTCGTCCATCTTTTCCTCGAATGACCGCTCGGGTTTTGCGTCGCTGCGTTTGCGCCATTCTTGCCTTTTGTAGCTGTCGCTCCGCTGCTCGCGATCTCGACTGTCCCGTCGATCATCCGAGCGTCGATTGCTTCTATCTTGGTCCTCCCGGGTTGTGTGTATCCAGCCGCCATGAACTCGGGTCTGTTATCGTCGTAAGGACGTTTGGAACGTTTGCGCCTGCGATCTTCTCTGTATGAATCTCTGCGGCCTCGACTGCCGCTTTCGTAGTTGTCGCGTGGTGGGGAAGCACGGGATCTGCGTACAGAATCCTCTCCATCTGCCCACTCAGTCGCAACTTTGATGAGGTCAGCCAGGGAGGTTGGCTTTTCACGACCAGTGCCTCTTTGAAGTCCTTCCTGGCGAGACCTTGTATGAAGGCATCCATGGCCCTGTCTTCTGACACTTTGCCAACCGAATTGCGTATTTCGGTCCACCGCCGTATGTATGATCTCAACGACTCGTCTGATCGTTGAGTGCATGCCTTAATTCTTCGAATGTCTTCGGGCGCTCACATAGAGGCTCGAAGTTTTTGATGAAGTCTCTGCGGAAATCGTCCCACGAGTCGTATGATGATGGAGGGAGCGCCTTGAGCCAGTCGCGGGCAGTTCCTTCGAGCATGAGTCGTATGTACTGCATCGCCGTGGTGTTCGTGCCACGCTGGCATGCCACGGCGAGTCTGTAATCTTCTAGCCACCCGGAAGGTTCTTGGCGACCGTTGTACTTGGGTTGTTCGCCTGTCAACTTGAACCTTTGGGCATCCGCGTCTCACGGATGCGTCGAGTGAAGCACAATGCTCCGCATGGCTCTGGTTCACGATCAGAGTATGAATCGCTGCTATAGGATCTTCGAGATCTGCTTCTGCTGGACCTGTGCCGGCGCGTGCTTCTCCTTCCTTCATCCGAGTGGTGGCTGCGACCACTGCGATGATGTGCTGCGTGTCGTGAGTCGACTATGTCGCGATCGCGATTCCTTGCTGGAGTTTTGTCTTCTGGCTGTATAGCCTGTGCCGCTAGAGCTAGCGATTTGAGTTGTTGGCGATGCAGGGCTGCGTTAGGGTCATTCGCCGGAGGTTGCATTGCCTTGAGGTAAGCACCTACGGAGAATAATGCACCCGCAGCAGTTTTGGGCACTGGGATTCCGTTAGCGTCCTCTGTCATGAACGACAGGTTACGGGTGATTGCTACCCTTTCATGTTCTGGAAGGCTTGCCAACCGCGACCTAGGTCGTGGGGTTGGTTGCATTGTGGACCCGAGGGATTGCTCCCTTCTTCGGGCACTCGAGAGGCTGGCTTGCCTTTTGCGCTCTTCGAGCGTCGCTCGGTAGTTTTGCAGTCGAATTGACTCCTGCCAGTTGAAGTACTGGAAGGTCAACATCTCCTCTGGGGTGGAATTTGGTGGCATCATTGTGCACTCCTTTATGACTTTATCTGCTTTTGCTGCCATCTCCTCCGTGATTGTCAAGGTTGTGACCCCATCCGGCATGGTTACCGTGCATGGGAATTGTGCAGGCCTGCGAGCGGCTGCGTCTGCGGATGATTCTGCGGAGAAGGCCACGTAGACCTGATGGGGCGTGACCCGTGGACAGGTGTATGTGCTGTCGATTCCAGTCATGGACTCGACGTCGCCGTCGAGGCTCATGTCAGAGCCAGTATGTTCATCGAGTAGATCTTCGAGGCGAATCTCGTTGTCGATGTGCTCATCGCCTATGCTCATCTCGGTGTTGGCGAAACCATTATGGATTTCTGAGTCGAGGTTGGTGTTGGTGAAGATCTCCGAGTCGACGTTGCTGTCGTTATGAATCGCGGGCTCGTAGAAGTCATCGAGGGAGATCCCGCAGTCGAAACTCTCGTCGAGTGGTAGGTTGAAGTCGACGTTGCTTGTGCGGTATGCTGATTCTGCCTCCTCGCCTTGGAGTTCCGTCATCATGAACCTGTCGAGCTCGCCGGTCGACATGGTTGTTGCGGGCGAGCAGGCTTCAGGAATCGACGACGGGGCGAGCGCAGTCGACGGAGCCTCGAGTGCGCCCAGCGCCAGTTGTTGCGGATCTGTCGAGTCCTGCGTGCCAAGATTGTTTACGAAAAAATTGAATGCTCCAACAGTTAAACTCAAACCTGATTCAAGGCCGAAAACGCCTCCTGAAGCTCCGGCGAGTGCGGATTGAAATTCATTGGAAGAGCAGATGCGCTTTTTGCAGGTGAAGCGGGCAGGCTGCCGCTTTTCGAGTGGATCGGCGAGTCGCCGTGTGTCGCCTGGATCGGCGAGTTGCTGTTTGCTGACATGGCCGGCGAGTTGCCGTTTGCAGATGAGATCGGCGAGTTGCCGTTTGCTGGTGTGATCGGCGATTTGCCGTTTGCTGTTGGGACCGGCGAAACTTCGAGTCCAGCGCTATTCTTTCCCACAGACGGCGCCACTTGACGAGGGGTAGACTCATCAAGACCCATGGTTAAGGTCCCTAGGTTATGAATATGGGGGAGAGAACGTGGTAGAGCTGGAAGTATCGTCGGCTGACAAGCAGGGCAAAGATTTTACCCAGGTTCAGGGCCCTCGTGTGGAGGTAACACCCCTACGTCCTGCCTGTCTGTTATTGCTTTGTGAATATGATGGTTACAAGGGTCCCGGCGAGATGTCGATCTCGCTAGGGTTTTGGTGGCTCTGAAAGTACGTCTGGTTCGATGGCCCTCCCAGTCCTTAAATAAGGCTGGGTCTCGGGTGTTCGTAACCGACTCGATTTACAAGTAAGGAAACTCTAAACCGACTATTGGCTTCGCCAGCTTGGAGGATACTCCATCTTGTTGGGCCTCCCTTCATGGGCTTCATGTAGGCTTTGATAGTTGGGCCTAGTCGATACGTGCACCAGGTGCCCTTACGGTAGGGTACCCAATAGGCATACCCATGTCAGCCGTTGATTTTACCGTCGGCGACCGGAAAAAAAATCGATACTACTCTCCTATCAATTTGCCCACCAAAAACCATGTTGTCAGCGTATCGCGTTAGTACGTATCCATCCTGAAGTTGATCCAACAGAAATTTACAATCTCAAAAGTTTACAATTAAAGTTACTAGGTAAGTGCCCGTGCGTTGCAACGGGGTATAAATATTCTAATAGTTCCACACCAATCATGTCAAAATGTAATTATTGTAGCTCGGAGTCGGAGGCGGGGAGGTTTAGGGCTGCGGTCCCGTTCCACCGACCCAATCTACCCCTCTCTGATCCATAATAAGTATCACAGTTTTTAAATTAACCCCAATTTAAAATTGTGACACTTATTTTGAATTGGAGGGAGTAGTTGAATGCACGTGTGTTGCAATACTCTCTCAATTTTTTTTTTTTTTATCATCGCACATATGAAGATAATGCATGTGAGTAAATCGATGATGTACAACATTTGTGACTGACACTTTTTTAAACAACATTTTAACACAACACCATGCAGCCGCGGGGGAGAGGGTTATGCAAACTATAATCTAAGGGCTCCGTTTTATAAAGGTGACCACCCCCAAACTAATCTAAAGGTGACCACCCCAAACTTCACAATGTCAAAATACAACATATAAAGTTGTATTGCGATACAAAATAAGGACACCTCCCCATTACTTTGAAATGCAAATACCTGCTGTAAAAAAATGCAGATAGCTTGTATGAGAAAAAGAGAACCATCTTGTGTCCTGAACCAAAAGAGCTGCTAGTGTTGACGAAAAGCACTTGAACAAAGACATGCATGTCCAATAGACTTGAAGTGAAATGCCACCACCTGTCTTCCATGCACGCATCTGACCAGTGTCTCGAGGAGCATGGTAGTATCGAAGTTTGGCGGGACACAGTTCGCGACCATGGAGCCAGCAGCTCCTCGACCTTGATGCTCCTGCCCTTGGCACACAGGGCAGCCATACAGAGTTTGTACATCGGCACGTGGTTGAACGCGGCCTAGTCTCCCGTCTTGAGTAACCACCTGAGCATCTTGTTGTAGGAGAGGATGTCCAGCATGTCCGGCTGCACGCCGGTCTTGTCAGGCATTCCGTCAAACTCGGCACAGGCTGACAGGCGCCCGTGACGCCGCCCATGGCGATGGGGCGCTTGCGGCGGGCCATGATGGCGTGGCTCTAGCGGTCAGGACCTGGATCAAGCCGGAGAGCCGAGGAGGAGGCGGGGGATGTGACGGCAGCGTGCGGTGTTGCTCCGATGGCGGCGATCCCACCTGTGTTAGCCTGTTCGGGCAGACGGTTGTGGGCGTACGGTGCAGCGGCTGCCTTCTCCTTCGCTAATCTGACCGGTGGCGTGGAGGCCTACTTGTTTTGCTGAATAAAGAGGCTGTCCTAGGATTCTTCTCGCGCCAAGACGCAGATCTAGTTGATGCCTGTCTTCATTGATCTGGCCGGAGTGTCGAGTTTCGGAAGGCTCTGCAGCCGAACTCCAATGGGCGCCTCATGCCTCAAGATTGTTTGATCAGATGAGATTCGGTCGTGCGTACCATATTTCTGGCCCTGAGGTTGCAGGATGTAGTGACGCAAAGCTTCGTTGTCTGTTGTCACCATCGGACATGTCGGTATTTTGATTTCTTTAGTGATGACAGTGGCGGAGAATGTTATGACGGCTGAGGTTTGAGATCTAGTAATGGCGGACCAAGTCTTCGAGTCGATATGAATTTGCTTGGTGATGCGTGACTTGTAGCATGGGCAGCGGCAAGCGGGGGTGGCAGCATAGAAGGAGTACGGAGTCTTATCTTTCAGGGTGAAAATCCAATGTCTGACCTTAATTGATTGTGTCTGACAATTACCTTGTTGAAGTCATTGTTTTAAGAGCGGGCTTGTGCTTCCATAGACCCCCAAAAGCGAAAATGTATCCTAAACAGAACATAAGGACGGCTGAGATTTAATCTTACCTGTCCAGATTAGAGGCGCGATCGTCATTTAGTCCTCATCTGGATACTCCAAAACCAAGTCCAAACCCACCGTACATTCCTTTTGGGCCTGTTTGGACGAGAGGTTCTCGTATTCTTATGCGCCACACCCGTACGCGTCCACACCCACACGTATCTCCGTTCCCGCTAAAAAAGGAAAAAAGAAAATGAAAAATGCAGAGCGTGCAACGCGTCCACCCCAAATCCGTAACCGGCGGCTGCAACGAGCTGATCACGATCGTCTAGGGTACGTGAAAATGGAATTGCGACCGACGACGTGTCAATATCTATTGACATCTAGGACGTGGGCCCAAAACAAACCGATACGTACATACACCGTATATCCTCTCAACAAATACACGGATCTTTGGATCTGGGTCTCGACGGGCTGCCCTGGCCCTACCCTTCTCGCCGGTGGAGACCGAGATACCCCTTCAATATGTTTATGCGACTGTGAGACTTCGGGGTCTATGGAAGCA
This sequence comes from Poa pratensis, assembly GCA_947311845.1. Taxonomy (NCBI): domain Eukaryota; kingdom Viridiplantae; phylum Streptophyta; class Magnoliopsida; order Poales; family Poaceae; genus Poa; species Poa pratensis. The sequence goes on from CAMZMU010000054.1 coordinate 5,881,880, forward strand.
CAAGCCTTAAGAGTGCGGACTTTATCCAGGTTGAAAACCTAAGATCTACGACTGAGCGGCGACGGCGCTTGTGCACTGTTTCCTTCTTGAAGGCATCGCTTTTGGAGAATTTGGACTCCTAGTGTTGCAGCTACAAGGAATTGATCACTGTATTGGGATCTTTTTTTTCTTCTTCTTTTTGTTGTAGAGTTGTCTGCATGCCTAATGTCTTTAGGGCATTTCATGGTTACAGAGACTGGGGTTAATTGGTATCTACGCGATATTAATATATTCCATTTATAAAAAAGTGATAAAGCAAGTTCTTATGACTGAATTAATCATCTGTATACAGATTTATTGACGCGCGCCAACCGTTTCTGTTCTGAAAATGCTGGGCAGTTTCACTATAGCAGCGGAAAATTTCAAAGCCAAATTTGTTAAATTAGTTCATCTTGTTAATTTATCTCATTATATGGGCACTATGTTTAGAGGCTCAAATTTGTTGCGACCTGGATTGAGAAGCAAATGAAGAGTACAAATCTTAACTTGCTTCAGGCCCCTCAATCATGTACATGTGAAAACGGACCGAGTATTAGTATAATGAAGACAATATTTCTCCTTGATATACACAGAACTACATGTCTGAATGTATTAGCACATGCGGATCAGATTGTACGCGTTTATAATCCCTTACAAGAGAAATTCTTGCTACAAGGCTTGTGAAAGTGAAAGCGTGCAATAAGAAAAGTTGGTTCAAAAAGAAAAGCTGGCAGTAGCGTAACAAGGAAAGAAACATTTTTTTGGAAAAAATATGCCACTCAGCAAATAAAAACATCATCATTAATTCTCACAAAAGCATGTTGCACGTCCTCGTTTTGCAATCTCCGTAAAAATACATGCTCCAAATTTGTAAAGGAACAATAAACTTTTTCCCTACTGGAACAACAACCACATGGAAGTATAATTAACAACTAATAATCTAGAATACCACATCCAGAAACAATATGTATATTTAAACCAGAGCATCTTTATTAGAAAATGGACCTCCACTTTTTTTTTCTAAGAACCTTAAGTTAGAGATGCTAGAAACCACCGACGAAGATTTTTCTTGTCTCGGGGCATCTATTGTTGTGACTGCCTTCAATCTGAAGACATTAAAAAAGTGAGTAACAAGAGATTCCATCCAAATTTGCGATTTTTGCTTGTTGAATTGTTGCCACCGGACAACCTCTCCAGCTAGCTGTCAACAAAGAGGTCTTACCACTCTTCAATCTATAACATGTTCATCCTCTAAAACCCTGCAAACAATAGATGGATAAAAAAGTAACAAATCCAAATCCACAAGGCATCCTGGCATGCTTCTGAGCTTCTCCTTCCGATCACAGAATCAGTTATTGCTTCGTAGTTTGAAAATACTTGGGAATGTTTTCTGCACACAAACAGACGATCTAGCACAAAACAAACTCCAAAATTCTAAAGATGCCTAATGATTTGCTCAAATCCTCAAATCTGAACCAACAGGGTTTTGCACTTAGTTGAGAAGATAAATCAGTAATCTTCAACACATAGTTGAAAAGTGGGTCTGTGCTCATCCATATAGAAACAGGTCACACAGGAAAAACAACAATTCCACCAGGGAATCTCAATAGTTCAATGGAAGATGGATGCACCAAAAAAGTGAGGTCAAGGAAAGGTTTAGCTGCTGGTACATCATCTCTGTCCCCAAGGGTCGACTAACTTATTGAAGCATCTTTTCAATACAATCTAAATTGAGGTATCAGATTGATGTATTACCGTTCATATCATATCACTTTCTTGTTCTCTACATAGAGTAGTCCTTGCACAGCTGTTTTAAATAGAAGCATCAGACCAATAAAACCTCGTTCTTCTCCGGTCTGTAAGTTGCAAAAAATGAGCCACGTTAAGGCAAATGGTTAAATGTTAAACTACAAATACACTGGGAGTTGGCAACTTGGCATATGCAGTCCTAAGTAAAAATAGGATTATGCTAGCTTTTATGCTCTGCAAAAGGACACAAATATCGATCCAACTTGAGAGAAAGAAACCATAATTATGCTAACTAAAATCAGAGAACACTACCCATCTAAAAAGAGAAAAGTAGCACAAATGAAATTGTTTTTACTCAACCATTCATCGAACAGGTCATGTACATAAGACCAAAAGAAAAGAAGGTAAAAATGGATTGAGATGATTGGCCACTTATAAACGGGGGCTCGTGTTGGTTCCGCCAACGAGCATGGACGTTCGCCGTGAGTGCTCGTGCAACTCGACCCAGAATACTGCTTTATCCATGCCGTCCCTGTTGGTGCCGGTGGTGCCAACGGCGTCGATTCCGTTGAACGCACTGGTCCGCCTAGACCTGCAACTGTGAGTGTTTGGGCTATGAAGAGGTACATGGAAGATGTGGCTTGCTCCTCGACTCACTGCCATGAACGGCGACATGAGACGAAAAGAATGGTGAAAGGTGAAACGACTTGTACTATGCACCCCTACTCAATTTTGGGCCACGCCGGCTGCCGCTGTTGTAATAGAAGCAAGAGAAAAGAACGCCTGCCTCTCCCTTCTCTAATACAGCAGACAGCAGTGGAGACAAGCCACCAGGAGTGCGTCGTCGGAGCTGGATTCATCTATCTCTGGTGATTGCTGCACTCCCTACCTGACCTTGACATGGGAGGATTCCGATTTGGCGGTGGCGGCCTTCGGACCTCACACCTCAGGGCAGCGGCTTTTCGGAAGCGGCCGAGCTAAGGGCTTTGACATTGGACGGCCGCCCCCGGAGCTTGATAGAAGGGCGACATGAGAACTCGTACTGGAACTCGGACCATGCAGATCCGGGGAGGCGCTTTGACTGGAGAGGGCGGAGCGACTTGGCGGCGCTGGATGGAGATTAGTTGGCGCTGAGCTGAAGAAACGGTGGGGCGGTGGATGCATGGGAGGCGCCGTTAATTTAGGGAGTGGCATCGTTTGTTTGTTTAGATAAGATTAAGATAAGATGGGCAGATTAGTTTGTTAGCGCGGTGGCATTTTGGTCGTAATTTATTAGATAGACGTGTGACACCAGTCATTCACCAATCCACCTTTAATAGTAAAGATTCCTCGCTTCTAGCTGTATCTTTTTTGACGTAACGTCGTCATGGGGCAGGTGCTATCACAATTGTATAAAAGCAAAGAAAAAGACTTGATTCATTTTACCAGGGAAGACGGATATGAAAACCACACAAGTTTCATTTTGTTACAAGATAATCAAGCAAAAGTGAGCAAAGATAACGCTTCACAGTCAGAATACCTAGCCAGAACTAGGACGAGAAAGTCGCGGCACGAAGCGAACACTTCCGCACCCAGAGCTCGTCCCTGCGTTCGGTTGGAAAGTGGAATGGAACGAACTGGTTCTAGAAAGGGAATATTCCCTCCAGATGCGGAACTCACTCGTCCGGCCGAATCGGCCGGACAGAGTGGAACGGCTCGCTAATCTCCCTCTCTCGCTAATCCCTCTCTCTCTCACCTCGAGTGGAACGGCTCGGACCGAATCGGCAGGCACGCTCGCGAGCGACGGCGGCAGCGAGCAGGCGCGGCGACGCCAGCCGAGGCGGCGGCAGACAGCAGGAGGCGGGGAACCGGCCGAGCCAGGCAGAGGCGCGGCGGCCCTCGGCGCGACGACCAGTGGCCAGAGGCGGTCAGCCAGCGGCCGGCGGCCCAGCGGCACCCAGATTGTTAACCTATTTTTTCTCTTAAAAAAAATATTGGATTAATATTACTTATTTTTTCTTTAAAAAATATTGGATTAATATTGGTTACCTATTTTTTCTTTAAAGAAACTGTTTTAATAACAGATTATGGGTTAATTGCATATCTTATGAAATTGATTTCGAACCATTCCATTCCACCTCATTTTTTCTAACCGAACACCGAAACGGAATGGAACCGTTCCATTCCGTTCCGCTCTATTCTCAAACCGAACACATCCAGGGTGTGTTTGGTTTTGGAACCAAATAGAATGTAATGGAATGGTTCCATTCTGCTGGAATGGGACGGTTCCATCATTATGTTTGGTATGAAAAAGGAAGCGTAATGGAATGGTTCTATGTTTGTGTTTGGTTGGAGAAATGTGATGGAATGAAAATGATTTAGATTACCGATTATATAGAAAGGGTGTGATTACCATCGCCATAAACAACACTTCTATTTTCAATTTCAGTCATAGTTTGCAGCCACGGTTAGCGAGGGCCCGCGCTCGTTCCACCACGTTCGACCGATTTGGAAGAACCGCTCCATTCCGCATATTGAGAGAATATTCCTTTCTGAGGAACCACTTCGTTCTGTTTCACTTCTAAACCAAACATAAGAAGGGTTCTATGTGTAGAACCATTCCATTACATTCCACTTGGTTTCAAAACCAAACACACCCTTAACACGACAGATAAGACACTTCTAAACCAAACATAAGAATGGGTTCTATGTAGAACCATTCCATCACATTCCACTTGATTCCAAAACCAAACACACCCTTAACACGACAGATAAGACAATATTATCAACCATTGTACGTGCCCTAAACACTAGCAAGATCCTGCAAAGACTTTTGCCCGAGGGCCACGACCACGAGAGTCACAAAAGAGATTCCATCACCCCGGCCGTCGTCCATCGGCGCCACCAGGAGTCCTCACCGGAGCACCATCGGCTATGTATCACCGCCCCAGTGGCCACTAGCATCGTACCGAGCACATCAGGACCCTAGGCCGCCGGCCCGCCGCTCCGGTTTCCATGTACGACGACAACTATCCTCAGATCCGAGCCCCCCATCTAGCGCCGACACCACGCCCCACTCCGTTGCGGCCGGAGCAGCCAGGTCTTAGGATGACTCCAACGGGGCGACCCAAACGGACGCGCGTTTGGTCCGCGTTTTGTCCGTTTGGGTCGGCAAACGGACGCGCGTCCGGCCCCTGTCCTAGCAGTGCGCCCAACGGGCCGACGCATCGAGTCCTGCTGGACGTCGTCCCCTTCATCATGGACCTCCTCCTCCTCCTCGTAGTACCTGGGGTCACCCGGCGACGGCCTGGGCATTTCGCCGAACAGGTTACGCACCGGGGCGACCACTGTCGGGGCAGCTGCACGCGTGGCCGAAGTCTGCGCCGCCGGTGAGTGTCCGGCCAAAGGTGTAGCAGGCGTGTTCAGATCAAGCGTAGGTATCTCGACTGGGCTGGGCACGGATTCGCCTGAGGTAGGGGAAACCCGCGGCGGCATGGTTCCCGGAAGGTACCCGTACGGTGGCGATGGTGCCGTCGCGGAAGATCTCGACCTTGGCGGTCGGGCCGCCGAGGCGTTGGAGCTGGCCGCCGCAGTCATGACACCGACCGCGGCCGCCGTCGGGGTAATTCCAATCAGGAGAAGGGCAGCGGTCGCGGTCCTGGACACGAGGTCAGATTCGTCCTCCTGTACGGCGGCGGCCTTCTTGGCGGCGTCGAGCTTCTCCTACTTCAACCTCCTCCCCCGGGCGCCCCGCTTCTGGGTCTCTGCGGCCCTCTGCTCTTCGGTGAGTTCCTTCTTTGGTTTCTTTGCAGCTTTGGGCGCACGTCCAGCGGCGGGGCCGGCGGCGGAGGCGGTGCCGGCGGCGGCAGGTCCAGCGTCAGAGGCGGCGGCGGCGGCGGCGGCTGCACCGGCCATGGCTAGGGTTGGAGTGTGGACTGGTGTTTTGGGAGAGGGAGAGGCCGAAGTGCGGACCAGAGGAGGACACAATTGCGCTCCGCCGCGCGTCCGCGCCCGACGCATCCGTGGCCCAAATTTGGGCCAGAAATGCGTCGCGGCGGACAGAAAAACAGACCGCGGTCCATTTGCGTCGCCCCGTTGGGCCGTGTTTTTGGCTCGCGCGGACAGGGACGGACACGCGCGGACTCGATGCGTCGGCCCGTTGGAGTCATCCTTACAGCACCGTCCCTCCTCCACCCTGGAGCCGCCGCTCCAGCACCCATGTACCGACCGGTCGCCGCCCGCTACGGTTTTGAGCTCCTCCTCCACTCTGCCCCAACCACCATCGCTCCCGTAGCGCCTCCACGGTCGTCCCGCAACCTGCCCCTCTGCTCAAACAGCACAGACCGCCTCCGTCCTCTACACACAATCTGTTTCATTCAGGTTCAGCAATCTAACAGGCAACAACATCGACCAGAAAACAGCTTCTTAGCACGACCAAAATATATGCAAAGTTGCAACCAACGTCCAACGGCATAAGCTCTTTCCACTCTATATTCTCTCGACCACACTGTACTATCTTCTCAGCCATGTCGACCTCAACTACTACTCCAGTTTACATCACGGTACGTCCTAATACAACAGTATAAGAAACAACAGTCTGTCCACAACAGCTGCCGTGTCCCAGCAGCAGCGAGCGAGCCTAGGCGAAAGGGTCGTCGTCCGAGACCCCGCTGTCGTCATCTACTTCTTCTTGTTCATTGACCTGCGCAGGCCCCAGGATCACGTTCATGATCGCCAGATGCCTCATCTCCCTGTACCTGTTGAGGAGGGCGGGCCAGTTGAGCGATTCCTCCTGACCGTTGTCCCGCGTCAGGGCCTCCGTGCACAGGTCTTTGGCCGCCGGCATGTACCTGAGGACCGAGCGTCTGCCGGAGTCGGAGATGTCGACACTGAGGACTGGTGAGAGTGAACGGCCGACCACTTGAGCATGGCAGATGCTGCGAACATACAAAATGGAACGGGTTATTAGCATGGCATCAGGTCGACATGTCATAAGATACACTCCATTGGGAATTTGCCATGTCTTTGTGCTAATGCAACAAATAGACAACTGCATACAAGCACCACAAGAAGTTTGTATGGGATAACTAAGTGCAAGGACAGAATTGCATGGTGCTCATCATTTAATTGAAACTAAGGCCACAAGGTGCACAATCTCATTGTTGAAGATGACAATGAATAATAATAATAATAATAATAAGTTTGGCATGCTTGGTTTGCAGTCAAAATTTGGCTTGCCAATTGTCTGGGCATGCCAGATTTTGGCATCAGTTGTGCGCTACTAGAACCAGCCTGAGAGCGGACTTACATCCAATCTTTTCTTTGCATGATGTCGGTGTCAACTTACCATATGTAATACCTATCATCTGATGCTTGCTTCTGCACTCTTCCCAGCAGTTCAATTTTCACCACACCACCAATGCAAAGGACTGGGCGCGGGAGCTTAAACGATTGTAGTGAATTGTCCTGTAACACCAAATTAGATGGCATCAGATATCATAACATCAAGTCCGCATGTTGATTTATTATATAACAGTACAATATCACTGGTATCATAACCCAGAAAATGCAACCAGCTGGGGAAGTAATATACACAGTTGGATATTCGACACCAGGCCGGTGTTTTACTGGTTTACATGTCACCCAGTCAATCTAGGCAGGCACGAAACCTGCTCTTTTATGGAATTAATTGCCATTCTGAAGCCTGAATATGTGCCCACAATAAACCCTGACCAGGAGTAGAAGTGCAACTATTACAACATGATATGATAGATCATATTTTGATTGGATATATTTTTCTATTGTTCAAATTGACCTGAATTGCAATGAAACCTTGTAGGAGCGCATGGGAGGACAAGGTTTATCTTCTGCGTCCAGGCGTCCTTGCCGGTGATTGAAAATGAGAGCTGGAGGTTGCTTAAACTGAACTTGCATGAGACGTTATGCTTATATATAACACTGCCTTTAACTTGGTCTTAACCAAATCTTACTCTGGTATCAAACTGGACTTGTACTATATCTTACCTATTCTAAACGACCCTTCCAAGTTCTGTCCAATTCCTATTCTGAATTGTACACCTCCTGCCACACGCAACTCCAAGTCAGCCTCTGCAGTTCGCGTGTATGAACTGCTCATCAGATCCTTTGCCTTACCACAGCACATCAACTTCAGGATTACCGGAATGACTTCTCAAGTGATCAGTGATCATATCATCCTCATTGTAAAATAAAACCATTATGTAATGTTAACTCGTAAATTTTTGCTATGTACACCTGGATGAAGGTGTAGCTTTTTATATTAATGACTACCTTCCTTGACTATCTCGGTAATACTTGGCAAGTTTGCATTTTTTAACAGCGTGTGCTTATTCAGCCAAAGATTTTGTGAGAGGTCATAGCCCTGATTGTGTGGCTGGTTAAGTTAAAACAGATGTGCAGATGGGTCGAATATGGAGATACACAAACATCCAGGAAACGTGTATAGGGGCAGTACATAGATCAACAAGAAAAAAGAAGGATCTCACTCACCTGCAACATAGGGAATTCAGGCGAGGTGTAAGTCCAGATGTAGTTCTCATCAGCAATTACTGCTTGGTTCTCATCCTCATCCGTGACAAATGACTCTGATCCACGAGGAAGTTTGCTATGGCCCATCCGGAATCGCACCATCTTTGAAGAGTATATTGGATGGCCAAGCTGAAAGAATGCTGGCAATTTGAACAAGAGGCAATGTAATCTATCTGACAAGACAAATCTAAGGAATGGAAAATTTTACAGTACCATATATCTAACAATATACGTCCTTAGCTACCTGGGAGTATAAGTCGAATCTAACCATTAATTTAAGAGGATACTATGGCTTCCTTCTTATAATCTAACTTAGCTCTACCTAGACAATAATAGGTACACCACTCAGTCAACAATCCACGTAAATCGGGATTGCCGCTGATACAGTCTTCAACACCATCGATCCCAGCATACTGGCTGCTGTAAGAATCCTCCCAACCACCTTGTTAAACCTAGCTGCAGCGTGCCACTGACAAACCATGTATCCTAGCGTCTACTAGCTCAATTGTCCATTCAAATGTCACAAATTCATAATACTATTAGGTTAACTAATTCACTGTCTTCTAGGAAAAGCAAGGTGTAGTGACTATCATTTCTTCAATAAGTTCGTTCGAAATCTCAAATTGTACTCCTCATGGTAGTGACTATCAATGCTTTAATAAATAAAGCTGGTTGGAGATCTCAAATGTTACTGCTCCATATAATCATGTGCCTGATTGTTCTGGCTAGCTAAGAAGTTTATTACACTCAATATATTGCATTAATCCATGTAAAGGAAATTTCTTGGTCTATAGAGCTGACAAAAATTTCAGAGTAGTCAGCGAACAACCTAACGTAACCTTGATTTTACCACTCCATCATTTCCACCAAACTAGAACACTACAACCCGTTGCCTGGCCTATCTGAATCGTGCTCACGTTAATGCCGACACTCATTGTCCATCTTGCCTAATTATCCTCACCCGTTCTTCGAGCGGCGGCAACTTGCGGAACAAGATTACTATTTTTTTCAAAATCTTATTTACACGTGTCATTTTGGATGTGGAATGACGTAAAGTTACAAACTTCTAAAATTCCGCACCTTTGGTCACGTACTGATTCATATTGTCGTCAAGTCTCAGCTAGGCTGGCCCATTGGATTGATTTTTTCCTTGAGAAACAACAATCAACAGGTTATTATTGCCGACGAAACGGTCGGATTCCCGGTCGGAACGAATCCGATAGCGTGTCGGAAACAATCTGACAGCCGAAGTACAGACATAATTGAAAGCAATTGATGGTGTATCTTAGTTAGTTATGTGCATAATCATCAAGGGCAATAAAACCTCATGATGCAATGTTACTGCCACAGAAACTGTGGGATTCGCTGTCGGATTCGGATTCAATCCGACAGCGAGCCGGAAAGAATCCGACAGCGGGTCGGAAACAGTCTGACAGCCGAAGCACACAGACATAATTGAAAAAAATTGATGGTGTATCTTAGCTAGTTATGTGCATAATCATGGAGGGCAATAAAACCTCAGGATGCCATGTAATTGCCAAACATACGATCTGAATGAATCCGACAGCAGAAGACATAAATTCAAAAAAAAAAAAAAAGACAGCAGAAGACATAACTGAAACCGGTTGCTGGTCTATGTTAGTTAGTTATGAGCATAATCATGAAGGGCAGTAAAAGAAAGATGAGGACATGAGCCAGATGATGGAATGTTAATATGTTATACCTTTGAATGGCTCAATCCTGATCTCGTGGACGACGCAGAGATCAGAGGCGAGCCTGTAGGTGAGGGCCTCGGGCACCTGGCCGTCATCCTGGCCTCCGCTGGACCAGTAGGAGGGGCGTTGGTTGATGCGTTCCTGCGGCTCTAGCGTGTTCTCCATGGTCTCGTCGGGGAAGTTGTCGGTGCTGGAGGCGCCGAGGCAGTGCAGGATGCAGTCGACGGGCGGGGGCTTGGCGGCGACGATGGCGCCGCAGAGGTGGGAGTAGATCCTGAACTCCGCCTCGGCGGCGTCGCGGCTGGACGACTCCGGGGAGGCGGAGGGCCCTGATCTGCTGCCCACCTCCACCGCGGCCGCCAAGGTGGCCGCCTCCGGGCATAGCCGCTTGCACAGTTTCTTGCAGAAGTCGTTCTCCACCACTGCGTACGGCACAAGTCGGAGTCAGCAAGCGAGCGAGCGGCGGCGCGGTCGCCGGGGAAGGAGGCTGGGACAATCCATTTCGTAGGGAAGGAGCCGAGGATGAGAAGGGGGGTGAGGGACGGACCGAATCTGCGCCAGGAGCGCTTGACGGCGGAGGCACGGAGGAGGTCGGCGGGGTGGTCGAAGAGGCTGAAGACGGAGTCGGAGATGTCCGGGCCCAGCCAGTCGAGCAGGTCCCGGTCCTTGTCCTTGTCCTTCGTCATCGGGGTCGGCGGCGGCGGCGGCGAGGGACGCGGAGGCGACGGAGGAGCGTCGGTTCTCTGCCCCCTCTGCTCTGCGTTTCCTTCCTTTGCTGGCACGAACCGGCGGCCAGGCCCGTCTTGTTCTTTTGTGGTGGTTCCTTCGTTCGTGCGTCCGGGAGAGGGGAGCGGCCCTGCGGCTTTTGCTGCTGCGGCGCAGAGGCGGCGTGTGCGTGTGACTGACCTCGTGTCCGCGTGGGCTGGCGGCTGCTCCGGCCGCCGCGTGTCGGGCTGGCACGGCGCCGGGAATCCCGGTCGGTCAGCGGGTCCGCGCCTCGTCTCCGCTCGCCCTCCCCATTTGCCGTTACCGGTTCGAGCCGCGGCGCCCTTGGCGTGCCGGCCCCGTCGTCGCCGCGTTCCCGGCCCGGCGACCGTGCAACGCAAAGATGCGGTGGCCCGTGACCGTTCCGTGGAAGTCCACGCTGCACGTTCTCGGTATATCTTATCTTTTTTTTCTTCCGGGAAGCGTATTTCCCTACACACTAATATTGTCTTGCCGTTGGACAGCGAGAAAATTTTACCGTTGCACGCTTCACTCTTTTTTTTTTCGTTTTTGCGGGAAGCACGTTTCAATAGATTACCGTCACTAGGCCATTCCGAAAGTGCAGGTCAGCGGGGATAGTTTATACTTCGATAAAAGTAGGTGTAATTTGAACCCTGATGAATCAAGTGTTCAAACTGAGACTGCTACTGCGATGTCAACGCTTAAAATCTTTTTTTTTATAGATTATTAAATCTAGGTTTAAAATTTGTTATTCGTAGAAAAAGAAAAGTTTAAAATTTGTTTTTACTTTAGAAAAAAGACTACAAAAACTAGTACGACTCTACGCATGCCATCATCATCGAAAGAGAGTTTGATTTAGGACGAGCTAGTGGTGGCGCGACACGTCGGGGCTTGCAATTTGCGTTGGAAATTTCCGTGGCTTTTAATTGCGCTGGGCATATCGGGTTTACCCGTACTAGCTAATTTCCCGTGCGTTGCTACGGGATATCAAAAAAATTATATGGATACATCGATGAAACAATTATCCTAAGATTGTGAAGTGTAAAAATAATATTGACTTAAGCAGTAAAAAATAATGCATCAACAACATTTTTTTTTTATAGAAAAAGAGGGCCTCGCCCCGGCTCCATTACTCATGAAACCAGTTACAGCATCCGATTACAGCACCCGGGGAGCAGCTGAGTGCAAGCTCCAGGTTCAGCTTAATTATTACAGGCAGAGAAAGGAATGCGAACTACCACAACTGCAGTAGGCTCACACAACACCACTGCCCAACACGATTCTAAAAGTCTTTTTACAACACACACACACCACTAACCCACATCTGGGAAGAAGCACAACATCACTGGACAGGCAACTCTGCGCTCTTCAACAACGATTCAGCACCTTCAGCAGGTAGCCATCTCCCAGCAGTACCGAGTTAGTCATCACTGGCATTGCACCAGTGTCTAGCTTCATGATCACCCAGGGTCCCAAGGTAACAGCGGAGGCGCCCGAGCTAGTTGCTCCATGGTGTTGGCCGCCATCAACAACATGCTCTCGTGGTTACTACACCTTGTAGAAAATATTACGTTTTGTTTAAATTGGAGATGTCGGTTGCACGAATTTTGCTGATATTCCCTTTCCAAACAGCTGACAACGATGACAATGAACTCTTGATAGGTCGATGACTCATATGGTTGTAAAAAAGAACCTGAAAAATCATCAGAAAAAATATCTATTCTCTACCCGTATTTGCAACTATCAAACACGCAGCAGCACAGCAGGGTCCTCTCTGCTCTCTCTCTCTCATGCAAGTGCAGCAAGCACACAAAAATATCCCAAGCTTCGCTCAAACTCTTTGCCCTCAAGCAGCAGCATGCAAGTAACGCCTATAACTATAATCTTTCTACTCTCGGGTGTTTGCTCTCCAACAAAAGCAGCATGCGAGCATCACAGAGCCACAGAGGCGAAGTAGCCTCGGCTCTCTCGGAGCTCTCTCCTCTCAAACAAACAGTAGTAAAGAACCAACTTCTTTTAATCCTTCCACACAATCTCACTCAAATATCGGCATGCAAATCTTTAATCTGCCAGCTCTCTCAAGAACCGAGCACATCAGCACATCTTTTTCTATCGGTGGCGCAGTTTGAATAAAGTTGTTGCCTTCCCACTGCCCGCCACAACCGGACTCTATCGCCTCCGATAGAAAAAGATGGCTGCCAGAGTCACTAGTAGAAACATGGTCTTTTATCCCACTCAATAGTCCCCAGCAAAAATCGACCCGGGACTAATGTGCTCACTAGTCCCGGGTCGGTCGGAGCCGACGCCGCATGCGTCTAGTCCCGCGTCGAACGGGAGCATCAGTCCCGGGTCGTGATACGACCCTGGACTAAAGATCCCTCGGCCTGCCGAGGGATCTTTAGTCCAGGGTCGTATCACGACCCGGGACTGCTGAGGGAGCTTTAGTCCCGGGTCGTGATACGACCCGGGACTAAAGCCGTCGGCATTTTTTATTTAATATGCTATAATTTATATCTTTAAATCCGTAAGTCAAAATTTAACAAATGAAATATCTAAATCGATTAGAAAAATGAGAGAAATCTAAATATGACAACTATATCAACTTTTGGATCACGAAAACGCATTTAACTAGGCGAAATTATTTTAACTCATTTAACTAGGCGAAATTAGATAGAAATCAAGAAAATTCCTAACACTTGGGGATTATCCATCAAATGTGGACTACTCGTTGTGAGAATATGAGAAATCCCTTCGGAACCATTGTTTCCTATGCCATTTTGCAGCATATTTTTTGTAGTTGGTTCACAAAAAGTCATTTTTGCCACTTAGAAAAAGGAAAAATGATATCTATAAAAATAATTTGAAAAATCCCTTCAAATCAATTATTTCCTATACCAAGATACACATATCTGTCGAAAATGAGAACTTTATCACAAACTATGCCGTGGGAATGGTTATAACTTGGTCATTTGGTTTGAAACTTATATATGTTTATACATGATAGACCTTGTTCACTTTATTTGATTTTTTTCAAAAAATGGTCAAAACGACCACCATGACTATTCATCAAAACAGGTTAAATTATCTAAAACTATTGATGTTTCTGTGATATAACCACTAGTTGTGTACCTTAAAATGATTGTTTAAAAAATTTCAGACCAAACTATCAAACACTTGTAGTTCAAAATTAGATTACTTTCGGAAAATCAACATAAAATCATTTAACTAGGAGAAATTAGATAGAAATCAAGAATTCCTAATACTTGGTGATTATCCATCAAATGTGGACTACTCTTTGTGAGAATTAGATGGGTGCCATTTTGCAGCATACTTTTTTGTAGTTCGTTCACATACTCACTCTCGACCCACCTATCAATCATACTCGCATAAACCCTTTGGATCCTCCTCCTAGGCTTAATCCTTTGGCTTTTACTACTTGGCAACACTTAATGAAATCTCATATCAAGAGAGGTGGCTGATGCTCAACTCAATGCCTCCGCTCTACACATACACATGCTTGAACTTACCGTTGGTGAAAAGGATCTTCACAAGATTCAACACCTCACCACCGCCAAGGAAGTTTGGGATTCTCTAGAGGTTCAGTTTCTCGGTAATGAAAGCATGAAGAGGATTCTCAAGACTCTTGCCCAAGCCTTTTACAATGTTGGGGCAAAGTATGCAGATGATGCTTGGGTCAAAAGGAAGTATGTGAATGCTCTCATGCCATTCGAGCCCGTTGACTTGAAGGCCATACAAGGATGGCATAACTACCATGATATGACCTCAAATGAAGTTATGTAAGAGATGCAAGCCTCCAAGGTGGCAACCAAGAATACACTGGACAACCGTGCTAGGGCCATGGGAATGAAACAAGGTCCCTCACTTGCTTTGAAGGCCCGGGTGGTGTCACTTGACAATAGTGTGGAGATTGAAGCCTGCCCAAGCAACATTGCTTCGGATGATCTTGAACAAGCCTACCATGATCATGTGGCCCTTGCCACAAAAGCTTTCTGGAATGATCCGACCAAGGCGAAGGCTCAAGTTGACTTAAGGAACAACCCAAGTGGGAAGAAGGAGTTTGCCAACAGGACGAATACTTGCTACAACTGTCATGACAAGAATCACTTCATCGGGGAATGTCCTTATGACAATAGAGAACTACATGGTGGGAGGCTTATCCCAAAGGATCATACACAGTTGATTCAAATGGGGTTGCCGCATTGGCCATTGCCTCCACTTCATCATCTTCCCTCTTTGAATCCCCCAATGAGAATGTCCCCACCAACACCGCTCGTTGCCTCATGGCCCACGCTACCGAGGTATCACATTCATCTCCCAAGAATGATATGAATCATGCTTCTAGTCTTGAGATTAAGAAAGAACATGTTTCTTTCGATATGTGTGTGGCTAACTTGCAAGGTGATACTAAGGCACATGTAGAGTCTCTCTTGAGGCAAATTAGATGGATGCAAAAGATGATATGGATGGTATATTTGAATTCCTCTTATTTTTCTAATTGATTTAGACATTTTATTTGTCAAATTTCAATTTACGGATTTAAAGATATGAATTATTCCATATTAAATATTATTACATAATCACTTTTATTTATTCAAAATATATTATTACATAATCATTGTTATTTATCTAAATAAATTTTCAAAATTTAAACAATAAAAAGTATAACATCATGACTCAGAGGTTAATATGATAGATATGGTACTACTATCAGTAAGTTCTAACTTCTCATTTGGAATCTAGTTTGGAAGGAACTCAAAAGTTAAGCGTGCTTGGGCTGGAGCAGTTTGAAGATGGGTGACCGAATGGGAAGTTTGACCAAGTTAAATACTTTGACTTGAGATTAAGTGTATAATTAAAAATTAAATGTGTGGCTAAGTGGAAAATTTCGAAATAGAATTAAAAATAGAACTAAAAGAACTCGAGACTAAAAAAAAAAATCTCTGCATAAAGTTAGTCCCGGGTCGTGTTACGACCCGGAACTAAAGATCTCCAGCCACGCGCGCTATGCCGCGGCCACGTGGGATGGTCTTTAGTCCCGGGTCATAACAGACCGGGACTAAAGAGGGGGGGTGATACGTCCAAAACGTATCTATAATTTTTGATTGTTTCATGCCATTTTTATGCTTTTAGCACTTGTTTTATATTAAGTTTATTATTTATTTGGACTAACCTACTAATAGTTGCAAAAGTGCACAATGTTCTTGTTTTACTCTTTGATGTGTAGAAATTATCAAGAATACAAGAGGAAACCTTGTTGGAGTCGAATTGGGACTTTCCTGAAATCTGTCTGAGAACTTTTTACGAAGTTTGCCAGTTTGACCCTCGAAGATGACGTCAAATGGAGACCTGGCTGTTACGAAAGTTGTCACAATTTTCCATACGAAGATTTTAAGCCCGAGATCAGCCCAATCGGAGTTCGGACGCGGCCTGTAGGCCCGTTTTGGTGGAACCCTAAAAGGGGGTGACGGAAATCCGAGAAGATATATAAAGGGAGGAAACCTAATTCGTGGAGGACTCCTCCACCCACGAATTTCAGCCACCAAAAGCCACGTTTTTGCCTCCCCCATGGATCCCATCTCCATGGGGGAGGGCTCCCAAGAAGCCATGAAGGAGGGAGGCTAAGGGGCGGCGCTCCCCAAGCTTGCCGGCGGCGGGGAAAGGAGTTCCCCGCACCGCCGGCCGCCGCCGCCCTGCGCCGCCGCGCTGCCCTCTCCGCCGTCTTCACCGCCATCTCCATCACCATCTCCTCCTTGTATTCAGTGGTTCATCCTCCCACAAACCTCTGTACCGTCCTATGTAAACATGGTGTTTGATGCTATAATATTTATCCTATGATTTACATCATGTTTCCGTAGTTTATTTGTCTTTTGATTGCTTAATTGAATGCATGAGGTTCATTAGAGTTGTATGTCTATATGGTGCTGTCCTTTGGTGTCCATTATATTTGTGCGCGCATGGATCAAACACCCTAGGGTTGGTAGTATTTGTAACGAAGCGGGGGAAGTTCTGCCGGAGTGACAGAAACCTGAGAACGCGAACCGATTAGTTGCACGTATGGGAGTAAGAGGACCTTGAACTTAAGGCTATGGTTGGGGAAACCTTAATGCATTGTTAGTATTTGCGGATGCTTTCTAACAATCCAATCATATAGTACTTGTAATCCCAAGTAGTGGAGTGCATGTATATTTAGCCTCTCCCACATAGAAAACTGCATCGAAGACAATGAACCAAGTACCTTCACTAATTAATCTTGGACAAAGCCACCACAATTACCACCACTTTTCCACACTCATGGTACTGTTAGTATATGGTTACTTAGTGTATTTATTGCTGCAGCACTAACATTTACTTTCTTGTATTTATTATCTTGCAAAACTACCTCTCATACCCGTATTGCTACCGTAGTTTTATTTCTAGATAATGCAAACGTTTAGTGTGCGTAGAGTTGTATCAGTGGTTGATAGAACTTGAGAGAATACTTATCCTACCTTTAGCTCCTCGTTGGGTTCGACACTCTTACTTATCGAAAAGGCTACACGCGATCCCCTATACTTGTGGGTTATCAAGACCTTTTCTGGCGCCGTTGCCGGGGAGCCATAGCGTAGGTTAATGTTCTTGTGTGCACTTGTTTGCTTTATCTCTAAGTAGTTTTTATTTTCAGTATTAAGTTGTTCTTTATCTTACTATGGATAGGGAATGCGAATTACAAAAAAAATTAGGTGTAGTTGTTATCTAAAAACGTTTTCAAAAAGAAAAGTGATTGGAAAGATGAGTAATGGTTAAATGGGGGTCGACCTTGAACACTTGTGTTCATGCCTATGAAACCAAAACAAATCTTTCCATGGAAGCTTTTCATTAAAAACATGTAAATATTGTAAATATTGTGTATATACCTCTGTACATAAAAATAAAATGCTAATTATAGTCTTTAGTTAATTGAAAGTTGATAGTTTTACTTTGCTGTCCAGAAACAGATTTTCTGTGCTCCACCGTATTAAATGTTTAAAATCACCAGAACGTGATCTTGATCTGAAATTTCTTGAGTGCAAAGTGATGCTTATTAGCTTTCTTTCATTAGACTAACTTTTTCTGATTTAAGGTACGTAGATAGGTCGAAAAATTCGATCTTTACTGACTGTTCTGTTTAGACAGATTTTGTGCTTCTCTGTAAATAAAATCGTGATAAATCTCAGAATAGTATTTTGACTTGAAAATTTTTGTGCATAAACCTGAGATTATTATCTTTCTTTCATTAGACTAAAGTTTTTCGATTTGAGCTACTTAACTATCTCGTTGAATGCCATCTTTACGGACTGTTCAGTTTTGACAGATTTCTTTGTTTATTCAATATTGTACTTGGTGTTGTTAGTTTCATTAGTTTTTCGACGGACAACGGAAATCATGAACACCTTAGTATATACAGTGGCTAATGTTGAGTAAAAATTATAAAACTTGTCAATGCTTGAACATGAGTGGATTTTATTTAATGAGTACTAACCCTACTAATGAGTTTTGTGAAGTTTTATGTGGATGTAGCTTATAAGATCTAATCAATATGGTGATATGAGATGAATAAGAAGACGCAAGAGCTCAAGCTTGGGGATGTGTAGGTGCATCCCAAGAACATATTCAAGAAGATACAATCATCTAAGCTTGGGGATGCCCGAGTCATCCCCCTATTCATCAACTAACATGAGGTTGTCTCGTTCATACTCTATATTACCCGTCCACATGATATGTATTGTCTTAACTTGTATTATAATTGCTTTTATATGTCTTGGTTTTACCTTCTTTAGTTTTATTAGGCTCCTTATTTGGTTTCGATTGCTTCTTTACTTTCACTTATAAATTCAAAATAACAAAAATATTTTCTTTTGTTTTGCTTCTTTGTTTGGTTCTTTATTTTAATTTTATTTGGGTTTTACTTTTGATTTTTATTTAGAGTTTTCCTTGCTGTAGCTAGCATGTTTAGGTCTTGCTTAGCCTCTGGTTTCTTAGTTTATCAAAAATAAAGTACCAAGTTTTATCCATTTAGCTTAGTTGATACATATGTAAAAAGTGATTTTCTGTTTTCGGTATCTACTGCTTATTGCGCGATTTTTCATATTTTACTGGAAGCTCTAAAAATCACGAAAAATTACTGATGTTGTAGCACCTAATCCTCTGCATGTACAAAAATTGGCTAAAATTTCGGGCATGTTTAAGTGCACCTAAAAATTGCGTTTTCCAGCTGCTGTTTTTCTGGACAGATTCTGACTTTTGTTGCAAGAGTGGCCTCTTTTCGTTTTCATTTGATTTTTAATGGTTCTTACCTTTCATTTATAAGTTGGCCATTTAAGCAACCTTTCTGTAACTTAAAAACAAAATTTTATTTGGTTTAATAGTAGCACTTGGGAAATATTATCTATTGTACTAATGTCTAACCGCAGAAAAGAATGGGAAAGTTTTTGTGTTGAAGTTTTTTCACAGAGAATGAAGGAACACCAAACTATGGAATATTGAAGAATTACCAAAGTCATAAGCTTGGGGATGTCCCCGCATCCCTCTTCATCAATAACCCCACGGTTTGCAAACCTTTAAACTTTGTTTTTTGAGCAACATAGGAACTTAACTAAACTTGAAGCGGCTGTATTTTATTATCTATTTATCTTAGCATCAAACACCAGTTACATTAATAAGTGGATCGTCACATATTTTATTTATCCTCTGTTTTCAATGTTTACTTGGTTAATGGATTACTTGTTGAAACTTAAAAATGATGTGTGAATAATACTGTTTAGTAGTTTATGTTTTCTTATGGTTAGTCTCAACTAGCTAATAGTGCATATTATGTTATTTTGATATCAACATGCATTGTCCTGTTCATAAGATGGTATGGTATTGTGGTATCCTCCTCTGAATAATTCACTTGAATCGACTTGGCACATGCTCACACATGTTATGACTGAAAAATAAAAGTCAATTAAGCCTTGATGATCTATTTTGCCTCAGAGTTTTAGTATCGTTTTTATGCCTCCGTTAATTTTATTTTGTCGCAAGCATGATTATGACCGTTATCGCTCTCGTGGTTGTCGCTTCCCAGTCTATTGCTAGCCTTCACTTGTACTGAGCGGGAATGCTGCTCGTGCATCCAAATCCTTAAAACCAAGTTATCCCAAAGAGTCCACCAAAAAATTCCTATGCATGGTATTTCAAGCCATTCCAAGTAAATTTGCATGTGCTACCTTTAAAACCTTCAAAATATTTCTCTTTTTGTGTCAATGTTTACTAGCTCATGAGGAATTAGTGTGGTTATTCTTTATTCTATTTGTCAAATGGACTTTTACACCTGGACTAGTGGCATATACATCCGCTTATCCAATAACTTGCAAAAAGAGCTGGCAACGGGGTGCCCAGTCCCAATTAATTACAACTTTAACCAATTAATTCTCTTCACACTTTTGCCCTGATTCATCAGTAAGCAATGACAAACAGTGAAATACCTGAATGTGTGTAAACCAAAGAGAAAGAGGGATGATCTGCCTTGCTGGTAGAAATAACGTCCTTCATGGGAGCCGCTCTTAAAAGTCCGTTTGACAGGTAGAATACTGTTCTCACCCGCTACCATTCGTTGACAATTAACAAACACCTCTCAAAACATTTTTACCTCTGTTTTTAAAACAAAAAGCTCTAGCACGTGTTAATCCCTGCTTCCCTCTGCGAAGGGCCAATCTTTTATTTTTATGTTGAGTCACCATCCTTTCTTTGAGCACTTCTTCGAGAGCATAGCTGTCGTTCTTAGTGTAATGTGCTTGTCCCAGAATACGATTAATTGAGGTATAACCATGATGCTTTTATCTTTGATATCTCTATATCTAGTCTTCACTTGAACTTCAGAGGTGCCTTGGCATTTATGTTTTGCTCCACAATTAAGGGCAAGCGAGATACCACTCTATCATGCTTTATTATGGTCATTACAATCTTGTTGATGTTTATAAATTTCATGTTATAAGCTCTTAGTTCGTTGATACTTTTCATTAGGAAACATGATTGCTAAGTTTTATTATCCATACATCATGCAATTGTTAAAGACCTGATCATAGCATTTACAATCAAAAATTATTTTGTTATCATTTACCTACTCGAGGACGAGCAGGAATTAAGCTTGGGGATGTTGATACGTCCAAAACGTATCTATAATTTTTGATTGTTTCATGCCATTTTTATGCTTTTAGCACTTGTTTTATATTAAGTTTATTATTTATTTGGACTAACCTACTAATAGTTGCAAAAGTGCACAATGTTCTTGTTTTACTCTTTGATGTGTAGAAATTATCAAGAATACAAGAGGAAACCTTGTTGGAGTCGAATTGGGACTTTCCTGAAATCTGTCTGAGAACTTTTTACGAAGTTTGCCAGTTTGACCCTCGAAGATGACGTCAAATGGAGACCTGGCTGTTACGAAAGTTGTCACAATTTTCCATACGAAGATTTTAAGCCCGAGATCAGCCCAATCGGAGTTCGGACGCGGCCTGTAGGCCCGTTTTGGTGGAACCCTAAAAGGGGTGACGGAAATCCGAGAAGATATATAAAGGGAGGAAACCTAATTCGTGGAGGACTCCTCCACCCACGAATTTCAGCCACCAAAAGCCACGTTTTTGCCTCCCCCATGGATCCCATCTCCATGGGGGAGGGCTCCCAAGAAGCCATGAAGGAGGGAGGCTAAGGGGCGGCGCTCCCCAAGCTTGCCGGCGGCGGGGAAAGGAGTTCCCCGCACCGCCGGCGCCGCCGCCCTGCGCCGCCGCGCTGCCTCTCTCGCCGTCTTCACCGCCATCTCCATCACCATCTCCTCCTTGTATTCAGTGGTTCATCCTCCCACAAACCTCTGTACCGTCCTATGTAAACATGGTGTTTGATGCTATAATATTTATCCTATGATTTACATCATGTTTCCGTAGTTTATTTGTCTTTTGATTGCTTAATTGAATGCATGAGGTTCATTAGAGTTGTATGTCTATATGGTGCTGTCCTTTGGTGTCCATTATATTTGTGCGCGCATGGATCAAACACCCTAGGGTTGGTAGTATTTGTAACGAAGCGGGGGAAGTTCTGCCGGAGTGACAGAAACCTGAGAACGCGAACCGATTAGTTGCACGTATGGGAGTAAGAGGACCTTGAACTTAAGGCTATGGTTGGGGAAACCTTAATGCATTGTTAGTATTTGCGGATGCTTTCTAACAATCCAATCATATAGTACTTGTAATCCCAAGTAGTGGAGTGCATGTATATTTAGCCTCTCCCACATAGAAAACTGCATCGAAGACAATGAACCAAGTACCTTCACTAATTAATCTTGGACAAAGCCACCACAATTACCACCACTTTTCCACACTCATGGTACTGTTAGTATATGGTTACTTAGTGTATTTATTGCTGCAGCACTAACATTTACTTTCTTGTATTTATTATCTTGCAAAACTACTCTCATACCCGTATTTACTCTAGTATTATTTCCTAGATAATAAACGTTTAGTGTGCGTAGAGTTGTATCAGTGGTTGATAGAACTTGAGAGAATACTTATCCTACCTTTAGCTCCTCGTTGGGTTCGACACTCTTACTTATCGAAAAGGCTACACGCGATCCCCTATACTTGTGGGTTATCAGGGGGTCTTTAGTCTCGGTTGCTCAGTCCCGGTTGAAAATCCGGGACTAAAGGCCCTTACGACCCGGGACTAAAGACATGTTTTCTACTAGTGAGTCCAAGGAAACGGAGTTGATTGCTCCACTCAGGGCACCTGCGCTCGATTCCTTCGGTGCGGAAATCAGCACGGCTGAACGAACGTCTTCGGCGAGGTGGCGAAGGTCGTTAGCGGATCTAGCCATGGCGCTGACGACGGCCACATGCCACCGCTACGGCGGCTAGGGCTCCGCGGAGCGCTCCAAGGAGACGGCTTCTCGTCTGATAGAGAGCACGGGGAGACGGAGTCGGTGCGCTTCGGGAGAGATTATCGCACGCACGCGGAGTCCTGTCCTATTTTCTTTTATCGCACGCACGCAGAACCGATTCAAGCAGAGTTCTCGTCCGTGTCGAAGCCAGTTACCTTGCTTGAGTTCTCCGTGTCGGAGCAGAGTTCAATATCCTTTGTTTCAAGATTGTTTTAGAGTTGTACTCCGATTGACTGGCCGGCTAACGTACGAGACCACATGACTTATGGGTTATTTTTCTGGGCCTGTTATGACGAGCGAAAGGTTGCTCGATGGGCCAGGACGATCGTTTTTCTAGCGATATATGATTCCTTTTTTATCACCAAGATGCAGGACCTCGTTCGTCAGGTTTTTTTATCAATCGACGAAACGGTTTTTTTAGCGACGAGAGGCACGAGGTTTGTGGTTTTTTTGACGTACCAACCACGGCCGCTTAGGGATATTATATTATATAGTAGAGATATAAGATTGCAGATTGCAGGTGAGCTCTAAGAGCATCTTCAACCGCAATCACCAAACTTGAACCCCTATATTTGCGGACACGTCAACCAGCACGCGGTCTTCAGCGTATGTATGGTGGTGGTTTGCGTGCGTCTCCGTGGTCGCCGTGCGACATGTAAGCCTGTAAACTGTTGCTGGCCATTTGATCAAGGCCAGACGTTCTGGAAGCGGGATGGAGCCGTGTGACGCGAACGGCCCATGCCCATGCATGCTCGTGCGGGAGTACTCATCAATCTGACCGGTTCTTCCACCCCGACTCGGGCCCGTGGCGTGGTGCATCCCGAGGAGCGCAAAGCAATGGCGGAGGAGAGCCACCCGCCGCGATACGTGAAGCTCACGCGGGACCAGGAGGCGCCCGCCGAGGACATCCTCCCCGGCGAGCTCAACCAGCCCGTCCACGTCCCGCAGGTAGATCTTCTTCCCTCTCCTTCCATCTTCCATTTTCAATCCAGTCTCTTCTTACCTAGGAGTAATACTTTGGTCGATCTGGTTTGCATGCAGCTCGAAGGCAGGAGGTGCGCCGAGTGCGGCCAGGTTCTGCCGGAGAGCCACCAGCCGCCGGCCGACGAGCCCTGGACCACCGGAATCTGCGGATGCGCCGCGACGACCCCGGGAGCTGTATGTAACCTCGATCCCTTCCCATTTCGATTCTCTGGTCCGTCTCGGCTACACTGATAAAAACAACAATGATGAATTGAAAAAAACGATGAATGACTGTCGCAAAGAGGAAATTAATTTGTTACCTCCGATGCACTTGTGCATTGGGTCGATGAATGACTGTCGTAGACTAATACAGTATAATGGATGGGATAGATTAACCTGAGATTGTGGTAGATGATCCGAGTTTGATTAATGGAGGGAAGCCGCATTATATCTTTCCTTCATTCATTATGTTTCAAAAAACTAACATAAATTCCTTAGCCGATATATTATTCGATAAGCACGGATCAGCTGTAATATATATAATCGCTTCACGTTTGTAACCTAGACTGATTAAAAAGGTTTTCCTTCTAGGCATGCTAGATGGTGCCTGTCAACTTTGCAATTTATTATTAACGTCCTGTTTTTCCATGGGCCCATGCTAAACGGCCTTGCAATTTATTCCATTACAATTAACGTCCTGTTTTTCCAGCAAATTAAGGTCTATGCTCATACAAAAATTACTCAGTGGTTGACCTGGCCAATGATTTGTTTATGGCGCATGAAAAAGGTCCCTACACCGTCCGATTGTCAACCGCAACATACTTTTGCATTTTAGTCTATCGGTTTTCAAACATTAGCCCTTAGTATAGATCAGCTCCACTTAAACAAAAGGGTATATCTCTTTGCCCCTAAACAATCCGATATTTACAGCAAAAAATGCCGACGTGGTCTAAAATTAGGAGTATTACAACAAAATTCCTCAACCCAGTGTACAAAAATTATATAATATTGCAACAAATCATAGCAACATTCAAAAAATGCTACAAAAAATAGTTAAACAAAAAAATATGTTGCAGATTGTTTTTGCAACACAAATCACCAACAATTTTAACAAGAAACACAGACGATTCCAACAAAAACATGTGTTTTCATCAATTAAAAAGTGGATAAGCAACAAATATTTTGCTACAGATTCATTTGCAACAAAAATAACAACATATTCCAACAAAAAGTACAAACAATTACAACAACAAAAATCATGTGCTTACAACATTCTGAAAAGCACGTAAAACAACATTCAAATAAACCACAGAAACTTGAGGCAAACACACAGTAAACATTGCAATATATGGGGTGTGATTTCGCAACAAAAGGCATACACGTTTGTTACAATTTGGAAGCATGTAAACCACATCGAAAAACCCGGAGAAAACACAAACTTGTAGCAAAAACGCCTAGAAAATGGTGCAACATCTCGCGTGTGCTTTCTCAATAAAACTCGTGTTACTTGGTTCAAATTTAGAAGACGTACGCAACTGGCGTTGAAGCTGCATCTTGGTAGCTATGTTGGGATGTTGTCTTTCTTCACGCAAAAACTGGGCTAAAAGGCATGCTCGTCTGTTGGGCTCGAAAAGGTGGGCATAACGCGCGTGAGCAGGGACGGAGCTGCCTTTAGGCCAGTGGTGTCAGCTGACACCAGTGGAAAAAGCAAAATCCTTCACTAATCTTCATTAGCTAGTGTAAATTTATAGAGAATGACCCCAATGAAATTGAGAGATTATAGTGATGACCCCAGTGCCATTTTTTCTCAGCTTCGTCCCTGCGCGTGAGCGAGAGCATTGCCAAAGCGACCTACCATTTCCTTTAGTAGGTTGCCTTATTGGAAGAGTTTTCCTTTGTTTATTCTACTATCTGACTATTGTCTTACTTATGATCTTGCCATCACTGGATGTTCAAGTACATGTTGCTTCTATGCAGTTATGCGATAATTGGTAACAAGAAAACATGAGTCATGTGAGTGGTAGCCTTCACATTATCATGTATGCCAAAATAGTTACGAGGTTCACGTGTTTTTGGTTTGTCTCGTCAATATGCTGGTCATCAGAAAAATTCTCTTCTATTACAATTATGTTGGATCAACATATTTTCATATGCATAGAGTTTCTTAGTTGTCCAGCAATAATTTTGTTGAAGTTTGGCAAAGCAAACTTGTAGAATACTCTATATACCCCAAGATAAAGGCAGTTATTGAGAAGACAATACAATAAGAAGGTTAGGAAATTTTCTAATAAATACGTTTTTGGATAGAAAATACTCTATAATGTTTAGATATTTTGTCTCAAGGGCTAAGATCTTGATACTTGTCAAAGATCCAATGAACCTTAAACACTAAATAGAGGAGCATGGTATCTTGCCTTGCCAAGGCATGTGATCATATTAGGAGAAGAAGTAAGAGGAGAAGAGAGTAGCAACCCAAAGTGTGTGTACACTCTTATGTAATGGTTTCCCCATCACATTTAACAAGCATTTTGTAAGTGTAGGTCTCCAAGTTGTGTCATTTCTATCTACTTAGTGCAACATTGAATTGTGACGTTGTGTGAAGACAATACAATAAGAAGTTTAGGGTCACCACAAATTTCTACAAAAATGATTATTTTCTACATGTATGTTTATACCTATGAACTTTTGATCTGTTAAAGAATTTGGATGGAGGGCATAGAATTTTAATGGAGGGACACTAATTCTTAACTTATGAACTCCTCCATTAATATTCAATTATTTGACTTCAAATTATTAAAGATTAATTAACCATTTTAGTAAAACATTCGCACCAGGATGCGTGTAAATTTACCTTTTAAGAGTACAACTTAATTATGTTTAATAATGTTTGCTCTAACTGTAAGGTCACACTTGCGGTTTTATTTCACGCGTTCTGCAAGTTCGGAGGTTTTGGATCAGAACAATACATATTTGTCATAAATCATGGAATAAATATTAAGCACCAATGTTGCTTGCAAATTGTTGCTAACCAACTCATAGTAATAAATGGTCTTCGCATATGTTTCGTTAGGCGCCCCATCTCTTGAACTTTGAGTTGTCTCGCATACCATGTTAGTTTGATGCATATTGATTATATTTATTCCTTATTTGAGTTTGTGGAGGTATATTTATGCTTTTCTTTGGCGCTTGCTTGTCACCTATAACTCTTCAACTTTCACCACCGTAGCAATTATGCATACTCACACTTCTTTAACATAACCGGAGTTCTTATAATAGGATATCTTTAGCTAAGCAAAAGAGACATTGCCATGTTGCATTGCTCCCATAGTGTAGTACCTTTTACTCGTCCATTTACTCTGTTTTAGTTAGTCATGGGTTAAGTATGTATACATTATGAGTATATAGTTAATAATTGTTTCACAACAATCATGCTTAAGAAAACATCGAAGGTATATGATTTATTGAGCGGTCGAAGATAAACATAGTGGTTGCGACTTTTGTGCTTCATTCTTCACTGTGTCCTCCTTGATGAGGTTGTGTCTAGAATGTTGTTTTCCAATAATGCTAGTTGATTAAATATTATATGCCTTTAAAACTGTGCATTTCTCCATGTTAGGCCGAACTGGATTTTTCTGTCCTTGTGTGTTGTTCGGGCGCAATGCTGAGGCACTTAGAGAGGATATCCCCTGGACAGCACCATGCGTCTGCCACGCTGTTTTTGTGGAAGGAGGGATTGTGCTTGCAATTCTGACAGCGATATTTCATGGTGTTGATCCAAGATCATCATTTCTTATAGGAGAAGGTCTAATCTTTAGCTGGTGGTTATGTGGTACCTATACTGGCATTTTTCGTCAAGAGCTCCAGAAGAAATACCATCTCAAGGTGGAAATATGAAATCCCTTCACTGGTTTCTTTTGTTCTGTCACATACTCATGCATCAATATTCATATATAAGAAATTGTGATTATTATACTACTGTATATGCAAATGTATGGTATTCTGAATTTGCTTGCTCTGACCTATGTGAATCTGTTAGGGAAAAATTGCTCGTAAACAACTAGCTTGCATCGTGTTATCAGAGTTTGAATCTCTCAATTTGCTATTGTCCGCAAAAGCCAGTTGTATAATTGATGGGCTTCAAACTTTGCGATTATGGTGGCATTCTGTCACACTTTCTATCTTTCACCCGTCAAGAGATTCTATTTGATTTTCTCATGCTCACTATTGCTTTTCATTCTCCAAGAGTGTTGCAAGTCTTCAACGAGTAAGGTTATTTCGACTCCCATCTAACGGTTTATTTTAAGTTCCCCCAAGCTGAACCAGCTTGTTATCTATTTTCGTCATATATTGTACTCCATTTTGTGATTCTATCTGGTTCTCATATGTATGGTCAAAATTTGCTACTATGGTTGAAGTTGGCGGCACTTATTAACCTGTCATTTCATCCTCCTTGTTTCCACCAGAACTCCCCATGCGACCCCTGTTTGGTCCATTGCTGCCTGCATTGGTGTGCAAATTGTCAGGAGCACCGCGAGAGGAGGAGCCGCCTCGCGGATAACGCTGATGCGTCGGTGACTATCGTCGATCCACCTCCGGTTGAAGAGATGGGGATGCCAAGAGAATCGTGCTGCTTCTGAGTCTGCCTCCGAGAATGGATCGTCCAAGAAGACCGAGCTCGAAGCAAGCACCCATAGAAAGAAAGAAAAACCTTTGCAGATCTACGACCAAGAAAATAAGGGAATTTGGATTTACTAGGATATTAATTATGAGTGAGCGAGGCATGAGACTGAGCTCCATGATGAACCTGGTCTATATACTGTTACGTTGGAGCTGAAATGAACGACTGATCGGTCAGATGTTCTTGTGTCATCTAGTACTGCTGATGAAGCTGTTAAAAAACCAAAGAGGCATGGATTTACTCAAGTTTTTTATTTGCGCAATACTACACTCTGAACATTTGTGAACTGTTAACTGAAGACCCCTTGCTGTTAACTGAACACTCTGAACACTTGTGGGCAAGAAAGTACATGTACATTCCTGACAGCTACATATTTTTACATTTGTACTACTCCTAACATCTTTGGAAGAAGAGCTTCAACTCATCGCAATAAAAAAGTAGATCTTCAGTATGGAACAACAAACCGAGCCAATAAGCTCAAGCTAACCCTGATCTCCTACTCTCCAATCTCTCTAATTACAAGTACCAGACTAATCAACCCAATCAACTGCAACATCAACCTCATTTCTGAACCCTGACCACTTCCTCCGTGTAAAACCCCTTGGGGTACACGAGCACGGAGTCGACGCAGAGCCCACCCTTGGTGTGGGTGCAGTCGATCTGCGCCATGGAGAACTTGACCCGCACGGGCTCCGACGACGACCCCACGACGAAGTCGCCGGCGTGGTACAGGGCCCAGCTCCCCGGCTCGTCGTCCAGGTACCGCTGCGACACGGCGTTCTGGCCGTCCGACGTCGACAGCTGGAACCGCACGGGCTTCCTGTCCCAGCCGTGGATGCTGCTGCCGCTGCTGTTCTTCTCGGTGCCACGGCGGCCGGCGTGCTGCTTGGAGGCCAGCTTCCCGAGACGGAGCCTGAAGTAGAGGCTGTAGGTCCCCGCCGGGAACCGGAAGTCGATCTCGCCGACCACCTCGAACCACCAGATTTGCTGGAGGTACGCGACGGAATGGAACCTGCAGAAACTAAGGTTCAGAATCGCTGCAGGATAAACTTGTTTCAGACCAGACAACAGTACGACAAAACAAAAGTAAAGGATGATTTCGGTGGTCGCATGGTACAGATTATTGAATACCACAAGATTTCAAACGGCAAAGGAAGTAAAGCTTGACGCGATAACTGAAATTTCAGCTCCACCGGTTTTCAACCAATTGTCTCCTGTCAATTTTTGCTAGCGTCCATGCTTACCTCATTGGTGTATAGCACGCTAGCAGCCACGATAATTTTATCATTATAAGTTTTTCAAAACAGGGGGACACCTTTCACCTTATTCCAGTTATCTGGTAGTATTGTCAACGGTAGAAACAGATAATTTATTGTAGGCATTTTTATCATAGAACAATATTAAACAAGGCAGAGATGTTTGGCAGTCAGACATTCAAATGCGCAACCAAAACAGAAGACGAAAAATAAAACCAACATGTTGATTAGGTAATAAGAACTTATGATGCAGGATTTGAGTTCGAAGTTACCTAGATTCTGTGGTTGGGAGGTGAACCCAATATCTCCTGTCATCGATCCCCGTTATGACCAACGCTTTTGAGGATAATGCCATGCAAACCATGCCTGTGCTCTTCTCCAGCCAGAATTCCTGCCGGGCAAGACAGAGGAGTGTTCTTTGTCAGAACAAAAATAGAGAAGTAATTTTCGTCATAAAATAAAAAATGTTCGTTAGAATTTTATTTTGATACTCGTAAAAAATACAATAAATTGTTGAAAATTCTGACGAAACATATACATGTTTTTGCAAAGTTTCATACTCCCTCCGTTCATAAATATAAGATGTTTTACCTTTTGTCCATGTTCACACGTGTCAACATGTATGTAGACATGTTTTGATGTGTGTGTACACTTATTTGGGTGTGCACCTAGTCAACATGTGAGGTAGCTAAAACATTTTATATTAAAAAACGGAGGGAGTACATGGGGACAGTTTTGCACCCTCGGAGAATTTTATTTTGATACTCTATAAGGTAAGATTTTGAGCACTAAAATTGTTACTTTTACATAACACAAAACTTGTCGTTTTCCATGATATTTTACGTGCACACAACGGACTTTGACGTATATACATGTTTATTTATTTTTAACTTTTCCTGCATTTTTTATTTACTTTTTACACCTGGAAGTATGTGCTCCTAGTCGTTGGTGGCATTTGAATTTCCGACAGGCAGAGTAGTTACCTAGAAGTCGTCTATAGAATTATTCTTGAAATCCATGATGGAGACGAGGAAGTTTTAAGAGGAGCACATCATGATTCACGCACACCTCATGGTTACTTACTTTCTTGCAACATAGATATGGAACTCTTAACCCCAAATTACTAAAGAAACAACAGATCCTATCAAATCAAATGTCATCATGGTACCGAACATATAAAGGAGAGGCAAATATTACTGTGGTTTTTTTTTTTGTGTATCGATTTGCAAACCAAATATATTAGTACTTACAGAAAAAGGTAAAAAAGGGCTGAATTAATCTTGAAGAACTGGTCTTTTTTATGGTGAGGTGGTTCTAATAATTATTTACCAATTTGTAAAAAGTCAGTAAGAGCATCTCCAACAGCGGCTGGAAAAACGCCGCGCGCGCCATATACCGTCCTTTGCCGCGCGCGGGGCCGTTTTCCGTGCTCCAGCGGACGCGCGATAAAATCGCCGCGCGGGATATTCGTCCAGCGCGCTGGACGAAGCGGTACCGTCGGCGTCAAACCTCCAGCGTGCCGTCCAGCGCGCGGGGAAAAGAAGAACGCGCGCGAATCCCCCAACTACCGCTGAAATCTCCCGCCGCTCGCGCTCTCTCTCCCGCCCTCGCCCCTCCCGCGCCGCCGCCGGCGAAATTCCGGCGATGGACGGCCGCTCCGACGTCCCCCCGACCCCTCCGTACCTGCGCGACCCCTCGCTCGCCGGCGCCGCCGCAAACCCTAGCGCGGGATTTGCCACCTCCACCGGCGCCGCCGCTCCTCCCGTTGGTCTCGCGCGCGGCCTTTTCACGGCGCCCCGGGCGAACTCCGTCGACGGCGTCGCGTGGGCGACTGGTACCCATGTATATCTATGTAGAATTTGCATATTGGTTTCATTTTTGGTGCCGGCTAGCCGCGCGCGCTGGAGTTTTGGGCGTCTGCTGGAGCGTCTGTTCCGGCGCGCTAAACTATAGCGCGGCTGGAAAAGCTAAACCAGCGCGCCGCGCCCGAAAAACTGCTTTTTGGCGCTGGATACAGAATATAGCGCGCGGCGCCGAAGCGCGTCTGTTGGAGATGCTCTAACATCTCTAATTTCAAGACTTGGAACCTTCCCAATATT
Source organism: Poa pratensis (assembly GCA_947311845.1). NCBI lineage: Eukaryota > Viridiplantae > Streptophyta > Magnoliopsida > Poales > Poaceae > Poa > Poa pratensis. The sequence continues at coordinate 5,913,577 of CAMZMU010000054.1, forward strand.
CCAACTGAAACCCATACGATAGTGTGAAGAACGCTTTCACGAACTGAAGATGGAAGAGAGAGCCTCACCCTTTTGCCGTCATCAAACCGCACAGCCTTGGCGAGCCTGGCGTAGACGTCCTCTTCCCCACGGCGCTCCTCTTCCCTTGATCCTCTTGCTTCTCATCCTTCCCGCCATGGACGAACCCCATGAGGTACCCGTAGTTCTCCGGCAGCTTTGCCTCCCAGACGAAGTCCGCCGCCCCTGCGCTGTGGAACGCGCGGTTCAGCCGCGCGAGCCGGCATATGTCCGGCGCGCCCAGCCGCAGCAGCACCTCCGCCGCGCACAGCTCCGGCATGTCACCCAGCCCGGAGCTTGCCTCCTCCGCAACCGCGAGGTCCGACGCTCCCGCGCCCATGCCGCCTCTGTGCGAAACGCCGCGCCAGAGAGCTCAGAGCTAGCGCGCCAAGAACCGCACTGCCAAGCAACACTTGTGGGAGAGTCTTGAGGAGGCGAAGGAACCGGATGCGAAGAGCAGGATGAGTGCGCGTGGTTCGTGAGATAGAGACGCGAGCGTTCAGAGCGGGAGAGCGACCCGGCAAAGGGAGGAGAAGAAGAAGCCAGTAGCCAAGGAAGAGTGTGGGGAGAGGAAGCGGGTGGCCTGAATACCGGGACTGATATATGCGCGCCAGACTTCTCCCACTAAACACCCATCTGAAATGTTAGTTACACTGTCGAGGGCCTCTGCAAGAGTTCGGTCATATCTCGTTTTGGATAATCAACGATATTTAATGCTTCTAGTGCTCCATCTGTGGTAGTAGTACAACAGTCCAAGGGTCACTTTTGAGAAACATGAATAAAATTTGGGCTGCCAAGTCCCTGTTTGATTGGCAGCCAGTTCGTCACACACCTTGATTTAGTTTATAACTCACGATGTAGGTAATATTTTCTTTTTGATGTGTCACTTGCGCTGTCTCCCATGTTGTTGACCGTAAGAGTTTTCTTTTTCAACAAGGGGAAACCATGGTAGTATTTTATTTCATTACTGAAGCTTCTTAAAAATAATTGGAAGTCGCTAACTCCAAGAGACTACCAATAATGTTACGGTAACAGACCGAAACAAACGACAAGCACATGACTTCAAGGCTAAACTTCGAAAAGGGATCGTCACACGTTGGCCGATGGTGAGGAGTGCAACTATAGGTCGATCTCAAAATTTTCATCTCCAAATCGGAGTTTCGAGTCACCACCTTCAATACGGGCACGACACAGTCACGCGTCGAGATTTACTGGGATCTTGTGATTACACCAGAGTGCACATACTCGTCGTTGCCATCATCCAAACCCTTCCGCTTCTAGTCACTCACACCATTTTCGGTCCAGCAACAACATGAATGCCTCCACAAGAGACACCTTGTGTAGCACCTGACGGCAACATGACTTGACATATCCTCATGCAGTACCGTGCGCGTAGCACCTGCCGGCAACATGCACGACTTGGTGCCTCCATAACAGACGTCATACGTTGCACCTAACGAGCCGGATAAAACCCGATTTGTATGTAGGCATCACATACCACGCCTGCCTCGAAGAAGGCCAACACCATCTCTAGATTCGGTTGCCGCACCGTAAACATGACCACAGTGTCGCCGCCGCCGCTGTCGAAATACTAGGGTCACCACCCTTATCCCGATCTCATGTGCCACCATCAGATCAAGACGTCAGCTGCCACGCCGCCCACACAAAGAAGCCACATTGCCGTCGCAACTGGGCTGCTGCAGCGAGTAGAAATCTGTTCACGTATAACGGATCAACGCCACACCGCCCCTCCACACGAGGGCACCGCAATCTCCTCGTCAAGAGTACGCAGACCCACGCCATCTCTCCTGGATAGTAACGAAAGAACCCCACCGCCAACGACGAGGCGAGGGACCAGTTGCCCCCTCTGACGGCAGCAGGGAAGGAGGGACGGAAGGGAAGGTGCCGCTGACGCCGGCTAGGGTATCTCCCGGGCCGCCCGCGAAAGTGACACGGGAGGCGTCACTTGGTTCGATCGTAAGAGTATAGCGTCTTGCTTCGGCACTGCAAGGCAAGGTGTGCTAACTTTGCACACGAGCCATCGGATTAGGATTGGACGCAAAGATTTAGTCGTACCTGGATATTCCAGCGCAGGTTGAAGTAAAGTAGCAAGCATTGTAGATGTGTTTAATTGCAGCGTCAAATCTAAGATGTTCATTTCGGAATAGTTGCGGTGACATTTGCTTACTCCAAAAGTGTAATCCAATTAGGAAGAGCCGGGATCACTAATTGCCTACCTGCTACGAAATTAATTAAGCTTGCTAGCTCCTAAACAAGGGAAATCCAATGAACCTAGAATCTAGCAAACCACCATTTTGTGCTGCCTTGGTGTAAAGAAGCATGCAACGTCACAACCTTTTGTTTGAGGTAGCACATCCATTTAAAAACTAAAATAAAGCTTTTGTTTATCCAGCTTGATTATTGTTGCCTTTCGGTCCCAACGAGCAACGAACAACCAAATTTGGCGAGTCCAACCTTGCTTGATGATCTTTGTTTATAGTTGAGGACCAAGCTTGCTTTCGCTCTAGATCACACGAACGACTAAAGAAAACAAAAAATGATATATAATCCGGCCTTAATTGTGATTACTTCCAACGAGGGTGCTTGTTTGAATTCAAACTTATTGATATTTTTTCCAATAAGCCCATATAATGTTTGGCTTACAGAATTGGTACTGTTTATCCAGGGAGTAATTTTGGTTACCGTGTTTACCGAGAAATTATGGCCGATCACAGGATAAACCAAAAATCAAAATTTGAATCAAATTCCTTGATATGACCGTTAACGAGGGTGCTTGTTTAAATTCAAACTTATTGGTATTTTTTTCCAATAAACCCATTTATCGTGGGTGCTCACGAAACTCGGTTACCGGCGATAACCGAATGTTCAGCCCAATAACCAAAACCATGCCAACCAAAACCAGCTTGCTCCTCCATCAACACTGTTATGACCCTCATCTCTGTTCCCCAACTTGGTCGTCGTCATGGCTTATCGACAATGGGCTCGGCCCAGATTACCCGCCAGGAGCCATCGCTACTACATGTAGGCACCGGGAGGCAACGAGTACATCATCCTGTTGGATCACAACGAACAGACCGGCTGCACCGGCTTCTTCCTCCCCCGAACTCCTCTCCTCTCTGCCCTAGATCCTCTTCTCTATTCCCCATCCCCCTGCTGCAACCTATATCCCCAAATTAGCTACTGAAATCCTTGTAATCCAGTGTTGAGTAATGGAGGTTCGTAACATTATGGTATCAGAGCCATCTCCCCATGCTTCCACCACCTCCACCATGATCTCCATCACCACCGAGGGTGAACTTGGTCCTGCTCGGGATTTGGACGCCAAGTTCGACAAACTCATGAGCATGATCGAAGGATCCGAGAAGCGGATGGCACAGGAGATGCAGGCGATCAAGCTCGCCGTCAACGCCATCAGGCCCGACACCCGAGCTCCTCTAGCAAGCAGCCACGTTGACTAAATGCTTGCCTAAACTCTTGTATAGGAATCATGTAAAATTAATATAAAAGCTTCTTGAGTTCCACTGTGCTGGTTTAAAGCCTCCGTGGCTGCACCGGCACTCGGTGTTGGCGGCCCAAGCTCCGGTCCAGGCTCATCCGCGACATCAGGCGCGTCCCCGGCTGTCCCCGACGCCAAGCTTGTGTTCGCCATCGACACCACCAGCCTTGGAGCTCCGCTGCCGACCAGGTGTTCGACGGAAGGCCCAAGCTGCGGCGTCATCGAGTCGAGGCCTGCTTTCGCTCCAGCAACGGCACCGACGTCGCCCATGGCCACTGTCTACGTCGTGCCCAAGCTTGTTGCAACTGCAGCGAGTGCCATTGATGACGCTGCATCGTTGCGCGCCACCCGTTCGACGGAATGCCCAAGCAGCGACGCCTCCGCATTGGTGACTCTGGAGGCCATTCCTCTTACTGCTACCACACCGCTGGATGTCACTGCCACCGAGCAGTTGAAGCCCTTCAGTGTCATCGATCTTAGTGTGTTGGCACCCTCACGGTACTCGGTCTGCCTCATCAACGGCGTCGTGGACAACACCAAGCTGGATGATGTCGTGTCGCTTGAGAGGGTTGAAGTAGTGGCTTTTGCTATGGTCGGCATCATTTACGTTGACCCTGGAGATCACCGACAGCCACCATGGCCTCCACCACTAATTTGCACCATCAGGTTGTTGTGTTGGGGGGTTTCTACTAGCAGTCAAGCTGAGTTAAAGCCATGGCCTGGGGAAGCACAATATCAGTACAACTGGAGTGTTGCATCCTTGGCCACCACTTTGTGAGAATTCGTCACTTCATAAGCTTCAGGAAATCCTTGATATGTCACGAATGCTGCAGTTACATGGTAACCTCTTAGCTCCTTTTTGTTTCCTTATGTCCAAGGATCAGTTCAATGTTAGTGTGAAGTGGTGCTGCAAAAACCTGCTATGGACAGTTAAAGAATGGGCGCTGGATATTTATTGGATGTTGCAGGCTGGTGTGATTTCTTATGCTCCTCCTTGGCATGAACAACCTGCCTCGCATCTTCTTTTGCAAGTGCTTGTCAATGGTTCAGTCCTGGCCTTGTTCAATAGTTATTCTCCATGCGGTTTTAATTTGCAAGTTACTGGTTGTTTGTTCGCGAATGACTCAAGAGCTCCTGAGAAATTGAGGTCTGCAGCTCGTTACTCAACTAAGAGCGCCATGGAAAGTCTACAGACATTGGTGCATTGGAGTTCTATGAGAAAGGCATTTCAGAATAGTGGAGTACTGATTCATTGGAGTTGGTGGTGGTTGAACACTTGGTCACCGATTGTGCTTCTTGTTTATACATATTGGCTGCTACCGGAGCATGTTTTCATGGGGCTGGAGGTGTTCTACATGCAGCTGCTCGGTCGGTCTTACATTACAGTTTTCAGTGAGTGCAATACATTGGTATTTGAATGTGTTTTCACCAAGTTTCAGAAGCTGAATCTATACCAATGCCTGCTTAATCAATTTTTTGCGTATCATCTGAGGGATAATCCTATAGAGTTGTCTGCAGTTGGTGATGCAAGTACAAGGTGCAGCGGTATAGAATACCAATGCATCATTATAGGGAGGCCAAATTATCTCACTTACTCTGCTCATTGTAGCGCTGCTTTCAGTTCTAGCATCCTGTTTATTGGAGATCCTCTCTGCAAATGGATTTCTACAGGTTATCAAGGGGTAGTGTGAACTATTGTTTACTATGGACATCTGAGCAAGAGAAGCTGTTGTTTTATTCTGCTGATGAACATATACATCATATGATGTTGCAGCCAAAAGGAGATGAGATGCATCATCTTGTTGCACAGCCTGGGAAGTATTTGTCCTTGTTCCTACAACCAAAGCCTCCATGGTTGTTTATTCTGACCCCAATTTACGCACATGTTGAGAAAAGAGAATTGCGTCCACACGACGCAGTGATGACATTGAATTCAAAAATCATCCTTGCTGCTCCCGAACCGTATGTCCGGCAACTAATTGGTGATTGTCTATTGAGAACTTTGTATCGAGAGGAGCGGTACTCAAGCTGTGTTATGCTCCAGTCTGAAGTCAAACTACAAGATGACACTGGTGGCATTCTTATAGACCATCACAATAGGCTGGGTTTTGGAGTTCTGGTAACATGGTCAGCATACAAGTTATTTCCAGGTGGAATACGTGAACCTCACACGGTTCAGGGCTACAGGAAGTCCACTAGTTATAACCATTGCCAAGAAGAAACAAATTTCAAGGTGGAACGGCTACTGTATGATGTTGTTACGAGCACTACACCTGGTGCTTTTCATGGTGGCGTGTGCCATGGCATCAGGATGGAGAGGTCCAGGGGCAGTGGTAAACTGTTTCAGTATCTGGCCAGTTACCTATTGGGCGATGTTACCAGCAGCAATTCTCAACTCTGGTGGTTATCTTTGCTGCCTGCGTATGCAGCTCTGATCTGGTTGGTAGCGTGGACTATTATTGAGTTCTTTGTTGGTCAGAGACAAGCACATTCTCAAGAAGGGAGGAATGACACAAAGCAAGGCGCCATCTCCGACCCAGTCCATGTCGGCCACAAATGCTACGTCGCCTTCGCCAACAAGATTTCCATCGGCTACAACCACTTCATCTACTACTGTGAAGACTATCATTGCGATAACAACAATATCAAGAAAGTTCACGCTCCATGGGACCCTGGCAAATCAGCCCTTCGTTATCATCTGAAGACCTCGGCTTGGGGACAAGCCGAATTTCAAGAAGGGAGGAATGTTATGACCCTCATCTCTGTTCCCCAACTTGGGCCGTCGTCATGGCTTATCGACAATGGGCTCGGCCCAGATTACCCGCCAGGAGCCATCGCTACTACATGTAGGCACCGGGAGGCAACGAGTACATCATCCTGTTGGATCACAACGAACAGACCGGCTGCACCGGCTTCTTCCTCCCCCGAACTCCTCTCCTCTCTGCCCTAGATCCTCTTCTCTATTCCCCACCCCCCTGCTGCAACCTATATCCCCAAATTAGCTACTGAAATCCTTGTAATCCAGTGTTGAGTAATGGAGGTTCGTAACAAACACCAACCGGCGGTGTGCCTGGCAAACCATTGTAACAACATGGCTAACGAATGTGAGGTCATGAAACTCTGAAATGCAACAAGTCTATCATACGAATGGAGTAGCGGTTTTTTTCCTGTAAATGTACGGTTAAAACATTCTTTTTTACAAAATAGCGCTATGAGGTTTTTTTTACAGCAACAGCCACGAGTTTTTTTTTACAGTGGACGAGCTATCTATTTATACACGCGCCAGAGAAGAGTTGTAACCGGATTTGCAGCTCGATAGCCAAAAACCCATCAATGAAAACCGGCTTGCTCCTCCATCGCCGACCGGCCTTGTGTCCGTCAAACCACCTTTTTTTTTAGGAAAAAATGGTGTGTCAGACACACCATCCTCCATCGGCTTTGTCGTTCGTGTGTCCAGCAAACCATTGTAACAACAGAACCAACGAATGTGATGTCATGAAACTCTGAAATGCAATAAGTCCATCATGGAACTGAGTACCAGTTTTTTTTCTTTTGAGTGTACATTTAAAACTTTTTTTTTACAAAAACATCCGCTACAAGTATTTATTTTTGACAGTGAACAGCCGCCCTAAGTTTTTTTCACAGGGAGAGAGAGAGAGTTGGAAAGATCTCAATGTTGGGAGAAAATTACACAGACAAACACGGAGATTAGACAAAAATATCTGGAAATATCTCAAGCCACATCATCTGCCCCCCAAAAAGAGAAAAATATCAAAACGACAAGTCACTCTCAGCTTGGTTGCACTCTCTGAATCCAAAGTCCAAGCATTTCTGTCTGGCCCTTCAAGGAAGCAAGAGACGCCACCAAGTTGCGCTTTCTGCTCCCAGCATCATCGAGCCTCAAATATCAATCAACCTCCACAATATCCAACTTGCGCTCTTTGGGGCCCTCCCAGCGGATAAAGCCATTTGGAGATATCGCCGTGCCCCTCCACGCTGCGTGGATCCGAGTCAGCAAGGACAGGGGAGGTACACGTGGCGGCAGGAGACGAGCCCGACAGGTGGACATCAGCAGATGCTTAAAGTGTTCATGGTGTGCAAGTGGATGTTTGGGTGCATGGCTACAGAGAGATTTGCGCCACCATCTCATGCAGATCAGACATCGTACCTTGGAGCGCATCGAGTGAGCTCTGCTGATGTTCGAGTTGGCGTCGTAGGTTGAGGACCTCGCGGGGGAGCTGCTGGCTGATCTCCTCTTCTTCCTTGGCTTGCCGTTGCGCCGCCGCCAAGACCTCTGCTTCTTCAGCCTCAGCCGCCATGCGTTCTTGGGAGCGGGTGCGGATGATGGACATGGACAAGCTGCGTCTGCTCGATCTACTCCGCGGCGCCGGATCCAGTATGAGGGATTTTACCACCGGCAGAGGGAATCTGACGGCAACCTCGTCGGTGAAGGGGGTGGTATGGGTGGGATCATGGCGCGGGGGAGTTTTGGCATCTGATACCAATTGTCAGGACCTCAGGGTAAATGGAGAGATGTTGAACAGTAATCGAACAGGGATCCGGAAATACAGGAAGTAATTGTAGCTAATAACTGGGTAAATTGCGAGAATTAAAGTTGCTGAAAGGAAGAACTGGAAAGGAAAAGCAAATAAAATTAGGGTTTCTCGCTAACGCGCCACCCAGCCACCCACTCTCCCGGTTATATAGAGTCCCCGAGGAGCCGTGTTATGAAATTTGGTTCACTGAAATGCAATAAGTCCATCATGGAACTGAGTATCAGTTTTTTTTTTCTTTTGAGTGTACATTTAAAACTTTTTTTTTACAAAAACATCCGCTACAAGTTTTTATTTTTGACAGTGAACAGGCTGAGGTTTTTTCACAGGGGAGAGAGAGAGTTGGAAAGATCTCACTGATGGGAGAAAATTACACAGACAAACACGGAGATTAGACAAAAATATCTGGAAATATCTCAAGCCACATCATCTGCCCCCCAAGAAGAGAAAAATATCAAAACGACAAGTCACTCTCAGCTTTGGTTGCACTCTCTGAATTCAAAGTCCAAGCATTTCTGTCCGGCCCTTCAAGGAAGCAAGAGACGCCACCAAGTTGCGCTTTCCGCTCCCAGCATCATCGAGCCTCAAAAATCAATCAACCTCCACAATATCCAACTTGCGCTCTTTGGGGCCCTCCCAGCGGATAAAGCCATTTGGAGATATCGCCGTGCCCCTCCACGCTGCGTGGATCCGAGTCAGCATGGACAGGGGAGGTACACGTGGCGGCAGGAGACGAGCCCGACAGGTGGACATCAGCAGATGCTTAAAGTGTTCATGGTGTGCAACTGGGTGTTTGGGCCTTTGATTTTGTGGCTGGAATTCGCTCAGAGGTTTCGACGTTTAGTGCTGTTTGGTTGTGCTAGGTTTGGCGTGGTGTCTTCTTCGGTTGTACAGTATGTCTAATCTAACCTCAGGAGTTGTGTGATTCTGGTTGGGGTTGGCTAGTTGGTACTGTACTTGGTGGTGACACGAGCAGGTTTTGTCTGCTCCAGGTCGAGCAGATCAGAACAGAGTGCGGCATTATCATGGGTGCGTAGAATACAGTATGTGGTTTGTGGAGTGGTGGCGACTGACAAGATGTGAGTGCAACGGCCTATCTTGTACGTTCATCTGCCGGTGTTCACAAAATCACCAATGTCTGATGATCTCTGTTGTACTCCGTATCTCAGTTCAAAGGTGTTCTAGCTAACACGAGTCGAGTACCTTTCTCAACGCTGATGGACATGATACTACGTAGAATTGCCAACGCACACTGGAAGTTTCAGTCGATTTTACGCTGAAGTTTACACCACAACAGTCTCAGCACTCAGCAGGCAGAATTATTAAGCTCTAAGAAATACTACACGAACTGAAAGAAAAGAAAAAACTAGGAGTACTTGGGTAACACAGCTTCGCACTCAGCCCTCCTCCTCTTCGCGCGCCGCTTCTCTCCGGTCGGTGCTGCCTCCGCCTCACCACCGGGACCCGCGCGGACGCGCCGGAAGGAGTGGAGCTCGGCGGCGGCCTCGGCCGCGCAGAGGACCAGCGCGCCCGCGTCGGCGGGCAGCCCCGACGCGTCGGAGGCGGCGAAGAGGCTGAACACGCGTGCGGCCTTGGCTAAGGCCACCGGCTTCGATGAGACCACCGCGCCGCTCACCGCCCTCATCGCCGCCGCCACTCGACTGCTCCGCCTCGCTCGTCAGGAAGTCAGGACCTTCCACCCAATTAGAAACAGCACGATAGCAGAACGCCACCAGCCAGTTCTGCCTAGCGAATTATCTGATCACACGCCATTATTAATCAAAGCTGGGGTTAAACCTCATGTTCCAGCTAGTTTTCGTTTCGAAAACTGCTGGATACAACGAGATGATCTCGCAGGAATAGTAGAGGGTGTGTGGAAAAAAGCATATTTTGGGTCTGAGAGAATTGATATTTGGCAAAAAAGGTTAACAATGACGAGGAAAACTTTAAGAGGATGAGATAGAAATGTTCAAGGCAAATATAAGAAAGAGAGGAAAGCGATAGCTGAGAAGTTGGATGCGATAGACCTGAAAGGGGAAGCCATGGGGCTTACTGCTCTTGACAGGGTAGAGCAAAAAACCTTACAAGAACAGCTCAGGAAAATGGTTAGAGAAGAAGAAATTAAATGGATTCAAAGATCAAAAGAAATTGAATTAGTGGACGGTGATTTAAACACAAAGTACTACCATGCGAAAGCAAATGGTAGGAGGCGGAAAACTATGATCACCAAACTTATACAAGAAGAAGGTGTGATTGAGGGTTAAAATAACTTAAAAAAGTATATTACAGACTTCTATAAGAATTTGTTTGGGCACCCTGCAAGGACCTTTATAGGTTTTGATGGGGTAAACATCAAAAAAAAAATCTCTAGAAGATGGATTATACTTGAAAAGGGAATTCACGTTAGAAGAACTGAAGGAAGCTGTGTTTGGTATGGCTACCAATAAAGCAGCGGGTCCAGATGATTTTAACGTGGAGTTTTATCAAAAACATTGGGAACTGGTCAAAATGGATTTGTTTGGCCTTCTTATGGATTTTCACGATGGGAAGCTGGATGTGGGTAGGCTAAATTATGGTGTGATAACGCTAGTCCCGAAAGGTAAAGATGCAGATAAGATTCAAAAGTACAGACCTATCTGTCTTTTGAATGTTACTCTGAAAATCCTAACTAAGGTATTAGTAAACAGGCTTGCACATGTAATACAAAAAGTAGTTGAACCAACACAGACAACATTCCTAAAAGGGAGACATATCATGGAAGGGGTTTGTGTATTGCACGAAGTTCTGAATGACTTGCACAAGAATAAAAAATCAGGAGTGCTCTTCAAAATTGATTTCGAGAAAGCTTTTGACAAAATCAAATGGCCTTTTCTTTATCAGATTTTGGAGCAGAAGGGCTTTCCGAAAGAATGGGTAGATATGGTGATGAAAATAGTAACTAGTGGGAAGGTGGAGTGAAGGTTAATGGGGAGATTGGTCCTTATTTTGCTACATACCAAGGTTTAAGACAAGGTGACCCGCTTTCGCCGTTACTCTTTGACCTGGCAGTAGACATTCTGGCAGTCCTGGTTGAGAGAGCTCAGGAGCAAGGGTTTTGCGAGGGTTAGCGAAGAATCTGCTTCAGAAAGGAGTGTCGATTCTGCAATATGCGGATGACACGATTCTCCTGTTTGAAAATGATCTAGAACAAGCTAAAAATCTGAAGTTGATCCTATGTTTCTTTGAGCAACTCTCTGGACTGAAAATCAACTTCCACAAAAGTGATATTTACTGTGTTGGGCAAGCTGTTGATAACAAGGTAGAATTGGAAAATATTCTGACTTGTAATTCAGCAGCTTTGCCTATGAAATACTTAGGTGTGCCGGTAGATAAAAAAAGACTAAGACTATCTGATTGGGATCCAGCTGGAGAGAAGATGAGAAATAAACTTTGTCCTTGGCAAGGGAAAATGTTGGTAATGGGTGGTAGAGTAACTCTGATAAACTCCTCAGTAACAAGTGTGCATCTATACATGTTATCCTTTTATAGAGCTCCCGTGGGGGCGAAGGAAAAAATGGATGCACCGAGGAAACAGTTTCTCTGGAGTGGAGATAAAGACAAAAATAAATACCACTTAGTCAATTGGCAAACTGTATGTATGCCAAAAGACCAAGGAGGTTTGGGGATTTTAGACTTAGACATAATGAATATAGCTCTCCTAGCAAAATGGCTTTGGAGGCTTTTTAATGAATCAGGACCGTGGCAGGAGATTTTGTCAAATAAATACTTGGGGAAGAAAACGCTTTGTCGGGTGGAGGTGAAACAGGGAGACTCGCATTTCTGGCAAGGGCTGATGGAGGTTAAAAAACTCTTCTGGCCTTGCTGCAAAATTGATGTTGGCAACGGGGAGAGAACGAGTTTTTGGGAAGACATTTGGATCACTGATGAAAGTTTAGCAAAAAAATTTGCTAGACTTTTCTCAGTTTCGACTTCGAAAAATTTAACAGTTAAAGAGGTGATAAATGGGGGGTTAGATGTGCTGAAATTTAGGAGAGCAAGGGTTGGAGCTCTAAGGGTACAATGGACTCAATTGACATAACTGTTGGAAAACGTTTCACTCAGTGAAGGCCGAGACAAGTTGAGATGGACCTTAACTGCCTCGGGGAACTTCTCTGTGAAATCCTTCTATTTAGCAATGCAATTGAGTAACACTGTACCCTATAAGTTCATCTGGAAAGTTAAAATACCTCTGCGAGTTAAGACATTCATTTGGCTGATGCTCAAAAAAAGTATATTGACAAGGGATGTGTTACATCATAGAGGTGGAAAGTGTGAATTGCAATGTTTATTCTGTGGGAATAGAGAATCCATATCTCACCTCTTTTTCCTCTGTCCCTTAGCCAGGTACGTATGGAATGTGGTTAGTTCAGCGCTAGGAATTAGCTATCAATTTAGATCGGTTGATCAGTGTATTTCTGTCTAGCTTAGGGGGTATGGAAAAAAGAAACGAGATTTGGTGGCCGTAGGCATTGCGGCAACCTTTTGGGGGTATCTGGAAAGCTAGGAATCTGGCGTGTTTTGAGAACAAGTGGCCTGATGAGCCCTGTTCTATTATCCTTCAGATTTGTTTGTGGATTCAAACCTGGAGCACTTTGCAGGTGAAACAGGAAAGAAGGGACAGTCTTCTTTTCAGCGCTAAGGTGATCGAGAAGGTGGCGTTGGAGGTGTACGGAGCAAGGAGCAGCTGGAAGCCATGGATCCCAAGGCTGGTGGGTTGAGCCGACGTCTGTCTTCGCGCTGTGTACTGCGCCTCTCGCTGCTGGAGAAGATTTCTCTTGCGTTTTACTTAGTTCTGAACCTTGTTTTATCCTGTTGCATGTGTAAGGCTGTAAGGACCGAAAAACCCTCTTACTTTTCTTCGCTGGATGTGTAGCGTTGTTTAGTTGCTGTGTTGTGCGTGTGAGGTGGATAATGTAAGATGGTTTCGTTAATGAAATCGGGGCCCCCCCCTTTTAATCTAAAAAGAACGCCACCAGCCCAACATAACATATATACTGTAAGAGACTGTTTCGGCCCGTTAGCCCGGTAAATATCTAGGCCAGAGAGGAAGCCCAAACGGAGACCCATACCCAAAGCCAGCCCAATGTAATTTTACAGATCCACCCATAAAACCTGTCTATTTCCAAGCTAAGCGCTTCGTCCCCTTCTCGGCTCCTCTCCTCTCCCCGCTCCGCCTCACCCTCCTCTCTCTAGGGTTTTGCCCGGACCGGAACCCTAGCGCGAATCCCCAGCAGCCAGCATGGACGTCGAGGTGTCAGAGGCCGCCGCGGCCGCCGTCACGAACGGCCTGGCGGCGGGGAGGCCTCCGCCGCGCCGGCGCCGCTCTCCGCCGAGCAGCTGGACGTGGAGGCGTACGCCGCGCAGTACAAGGGCCGCACCCGCCTGCCGCGCCTCCTCTTCATCGCGTCCAAGTGCGGGGTGGAGTCGATCGAGCTCGAGGCGCTGCGGATGGCTCACGACGAGGCCAGAGCCCGCGAGGACACGGGGCTCTACCGCGACGCCGCGCTCAAGATCGGCGGCCGCCTCGGCCCGCGCTACCGCTACGACCAGGGCTGGGTCGACTCCGTCAACCGCCGCGCCGAGCAGCGCAAGGAGAAGCTCGAGAACGAACTCAACGGCTACAGGGTGCGTGCGTGCGGAAACCCTACCTACTACCCCCAATTAATCTTCTACTCTGATCAGCGGTTACTGCTTCGTTCGTGCTAGTTTCTGCTTATGATGTGGTTGCGTTGGTCCATCAAGGCATTGCCGCGTCCGTTTTCTACTCCTTGGCTGGCTGATCTGTTTAGTTCATTACTGTGTTTCGTTTAAGGCACTGCCTACTCTGTGGAGGACCACGACTTGCTTTGTGCGAGTGCACAGGCCTTATTTCTACTCTGAATTAGTATTCTATAGGGTGCTGCTTACAATGTGCAATTTTATTCAGTAGATTGTGGTTACCTTGCACTTCCTTTGGTCTACATTGATGAAATCGATGGTTTGATTAGGGTGCGGTGCTCAACTGTAGGCTATTCAGTAATCTGGGATGTTTTTCTAAATTAGTCATGCACAATTTCAATTTCTCTTGATGCAATCCCTGTGCCATTAGGTGATGTTTAGGAAGAGTCAGTGTGCGGGATCTAATTGTGACATGAAAACAAACATTTGGGAGTACATCCAGAATTTTTTTTGTTAGCAGAAGTGTGGAAGAAACATGATAACTGGACTTATTTTCCAGGTTGTTCACCTGTTGTCTTTTTGGCCTCACTGACTAGGTTACATATATAAACCCAGTCTTGGCGTGGTGTCAAGCTTGGCTTACACATGCACAGATCATTACGTGATTTACTTGCAGTTCGTAAATTCTCAGTGCATGCTACATTGCTAGTATTCAGCCTTCTCATGCCTCTGTTTTTGTTTCGTGCCTGACCTTTGATTCCTCGTTAGAGGCATTTAATGCTTCTAGGTTCCATAATTGAACTTTGGTTATATGATTTAAATGTGAAAATTTTCCTAATTCGCATTTGTGCGCTATTAAGAACATTGGTTTAGAGGATATGGTTGTGTATAAACTCACAATTTCGTTTGCCTGCTCCGATATTAATTACTCCCTCCGTTCACTTTTATAAGCATTGGACATATCATTTCAATTTGCTTGATTGTATCTAGACTTATTTTGTACATAGGTTCACTCATTTTAGTATGTATGTAGTCAAAATTGAAAGGGAGTCCAGTGCCTTATATTAGTGAATGGAGGGAGTAGATACTACTCATTGCAGGCGCTTGCTGAGCTAATAATTGTTGATCTCTACTTTCTTGGTTTTTGAATGAATATTACAACCAGGAGAGACTTCTACTGCTGTGGATTAAAAGATAATATCTACATGGTCATGTTACAAGGTTTTTTTTAACGTGGGTGATGATCATGAGTGCTCTGAGTGGGCTGCAAACTAGCGATTTTGAGACCGAGTTAGATGAAGAGCTTAACGCACAGTTTCGTGTCAATTGTGCTATGCTGTACTAATTTTCTAGTTTGCTGCGGACATAGCCACGAAGGGAGGTATATTTTGAAAAATAGGTATAAGTTGGTCGCCAAACAGAGCCTAAGGTAGCCAATTCGCTACTGCTTCAAGGATGGGGGGCGGGTGTGGCCAGTGTCTACTGTCTAGCCCAATGTGGGATGTAGCCATATAGGTATGCCATAGATGCTGTCTAGGGTCGACATTTATTGCATGTATTATAGTGAATCATAAGAACAATCCTAATAGGGGTATGATCTGAAGTTCTATTACTAGTCATCTATGCATGGGCCTAAAACAACAGTTGCAGAAGAGAGGTATTGTGGAACATACGCTCATCGTATATTGAAAATCTATGCACTATATGAAAGCGTTGTTTCTGCCTGTATATTTCTTTGTTTAATGGCATTTGAGTGGTGTAGTATATTTGTTTGCTGCCTTGGTGGGTTGATTAATTATGTTCTACGTTGATGTCATACATTGTCAAACAAGTGACTCTGTGTTTATGTTGCTTATGTAAATGCAGACCAACCTGATCAAAGAGAGCATCAGAATGGGTTATAATGATATTGGTGACTTCTACTATGGTCATGGGCACCTTTCCGAGGCCTTCAAAAGCTATATCCGCACGCGTGACTATTGTACCACTTCCAAGCATGTAGTTCAGATGTGTATGCATGTGATTCTGGTTAGCATTCAGTTGGGACAGTTTGCACATGTTACAAACTATGTCAGCAAAGCAGAGCAAACCCCAGACACCTTGGAGCCTATCATTATTGCAAAGTTGCGAGCAGCTGCAGGATTAGCGTACTTGGAAACAAAGAAATACAAACTTGCTGCCCGTAAGGTTTGTTCTTCAGAATCCTGCTCTGTTTCCTATGCTGAGCTTTCCTTGTGCTTAGAAACTTCTAAGTCATTATTTTAGAGATGATATCCATTCCTGTAAATCATTTTTCTGTATGCTTCAATTATTGAAGTTTAACTATAAAATTGAAATTTCATGTTCAGCACTATTATGTTGTCAGATCTATTCCATGCAATCCCATATGCTAGCAGTATATCGTTGATAAACCTACAGTTCAAATTAATCATAAAAAAATCCTTGATTGCGGCTCTATGAACCCATTAAACAGACAGGTGATTTGTTTGTTCCTTTACTTTTCTGTGATGTTACTATTAGTGAGTCATTGTAATTGAACCTACAAGTATCAATAGTCATTTGTGGATTAAGCCCTAAGGTGAACCACAAGAGCATCTGCAAACTTTTCCCAGAAGGTCGCTAGGAATATACTTCTGCATCTCAAATCGAATTGAATTTACTTTCTTTGTTACAAGTGGTCAGAATAACTATGCATTTTTTTCTAAATAAGAGAATAATGATGCATAGAGGTTGTTTCCTTCAACTAGTACTTCAGGCACATTGTCCATCATCAAAGTATTAATAGCAGAGTTGTGTTTTTGCCTAGTACTAGTACAAAGTATTTTTGCTGAAACTTGGCCTTTCTTTGAAGTTTCTCGAGACAGGACCTGAACTAGGAAACAACTATTCTGAAGTCATAGCTCCGCAAGATGTGGCTGTATATGGTGCCCTCTGTGCACTTGCTTCTTTCGATCGTTCAGATCTTAAGGTTCACCTCTTTTTCTTTTTCTTTTGCTGGACTCCTTTTGTACAGTTACACTATCTAATTATATGATAATTCGTATATTCAACAGAGCAAAGTTATTGACAACATTAACTTCCGTAACTTCTTGGAGCTAGTGCCTGAAGTAAGGGAGCTGGTCAATGATTTTTATTCAAGGTATTGCTTGTATTGGAACAGCTTTTAGTGTTCTATTGTTCTTGGCCACCTTTCCAGGGTGGTGGTTATTTTACACTTATCTTATAGCCCAACTTTGTTGTTCTCTATCATCGGAGTACAAGCCTGGAAGGAGAATATGCACTTTAAATCGATACATTTGTGTTCTTTTTTCAATACTGGAATCACATAATTAAACTGATACATTTTATTACTCGTCCTTTTCGACGCCACAATAGTTACACATAGATTACGGCCTCAGAATCTTCAGATAGTACTCTTGTATGCATCAGAGATAATAGTTCCCTCCGATTTTATACCTAATTTTGCTACAATATGGTGTGGGTTAATGTGCTTTTGGACGTTAAAATTCAAATAGTACCATCAAGTACCAATGGTGCCTCAAGCTATGGATTAGATGCAGTTTTTTATTCGAAAGATGGGTTTTAAATCTTCTTGGAGATGAACATTTGTTTTGTTTCACCCTACTAGATTAGTTGCAGTTTTTTCGAACTGATTTGTGTTATATATTTGCTAACCGTGAGAATCTCCTTGCCAGTCGCTATGGATCTTGCTTGGAGCATCTTGAGAAGCTAAAGCCGAATCTCCTCCTAGATATTCATCTGCACGAGCATCTGGAGACTCTGTACAAGGATATCCGCCACAAGGCTATCATACAGTACACGCTTCCCTTTATATCCGTGGATCTTAACACAATGGCTGATGCCTTCAAGACCACCGTGTCCATGCTGGAGAAAGAGCTGGCTGCCCTGATCACTGACAACAAGATAAAGGTACTTGAAGATCTCTCAGATCATAGCTTCTTTCACAATGCTCTCCACCTCCTAAAAAATACCTTTCTAGTGAGCCAAGAGCTGGCCTCGGGATCTTACATCCCACATAGACATTCAATCTCCTGTTTTTTTGTTTTGACCTCCCTTCTTTGTTGAGCATTTTGCAGGCTCGGATAGACTCCCACAACAAGATTCTGTACGCAAGGCATGCTGACCAAAGGAATGCAACTTTCCAGCGGGCGCTTCAAACTGGCGGTGAGTTTGAGAGAGATGTCAAGGCGATGCTTCTGAGAGCAAACCTGATGAAACATGATTTCAACCAAAGGAACGCACCAAGGAAGATGTGAGCTTCTGAGTGATGTGAAAGCGTGTCATGTTTCCTCGTCCGCCTGCTTGGACATATTTGTTTTGGAACGTAGGGTGCGTGACAACCCATGGAGCAGTTTTCGGTGAAACAAACTGCCCTGATGGCTGATGAGCAATTAGTCTGTTTAGATGCAACTTTCTTTTTTGCTTGCTCTTAGATATGTTGCTGGCATCGACGGTTATGATGTAGTTACGATGATGTAGTTACGATCTGAAGATATGATATGATGTACTGATCTTCCATTCTTGTCTTGAGGCCAAGTTTATGACCTAAAATGTTAAATGCATGTTTAGTCGGGTTAGCAATGTTCGTTATCCACCGTCTGGAGAGAATGCTAGTTCTTGCTGTGTCGCGGACATCGAGCCGTCAAGAATGTTAACTGTCATGCAATGCACTGAACTTACTATGATCTTTCTGCATGTGACATGGAGACAAATAATACTGTAGTTGATTTTTCTTTCTTTTGAGAACGTAAATAAGAGTTGATTTCACACTAGTTGCCAACATACAATTATATGTTCCCACATAACATTGCAATTCTGAAGGAAGCAATTGTTATCTATACAAACCCGCAAAAGAATTTAAGTTTCCTCTTGTAAACTTTATTACAGTAGATCTTTAATTAAAGGAAAAAGGACAAGGAGCTCATGGAATCTTGCGGCTCTGTAGTTGCTGGTCTCCTCCGACACAAATATATTTGCAGCGAATTCAGATTAGAGCTCAGAAAGGAAGGAGCTGCTGCTTCGATTGTGGACTGCAGGTGGAAAAGGAGCTGCTTATGTGAGGAAGGTGCCGGCGCTGGACATAGGGAAGGGAAGGGGAGGTGGTGAAACTCACCCGTGCTGCCGTCGACGTCTCCTGGTTCTGCTTGGTGATATTCTACAAGTCAGGTCCAGTAAGCTGAAGCCTCTAAAAAAAATTCTGCTATGCTAGACCCACTCGTAAGTGGGTACATTTACGTTATGACAGCTCCTATAAATTTATGGAGATTTTTCAGGGAAATACAATACATGACATAATATATTTAACTTTTACTTATTTTCTAGACAAATTGAGTAATTTTTCTTGTGCAAAATCTGAACACAAGGTTGTGATGTTTACTTATATCTGGGCTTCCAAGGACATATGGATGATCCATAAATATTCTTGCATTATCCTGAAAACATTTTGATACTTCTGTGTTAAGAGTCAGGACATTTTGATACAATGGAACCTCCACCTTAGCATTACGAATTATGATTCTATTGACGACCACATAGTAAATTTATATCTGTATGAAAAATTACAGAGAATGATGTCATTTTATTGACGACCAACAACAACAACAACAACAACAACACTTTTTTCATAATAGCATCTTAAAAATATTTTAAACACTAGTCAACAACAACACCTTTTTCATAATAGCTTCCGGTCTGGCCATCGAGCTCGTCTGTGCGAGCACCCGCTCGAGCCTCCTCCGAGCCCTTCCACCGCCACTCCGTGCCCGCGCTCCCACCGCCACCACGCACGGCCGCATCAGCCGGCTGCCGAGCCTCCGCACCGCTTCGCCGGGCATCCCGCTGCACCTCTGCCCGCAACGCCCACCATGGCCAGGGTCGGAGATGAGCTGAGGCCGGCGGAGGACTTCGTGGTGATCCACTCCACCCCGGAGATGACGATGGAGGCGGCCTTGCTTCTCACCAACGCCGCCTATGCGTGGTTCGACAGGCCACCGTCGCGGGATGCCTTGGGCGCCATGGTACGCGCGTTGGCGACCACGACGGGCACGCTCCTCGACGACATCACCGTCACCGAGCACTACCCCGAGCCCTTCATGGTGAGGTTCAAGCACCCGCACCACCGCGACGCTCTGGTGGCAAAGCACGACTTCCCCTTCGGTACGCTCCGGGTGCAGGTGAGGCCATGGCGCTTGGAGGACAATGCCGAGCAGGTGGAGCTGAAGCACCACGTGCGGCTGTGCGTGGAAAACGTCCCGCTCTATGCGTGGACGGACGTCGCGGCTCAGCAGGCCA
Organism: Poa pratensis; assembly: GCA_947311845.1. Classification (NCBI taxonomy): domain Eukaryota; kingdom Viridiplantae; phylum Streptophyta; class Magnoliopsida; order Poales; family Poaceae; genus Poa; species Poa pratensis. The sequence continues at coordinate 5,933,713 of CAMZMU010000054.1, forward strand.
TTGGGCGGGCATGCTCGCTGGACTACATCGAGGGGCCGTGCAAGAGCAAGGTGTACACCAAGGCTCTGTGCCTTTGGGCATGGGTGGAGAAGCCGAGCAAGGTGCCGCGGGTCCGCTGGGTGACTCTGCCGGGGCCCAACGCGCCGCCAGGTGTTCGGGAGCGTGGACGCCGTGGGCTGCAGCGACGCTGCATCATCCACCTCGACATCGACGAGGACCTGACGGGGTCTGCCGACGACCCGCCGCCTCCTCCGTCACGCTTCACGTGGCGCTTCGGCCAGGTCGACGGTGACCGCGTCGTGCGGGACAGAACGGAGCGCATCGTCGACGACAACAACAGCGAACGCAGGGACCGTGGACGCGACAGAGACGACGAAGACAGGGGCAGAGACAGGGACACGCGTGGACGCAACTCTTCGCACGGATGGACCGACACGATCCGCCGCAGCTTCTCCCGCAGCGCCCGCGACCGTGGCAGGGACGACGACCGCCAGCGCGACAATGGCCGCGAGCGCGACCGCTCTGGCAACAGGGCGGCGATCGTCGCCACGCTGCTGCTCCTGCTGCGCCGCCCCCGACGCGCCCTGTGCGCGTGGCCGCGGCGGTCACCAGGATGGCTTGGCGCGCCCGGCATCGCCCGCTCTGCTGCGACGTCGCTCGAGGGCTGCCAGGACGCCGCCGCCATCTCCGGACAGGGCATCTTCCCCAACATCGGTGTGCCCCCCGCCCTCGCGCTCCAAGGAAAACCGGCGGCCGGTGCTGCTGCTATCGCGCGACGGGGCCGCTCCGTCGAGGGTCACGCTCTCCCCGCACTCGGTTCACTCGGCCAGCGAGGAATCGCGGCGCCTCTTGCAGCTGCTTGCTCCGCCGTCGCTGATCCGGACACCTGTGCGCCCTCCTGGCTTTGACCTGTCGCCGGTTCTTCAGCCCGCGTCGCCCGCGGCCCACAGCAGCCCCGCGTCGCCATCGTCTACTTCCTCGGCGGGCTCTGAAGCTGATGCCTTCGCGCACCTGGGCTCGCTCTTCACTCCTGGACAGCAGCCGCTGCTTTCGACCACTCCACCGCGTCGCCCTGCAGCTCGGAGGAAGACGCTGGCCGGCCAGACCATCGTCCGCACGGGCTCGGTGTCCTTCTCGTTGAAGCGTGCAAGCGCACGCGCAAAGGAGCAGCGCAAGCAGATGCCCGTGGCCAAGGCGGCAGAGACCGCGGTTTGCAGGGGCCTGGGCATCGTTCAAGACGGCGAGGAGGTGACGGAGCTGGCGCTTGCGGAGTTCGCGCGACTCTTCGACGGCCAAGCCGCAGACGCCATCCTCGCGTCCCTGCGGGTGCTGTTCAAGGTCGACACACCGGAAGATGAGGCGCTGGACGAGGCCTTGCTCAGCCACGGTGGCGCAGCAGGCCTGGATCATGAAGCTGTGGATGAAGAGGCTACTGCTGCGGATGCTTGAGCTGCGCTCCATGATGCTCAAGTTGAAGATGGGTTCTGTTAGTTTGCCATGTTAGTGTCAGTTACTGCTGTTTGTTTCTGCTTGGGGTTCTGCTCGCTGGTGCATGTACCCAGTGGCGGACGCAGGAAAAAACTGGAGGGTGGGCACACTCCAATTTTTTTTTGCCAAATGACAATACAAACAACAAATTGATTCACAACACTGTAGATCAATACATATTTCTCAAATTTGCGTGATCCCAATGCAAAATAGTTCAAACACATAAATAAAATCTTACATGATAAAATATAGCATAAATAGAAATTACATCACTATGAGTTTTTTGTAACTCTACGTTCTCGCATTGACATGAAAGATTCAACTATGGCATCTTCACTTACTTCCAAGAACACCACCATTCTTAGTATGTAAATCATCCACCACCATCTTCTTTGCTTCATGTTTCCGAAAAAGAGACGCAATATGGCTATTCCTCTTCTTCAAGATGAATTCTACAATTAGAAAAAAATTGAATAAACAACACATACAATCAATAGGTTGCTGTTGTACATACAATCAATAGGTTGCTGTTTTACACATACAATCAACACATTGTCAATTTACACAATATATAGCAAATTGTGGTTATTTGGTTCAGCTCGGGCAACATATACAATAAATAGGCTGATAATTTCTTATACCTTCGGATTTTTAGAAGCTCAGGTGTGGCCCAGAATTGCAGCAGCGGCGGCTGGCTCAGTGGGCAGTGGCCCTAGTCGAACGGCGGCCCACGGCGGGAGAGCCCAGGACGAGGGCGTTGTCCGGCGGCGGGGGTCGTCCGGCGGGGGGGGGGGGGGGGGGGGGGGGTCGTGCGGCAGCGGACAGCGGGGCTGCGGGGGTCATCTGGCGGCGGGGGAGCCAAGAATTCGAGGAGGTGGCGGCTGGCGGCGGGGGGGGGGGGGGGGGGGGTAGCCCAGCAGCTAGGTCGTCCTCGCCATGGTGCAGTAACTGTGGTTCGTCCTCGCCTGCTGTTCTCGTCCCGTGCGTGATCGATGGAAAAGAAGGGGAAGGAGTGGAAAAGTCCAATAGCTAGGCCCAAATATCTGGGGGGTCAATTTTTTCCATAATTCTGGGTGGGCCACGGCCCACCCTGCCCACCCGCTGCGTCCGCCGCTGCATGTACCAGGTTCAGATTTTGCTCACTGGGAGCTACTGTTTGTTGTCTGCATTCTGCTCCACTGCCATTCCTGCCCGCTGGAACTTGTCCCAGGTTCAGGAATTTGTCACGCGCCGTGGAGGTTTAGGCTGATTTGTACTGTCAAAACTTGTGTGCTGCCTTGCAGCTCTAGATTAAAAGGGTTATCTTGTTGTCAATGATTGAACAACCACTCAATATTTTGGATTGGAATGTGCGTGGGTTAAACGACCAAGACCGGCAAGATATGGTGCATGAAACGATTGCATCCTCTTCTTGTCACATTGCTTGCCTCCAAGAGACTAAACTTGCTACGGTGTCACCTTTTGACGCAAGCTACATCGGGGGAAATCGACTAAAGAACTTCGCCGAGAGGCCAGCCACGGGCACAAGAGGAGGGATCCTTCTTTTATGGGATGACGCCGTCGCCAATGTCACCCAAGTCCATATCGCCGAGTTTTCCCTCTCCGCTCATGTCCATTTTGTGAACTCCGATGACGAGCGTGACTTCAAGATCACTACGGTCTACGGCCCGACGGCTTCCAACCGCAAGGATGACTTCTTCTTGGAGCTAGCCAACCTCAAACCTCCCAATGGTGAGCGTTGGTTGGTTCTCGGAGACTTCAACCAAATTAGGAGGGCTCAAGACAAGAACAATCGGAATATCAACTAGAGCCTTATCAATCATTTCCGCACCACTCTCCAAGCTTGTGAGCTCAAGGAGATCCACCTTCAAAACCGCCGTTTCACGTGGAGCAATGAGAGAGCCACTCCCACACTTTCCAAGCTTGATGTGTTCTATTGCAACTCCGAATGGGACATTTGCTTCGACACACATGTTCTTCACGTGCTCTCCTCATCCTTGTCGGACCATTGTCCCCTCATGCTTGCCGATGACCGTGGCCCTCGCCGTCCGCGTTCTTTCAAGTTTGAGAACTTCTGGACTCGCATTCCCGGCTTCACGGAGGTGGCGCAACAAGCTTGGGAGGAGCCATCTCACCATGCCGAGCCTTGTCAAGCTCTCTACCACAAATTGCGAAACACGGGTGCAAAGTTGACCAAGTGGAGCCGAGGTCTTTTCTCCAACACCAAGGTGTTGATGCATGCCGCTCTCCTTGTCATTCTCCAATTTGACTTGGCCCAAGAAAATAGGGCGCTCTCGGCCGCCGAAAGAGACCTTCGTGCTAGACTTAAAAGAAAGGTGGTTGCCCTAGCCGTGGTGGAGAGGGCTAGAAAGAAACAAAGTGCAAGAATTAACAACATTAGAGAGGGAGACGCCAACACAAAGTTCTTCCATATGAGGGTGAATAGTCGGAGAAGGAAAAATCATATCTACCGTCTCAAACACAACCATGGTTGGGTCACCGAACATGAGGCTAAAGAGCAAATCATCCACAATCATTTCAACACGGTTTTGGGCCATGGGGAGGTACGGACCCATGATTTCAATTGGGAGGCCCTACACTTTGGTGAGCCGAACTTGCAAGCTCTTGGTGACCCCTTCTCCGAAGAGGAGGTCAAAAATGCTATCGACAATATGCCATGTGACAAGGCTCCTGGCCCCGATGGGTTCACGGGCGTTTTCTTCAAGAAGTGTTGGGATATAATAAAGACCGATGTGATGCGGGTGATTCACCTCTTTGGGAACCTTCATGCGGAAAACTTCCAATGGCTCAACTCCGCCAACATTGTGCTTTTGCCAAAGAAAGAAGGGGCGGAGGAGGTCTCCGACTTTAGGCCAATTAGCCTCATCCACACAATCACAAAAATCATTGCCAAAATGCTTGCCCTTCGGCTTGGGCCACACATGAACGACCTTGTCTCCAATGCGCAAAGCGCCTTCATCAAGAAAAGAAGCATCCATGACAACTTCCTATATGTGAAGAACCTCGCTAAACGCTTCCACAAGAGCAAGATCCCCGCTCTCCTATTCAAGCTTGACATCCGCAAGGCATTCGACTCCGTCCGGTGGAGTTCATATTGGACCTACTTCAACGCCGCGGTTTCCCTAGTCATTTTCGAAATTGGGTGGCGGCATTGTTCTCCACCGCCTCCTCTCGGGTGCTCCTCAATGGCTTGGCCGGCCTACCAATCTTGCATGGCCGTGGGCTTCGACAAGGGGACCCCTTGTCCCCCCTTCTCTTTGTCCTTGCCATTGATCCTCTCACACAAATCTTGGAGATGGCCACAAGGGAGGGTCTTCTCCACAAGTTGAGAGGGCAGGGCACCATCTTGAGAACCTCTCTCTACGCGGATGATGTGGCGGTGTTTGTGGCACCTATCAAAGAAGACATTGCAAATTTTGCCTTAATCCTTGAAGCTTTTGGAGAGGTCACCGGTCTTTGCACAAACTTTGACAAGAGCTCCGTGGTTCCAATAAAATGTGGCAACATCAACCTTGACGACGTCCTTAAGGAATTCCGGCAACTAGGGCCTCCTTTCCGATCTGCTACCTTGGTCTCCCGTTGTCGGTATGGCGCCTAAAGCGCGTGGATTTCCAACATCTTGAAGACAAGTGTATTGCCAAGTTTGCCACGTGGAATGGCAAGTACATCGCCACGGCGGGTAGGGCGGCTCTAGTCAAGTCGGTGATTGCCTCGCAAGCCATTTACTACTTGACACCTCTTGTCATTCCTCCGGGCACCATGACGTTCCTCAACAAGATTCAACGTGCCTTTCTTTGGTCGGCAAAGGATACTACAACCGGGGCCAAGTGTAAAGTAAATTGGGAGCTAGTTTGTCGGCAAAAAATGCTTGGAGGGCTCGGTTTGCTCCACTTGGAGAAGTTCGTGGCGGCTTTGCGTTTGCGTTGGCCTTGGCTTGAGTGGAAAAACCCGGATAAAATTTGGGTGGGTCAAGGAAACCCTTGCACCTGTGAGGACATGGACCTTTTCTACGCCGCCACTACCATCGCAATGGGTGATGGGCTCAAGACCCCTTTTTGGCATGCGCCTTGGTTGGAGGGGAGGAAGCCCAAGGATATTGCGCCTCTCATTTTTGAATCTCCAAGAAGAAGAATTGCACCGTGGGTGATGCCATTAACTCAAACAATTGGGTCCGAATGTGCGTCTTGATGAAACCTTCACCAACGACCACCTCCACCAATACTTTGAGCTTTGGTTGCTTCTCCTTGATGTGCATCTTGATCCTCACATGCCCGACGACATTCGTTGGAAGCTTACGGAGAGTGGAGAGTACATCACGAAGTCGGCATACAAAATGCAATTCATGGGGACTATTGCCTCTAACATGGAAAAGACAATTTGGAAGAATTGGGGCCCTCCGAAGACCAAGTTTTTTGCATGGCTTGCAATCCAAAACCGGATTTGGACGGCGGATCGTTTGGCGAGGAGAGGGTGACCAAATTGCGGTCTTTGCCCTTTTTGCAACCAAGTCACTGAGTCGGTCTCTCACATCTTTACCCAATGCCATCTTACGAGAAGGGTTTGGGATCTCGTCATCGAGTGGTTGGGTCTACACACCTTGAAACCCAACACTTGGCCGACTTTGTCATTCCAAGATTGGTGGCTCTTGTTGACGGATAGCTCTATGCCCAACCGGAAGGCCATCTCCACCCTCCCCTCCTTGTCACTTGGGAGTTGTGGACCGAGCGAAACGCAAGGGTTTTCAAACACAAGAGTACTCCGCCTCCGGTTATCTTCGATAGAATTAAGAAAGAGGCTCGCTTGTGGGTTCTCGCGGGGGCCAAACGCTTGGGCAATTTAATGCCGCGAGAGTAGTCATTTGTAATAATAACTTGGTCACGAACTTGCATTCTTGCAATCTCCTTCTTAATTAATTGAAAAGGGGCAAAGCTTTTGCCCCCCGTTTCAAAAAATTATCAGAGAATGATGTCATTTTAAAACCCAAGGTTATGTCACGTCTAGGAGTTTTGAACCACATTATTTTGCAGTCACAAAGCAAGCTCATTCTTCCTCATGTCCATTGATTATTTTTACCAATCTATTGCAATCTATCTGTATTGTGTTATAAGCTCCATTGAAATGAACGTTACTTTCATATAGATATAAATTTACTATGTGGTCGTCAATTAATAGAACCGTAATGTAATGCTAAGGTGGAGGTTCCATTGTACCAAGAATATTCAAATAGGATCAATATATAAAAAATGTCACGAGGTATCCTAGCACTGTATAGATAGTGTTAACCAGATGATCTGCTATGGGGCGGAGGAGTCATTCACACCACTTCCTTTCGCGTATCTCGTCATACTAGTAAGCAACAATATGTTTGAGGGAATCATTGAATATCTCTATCGTTGGAGAGTCAGAAAAATCTCCAACTTGTCGTTGCTCTTTGTGTCTAGAGGGGATAATTATGGAAGGGAAAGGATTCTTCTAGTAATTACAATTTGGTGGATATCCGAGGTCGTTGGAAAAGGCGATACATAGCTCGGCATCTCAGACTTGGCCCCATACCAAGAAGTGTGAATGGGTTAGCTCCCTTCAAGGCAAAAATGCTAGCAAAATCTTATAGATAACATAGCACACCTCTATAGAGTGTATTGAACAGTGCACTGCAGGGAGCAGGAGCGGTGCCGATGGTAATTGCCGTCGGCTTAGGCCTTAAATTCGTCGCACGGCCACCGTCGGCGTATGGCCGTCGGCAAAACTAACGTCGGCGTAGCTCCGTGGCCGTCGGCGTAGCTCCGTGGCCGTCGGCATAGCCACAGCCGTCGGCGTAGAGCATTTATGCCGATCTAGCCGTCGGCGTACATCGGCCATCGGCGCGCATCACGGACGGACGGTGAGTTAACGGTGGACGGCATCTACGTCGACGGTAACACCGTCGGCTTAGACCTCCACGCGGCATGTTCTGGGCATTCACCAGCTGGAGCAATGCCGACGGCAGGCGTTCACCAGCTGGAGCAATGCCGACGGCTTACCTCCGCCGCAATGCCGATAGTCAAGCCGTCGGCTTCATCTTCCACGCGGCAGGACCTGGGCGCTCGTTTAGGACCTATGCCGACGGTAATTACCGTCGGCACCAATGTCCAAGATGTAAGCCGACGGCTGGTGGTTCCCAGGTTTTTTTGCTGCTTTTTTGTAATCCTGCAATTTTAAAATGTTCTCATGCCACAGATTTATATTTATAATTGTGAATTCATTGTATGCATATAAAAACCATCGCCAAAACTCCATACACATCGACATATAATGATCAAATCTCCACGTGGCTTGTAACGCACTGTTATCGGAAATAACTATGACTAATGCAGGGCTTATCTTAAAGTTTAACAACCCGTGGATTCTGGTGGACATAACTTTTCTGAATAAACTTTGACTTCTCCGCAAATGATTTCAAGCAGCTGAGGGAATACGAGATATCTTGAATGACGTGGAGGAGGTCTGCAACAAAGAGATGGATCTGCTCGGTGGAGTTAGAGGAGTCAACCTCTAAATCTCTAATTGGCAGGGTACACCATTAAGTTCATAAAATGTTCTGAGTTCTAACCCCTATCCTTATATACTATTTGAAACCTATAATAATACAAGTAGTGGCCAAACTGTCATACCAAGCGTTGAACTTTTGCTACTTATATGTGGAGATCATTTGAACCCTAGATATCTTTCACCTTATTCTAGATTTTGCACAAATTCATCTATATAATGATTGACTAATGAATAAAATTTTGGCTGAGGACGGACACCCGGACACTCAAGGACGCATCCCCCGCATGCGTACAAACCAGATCAATGGATGAGACGGCGGAGGCCTAAACCGCATGTCGCCAGTGTCGCTCCTCGTCTAGCTCCGCCTTGGCAGAGTCGGATAGGGTTGTGGGAGCAGGGGAGGGGCGCAACAAGATTCACATGTGAGGCTCGACGAGGGGCGGAGCAAGATTCACATGTGATGCTCGACGAGGGACGGTCAAATATTGACTGAGAATCGTGACTGTCACAATGGTCTTGGAGACCTCGATATTGATCTGGTCATCGCGGTCAAGATGAGCGTCATTGATTTGTGTGAGGAGGCACGCGGGGAGGCCGAAGCTGGAGGTCGACAAAAGGGCATGCGGGACGGAGGGGGCCGTGTGGCGGAGACGCCGGTCCTCATCCAGCTCTTCTAGGGCACGTGAGGAGCATTAGTGTGGGGATGGCGAGTGCGCTAGCACGGGAGGGAGTACTAGGACTTAATTTGTTTGTTGACTGACATTTGTCTGACACTCGGTAAAGACTATTTTGTCAGACACAACAAACTCTTTTTCCCTTTTTGGAGGTTTGCACTGAAATTTGTTACATTGTATTGTATTAGTCAGCCAGAGTTATTTTTTTATAGTTTTGGCAGGTTTTAAATATCATTTTATCCTTTCTATTAAACGACTGTAGAAAACTGTTAGTAATTGCTTTATCATACGGAGGGAGTAAATGTGGTGATTTTAAATTAATATCCTTACGAACATTAAAGTAAGGCCTAGTTAAAAATTCAATTAAAAGTAGGCGAATTATTACAAGCTTCCTCGCAGATAGACAATTTTGTGAAGAATATAATATTCTCCATGCAAATAAAATTTAACAATTTTTAGGTATTGTTTAAAGTTTTCCTATTAAATAGCTATTATAAAGAGTAAATAAATATTTTGCCTAAACAATGGTGTTTTTAATTCATGTTGCTCATTATGATTTTTAAAGTAAGGCCTATGCACACACTATAAACTACAAATAGGCCAAAAACTTTGTTCGGGTGCTTCAAAGTCGTCAAAGGTCTGCATTGAACGTTTAGAAACTTCATGAGAGTACCATTTCAAATTTGTTTATTGACTTTTCTTATTTAGCCCAATCTTATATACCTAAAATATGGCTCCGCACCAAAAAAATAAACTTTTGTTGGTAAGTTTTTTATATTATTTATTTTGGTTCCTATCAAACAACTCTAAAAATGGCAAATAAATAGTTTTACATAAAAGTGGTGATTTAATTAACGTTCCTCATTATTAATGCTAAAGAAAGTCCCATACATGAAATCACCTTAAAAATATGTCAAATTATTACTCCCTCCGTCCTTGATGTAAGGTGTATAGTTTTTTGAAAAAAATCCATAATATAAGGTGAATTTGCTATTTATGGATAATTTGACCCATCAAAAAATAAGACCTAGTCTCAAAAGAGGGATTTGACAGATTGTATTTATTTTGTGCTTATTAAAACTCATTTTCTAAAAAAAATGAGTCCGCTATATGCAAAAGACCCATGTCTTAATATTCGTGCAGAAAACTATACACCCTACATTCCGAAACGGAGGGAGTATAAAACTGTTTTGGTTTCTTTAAATTAGTAGGTTTGCACTATGATCTAGGATTTTTTCCAGAAAGCTCATCTTGTAAAGCATGTACCATTTCTCCCATTTATCCTAATCTTAGATGCCCAGAATATGGCCTTATGCCAAAAAGCTTGAATTTTGTATTAGTTTTAGCAATTATGTGAATTTTTTCATATATCTAGAAACTGTAATAATTACGTTTACATAAAACTGGTGATTTATTCGTATCCCTCATTATTAATGCCAAATAAAGATCTCAGCACAAAATTAAAGAAGAAAGTCACTCCGATCCAAAATAAGTGTCGCACGACACTTATTATGAGTCAGAGTTAGTACCAAATTATGAGGAATCCTGATTTGTGAATTAAGTCATTTCAGAGCCTTAGACGTGGCCAAATTGTAGGCTGCATAAATTATGTCCCTCGGTTTTGTCATTTTTGCAAAAGAAACAATATATTATTATCAAAATCATTCATGGAATCTTGACATCACATTTTCAAAAGGAACCCTGTGTTTTAGCTAATTAGAATTCGTTTTAAAAGTTAGATAAGTTACAAATATGACAATCGTCAAGCACATATCTTGGCCCAATTGCCTCCGAGAGCGGCAAGACGAAGCTAGGGAAGAAGGTTTGGCGCAAACCTGCGGAGATGACGGCCGGCGAGGGCGGCAATAGCGGCCCAAGCTACGGCAGGGTAAGCGGTGGGCAGCGGCGCCGGAGCGGTGGTTTGGTGGTGTGTCCTCGGGTTGGGAGTGGGTCCTCGTTTTTGCTCTTTGCCATTCTCTTTCCTGGAGAATTTTAGATTGCGTCTAGTAGGTGCACTGGCGGAGCTTAGTAGTAGTACGTATGTATCACTGTTTGACCATCTCTAGTCACGGCAAACCGACTTTTTTCTGTCCGGGTATAGTTTTATTCGTCCGGACTGTCCGGCACACCTCAAACTCACCCCATATGTGGGGGAGTTTGGGGTACAATTAGCATGTCCGGACATGTCCGGGCGTTCGCTTGACCACTTTTTTCCTTTCTTTTTCTTCAATTATTCTTCTCTCTCCTTTTACATCAATCATATGCAAGTGGCCCCACAATTTGGGGTGACATTTGGGACAACGGTTGTAGGAGGCTATTTTTTGGGTTATCCGCGGACACCTGCCCGGACAGTTTGGGGGCAGATTTTGGAGAGCTGGTTGGAGATGCTCTTAGCTATCATCTAATCTCTTTTGGCCCTCCTAAGATGATGGTCAAGCTCCGCCACTGAGTAGGTGTACGGCCAGGATATTTGGCATGTCTGAACGGCTGAACCCGAGTCCTGTTTTGTGTTGTGCGGAATGTCAACTAGTACTTGTGTGGTGGTTTGCATGCTGATTCCGTTCCTGTATGTATTTAGGCTGTTCTCTGACAGCCTAGCAAGTATCGGACAGGATTACTGATCTCGATTCATCGCATCTAGAGCCTGCAAAATTTATCTTCATATATAAATGGAACCTCGCCCATGTGCCAACCAGCAAGTCTGACCTCTCTAAACGCAACTGGCAGCGTGAGGATCATACATATACGATGGAGCTGTATCATAGCTCATTGCTTGCCCGCTGACCCAAAAGATTATACTCCGTACTACATGAGTTGGAAGCAAGCCTGCACATGGAGGGGACAGATCACACACACCAGAGAGAGATTCCAAGCCCTCAATAATTTCATTACATTACAAAGAATAAATCAAATGGAAACAGAAGAGATAAGACCCCAACGAGCCCTGTCTTCCTGTCTGTCTACAGTATGCAACCAATCAAGAGCTAGCCGTTCCTTTCATCTCTATCTGCAGATATATATAAACGGACAATATGCAACGAAGAATGCTTTGACAAGGAAAACTCTGCTCGATCGTGTGTTCTGTTGTAGCCGTGGTGGTGTTTTCTCGATCGATCAGTTGGCGGGGCAGCTCCAACTCGAGGTGGGGACGCAGCTGAGGTAGTGGCACCAGTGGCAGCTCTCGTTGGCGTTCGAACCCCGGAATACCAGCGCCAGCCCGATCGCGAATCTGCACAAAGGGTTTTCAAAGAATCGCAATCAGAACACGGAAAGAATGGCTTCTTTGCTCGGCCACCACGCTGCAAATTTAACTTGCAACTTGCCGGCTTCACCGACAGAAACACAGCCTAGTTGTTGAGAGTTGAGACAGAGAAATATATATACTGATGTAATATTGTAATATATGTGAAGCGGCTGTGGCTGTCAAGATGGTGCATGTTAGGTTGGAGCGGAGAAAAGGGACCAAAACACGTTATTTCAGAATTTAGAAGAAGAAGGCCAGCTACGCACTTCTATGTACAGTATAATAATCTGATCAATGTATACTAAAACAGCAAGGTGCATGGTGTTCTGTCTTTGCCTGTCGACGATTCACATGAGCCTCTTAATTGGAACCAACCTGGGTGCGGAGGCTAGTTGGCGCGTCAAATCTGTCAGTGCATGAACCGCACCCAGACACCTAACCCATGTAGTAATGTTTCTTCCTTTTCCTCTGTCAGATTGTACCAAGTAACAGCTCTGGTGTTTGATTGTCCTAGAAGTGTTGATTACGTTTGCTACAATTGGCAACAAACCGCTAAAAGTACTACAAGGATTCAGATGTTTCGAACTGGTAAACATACGTGTTCTAGGTGAGCTATCTACTGCCATATTCGTGGTTAAGAACTTGAATAACAAAATGATCGAATCAGCTGGAAGAATGGATGAACGATGATGCTTACCCGGCGACGGCGAGGACGAGGGCGACGGCCATGAGCACCCACTGGTAGGCGAGGTACTTCCTCGCGGTGCAGGGGGTGCCGGCGGGGAGGCCGTAGCGCTCCATCCACCCGAAGTGGGGGCGCATGAGGACCACAAAGCCGAGGAGGAACCCGGTGAGGAACCCGCCGATGTGGGCGAAGTTGTTGACGTGGGGCAGGATGCCGAGCACCAGGTTGACGGCGATGACGAAGAGCAGCGTCGTCACGGCTGCCACCTTGTTGGTGTAGATGGTCCAGTTGGAGATGAGCTCCGCGAGCATGGCGCCCAGGAGGCCGAAGAGCGCGCCGGACGCGCCCACGGAGATGGCGTTCCTGATAAACAGCGAGAGAGCACGCTGCCGCCGAGACCGGAGAGGAGGTAGATGGCCCCGATGCGGACGTACCCGAACTGCTGCTCGAGGCGGAGGCCTATGAAGAGGAGGCTGAGCATGTTGGCGAGGAGGTGCAGCACGCCGGCGTGCATCCACATGCAGGTGACGAGGCGCCACCCCTGGTGGCCGTGCACCACCTTGTCCCACACCAGGGCGCCCATCTTCTCCAGCCTGCGATTTCAATTCAGATACAGGAGTGTAAGTGCAACTGTCAGGATCGGCCGGCGGCGCCCCGTACGAACGTCTCGACCGCATCTCAATAAATACAGGCCGGCATGCCGTATATGCATGGAACTAGTGGTACGGCACTACGGCCCCAATACAGGCAAGACCAGCTCATTTGCAATTCTGTTGGTGGTGCCCTACTTGATCTTTTCGAAGTGTTCTCTGACTCATACTGTGTCCTACCACGAATTATTTGGGTGCCGGATCGATCTGGACTTGGAAAGCTCGGTTGATCCGTTGTTGGTTCAGAGCTTAATTTCATCAGAGTAATAATGTCGCCAAGGGACAGAACAGGTGAACAAACACCACACTATAGCTGTTCTCTCTCGGAACCAATCTCTGCTATCGCACTAGCTTCGCAGGTAAGCAAAGCTGCCACAACTAGCCGTAAAACTTTCATGACCAGAGAATGGATGAAGGCACTCACGTGGCGGAGGATGGTCCGAGGAGCGGGTTCTGGCGGAGCGGCTGGAAGGAGAAGCGGCCGATGAAGCGGGCGACGCACTTGCCGCCGTCGCGCGCCTTGGTGTTCTTGGGCAGTTGTTGACGTACATGATGACGACGAAGAGGGCGATGTTAACGACGATGATGAAGGGCACGAGCCAGGGCGTCCACTCCCGCTCCCCCTCGTGCTGCGGGTACAGCGGCGACGGCACCTTGCCGGGCTCCTGCTTCAGCTTCCCGCCCTTCTCCACGTCCGCCCGCGACGTCGCCATTGATCGTGTGATCGAGCTGCCTGGTTGATTGCCTGTGCTAGGTCCGTGTTTTGCGCGCGTCGAGGTGGAGGAAGAAGAGGTGGTGGAGTGTGAGAGTAGTGGGAGAGTGGGAATAAATACAGGGAGAGCAACGGCGCGGGACAGGTCAAGTACGCACGGCACCGCAAGGCTGTTCGCTGGAACTGCGTGTGGGGCCCAGATGTCTGTAGCGGTGCGTGTACATCGTGTGTGCGCGGGCGGCTAGCTGCAGGCGACGCGGTTCGATTGGGTCCTCTACATTTGACTAACTGCTCATGTCTTCTCCGGGATTCGTACTGCTACATGTGTTGAATGTGAAGTGTGAACTACTCCTATTAGACTTCTTCCGCACTACGGGCATCTACTGATTAACCGAGCACCGGTAACAGCGAAAAATTACTTTTACGGACTGCTCACTATTTATCTGACACTTCCTCAATCTTTTACTCTGTAACTACTGTACAATTTTGCTGAATGGACACTGTTGACTTGGCAGGGCATCCCAAACCAATGATGACATGTTAGTTTCTCCTTGTCTAATGATAGCATCACGATAGATTATTTGGGTTAGATGGAGATCTTTAACGTGGTGCTAGAATTCTCCCTGAAAATTTCCGGCCAAAGACGAAGAGGTGCAAGCTGCATGTGCAATGATTAAAGGGGAGCAAGCGCCTCCCACTCGGTTTACCCTTTTTTTCCCTATACGGACAGACACTGCAATTCGGTTGGCGCCGACAGGGTGTGCGTACGCAGAAGCTTCCTTGCCCAAACAGTAAGTAGAGTAGACACCACCGCCTCTCGTCCGCACCTTCCCTGCCGCGGCTCCGTTAATCCTGGCAGTGCCAGGAGAAGAACACGCGCGCGCGATCGATCGAGGCCGACGATGGACGAAACGCTCGATTCACAATGAGGTCGATCTTCTGACGAGGCGGTACACGTCGTTGCTTGCTTCGGCCTTCAAGCAACGACGGCCCATTATTTAATTGTTCGCGCTGATTAGTTGTGCTACTGATTGTGGAGAGCTCCAGCAGCAAGGTTCTCCCGTCCGTGACTGATCTGATTGATGGTGATGATGATGCGCGCCAGCCTACCGATAAATGTGTCACCGTTTGCCTCAAAATAAAGCACGACAGACTGCATGAAACACTTAATTTTCTGTCATGGTTTATCGGCAGCCATATGATTGGTTGATTGATCGATTGGGGTGTCCGAATAAATGCACATGGCAGCATGGTGATGTTCGAAAACGGTTTTGCCAAACCGAATAGAAACGGAAATGCTTACCTGACCATTTATTCATGCGGTCCATGATATTTGACCCCCTTCCACCACTGTAATGATCCAGCTGCTGCAAAGCTTCTGATTTTGCTTAACAAGATTTCTCTGGTACTGCAGAAAATGGAAATGGCGACGCAGCATTGGCATCCACGAGTCGTACTACCGCGACATGATGGTGATGTTCGGCAAGTGGGAGTTCCACCCGATGAGCCTGCCGAAGCCTCCTTGCCCCGTCCACATCTGGCAGGGCGACGAGGACGGGCTGGTGCTCCAGAGATACATCGCCAGCCGCCTCAGCTGGGTGTACCCGGGCATTTCTTGTCCCCTGTACCCGGGCTAGGAGACACCGTTCTTAGGACCCTTTTCAGCTAAGCTGAGCTTGCGACGGAGTAGCAGTGATCAGAAGCAGCTCCAGGATATATGGCGCTGAAGTATAGCGTTCTTCCGGTACATTGATTTGTTCTAAGGCGGTCGGTAATCGCTTGATTAGCGATGATGATGTGTTATTTTAGATGAAAGGGTGGTGTAAGATGGTCTGTTTTTTGTTGTGGATGTTGCAGCGCGTGGCCAGGATGTCTGCGCAAAATTGTGCTCAGACCTTGGAAACGAGAAAAATGGAACTATTATACCATGATGGTCTTGCCTTATTTATTGGATGGAAACCTTGTGTTTCTGATTTTGATCTACCAAGTGTCCATAAGTGACGATTGCTTTAAGCGCAGATTAAGAAAATCAGGGAGGTGATACCTGGCTCCATTAATCAGATCTTTCCACAGTACAAGGCCTTTCTAGTGAGTCATATAATCAATTTCAAGTCTGGAGATTCGCTAATGTGCCATCTGGAACCAGCACTGTCAACATAAATTACTCACTATAAATGTGATATAAAAGCAATATTGAAGTATCTTTAAGACCTAATAACAAATGTGGTGTAAAAGCAATATCTGGAACTGATTCGGTAATCCCCCGTTTATGTTTATAAGTCCTCTACGTATCCCTAGGCCGTGAATTTAACTAATATAATACCAAAAAAAAATACAAAAATTATACCATTAGAAAATATAAAGTCTGAATTTTCTAATTATATAATTTTTTACAATATAAATCACTTATAAACCTAAACGAGGGAGTACCAAACACTGTAGAAAATGTTTTGACAAGAGTTCAAATTGTTCATTGTATGCCACATCTGTTACCCAGCCAGCCCTGTAACAATTGAACCCGAGCAGAGGTTTGGGCCCCTGGTGATTCTACCGGACAAAGGAAAAGGATCAACAGGTAAGGAAACCCAACTGCATAATAGGCTCGATTGAACAAGTGTATAAGTGCAATCAAACGAATTAATTGCAAGCCAAGAGTAGCCACAGTTCAGCGCTATTTTACTCGTGTCTAAGCTGATGAACTGTCTTCGTTTCATGACAGGAGTATACAACACAAGACATAATTTGGAACATCAACTTGATGGAGCACATTAAAAAATACTACGAGGGTATGATTTATACTCAAGACATCTGGCACTGCTATCCGTGAACCAAGCGAACAGGTAAATGAGCTCCAGCTTATTTACAAGGCAGCACTACTCAAAGCTACGAATAAAGAGACCAGTTTATAGGGGAAAAAATTGTAGGCACTGATCAACTCCCTCAACATACAAGCATTCAAGATGAGTGCTGCAGGCCTGCGTGCATCCATCGATCCCACACACACATTACTAACTAGAACATGCTCTGCAAATGGACAGAACGCTTTTGCAAGCAAATAATATAACTAGCAGGCAACCAGTGGAACCTTGAGAGGATGCACCACAAAAATACAAGGTCTTTTCAGATGGTCATAGAGCACCTGATCCAGCTTTATCTACCAGCTTCATGTAGTGACCAGCAAACCTGCCACTGACTCATAACACAGCTAACAGATACTGCGCTTGCTTCACTAAGACGCTTTTTTGCTACCACACACCCGGCTGCTAGCGAAGAAATGCAGGTCGTCTCGCTCTTCTACGATCCAAGACTAGTAAGTAGTAAACATGTGACTGACTTGCTTCTTCGTTCGGCGCACCCAGGTGCGAGCAAAGGAATACAATTTACTCTTCTTTGATCCACGACCTACATCATCTTCACATGGCATCACTGTTCCAAGAAAACATACCAAGGATCAGGATGGAGACAATTAAACGTGGCAAGTTCAAAACAAGTGAAAAGACAAGTGGCAGTACAATGCAAGTCCAATATATAGAGGCACTCAAAAGTCAAAAGTAGGATGAAGAGACTACAGGCAGTGAAACTGTAAGAATAACACACTCCAGCCTTGGGATACCGCAACACATGTTATATATACTTCACATTTTCCTGCTGGATGCAGCTAGCTATAAGTCCTTTTTAGCTGGTGTCGATTCTCTTGTGTGCTAGCTAGCTACTGATTAGAATCTGGTAAACGAATAGAGAGCAGTAGCGACAGCATCCTTCGCTATCTTATCAGCATATAATGCAATGCATAGTGGAACAGTGACGAACAAAAGAAACATTATGCTCATTTAATTAGCTGAAAAAGAAAGAAAAGTAATAACTACTTTCTTCCACGGGATCACCATTCAAGCTATATTAATTAATTTGACAATAAAAGAAAGAAGAAACATGTCCCACCATAAGAAAGATAAATAAATAAATAAATCGATAAGAAATATGTTCTACCTCGAGTACATATTAACTGTGCGACGAAAATGAGATACTATAGTTTTGGCAGCAACAAATGGCACTATATTAAGATCACGTCAAGGCTATCCCGTATCCCTATAATTTCTTTTATCTGTTCCCTACTTCCAATTGTTGACATGTTCTCAAGCTTTAAGAAATGCTTAATAGTTATGTTCTTGTTATAGCTTTGATATAGCCCAGTAATTAACTAAGAAAATACAACACCATAAGATGATACGACCGACACAGAAACAAGCAACCAGAATTATACTTATATATCTAGTCAGTCCTTAATCACATAAACAACAAAATCAATCTCAGTTAAAACTATTTGTGTGGTTTTTGCTTCTGCAATAAAGATAATGTGATATTACCTGCAGTAGGGAAACTTGAGTAGGGATGCAAGGTTCTGTAACATATGGTATCTCTTTTAATAACGTGCCTGATCTGCATTGAGTCGACTTGGAGTGTGAAGTTGCCAATAGTCGTAGACAGAACAATAACATTTGAGTCCTCATCATACCCCACTATCAATACCATTCTGCAGTCACCAGGAATTGTGCATGGAAAGAGGTCTAGTTGAATGGTTTTCTGCAGAAGCACCCATCTGACAACACCATCATGGTTTGATTTCCTCTCCCATAATTTGATGACCAGTTCTGACAAAACGGCTAGGCCAAGTCCACCATCCTCTGTCCGTAAGAGCTGAACAGACCGGTAATTGGTAATATGGGCGTCAGCCGGTTTCTCGATCAGAGCAAAGCTCTGCCTTTCAAAATCAAAAGCAAGGTGTCACCTTTATGAAACAACCAGTAAACTGCATTCCCGACTAGGACGCTGGTCCTAGTCCCTGACTGATCTACCCCAGCTGGAAACACCGTTGGGACAATATTTCCCCATAGACCAGACGTGGATTCATAGACGCAGGCGCATGCTTGCCTGTATCGGATGCCACAGATGAAGACCAATTTGAATGGGCTCGAGAAGCAGTCACCGTGCACATGCCCATCTTCAACACTAGCACAAATCACCGCGGCTTGCCAGAACCAGAAAGGGTACCCTTTTCTGTCCTGGAGTCCCGGTGGAAATGGCACACACTTGTGCTGCTTGGCAAGGGGATCCCATACAATGATCTCACGCTGTGGCAGGTGGACTAGGACAGCAAGGCCGTTTTGGCAGCTCATGATGAAACATCGATCATCTTTGCAGGAGCTTCGCTTATGCGGCAGGGCGAAACGCGCAGCAGGGATGCAGTCCAGACGGGAGTGAAGATGGGGACTCGACGGGGTTGCAATCCTTGGTCAAAGAAGCCAAGGAGCGATGGTTTCCGATGGTGTAAGCGGAAGCGGAGTAGAAATAGGTGGTCGGAGAGGATGCGGCGCCAAAGCTTGCAGACTAGGGAGACGCGTAGGAGGGAGGAGGGCTGTGGAGGGAGGCGTAGGAGGATCTCACAGAGGAGGTCCTCATCATCTAGTGCCTCGGGCGAGGAATGGAGGCAGCTCATCTGATCTGGGATTGGAATGTGTAGATAGCCAAATTGCCCAATCTTCCTAGTGGAACAGATCAAATGCTTCACCTTCCTTTAATCTGCAAATTGAGAAAAGATGCATCCATATTACTCCCCGTAATAAGGCAAGACTCAGGAGCCAAAACATATGAAATAAAGTTAGGTGATGTCAATTATATTTATTTATTTTCAACTAAATATGGTGAATTTGTGATTGTCCTAAATTTATTGTGGGCATTTTTTTAGACAAACAGCACCCCCCCCCCCCCCCCCCCCCCACAGCTCCATTTTATTAATGAAACCATCAGGTTCAGGCAGGTTACAGACATCACGATGAAACTAGATACCGAGCGAAAACAAAAGCCAAAAGCTGGTCTACTGAAACTAGAAAACGAACCCCCCCCCCCCCCCCCCCCCCCCCACAGCTCCATTTTGTTAATGAAACCATCAGTTCAGGCAGGTTACAGACATCACGATGAAACTAGATACCGAGCGAAAACAAAAGCCAAAAAGCTGGTCTACTGAAACTAGAAAACGAACAGGCCTACAAGTCTCGAACACCGAAAGCTCAACACAGAGCAGCACAGCTCGCACAAAATCTCAAAAGAACTACTCCTGGCGAATCGCAGGGCCAGCCATCACCACGCAAGAGATCTTCGGGAGTCTAGCGCTGAACCCAGAGTTGAAGTAGGGGTTTTCCAAGTCCCTTCGCCAGCGAGCTTCTTCGAGTCAGGAGACCTGGGCTCATCTGCCCGGTCTGTCCTTGGCAGCGCAGAGGAGCGCGCAACCAGGCTTGTCTTGTCTAGCCACATTCGAGCATCGGGAAGTCCTTCAGAATGTGGCTCACCTTCTGATGGCTGTGGCATGTAGGGAGGGCCCAATAAACTAGTTGTAAAAGGTGCTTAGACAATGGCCATGTGATATGCGTACATACAGTGTACAAGATCAATTGAATGACATTGCCATCGTCGTTTCTTATCTGTTCAGTTGTAAGGAGTTAATTATTACTAAATCCTGCTCTGGCTATAATCTCAAGTCTGAACTGCATCGCTGTTGTTTCAGTCAAAAGATAGGGTACTGCGTGCCCAAATAATTTCACACGCTGGAAATTTTGCAACGACATGCCGCTGAGGAATCTGAGCAGGATCTATCATCCATCTCCTTAGCACACAGTCGGACAATCAAGCTAGGGTTTTCCGCACGGTGAGAAAAACTAATGGATCGAGAAAGAGAGGAAGGAGAAAGGGTGTACGTACCTCCAATCTTCGTAGGTTTCCGGCGGAGGCTGAGGTTGCCGGCGGCGCCGCTCCTTTCTCTCGCTCGGCTCCGGCCGCCGCCGTGGGTTGTGGAGACTGAGAACTGAAACAGAGTAGGGGAGCAGTTTTTTTTCCTTGAGACTTTTTTGTAGGGAATTTTTCCTTGAGACTATACGGACGTGCAGCTAGCCCGATCAATACCTAGTAATAGCCCAGCCCAATCAGAAAAATAAAGCCCATCAACTCCTACGCTCCCAAGTTCCAAAACAGCTCAACGACGAACCATTGTGTCCCATCAAAAAACAAAAAACGAACCACCACTTTAGTCATCGTACATTTGGAATACCTATTTATGGTGCCTGAATACGTGTTGAGGTGTATCTATGGTCACTGGAGCCGATGCAGCGTTGATTTGTCGATGTGGCAATGTGTTTGACTAGTCTGTAGCTGAGAGCTTTTTGCAAAATGACCCCTTGACAAAAAAAATCGGTGGTTATGATGTAGGCATGTAGCTAGTCTCATTCATCCGTAAATAACCTCCCTCCGTTCCAATCTAGATGATTTCCATTTATTCAGATGTGAATAGAATTTGACATGTTATGTATAAATACAATGAAAATCATCTAATATGAAATGGAGGGAGTACAAGCGAACAAGATCCTTGGAGCAGAGCTGCGAGCTGCCGGCCGGCAATGCGCACCAGCACATGATGTTCGACGACCAGTTCAATCCCAGAACGGACTGGTTCAATCTGAATTTGGAAATCTGAGGTGCTGCGAAAATGTTTTCCTCAAAAGAAAAATGTTAAACACGTTCTGCGAAAAATGATGAGCAATCTTAAGGACTGGGCCTTGCTGCTCAATGGGAATCATCGAGCAAAAGCTGGAAGGCTTTGCGACTAAAGACCTCCAGGCGGGAGGGTACAACGCGATGGAGCCGTGAGCCCGTGAGTCAATACAGGCCTGTGTAATGAAGATTTCGGTGATATAGTTCATGTAGGGCTGTAGGCCTAGTTGATCTCTGAACTGCCATTTGTTCTACGGTTTGTAAACCTCGTAACAGCTGATGTAACTATGAGCAGACAAAAAACGAACTGTAAAATCTGAATTAGGAAATCTGAGCTGCGCCTGGAAAGGAGACAACAACACAGAAACACAAGGTTTCCACTTATGGACAATCAGAAACACAAGGTTTCCATCCAATAAAAACGGAAGATCATCATGGTATAATAGTTCCATTTTTCTCGTTTCCAAGGTTTGAGCACAATTTTGCGCAGACATCCTGGCCACGCGCTGCGACATCCACAACAAAAAACAGACCATCTTACACCACCCTTTCATCTATAGTAACACATCATCATCGCTAATCAGCGATTACCCGACCGCCTTAGAACAAATCAATGTACCGCAAGAACGCTATACTTCAGCGCCATATATCCTGGAGCTGCTTCTGATCACTGCTACTCCGTTGCAAGCTCAGCTTAGCTGAAAAGGGTCCTAAGAACGGTGTCTCCTAGCCCGGGTACAGGGGACAAGAAGTGTCCGGTTTCAGAGAGCTCATGGTAGTTCACCCAGCTGAGGCGGCTGGCGATGTATCGCTGCAGCACCACTGGCACCAGCCCGTCCTCGTCGCCCTGCCAGATGTGGACGGGGCAAGGAGGCTTCGGCAGGCTCATCGGGTCGAACTCCCACTTGCCGAACATCACCATCATGTCGCGGTAGTACGACTCGTGGATGCCTTGTTGCGTCGCCAATTCCATCTTCTGCAGTTCCAGAGAAATCTCGTTAAGCAAAATCAGAAACATTAGTTATCATGACAAGTGTAAACAGAAGTCGACCTGCTGGAACGTGCCGTCTGCCTTCAGTTTTGTTCGATCTCGGCGTCACGTTTGTTAGGGAGCGGGGTGGTGCCGCCACGACCGTGGAGGTGGCAGCCAGCTCTGGTCCATCCACCAGTGAAGGATCCAGGAGCGTGGTGCGATACGCGCAGCGCCCACTGGTCGCCCACCTCCTGCTTGTTGTACACCTCCGAGGCGAGATCAGCAGGGAAGCCTGACCACCAGTGGTTCACCACCGGCGCCATCATTGCGGCTCCAGCAATCCTGCAGCACAGAATGAACCCCTTGTATCAAACACTAGTTATGGTATAAACCGATTAGCATTTGGTTTGTTGGTCAGTGTTCTTGGGCATGACTAGCACCACGAGTTGCCTACCTTTCGGGAATGTATTTGAGGGCACCCCAGACGGCATGGCAACCGAGAGAAATGCCGATCACGTAGAATTTAGGGCCCAACCCTAGTGCGTCAGCGAGCTCCTCGACGTCGAGCGCAGCGCTCTTCACCGATCGGTTGGGGTTTGGGTCGCTCTCGCCATAGCCAGCACGATCGAAGCCCACCATGTACACGCCTAGCTCTTCAGCCACTTCCTGAAAACAGACATAAGGTTCACACGTTAGTATCTGTAGCAACTGAAAAGGCAAGAATTTACTCATTGTCAGGTTGGAACTTTGCAGAAAAAGGAATTGGCCATCATAGACATATCAGGAAAACACTCAGAGGAAATGTTCAGCATATGACATGGCCATAAAGTAGATAAAAATAGCACTGCCATTTCAGAAGCTACAACAACTGAAGAGCTTGTAGTTGTCATTGCAAAGGTTGGTCATCACACCAACTAATTTGACTTGAGCATGGAGCTGGTGAGGAGGGGTTAGCTTAGATACAGTTCTATTGAAACTAATCAACTAATAGTACTGTTATCCGATCAATCAGGCATATATATATGCCACCAATTGCTGATTCATGCAATGCATATGATTTATCCAGCTAATTCCTGAAAACTTAACTGAAAACAACACTTGCAACATCCAAATTAAGCTACTGCTATGTTTCCATTGGATGATCCTCAGTTTGCCAATCAATCCACTGAAAAATCGTTTGGTTCCTAGGTTACGGGGGAACAGGGCGCCGGAGGAGGGCGTGGGTGGACTACTCACTGACCGGGGATGCGCGGATGGTGTCGAGGCGCGAGCCGGTGAAGCCGTGGAGAAGACGACCTTGTAGCGCGCCTCCTCCTTGCGCGCCCCGGACTCGGCGTACGCGAGGTGCCGCCCGTCGCTGAGCCTGACCCTCGGCGCCGTCACGGGCGGCCCGCCGGGCGTCCCGCAGATCCGCGGCGGCGGCGGCGGTTTCACGGCCCGGTAGATCCACCTCCCCAGCGCGCCCACCAGCGGGCCCATGGGGGACCCCGTCCCCGCGCCCCTCTTGGCCCCGCAGCTCAGCACCGGGCCTTGCACAGCAGGTCCATTGCCGCCGCCCGGACTCCGGCAGGGCGGAGCAGAGCAATGGACTAATTGGGTAGGAGGACGGACCGAAGAAACCGCGAAGACCGCGACGTGTGACCCTCACGCGTGTTCCACGCACGCTGTAGATCGTCTAGAATTGGCAGCTGGGATGTCGACGACGAGGTAGGTGGCCGGCGAGCACGGAGACGTAATTAAAGCTTTCCGGTGGTCTCGGCGTGTGTGCACGTCGTCCACACGCTGACTGACTGATTTCCGGTGGTCACGTACTCACGTCGAAAATGGCTGGAATCTCAGAGAGATTCCGTCTAGAAGGCACGAAATTTTAGACACGACAAGTGTAACGAACTAGCGTGACGCTTTGCTCAACCGGGAAGCTTCAAGCTTGGGTTCTGCAGCTGCCAATTCTGTCCATTACTGCAGATGGCAACGTACGGACAGTGAAATTGTGGCAGAAGAAGATGTTCCGGTGATTGCTTCTTTGGTCACCAAATTAATCATTTTTCTTTTCTTTGGTCACCTAATTGATCTTTGTCCATGATGATGAGATTAAGGTCACTAAAACCTTTCGTCTCGCTTTCAACTGAATTTTTTTTTTTGCGAGGGAGGACTTGGTTGCAACTAACCAAGTATCTTACAGATAAGCCCAGAAAAAAGAAAAATTACATTGAAGTCCATCTGAGCCCTGTCGTCGTCACCGCCGAACAAGACGCTACGCCGGAACATCTTGGACTGGGAGGAGCCCCCATGCGAGCAAGAAGTCGACGCTCCTCGGTGCCTGAGCACCTCCACCTTGTGCAGCAACCGGCGACGCCAGCTCGGTCATCTGCAACCGCACCTCCAAGATCTTCAAAAGCCGTGGCCGCCATCTCTCGGCCACCGGCGCAGGGGCACCGCGCACCGAAGCTCCTACGAGCCGCAGCCGCGCAAGGGGCAGCAAGACCGCCACGGCGCTCCACCGGAGCAACCAGAGCGGCGGAGAAGGGAACTGCCCACCAAAAGCACACCGACGACGCCACCTTCTCCTCAGCACCGCCAGCTGCCGAACCAGTACTCCCTACGCTATATACACGGCGTGATCCGTCGATCCCCCATCCTCCCCCGCCGGAGCGGCTGCCGGAGGGTGAGGAATCGGCCGGATCGACGCCGCGAGGTGGAAGCAACGGTGGATCTCAGAAATCGCTCGATCTACTGTAGATGGGGAACGAGGTGTCGGTCCAACTCGCAGATGCTCGCTTTCAACTGAATAAACTGACTTTGACCTAGTAGGATCCTAGGAGAAAAACAAGGGAGCGTACCAACCATCAACGACTTTTCCCGCGAGTTGGGCAGAGACGACGTGGCCGCGTGTTACGATGGAAGACAACGGTGGAGGGAGAACTCTCCCACCCAACTTGCACACCAGCTCACGCCCAGCTGCTTTAGGCACCGACAGCAGCCATCGCAATCACGGGCTGAGCTAACCTAATTAACGGGCTGATTGATTATTCATGGGCGAACAAGCAAGCAGTCATCATTCGTACATACAGCTCGGCCTAGAAATTACTACTTTAATCAGTTATTAGATGCTGCCATGGAAGTTGATATGTTCCCACGCGCATTTGACGCGATCAAAGCAGCTGCTGCGGACAGAATGCAACGACGGCGAGAAGACGACCATGGAAGCAGCAGCTGGCCGGGCGCTGGTTAGCTTGCGATCGTGGATGGGATGGATGTACCTGGGAGGCGCGGACGCTGTCCTCGCGGGAGCCGGTGAAGCCGTGGGAGAAGACGACCTTGAACCTGGCCTCCTCCATGGGCACGCCGCTCTCGCAGTATGCGAGGTGCCGCCCGTCCCGGAGCGTCACCCTGGGCGCGGTCACGGGCGGTCCGCCGGGCGTCCCGCACACCCTGGGCGCCGGCGGGTCGGCGACGCGGGAGAGCCAGCCCGCCAGCGACCCCAGCAGCGCGGTCGCCGGCGCCGGCGTCACCATGCCGGCGCCGCCGTTGGCCTTGCCCCCGCCGCCGCTCCTCGCCTCCTCGTCCCACACCTGCGGCATCGAGGTCACCCACATGCTCGTTCTGGCTGCCGTTGGACGATTGAACGGTTTTTTGTTGCGTTGGGATGGGCGGGGAAAGTGGGATGGTTGCTTGTGAGCGAGGCGAGGTGGTTCTCGGTCGCTGGCTAACTCGGCTCGGGCGTGACGCTCGCTACTTATAAGCTGGCGGGGAGTTGTTCTGAGCTTAGCTAAGTGGTGGCCTGGCCTGATGGGAGCTGGTTGGTGAGTGAGAGTGACGGCCACTTGCTTACCTACCGACCAGCTCCCGCGGCGTGGACGGATCACGCATTGTAACAACGGCCAGGGGACTCTCCGGGCGAGAGGAAAAGTATGCCCAAGACTCACTCCGATGCGTTTTTCTTGAGAAAATTGCACACAACACCAACCTTTGGTGCAAAAGTTGCACAAAACACAGAAATCAAACACTTTTTGCGGCCAGCCCCATGTCTTCGTCTAATACGTTGCATCTAGCCCAAAACATTTGTTTAGTGCCTTAACAGGTATATAACATGTGGGGCCATGACCTTCCTATCGTATTTTTATACCATATATCGTAATTATACGACAATCCACATCATCTATATTATTTTATTGTATAGTTAGATCTAAAATTTATGACTAAGATTAACAAGGCAATTATATTTACATGACCGAATCCAGTTTGGCAATTGGAATACTCTCAACATATAGTACGCACTAGAAATCATGTACGAGGACATATTTGTTTTTTCTTGTGACATGTTTTATCTCTTTTAGACTCCCATAATTTCTTCTAATATGTAATATAAGATGGGTCCGTTAGGAAAAGGGAACTGAAAAAGGGAGGGATGTGTGTGTGTCCAAACTGATTACCTTATGTGTGGTTGTGGCACGGTGTTACATGTAAAAGAAAATCACGGTCAGAAAACATATTATATACGATGTTGGCAATTATTTAAATTTGTTTCCTGCCATAGTCAACTCTTTTTTTAAAGAAATGTCATGTAATTATGATATACAGAATAAATATAAATATACGCATAATGATCATGGTCCCACATGTCAGATACTTGTTAAGCCCCTAAATCATCATTTTGGGCTAGATGCAACTTATTAGACGAAAAACTGTGGCTAGCGGCAAAAGGTGTTTGTTTTCTGTGTTTTGTGCAACTCTTGCACCAAAGGTTGGTGTTGTGTGCAATTTGCTCGTTTTTCTTGGACGGCCGGGAATCGATCGATCCGTGGCAGGCATTGTGGCCGGGTGCGTGCGTGATGTGAGCAAAAGCTAGCTAGCGACTGTTGGGTTGGGTTGCGTGGGTAGTGGAGCCGTGTAGGACGGCGCTCTAGTCGAGTGGCACAAACGGTGGTTACTTTCTACTCCATGCGTGTGGGTGTGCCAACGTTCGGCACATGGCCGGCACGTTTGTGGCGACGGCCAGATCCACGGACGTGAAATGCAATCGAGTTCCCCGTTTGTCGCCACCGAGTCTGTGCGTCATCTAGTACGTACTAGTATAACACACTGTTTGTCACTCAACCTATCAGTTGGTCACAAAATATGAAAACCCGTCTCTCAACTTATTTGAGATGAGTTATTTGGCCATGAACCGGAGCCGGACCGGGTTTTCTATCCACGTAGCGTCCACCTGAGTTGGGGCAGGGGAAAACGTGTGAGACCAATTCACACTCTAGTGCAAGTTGAGTGACCAATAGTGCCACGGTGAGTTTTTTTTTTCCAGAAATTATACTGCAAACAATTTTGGCGACGGTTGACAGTTTCACGATCTTTTTTCAGCAAAAGAAAGCCAAGTGTGATCTTGTAATTTATATGTACGTCCTCGAGCCGCTTCACCACGACCGTCGTCGCCCTGTCCTTTAGCACTGTTCTGGGTGTACTCCGCGTGCCGCCCTTCCCCAGCACCTCGACGACGCCGTCCGTCTGTGCGAAGATGCACGTCGACGTGCAGCTCTCTTCGGATATAAAGTCGATGCCATACTCCTCTTTACAACCTCCAAGTTTTTTGATTGACCAACGGTTCGTTTTTCTCTATATATACTTAACCGCACAATTAGATTTGCTCAAAGGAAAATTGCATCATGCAGAGACTAATCTGATTTGCTAGGCTCCTATTCTCGTGACCTCGACATTTGGAAGGACTACGAGTATTTAATCATGGCGTTGTGGGGTTCCCCGTGAATAGTGTGTATTGTGAGAAATAGCTTGCTAGCGACCGATTTTTGTTGTTGTTGGTGGCCAATGGATGCATGGTGGACTCGCGTACGTATGATGATTATGATGGGTATAAGCTGAATCAGTCTTAGGGTGACTTCTTTTGGTTTTCTACCGTGGCTTATAGGTCCAGGGAAGCTTAAGCCCAAAAGAACTCTGTAGAATCAAGACCGCTTATTCCCATGGAGAAGCCAAGTTCCTTCGTGTATACGCAGAAACCATGAACGACCAGTCTCACCTTGAGAGCTAAACGTTACAAGGATTTTTTTTAAACAAGGACAAAAGCTTTGCCTTTATATTAATATAGAAGGAGCAAACATGGTACGGCCTAATCCAAAAAAATAAAAGGGCAATGAGGGCCAGCAACGGGAAACTCAAGAACTGACTTTCTCTAAATGCTTAATTTGCTCCTGCCAGGATCCAGGAACTCCAGTTCCTGGCTTCATCGTCTCACCTTGAGAGCTAAACGTTACAAGGATTTTTTTTTAAACAAGGACAAAAGCTTTGCCTTTATATTAATATAGAAGGAGCAAACATGGTACGGCCTAATCCAAAAAATAAAAGGGCAATGAGGGCCAGCAACGGGAAACTCAAGAAATGACTTTCTCTAACTGCTTAATTTGCTCCTGCCAGGATCCAGTTCCTGGCTTCATCTTTAATCCTCTGGAAAAGTGACAAATTTGTTGTTGAAGACTCGCATTTCTTTCTTTCCAGATCTCCCTGGTGATCAACGTGATGGCCGACTTCAGACCATGCGGATGAGCCGAAGGCGCCAAGGCCAGGGCGTGCCAGTATTGGAGAACCGTGGGCCTATCCGCGCCCATGCACTGCACCAGTTGAGGGCAGGAAAGCCAAGGTGCGGCAGCCTGCCAGATGCGTTTGGAGTAACGACACTCAAAAAGAATATGTCGTGCCGTCTCAGGCTGACACCTGCATAACTGGCATTGGGGGGAATGAGGCCAACCCCTAATAGCGAGGCGGTCGAGGTCCACAGCCATGTTCTGAACCACCAGCCAGGCAAAGAAACGGCATTTTGGGGACGCCCACACCTTCTACACAATTTTCTGAAAGGAGCAAGGTATCGATCCCATAAACTGCACCTTACATGCCAAACTTGCCTAGTACTTCCCACTTGCTGCCAAAGTCCAAACGATAGTGTCATCCGTTCCATGAACGAGGTTGATATTCTGAAGAAGTTACCACAGATTGACGAATTGCGCAATATGCTCCACGGTAAAAGTGTCCACAGCAATGTCCGCAATCCAGGAGACGAGGGGTAGACTCATCAAGACCCATGGTTAAGGTCCCTAGGTTATGAATATGGGGGAGAGAACGTGGTAGAGCTGGAAGTATCGTCGGCTGACAAGCAGGGCAAAGATTTTACCCAGGTTCAAGGCCCTCGTGTGGAGGTAACACCCCTACGTCCTGCCTGTCTGTTATTGCTTTGTGGATATGATGGTTACAAGGGTCCCGGCGAGATGTCGATCTCGCTAGGGTTTTGGTGGCTCTGAAAGTACGTGTCCTGGTTCGATGGCCCTCCCAGTCCTTAGATAATAGGATGGGTCTCGGGTGTTCGTAACCGACTCGATTTACAAGTAAGGAAACTCTAAACCGACTATTGTTTCGCCAAACTTGGAGGATACTCCATCTTCGTAGGCCTCCCTTCATGGGCTTCATATAGGCTCTGATAGTTGGGCCTAGTCGATACGTGCACCAGGTACCCTCATGGTAGGGTACCCGATAGGCATACCCATGTCACCAGGTTTGGTTGGCGAAGGCATCATGGACGCATCGCCTCTTTCGCTTTGATGCCGCAAAAATTAATGGAGCAACCACTTTCGGCGTGAGCCCTTCTAGCCATGAGGAGTTCCAGAAGGAGGCCGTCTTCCCGTCCGCAAGCAAGACCTTGGTAGAAGCATTGAAAAGATCCTTGTCTGTCTGGTCATTTGGGGTTTCGAGCCCAACCCAGGACTTGTCTGGGGCCACCCATTCGTACCAGAGCCAACGCAGCCGAGAAGTTCCAGTAAGGAGGCCGGTCTTCCCATCCACAAGCTGCGTTACAAGGAATGGCGAATTTACGATGAGACTTCCACGCCTTACAAGGAATGGACATGTCAGTTGAAAAAAAAAAGATCGGGCCGTCGCTAGGTCAACCGACCAACTCTCTATTTGTTCACGTTTGCTAGCGTAATAAATCCGGAGTCTCTACAGCCGATCGGCACAGGAGTCGTAAATCATATAGCAACTGTTTCAACGACCCTAGTTGACACGACAAATAATTACGTACTAACATAGCTTGTGTCCTCTTGTAAATTAAATCGTAGCCACATATTTTAATCCAACTATCCAAATTAATAGTCTTGATAATGTAGATTAACATGATGCTAGGATCACTTTATCTAGTGTAAATACAAATTCAGGGAAATTAGAGACATCTCACAACTCAACCGCGTAAATAAGATAAAACCTGCAAATCCCAAAAAAAAGTTTCAAGACAGTTTTTAGTACCTCTATTTTTTTTTACGTGTTTAGGACCTCTATCTACCATAGTTTCTCTCCACCAAAATCTATAAACTGGTAAGCAGTAGTGAGCCTCACCCTCACTCACGGTGCGCACTACGGCGGCGACGCACGGCCGAAAGCGTATGTTACCGGGTTGCATGCCCGCGCGTGCTAGTCGTGCCAAACTTTTCGATCTGACGGCACATTGGCATGCACGTTTATGCATGGCGGCGATGGCCATGGGTCAGGAAGGGCTGTCACAAAATCAAGGAATCCTTTCCGCGCGAAGATTATGGTAATAAGATTTGTTAGTGACCATGCATGTCAGCGCGGCAATATCTTCAAAAGGAAAAGCTATCCGGCGGCCACGCCGATCGCCAATGGCTGTCCACAGGCCGAGTATGGAGCCGCTGTGGCTTTTCATCGTGTGCAACTGTAGATAGATCGCACAAACCGATGAGCCAGATCACCCTTGAGTGGGGTGGAATTGCTGGGCGACTCGTCAGCGGTGAGCGACAACTGACGGCGGCCGAGATCGGCCGGTCTGCAGGGTGGAAAATGCCTACTCCCGCATCACCATGCATGTAGTTGTCCAATACATCAATTTCGAAAGTGATATTGGTGCGTATATATGTAGTGGGTATGATCCGACTATTCTGGCTGACCGGCCAGCCGCCATCACCGTTAATTACCAGACCGAGACCCGGACCTGCACGTCACGTGTCGCGAACAGGTCCGGCCGATGATCCACAGGCCCGCGCGCTTACATTATTGCCTCTTGTCCACTGAAGCCACCGCCTACATTATTATCACGTTCCGGCTGCATAAACGTGCTCTGGGTGTTTTTATTCTCTTTTACATCGGAAAATTGTGAGGAGTACAGCGTTTGTAGTTGCAGACGTACGTGAACGTGCGAATTGTACACACAGATATGTTAGAATTTGGACGGGCAGTCCAAATAGACAAATTCTGAAATCTCAAATGGCTCATGTGCATGGCAGCTTGTGGAGGTGCTAAAGTTTAGTGCCACATTGCTAGTTGGAGGAGAGTTGCACCACCTTATATAGTGGAGTGTTGTGCTACTTGCTGTGCTTGTGAGAACAGAAGGCTCTTTCCCACGCACTCCTCCACCGCCGCTCGCTCGTCTCGTCACAACACGTCGCGGGTTGCGGGAATGAGCCGACGCCTATATTTTTGTTGTTCAGGAAAAACGAGTCATTAGCGTACGCGTACAGCTTATCCAATTCGGGTCGTTCCCGGATCATGGGCTGCTGTAACCGACTCGAACGTGTGCGACGTGGCCGGCCCACGTTGTACCCGTTAGGTTTTTCCGAGCCGCACTATATATTGCCGTGCACTGCGTGCGCCGCGCCGCCACTGTAGTCTACTCCATCCCGAGCGCCGGCGTGCACCGGCGTTTGGGAGAGCAGGTCTCCGGAACCAGTCGCTCTTGTGATTCTGTATGGGAGATGGCGAATTAGTTTTTTGGGAAGCGCTCCGCGCGACTGCTCGCCGCTTCCATCACGGGTCGTCTACAAGGTGCTGCCGCGGATCGTCTCCGCATGCGTCGTCTTCTCCGACCCGTCTTCACCAACGTCATCGTCAACAACATCACCGCTGCTCTGGACACGGTGAACCTGTCTGCATCGGCTACTTCTTCTACAACCGTTCGGTATGTGTGGCGTATTCCGAACTGTTTTACTATGAATATGTTGGCGTATGTGTTGCTACTGTTCATGTTGATTAGTGCATCCAGTATGTTCGTATTTCACATGTTAATAGCCGCGGTTGTCATGTTTAATATTCTGAAATTAATCATGAAATTATTGCCTAATTATCCAATTATCCAACAAGATAGAGAATCGAGGAAGCGAGGCATGTCACTAGAAAGCAGGTCGTAGAGGAACTGAGTCACCGGGCAGGAATTCTCCGTTAATTAGGTCTCGGCTGCTACTTATATGCAGTTCCCATGTCAACATTAATCACGACGTGAATCTAATAGTCCCGGTTACTATCCATATGCAATTAGAAAAAATTCAATTGCCACTCATGTACTACTAAGAAAATATCGGACATTTCGGACAGGCCAACCACCGAGCGAAGAATGAGTGACACTGCTACGTCGTTGACAGGACAGAGATGCAATGGTGTTAGGTGTGGAAACGTGTTTGGTCATTCCTGTTAGAAGAATAGACCACTTCATCCTTTTTTTTTAAGCAACACGTATGCCCACATCTTTCTTCTGCATGGTCGTCTCCAATTAATATCCGGTTATAATCTATAGAGTAACACTCTTTTGTATTAAAGCGAAAAAAGATGAAGAACTCAACTGGATTTGTACGGAATAGCCGTAGTTTCTTAGCTTGAGATTTCTTAGTTTGAGCTTGCTCATGCATGGCAACTTAATGATACTATTTTGACTTGATGCACTTTGTAAAAGTGTGGTGGCCAACCGAGCAACTCGGTAGTCATCTTCTTGCCTTTTTGTTAGAGATTTTCTCAGAGAGGCTATGATTTATTAAAGCTGTTCAGAAGTAGAAAAAATTGGGCTATTATGAATGTGGTGGTTTTGTTTATTCGGTTTTGTTTCTGGTTTACTACCTTCCCTTTATTTCTTGTTTCAGCCTTCCAGGTTGCATTTTTATTTATTTTCACTGCTCTTTCATGTTTCTTTATTTCTCTTTTTCCTTCTCTTTTTCATTTTTATTTATTTTTTATTTTTCCTTCACAAATCCATGTATATTTTTTTGAAACACAAACAAATAAATCCCTTTATTTTTTATTTTTTTAATATGTCTGATTATTACTTTTTCTAACACGTCAACATTAGTTTTACGACATATGAACATGTTTTGGTTAGTCAAAAAATGCATAGCTTTTTTAAAAGTACATGAACATTAAGTTAGAGATACATGAAAGTGGCCTAAGCCTTCGACAACTGGTTTTGTTTTGATTTCTTTCGCTCGTGGGTCATGATCATCACTAGAGGATAGGAATACACATAGGACGATGAAGTCTTAAAATTGTTATTTAATATATGTGAACATTTTCCTTAAGTATATGAACAAAAAAACATACTCCCTCTGATCCAAAAAAAAATGTCGCAACTTTAAACTGAAGTTAGTTCAAACTGTGATACTTATTATTACTAGCAAAATGCCCGTGCGCTGCAACGGGAAGGATAAAATCTTCATCATCGGGATGTGAGTGGATTTTCGAGGTTGTACTTCTAGAAGCCAAAGTTGAGGCGATTTTTCGTACAACCAATTAATTTTCAGCTCGTATATGTTTCGCATGGCATACCCGAGTAGCTAATCAGGCTGCTCACATTTGTGCTCGTAGAGCTCCTTAAGTCGGAAAATAAATCGCATGGCACTGTTGGAGTCAAAGTTGATCTGATCATACTGGTACATCATGCTACTGGGCCGGCCATAAGAAATCTAACCGAACGCAACTTGGTGCACGAACCGATCAGCGAACGGATGCAGAACTCGCGTGATGGCAGGACAGGCAACAGCGGCGGCGCCGGCGCGGTCACGTAGATAGCATCGATCGTGGGCATCAATCTCGCCACCACGCGCGCCTTGACGCGGTCGTCGAAGTCTGGAATCGACCGCGCTGGCGGTAGGCCGGAGGCGGGAAGATGAGGACTGGAAGCGTCCCAGGCTCCGGCCGCCTGCTTCCTCTTCCCTTTTGTCGTGCAACAAGCATCCGCCGGCGCGTGCTCGACATGGACGTGCTGCTGTTTCTGCATGGCTGGCACGGGCCGGAAGCCGAAGGCGCAACCAATCGATTTTCTCGCGGCTCGTAGGCTGGTATGGTCAGGTTCGGATCGTAGGCTTTTGAACAGGAAGCGAATTTAGTTTGCTGTACGTCCCGGTTTGTTTAGTGATCGGTTTTGATCGAGCGTGCGTGCGTCGTACCATACCAGAACTGGATCGGAACTGGATTTGCTTGTTCTCTTGACGTACCGCCGCCAACCATCACCTTTAATGATATTATACAGTAGAGATTATTATGAATCGGATGAATCGGAGGTAGGATAACTTTTTCGAATTACATGGGCTGCGCTAATCGCGACCCATTAAGAAATCCATGAGACAGCGCTACCATGCAAAAAAAAAGGTGAGGTCCAGCGGGCCAATGGTCAGAACCGGACCCCTTGCACCTTGATACTGCGGCCTTTCTTGGAGCAACAGGCGGTGCTCATGGGAATGTGGCCAATGGCCTGGTAACACTTCTGTGTGCTCACGTAAATTTGCATTTTGCTCAACCAAAAAAAAAGTACATTTGAAATTTTGAATGCACAGAAAAGGCGCTGCTGGGCGACTGGAAACGTTACGAACTGGACTGGAGGCTGTAGCATCGGCGTGCGTTCATCACCTTTTCTCGTGTGTGGTGTGAGCAAGAGCAATGAGCTACTGATATTCCCAACCTGTTTGCGCTAGCTGGATATTCGTATCGTACGCAGGTGTCGAGTGCCATGGAAACGAAACGAAACGACCGATCAAGCAATGAACTACTCGCGTGGGCAAATTCAACAACAAATTACTCCAACTGCTGATAAGGAGTAGTAAAAATAGCGTGAAAGTTTCCTAGTAAGCTGTAACGACTGTAACTAATCATGCATCCAGCAGCTAGCTGCTAGAAGTATCTGTCGCAGGGCGCTCCCACGGATTCGCTGAGCAGGTTGCCGTCGGCGCCGACGAGCAGCTCGCAGTTGACGTGCATCCTCTGGCGGCCGGAGTGGAAGACGTTGACCCTGAACCGGATCGCCGTGGTGAGCTGCAGCCGCAGAGGGAGGCGGCCGGCGCGGAGGGCGGCGTCGAAGGCGGGCCAGGCGGGGTCGGTGGTCCTGGGCCCGACGACGTCGAGGACGCCGGCGATGGAGGTGGTGGTCATGTTGGGCTGGTACCAGTCGCCGACGAAGGCCGGGCCGGAGGCGACGAGCGCGTCGTAGAAGTCTAGGGAGGCCTGCGTGCCGCCCTCGTAGTAGATGCCGACCTTGCGGTTGGGGTTGAGGGCGGAGACGTTGAAGGCGACCTGCCCGCCTCCGGGAGGATGGAGAGGGAGGCGAGGGTGAAGCGGGGCCGGTGCGGGCGCAGGCTGAGCCAGGCGACGAAGAGGGCGACGCCGGCGACGAGGAGGACGGCGAGGACGATGGAGCAGAGGGTGTTGGCGAAGACGGCAACGCACCTGTCTCTGGTCCGGTGAGCGACCCGCCGGGCGCGTGCCGCTGTCGCGCTTTGGTGCTGTTGAGGCGGCGGCATTGCTCTCTGTACGTGCGTGCTGCTCTGAAGCTCATGAAATGGAAATAGTTTTCTATTTTACTGGTGATACATGATGAGCAATCTATCTGGGGTTACTGCCTGCGTGTTGGGTTTGGAGGAATCCATTCCATTCCCTAGAGCAGTTGCTGTATGCATGGATGCAAAGTAAAGCATAACACCCCAGCCCAGGGGATCGCAAGGAAGGAATAATTAAATAAAGAATTCTATGTGCCTGCCTTGCCTTCGAGTAGAACAAGAAGTCAAGAACAATAAAAAGGACATTGTACTATTATATAACAGAATTCAACTATGCATTCCTCTTGTGCCGCACATACATACATATTCATGGTAATCTCTTTCTTCTCTTCTGATTGTCCTTTTTCATTGATAACAACCACCACACTATTCCATGCATGTTCGTAAGACGAACCTTAGACTTTTTTCCATTTGAGCTGAAATAATTTAACACTTGGCTAAGTTTTAGAGTTTTATGGAATGAAGGTACTAAGGCGGTGACACCGTAGAAGTTGAGTGAAGCCTGTGTGGCACCCTCGTAGTAGATGCCGACTTTGCGGTTGGGGTTGCGGGCGGAGATGTTGAAGGCGACCTGCCCGCCTCCGGGGAGGATGGAGAGGGAGGAGAGGGTGAAGCCGGGCCAGTGCGGGCGCAGGCTGACCAAGTGGCGAAGAGGGCGACGCCGGTGACGAGGAGGACGGCCACTGCTACGGAGGTCCTCCGGCGCGCGACAGACGATTTGCTCTATGGTGTCACCGCCTTAGTCCCTCTTCCCGATCCTCTGTAGAGGCCCTGCGTGGTCTTATTACTCATTGCTCTACTTGAGTTGTACTGGTTATTGTAATCCTCTCCCCTCCCCCCTGGTCCTCTCGGTCTCGAGTGCTTTGTACGTGTAACACTGCCATTTGTGGCCGCTTCGAGTTATATCACACACGGTGAGGAAAACTCATACCCCCTTTATTATCGAAAAAAGGTAGTATTGCTTTGGTGTGAACCCATGGAGTCTGAGAAACTTTTCCTTGTTGTGTTAGGGTTAGTCCACCTTTGGAATTTTAGCCGATAATTTTGTAGGGGAGTGCGAGTTTGACTTGGGCATGATGAGGAAAGACGAGTTCCAACTCGAGTGTTCTGGAGGAGTGTGAGTTTTACTCGAGCACATTAAGAGGAGATGAAACTTTTTCAGAGCAACTCAATGGACACGGGGCAAAACTCTCTTCGGCAACAGAAAACAGACCCTTCGGCATAGCGCTATCACCGATTTGAAGGCTCATCGAGACCAGAGTTTAAATCATTTCAGATGTGACCACTGTCACCAACCGAGATCTCCAGCTCATCGTTACTTATGTAGCCTCATCGGTAATGAGGAACTATGGATCTTTTATCGCCTCATGTGTGCATTTTTTATAAACGCCATTCTTTCACATATCAATACAATTTTCTAGAAAGGAATATACCTAGAACACCCATCACACAAACAACCAAGCACTCCCAATAGCACCTATTGGGAGCGGCCGGTGGGGCGAGTCGCTCCCAATAGCGCGACAACGTGTGCCGATATTCCCAATAACACTTGTCCGGCACCATTGTCGGACGCTTTATTGGACACACCGGTGGAGATGCTCTAACAACATGATAGCTAGTTTTGAAGAGCTAGTCGAAATGTATTTGGCAGTGCAAACATATCACTATTCATGATAACTGTTTAGAATAAATCACTTGAATTTTCAAGTTTACTAATTAATTCAATAATGTCACCACGGTGAAAGATCATGCATGTCCTCCATCACTAGTAGAAAACGGCTCATCACTCCCTGGTCCAGAGGGCCTTTAGTCCCGGTTTTCCAACCGGGACTAAACTTTCGGGACTAGGGGGGGGGGGGGGGGGGGTGGCTTTAGTCCGGTTGTCCACGAACCGCGACTAATGTGCATCCACGTGGCCACGGCGGGGCCGGGACTAAAGATTTCTGATTTTTGTTTTCTATTTATTTATTTTTTAGGGGTTTCGATTTTTTGTTTTCCATTTAATTCTTTTTTATGAAGATCACGTTGCGCAAAAAACAAGTCATATACATAAAGTTTACACTACATCGAGATCACGTTTGATGCATATATACATACGCACACAAGTTAATTTAATGAAATTCTCACGTCGAGATCAAGTCAATTACATTAGAGGCATAATATAATTACTAGGGTGATAAAATTCTCCGGTTTTCTTCAGGACCGCCGAGTTCAAAAATTCCACCATTTCCTCTTGAATTGCTTTTTGGCGCTTCGTTGTTATGAGCTGGTCCCGCATTCTTTCCATCTACATCAATATGAATATGTGAGTTTTGTGTAATATATATGAAATCATCATAAAATAAATTATGAATGAAACTCAACACAATATGTTAATAAAAAATTGCGAATAGTGTACACGTACTTCAGCTGTTCTGGTTTCTCTATTCCGCTCAGTGACAAAAGAGCGTATGTACTCGCAAACGTAGTATGCTGATGCATGTAAAATGCATACATGAACTTTGCATTATTTTTACTTATATTCTAGTCATATTTGCATCATATAAGGGTTATATCACTGTTTTATAATGATTTTGGAAATATTTGATATGTTTCCTATTTTTTATGGAATTAACCCTGCGCAGGCAGAAAACCCTATTTCTATATTTTAATGTTTCAGGGACCCAAACGACGTCCAAATGACCTAAAAATTTACGAGCATCAGTTTTTGGAAGGAACGAAGCGTGGGAGCAAAAGAAGCAAACAAGCGAATGCCCGAGGGCCCAGATGAGTGGGCCCACGCAGCCCAAGTACCTGGCCGCGTGGGACCCCCCCCTTTTGGCCCTCGGAGCTCCGTTGCCGTCGATCTTTCCTCCACCGACTCCGTTTTGACCTAAAAACGCCTATAAAAATAGTCCCCCGACGTTCTCTGGAAGGAGCGCCGCAGAAACACAGAAACACCGAAACAGAGACCTGGAGTTGCAGATCGGAGGGGGAAAACTCCGGCGGGCGCTGCCGGCGTGGTCTCCATCTTCTCCAACGACTTCACCGTCTCCATGATGAAGAGGGAGTAGTCCACCTCTGGACTATGGGTTTGTGGAAGTAACTTATGTATCTCTCTCTCTTGAGCTTCACTAATTAGTACCGTATGAGCTGCTGAACATGATTACGGTCATCTATGTAATACCTATGTGGTGGATCTTTTTATGAGTTAATATGCTTGGGGAGATTGCACCTACGTGAGCATCATCTTATCCATCTTTACCTTCAAAGCAATTTATCTTGTTTTGTATTGTCTTGCATATTTATTTTCAGTTTTGCATAAAAAATTAAAAAAACACATAAAAACTTGCATAATGGAAAAGAGAACCTTCTGGCCATTTAGTGTTAAGAACTTTCCTCAAGATATGAATATCCCTGTTGAGAAATGTGAGGTAGATCCTAATATCATGAAAGCAATTTATGAATACCGTTTTTATGGGAAACCAAAAGAAGATCCCATACCTCATCTTAAGAAGTTTAATGAAAGGTGCAAAATGTTAAATTTGAGCCATGCTAATATTAAAATTAAGCTTTTTCCTTACTCCCTAGGTGGAAAAGCCTTAGATTGGATATTGAGATGGCCACCTGGAAATTTTAGCACTTGGTTTAATTTAAAAGCTGCATTCATTGAAAGATTTTGTTCCACTGAAAAGGTTTGTAATCTTAGACAAATAATTATCACCTTTAAACAAGAAGAGGATGAACCTCTAGTGAAAACATGGGAAAGATTTAGAGGTATAGCTTTTGGAATGGAACATGGTCTTAGGGATTGGATGCTCATGCATGTGTTTTATAGAGGATTGTCTGAAACCTCTAAAGTCTTTTTGGATAATGAATGTGAGGATTCTTTTATGAATACTGCTGCTACTGACACTCACTATCTACTTGATGGCTTGCTTTTGGAAGTAAGAATTAAAGAAAGTTTAGAAAAAGCCCAAGTACCTGAAGATGTGTTTGATGACCGTTATGAAATATTTAACCTATATAATAGGGAAAAGAAAGTTGAAGAAGTTAAAATGCTTAGTG
Source organism: Poa pratensis (assembly GCA_947311845.1). Lineage (NCBI taxonomy): Eukaryota > Viridiplantae > Streptophyta > Magnoliopsida > Poales > Poaceae > Poa > Poa pratensis. Next base: position 5,973,872 of record CAMZMU010000054.1, read on the forward strand.
AAGTAAAGGACCATTGCTTGACTTAGAGAATTGTAGCTTGCATGAATTAATATCTATCTTACAAAAATTTGCAAGTGATCCTTCCATCAACTCTAACCAAGCAGGTTTTGGTTCTTATATTGCTAATCATGTGTTAAAAGAAAAGATTGCTAGGTACAACCAAGAGGCTATGATACCACCTAAGCTTGGGGATATGGATTCCCAAAGTCCTAGTAACCATTGGAAAAGAGACACACCATGCTATACTTGATCTAGGATCTAGTGTCTCTGTTTTATCTAAAGAACTATATGAAGTACTTGAATTGAAAAATCTTGAAAAATGCTCTATTGAACTTGCACTTGCTGATGATTCCATTAAACATGCTTTAGGAAAAGTAAGTGATGTTATGGTAGAGTTACATATGACATTTGTGCCTGTTGATTTTCTAATCATGGATATGGGGAATAAAACCTCTAGTCCAATTATTCTTGGAAGACCTTTTCTTCGTACTACAGGTGCTATCATTGATTCAAAAGAAGGGAATGTGAAGTTTCAGTTTCCACACAAGAAGTGCATGGAACACTTCCCAAGGAAGAGGGCACATCATTCAAGCTCCCTCATGAGCTTCGTCCACAATAAACATCAAGTAAGAAGCCTAGCTATATGGCTATAAAGAAAGCGCTTTACGGGAGGCAACCCGGTTGTTTTTATTTGTGATTTTCTTTGTGTCCTCTTGCTGTAACAAGAGACTTAGTGTTTAGTTTAGTTTCTGGAATTTTTAATAAAGTGCCAAGTTTTACTCATTTTGGTTGAAAAGTTGCTTATAGCGTTCGGAGATTTTATTCCTGCACGAATCTGTGCACGGTATGATTTTTAATTCTTATTCTGTAACTCCGAATGAGCTCATATTTAACTGTAGTGCAACTTTTCATCCTCTGTATGCATGAATTTTTTCGGAATTTTCGACAAAGTTAAGTAGGGTAGAAAAATACGTTTTCTGCTGCTGTTTTTCTGGACAGATTCTGTCCCATTTTGTTTGATGCATGCTTAGAACTTTTAACTTGAATCTTTTTGATCCAATTGAGTTTATGAGTAGGCATACAACATTATACACTTTCTGGACATTCATATGAATTTTTGTCTAAGGATTATATGCAGCAAGAAATCTATTTGTTTATCACTACTAATGCACCCCACAGAAAAAGAAATGGGAGAAACGGTGTTTTGAAGTTTTTTCACAGGGATTAGAGGAGATGCACCAAGAGCTATCCAAGGATGGTGAAGACCATAAGCTTGGGGATGTGAAGACAACCCCACTGGACCTACACACTCTCGGTTTGCACACGTCTAACTTCTGTTTTTCGATCGAAACACTTTATCGCATAAACTTGGAGCGTCTTTTTGTTTGTTTAGGTTTGATTTTTATTTTGTGAGACCACCACACTATCATTTATATATGAGAGAGCTACTGGAAATTTGGGTTGAATTATGTTGGATGCTATTATAAGATTGGGAAAAGGGATGTTGAGTTAATTTTAAAAGATACATATAATTGCATGATTCATGAGCTTGTTAATGAGTAATAATTTGCAATATTTTATCAAGAGCTATCTTTTATTCATGTTTTGATGCTAAATGTTATTTACTTGTTTAACATGGATTAGTTAGTTCTATGGACACTCATGCATGCATTTAGATGGTCAACTTTCTCCCTCTTGCTAGCCCAAAAATTCCAACAAGCAAAAACTTGTTTCCAACACCTTCAACCAAAGTTTTTCCAGTGAGTCCACCATATCTACCTATTAGCTTTATGCTATTCCGAGTATGTTTATCATGATATTTGTGTTATCTATACCTCTGAATGAAAATGCTTATGTTGTTGATTGTTGTGGGAAAAGTTGGTTATAGAGCTCTCTCGAACTTGATGCACACTTTACTTTCATTGCATAAATAAAATATGACCCATTGTGATTAAAATTATGATGTTGTGGCTTGACAAATGTCTTTGGTTGAGAGTTAGCTCATATGTGCTGTCACATGGCAAGCTTTCAACATTGCACTTCATCTCATTTAGTTGATATCATGTACTTTTGTTTATGGATGCTTACCATGGGTGAAATAAATGTGGAAATGAAGTGAGTTTAAATGAGTTTGTATAAATGGTTAGAGAGACGCCTGGGCCGCTAATCTAAGCCATGCATCATTCATGGTGGAAATTTACTTACATGCTATGGTGAACCTTCTGTGATACACCTTACAATAAAAAGCTATCTAATGGTAAATAAAAAGGGTGTTGAGATTGTTCATTGTGTTTGTTTGTCTTGTCATTTTGATATGGGCTTGTTCCATATCCTGGGACAAGAGGTACCCCAGTTGACGCTCTTAATGATACTATTATTACTTACAATGATATTTAACTTGAACTTGCTTTGTTTCCAAGTTGAGTAACACATGGAGTAGGTACTTGTATTCAAGGGGCATGAGACTTTCAACCTGTACTTTGTCAAGCACACTACTCGTATTTGCTTTCACTTTAAACTTAATCATTCAAGATGCTATGATAGGGGAATGAGAGCTTGACACCAAGGATTACCATTTACAATCATTAACTTAAGTAGAGAAGTTCAGAAGTTAGATGAAATTTATTCATGCTTTACCTCTACTCATATATATATCTTTCCAAAGTGTCCACCTTTTATATTCAGATTTTCATCAATACTCTATGACCATTGTAGGATGTTCTTACTTTTATTATGCATACATGTGGTCCATAGTACTTCTTCTCTTATGTTACACTTTGTGAATTATCATTGAACATCCTTGCATTGAATACTTGATATCACTTCATAAACTATCTTGCATATTGCTACTCCTTTTAAGAATGAATCATTTGACTCTATGTAGCAATAGTAATCATCTTTGATATCCATTGATAGTATTAAATTGCAAAGTCCATGTTAGTTTTATCACCTTCATACTCGAGGACGAGTATAGGTTAAGCTTGGGGATGTTGATGCATGTAAAATGCATACATGAACTTTGCATTATTTTACTTATATTCCAGTCATATTTGCATCATATAAGGGTTATATCACTGTTTTATAATGATTTTGGGAATATTTGATATGTTTCCTATTTTTATGGAATTAACCCTGCGCAGGCAGAAAACCCTATTTCTATATTTTAATGTTTCAGGGACCCAAACGACGTCCAAATGACCTGGAAATTTACGAGCATCAGTTTTTGGAAGGAACAAGCTGGGAGCGAAGGAAGCAAACAAGCGGAGGCCCGAGGGCCAGATGAGTGGGCCCACGCGGCCCAGTACCTGGCCGCGTGGGACCCCCCTTGGCCTCGGAGCTCCGTTGCCGTCGATCTTTCCTCCACCGACTCCGTTTTGACCTAAAACGCCTATAAAAATAGTCCCCCGACGTTCTCTGGAAGGAGCGCCGCAGAAACACAGAAACACCGAAACAGAGACCTGGAGTTGCAGATTGGAGGGGGAAAACTCCGGCGGGGCGCTGCCGGCGTGGTCTCCATCTTCTCCAACGACTTCTCCACCGTCTCCATGATGAAGAGGGAGTAGTCCACCTCTGGACTATGGGTTTGTGGAAGTAACTTATGTATCTCTCTCTCTTGAGCTTCACTAATTAGTACCGTATGAGCTGCTGAACATGATTACGGTCATCTATGTAATACCTTTGTGGTGGATCTTTTTATGAGTTAATATATGTTTGAGATTGCAATGGTTTTGTTTCAGTTATGAAAGTAGATGCATATTATGTACCCCGTTCTTATTTACTTGTCATGATCAAGCATGTTTATGAGAGCGTGTGAGGGGGAACGTGTGCATTAGTTGGAGTAACGGGGGGTGGCTAGTGCAGTGAACGTGAGAGAAAGTTCTGCGATCCACTTGGGTATCTTACCTTACTTTGTTGCCTCACTAGGGATAAAAAGAAATACCATGCTACCGGAGATGTGGGTGTGACCATTGCCACTACTCCATGACTAGATCTAGCATGTTCTTATTTTAACTTCATGTCATGATACTTATTGCTATACTCTGAGTTATCTTAATTACTGAGGTGTTATGATTTAGTTCGCATCTTGGTGGAGTATAAGAGAGACTAATAACCAAAAGGTCTCTATGTTAGGACGTGATGCCCATATAATTATAACTTGTCATTAAACTGTTGTGTTGCAATCTCATATGTCAACTCTAGTGTTCCATTGTCTACCACTTTATTAAAGAGAGAGTGCATTTGTGAAACCATGAACCCCGGTCCATTTTTAATCATAAGAAACACCTTTCCAACACTTTTACCACTTTTCCATTTTCTGCCATTTAAAAATCCGAAAATACAAAAACACTTTTACATCTTGCATTCATCATATAAAACCCAAAAATATCATTTATCATTGCTACCACCATCCTTGCATATTATCTTGATATCATTCTCACACCTTGTGCTTGACAACCACTAGGTGAGGTTGAGGACCAAAACATTTACTTTGTTTTGTAGGTAACCAAAAGAAGGATAGGAAAGATAAATCTTCACTACTGATTCCCCGAGAGTTCGATATTAAACCCTCGAGTCACCCCTCGTGGTGAACACACGTCTTCCACTTACTACACACTCTGCACTTGGAGTCTCAACCTAACCCATTTACTTTTCACGCAGGTAACTACGTGAAGGGCCATCAAGAGTGCTTTCTGGCGCCGTTGCAGGGGAAGATACGAAGCTTCCTGCAGAATATTTTTCCCGTCAACTACACGCCATCATATGCACATAAATTAGTCCCTTGTGGCTGCCTCAGACACCACTTTACAAAGAATAGAATTTAATCAAAATAATAATCAAGCATGATAATGGTATTGAAACTAGAATTAAAGAGTTGCGCGGACATATATATAATACTACTTACCTTGCTTTCATAAAAATACAGCTTCGGTTTCCATTCCCCTGAAACCTTCACAATGAACTGTTCCCAAACCCTGCCCGGCAAAAGAAAATATTTAAAGGAGTTATTAATTACTTGATATCGGAAAATGAATGAAAGAGGTCGATATAGAGCGATAATGATTGAAATTACCTCTGAAGCATTTCTTGCAAGTCGAGGTACTTGTCCATATCTTTCCTTAACGAGTCCAAGACTTGAACGACTGCTTGGTCAACTCTAATGACTAGCAGAATCCAGTGGAAACTGCGCACGTTTATATGTCCATGACTCATCGATTACACTAGACATCGAGTAAGCAAAACAGAATGTGTAGAAGGTACAAGAACACTCACTTGTAGTTGTAAGAAAAAAGTATTTCTCCAAAGGTATTTTGTTTCATTAAAAACCGGAGCAAGTTGTTCTCTGTGTCCCCGGGATGGTACTTTACGGTAACTTCATGAATGTAATATGGGTCAATGAACCTAGTGCCATAGATACGGCGTTCTCTGCATTCGACAATCTTCATTCTGCATAATAGCGCACAAAAGAATATAGTGAGATAATTATAGGCAATGAACGAGCTGAGCTAGAGACTTAATTAAATTGCAGAAATAAATCACTTACAAACAATAGCAACTGACGAGGGCTTTGTCGAGGGCGTCTTGATTGAATAGCTGAAAATTTCCAGAAAACGGCCTTTGCGGCTTCATCCATAAAGTAATGCTCTTTCCTATATTTCACCCAGAAGACATCATGCTCGGCCTTTGCGGCTTTCTCGTACAACTGATGCAATTGGCGCAATTGTGTTGTAAGAGACTCGACCTGCTCAGGTCTAACCAGGGACCTCCCGTAGACATATGTCCATGCATACTGATACTCTATGGGGTTGTCTATGCGAAAAGTGTCGTGGTGTACTTCCTTATTGGGCATCACCTTGAGCGGGGGGATCGACTGATTTGCCTATTCTCCGAGCTGGGCCACTTGTCTCCCGATTTTGCCGTACGCATCTGCTCCCTCTTTAGGCGATATGCCGCCTCCTTCTCCTGCTTCTCTTCACTAATTGTCTTCTTAAGAACACGATCATAGTCATCTGGCAATTTAGGCGGCTGTGGCGGTCCACTCGACAGATTTTTCAAACATCTCGCATATTTTCCGGTTGTATTATCTCCTTTGGCGGGGGCTGTTTCGGTCCTAATTATCTTCTCACATCGGCACGCACCACCGCGTCGGTTTCCTCTGGAGTCAAGTCGTAAGGTCTCTTTGGAAGAGGCTTTAGCAACTCGCGTTCCTCTCGAGTTTCCTTATTTTCACGTCTCCTCTGTGTATATGTCGACGGGTAGTTTAGTTTTCGCTTAGCAGTGCGCACAATCGACGGACAGGACGTTGCGGGCGATGGACTCGCGCTGGGCTCCCAACCGGCGTCGGGGATGGATCTTGAGGTAGGGGGATGGCTCTTGAGGTGGGGGACTGCTACTCGGAGGAGTCGGTGGCCTTGGCGCCAAGTTTGGAAACACGATGTGTTTCTTCTTCCAGAGAACGATGGCCTTCTTGGCTTCTCCCAGTGTCTTCTCGTCGTCACCTCCAGGAATGTCAAGATTCAGATTAGCATATAACGGCACAACTTCATCCACCCCGACACGAGCATAGCCAGCTGGAATCCCGCCGAGATGGTAGCTTGCTCCAGATTGATTTGGTAAAGCATAGTCGACCGCCACCTTGAAGGACATGTTCTTCATTGCCATATGTAGCTCACAGTCTGTCTTCTCCGTGATATCATCCACGGGGTAGTGAGCCGCCGGCAGTTCTAGTTCAGAATGTTCTAGCTGCGTGGAACCCACGCTGCTTTTCCGCTGATCAGATGGGGCGGCTTCGACTTCAGGACCTACTAGCTGCTGCTAAGATGCCCTTTGCTGACTAATTGAGTCTAGTTGGTCCTGCTGCTGCTGCTGCACCTTGCGTTCCAATGCCGATAACCGGTCTGAATCTTGCTTCTTCTTTCTCTGACGGCTTCTATAAGTATCAGCGTCTTCCGGAAAACCTTGCTTCCATGAAACTCCGGGTCCATAGCCTCGTACTCGTCCAACTTTTTCAGGATTCCCGAGTGCGAGTGACAGCTCGTCTTTCTCTCTGTCGACCACGTACACTCCTCTTCGAACTTTATCTATTGCGTCCACAAGTTCTTTGGTTTTATACTCAATTTTTTCCTTCCATCTTCCCTGAGCAATAATCAGCCCTGTCACTGGGTCCAACCCTGCCCCATGCGCGAACAACCAAAACTTGGACCTCTCGGGCCAGTCCGCTGTCTGTGAAATGATCCCTTGATCAACCAGTTTTGCTTCAAAGACTTCCCACTTAGGCACGGCAGTCTTATAGCCACCTGGCCCCAAAGTATGGTGATATTCCTTCTTCTCAGCATTTGCCTTATTTGTTTTCGATCGGGCCACAGCAGCCGCCGATTTTCTTTGTTGCACAAATGTGGGCCACTGCTGTTGTATCTTCACTAGTGGTCCAGTGAATTACGGATCTTGTTCCTCCGCCTCTACATAAGCTTTCCATAAGTTTTTCTTCTAGGTCCGGAATTGTTCGGCCATCTTCATAAGAGTCCACTGCTTGACTTTCTTCTTCAACGGCTCGGGTAGACCTGGCGGTAGGTTGACCTTTGTCAAGAGCGTGTCCCAAAGCAAATCTTTTCTTCTGTCGTCGACATAAGTAGTTGCCTTGTTGTCGTCCTTCGGCTTATGCCATTCTTCAAGGATGATCGGGACCAAGTCCCTAACAAGAACTTCACATTGATTTATAAATTTACGGCGGCACTCTAAGGGTTCTAGCTGTTCGCCACCATCACCAACTCTGTCGATCGATATCCTTACACCTTCCTTCAACGGCTTCGTCGGGCCTCGTTTCGACCCTGCTTTCAACCCTTTCGGCCCTTTAGCAGCAGATGATTTGCTCGATCCGGATGGCTAAAAGAAAAATGATTCGTTAATAACTGCAATACAACTCAAATAATGCATCTAGTGATCGATCAATAAAGGCTTAATATACCTTGCCGGAGTTTGTTAAGGGCACTTCCTCCTCTCTGCAAATTTCTTTTTGCTCAACTCCCTCACCGGAGTCGTTCAGAAATTGTGAGCTGTAATCTTCTCCAATTACCACATCTTCTTCACCGACATCTTCTCCAGGCGCGTTTGCACGTCCTGCTATAATCTGATACATTCGTAGTTCACGCTCCTCGTATCTGGCGGCGACGTCCGGACAATTTGGATCCATTGGCTCTTCACGCTCCTCGTCTCTGTCGGGGGCGTCCGGATAATTTGGATCCATAGCTCAATGTCCCTGCAATCAATTTTGTAACAAGAATATGAATCTTAGCAAATATGAATTCAAAGTAGCTAGGGAACATTGATCAAATAATTCAAAGTAGGTTACATAGCTCGGGTCTATTTTTATTTAACCCTAATACATCACGAATAATATCACTAATAGATCTCCTCTCCCATACATGAACCTCTCAAACTAACTTCGACCGGGTCCTGAGCCGCGGGGTGCTGAGCCGCGGGCGCTGCGCATCCAAAGACAAGGAACCCTCACAGGGTCATAGCTCACGTGGGAGGAACCCTCTGAAGAAACGACCAGCTATTGCTATACTGCCTATCCAACAAATACATGTAGCGACGGACGTGCTCGTCCTCCTCCCTGATACGGCGACGTACCACCTCCTCGGGGGCCGGCTCCCTCTGCACCGAGCGTGGCCCACGCGACTGCCACCAAAGAAGATCCGGGTCGACGATGTCACCCAGATTTCTCACCAAGCTACGCGTCCCGGAAGGTTGAAAGAGCATAATTTGCTCTTACTCATATTTTGGTGATGTTGACAATACAACATGTGCCCCTAACTCCTTGTCTAAGTGTGATCAGTTTTATGCAATCATCTCCGGTGATCTCGCATCGAGAAAAGGAAGAGAAAGAGTATTCTTTGGCTTCGGGCGGTAGTACCGCCCCTTCGGGCGGTAGTACCGCTGGGTCCACTGTGACAAAAGACAGGCGGCAGTACCGCTCGTGGTACCACCCAAAGGGGTTCTGGTGCCCATGTGCGGCACTACCAGCGGTACTACGGGCGGTAGTACCCCTGGCTCAGGAGGGTCAGCGCTGGTGGTTGACCAGCTCAGCGGCAGTACCGCTCGCGGTACCGCCGGACGGAGGTTCGGAAGGCCATGTGCGGTACTACCGGCACTACGGGCGGTAGTACCTCTCATGAGGATTCAAGGCGCAGTCAGCGCGCGCTGGTTTGACTGCGGCGCAGAAGACGCCAACGGTAGTACCGCCCGGTGCAGCGGTACTACCGCTGGCTCGGGAAAAAGGGCTCAACGGCCAGATTTTTGGGGAGGGCTATTTAATGCCCTCCACCTACCTCCAGCTTGGTAGCTTGACCAAACTTGAAGACTCCATTATTGCAAGCTCAAGAATCACTAGATCTCCCAATCCCTCCACCCAAACTCGTTGATACTTGGAGGATTGAAGGAGAAGGCCCGGATCTACATCTTCACTAAGCCGTTCTTCATTTCCCCCTCATTTACTTGAGGCCCCCTTGGCTAGGATTTCCATTAGGAAAACCTAGCTTCTTGTTGTACTCACTTGTTGTCTTTGTGACAGATTTGTAGCTGTTAGGGAGCCCCCAATCCTCTTGTGGGTTGTGCCGCGGATCGTTGTTGTAAGGGCTCCAGATTCCGCCTTGAAGGATTCCGATAGTGGAAGGTGAACCAAACCTTTGTGGTGCGGTTCATCGGAGAAGAAGGCGACGCATTTGTGGCGGTTGAGTTTTGACCTTCGTGGTAGCTCACACCTCTCCAACGAGACGTACTCCCCTAAAAAGGAGGAACTCGGGATTACAGCCGTGTCTCCGCGTGCTTTCACTTCGGTTAATTCTATCCTTGTTTACCGTCTTTACTTACTGTACCTTGCTTAGTTGCTAGCTTGTCATATAGGTAAATTCACCATAGTTGCATATCTAGAGAATTTACCTTTTGTGTCAAGCCTAAATTTAAAAAGTACTAAAATTGAAGTAGCACCTATTCACCCCCCTCTAGGTGTCATACGATCCTTTCAATTGGTATCATAGCCTCGGCTCTCTTGTTGGGCTTAACCGCCTAAGAGAAGTATGACACAAAGTGAGGGTGGTCCCGTGGATGACCAAGCCACTACGGCATCCATGGCCGATCTCAAATTGATGGAGACATCTTTGAAATCGTCCATGGATACCCAATTTGCCGAGATGCGTGACTTGATTAAGCAACTCGCAAGTGGTAAGGTTCCTAAGGAGACCACCCCACTAGAGGACTCCGCTACCACCCATGACGGTGATACCGAGGAGGAAAAAGAGAAAAAGAAAGGGGTTGAAGATAAAGAAACCGACCCTAAGAAATCTTCCACATCTACCACCACTCCCGAAGGTGGGAAGCCGGAGTACCATGCGGACAACCTTCCTCCCGATGATCTTGAACAAGCCCTCCATGGTCACATAGCTCTTGCAACAAGGACTTTTTGGCGTGACTCGGCCAAGGCAAAGGTTCAAGTTGATCATGCAAACAATCCAAGCGGGAAGAAGAAGTTTGCTAATAGGATAAAGACTTGCTACAATTTTCATAACAAGCATCACTTCATCAAAGATTGTCCATATGAGAATAGAGAGCAAAACGGTGGAAGGCTTGTCCTCAAGGGCCAATCAAACATGATACAAAAGAAGCCTTTTGTCAAGAGGAAGTCATTCTTCAAGAAAGCACCAAGAATTGTGTTGATGACTCAAGAAGAGTATCCTTCCGAGGATTCCGAAGAAGAAGAATAACCCACTCGTGAGGTGGCCGCTTTGGCCATTGTATCAACTCCACCTCCTTCTCTCTTCGAATCCCCCAATGAGAACCTCTCCATCAACACCGCTCGTTGCCTCATGGCTCACGTCACCGAGGTATCATCTTCTACTCCCAAGACTATGCATGAAATAGATGATAAAACTAGTCTTGTGATTAAGAAAGAACTTGTTGCTTCCGATACTATTGTGGCTAACTTGCAAGGTGAAATTAAGTCATATGTTGAGTCTCTCTTGAGACAACTTGATGCGGCCGAAGAAATCCTTGATGACAAGGGAAAGATTGAGAGAGAGGATGCTCTCACCATTGCATCCTTGAATGCCTCTCTTCAAGAAGAGAGTGAATATAGAACTTCGCTTGAGGAAAGAATTGAGTCTCTTGATGACAAAAATGATGAAATAATTGCTAAAATCATTAAAGATAGAGACCATGTCTTTGCTAAATATAAAGTGATTAAAAAGGAGAAAGCCAAGTTTGTGGTTGCTAATGCTAGACTCCTTGAGGATGTGGAGAAACTTAACAAGGCTCACAAGGCCTTGGAAAGTACCCACTTGATGTCTACGCACGCTTCTATTCTTGTAGACAGTGTTGGTGGGCCTCAAAGTGCAGAGGTTTGTAGAACAGTAGCAAGTTTCCCTCAAGTGAATCACCCAAGGTTTATCGAACTCAGTGAGGTAGAGGTCAAAGATATCCCTCTCAAGCAACCCTGCAATTAAGATACAAGAAGTCTCTTGTGTCCCCAACACACCCAATACACTTGTCAGGTGTATAGGTGCACTAGTTCGGCGAAGAGATATTAAAATACAAGTAATATGGATGATTATAAGTGGTAATTGCAATCTGAAATAAAAATGGCAGCAAGCAAACATGTAGCAGAACTGGTTGTAAACGTTGTTTCAATGCTTAGAAACAAGACCTAGAGATCATACTTTCACTAGTGGACACTCTCAACAATAATAATATAAATACTTGCTTAATATGATCAATTATATCTCTAGGGGATTTTGTGACTCGATGCGTGGATTGGGAAATCAAAGTTGACTTGCGGGTTAGTAAGGGGTAAGCTGAGAATCATGTTCACCTTTTTAGTTGACGCAAAATTTGTATACATAGCCGACTATCTCGATCGTTTATGTCGATCGGTTTCCATTTGAATGTATTTTAGAGATAATTGCACTACTTTGTATCGAGTATTTGTGCACTTATGTCAGCTTGTAGCAGATTTTTCATTTGAGTAAATTTTACCTTCTTACTACCTACTAGCAACTGTGATCTTGTGATAGCTTTTACCATGTTTGAATGTATTTTTGCCAGATTTTGGCTCCTAATTAGCTACCAAATCATGCTGATATGTCGGTTCAATATGTCAGTATGGCGAAAATAATAGAACGGGACAAAAACCATCACAAGATAACAACTAAGTTAGGGGTAAATTTTTTTACCGGAACTCACAAGTATAATATATGTAGAAAATGGAACCATGTCAAAAAATTGAACAAACCCCTTTCAATATTTTACCGCGCATTGGAATAAAGCTTATCAAATTAGACGGACTGAAAATTCGACCTAGATTGTTCCCAAGAAATTGGATTTACATTACAAAAATGTTGAGATGAATGGAGGGAGTGATTAACCGTGGCATATAAATGAACTAAGTTGACATTGGTCTGTCTTTTTCCTCTGACGTTAGTTCACAGAATCGATTCTGTCCAAACATTATTATACCGGCCAATACGTACCATCTAAAGTGTCAACCCTGACGTCCACATCGCAAATTGCTGATTTATATCAGAATCAGGTTGGTAGCTCCCTGTTTATCCCAAATCACAGGTCAGACAGGGTATGTGTCGACGTCGAACACCGACCTCGACGAATCAATCACAGCATGGGGACAAATTAACTTCTCCATCCAGTAATTTATCAGTTTAATGTGTACTTAGTTTCATTAACACAACTTGATCAACGGTTACCCATCAGTGTGCAGTTTATGTGACATGCACAAAGCTGATTTCATTTGATTCGTATTCAAAACTATATATCTATGGATATGATTTTGTACCACATAAACCAAACTGATCAGAGTATGTTCTGAATAAAAACTGATAACAGGATAAAAGCAAGTTCTTCAAACAGAACAGGATAAGAGAAGCTAATGATGCGGTATAGACATACAGCCAGTTCAAGAAGCCCACAACATTGCCTAGATCCAAAGAGCAAGTCTTCAAGACTATCAGAATAACAAGACCATACTTCATCATTTTATCACCCAAAAATGTAACAGCAATCAACAGTCCCTCCTACAGCAGAACTTTTATCTTAAGAACTGCGACAAAAAGCTACGGAGCAATAATAGTTACATCATTCAACTTTTGAATGCCAAACTAGTAGTACAAGAATAGACGCCTATATTAGGTATCTGCTCAGCCAGCATCACCGTGCTGGCGATTTCAGTTTTCAGGACCCCTCCAGTTTATTCGCTCGAAATGACAATAGCTACACATGCTCAAAAAATTGGATAGATGTCTAGTCGAAGTCATATCTTGGTACTATATCAGTTCGTGCCAGATACATTCTTCACCACCAGACACGAGTTACAGAGGCAAAAAATAACTGCTGCTACACGGTTCATGTGCTCAGAATTTGTTTGTCAGTTATTACTACTCTTCAGATTCGCCTCTAGCTTTAGCCCGCCTTTCAAGTTCTGCAATCTTCTTCTCAAGATCTACGACACGCTCTTTTAACTCAGCCTTAGACTGCTCAGACCCCTCGGGTGACCCCTCGATTGCACTGGGTGACCCCTCGACTGCTGGCAATGACTTGGGTCCCTCAAAAAGTTTGAAGGTCGACACTGGAGCATGTTCAGTGTGCGGTACTACGGCAGGAAGATTCAAGAAATACCTTACAGCTGTCTTCCGGAGAGCTGAGATACAAAATGAATGTAAGGTATACACATTAGCAAATGAGGAAGGAGACAAAAAGAAGGCCTGGACATGTGAGATCTCAAGTCGGCAGATGACTTACCGAAACCATACCCAAGAGAGAACAAGTTCGCCGTCACCCAGTAACAGAAAATTGCCTGCAGAAGAAAAGAGAGGATTTATGGCAGTGAGGAAGAAAAGAGACGATGTACGTCAGTGCAAGAGATAAGAGAAGATTTGTGGCAGTGCAGAAGAAAAGAGAAGATACATGTCAGTGCAGAAGATTAATGGTAGCAGTATTTTAATGTTAGTGCTGCAAACAGAAAAACTTCGCTATTTGTTTGACATATGAAAAGGTGGATAAAACATGCCATCCACAAAAGTACATACTATCTATTAGGGCAAGAATGAAATCATTGGCACCATATATTTATTTATTCGGATGGATGCCACGTATTTCTTGCCAAAGTGAGCAAAGTGATGATTTCTAGCATCTTCGGCTGTGGATAACAGAATTTCTTTAAAGACCATGATTTACATATATTTCAGCCAACCAGTGTACTATCAACTTTAGTAGTTAGGTTTAGGTGAAAAAACAGGCCTGACAATAGCGCAAGCCTATGAACACCTAAATGGCAGGCTGGCAGCTCCAACTGAACCATGCATTATAATTTCTGCTCTAGCCCACCACCAAGGAAATCAAGGGAGTAGGCCCATATTCAGCATGAAAGCTTGAAGATGATGCAAACTGGGCTTTTAAAAACACAAAATTGTAACATTTCAGGAAATATGCAGCCAATAAGTAGGCAAGACTGATTGTGGTCATGGTCATAGATAAATTGGGGTTTCCATGCTATCGCCTTATGGGACAGGTTTGGCCAGTTTCAGAAGCCAATTTTGGGGCAGTGCCAATAAATGGTCACTGTGTAGCATTGTTTTTCAGCAACTCCAGGGTTAGCCATTAGTTACGATAGGGCACTTAATCATGCCAACTCACCTGCATTCCCAGTGTGTTTGAATTTCATAATTCATACAGATAACTTCTAGTTCGAATTATGGGTATGATTCATAAACCAATAGCCTGAGTATTTCATACCTTGGGAAAATGCATTGTAAATGGTATAGTCATAACAGCCAATACTCTAGAAAACTTCTTCATTGTTTGCAGCATAGGATTTCCCTCCATGCCTTCTTGCATATTTAGCTGAAAACAAAATAAATTTTGTTAATACAATAATATGCAAGATACATCTTTACTGCATCAGCCAGCCAGGGTGCATACCTCCACCGTAGCCAAGAATGTAGCCGATGTCAACACTGGGAGGATGTAAAGCTCGTCAGGAGTGGTCAAATCAGTAAACCAATATGCTCCACCTCCTTTCAAGGAAGGAACTTTCTCCACCATGTTTTGTATCTACAGTTGAGGCACAGACAAACGAGCAAGACCATTAAAAAGATGGCAGTATTATAACTAGGAGTGATTGTAGTTAGAATGTTTGAAATTACAAGAAAGTGGTGTAAACTTACAGCAAAGAAAAAGCTCATGAATATAGGCCCTTGGATGAATAGACCCTTTAACGGTGTCAATGGATTAACGCCACCCCTGATGGCAGAAATCCAATAATTAAAACAATGGAACTATCTGTTGAGGTAAGAAAAATGGAACCATCTGTTCTATGACCAAAAGTAAAACAGCATAAACTATAATAGGGGCCAAAGAGGCAAGGTCGAATTCTGTAAGACATGTACAAGCTGAAAAAAGTAACCATTGGAAGTTGCATACTTTGTGAATAGCTCGCCCAATTTCCTTTTCCCCTCCATCATAGCTTGTGGATCCATTGACGACTGCAGGAAATAAATATGAAAGGTTATATCATTAAGAGAGCAGAATGTAAATTGTCTTGAATTAAAATAAATTTCAGGTTCTGATAGGGGTGTAAATTATCTTAGAAAAAACTAGAAAATAGGCTTCTTGAAAGCCATTCGTGCAGCATCAGTATTGCCTAGTACAAAATGTGTTGCATTATTTATCAATTATCAACGTGATACCTTGGTCTTATAACAGTTAACTTTGACAAATTTGACTAGCAAAGAGGTGAAAGCTGATACTAGCCTTGATTACATGTACATCGTCAGTACACTAGAAGATAACATAGATGCAATGGCATTTTACGTTGATATGCCTCCCAACCACTCCAAATAACAGAAAAAGTATTATTTGGAAAAGGGAGGCAACAGACAACAGCACAATTACATAAAAAGTGCTACGTATGTATAATTGCACAATAAAAACAATAGTAAAGGTATGCCAGCCGAGGTTGTTAATACTTAATACAGTTATGGTATCTACAACTAATATGCTCACAATACAATATAAAATTCAACTTGAACTGAAGAACTAAATTTACTTACATTTCGCATCTCCATGTTGATTCTCTCAATTTCTGGCCTCATTGCCTACATTGAGCAAGTTTCAAATAAGGAAAATTAAGTAGTTATTTTGCAGTCACTCAGAGAAGACATCTAATATGGGTACATTTAAACAAGCCAAGAAAGTAACAAAAGGAACATCATATAACTTATTTCAGGCCTCTGGGAATCTTTGAGCGTCACAGAATAGTCTCATAAAACTCAGGGAATTCAACAAAATTTATCTGCATGAATGATGTTTGTTTCTATGTCCTTGATTACAATTTTACAAGCCTTCAGCCACATATGGTAATCAGAAGTTATGATCAAGATCATAGTAGCTAGACAGATTAACCAAAAATATAAAGCCAACAACTATATCTAAGGTGTCAAGCAGGTTCCTGCCAATATCATTCATTTTCAGATTTCTAGTTCAACTAGAACTGGGATATTGGCAGGATCCCACTTGCATCCCTAACTGAATCCCGTGTAGTTAAGTACATGAGGCGTTCAGATTCTCTTTCTACTCCATTACGTAACAGAAAATCTGAAACTGCATTTCTGTCCAATCTGTGTGGTTATCCTATTCATGAACCAAATGGTGCTATAAATGATTTTGTCCTCATGATATCAATGTTGCTACTCAAGGCTAGAGAATTGCAGGCAGCTAAATATGACGACTCAAAAGCAATCTACAATTCTACATGTTAGCTCAAAGGAGCATACGATCGCAAATTAGTACTTCACCGGTATCAAGGGTCAAACTGGGTGAGGTTTTTGTTTTAAGTCTGTGGCTCTCTAATAAAATGCATCAGCAAAAATCAGAATAATAAAGCATATACATGTACTATAAACAAACAATACAAGGTACTCAGACGAGCTGATTACATTTAACTTCATGGTGGACTTCATCTGGTTCACTAGCAGCGGGATGGTCGCTGTCCGGATGAGTACGGTCGTCACGGCAATCGAAGCCCACCTACAAATGGACCCGCGTTTTGAATTTATCTTATTATTACGGTTTCGGTCGATCAAAAGTGAGACTTTGAGAGCAGCGATGGTACGTGAAAGAGGCGGGCTTACCAGTTGAGGCCGGTGAAGGAATGGACGGCGTCGATGACGTGCTGCAGGGCGGCGACGGGGGCGAAGGAGTCCGCGGCGGCGGCGGCGACCTCCCCCGGGAACGGCGCCGGTAAGGCGGGCGCGGCCGCGGTCGCGGCGTCGGAGAGGAGGCCCGCGGCGACGTCCATCTGGCCGGCCGCGGGGTCGGAGAGGACGGCCGCTGCGGGGTCGATCTCGGCTCCCGAAGAAGAGGTAGAGAAGTTACGGTGGGCCCCGAGGTGGGCGCCGAAAGGGAGAGACAGGGGGAGGGTCTGGGATCTGGAGCGCCGTCGGAAGTCGCCGGAGGGAAAGGGCGGTGTTTGCTGGGTTGGGAGCGGCGGGGCGGAGGAGGAGGGGTCTTCGCGGCGGTCGTGATGTGGGGGGACGAGGTGGGAGAGGGAGGGGTGGAGACGGCGGTTGAAGTGGTGGGAGAGGGTGGTGGCCAGGCTCCTCCGCGCGGAGAAAGCCATGGCGGCGGCGGCGGCGAGATCGCGTGGGGAGGGAGAAGAGGGGTTAACCCGCGAGACGGATACTCCTCTCACAGAAGTCCAGAACGCTACTGGAAATTGGGCCTCATTCACTCAAGTTGGGCCCAGTGCGGCCATTGCACCTTGCATCAGCGATTCAGCCACGTCGTCTTCATCATCAGGAGTCATCTCTCATGTAAAGAGACTGCTGAAAACTCCAGGGTCATCGCAACTGAAACACAAGACATAGAAGTACAGAACCAGCACAAAAAAAAATCTTGACCAAGGGCTCTGGAACGACCCGGCTTGGCTGCCAATGCTCGTGTAGTTCCTTGCTGCCACCACGTTCAGAGTTGCAGAATGTAGGCTGGCGTTGGGTTCGTACTAGCTAGCAATAAGCTAACCTGGAGTTTCATTCATAATATATGTGAACTAGAATCCATGGCGAACATTTTTTACTTACCTAGGAAGGCAGCAGTAAAATCAAGGGTTAAATCGTTAACGGCAATGACGCGATGTACTCCCAGCTACAGCATCGCCACATGTTTTCCTTGCATCTCTTGTTCACATGCATGAATCATGATCACCACAGTAATAATATACTCCTACACTACTAGCGCAATATGCACACGAATGGCGAGCCCAGTGGTCGGTCGGTTTGAAACGGACATGGATCACCGTCCGTCGCTCGAGGTGCTCTCGTGGCGCACTCTGTTAGTTATCACGGCTGAAGTTCACCTCTTCTTTTCCAGCTCTATGATCCGACGATCGCTTGGCTCGGAACTAGGCTGCTCAGATCCCTTGACTGCAACCGGAGAAACAACCGCCGGAATTGGCTCTGGCCCCTTGGAAAGGCCATAGCCTGGCGGTTGCGCTTGCGCAGGTACACGCCGTGGTGCTAGGTGAGGAAGATTCAAGTAGCTCCTCACCGCTGGCTACCCAAGAGCTGAGAGGATATTCAGAAATGAGAAACGGGACAAACACAAGGCATGAACATGCGCGGGATCTCAAGCCGGACAGATGAATTACCAAGAAAATGCCCAACAGAGAACAAGTTGCCTGTAATCATGTGGATGAGAACTGCCTGCACAAGAGAAGAGGAGATTAACGGCAGTGCAGAAGTAGGAAGTGATGTGCGGTTAATATTTACACGACATGTATTAATCCATTGCTGCAAACAGAGAAACATAGCTACGAGTTTATTTCATATATAAAAAAAATGATGGGTTGCCCCTTTATATTAATTAATTTCTGGGTTATGTGTGGTATGGGGGTATATGATCTTCAGTTGCTAGATGGAAAAACAGGCCCTACACTAGGGTAAACAACTGGTTGTACCTGTAGCAATAGAAACACCTATATGGCACCTCCAAAGGGTATCCAAGTTACCATACAAATTGCGAGATTCAGCCAAATTGGGGCAGTACCAGAAAATGGTCACTAATTCTTTTACGACCAGATTTTAGTCATTAGGAGAGCACAACTAGTCAGGCCAACTTACATGCATTCTCAGTATGATCAAATTCCTTATAGATAGTTATTATTATTCATGAACTTAATATTCTGAGTAAATCATACCTTGGGAAAGGTTATAAATGGTATCATCAGAACAATCAGTACTCTGTAGACCTTCAATGCTTGCAGCGTACGATTTTCCATTGCGCCGTGTCGAATAATTAGCTGAGGAAAATATCTAGATTCTTAACTATACAATAACAGATAAGGCAGCTTTATTGCATAGGCCAGGATGCACACCTCCAACAGAGCCCAGATTGTCATTGATGTCAATACCGGGAGGATGTAAAGGTCATCACGAGTTGTCAAATCAGTAAACCAATATGCTCCACCTTCTTTAAAAGAATGGACTTTGTCCCCCATGTTTAGTATCTACAGTTGAGACAGACAACACAAGGTGGAAGAACATAAACTAAAAAGATAAAAGTTATTGCTAGATGGCACTTCATAACTAGAGGTGATTATAGATAGAATATTTGAATAATGAGAAAGTGGTGTAAACTTACAGCAAGTAAAAGGCTCAAGTTTATGGATCCACGGGTGAAACCCTTCAGTAGTTTCAGCGTCGATGGATTAACACCACATCTGAAGGAAGACAATCAGAAATCAAAGCAAAGAAAATTATCGCTGTGGGACTAATAAAAGTTAGAGACTGCATAAAACAAGAAGGTTGAAGCAGCAAAGTCATTTTTGTAATACATGTAAGTGATGAAAGACCTGATTGAGAAAGAAAAAAAAGGCACTTCTGAAATACAGATGATAACAAAAAAAATCTAACAGCCAATAAAGCAATATATAAACCTATAAACTTCTACAAAGGCCAAGGCATTTAACGGAGCATTATTGACTTTGAAGAACCAGAAAAATAAAACAAATTATTAGTTGGCAAAATTTCTCAAAACACATAACATTACTAAGCACATCGATCAAGAAAAAACACCTTCCAGATTTCAATTTTCACGGAAAATAAGTGAACAATTGGTCGTTGCATACTTTTTGAATAGATCGCCAAATGTTTTCCCCACTTCTGCTAGTGGATCCATTGACTGCAGGAAATAAATATGAAATGTTATATCAACAAGAGGTGTAGAACGTGAATTATCTTGAGCAAAACAAGAACTTAGGTTCCCTATGTGTGTAGGACGTAATTTTCCTTGGACAAAAACAGAACTTAGGTTCTTGCTAAGCTATTCGTGTGGCATCAGTGTTGTCCAGTACAAATAAATATGTGTTGCGTTATTTAACACCATGCACTGGTCAATAAAACAGTTGGGACAGACGCAATTCTTTGATTTCTTGAATCATTGCCTACATAGAGTAGTACTTGAAGGAAATTAAAATAAAATTTACAGTTACAAAGAAGGAAATTAAAATAATCATCTTACAGTTACTTGAAGGAGGCATATAACATAGAGAGATTTAAACGAGCCAAAATTATCCTATTTCAGGCCTCAGGAATTTGAGTGACATAAAATTGTTCCGTATAACTTAGTGGAGGCATAATCCAAATTCATCTGCATGATATTGCTATGACCTTAACTACAAGCCTACAGCCACCGTATGGTAATGAAGATGTGACGACCAATATCAAAGTAAGTTGGGCTGGTTAACCGAAGAATGTAAAGCCAAAAACTGTATTCCCTTTAACAAGGTATGTGCGGCGCGCGGGATTCTCATTCTACTCCTTACATAACAAAAAGGGCCAATCCATGTGGCTATATATGCTAAATTGCTAATCAAGGATCAAATGGTGCCATGAGATGATTTAGGGCTAAGGAATTGCAGGTCAAACCGTCTTCACTACCACAAAATGCATATCCAAAGGTTCAGACAATGAAACAATATAAGGTAGGCATGTAAGCTCATTACATTATACTTCATTGTGGACTTCACCAGCAGCGGGACGAGGTACAACGATGTTTCGGTCAACATCGTCGTCAGCACAAATGCACAATAGAAGTCCACCTAGAGACGACCCAGACGTGAAAATGCAGTTTAGTTGGGTGATGGTAACCACTGAAACCCTGAAGAAGCTTTACCAGTTGAGCCCGGTGAAGGAATGGACGGCTTCCAGGACGTGCTGCAGGGCGGCGACCGGGGGGAACCAGTCGGCCGCGGCGGAGGCAACGACCGCGCTTAGCCGGGGCGCGGACTCGGCGAGGACGCCCGCGGCGGCATCCATCCCACCGCCTGCCCCGGCGTCGGAGAGGGCGCCCGTGGCGGCATCAATCCCGCCGCCTGCCGCGGCGTCGGCATCGACCTCGGGTGTGGAGGAAGAGAAGCTTCGGTGTGCGGCGAAGGGGAGGGGAAAGGGTAGGGTTTGGGATCTCAAGCGTCGGCGAAGGTGGCCAGGGAAGGGAAATGGCGGCGCGGGCTGCTGGTCAGGGGTGGCGGAGGGGAGGGATCCTCGCGGCGGCCGTGGTGGGAGGGGATGAGGTGGGAGAGGGAGGGGTGGAGACGGCGGGTGAGGAGGTGGGAGAGGCTGGTGGCCAGGCTCCTCCGCGCGGAGAACGCCATTGGAGAAGCTGTGCTGGGATCCAGGGGACAACAGAGGGTTAACGTTTCTCTCCTGGAGTGGAGTAGTACAATAATGCTACAGATGTTCCACCGACATCTAGGACCCATCCACCAGGAGAATCGAGCTCGCTCCTTCCGGCAAATCCAGGTCGACGCTTAATCGCTCCCGCACACCCCTCTCTCGGGTGTGGGCCTGGCCCGTTAGTGAGATGCATACGAAGAAGACGAAGATGGGAAGTGAAGGCCGGAGAAGAAGGAAGATGAAGCAAGGCGAGGTGGGAGTGCGGCCGGAGGAGAAGAGCACCGGAGACCGACCTCGCCGCCGACGGGGACGGCGTGGCTGGTCGCGACGTCGCCGGCCAGGCGAGGAATGGACCTCACTGTGGCCGGCGACGACGTGGCTCGCCGCGGCGGCGCAGGTGGAGGTGAGGGAGCACCATAACGGGGGGTGCAGGTGCGGGGTGTCCGTCACCGAAGAAGAAGGTTGGTGTGGGGGGTTAGAGGGATGACCGGCCGGGGAGGCGGCGGACCGGCGGAGGTGGCGGCTCGAGCAGGGCGGGGCGCGGAGGCGGCGCCGAGCGCGGGAGGCGGGAGCAGGCGGTTAGGCCTGTGGTTGCGGCGGGGGATCGACGGAGGCGGAGGAAATCAAGCATGGTGGGGAAGAAGAAGAAAACGCAGGGAAGAAGAAGAGGCGGGGTCGTGGGCCGTGGCCCACTACGGCTGGTGCACGGGCGGAGCGCATTCGGCTCCGCCTAGGTCATTGACTAGGCGCTCCCGCTCCTTCTGGCCTATCAGCACACAGCTTGTCGTGGCCTAGCGGGCCCATGGAAATTTAACTTGACCGCGCTTCTAGACACAGAACCAGCACAACTGTTTTTCTTTTTCTTTGTTTTT
Source organism: Poa pratensis (assembly GCA_947311845.1). Classification (NCBI taxonomy): domain Eukaryota; kingdom Viridiplantae; phylum Streptophyta; class Magnoliopsida; order Poales; family Poaceae; genus Poa; species Poa pratensis. The sequence goes on from CAMZMU010000054.1 coordinate 5,996,475, forward strand.
TTTTCTTGACCAAGGGCTCTGATGGAGTGGATCACACGTTTGGTGGAAATCCCAAAAGGAAGCTATGATGTAGTGTAGCAGCAAATTTCCCTTTATTGTAAAACCAAGGTTATCAAACCAGTAGGAATTGGAGAAGTTTCGGCTAGGTGTCAATGGCAATGACGCCGAAAAGAGCTGTTGACGTGGACCTGCGCACACACAGACAAACTATTTTGTCCTAACGAAACAGAGAGGATGTTAATCTCTCTGGCTTGCTGAACACAAACGATTAAACATATGGTGGAAAATAATATGAGAGCAAATATGACCAGCGAACGAATGACTAGGAAAAGCTATGAAAACGGTTGTAACAATATAGCAACTGTATCTATGACTAATAATCCACTCCGGGATCGCTATCCAGCATGTCACCCAAAACTATTAAGTTGCAAGCAACAGATAATTGCAATAAGTATGCTGCGTAATGTAATCAATGGTTACAACATATAGCAATAAACACCGTTGTTTTATCCTTAGTAGTAACAACACATCTCAAGGCTTAATCGTTTCTGTCAACTCGAACTCAGACAAGAGAGGCATGAACCCACTTTCTAGCATAAATACTCCCTCTAAAGATACTAGTAATTATTTCGGCCAAAGCATACACAAGCATCGGAGAGCATGCAAGATCATAAAAATAACATATCATAGATAAACTGAACAATAATGTCAATGACTCCATAGGATCCCCACAAACACAACATGTAGCATTACAAATAGATGATCTTGATCATGTTAGGCAGCTCACAAGATCTAAACAAAGAAGTACAAGGAGGAGAGACAACCATCTAGCTACTACCATGGACCCGTAGTCCCGTGGTGGACTACTCACGCATCACTCCGGAGGCAGGCATGGTGGTGTAGATGCCTCCGGTGACGATCTCCCCCTCCGGCAGGGTGCCGGGAAGAGGTTCAGAACCCTCCCGGTCTAGGGTTGGCGACGGCGGCGGTCTCGGACGTTTTCTGAAAAATATGATCGGATACCAAGAGTTTTCGGGAGGAAGGCAATTTATAGGCGAAAGGGCAACTCGAGGGGGTCGCGGAGCCGCCCAGGTGGGGCCTAGGCGCGCTCCAGCCTTGACCGCGCCTGGGGTCGTCTGGGGCCTGTGGGGCCCCCCTGCAGGCGACCTCCTCGCTCCGTCTTTGCTTCTCCGTAAAAATAATTCTCGTAAATTATGAGCTGATTCCGAGAATGTTCCCCGACTGGGCATCTTGTTAATAGGTTTGTTCCATAAAATATGCCAAAATGATATAAAAACATTATAAAAACATGTGGCAATGATATATAATATGCATGGAACAACCAAAAATTATAGATACGTCTGGCACGAGCCCGCTTGGCTGCCAATGCTCGTCTAGTTACTTGCTGCCACCAAGTTCAAACATGCCAAACGTAGTGCTGGAGTCAACTAGAAATGCTCATGAAAGAACGCGGGAGCGGTTGCGCGGTTCGCTCGCATACTAACACACCTCGAGAATAAGGGGTTTCCGCAAACGCTTCCAGCGTGAGCCGCAGATGTTGTTGCTGATCAAGCTGGGACTTCAAGATACATGAAGGATGCCCACCTCCGCGCAAGCCCGTGAGCGTTCTAGGACAAGCTTTCCGGGATACATCGATCCGGGCAACCCTCTAACCCGGATACTACTATGGTACAAAGAGGGAGAGACATTGCACGTGCTCGACCAGCCTTTGTCAGAAAAAGACTGCAGGTCCTTGGCATTATCTCGGATAAAGGCAGGCAATACAGAGGAAGGTACCAGCAACCCACCAACCCCCATCGCCTTTTTCACAGACCCCGGGCGGTAAACTTAGAGAACAACCAGCCAGCCACTGTGGCATCCCCTTGCACTATAAAAAGAGGACCAAGGCTACCAGAGAAGGAGAGATCAGTTTCGAGCCTTGAGCTGTCGTAGGACCCCCAGATCAAATCTGGACTCTGTCTCCTTAGCCTTAGATCTCAGGTTACCTGGGAACGCTTCCCTGTAACCCGGAAACGCATACCACCACCATATATTCAGACAAGCAGGAGTAGGGTTTCCGCTTCCGAGCGGCCTGAATTTGTCATGGAGGCCGAGGCCGAGGCTGCGGCACAGAACGCCATGCTGCCTCCTCCCCCACCGGAGGCTGCACGCGCTCTCAACGTAGTTCCACAAGGAGGTGTGCGCGAGGCCGCAGGCGCCGGGGGCGTCGAAGGAATTCTTCAACCCCCACCGGAGGTCAACCGCCCTCTCCCACCGCCGCGACGCGCGGATTCTAACCTTCCACCCCCGCGGACCGGTCCGCAAGGAGGAGCGGCCAGAGCTGTCAGCCACACAACTGGCCCAGTTCCTTCTGGGGTCCGCCGCACGTGCGAGGCCATCGCTGCTGCTCGAGCTCCTTTCCAACACGCGCCTGACGCCAACGAGAACCCGCAGCGGTACCAGAACTGGGCTGATCACATCATCAGTCTGCTGGCCTTTGCCCAGCACAACGCCCGCCCTCGTGTTGTCTCACACGCTCCATCCGTCCGTGGACCAGAGGGACAAGGGGCTGCATGGGGCGTGCAAACTGCTCCGTTCCCAGGACAGGCTCCAAGGGAGGGACATGGACTCGGCGATCAACATGGTGCGCACGCAGCAGCTGACTCCCGGTGTTCGTGATCTTCGAACATGACACGCACACAACACCTGGGTGGGGCCCACCCCCACGTGGTCTTCTTCTTCGTCCTTTCTTCTTTCTCTTCCTATCCCGCACGGATCCTCCCCCAATTCAAATGACGCCAAAGCCGTGACGGCGCCGGTGATGCCGCGCGGAGGCGCGACGGAGAGGCGGTCGTCGAGGATGGACTTAACGAGGGGGGTGGGGTGGGGTGCTCGTCGGCGACGAGCTCTGGTATGCAGGCGGGTTTAGAGGGATGGTCGGGGGCGGCGCCGGACCGGCGGAGGCCGTGCTTCGAGCAGGGCGGGGCGGCGAGGCGGTCGCGGTAGCGCCGCCGGCCACGGGAGGCGGAGGCAGGCGGTTAGGCCAACGGCGGCGGCGGAGGCGAGCACTTCTTCTTCCTCCCGACTCCCTTATCGTCTAGCTGTCGGAACGGCACGTGGCGTGGTCGGAAACCGCGCGAGCGGTTGCGCGCGCAAACTAACCCGCCCCTCGGAGTCAACTGGGTACGCTCGCTGGCAACAAGCTAACATGAAGTTCCGTAGGGGACGTGCAATTGTATCCATGACCAAACATTTTTGACTTACCTGCAGTAGAGGGGTAATATGGGTTAGTGGATGTAAAGTTATGTACTTCAAAATCTGATTCGAAGTGTCACCAAAAATAAAATGCACGCTCTACGAAAGGACAATAAATTCAGTTTTCTCGAGAAGGAGGAAACGTATTAACCACGCACGTTGGATTTTTTTGACTGAAAAGCCAGTCGGAGCTGTTTTTCACTATAATTAGAAGAAAGGCTGATAGCCAATTGACTCGGTTTATAAGGAAAACCAGGCCTGAAAACCATACAACACCTAGCAAAGCTAGGACAGCGGCACATGCCAAAGCACGGCAATCAACAACAACAACAGCACAACAATACTACAGCAACTACAATAGCTCAGCAGGGACACCACCACAGCCAAACCACACAACAAACCCTCCATATGCCGAGCAACCAGCCAATGGCGAGGATGCAGAACACCGAGCTTTGAAGGCCGCGTCGCCGGCGATGTGGCTACCGAGACTCACCACTACCACGGAACCGCTCCGACGATATCACACCCATGCGCCAAGAAGAAAAGGCAGGCCTAAGAGGGGCCTGGCCCCGGCAAGTGGGAGATGTCAGACCGGAGTCGAGAGTAGGGTTCGCCTCCGCGAAGCCACGAAGCAAGTACATTGCGCCCTTTGAAGCTCATCGTCCGAGACGGAGATCGGCGTCGTTCCACCGCTGTACCTCTTGTACCAAGGGACCCTGAGTACCACAAACAACACCTTCAAGAAGGAGTGCGACGCCTGGGCGCCGCTGCTGCTCAGACCGAAAGGTCCTGGGTTTCCCCCCGGCACACAGATGGGGATTGTAGTAGGGGATGACCTGACGCCCTCCAGCGAGGAAAGGCGACGCCCGCAGGCGCCACCGCGTCAGTGCCGGACTCGCCGACCAGGATTTCCTGTGCCCCTACTCCGCACCACCGAATTCCCTGAAGCAGAAGGTTTAGCATGGTACCTAGCAGTCCTGTCGCAGATGGAAGGTGCAGGAGGCAGAACAGGGCGAGCAGGAAGGGCGCGGCGACCTCAGCACTGCTGAGAGCCGGTGCCCTGCACCATCGTGCGTCTCCGTCGCGTCCCGCCAGCGCCCAGAAAAGGCCCGGAAGGCCCGCGAGGGCGCGGCTAGATCTGGCCCGCCCGGGCCCGGACCCGGACCTAGCCCGTGCGCGTGCAGCGCCGCCGCCCCATCCTCTCCGTCGCCCCACCGCCCCTGCTCCACCGCCGCAAATCCTCTGTCCTTCCCTGCATCCTTGCCCAGCAACGGCACGCACCACTCCACCGAGCAGCCACCACCTCCGGATCCGCGTCGAGCGCCTCCACGGCGAGCTTCCCCCCAGCACCTTTTGGTGGCGAGGGCGCCCGCCGCCACCGCGGCGACGGCCCGTGGCAGCGGCGGCGACTGGGGGCGGCGGTGGGAGGGCTGGCGGCGGCTTCTAGGGTTCCCCCGAGTCGCCCCATACGGAGCGACGCGGGGGTCGGGGGCCGAGTAGAGAGCACCACGCACGTTGAATAGAAGATGAAACAACAAAGCTAGCTAGAGTCTGCCCATCTTCCACTACCACGTCGCTATATATTCCATCTTCTTCCACAGCTCGTCCGCATTGCGCACACGGAGGAGCCAGATGGACAAGACCGCCGCCAAGAAGGTGATCATGGAAGGGGAGGGGCGAATAGCTCAGGTGCGACGTCTTTTTGAGGAATTGGACAGGCAGCGATGTCGTTGCTCGTAATAGCTCACATGCGGCATCTATTCGAGCAATAATTGCTCTGCGGCGACATGGTCATCAAACCAAGTTTGACCCGTACATGGAGTAGTTTATCTCGAGTGGGACCCATGTGTCAGCGAAACCTGCCTCTGTTCGTGGGGGAACCATCTCTGCCACGTGCCGGCGTCGGCTCACACCTCACTCATGTCCCGTCGTCTCGGTTTCTCCGGGCTGGGGGAAATTATCCTGGCGACGGCGAGTCGAGCGGCGGCAATGGAGCGGGCGAGTCGAGCGCCGACAATGGAGCGGGCGACTCAAGCGGCGGCGGCAATGGAGCGGGCGACTCGAGCGGCCGTGCGAGTCCAGCGGCGGCAATCGGAGTCGACCAAGCGGGCGGCGACGGAAGGCTTGCGGTCGGAATCGCAGGTAAGGGCGTCGAGGGAGGATGGAGGATGGGGTGGTGCGGGTACACGGTCGAATAGGCGACCGGCGGCCCGATTCGTGAATCGTGCAGCGGCGATGGATTCAATCTACCTTCACGGCAAGCGATATCGGATTTCAGTCCAGCAGGTGTTGAAGCAGGCGTGGCAGCGTAACGGCTACTACGGCGGCAAGGGTTTTTCGCTCGGCGGTGATTCGCCGCCGATGACGAAACAGAGGTTTGCCTCGATGCGCGCTGCGGGCGACGAGAGCAGCTCGGGCGGGAGCTCATCGAGCAGCAGTTCAGCACGCTCAACCCCGAGCCTGGACTTCGAAGTAGCGTTGAGCCTAGAGGCTTTCAGTCTTGTTGCCGGGCTGGCGGAGGACAGATTGGTGTGCTCAAAAATTCTCTGCGAGATGAAATCGAGCTAGAAGAATCAGCTACAGAGCCATGGCGGAGGGAAGATTGAGCTGCATTCTGTAGATAGCAAGTCTGGTGAATTTTGTGAGAGTTCTTTTGTGAAATGGCCATGTCGAACACCTTGGGGGCGTGCTCTGGACGTGCTCTGGACGTGCCATGGCACGTTCCGGTAGGTGAAACCTTGTAAACAATATGTAAATTATTGTGTTCCTTGTTTTTGTGTTCCTTGTGGCATTCGCACGCCGTCAGATTGTGGCATGCACACTGTCGAACACCTTTGGGGGCGCGCTCTGGACACGCCCGATTGTGGCATTCGCAAATGGCACTACTCTGTTGATTTTTTTCTTAAGTTGAAACCTTGTCAACTAGGTAGAGGCTTATAAAAGATGTCTCTATTAGAACCTAATGGTGGTAGATTTGTAACTATTAGAACCTAATGGTGGTAGATCTATAGACAATGATTTACTTCTTTATTTACCAAGTGGTAAATAAAGTGACATTTGTCACTCTTACCAAGTGGTAGATTTGTAACTATTAGAACCTAATGGTGGTAGATTTGTAACTATTAGAACCTAATGGTGGTAGATCTATAGACAATGATTTACTTCTTTATTTACCAAGTGGTAAATAAAGTGCCATTTGTCACTCTTACCAAGTGGTAGATTTGTAACTATTAGAACCTAATGGTGGTAGATTTTTCGCAAACATTGGCATAGCCTAGTGGCAAAGGGTTGATGACTCCCTTTGCCCACCCAAGTTCGAGTCCCCATGCTCGCAATTTAGGTGTTGCACATATATTCCCTGTCCAGTAGCTTCGTGGGTCCGGCAATCTATAATAGTGGGTTGTCCTATCCATTAAGATACTGCATTGGGACAATTTTTTTTGAATTTGTTAAATAATCTGAAAATTATTTATTTTCTTTTGATTTTTTGGATTCAACTTTGAACCAAAATTCAAATCTACATGTTATTTGTGCTAGGCTTGGATGTTGCAATGATTTCATACCATTATGTGGTTGTTTGATCTAACTTGCTAAGTCTTGAACAAAAAGTGTTTCAAATGAGCTCTAAAGGTAGGGTAAACGGATCCATTCCTAAGCAAGATTTTTTTTACCTTGTCTCAATCAGCCAAATAACTTTCCTACACATCTACTCTATATATAAATACCATGTGCATTTGAAAGGATCGTATGGCCACCTAGAGGGGGGGGGGTGAATAGGTGCTACTCCAATTTTTAATTCTTTTTCGATTAAGGCTTGACTAAAAGGTAAATTCTCTAGATATGCAACTATGGTGAATTTACCTATATGACAAGTTAAGTCTAAACAAGATAAGATACAAGTAGTAAATAACTAGAAAGGATTAACCGATAGGAAAGCACGCGGAGACAAGAATGTATTCCCGAGTTCCTCCTTTTTAGGGGAGTACGTCTCGTTGGAGGGGTGTGAGCTTCAAACTCAAGATGCCACAAAAGGCTTCACCCTATTCTCCGATGAACCTCGCACAAAAGCTCGGTCCACCTTTCTTTATCGGAATCCTCCAAAGCGGAATCCGGAGCACAAAAGCTCGTTACAACAACTTGAGGCTCAACCCACAAAAGGATTGGGGGCTCTCAATCACCAACAACACCTGCTACACAAAAGTAACAAGCAAGTGAGAACAACAAGATGCCTAGGTTTTCCTAGTGGAAACCCTAGGCTCGAATCCCTCAAGTGAATGAAGGGGAAATGAAGAACTCTTTGGTGAAGTAGTAGATCCGGGCCTTCTCCTTCAATCCTCCAAAGATCAACGAGTTTGGGTGGAGGGATTGGGAGATCTAGTGATTCTTGAGCTTGCAACAATGGTGTACTTCAGATCTGGGCGAGCTAAGAGCTGGAGGTAGGTGGAGGGGTATTTATACCCCTCCAGAAAACTAGCCGTTTTTCTGTCCACTAAGTCCGGAGACTCCGGTCAGGGAGACCGGAAACTCCGGACTGAGCGGAAACTCCGGACTGATTTAGCAGCAGCTTCTGCGTAGCTCATCTTCTCAGCAGGCCGGAAACTCCGGTCAGGGAGGCCGGAAACTCCGGTATGGCCGGAAACTCCGGACCTACTCCGGGGTGACTCCGGGCCCCATACCGCACGCGCCGTCGTGGAATTTCTTCGATTCAAAAATCTTGTCTGGGGCGGAGACTCCGGACCGCTGGACCGGAAACTCCGGCCGGTGCGGAAACTCCGGTATTACTCCGGGGTAACTCCGCACCCCATACAGCGGCTGCCGTCCTGAGTAGCATTTGCTCCAGTGTTTCGAATTGGCCGGAGACTCCGGTCAAGTAGCCCGGAGACTCCGGACTGGACTGGCAAATGTAAGCTTCTTTTTCTTGTCTGGTTGTTTCGATGCAAAGTGTAATTGTATCATTTCATTCCTGCACCACTTAACATTATATTAAATAATTCCTAGTGTTGTTGCCTAACACACAAAACATAGGGGACATAAAATATGTCCTTTCAATCTCCCCCTTTTTGGTGTTAGATGACAACACTCGGATTTGCAATAAAACATACCACAATTATCGAGGCTCCCCCTGCAAGTGTGCATACAAGTAGTTTGCATTTGAATACAAATGCTCAACATGTAGAGGGGAGACAAACCACATGAAATATATGGAACATGGTAAATTACACAAACATGAGACATAACATGATATAGGGTTGAGATGAAAAGGAACCATACCTTGTGCATAATAATATGACATAGAGACCAATGCACAATAATAGACCATAATAATAATATCATCTCAACCATAGGAATATCCATAGTCTCATACCACACAAAGTACCATAAATAGGAACATAGTCTCACAAATTAAAACCAAAGCAAATAGGTTCAAATGACATAAGATAAATGGACACAAGCGCAAATAAATGATAAACGCACGTGCTTGTGTCCGACCCATGCAAATCCCACGGTGAGAGAACCTAGTAGAACTACTTCTCCCCCTTTGGCATCGAAACGCCAAAAAGGGAAAAGAGCGATGCTAACGGAACCCAAGGCGATCACTCGTCGTCTTCATCCGTGTCGGCATCACTGTCCTCATCATCATCACCATCTCTTCAGCATCACTTGCTTCATCACTATCTTCTTCCTCATCACTTTCTTCTTCATAGCGCATAGGAGCTTTGCCGGTGTTGCGAGAAGAGGAGGGCATGGAGGACACCTCGGCATAATCAGACCAATGAAATGTCCTCATTCCACTTGTCAAGAGGATAGTTGAATCGGATGGCGGAGTTTCGGGATCACCCTCATTGCGAGGAGGAGTGATACCACCATTGCTGATCTTGCGCATTTCCTTCATCATCTTGGCTTGGTTGGACAAGATCTTCTTGTTAGTGACATAAGTTTGATGATTTTCCTTGTGCAACCCAACACCCATACACATCATGGCCCTTTGCCACCAAGAAACTTTCTTCAACTCCTCGTTGACTCTTTGTTTGCCACCTTGATCCCAAGAGGGTGGAGTGGCATTTTTCCTTCTTGCCCTAGGAGCTTCTTGCTCCTCTATCTCTTCATAAGAGGCCGGAGTAAGGTGATGGCGGAGTACTTGAAGGGTGCCATATGTGTGTTTCTTGAAATGAGATTGATTGAGGTTGGGAATCTTCTTGAGAATGAGCTTCATGACATAGGGAGCATACATAGGATTCTTCCTCTCGTGAATAGCAATGTTGATCTCACACTTGATAAAATCCATGACATCAATCTCAAACCCTTGACAATTCGGACCTGCAAGGTATGTCTTGTGGCAATGGTACATGAGGTTGACAAGAGCTCCACGGATAGCATCCGTATTCCCGGCTTGAGGTGCAATGCTCCAACGAAACATGCGAATCAAGATGTTGTAGATGGGCTTGAGTCCTTTGGTGGTAGCAAGGGCACCCCTCTAGCAGCAAGAGGGGCAAGGATCTTCTTATCATAGGCCACGCCTTCAACATGCATCCGGTGACCAACGGGTTCATTCACACCTTTGAACACATACCCCAAGGCTTCTCCAAATTCTGAGTAGTGTGCACTAACTTTGAGAGGCCCCGTCATCCATGTCATTTTGGTGTCCTCCTCATCCCCAAGCACAAGAGTGGCAAAGAACTGTTGGACCATGTCAATATCATAGTCTTGTTGGGTGGTGATAAGGGGCTCAAGACCAATCTTCCTAGCAACCCATAATGCATCCGCAAAGTATGTCTTCTTGGCCAACACGTCAAAGTTCAGCGGTTTTTGAGGACACACAAGAGCTTTTGGGTCCAAATTGGCATATATTTCCTTCATAATGAGCTCTTGCTCCTTTCTCCAAAAGTGACCATCAGTGGAGTTGTTTGGCATGTCATAGAAATTCTGCGCCCTCATTGTCCGAAATTCTTCCTTGTTCAACCCCTTCAAAGTGGTCAAGTTGTCAAATTTGGCCTTCTTGGCCCTTTCTTCTCGAAGGAAGGCAGCCTCTTGCCTAGCCCTTCTAGCATCAGCAGCCTGTTTCTGCTTAAGAGCACCACTCTGCACATGCTTGTCTTGTTCTTCATCATAGATCAAATAGTCTCGACCTTGGAGCTTGCTCTTCTTTGACTTTTTGATGTTCGAGGACGAGGATGAAGGACCGGGATACTTCTTGTTAGCTGTGAAACATGGAGTAGATAGGTAGCATTGAGGTAAGCATACATGTCCATAGAATCACAACGGAAGAAAAAGGTAGAGGAATTTCTTCTCAGGTTTGATCTAGACCGGAGTTTCCGGTCTCAGGGGGCGGAGTTTCCGGCCACACCGGAGTTTCCGGCCAGGAAGGCCGGAGTCTCCGGCCCTGAGGCCAAAAACTCGGATCTAGGTCAAATCTGAGGGGAAAATCGCACTAACAATTTTCTAGATACTACATTGCCATCCTAAAGGTTCTACACCAAGAATTTCATCAAGAACTACTCTCAAAACTAAATCTAGGATGAAACCCTAGAGAAGAGAGAGAGTGGTACCCGTGTCCTTCATGGTGAGATCCAAACGGAGGAGAGAAAGATCCCCAACGCTTGGGAGGTGGGGAAGCCGGTGGCACGGCGGATTCCGGCGGCGGGGAGCGGCCGGAGGCGACCTTGGAGCACTTGGCGGCGGCTGGGCGAGTTTGGGGAGCGGGGGTGTGAGAGGAGTTGTGAAACAACTCCCCACCCCGTGCCCCTTAATGAACCCAGCGAAAAAGCCGAGACCGGAGTCTCCGGACCAAACACACCGGAGTCTCCGGACGTGCCGGAGTCTCCGAGGTTTGGTGCGGAGACTTTGGTCAGACCGGAGTCTCCGGGGTTTTAGGCCGGAGTCTCCGGACCCAATTGCTCCAATAGTACCAGATTTTGGTGGGGACATGTATGAATGCAAGAGAAGCATGTTTTTAGATAAGATGGCTTAGGTTAAGACATAAGTTACTGAAAGATGGTACTTCACACTCAATTTTGTAAAAAAAAGGCAAATAAAGCAAAGAGAACCATCATTTGAGTGTGTTTCCCATAAGGAACATCGGATAGGCAATAAAATCCAAATAAAACTCCAAACAAGAGCAACTCTTCACAAGGAAGAGGCGGTGGCCAAGGCCACCATATATGAGTGCGTGGTGTGACACCGCGAAGATATATCTTGGGTTCACGGCCACTACTCGTCATTTAAGCTCACAATTCATAAAATGAAAGTATAGAGATAAAATGAGTTCTTGCTATCGGCATAATGGGGGGAGGGATAGACCAATGGATTAGGACCGCACTCCCCCTATGTCCATGCCTACACCTAAACCAAATTACTATTGTCTAATATGGGTAGGTATGCAAGAAATCCACTAAGTCCAATTGCTTATGTCCACCACATTTAGTTCTCCTCTCAACTCCTTGAATCTTGCTTCACCAAGAGGCTTTGTGAACATATCGGCGAGTTGATGCTTGGTGTTGACATACTCGATTGCAATATCACCCTTCTCAACATGATCTCGTATAAAATGATACCGGATTCAATATGCTTGGTCTTCCCATGAAGTACCGGATTGTGAGCAATTTTGATGGCACTTTCATTGTCACATAAAAGAGGCACTTTGTCACAAATGACACCATAATCCTTTAAAATTTGCCTCATCCATAATAATTGTGCACAACAACTTCCGGCGGCAATGTATTCGGCTTCGGTGGAGGACGAGGCCACACAATTTTGTTTCTTGGAAGACCAACTCACAAGAGACCTACCAAGGAATTGGCAAGTACCCGAAGTTGATTTTCTATCCATTTTGCAACCCGCCCAATCCGCATCCGAATAACCTACAAGATCAAAGCTTGTCCCATGGGGGTACCAAAGACCATAGTTAGGAGTATCTATCAAGTATCTTAGAATCCTTTTAACCGCGGTTTCATGACTTTCCTTAGGACTTGATTGGAATCTTGCACACATACCCACACTAAACATAATATCCGGTCTAGATGCACAAAGGTAAAGTAAAGATCCAATCATAGAACGATAAAGCTTGGGATCAACTTCCTTACCCTTCGGATCTAAGTGTAGATCCGCCTTAGAGTCCATGGGAAACTTATATGGCTTGGCGTTGTTCATATCAAATTTCTTGAGCATGTCTTGAATATACTTGGCTTGACATAAGAATGTTCCTTCACTATATTGGTGGATTTCAAAGCCAAGAAAATACTTCAATTCTCCCATCATGGACATCTCAAATTCCTTGGTCATTAGCTTAGAGAATTGATCACTAAATTCATGGTTAGTAGAACCAAAGATAATATCATCAACATATATTTGGCATACGAAAAGCTCTCCATTTATCCTTTTTGTGAAAAAGGTGGGATCGATTACCCCAATTCAAAACCATGGTCTACTAAGAACTCCTTGAGATGATCATACCAAGCACGTGGAGCTTGCTTGAGCCCATAAAGGGCCTTATGTAGTAAGTAGACATGGTTAGGAAATTTAGGGTCTTCAAAACCCGGAGGTTGTTTCACATACACTAATTCACTTAGTGGACCATTTAGAAAAGCACTTTTAACATCCATTTGATATAAGGTAATGTTATGAGTAGATGCATAGGCAATCAATAAACGAATAGATTCAAGTCTAGCAACGGGGGCATAAGTTTCACCGTAGTCGACTCCTTCGATTTGGGTGTAGCCTTGTGCAACCAATCTTGCTTTGTTGCGAATGACTTGACCATGTGAGTCTTGCTTGTTCTTGAATATCCACTTGGTTCCAATGACATTATGTGATGTGTCTTTGGGTCTTTCAACTAATGACCATACTTTGTTGCGCTCGAAGTTGTTCAATTCTTCATGCATGGCCGCAACCCAATCCATGTCTTCAAGAGCATCATATACCTTGAGAGGTTCTAAGCTAGACAAACAAGAGACATGACCACAAAAGTTAGTTAATTGATTACGTGTGGACACACCCTTACGAATACTCCCAAGGATATTTTCTTTGTAGTGTTGGAGATGATCCAATGTTGATGCACGCCGAATGACTCGGCGTTCTATGGCTTGACCAATTGTTTCACCAACACGAACATCTTCATCATTTCCTTCATCTTGTTCATGGTCAACCCGAAGTGGAGTTCTTGGAGATGGGGTTCATCATGTTCTTGTTCTCCACTAGAGTTGGGTGGGTCTTGACCATTATCTTGATCATGCTCATGTGGATGAATCATGATCTTGTTCTTGTATAGCTTGTTGATCAATGGTTGAGGTGGATGGTTCAACTTGAGTAGAACTTGTTCCTTCTTCTTGAGTGTCCATATAGGTTCTTCAATAGGAATAAGTTCCCCTATGCCCATAGTTCTTATGGCTTGATATGGAGGTACATCACCTACATTATCATGATCAATATGCTCCGCTTGGGAGCCATTATCCTCGACAAACTCCACATTCATAGATTCTTCAACACATCCGGTGGATATGTTATAGACCCTATAAGTATGGGAGTTTGCGGCATATCCAACAAATATACCATCAAAAGTTCTAGATTCAAATTTAGCAATTGGGCAACCTTTAATGTAAACATGGCATTTGCATCCAAATACGCGAAAGTAAGAGACATTTGGCTTTTTACCGATAAGGAGTTCATATGGTGTCTTTTTCATGAGAGGACGAAAGAAGAGCCGGTTGGAGTAGTGGCAAGCGGTATTGATGGCTTCGGCCCAAAAGTTATATGGGGAATGAAATTCGGCCAACATAGTTCTTGCCATATCAATAAGAGTGCGGTTCTTCCTTTCGACACCATTTTGTTGGGAGTATAAGCAGCGGAATATTGGTGTTGTATGCCTTCCCCACTTAGGAAATCATCCATAGTGTAATTCTTGAACTCCGTACCATTGTCACTTCTTATTGCCAAAATCTTGGAGTCATATTGGCGTTGAACTAAGGTTGCAAAGTCAATGAATACTTTTTGAGTTTCACTCTTCCTCTTGAGGTAGAAAGTCCAACAATATCTTGTATAATCATCCACAATCACCAAACAATATTTCTTGCCACCAAGACTATCATATGTGGGAGGCCCAAAGAGATCCATATGAAGGAGCTCCAAAGGCCTCTCGGTGGAGATAATGCTCTTCTTGGGATGATTCTTTCATGCCCAAAGAGAAGTCCTACAAAGAATCAAGTCTTTGTTTTAGGTACCCATTGTGAAATGGGTCCTCTTTTGTTAGTCACAAGGGTCTTTGGAACCCAAATAGCATAGTGATAATCATCTCCATATGAGGTGCCAACATATTTAGCAAAAACACAACCATCTATAGATTTCATAAGAACATATGAGGGGTTGTATTTTCCCGCAAAGTCATTGTGAGTGGCATTGCCCTTTGTGGCATCACCACTCGCAATGGTAGTCTCTTTTGTTTGTACGGGCTTGGCCTTCTTCTTGTTCTTGTTCTTCTTCTTCTTCTTGGCAACATAACCAAGACCCTCTTTCCCTATGTGAGGCTTTTGCGCTTGCAAGAGCTCATAAAGAGGTTTCTCACCTTGAGGGCTAGAGGCCTTGGCAAGTTCATTCTTCAACCTAGCATTTTCCTCAATGATATTTGCATGATCACAAGAGCAAGTAGAGGAGCTAGGTTCATCAATTTTAGTAGATTGTATTTGAAGTTGTTCAAAAGACTTGGTGAGAATAGAGTGTTCACTCTCCAAGGCCTTGTGAGCCTTGGTGAGCGACCCTAGCTCATCGGCTAGTCTATTATGACCAACACCAAATACGACCTTTTGTTTCTCTAAAACATTGTATTTAGCAATAGCATGGTCACGTTCTTTAATGATCTTAGAAAGAGTTTCATTTTGAGATTCATCAAGATTCTCAAGCTTCTCCTCAAGAGAAACTCGAAGTTCATGCTCTTCCTCAATCGCCTCGGTAAGGGAAGCGATCTCATTAGCATATTCTCTTTCTAGTCTCCCCTTTTCTTTAAGGAGATCTTGTGCGATGCCATATTGACTCATAAGAATCTCAAGCCGAATCTTGCTTTCACCTTGCAAGTTAGTCATCAAGAAATCCAAAGCAACATTTTCTTCCTTAACTCTAAGACTCATAAATTCATGCATTTCATTCATAGTCTTAGGAGGAAGGGAAGGTGATACCTCGGAGAGCTTGGCCATGAGACACGTAGCGGATTTGGTGGTGACATTATCATTGGGGGATTCAAAGAGAGAAGGGGTTGTCGATGAAGCAATGGCTAAAGCGGCCACTTCACTTGTGGTTGTTTCTTCTTCATCACTCTCATCCCCGGACATATATTCCTCTCTCACCACCAACACCTTGGAAGGTAGCTTCTTGTTGGGATTGAGCTTCTTGAAGTAAGGCTTCGTGGGAGAAGAACTTGACGCTTCCTTGCGAATGAGTCTTCCTCCATGTTCTTCACGGTTCTTGTAAGGGCATTTGGCAACATAGTGGAATTGATCTTGACAATTGAAGCAAGTCTTCATTTTTGGGTTGCCTTCCTTGTAGCCTCTTGCTTTATGCTTTTTATCCACATAAGCTTTAGCTTTAGATGGATTTTTCCAAAAGTCCTTCGCCATGAGAGCCACATAATCTCTATGAGCACCCTTGAGTTCCTCGGGTGCCAAGTAACTTCCCTCTTCATGATCTTGGTCTTCATCTAGTTCCACAATGTTGGCCTTCAAAGCAAGTGAGTAACTTTGGGCCATTCCAAGAGCTCGGGCACGAGAGTCTCTAGCAATTTGAGCTCGAACCTTGTAAGATTGCATCTCTTGCATGACTTCATTTGAGGTCAAGAGGTCATAGTTGTGCTTCCCTTGGAGACTATTCAAGTCGTTCTCTTCAAACGGCATGAGGGCATTCACATACTTCCTCTTGATGTAAGTATCATCCACATGTTTAGCACCAAGGTCTCTAAATGCGGTAGCAAGAGCCTTGAGCCTTTGATACATCTCCTCATGAGTTTCATCATCTTTCTTGTAGAAGCCTTCAATTTGATTGCTCATGGCTTCATATCTATTTCTTCTCATGCTCTCATTTCCAACAAACACCTCCGTGAGATTGTTCCATGCTTCCTTGGCGGTGGTGCAATCTTCAATGTGATGGATGTTCTTTTCACCCACGGCAACACGGATCACATCAAGAGCGGTGGAATTTAGTTGAGCTTCAACTTCTTCTTTCCTTGTCAAGTCATTTTCATCCACCGGCTTGAATCCATCAACAATGATCTTCCAAAGACCTATGCAACCACTTTTCAAGTGAGATTTCATAGAAGATTGCCAACGGGTAAAGGAAGATGCATTAAGACTAGGTGGAGCTCCTCTTAAGTGAATAGGAGGATGAGGCACGGGTAGGTCGGGAGAGTACGCAAAAGGAACTCTAGCATGCTCTCCCTTCCCATTAGATGTTTTAGGTGAGGATTCATTTTTATTTGAGTTCACCCCCGCTTTCTCTTCGACACTTACATCCGAGGGCTTCTCCTTAGGAGGAGCCTCCTTAGGAGGAGCCTCCGGAGTTAGGGAGGAGTCGATACCCTTTGCCACCATGAGTTGCTCTAACATTTTGCGCAACTCTCCCATTTGAGTATCCATAGAGGACTTCAAGGAAGTGAAGTCCTCCACGGAAACAGAAGTGGGAACGATGGTGTCACCGGGTATCTCATTCCCATGTTCGTCGAGGGCCATATTTCTCTAGGCGGTTAAGCCCGAATAAAGAGTCGAGGCTCTGATACCAATTGAAAGGATCGTATGGCCACCTAGAGGGGGGGGGGGGTGAATAGGTGCTACTCCAATTTTTAATTCTTTTTCGATTAAGGCTTGACTAAAAGGTAAATTCTCTAGATATGCAACTATGGTGAATTTACCTATATGACAAGTTAAGTCTAAACAAGATAAGATACAAGTAGTAAATAACTAGAAAGGATTAACCGATAGGAAAGCACGCGGAGACAAGGATGTATTCCCGAGTTCCTCCTTTTTAGGGGAGTACGTCTCGTTGGAGGGGTGTGAGCTTCAAACTCAAGATGCCACAAAAGGCTTCTCCCTATTCTCCGATGAACCTCGCACAAAAGCTCGGTCCACCTTTCTTTATCGGAATCCTCCAAAGCGGAATCCGGAGCACAAAAGCTCGTTACAACAACTTGAGGCTCAACCCACAAAAGGATTGGGGGCTCTCAATCACCAACAACACCTGCTACACAAAAGTAACAAGCAAGTGAGAACAACAAGATGCCTAGGTTTTCCTAGTGGAAACCCTAGGCTCGAATCCCTCAAGTGAATGAAGGGGAAATGAAGAACTCTTTGGTGAAGTAGTAGATCCAGGCCTTCTCCTTCAATCCTCCAAAGATCAACGAGTTTGGGTGGAGGGATTGGGAGATCTAGTGATTCTTGAGCTTGCAACAATGGTGTAGTTCAGATCTGGGCGAGCTAAAGAGCTGGAGGTAGGTGGAGGGGTATTTATACCCCTCCAGAAAACTAGCCGTTTTTCTGTCCACTAAGTCCGGAGACTCCGGTCAGGGAGACCGAAAACTCCGGACTAAGCGGAAACTCCGGACTTGATTTAGCAGCAGCTTCTGCGTAGCTCATCTTCTCAGCAGGCCGGAAACTCCGGTCAGGGAGGCCGGAAACTCCGGTATGGCCGGAAACTCCGGACCTACTCCGGGGTGACTCCGGGCCCCATACCGCACGCGCCGTCGTGGAATCTCTTCGATTCAAAAATCTTGTCTGGGGCGGAGACTCCGAACCGCTGGACCGGAAACTCCGGCCGGTGCGGAAACTCCGGTATTACTCCGGGGTAACTCCGCACCCCATACAGCGGCTGCCGTCCTGAGTAGCATTTGCTCCAGTGTTTCGAATTGGCCGGAGACTCCGGTCAAATAGCCCGGAGACTCCGGATTGGACTGGCAAATGTAAGCTTCTTTTTCTTGTCTGGTTGTTTCGATGCAAAGTGTAATTGTATCATTTCATTCCTGCACCACTTAACATTATATTAAATAATTCCTAGTGTTGTTGCCTAACACACAAAACATAGGGGACATAAAATATGTCCTTTCAGCATTGGATTTTCATTTTTTTTTGGTGTTTTTTGAATATTTTATGCTTATTTCAAATTCGGTCAAACCTAAGTTTGACCAACATTTGAACAAGTTTGAAACATGAAAAACCAAGCTGGGATCCTTCTTAGTCAATCCAAAATGAAGCTTTGGTGAGTTTTTTGTAAATTTCATGTTGCAAATCCCAAACCACCTCTCTTGACACATGAGAGTTCATAGTTTGAGATATGAGATTTCACACCATATTGAAGCATTTCTTGTTTAATTATATCTAGACCTTATTTATTAGTTGGAGTTGTTAGTACATGACAAACTAAGAACATGTGCACTGGATTTTCATTTTTTTGAAGTTTTATGAATATTTTATGATTATTTCAAAATCGGTCAAACCCAAGTTTGACCAACATTTAAACAAGTTTTAAATACCAAAATGAAAAACTAAGCCTGGGTCATTCTTAGTCACACCAAAATGAAGCTTTGGTGATTTTTTCAATTTTTTTAAATTTTCAAAACATCAAACCCTCTCTCACTTCCTTGAACTCTCTGCAACTTCGTTCGTGGTAAGTCATTTGTGTGAAGGATTTCTCATGAAAATACTCATATACCAAGTTTTTTTTCATAACTATGTCATGTAAGTAGACCATGTGCGCTGGTTTTATGTTATTTTGATTTTTTTGAATTATTTGTGCTCATTTGAATGTTTGGTCAAACTTTGCACAAAACCGTTGACCGACTCAAAATCAAAGTTTATATTTTTTTTATAACTATGTCATGTAAGTAGACCATGTGCGCTGGTTTTATATTTATTTGATTTTTTTGAATTACTTATGCTCAACCCTATCTCATTCCATCGATATCGTGAACGTGTGAATGTTGGAATTGAAATGTGGATATATCAAGTTTTATATTTTTTATAGCAACTTAGTTGCATAAGTAGACCATGTGCGCTGGTTGTATGTTGTTTTGATTTTTTCTGAATTAGTTGTGCTCAACCCTAGCTCATTCCATCGATAGCTTGAATTGTGTGAATGTTTTTCATTTAACTGTGGATATAACAAGTTTTAATTTTTTTTAGCAACATAGTTGCATAAGTAAACAGTGAGCGAAAGTTTCATATTTATTTGTTTTTTCTAAATTATTTATACTCAACCCTAGCTCACTGAAACCCTAAACCCCGGAAACCCTAAACCCCGTCCGAAACCCCGTCCGAAACCCCCCTGCTTCAGTGCCGTTGATCGGGAGATGAAGGAAACCCCCGATCCGCGCCACTCCCAGTTCTGCGCTCTGATTGGCCACTCCCAGTTCCGCGCCATTCCTAGAAAAAAACTAAATTTGGGCCCAGCAACAGGATTTGGCCCGCTAATGTTTTTTCCTTGATTAAATTCACCGTGCGTCGTTCAACTTTGGGCCCAGCCCTTTCTCAGGCCCAGCCGACCGCCTCCTGTTCCCCTCCCTATATATCCACTGTGTCGTACCCTAGCTATTATCCAGATCCACTCTCGCCGCCACTCTCG
Organism: Poa pratensis; assembly: GCA_947311845.1. NCBI lineage: Eukaryota > Viridiplantae > Streptophyta > Magnoliopsida > Poales > Poaceae > Poa > Poa pratensis. Next base: position 6,016,314 of record CAMZMU010000054.1, read on the forward strand.
CCGCCGGCCACGCAAATCCAGCCCCTCCGCCACAGATCAAGCCCCAACGTGCGACGAGGATGAGGCCTGGAGGTTGCTGCTCGCCCGGCGGCCATTCCGGCCACGGAAACGGCTCCGACGAGGAGCGGAGAAGGCAGAAGCGGCCAGCGCCCGCTGACCCCGTACGGGCTAAGCTGGTTGCTTCCGACGCCAGTCGGAAGCGCGGCGCTCGCGCGTGGACGATTCTGGGGCGGGAGGCGCCGCCTGCGTACGCCCGGCGCAAAGTGGAGGAGTACGACCGCGCGATGGCGGCGGCGGCGAGAGGCACGGGGAGATCCTCTGGCGCGGGGACCTCCGCCATCGCACGAGCACCGCTGCCGCCGCCGAAGAGGGAGGAGGAGCAGCAGGGCGCGGCACCGCGCGCCTGGCGCGGGTATCTGCCGGGGGACTTCGTCGACGACGTCGACCTCGACTGGGTCACCGCCGAGCTCCTCGAGCGCACCAAGGACGAGCAGAAGCAGCTCGAGGCCGACCGGGAGATGAAGAAGAAGCTCTACGAGTACCAGTACCGCCATGCCATCGAGGAGTCCAAGGCAGACATCCCATGGGGCGCAACCGACTCCGACGACTCTGACTCCGGCTGAGCGGCGCCGCCGCCTCGTCGCCGCAGCACCCCTGGGGCTCAGGTGAGCCCAATTTTGGATGGATCGATGGGGGTTGGAGCTGCGGTTGATGTCCGTCCTCATAGCTAAGAACTAACCCAAGAACTACTATGTTTGCTTGCCCGTGGCTTTTACTCCGACGAGCCGCCGTTAAAACTACTCCGTTTGTAATAGTACTTTAATTATCTACTAAGTTTTCTTGTCTGTTTGTTAATTAGAGTTTGGTTCAATGTGTATTGGTTCGGTTTAATTTGAGTTATTGTCTGAATCGGAGCTCGCCGGCGTTGCGTGCTTCGTCGCTGGAGAAGAAGAGGGAGGATGCGCGCGAAAGGGCAAACGGTTTAACCGTCGTCGCTGCTGTTTGGGCCCCACGCTGAAGTGGGTCCCACCAGGCTCCACTAATCCGCGTGGGTCCCACCCCTAATCCTGACGGTGGTTGCGCTTAAGGGCCTTGTTGTGCCTGGGCTATTTTTGCTCATAGAGATGTCGTAGCAGAGCTATTACAACGAACGACGTCGTTCTCCAGTGAATAGAGTGAAAAAACGTCGCACCTGAGCTATTAACCCGAAGGGGAGACGCAGCAGCAGCTTCACGGCGAGAGCAAGTCGGCCACCGGCGAGGTGATCGCGGCCGACATTGATCAGGAGGCTCTTTGCTGCCCCAGATGCCTTCACCCCCTCGCACCTCCTGTTTTCCAGGTACTACGTGCTACTACAGCCTGTGCAATTTAACTTCCATGACACTCAGTTTAATCCTATATGGCTATATCTGAATCTGTAGCTGTGGTACTTCATCCCCACGAGCTACAGACAGTGCCACGGCGTCGAGCGCATCCTGCGATCCATCCGTGTAGCCTGTCCCAACGCTATCCACGGCTGCGCTGCGGGGAAGATGCTCTACCACCAGAAGGCCGAGCACGAGAAGGCGTGTTCCACCACGGCCGGCTGCGGCGGCGTCGCCGGAGGAGTCGTGAAAATGGACCCTTGCGGTGGAGACGGAGGCAACGCGATGGAGTTTGATGTGCACCGCGTTGACCGGATCATCAAGGTGTCTCTTTGGCACGACATCATGGTTGTCGCCATGTGGGTGTTGTACAAGCTTGAGGGCCCTGAGGAGCAGATGTAAATTTGTTGCGGTCGGCCTGGGGCCGCCAACCGCTCGGAGGTATATACTCATCGCTCCTTTTGCTGTCTGTTTTGAGAGATAGTCGTACTGTATGTTCATCAAAACGGCTATGACGCTTAATTTATACTCTAGATCTATTTGGAGCCGGATGAGTACCTCACCGGGGTGAAAGGACACCTAGATCATTGCAAAGGGGGCTTCCGTTTGAGATCGCTCACTTTGGTCACAAACCGGCGCACTTTGGGGCCGTATGGTACCGAGGAAGGTGCGCCGTTGAGCTCCCGGCAGCGGGTGGTAGAATTATCGGCTTTCATGCGTGCTCCGGTATCTTCTTGGACGCGCTTGGCACATACGTCAAGATGATGAACACGTAACACCTTAATCCCCATGTCATAGATTCTACTGCGTGCGCAAACGAAGACGTGCCTCGTCAGTCGTCACTAAACAATGTACCCGTATCGCTTTGCATCGTGCATGTTGCCAAACATGTGGTTCATGTGTTGGTGATTTGATCACCTAGCTTAATCGTTGCAAGGTAACCGACTTACAAGTGAAATACGACAAGATCCTACTCATGTGTTAGTAATTGACGCTATTCTAGTCGATAAGGATGAATCATCCAGCTACGAACCAAATTACGATTCATTGCAACAAGTTTGTATAGTGGTTGTATTACTAGGAATCTATGCAACATTTTTGGTTCTTTTGAACTAGGGCTTGTATTGCATCAAAGTGTAATGTTTGGATTGCATTCGTGATCGATCAACTCCGCTGTAGGGAGGGCAGATAAATCAACACACGCCCACTCAACTCACATCTCAATAGGGTTGACTATAAATTACATATCAAGAACATATACCCAGCAGTTGGCTCTACGGTTAAGCATGCTCATAGGTGGGAAACATTCAAAAAGATATATGTTAGCGCTAGATGGCAGTTTTATAAATAGACGCGGTACATGATAGAATTTTTGAATTATGAGGAGGTGGCGTGAACTTACGACATAGGTAAAGCTTAATAAAATATGCAGTTCGATAAATAGAAGCTTAAACAATGACAATTAACGAACACCATGCCTTAAGAATGACGATAAAAGATTAAAACAATAAATTTAACGCTTGTGAGACAAAAAAAACTCTAGAAGGTTGCATGAACGATAAAGGCTGAAGGGGCGAAGTCAAATTCTGTAAAACTTTAGAATAAGTAACATGATTTTGAGCACACAAGAAGGCCACTCCTATATAAAAATCATAACAAGAATGATTGGCTAGTCAATAAAGTAATTTATAAACCTAGAAATGGTTATAGAGCCCAATGCATTTAAACAACAGTGTTACGTTTGAAGAACCAACTACATAACCACAAATTATTATTTGCTAAAAATGCACCAAAACACAAAACATTTCCAAATATAATGGTCAGAAAAAATGTCTTTCAAATTCCAAGACAAGGAAATAAGTAAACGGTTGGTACTTGCATACTTTCTGAATAGCTCACTTAATTTCTTCTTCCTCTCTTGCCTCGACTGTGGGTTCGTTGACTCCAGGTTACATCATTGGGAGTCCAAAATGTATTTTTTCTTCGAGGAAACTTGAATTCAGGTTCCCTGCGTAGTGGTGTATAATATAAATAGCCTTGGGAAAGCCTAGAACTTAATTACTTAAGCCATTCATGTGGCACAAGTATTCTCGAGTACAAATAAATGTGTTGCATTATGTCAACACCATATAAATTAACTTCGAATTCATCAAGCACATGGGTAAACGATCGCAATGTTCTTGATAATAAGTCTAGTTACTAAATATGGTAGACGATAACTGATCATACTAGTCATGAAATTTCTCTATGCCTCGGAAACAATCCAAATAATTATGAATTATGATTTGGCAAAAGGGAGGCAAAAAATGCAAAGCACAATGACATCTTAAAAAAGGCAGCACCACCGGAAAGAGGAAAGGAGAGGGGCGGCGGTGGAGGGAGAACGAATCACAATGGGGGCGATGGAAAGAGCTAGAGCATAAAGTAAGGTGTTCCGCATATCACTACATCGGTGTCACTAGAGGAATATAAAAAACGATGGTTTACTTCCCTTCCAGCAGTAACGACATTTTGACAGTCCGCCATATGAAAGAAAAACATTAAAATATGTATAAATGAAAAAAAGGAGTACAAAAGAGTTTGCACATCTATTAACACTTACCACTACTTATTAGGAAATTGCTAACAACAGAGACGCTAGCATCATATCCACAATAATCAAGTGTTGAATGCAACACTCCAACACACTTCAGTCTTCCATCAATGAATGGGCCTCCAGAGCATCGAGCCTCACATTTGACATTGATATGCATTTTGTATCCATTGCGCTTCTCCGCCGCCATACATTTGCACACCTAATAATACTAACATTTCACCAGACTGAAGGATCGGACTTATTTTCTGGCCATCCTTGTAGAGACATTGGCTCACCTTTAGGGGACATTAAATCGACAATATCGCAAATTGTGTTATGACTAGCTGTGGATAAATAATTTAGATACACCTAAATGATTTTCTGAGCCATGCTATCTAGCTCATAATTTATGGAAACTATTGTAAAAACTCAATTTAGCTAACGGATCGCTAGATTTTGGTTTAGTGCCGGTCCAAATAAAATTTAGAATGGGGTGAATTGATATTTAAGTAGTTTATATTGAATTTTATACTTATTTATAGCATATTATAGCCTTAGTTGGTATAATTTTCTATTTCCAATTTGGCATTGTTTACCACATTTTTTTTTGCTAAATGTTAGTCGTAGCATCAATATAGTCATATCGCATATAGTTCAAAAATACATTTCTATTGTTCTGGAGTTAAACTATATCGTGTAGCATAGTTTTCATCAATTAATTTTGGATAAGTCCATATGCTATAACATGTATACATATTTATGGTAGAGGCATCTAATTCATGTGGTCTAAAAAAAATCTTAATAGAGAGTTTCAGTGTATGATAGGTAAGCATGTTTATATAACCTTCTAGACTATAATATGAATGTTGTCCTGATTTGTTACCTCTATTTCCGTGGTAAAATATGCTTGCAATTCTAATGATGAGATGACAACTTATTTTTAGTCGGAAACCATCCGCCCCTCCGCACAACAACAGTCTCCTCCAGTCCTACTTTTATGTGTTGCCGCACCTTAAAAGGCCACCATCGTCATCATAAGCTGCTATGGAGTGAAATGATGTTGTGTAAATTCTAATAGACGGCCCGGAGTCTCAACTATTTACTTTTGCCCAGTGAATATTCGCGCACATTTCATAAAGATATACCGTATGAGAACCATTAGTACATTATAAGTGATTGCTAACGAGAAAGCGTGTTCAAGAAAACTCAAACATGTAGCTTAAACTAACTGTGTGCAGAGAGTTAATCGTGCGGTATATCACACATGGACTTCACACACAGGTAGATGACATGCATGCGGTTTTTAATTTACACATCTTGTACAACGCACACATATCGTCCTTTCGTGTGTATGATTGGGCGATTAAATGTTCTGATGTGTACTGACGTGCATCATGTATATTTTCAATAGTCTGTTTCGGTTAAATAGGTTGTTGCTTCCACCTGGCATGTAAATGTACTGATGACAAATTGGTTTGCACCAGCGATGGTTTTCTCGACAGCAATTTGTTTGTTGTTGTAGTAGTAACACACCACCGGGATTTTCACACTTATTTTCCACCTTTTTTTCTTCTTGCCAGGCTCCTCCGTGCGGAGAACGCCATTAGAGAGGACGTGCTGGGATCCAGGGGACAAGAGAGGTTTAACATTTCCCTCGTGGAGTACTACAATAAAGCAACGGTATCCCACTGACATCTGGGCCCATCCACGAGCATCGAACTTTTAGCTAGAAATAAGCTAATGATCTGGAGTTACACAGTGCAGTATGTGTACATGAGAGACTTGTTTGGAGTTACTATCCAGGAAGCAGCGGTAGCAAATCATCCATAGACGATGCATTTCCAACATGTTTTCCTTGTATCTCGGTCAGCGGAGGGGCCCAAGCGCTACATCAGATGGCTCAGGTGGGTAGTGCATGCATGAACGATGATCGACATAATAAAACTCCAAACACATCATCGCAGTACTCTCCGTTGTTCGCCAAACCAGATCGTTCAGGTGTTCTGTTCGTACCAGTTCACAAGCCATCCAGTGGCTGTTATTGTAGTCAGTACTTAATAATCTCGACTTTACACTCATGGTTCTGGGATAGTATATAAAGCTCGGAGAGTGGGAAGATGGGGGCACGAGAAAAATAAACCCCAAAGTTCTTTACTTCTTTCCCAGCTACCCTAAAATTCCTTCGATACTTGTCTTAGATCTCCGTATATCCTGGCAGACCAGGCCAATGGTTCACAGTAACAGAGCAACCCCTTAGAGCATCTCTAGCAGAACCCGCAAAAGGGGAACCCGCAAAACAGTTTTGCAGTTCGCGCAACTCGCGGTTTTTTGCTCAGAACGCCGCGCTGTTTTGCGGTTCTGCTTTGCGGGTTCTGCTCCGCCGCGCGGCGTTCTGAAACTGCATATGCAAAACAGCAAGATATGCAGAATATCATAAAAATGGAATGATAAATAAATTAGACCTAAATTATAAAGATTCATATTACAATAGTAGGATATTATGAATCCTCACAAATAGTTTATTATAATAAAAGTTTGAATCACACTAATTAAACAATAATTCAATATAAGATGTTGTAGAATAACAATATTGTTTGAATCAAACATGGCTCAAATGAACTAAAAATAGCTACTGCCCATGCAGCTGCCAGATGTGTTCAACCAGGTCTAGCTGCAGTTGGTTGTGTTCGTCCTTGTCCTCTATCTCACGGTAAGTCTGCAGAAAAGTTTGGACGTTGTCTGGGTTTCTAGCTGGCTTCACACGGCTATCAACATTGTCATAGGACAACTCCAAGTCCAAGCCCTTTCATCCTCTATGATCATGTTGTGAAGAATCACACAACAAGTCATGATGTTTTTGAGAGTTTTCTTGTCCCAAAAACGAGCTGGTCCTCGAACTATGGCAAACCTAGTCTCGATCGTAGTATCTTCGCCAATACGAAGATACTCGTCGGCATAGTCAGCCGGGACGCCATAGTCAATGACTTTCATTGCGGCGGAGATTTTCTGGTACGCGCTGAAACCCATCAAACCCGCGGCATTCCGGCGACGGGTAAAGTACCGACACTTCGCCTCGCAAGCTTCTACTATCTTCACGAAAAGAGAGCGGCGCATACGGTACCTTCTTCGGAAGATGTGAGCCGGGTACGTCGGGATTTCGGCGAAGTAATCCCGCATGAGAAGCTCGTTGCCGTAGAAGCGGTTTGCGCGGTATGCAAAGCCGGCCAACCTTGGATCCTTACCGCCGCTTTGCATACCGGTCCTCAAACTCCTTGACGGCGAGGACGGCGACCACCATTTGCTGCCGCCGGCTTGCGAACAGCGCCTCCACATCGGAGTCGTCGGAGGAGGACGAATCGGAGAGCACGAGCTCTTCCTCCGGGCTCAACTCCATCTGAAATGGGCAAGGCATACTCAGTACCTACTACTACGGCCGAAATCGAAGCGAAATCGAGCGGAATTAGACTCACCGGCAGATCGGCGGTGGCGGCGCAGATTTCCGTTCTCCGCGGACGCGGCTAGGGGAAAACCGGAGGAAGGGGACCTCCGCGGCCGGGGCAGCTCGCGTGCGGCGGGGCGCCATCAGATGCGGCCGGGAAAGGGAGGGATTCGTAGGCGGCGGCGCTGGCGGCTGCGAGTTGGGGAAAAAGAGAGGAAGAACGCGTGGTGAAAACTCCCACCCGCCAACCGCTTTGACCAAATGCAGGGGCCCCTAGAATCGGCGCCGAAATCCGCGAAAACTCATTTCGGAGACGCGGATTCACGGGGCCCTGCAAAATCTTTTGCGGGTTGGGTAAATTTGCGGATTCTGTTCTCCGCCGCTTTGCGGTTTTTTTTTTTTTGATAGTGGATCTTCTCCAGCGAGCGAACAACAAGATTACAAGAAGAAGAACACACGCACGCCGAAGAAACAAAGAGGGAAGGAACCCAGAGCAACAGCAACAAGGCGAAGAGCACACCACCGAACCTGGAGCCTTGATCGCTGAGCCACCGCAAGACCTGAAAGCCACCTCTTCGTCACCGGAGAGGAAGCAGCCAGGCCGCCGCTCGGCCCCGGAGAGAGAGCACCCCCACCATTGTAGAAGACCGCATGGGCCGTTCGCCGCAGGCGACGAAACTGAGCACTTTGAACGAGCACGGCCATGGCGCATCCTCTCCGCATCCGCCCGTCTTCCAGCAACCCTGCACTGAGCAAAGCCTCCTCTTTGCCGGATCCATCGCCGATAAGCCACGCACGTCTTGAGCTTCCCCCCTCGCCACCACGGCAGGCCAGGGCAAGACGAAGCATGGCCTTCTGAAAGCAGAGCAACCTGCACCACCCACACCCCTCGCCACCACGGCCGGCCGGAGAGGGCAGGACAGAGCTCGAAGAGACGACGACCACCACCGAGAACCACGCGTTGAAGCTCCTGTACAGACGGCCAGAACGGCCGCACCACCCCCAGCTCCCCACAGCAAGGCCAGAGCCCACCCTACTGCGGCGAAGAAAGGAGCAGGGGACAAAACTCCACAAGCCGGCCGCCGTCTCCGCCGACGACCAAAGCCGGAGAACAAAAGCTCAACAGATCGAGGGATCCGAGAGCACCTACCAGCCACAGCTCGACGACTCCGCCAGAGGCATCGCCGGGAAGGGGAACGAGCTCCGGCACCACATCCCCAATGCTGCGCCGCCCCACCCTCCACGGCGACGCAACCAGGGACCCTACTACCTAAAAACCTACAGCTATACGCACGCACGGACGAGATCCGGGGCTTCCCCCACCTCGCGACGCCGGAACGGCGCCGGAGGCGGAGGGAAGCGGCGGAATCGCCGGCGAGGACTCGGGTCGCCTCTGCTCCGCCTCGATCTACTGTAGCAGGGGAAGGGGAAACGAGACAGTGTCAACGTTCTTCCGCATCGGGCGGTTATTATGCGAGTTTAACCGTTTTGCGGGTTCTGCTAGAGATGCTCTTATATCGTACACACCATCTGAGCCCAAGGAGAGACTTGTTCGGACTTGCTATCCAGGAAGCAGCAGTAAAATCATCCATGGACTATGCATTCCCAACATGTTTTTCCAATACATCATAGATCTCCTAGAGCGACCAATTATGATGCCCGCTAATAAATATATTTACATGCATGAATGATAATCAAGATAAGAACCTAGCTATACTACAGTATTACACCCGAGCCTGTCGGTTTGAGATGGACAGGAAAAGAGCCGCATCCCAAGCCCACAACTGAACTCCGACCGTGCCGCTGCGGTCGCACCCGTCGGCTCTAGGGTTTCGCTGCGCTCTGGCGATCGGCGATACTAGACCTCGCGACTCTCTCTGGTGATCCAGATCCACCGATCGAGATCATCTACGTTTCCCCGTCCTGGTGAGTTCCCTCTCGCTCGCGTCTCTCGTGTGAAGCCCTAGGTTTTCGGATCTCTTTCGGTCTCGGGGTGATCAAGGGGTGAAACCTAGTTTCGCCGCCCACCCTTGGTCCGTCTGGGTGATCGGGATCTGGTGGTTTCTTGGAGATGGCGGGAAAGGGTACGCTGGTGGTGGTGGAGAAGAAGGCGGCGCCGGGCGTTACCTGCCAAGGTCCGACGTCGGCGGCGACTAGTGGTATGGCGGGTGGCGGATCGGTTGATGCAGGTGCGGCGGGCGTAGCGGCGGCATCAGGAGATGTAACGGATATGATGCGCAATCTGAACCTGACACAACAAGAAGCTACTCCCTTTGTTCTGGATGATGAAGGGGATGATGATCCCGTCGGTCCTGAGTGGGCTCTGATCGGTAAAGTTTTAACTCCCAATACGCTGCATATCAATACTTTTAAGGCAATTTTGCGCCCGGCCTGGGGCAATCCGAAGGGGCTGGAATTTAGACCGATGGGCACGAACATGTTCTTAGCTGAGTTTGGATCGGAGGCTGATAGGTCTCGGGTGGCAAAAGGAGGTCCATGGAACGTGAGTAGAAGTGCTGTTTTGTTGAAAGAGTTTGATCCTCGTATCAAGCCTCATGATGTGGTCTTCAATGAACTGCCGGTCTGGGCTAGGATCATGAACCTGGGTTATGAGCTAATGAATTCTGAGAGAGGTATTCCGCTGGCATCTCGTCTTGGCAAAGTGGAGAAGGTCGATGTTGATGAGAATGGGAGAGCATGGGGATCCTATCTCCGTGTGCGGGTTACCATTGATGCTTCCGAGCCAGTGATGCGGTGCGTCTCGGTCCACTCGAGGAAGAAGAATCAGACAGTGCATTATGATGTCATGTATGAGCATCTTCCAATTTTTTGTTTCTCTTGTGGTCGCTTCGGCCACACTTCGCTAGCGTGCCCTTCACCGGCGGAGAGGGATGCGGAAGGGAGACTGCCATATGATGGTTCTCGACTGTGTGTTCCTGATCGTAAGAAGAAAGAATTGGGAGGGTCTTCTGACTTTTCTCAATCCAGCAAAGGATCATGGAGCGGTACTGAGCGGGCCTCGGGTCAAATACTACCTCAGAGGGTCGTAAGAAGAAGGGGAATGAACAAGGTGAGGCCTTATCCCCTGTCAAGAAATCATCTCGTGCCCGCAAGACAGGTACTGTGCCAAAGGGGCAGCATGCATGTCCTGGGGACGTTCCTGGCTCTGCGGATACTCCAGGGCAGGCTAGGGTGTCGGGCCAGAAGAGGAAACAGACTAAGCAAGTGTATGTGGTGAAGGCTCATGCGAATGTCACTGCTAACCAGGGGTCTTTGGCACTTGCTGTTATGGATACAACTCCTGGAGTGGAAAATGAAACACTGGAGGATGATCATCATAAGAAGCAGAGGACAGATACCACACGATCGGCGGATCAGGCGGTGGCTGCGATGCAGCACCGCCAAGCGCAATGAGTATCCTCTGCCTAAACTGTCGCGGACTTGGGTCAGACGCGACAGTAGGAGAAATACGTTGGTTATTAACAACGTATAGACCCTCCTTCCTCTTTCTCTCTGAGACGAAGATGAAGGATAAGCGAGCCCGCAATTTCATGCTTTCATTTGGTTATTCGGGTTGTTTCGCTGTTAGTTGTGAAGGCCTAAGTGGAGGCCTTGCACTCTTCTGGTCGCAGGAGTTCCAAGTGGATCTCAAAGGCTTTAACTCCCACTGTATTGATGTTGTTGTCTCTTCGGTTGGTACGGCTCCATGGCGCATCAGCTTCGTCTATGGGGAGCCGAACCGGGATAAACGACATGAGTTCTGGAACTTGATGCGACGTTTGCGCTCTCAACGAGATGGACCGTGGCTGGTTTGTGGCGATTTTAATGAAGCTCTAAGTCAGGAAGAGCACTCTGGCCCTGTCCCTCGCTCGGTGTCGCAAATGGAACTCTTTAGAGAGTGTCTTGATGACTGTAGCCTTGTTGATCTTGGTTTCTCTAGTCCCATGTTCACGTGGTCGAACAGGCAGGCAGATTCATCTCTGGTTAGAGTTCGTCTCGATCGGGCGGTGGGGAATGGAGAATTTCGTTCCTTGTTTGATGATGCAAATGTTGAAAATATTATCACAACCACCACTGATCATCTGGCCATTCTCATCCGTCTGCAGTGTTTCAGTAATCCAGTGCAACGGCGCCCTGTGCAGTCTGGCTTTCGCTTCGAGGCCGCCTGGCTCCGGGCTCCTGATTACAGAGGGATGGTGGAAAGATCTTGGGCCGAGGTTAACTCTGGTCCATGCTCTCTGGGCTCGACTTGGGACAGCCTTCAAATGGTTGCCGCCAAGATTCAAAATTGGAGCCATGAGAATTTTGCAGCCATTCGGCAACAGATTCGTAAGTTGGAAAACAGATTGAGAGCTCTCCGTCTCCAGCCACGCTCTGATGCCATTGACCAAGCTGCTGCTGCTGCCGAACGACACTTATGCGAGTTGTTTGAGCGAGAGGAGATTATGGCTAAGCAACGCTCGCGTGTGGATTGGCTAAAGGAGGGAGATCGTAATACTGCATTCTTTCATGCACGTGCTTCGGCTCGTCGTCGCACTAATAAGATTAGAGCCCTGGTTGATGAGGAGGGCTCCCGGCATGAAGATCTCCCGAAGATTAAAAGTATGACCGAGCAATTTTATGGTGATCTTTTTACTTCGGAACCTTTTGATGATGAGGCTGTCATTGATGCTATTACTCCCAAGATTACTGCTGATATGAATGTGGAGCTCACTAAACCGTATGGTGATGATGAGATCAAGGCAGCGCTCTTTCAGATGGGGCCTACTAAGGCGCCTGGCCCGGATGGATTTCCGGCCTTATTTTACCAAACCCACTGGGACCTTTTGAAGCACAACATATGCTCAGCCGTGAGAGGTTTTCTGTTGGGGGATGGTATTCCTGAGGGCTTTTGTGATTCAGTTATTGTGCTTATTCCTAAGATGAACAATCCGGAGCACCTGAAGAACTTTAGACCCATCAGTTTATGTAACGTCCTATACAAAATTGCTTCCAAGGTGTTGGCCAACCGATTGAAGGTGATCCTCCCTGTGGTTATCTCGGAACACCAGAGTGCATTTGTTCCAGGACGGTTGATTACTGACAATGCATTGATTGCTTATGAGTGTCTTCATACAATTCGGAAGCAGCGTGCTAAACGCCCGTACTTTGCGCTAAAGATCGATATGATGAAGGCCTATGATCGTGTGGAATGGGGATATTTACATAATTGTCTCGTGAAGCTGGGTTTCGATCTGAACTGGATTAACACCGTGATGAGATGTGTGACGAATGTACGGTATGCAGTTCGGGTTAATGGGGAGCTCACTTCTCCTGTTATTCCCACGAGAGGGATTCGGCAAGGTGATCCTATCAGCCCGTACCTCTTCTTGCTTTGTACAGAAGGTTTGTCTAGTCTGCTCTTCCAAAAAGAGAATGTGGGGGTGCTACATGGTATACGTAACGGCCGATCTGGCCCACCTATTTCCCACCTCTTATTCGCAGATGATAGCATTTTCTTCTCTCGGAGTGATTTGAGAAGTGTCGAGGCTTTGAAGGAAACCTTGTCTTTATATTGCCAAGGCTCTGGACAGAAGGTAAATTTGTCTAAATCTTCTATCTTCTTTGGCACACACTGTGATGATCAGATAAAGAACAGTGTGATGGGGCAGTTGGGAGTGACAAATGAAGTCCTGCAAGACACCTATCTGGGAATGCCCACGGGGATTGGTCGTTCTCCTACTGTCTCTTTTCAGTCCATTGTGGACAAAGCTTGGAAGTATCTAAATGGATGGTCGGACAGGCCTATTTCTCGCTCTGGGAAGGAGACCTTGATAAAGGCTATTATTCAGGCAATACCAACATACATTATGAGCTGCTTCCAAATCCCGGTTTCAATTTGTGAATCTCTCCGCAAAGCCATTGCAGATTTTTGGTGGGGAATTGAAGCCGGGAAGAAAAAGATGCACTGGCGCAGTTGGGAGTGGTTGTCAACTCCCAAGTCCCTCGGTGGTATGGGTTTTCGTGATTTGGTCTTGTTCAACCAGGCGATGTTGGGTCGCCAATGCTGGAGGTTGATCACGGATCCATCTTCGCTATGTGCTAGGGTGCTGAAAGGCCGCTATTTTCCCAACTGTGAGTTCTGGGACGCCCCGCAACCACGCTCCTCATCGTTCACTTGGCGAAGTATCTGTTTTGGCATGAGCCTCGTGAAGAAGGGGGTGCGCTGGACAGTTGGGAATGGCGAGAAGATCAAGTTGTTGGCTGGATCCCTAATTATAAACCTGGTTCGTTCAAGCTTCTGGCGCCTATCCCTGATGGCGCAACGGTGAACATCCTCCTCTCGGATGATCGCTGTACGTGGGACACTGAAATGGTGTCTGCTGTTTTTGAGGAAGACGTGGCAAACCAGATTCTTCAGATTCCAATCAGTCGACGGGTCGGCGAAGACTTTGCTTCCTGGCCCTTTACACGGTTTGGTGACTACACTGTCGCTTCAGCATACAATCTAGCACGAACTGAAAAGTTCTATACTGAACGAAGCAAGCAGGGTGGTGGCACCAGCTCTACCACAGCTGAGGATTGTGTGTTCTGGAAGAAGTTGTGGGCTACCAAGGCGCCAGGGAAGATGAAAATCAACCTGTGGTGTTTCGCACACGACTGCCTTCCCTCCGGATCCCAACTGTGCCGTAGACACATTCCAACGACCGCGCACTGTCCGTATTGTTCTCGGGAGGAAACAATAGAGCACGCCGTGCTCTTCTGCCCGTTTGCTCAGGAGGTGTGGCGGGAGATCAAATTGGGGTATGGATTACATCTACAAAGGAAGACTTTCACTAATCCGAAGATTTGGCTATATGCTAAAATCAACGGACAGAGAGAGGATGATCCTTACTGTGACTGCTTGGCATCTGTGGACAGCTCGCAATGGTCTTCGTAATGGTGAATCCATGAGGAGTCCGCATTCGGTTGCTGAGCAGATCAAGGCGTATGCGGAAATGATTGAATGGCATCTATTCAAACCACTACCTTCTCCTAGGCGTGATACCAGCTCATCAGTCTCTCGATGGTCTCCGCCGCCTGAAGGTACGGTTCATATCAATGTGGATGCTGCAATCTTTGCTCCTTCTCGACGGATGGGAGTGGGCGTCGTGATCAGGAACCACCTTGGTGAATGCGTTACTGCTTGCAGTGAGCTTCTTGAGATGGTCACGACGCCGGAAACTGCTGAAGCGCTGACGCTGCGCCGCGCTGTCTCCCTGGCTGATGAAGAAGGCTTCCGCAAACTATTGGTGGTCTCTGACTGCCTTTCGTTGATCCAACGTGTTAACTCTCCAGGTTTGGATCGTGGCCCTGCTGGTGTGGTAATTCAAGACATCAAGCTTCTTGCTAGCAAGTTCACTGAAATCACATTCGGTCATGTTCGGCGTCAATTCAATGAATCGGCGCATATCTTAGCTCGTTCTGCAGAACAGTTTATTTCTTCTACCTTTAGAAATGTTGCACCGGATTGTATCCGGGAAACTTTGTGTAATGATTTGATATGATCAATAAAGTATTGTTAAGCCTCAAAAAAACTCTAATTTCGCCAAGCCGGATTGTTCATGGGGACGATGCCCGCTGCCGACGAAAGACAAAGGTCCTCCTCGGGTTCACTGCACTCTGTTAGTTATTACTCTCGGGGTTCGCCTCTTCTTCTCAACACCTACACTCTTCTCAACTGGCTCAGAACTAGACTGCCCAGATCCATTGGATGCTGCAGGCGGAGAATCAACTGATGGAATTGGCTTTGGCCCCTCATATGCAGGCGCTGGCGCAGCAGGTGCAGGTGCAGGCCATGGTGGTGCTACCTGAGGAATATCCAAGTATTGCATCACGGCCGGCTGCCGGAAAGCTGAGAGGAAAAAATTGGAAAGGAAGGTATACAGATCAGCAGATGACAAAGGAGACAAACGCAAGGCCTGACACACGTTGAGATGACTTACCAAATCCAGACGCAACAGAGAACAAGGTATATGGCACCCAGTAGCAGAAATGTGCCTGCGGAAGAAAAGATACTATTAATTGGAATTGCAAAGGTTATGTTGCTGTGCTCTTAATGATTCATTTCATCCTTGCTGCAAAACAAATAAACAAAGCTGCATTTATTCGATATATTAAAAACGTGGATAAAAATAGGTTTTCACCAAATGTAGGTATATCTACTAGGGTAAGAGCAGGACCATTGGCTATAAATATTTATTATTGGGATAGATACAAGTACAAAATATGTAACATCTTCGAGTGTTGACAACAGCTCTAGCTTATTTTCTTGAAAATCGTGATTTGCACACATTTGACATTTCCATTAATCAATGTTCAATAGTTAGGTGGAGAAACAGTACTACTTTGGGGTAAACACTTGGCTGTATCTGAGGCACTAACAACACCTAAATGGCAGCTCTAACTGGATTATGCAAAACAAATTCCGGTTTAGCCCATTCCCGAAGAAAGCACAACTTGAAAGTTCTGAGATGGCGCAAACAGGACCATTTTACACTCGGAATTTTCTTTGTTTCGGGTAATATTATTTGGATGGATCAGTCAGGTAGGGAGGACTGATGGCGGAGTGTTCATAAAGTAATGGTGTTGAATTGACATATGGGTAGATTTGGTAAATTTCAGAAGCGATCTGGGACAGTACCCAAAAATGCTCACTTAACATTCCTTTTCGACAACCCCAAATTTAGTAATTAGGAGAGAGCGCCTAGTGGTCATGCTAACTCACCTGCATTTCCAGTATGACCGAATTCCATATATATGCTAGTTAGAATTTTTACCTTGCAAAAGCTCATTGATACTGGTATAATCAGAACAGACAGTATTCTGTTGAAATTCTTTATCTTTTGTTGCATAGGACTTCCGGCAAAGCGTGCTCTTACATTGATCTGGTAAAAAAAAATCTAGTTTCTCAACTATATACAATAACATTTAAGACATGTTTAGTGCATGGACAAGATGAACACCTCCTCCGCAGCATGTGCTATTGCTGTCAACACAGGGAGGATGTAAAGCTGGTCAGGAGTCGTCAAATCAGTAAACCAATATGCTCCACCTCCTTCCAAAGAAGGGACCTTCTCTATCATGTTCCGTATCTGCAGTTGAGACAGTGAGCAAAAGGTGGGAAACATTAAACAAAGATATATGTTACTGCTAGATGGCAGTTTTATAACTAGATGGGATAATAGATAGAATTTTTGAATTCTGAGGAGGTGGCGTGAACTTACAGCAAAGGTAAAGCTGAATAATATAGGCATTACGGTGAATAGAAGCTTATACGGTGTCAATCGACTAACACCGTGCCTGAAGAATAATATAAATTTATCGCTTGTCAGATTATTTTTGTTGCAAAAGGCTGCATGAAATGATAAAGGTTGAAGTAGAGAAGTCAAATTCTGGAAGACACGTAAATACAAAAAAAAACGTGATTTTGAGGACACAAAAAGGCACTTCCAGATCACAAATGATAACAAGAATGATCTGATAGCCAATAAGTAATTTAAAAACATACAAACGAGCAGGGTTATGTTTAAAGAACTAGCGACATAACCATAAATGATTATTTGCAAAAAATGCACCAAAATACAGAACATTTCTAAACACAGCAGTCAGAAGAAACGTCTTCCAGATTTCAAGACAGGGATATAAGTAAACCGTCGGTCGTTGCATACCTTCTGTATAGCTCACCCAATTTCATCTTCCTCTCTTGGTCCGTTGACTGCAGGAAATAAAGATGTAGTGTTACATCATTAGGAGTCCAAAATGTAACTTTTCTTCAAGGAAACTGGAATTTAGGTTCGCTAGTGGTGTACAATATAAATAGCTTTGGAAAAAACTAGAGCTTAGGCTCCCGCAAAGCCATTCCTGTGGCACCAGTATTCTCAAGTACAAATAAATGCGTTGCATTCTTTGTCAACACCATACCTTGGTCTATGTAACAGTTAACTTGGAAACAATCGAGTAAGTAGATGAGTAAACGATAGCAATGTCGTTGATAATATATCTAGTTACTAAAAAGGTAGTCGGTAACTGATCATAGCAGCAATGGAATTTCTCTATGCCTCACAAACAATCCAAATAACAGCAAAGTATAATTTGGTAAAAGACTATAGTTGTAAATGTATGCTTGCTAATATAGTTATGGTATCTATCTACAACTAACATGCTCTGAAGAGGTTACAATATAAAATGCAGCCCGAACATAACATCTATATCTACTTACATTTAAATCCTTGTCGATTGCGTAGACTTCTGGCCTCAATGCCTGGATAGAGTAGAGAGTTTGAAAGAGGTAAAATCAACTAACTATCTTGAAGAAAATCGAGGAGGATATAAAAACGAGCATAACAGAAGATATGACTTATATTTCAGGTCTCTCAGAAATTCGAGTGGCATAGGATACTTTGATACAACTTACTCGAAATCATAAGATGCTACATTTCAAACGAGTACTCAAAATCATACACTAGTCATGAATCTTGGTGCCATAAGATGCTACATTTCATACGAGTACTCAAAATCATACACTAGTCATGAATACACTGGTGCCATAAGATGCTACATTTCATATGAGTACTCAAAATCAGGTTAGATGTAGCCATCACATCCCCTCAACCCACAGAGTTACTCCATCAGCATGATTGAAACAGGAACCATCCAAGAAACAGGCACTTAAACGGAGCTGACCGAGGTGAGTTACTCAAAATGAGTTCATTACCTTAAACCTGTTCAGTTCCTTAACCTGGTGCACCACGAACGGGATGGCCGCCGTGCGGACGAGCACCATCGCCAGCGCGATAGAAGCCCACCTGCAAACATTGACCCGCCTCCGTACAGTTACTTGATGAGAACTGAAAGTAGTCAAGGTCGTCCAGAATGCTACTGCACACCTAGACGAGGCTTACCAGTTGAGGCCGGTGAAGGAATGGACGGCGTCGATGAGGTGCTGCACGGCGGCGACCGGGAGAAACGAGTCGGCCGCGGCGGCGGCCACCTCCCCAGGGAAAGGCGCCGGCACGACCGAGGACGCGGCGTCGGAGAGGACGCCGTCGACCTCGGCCCCGGAGGAGAAGTTACGGTGGGCGCCGAAGGGGAGGGGGAGGGTCAGGTTCTGGGACCTCGAGCGTCGGCGGAGGTCACCGGTGGGAAACGGCGAGGGTTTGTGGGTAGTGTTTGGCGGAGCATAGGAGGAGGAGGAGGAGGGGTCTTGGCTGCGGTCGTGGTGGGATGGGACGAGGTGGGAGAGCGAGGGGTGGAGACGGCGGGTGAGGTGGCGCGAGAGGCCGGATGCCAGGCTCCTCCGCGCGGCGAACGCCATGGCGGCGGCGGCGAGATCGTGTGGGGAATCCAGGGGACAAGAGAGGGTTAACGGCGGGATATTTCTCTCCCGCGTGTGCCACAGCCACTGCCATATGGGCCCCACCGTTGTGCTCTCTGCTTCTCCACTGATCACAGAGCTGAACTGTCCTCGCCACCCCCAAACCCCAGACCCTCCACCGCGGCAAACCCTAGCTACACGAGTCTCGTGGTGACGGTGACGCCCGGACCAATGGTGAGGCCGGCGGGGAGGAATACGGCGACGGCGACCGGAGAAGAGACCGCCACGGCGGAGAAAGCTGACCCCGCAGAGCCGTCGCCGGCGGGAGGTGGCTCGGTACTTGGCAGGCGGACGAGGTCACTGTCCGCGGCCGAGATCGCCTTAGCCGCCCGGCCGCGGGTCGTCGACGAAGGTGACCGGCGACCTCCACCGTTCAAACAACCCCTCTTCCACTTCCACCTCTCTGTTTCTCCTCACTCACTAACTGCTACTCTCTCTCGCTTGCAGATATTATCCGTCGCCATCCGATTCTGGGCAGGCCCGCCAGGGACCCGACGACGCTGCCGCCGAGGCCAGGATGAGAGACACCAACGCGGTCTTGTCCGCGGCAGCCTCCACGGTCGGCGTTACATCCACTGCACCAGGTAGTACAATCCGCTGAACTTGTAGTGAAGTCATCCCCATTTTCGGCTCCTTGCTGTGCGTCGGTGACGGCTTGACGGCGTCCATGTGTGCAGACGGAGCGGGACTATCCGGTGCTCCGGCATCGTTGTCGGGGTGTGTTCGGATGCGGCTAGCAAGCGCGCGAGGATACTGACTGCTTCTGCAGCCGTCTGCACCTCAAGGGCAGATTGCAGGATCCAAAGCCCAAGGTAACTACCAAATTTGCATCTTCAAGTCATACCTTTCATGCCATACTGCAGTCAGTACCTCGCTGTATTTTTTTGTAAAAGATAGTAGATCAGTTATAATTATACAATGAAATGTTCCCCTAATAAAGTTCGCTAAAACTTACAACAGGGGAATCCCAAACCACATTCACACCACCTGATAACACTTCTATCATGCCATGCTGCAACATCATTACTTGAGCTTGCCTACAAATTTATCCTGCTCATGTCTGTTTTTTTTTTCATTGGGTGTGTTTTCATCCGTTATTGATACCCCAAATGATTGCACACATGTCTCAACCATATATAATCAACCTTCATCTTCGCAGCTGTCCGTACGTCTGCCGAATGAGACTGTTTTAGAGGGACAGTTGGTGTTCTTCAGTGATCCCTCCCATGCCACACTGCATCAAAGAAATGCAAGTAAATTAAATCAATAGCAACAAACAACAAAAAATGCATCTAACCATATTTTTTACCTCGGGTATTTCACAGCTGAGAAACATGTTGTGGTTGCGCCCTAAAACCGGTTTTTCTAGAAACAAGATTGTCCCAAGGCTAGCCATCAGGGAAGGCGATCCTTCTCCGCTAGCCAACACAAATACCTCCTGACCATATTGTGGGCTAGTGCCAAAAGAAGCAAATGCCGGTTCGGAGTCCACCATGATATCCAACAGGGCAATACCGTAGTGATCGTGAAATTTCACAAATTTAACCCTTTGGTCAAACTTCAGCAAAAAATAACCCTTTTTCGAATCTAATTCAAAAACTAACCCTTTTTCATAGCGCCCTACCACGGGTCGCTATGCTCAACACCATAGCGCCCTCCGATCAGTCGCTATAACCCTGCCAGCGTGGATCGGTGGGGCCCCAGGTGCTGGACCATAGCGACCTGGAGCAAGGCGCTATGCTTCAAGCATAGCGACCTAGCCCGCGGCGCTATCCTATGCAAATTTAGACAGAGAGCTCGCCAGCCGTGCGAGCCCCGATTTTCGCTAAGTCAAAGCATAGCGCCGCGGTGCTCGTCGCTATGCTCTGAGCATAGCGTCCCGTGGCTCGGCGCTATGCTTCGCAACTTTAGCCCAGCCGCCCGCCGCACCCGCGCCTCTCTCCTTCTCTCTTCTCTTCCTCTCTGTTCGTCAGAGGCCGGCGGCTCCCTCTCTCCTCCCTCCTCTAGTTCTTCACCAAATCCGGACCAATCTGAAGGGGAGATCCGTGGATTTCGTCCCATCTACTTCCTAAAGGTATTCTCCTCCTCTCCCTCAATTTTCATCCATAAAATCCGGTCATTTCTCCCTATTGTTACTAGAAACCCTAGTTCAATCTAGATTCCAAATTTGTTGTAGTATATGCTAAATAGTGGTAATTTGTGGAGGGGAAACCACTCTCCAATATGTATATGTGCTATTGGTAATTTGTTTGTTATTTATAGCATGTTTATTTTGTATATGTGACATAGCTATTTTGTTCATATTTTAGCAATCCTATAGCATTGATTATCTATAGCATGGTTTATGTAGCAATCATATTTTAGCAATCCTATAGCATGGTTTATGTAGTTTATCTATTGTTGGATATATCTTCATGTTTCATTCGTAATTTTAGGATTTACCTAAATATGCATGTAATTAGTTTGATTTTTTGCAAATATGTAGGATGGCACTACTCGATGAGTTGTATGATAAAAGGCATCGTGCCCGCATCATTACGGAGGGGGAGAAGGTAGCATATATTGTCCATATTGTTTCATACGTTTTGTTGTAATGAAATATATTGTCTAATATTGTTTTGTTGTTGTAGGTGTTAAAACCACTTCGTCTAAGGTCTCACGAGGTATCAGACCCCACGAAGATGCCATACGACGAGAGGTACACAAAGTACATCAAGAAGCTAAGACTCCTTCCGTTCATCCATCTTGTCTCCCGGTCGACAGTCAACATGAACCCTGCAGCCATCACCGCTCTTGTTGACCGGTGGAGGCCGGAGACACACAGTTTTCACCTCCGCACCGGGGAGATGACCGTGACTCTGCAGGATATGTCGATGATCCTGGCACTCCCTATCGATGGTACACCTGTGTGTTTCAGCACAGAATCAGATGGATGGAGAGCAAATATGGAAGGTATGATCGGGATGTCTCCTGCACTGAATGCCGACCCCAAAAAGAATAGAACACCAGCCGGGGCGACTTTTCGTTGGATCAGTACGCATTTTTCACATTGCCCCGAGGGTGCCAATGACGAGGTGATTGAGCGGTACGCACGCGTATACGTGTGGTACGTGATCTCCCGTGCCCTGTTTGCTGACAGTAGTGGCAGGACCGCTCCGTGGATGTGGCTCAAGGCCCTAAGTAGTTGGGACTCAAATCTGAGTTGGGGTTCGGCGGCGCTGGCATATTTGTACCGTCAGGTAATACTTTTAATATCTACTTGCATGTAGCATCTCTCCAACAAGATTCTTACCGTAATGTTTGTGGCTCTATTTGCAGCTGGACGATGCGTGTCGCAGGATCGGTGATAAATGTGGAATAGGCGGGCCGTTGCTCCTACTTTCTGTGTGGATGTGGGAGCGCTTCCCTGTTGGAAGGCCACGTCCTCCAACATACCAGCCTTGGGACGATAAGAGGGACCGCCTGCGTAGGGCTACTTGGGCGTATGCTTGGGATGTAGTTGAGGAGTACAACGGCGACACGGAGAAGGACTACGCGCGGTACACCAACGAGTTCGACGAGCTAACCCCTGAGCAGGTAATATTTGTGATGATATCTTGGACTTGTACTTTCATGTAGCATACTCCGCACCCTAATATTTCGCATTGTATCGTAGGTGACATGGCAGCCATATGGTTGGGGAGAGAAGTTGGGATACAATATGGAGTTTCAATTGAACCCTATGTGCATGGCGGAAGAACATCTTTGGTTAATGATGACTCCAATGATATGCTTGTATGCCGTTGAGTATCACTTGCCGCAACGAGTGATGACCCAATTTGGGTTATTCCAGCTGACACCGCCAAAGTGGAAGGATACAAAGTTCGATCTTCACGAGTGAGAGTCTATCTTTTGCTTTCTTAGCTCGTGCCCCATGTTATTTAAGATTCTAATATTTTTCTATTTTTTTGTGTGAAGGTTGGACAAAAGGAAGCATAAGAAGGACAAGAAATGGGACCGTAAACATAGGAGTGGATTATGAAGTGGAATGCACATTTGAAGCTAGCAAAGAAAAATGGTCTTCGTCTAATCGACCATCCACCATACCATCAAGGTGCTTTCGACAACTATGTTGCATGGTTTGTTGCTAATAGTCGTGTGGAGTTGTGTCCGCCGGCTTTTGACTCGGAGATATTGGAGAACCCAAATGCCGAGTATGATTTTTACCACGAGCGGTACAACCGACTCGTGAGAGAGGGCAACCAAACCAGATTTGCTCCATTGATCAACTTTATGGTAATTTTGCAGGACATTATCAAATTCATCTCTCGCATATTTTGTAGCTCATTTTGTAATATGGAGTTCATGCTTATTTTGTAGCGCACGGAGATCGAGCAGTCCGCCAAGGAAGCCGAGGAAGCAGTCACGTACCCTCGCAGCAAGAAGGGTAACAACGCCCTTCGAGGTTCGTGGAGGTATGTCGACACCATGCTACCTACGGTGTACTTTTGATGTTATTTTGGCTAATGTTGTCATTATGTCAATGTCACAGCGTTCCGCCCATCGCTTACGTGGACTAGCTCTTTTGCTTGGTTGTCGCTCCACCGATGATTCCGTGCCTAGTGAGCCAATAACATGTTCAACACCTATGTGCCATGGTGCTTCCAGCTCTAACCCAGAAAATAGCGAGGTACCCGTGATTCTTTTACCTCCGACCCACTAGGGTATGTTCATCCAATCGTGCAAGCGATGGTGCTTATTGATCTAACATCTTGTTATTTTAGGTACCCGACAATGTAACCTTGGAAGAATATCAAGAAAGCTTAAGGCGGAACTTCAATCTAAGGGCAAGAAAGAATTTCGAACGTTTCACACCCACTCAATGGGTCAAGATGAACAAGGGGAAACAAGTGGAAGTTGAAGCCTCCTCTCCCGAGGCTTCCGACGTGCCGGAGGACGATTCCGAGGAGACATCCCCTTCCGACTCCGTCGAGACAGCCCATTCCGAGTCCGAGGAGGAGCAGCCACCTCCGAGGCCCCAGAAGCTGGCTGTGAGGAGGAATCTGAAAGCGCCTGCAATTGCTGATGACAACGAGCCACCGAGGAGGGTGAGGATGAAAAGGGCGACGAACAGGCGGTGCCTAATTCGGCATTGAGGAGGTTGGCGAACGATGAAGATACGGAGGAGCCTGATGTGCCTCCTCTTAGGAGGACGACGAGGAGGTTGAAGAAGAAGTAGATGTGGTGACTTGCACTTGTCGTTTTAGTTGCGTCGTGCTAAAACCTTGTCTTTCTAGTTGGACTAATTATCGTCTAGGCGTGAGGTTGATCAAGAATTTGAACCATGTTGGACTTTTTATTTGTGTGTTCTGAACCATGTTGTCATATTCTGCTGTGTGCTGTGTCTGTGAACAATATTGAATATGTGCTGTGTGCTGTGTCTGTGTGCTGTGTGAAGAAGAAGTGAACAATGTTGAATTTTTGAGACTATAGCGCCGTGCTCTGGGGCGCTATGCTCCCACTATAGCGCCTTTCCCCAGGTCGCTATCCTATTCCTTAGCCGTTTTTCGAGCTCAGACGAGCAACGAGCTCTCTGTCAAAATGCCCAGACCATAGCGACGTACCGTGGGGCGCTATGGTCTGCAGCATAGCGACGTGCTCTGGGGCGCTATGGTCTGCAGCATAGCGACGTTCTGTGTGGCGCTATCCTATTCCTTAGCCGTTTTTCGAGCTCAGAGGAGCTAGCAGCTCTCTGTCAAAATGCCCAGACCATAGCGACGTACCGTGGGGCGCTATTCTGCAGCATAGCGACGTTATGTGCGGCGCTATGGTCTGCAGCATAGCGACGTTCTGTGCGGCGCTATGGTCCGCAGCATAGCGACGTTCTGTGTGGCGCTATCCTATTCCTTAGCCGTTTTTCGAGCTCAGAGGAGCTACCAGCTCTCTGTCAAAATGCCCAGACCATAGCGCCGTGCTG
Source organism: Poa pratensis (assembly GCA_947311845.1). NCBI lineage: Eukaryota > Viridiplantae > Streptophyta > Magnoliopsida > Poales > Poaceae > Poa > Poa pratensis. Next base: position 6,041,043 of record CAMZMU010000054.1, read on the forward strand.
TGGGGCGCTATGGTCTGCAGCATAGCGACGTGCTGTGCGGCGCTATCCCCTTTGTCAGAAAAAAAATTCAATGAAAACTTAATAAAATTTGCTTACAGTTGATCAAAATTGCACACAAACATAAAACACACTAAGTCCACAACAGGGTTTAGACAAACTAAATGTTCACGACATAACAAGGTTCCCGCAAATTAAATGTCCACGACATTACAAGGTTCCCGCAAATTAAATGTCCACGACATTACAAGGTCCACACAAACCCAAAGTCCACGACATTACATTGTCCCTACTGAGTAAGACGTGGATACTTGCCCTTGCGCCTCGCTGGGTCTGGTTCCGCTCGTTCCTCCTCTCGTGCACGGCGATCCCTCTCACGCCTTCTCGCATCCGCCTCCTCTCGTGCAAGGCCAGCACCTTCACCTTGTCCTCCCGCCTCCTCTCGTGCACGGCGAGCCCTCTCACACCTTCTCGCATCCAACTCCTCTTGTGCTTCCCTCTCACGCCTTCTCGCATCCAACATCCCTTGTGCACGGCTTCTCGCATCCAACATCCCTTGTGCACGGCGAGCACCTTCAGGTTGAGCCTCCTCTCGTGCATGGCGAGCACCTTCACCTTGGCCTCCCGACCCCTCCCTTCCAAGTTCGCCGTCAAACGCCGCCCACGCCTCATGGTACCTTCCATCCTCTAACGGCCCCTCCCTTGCACGTTCCGCCTCCCACGCCTCCCTTGCAACACGTGCCTTCTCAGTCTTCTCCCGCCTCTCCATCTCGCGGAGCATCATTTCGTTCTTAGCCTCTAGTGCCTCAATTTTCGCTTGCTCATTCTCCTTCTTGGCCCGCTCCTCTTCACGATCTTTCTCCCAGAATCGCTCCCACGCCTTGTCAGTCATATTTTTTACCTCCCACCGGTAGAGGCCATTTTGCTCAAAGTCTATCCACCGGTAGTATTGGCAAATAGGCGGAGGTGACTGCAAACATAATAGCGAGTCAAAACATGCAACTAGATAAAGATAAATTCTTTACAAGAGAGGCGGAGGAGACATTTACCCGCGGACGCTCAATAATATTTGTTTGCTTTGGCTTGCGTTTTGTTTGCTTCGACTTGTTTTTTGTTGGCTTCGGCTTCTCCCAAGCATAGTTCGGGCACATCCAGAACCTCCTTCCTCTTCTATCATCCCAATCGCTGGACTGCTTCATCTTGCAAACGTCACCACACCAACAAGTCGGCGCATCGTGCCCGACTCGACAGTCAATGCTGTGTTGCCATGCCACCGGCTTCTCCTTCAGATCGGAACAGTCCATCCCTACAAAATTGCAAGTTTGAACTTAGTTGACAGTAAAATGGAACAATTGAAAATAAGAACCATCCCTACAAAATTGCAAGTTTGAACTTAGTTGACAGTAAAATGGAACAATTGAAAATAAGAAATAACAACCAAAAAAATTCCAGTCATACCAATCATCTAAGTCTACCACCTCTACGGCCACGACGCCTACCCCCTCTTAGCTCGTCAATCATTGATGTACGCCTACCGCCACCGCGACCGCCACGATGAGAATGACCATGTTGGCTACCACCATGGTGGCTTGTGCTACCACCTCCACCGCCATGTTGAGAATGACCATGGTGGCTAGTGCTACCACCGCCACCGCCATGTTGAGAATGATCATGATGGCTTGTGCTACCACCGCCACCGACATGTTGAGAATGATCATGATGGCTTGTGCTACCACCGTCACCACCACCGCCACCATGTTGGACACCTTTCGATCTCTTGTTTCGACCACATCCTCTAGCGTTGTGCCCACCACGATTGCATTCTCCACAACGGGCACTACCACGAGGCTCCTGAAAATGTTGGTTGCCCCACTCTCGGAGACCTCCTGCACCCCATGCGTCCATGTCATTTCTAAAACGTTTTGTCTTCCGTCTTCCCCGTGTCGTCACCTTCAGTATTGGATCGGGCCATAGTTGAATGCCATGATATTCTGGCCATTGTGATTGGTCAAAGTAAGGTTCAAATCTGCCCGCCCATGTATCCTTGGTAGCCTCGATCGAGTACTCGGACAACCTTACCGGATCAACGTATCCCACTTTTCTTATGCGTGCCGCCGTCCGCAAGTGAGAGCAAGGGAGATGAAGCAACTGAGGCCTCTGGCACGAGCACAAACATTGCTTTAGCAAGACTTTGCACGCACGCCCTCCGTGTTGCACACCACCTACCGTGGTGCCTCCTGGCTCATTGACTTGGTAAATCCACTCGTTGTTGTCAAAACATTGGGCTGTATTGGTCTCCGCCTTCCTTAACTGGTATGTCATCCATTTGTTAGCTTCAGGTGGATACTTGTACTTCTTCTTGTGCTTGTTCTTCCCTTCCATCTGCTCAAACGTTTCCTCACTATATTTTTGAAAATACTCATTCAACTTGTCGAATGTGTATTGAACTATTGCTGTCACGGGCAACCCACGGACTCCTCTGAGCACATTGTTGAAACATTCTGCCATGTTGCTTGTCATGTCACCGTACCTCCTACCGTCGGTGTCAAAAGCTCTAGTCCACTTGTGCCTCATAGACGCATGCCTATCTAGGAACTCTCGACCCCCCGGCGATGTGAGAGTTAGCAACCTGTTGTACAATCTCACAAAATGCCGCTCGGTGAAAGCGAGACAACAATCTTTTAGATCATCAGATAGCTCCTTATTTCCGCATGCCCTATAGAAGTTGGACACAAAATGCCTCACGCACCATCGATGGTGCAAAGGAGCATGCCCGGGAATATCAATCTCCACCGCATTGAGTATGCCTTGGTGGCGGTCCGAGATGACACATACCTCTCTTTGAGGCTCAAATACCTTTGTTCTCACTAGACCCATGAACCACTCCCAGTTGTCCTGGTTCTCCGCCGTCACCAAAGCAAAAGCCAACGGCAACAACCGGTCGTTAGCATCATGAGCTACGGCAATCAAAAGTGTGCCCCTGTACTGGCCTGTCAAGAATGTGCCATCCACGGAGACAACCGGTCTACAATGCTTGAATGCCCTTATGCATTGTCCGAAAGCCCAAAATGCACGGCCAAAGACACGGACGGTTGCACCGTTGTAATCCCTTGTCTTTTGGCCAAAGGGCTCCACACACGTAACCATGTCCGGATTTGTAGCAGCCATAGCTCCCAACAATCTAGGAAGTCGGTTGTATGCTTCCTCCCAGTCACCATACAACATCTTGAATGCGGCTTGCTTGGCCCTCCATGCCTTCCCATACTTCACCGAGTAACCAAACATGTCTTTCACCGTGTCCATGATAGCCCTCACCGAAAAAGTGGGGAATGCCTCTATGGAATTGGAAAGTCTGTAGCCGATGAAATCAGAGGTTAGTTGCCGATGATTGTCCTTCGCATCCTTGTCATCATCATCATCATTGCCACTACACATGTGAGTTGACACACATTTTTTTAGAACCCATTGAGAGGTTCCCTTGATAGGTCTTGCACGCACAATCCACGGGCACCCATTATGCGCGTCATCACACTTAACCGTGTAACGCTTCTTGACATCCGAGTGAACCACTTTGTATGGTCTAAAGTACTTAACCGCATACTCCTTGAGCCATGTCTTCAATTCCAACAAGCTTTCAAACTTCACTCCCTCAGCAATACCATAGTTTTTGGGATTACGATCCTTCTTCGAAGTTGGCCTTGGTTCAAGAATTTTACTCGTGCCACCATCAACCACGGCTTTATCGGCGAGACTAAGATCACGGAACAATGGTAACCGATGATCCCGGCCCACTACCTTCTTGAATATTTCGGCTTCTTTAGCAGTGAACCCATCTTCATCAACATCTTCTTCGGGACCGTCGTCATCCGAGTCCGATGCATAGCATCGGTTATAAGGGATGTCATGGTCCATGTCCTCATGCCTACAATTTGTCTCCACATCACCAATATCATTTTTATGAAGATCATACTCCGATGCGTCGCTCTCCTCCTCCGATTCTTCATATTGGTCACTTTGAATTGGGCTTGAAGGTTGGCTCATTTCGTGTTCGGTCATTGTTGGTTGGCTAAAATCATGTTGAGTCATTGGAGGTGGACTCGACATTGGATAGTACACTTCATGCACATGAGGTGCCTCATTTTGAACCGGCCTCCTAACGTCATGTTCGGAGGCACACCGGTTCAAGTCAAACGTCTTCGTGGCAAACAACTCAAGAGCCTTGTCTTGAGATGCCGCCACCGTCTCCTTATATGCACTCCAACACAACTCGGAGTTGAGAGGCATAATCTTCCAACGAATATGCATTCCGAACCCAACATTATGCCTTCCCTCCAAAGAAAGAACATCATTTGGATCCGTCCAATTCAATGCAATCCGCACTCTCTCCACAACCTCGGCATAGCTAGGACTACGGCCAAACACCACCACTTTCTCCTCCGAGTCATGCTCGACATTGCCTTTCAAAAAGGCATCCTTGTCCACGTGATGAACACTAACCATCCTCTCCATCTAAAAAATTATTTCAACAACACAAATGCATCAAATGGTACACAAGTAACAATAAGCTATGCATTTTCAAACCAATATAATAACACAATCTAGCTCATTATCTACTAACCCTAGCTAATAGCCCTCATTACCCACATACACCAAAAACCCTAACCCTAGCCTACCAATGAGCACGCTCAACTCTTCATAGCCATCATACTAACACCCATTCACCAATATAATCAAGGAAAAACCCCAAATTTCGCACCACACTAAATTTCTAGGGTTTCAAGAAATACACAAATGGCACCAAATTGAAAGATTTTGATTGGACAAAAACATAGAGGATGGGGGAGATTACCTCTCTCCAAGATGGGGAGCCGAAATCCACAGCCAAATCGGACCAAAGAGAGGGGATTTGTGAGGGGGGTGAGAGTGGGGAGTGAGGAAGAAAGAGACTGAGCTCGGGTTGGTGAAAGAGAGAAGGAATGGCGCGGGCGCGGGCAGCTGGGCTATTTAAGTTGCGAAGCATGCATAGCGACTGATCCGAGGGCGCTATGGTGTAAGCATAGCGACCCGTGGTAGGGCGCTATGCTTTGACTTAGCGAAATTCGGGGCTCGCACGGCTGGCGTGCTCTCTGTCTAAATTTGCATAGGATAGCGCCGCGGGCTAGGTCGCTATGCTTGAAGCATAGCGCCTTTCTACAGGTCGCTATGGTCCAGCACCTGGGGCCCCACCGATCCACGCTGGCAGGGTTATAGCGACTGATCGGAGGGCGCTATGGTGTTGAGCATAGCGACCCGTGGTAGGGCGCTATGAAAAAGGGTTAGTTTTTGAATTAGATTCGAAAAAGGGTTATTTTTGGCTGAAGTTTGACCAAAGGGTCAATTTTGTGAAATTTTACGGCCACGATGGCATAGTAACAGGGATGGCAGTGTGTCATAGGCCCAATCCAGCTATTATTGCCGCTTCTACTATCCTTATGTGCATTGAAATGTGGACTCAATATAGGTTGGCCTCCTTTTGAGTTGCTGTAGGTGGAATTCTATTTGATGTCTATGTTATCTGTTTTTATCTCTTTTATCATATAGCTTTGTTTTATCCAGTAAGTAGGAACTAAAATACTCACGACAACCCTCATGCATCTGCACAATGTTTGCACTTTGCACTGGATTGCATGTTTAGAAAGGAAAAAATGATAAGGCGTCGTGTCTTAGTTTGACCACGGCATGTCAGTGACACATGATGGATTTTGGTGAGGCGTTTTTTCAAAGGCCATTACAAGGGATGGTATTTTATCAAATCTCCCAAATACTAGCTTATATTTACTGAAACGACCAAATTTTCTCAGTATTGACTATTGAGAGTGCATCTGACTTAATACTAGCTTATTATGAACTGACCAAACTTGCCGATTTAGTAGCACAAAAGAGTGCATTGCACTCAAAACTATTTTATATATTTACTAAACCAACCAAATTTCCCCAATGTTCAGAGTGTACTGCACTTTATACTAGCTTATATTTATTGAACTGACCAAATTACCTTTTAAAGTTATACGATAGAATATGAAATTTTTTCTTTTTAAAAAAATCAGGATTTTAAACCTTGCCACCGAATCTTCCGTTCCTCTCTACCTATGAGCTTCCAAGTAGGTCATTCCAGGCCGTCCATTTAGAAAGGGCCACTAACAACACAACGTAATTAACTCGATTCGTTGGAACAACTTTCATTGAGTCTCTGCTCCTATCCTTCTGGACATCCAAATCTAGCTATATTAGCAAAGGGAGTGGCATATATAGTCAGTTCATGAAAAAATTTATACTATTTTAATTTCTCTTTATCCATAAGGGATTTACCTGGCCAATACATGAGATTCTTATGCTATTTGGGGGATTTGTTTGGTCTTATATTTAAAGGATGATAAAGTTCTCCTGATGTCGAGACTGCATCACACTTACTACTGGCTTATTACCGAACCGACCAAACTTACCCAATGTTGTAAAATACATGTTGTTATATTTAAAGGACCTGAAAGTTGGGCCCAAGAAAATTATCAAACCTAGGAAAGGTCAGTTGATAATAACGCTGCTAGACGGATAGTATTAAAACGCTGGTGTCTGGTGGCACGCATAAAAAAAGTTCTGGTAACTCTGCTGCACTTATCATTTGCTAAGTTGGATACGTTTCGCCCTAATTATCAGAACCGTTAAGGTTAATGGCATTTGTCATGGATGGAGACTAGGGCACTTGGGCCTACACCATTTGATTGCACAGATAACTTCTGCACAAGTTGTTGTCTTTGGGATGACATAAAAAACTTCATTTTTAACGGAAAATGACATTGCTTCTGCCTTTGCATTTAAGAGGATAGAACAGAGTTTAAAGATCAGCTAGAGATAAACGAATGTGCCTGCAGCAAGAAAATACAGGGACTATTTCATTTTTTGAGCTTATCAACAAATCGAACTTCTTTGCAGTCGTATTGCTCGCCCCGTGCTCGGTATGCACTTGCGGAACATTGAGCTACTGGATATATCACTCCGGGAGCAGCTATCCATCCGCCACGATATCAGTAAGGGATTCATAGTAGATCAGGTATAACTGCATCTAGGTTAACATGTAACAATTTCCACTGGTGTACAAAATGCTGCTACGTTCTTTGTTAAGCTGGTTTTGCCAACCTGTCCAAACTGGAGATGAACACTCCTTGTCAGTAATACTAACCTTTTGATTTCTCCAGGTAACTATTGATTCTACTGCCGAGACGCTTGGTATTAGACAAGGAGATGTGGTTGCGTTCCATGAGTTGCCTGGTTCCACTCTACCTCAGGTGCACATACCAAAGGTTTTCGTAAATCAATTAAATTTAGGTGTATCTACGATTTACACTGTCAAACTTTGTTAGCAGTTGGAAGATTTTCTTCTCTCTCGTGGTTGGGAATACCTGCAGAGGAACATCGACTCATGCCTGATGGTTGATTTTAAGGTATATTTGAAGTTATATACAACGTAAAATATTTCAGTTTGGAATGTATGACTAAGAAAGTAACAATATTATTTATTTGTGAATGCTTTGCTTTTTTCCATCTAGCTTGAAGTTCATGATCTCCTCGGGCGTGCTAGGAGAAACATTACCTTGACTATAGGACTATTTGATGCTTCTGAGCGGGTAGAGAACAACTGGAATAAGCTTGGTAAGCAACTCATTGGTTCATGTAGAACTGGATAAGCTTGGAAATTAACTCAATAGGTCTTATTTTCATATGTAAACTGCTGCTAACTCCCGATTGCATTTATCTAGATTCTCAGCGTCAGGTTTCAACCCTTAGTGACCCTGATACATCATCTACTTTACAATCACTACAAGACAGGGACATGGCCCTGACTGCGGTACGCTCTGTGGTTCGTGTTTCTTCTACCAGGCCTGGTAAATCATCTAATTAAACTCATAGTGATGTTCATCCAGTTAATTCCGCCTAGCAAGCGGCTGATAGTATCTGTCGCCTTTTGCAGATAACAACAATGTTTTCCAGTGCACGGGCATCGTCGTCGCAATCACATCTAGTGAGTCTGGCAAGCGCGCTAGAATCCTAACGTCGTCTAGTATCTTTTGTAGTGATGAGGGCAACCTACATCATCTAGAACAAAAGGTAAGAATTGGACATTCTTGCGTTCGAATTCAACTTGGTTTTCTGCGGTGGGGGTCCCTGAACTTGTCTCTGTTTCTCACATGGCTCATTTTCACTGTTAATGTAAATGGTTGACGTGGCTTGCACTCTTTTTGCCATGTCAGTGTCAACCTAACGAAATCAGTGTCAACCTAAGTGAGCAAGTGAAAAACGTGATAGTTCACTAGATACCACTCCTCCTGTATATTCCTGCATTCCAAATTGTCTCTAATGTGGTAAATTGGTAATCAAGTGTTATATGATCAGTCACATACATCTGCAATGAGCACTGATTTATTGTTATTGTGTGTGTGCGTGCACATGGTGTCCTTATAGAATAATGTGCTATGGGACTGTGACAGTGTACTTAGTAGAGCTGTAAGCTCTTAGGATTTAGATGGTACTTGATGGTTTGCTTACATGGATTTAATTTTGTTCTCAGTAGATCTGTCATGGCAAGCAATTAAATTATCGACTTACTGGCCTGATGAATGATTACATTGTAGTGGTATTTATCTAGTGTAGGACTCCCTCTCTTGAATCCATGTTTTTCGTAATGTCTTATAATTATCAATTAGTGATAGCAGACACCAGTTATGCTTGATTAGCGTCTGATTCTGACTCGTGATCTCTTATTTTTCAAGAAAGTGGATGAAACCTTTTGTGCTAAATCACTCATCTAGTCCCTTTCACCATCGTAGGAAAATGAGGAGATAGGCACTGATGTTGCTTTGTGTGCCCATGGTTCATGCATTACTATATATTCTTATGGTCTAGGGTTTTAAGCTTATACAAAGGCAAAAGGTATTTCTCCCGGGACAAAGTTCTGTGACAGATTTGACAAAATTTAAAAAAATGAAAACATATACAAAACATCTAGAAGTTGCCCATAATAATTTATCTTGCTCTGTGGATGTTCTCTATTGGTGAATTTCTTCGTCCATTATTGCCTTAAACCTTATTTATTGCACACATTTTTGTTATATCTGACCAAAACCCATTGTTAGGTATTTGTTCATCTGCCGAACAAAACCATCTTGGAGGAGCATATGTTATTCCTCAACATTCACTACCAGATTGCTTTACTGGATATATCAACTGACTACCCATTGAGATCTGTTAGTTTTGGTCATCTGCCAGAATATGGTCAGAAGGTATTTCTCTTGGGTAGAGACAAAGAATGCTCGGTAATTGTTAGGCGTGAATTAATCTCAATGGTCGATCAATCTTCAAGGCCCAACTATTATATAGAATGTCGTGCTCCTATGGTAAGAACAATATCACTATATTCTTGATGCATTTTTGCTTTATTATAATGGTGTTAGCATGGTGATATTTCTTTGATGCAGGATTGCTTAGGAGGTCCAGTTATTGATACATACGGTAATATGGTGGGGGTTATTAGTGCTCATTATCCAAAAGTGGCCATTATTTCCACCACTGCGGTGAAAAGATGCATTGACATGTGGGATAAGTTCAGGTTCTTTTTAACCTCTTTATTTATCTATGCATCAGCAAGTCATTTAGCCACATACAAATCAGCTTTTTCTTGACATGACGTAATGGAAGCATGGTATGATTCGCTGAAGCTGTTGCCTTTGACATCGAAACTTTTAAAGCTCATTGGCTAAATCCAACTATTGCAGCTGTATTGCTCGCCCTCTGATTGATATGGACTTGAGCTCAGTGGACCTGATGGGATTTGAGCACCGAGATAAGCTCTGGGGTCTCTACAACATCAAGAGGGGTTTCGGTGTCGATATGGTAGATGTTGTGAATGACCAACTGATATTTCCAGGAGGCCAAAGGCCAGTACTTATACATGTGTGATGAACAGTAAATATGAACAGTAAACCTATACACATCTAACACCCCCCCCCTCAAACTCATGGTGGTCAACAACACTGAGTTTGGAGAGAAAGAACCCATGCTGCGCTCGAGTCTGTGCCTTCGTGAAGAAATCCGCCAGCTGTAACTCAGAGGGCACATAGTGAAGAGCAAGAAGCTGGTCCTGCACAGCAGCACGCACAAAGGAGGCATCACACCGATGTGCTTGGTGAGCTCATGCTTCACCGGGTCACGCGCAATGCTGATGGCACCTGTACTGTCTGACAATAGAGGAGTCGGTGCAGCAGCAGAAACACCAAAATCCTCTAGTAACCATCGCAACCAGGTCACCTCAGCCGTCAACATAGCCATCGCTCGCAACTCAGCCTCTGCACTAGCGGGAAACTGCAGTCTGTTTCTTCGTCTTCCAGGCAATGAGAGATCCTCCAAGAAAAACACAATAGGCAGACAGCGAGCGGCGATCAGAAGGATCACTGGCCCACGTAGCATCAGAGTAGGCCTGGAGCTGGAGAGAGCTGGAGCGAGGAAAGAAAAGGCGACGGAGATCGTGCCACGAAGATATCGTAGAACACGGAGAAGGTGACTATAGTGGACAGAGCTGGGAGCTGAAACGAACTGACTCAGAATGTGGACAGGATATGAAATATCTGGACGAGTGACAGCTAGATAGACAAGACTCCCAACAAGATGGCGATAGCGAGTGGGTCTGTGAGGGGATCACCATCAGTAGCACGAAGCTGAACATTGAGCTCCATAGGAGTCTCAGCAGTGCGGCAAGAAGATCCTGAATATATTTTTCTTGGGAGATGAAGAAGCCATCAGAAGTCGAAGAAACCTCAATCCCAGAAAATAGCGAAGTGGACCAAGATCGACATCAGGAACTGCTCACGAGGCGGGCCTTAACAAAGGCAATATACTCAGAGTCGTCGCCAGTAATGATCATGTCATCAACATATAAGAGGAGGAGCGTCCGACCACGAGGTGAGGTGTGGACAAACAACGCGGGTCATGGTCGCTAGGCGAGAAACCAGCGGCAGTCACCACAGAGGCGAAACGCTCAAACCAGGCGCGAGGGGCTTGTTTAAGGCCATAGAGGAGCGCCGAAGACGGCAGACCATACCATCAGGAACAGAGTACCCCGGTGGTGGCTGCATATAAACCTCCTCACGCAACTCACCATTGAGAAAGGCATTCTGGACGTCAAGCTGAGACACAGACCAATGACGAACAGAAGCCACAGCGAGAAGAGTGCGAACAGTGGTCATGTGGGCACGGGCGAACGTCTCATCATAATCGCGTCCCTGCTCCTGCTGAAAGCCACGAGCCACAAGACGAGCTTTGTAACGCTCAAGAGAACCATCGGAGCGAGTCTTGATCTTATAGACCCACTTGCATGTGATGGGACGAACACCAGGAGGAGGGGAAACAGATCCCACGTGCCAGTGCGCTCAAGTGCAGCAATCTCCTCAGCCATCGCAAGCTGCCATTCAGACTGAGCCATGGCATCCCGATAGGAAGTGGGCTCAACAACAGCAGAAAGACCACTGGGAAGGAGAATAGCGATCAGGAGACCGTAAGAAGGCCGAGAACGAAGGTTATGAACCGGTGTACACGGGGAAGGTGGCGCCCGGAAGTAGAGGGCATGTCAGAGGATCATCCTCAACACGAGGGCGACGAGTGTAGTGGAGAGGAAAGGGAGAGAGGGGACGATGTATCGGAGAGGAAGGTGGAGAGGTGGATGACGAGGAAGGAGAGGAGGAAGGTGGGGAGGGTGGCGTCGGTGGTGTATCAGGAAGAGTGGGACTCATCGGAGGAGGAGGTGGAGGAGGAGGAACATGAGGCACAGAGGGAGAGGTGTCGGGAAGAATAAGGAAGGAGATATCCTCAACCGAAAAGGTCGAGGCAGTAGGACGCGGATAGTACGAACGAGACTCATCAAAAGTCACATCACGGGAAATACGTAGCCGACGACTAACAGGATCCCAACATCGATAGCCCTTGTGCTCATCACTGTAGCCAAGAAAAACACACTCCACCGACTGAGCGGTCAATTTGGTGCGTTCGCGGGGAGCAAGGAGAACATAGCACACGCACCCAAACATGCGAAGAGCAGTAGTCAGGAGAACGACCAGAGAGACGCTCCATAGGAATACCACCCTGCAAAGCAGCCGAAGGCTGGATATTGATGAGATAGGTGGATGCGGAGACAGCCTCAGCCCAAAAGTGGGGTGGAAGAGAGGCGGCGATCATCATCGCACGAGCCGTCTCAAGAAGGTGACGATGCTTGCGCTCAGCAACGCCATTCTGAGCGTGAGCACCAGGACAAGAGAACTGGGCAGAGTACCCTGTTCGGCAAGAAAACCACGCAACATCTGGGAGATATACTCACCAGCCGAGTCAGCACGAAAGACACGAATGGGCGTGGAAAACTGGGTGTGTACCATGGCAGCAAATCGCTTGTATATAGGGAGAACCTCGCTGCGAGATTTCATAAAATAGAGCCAAGTGTAGCGAGAGAAGTCATCAATAAATAGAACATAGTAGCGATGACCACCTTTCGAATCGAAGGGAGCAGGACCCCATACATCAGAATGAACTAAGTCGAAAGGACGCTGAGAGACTGACTCACTCGTAGGATAAGGTAATTGAGTCTGTTTGCCAAGTCTACAACCATTACAATGTAAAGATACATCGCCAGAGACAGACCCTAAGACACCTTGATGCACTAGCGAGGACAAGCGAGAGCCACATATATGACCAAGTCGATGATGCCACTGTTGGAAGGACGCAGAGGAGGAGGCAGCAAGAGCATGCGAGCTGGCGGGTGTGGTGGCAGCGGAAGGAACACAAAGCCAGTCAACCTCCCAAAGGCCCTGAGCCTCACGGCGCCGAGGGCCAGCTCCAACTAGAACCTGGGTGCGACGATCCTGAACAGAGCAAGAGTCGGTATCAAGAATGACACGACAGCCAGAATCAGTAAGTTGAGCAGCGGAAAAGAGATTCATGGTAAGACGGGGAACATGAGAAACACTAGGAACAGAAAAAGATGGAGTAGAAAGAATGCCACGACTAGCAACAGGAAGAGGTGTGCCATCGGCAGTAAGAACATTGACAGGAGAATCAAGAGGGCGAAGAGAAGACAGAGCGGAAGCATCAGAAGACATGTGAAATGAAGCTCCAGAATCCAGAACCCACGGAGATGTACCTGACTGTGTAGGCGGCGGTGGCGGAGTAGCAGTAGTGGAAGCAGTCAGCGAGGCAACGGTGCCCGTCGAAGAAGAGCCAGAGGAAGCCAGCATACGCTTGAGCTGGGCAATATCCTGGGCAGTGAAGGACTGTGCAGACGGAGGCGCACGAACCGCAGGAGAGGAGCGACCCATGTCACGCTGCTTCTTGAAACAATCAGACTCTGGGTGGCCCGGCTTCTTGCAGTAGTCGCAGAACATGTGAGAGCGCCGCCCCCCCCCCTGCAGAGGGCCGCCCGCCCACCCCCCGTGAAGGAGTGGGTAGCAGCGGTGGAACAGACGACACCGGAGCACGGGCAGCAAGCACAGTGGGAACCACAAGCAGTCCAGCAGAACGGAGTCGAGTCTCCTCAGCGCGAAGCTCTGCAAGTACCTCTGAGATGGGAACACGTCGACCACGGGCAAGCAATGTGCACGCCGAGGCTCAAACTCGGAACGCAGGCGAGACAAGAACTCATGGACACGCTGAAACTCCAAGTCTGACCTCACTGTCTGACAGCATCGACAAGTACCGCAAACAACAGTCCTCAGAGAGTCAAGCTGACGCCAGATGGCAGAGCACTGTGTGTAGAACTCATCAACAGTAGAGTCACCCTGCTGAAGATCATGCTCCTGACGCACCACAGACAGGTAGAGAGCATCACCAGAGGGCTGATAGCGCTGACAAAGATAAGTCCACATCGCAGCAGTAGTGCCCAATCCCATAAACTCAGAAGCAAACTGAGGTAGAACACTAGCAGTGAGGACAGCAGCAGCACGAGCATCATCATTGCACCACTGAGTGTAAACAGACAGAGCATCCCGATAAATAGAGAGAGACTCCGAGTAATTCGATACCTGCTGGTCATAGGCTTCAACTGCAAGATCATCAGCATCCTTGGCGGCAGCACGATCAGCCTCAGAAGCATCAGCGGCAAGAGCGGTGGCACCGGTGGAGTAGGAGCCACAGGAGCAACGGGGCACGGCGGACAGGAGACCTCGCCAGAGAGAACGCCCCACAACAGGAGGCCGCGCATGTGGATGCGCATAAAGCCCACAAACTCGGCGTAGTTGGTGCCATCAAAGATCACAGAGCACCGAGGAACAGCAACATAGCCCGAAGAGGACATCGCGGGCTCTCTGATTTTTTTTTTTTTTTTTTTGATTTTTTTTTTTTGAAGTCAAAGGAGAGAGAATCTGGATCACAGCTCAAACTCACCAGCCCGATGCAGCACGAGCAGCACGGCAAGCTCACAGCACGGACCAGCCCGATACCACACGGACGAGGCTGAGGGAGGCAGCAGAGGCGGCCGGCCTTAGGCGGCGGCTGGAGGCAGGGGCAGGCCGGAGGGCGGCGGCCGGAGCAGCAGGCCACCACGGGCGACGGCGGAAACCTGCTGGACGCAGAGGACGGCGGCGACCTGGTCGCAGGCCGTGGGGACGACGGGCAGGCCGGCCAGGGGCGGCGGCTGGGCAGAAGGCCACAGGGGCGGGAATGGACGGCGACGACCGGGCAGCAGGTCGTGGGAGCAGCGGCGACCGGACAGCAGGCCGGCGAGAGGAAGAAGAAGGTGCAGGTCGGCCGCAGCGACGGCAACGACGGCGATGGTGGATGGTGGACTACACGCACGGAGTTGCAACGCGCGGACAGAGCAACCTCAGCTCTGATACCATGTTGTGAATGAGCAACTGATATTTCCAGGAGGCCAAAGGCCAGTACTTATACATGTGTGATGAACAGTAAATATGAACAATAAACCTATACACATCTAACAGTAGAATTATGTTTTATTAATCTAGTGTCACTCATGTTGCGGATAATATTCTAACACTCTTGATCACTTTAGGTGCGTTCTGGTTCTGCTGCCGAGAAGAATGGCATCAAGAGAGGAGATGTAATTGAGATCATTGATGATGAGTGTGGTTCCACTCTACCTCAGGTGCAAATATCTCTCATCTTCACAGATAATGTCTTTTAGATATGTTTATCGTTAACATGGTGAAACTTGTTTATGTAGCTGGAAGACTACCTTCTTAAACTCGGCAGGAGATTCTTGCACAAGGGCTTCGATCCGCGCTCGACGACAGACTTGATGGTAACTATATCTATACTAATATATGTAAAAATCATGAGTTGTGATGTGATACTTTTCGACTGAGTCTTCCAAAATCATAAATCCAGTTTCATAATTCTTCATCCAGTGGTTGTGAAAGACAATCGAATTCTCTCCTAATCACTCAAGTCCTTAGTGCCTAATGATGTAATACTTATTTTTCTCTGGTTATTCCCTACTTTCAACTTTACACTTGAGAATAGTTTTTTTTTTTGCTTAAATAATAAATACTACTATGTTTTTATGTGCTATATCTTATGAAGAAATTGTTTGTACTCGGGCACTGCACCTTGCCTAAAATTTTGAAAGAATGTTTCCTAATTGTCGATAAAAGTATTGTAATGATCTATGGGTTCATAAAATTTTCCCGCTTTCTATATGGTTGGTTAAATATATATCCCTTTCATAATCAGCATGTATAATTGTTCTTCCACCACAATAGCATTTAGAGTAAGAAATTCTGCACAAATAAGACTACTTGCATGGGAATACAAAGATAATTACTTCTGTGTGTTCCATTTTGTGTTAGTCGAATGTCGTTCTTCCCTTGCAATTTTTACTCCCTCCGTCCAATAATAACTGTCTCAAGTTTGCCAAAAAATGGATGTATCTAGACATGAAACATGTATGTATACATCCACTTTTTGACAAACTTGAGACAGTTATTATCGGACGGAGGGAGTACAATAATCCAAGCGTTGGGCTTGTAGCTTTATGGTGGAAAGTACCACGCTATTGACGAAACGCGTTGCAGGTTCGAGTCCATGATCTCGTTCGACGTACCAGTACAGACGTCCCGTTGCCGCTGTCATATGAGTTGGGTTCAGGCGCTATGGAGTAGTATCGTCATCTTTACAAGAACTTTGAGGCATCATGACCTCTGCAGACTCGATAATTTTCTGTACTTTGGGTAAAAGAACATTGTGTTGTTGTACAGTTCTGTATGTGTGGGATACGATCCATGGATCATACTAAACTAGATGGGTTCGCGGCGCCGCCTACATTGTGTTTGACATTAACTACATATGGCACCCAATAGGAAGAGAAAGCTCTTCCTGTGTACACATAAGAGGAGGTATGCTTATGCATCTCGAGGTCGATGGAAGAGCACAACACTGGAACAAAGGTTCGACCCGATACTCTGAAAATGCTCTCTGGCCTCATTCATTGTTATAAGTATCGGCCAGATGTTCTGAAAATACATAAGTTCCTGGTCTCAGGCTCTAAGATAAACCTGAACACCTAGGGAAGAAAAATAGAAACGGATAATTAGAAAGAATTTATATGGAGGGAAAATATGCCAGATTATACCAAGACTTATATGTGGGCAAACATCTCTCATTGTGAAAGAGGCAAAGCATAACCGCAGGTCATAAACTCATAATGGTATGTTGATACAACTAATTCGAAAAATAAATACAGGTGCACGCACATAAAGCTAGCGAGGCATGCCAATATCCGGCGGCTGCCTGTTTTTTTCTATTGCAACTTTGAAATACGGAGTACATATCTAGATCATTTGTTGGGGTCCTGGTCATGTGAAATTTTTAGGGACTAGCTAGCAAACAGGCAGCTGTTTTTCATTTCTGTATAACGATCAAAATTGTCTGTTTTTCAAATATCAACAGATAGACTACAACGTAATTTGGTCTTTTGAGTCTGTACTTCGTGTATTCACTCCTCAGTTTCGCTGGCCCTTTTTGCTTCTTCAGTTCTCTATGTTTGGGCTGAGTCTGGTCAGGCTGGTTTAAAAAGCGTGAACGGGTTGCTCGACATCTTCTTCTTCTTCTTCTTCCCCAAGACACGAGAGAGAAATCCAGCGATCTCAGTAGAAGAAAGATGATCGCATCGAAAGAAGCGGACAAAAACCAAGTGATCATAACAGTGTCCTTCTATTGTTTTATTCTTCAATGAAATGTAGACTTTTTTCAAATTATTTAAATGTAGACTTTATAACTTGTCAACTGACATATTTTAAGCACGAGTTACCTGGACATTTCATAGGTATATTATTATACCATCATGATGATTTATATTGCCGTTTTACTTGAATCAGATGAGAAATTTGCTAAGATAAGTCATAAGATTAGACGTGGCGTTGCATGTGCACTATCACTAGAGCATAACCAAACATACTACCAAACATGTCCCAGAACCTGAATGAGTCGAAACAGGCTTTACCAGGCAATACGCCCATAAGTCGAAAAGTCCAAGTATAGCCCGGTTACATGTCTCCTGTTTATTGAAAATTTTGAAAACACCATTTAAAAGTTTTAAAAATTATTAAAAAATCTGAATAATGTTAATGATTTAAAAACTTAGTATTTTGAGCCACACAAAAAAGATAGATTAAAAAATTTGGGAGATTCAGATTTGTGAATTGTTCACTACTTAATACCTTCACTTTTACACGTGCTAGAATACCAGGTATTTCAAGTTAATTTGGCACATCGGTAGAACACATCATTGTTTACAACTAGATTTTTCATTTTTTTTATTTAACTTAAAATACCGTTTTCAATTTTTTTTCAAAAAAGTTCTCCGGCTACAAAACGCCACACTCTTTTTTAACAAAAGAAAATATGAAATTACGTGGACATGGAGACCAAATCAAACGCCTCAGGCAACTCAGAACGAAAACATACATGCACGTACACACTGATCTTACAGATCTGTAAAGATAGGATAAATCTATGTGACAAACCAGCGTCTATCCCTCTCCCTCGACACCACCGTAGCAGCCACCAAAGTGAAGCGAGACAGATCACCTCTTCACCCGAGTTCGACGCGGCTCCATCGCTGATCAGCAGCTTTTCGGACCTCCAAATTAGTTTGCCATAGGACAAATCATTGTCGTTGAAAGAATCAGACCGAGGCAGCACGACACCGGACACGCCATCGAACTTCCAAACCGGCATCCCCACACGACGACGTCGGAGTAGGGAACCAGAACCGTCAACCTCCAACCACAAACCCAGCAAGGTACACCATCTTCCGTCTGTCACCAGACAACCGTCTGCATGTACTCCTGTAAAAATCCTCTCTGCTCCACCATGGCGCCAAAGACAACGCCATAGCAGCGGGACAGAGTAGGAGGAAAGACTCATCTGATGAAGTCGCCGCCGCCGCCTCGCCAACCCCATCAAAGAACCCTAAAGCCACCGACCTGAAAGATCGGCAAGCACACGATGTCACCAACTCCGAGACGTCGTCATGAAGGACAGTGTCGGTGTGGGAGTAGAGTTGAGACAATTTTATTCGTCCGGGCGCTGCTCCCGCCACCCCAACGTCGCACCACGACCTGCAAAACCAGACCCTAACTACAGAGCGGAGGAACCGGATCCCCCTCCCTCCTGCCGCCGGAGCAGCAAGCAGAGGGAGAGGGGACCATCAGGCTCGCCGGTGGAGATTGGCTGGAACAAGGATCGCCTCCTGATCACTTTCGCCCGGCGGCGGCTAGGTTAGGAGCGATACCGCGTCACGGTAGTACGTATCTGGGTGCATGTGGTTGGCTACATCCAGATATTTCTTTTCGAATTTTTTGAAACGTCTTTGAAAGTTTAAAAAACGAGCTCACTATAGGACGAGCGCCATTGCGCTTATTCGTCTGGGCCTCTCTATTTACAGCAGTATAAGCTTTCCTTTCCGGCAAAACTAAATTCCAATTTCTCTATGGAGACCAAACCAAACACGTACGCACACGTGTAATTTTAACCTCTCAGAGCAAAGCGAATGAAGCGGTACGTACGAGAAAGACAGGAGAGGAGGCGACCGTGGCGGCGGCCTAGGGTTTCAACCCTAGCCGCCGCCGCCGGTGATATCTGCAGCTTCATTGTCGCCGCCGGCAAAGATTCGACGGGTCCTCGCCTCCTCTAGGTGCCGTTCTGGCACTAGAAGGGGTGGGGACCTCGGACCTGCGCACGGCGCTTTTCGAAGGTCCTTAATGGTAGAGTCTGGTTTTGGTCATCATCTTCTTCGTTAATGGAGATGGTATCGTCTGCAATAAGTGATCTTCCACGCTTCGTTCGACGGCGAGATATCCTTCCCGACATCAATGGTGGCTTTGGAAGATTAAGTCTGTCTAGGTATGGTTCTTCAGATCTTGCTTCGCTAGATCAATCTTGGATTGTTTCTTATGGTTGCCGCGAGGAGGTTTGTCCTCGCAATATCTATCCCGGCTACTACGTCTTCGGCAATGGTGATTCGTTCTCTCGGCTCCCAACGACGTCGACAAAGTGGTTCTGTTATTTGCCCCTGGAATATCAGTGGTGGTGCTCTTGCCGATGTTGCTTGATTAATTTAATGGCTGCGTGCGTGCACAAAGCCTTGGCATTGCGGCTCAAAATTAAAAAGGGAGAACCTTCGGTGGTATTCACAGGTCTGTGGTTTGGTGGTGTTGCCGTTGTTCTACGGCTGCCTTCAGAAAAGTACAAGATTATGTCATGGATGAAGAAAGAGCTTGAAGATCTCATAAATTTGCTAATCTCTTTTAGTTTTGTTTTTATAATCGATATAATCGTGTACTCTTTGCTGGTTTAATATACGTGGAAAAATTCAAAAAAAAACACGTACGCACACGTAAGCGAAAAGGCAACACACGTATCTCATCGAGTCGGTGCGATTTACGTGCGACGGTGCTATAAATACGCAGTGCCCGGCGCGTGTCTAGGGCGCCATAAACCGATCTCATCGAGTTCATCACGATCTACTTCCATCGTCGGCGACTTCCAACTTCCGATCGCATCGATGGCCAAGTGCGCCGGCGCCGCCTTCCACCCCGGCTGCGTCTCCGGCCACACCACCTGCCCGTCGTGCTACGTGTCCTGGCACCACACGCCGACCTTCACCCAGCCTGGCTACTCGCCCTACCCGCAGACCGTCCCGCCGCCGCGCACCTTCCACGTCGCTCCGTCGACGTGCGGCGTCTGCCAGGGCTTGGTCGTCAGCGGCGCCGGCCGCGCCACCTTCAGGTCCGAGTGCCGCCACACGTTTCACCTCACCTGCGTATTTGGCAGCGTCTGCCCGGTCTGCACCGCCAACTGGGCTTACCACGTGTCGTCGTCCGTGTCGTACCCCGTTCCGAGTCCGAGATACCACTACACGCCGTCGCCGCCGCCGGCGATGTCGTCCCCTCCCGTCCTGGCCGCGGTGTACGACGACGACAAGCCGTTGGAGCCTCCGGTGCCGCAAGGCGCCGCGCCGCCTCTGGAAAACTGGGATCTCGTCCACGACGCGGCGGACGGCCGAGACAAGCTCGTCCTCGACACGCGCTGTGAGCACCTGGCTGTCGCGAAGGGTAAGACGCACGACAACTTCATGGTGCTCGTGCACGCAAAGGCTCCCGGAGCCAATGAGGCCGCAGACACGGCAGCGGCTGATGAGCCACGCGCGCCGCTCGACCTCGTCACGGTGCTAGATGTCAGCGGCAGCATGTCGGGCGGCAAGATCAAGCTGCTAAAGAAGGCCATGGAGTTCGTTGTGGATCAGCTTGGCCCAGCCGACCGCCTCAGCGTCGGAATAATCTTTGGCTCATGCGGTAGGGCGCCATGCGCAATCTGGGCCGTCGGATTCAGCTTTCCGACGGCCAGGACTTAGCGTTGCGGCCCAGATAGCGCTTAGTTGCCTCCATTCTTCGGTGCAAACGTGCTTCCGCTGTTGGACTTCTTCGGCTGCTGCTGCTGCTGCTCACGGGCCATCCGCGACGCGCCCACCATCCTCTGCATCGCCGGCGTCGCGTAAGCTGCGGCCGCGCCAAAAGCCGGCGCTGCCGAGGCGTACGCTGCGGACGGGCTAAAAGACGGCGCTGCCGAGGCGCACTCTGCACCGTAGAATCCTCCTCCGCCGTACCCGCCGAATCCTGCTCTGTACCCGCCGCCGCCGCATGCTCCTTTTCCACTGCCTCCTCCTATCGCGGGAGGCGCCATGGCACCGGCCACGCAGGCCGACCCGGCGCGCTGCTGGTTGTGCGAGCTCAGACCACTCAGCAGGCAGCCGCGGCCAGTCTTCTCGTACTCTTGCCCGGTCGCCACGCGAGCGCCAAGCTCTCGCAGCTCCTGCACCAGCGCCTCGCACCTCGGGTCGCCGGCCAGCTCCGGCAGCAGCGCCTTCTGCCGCCTGTCCAGAATCCTTGCGGCCTCCGCGTGGTCGCCGCGCTCGGCGGCCACGCGCGCCGCCGCGATGTCCTCTGTCGCCTCCACGCGGAACTTCTCCCGCGCCACATCCATGTTGGTCTTCTGGTTGTCCTCCTTGGCCACCTCCACCGGCCTCTGCACCGCGACGTCCTGGCCAGCCACGGTCACCACCTACCCGGTCGCCGTGTCGCGGTACGTGCAGGTGACCTTCATCAGCTGCGTCACGTCGTCCGCGTCGCCGGCTTTCGGGACGTGCACCAGCAGCAGGAAGCGCCTCTCCTCCTCCGCGTAGAGCTCGCCGACGTCGACCGAGGCCTTCCGCCCGTACGCCTCAACATTACTCTTGTAGCGGCCGGACTTGACGGCCTGGACACGCACCTCAGGGTGGACGCAGTCGACGGAGATCCACGCCTCCTGCACGGCAACGGAAAGGAGACCGCCGATGCACTGCGCGAACGAGTCCTGCACGACCGCCTGGTTCTCGATGAAGGAGTAGGTGCCACCTGTCTCCTCTGCGATCGAGTGCATCGCACAGGCGTCAGCGTCGACCCCGAAGCCGAACGTGTGTATCGGCGTCGGCCGTTTGCCTTCGCCGCCCAGCAAGGAAAGTGGCAGGAGAGCACGGTAGTTCTTCGCTTTTGAGACTGCAGAATTGTAGGGGTCATAGCTGCCTCCGTATTCCAGCAGGTTGTATGTGTCCTGGCCATCGGAGAGGAGGATGACGCTGGCCACGGCGTTCTTGTGACGGCGACCGTCGAGCACCCTGGCGGCCTCGGCGAGACCCATGAGGATGTTGGTACCACCTCCGGCATGGAGCAACTGGACGGCTCCCTTGGCTGTGACCTTCCCGGCGTCGGACATGCGCTTCAGCGGGATGACCCGGCGCGCGTGGGTGGAGAACGCCACGACGCTAGGGGCGGCGAGTATACTACCATCCGGCGGCCGATCCAAGTTTTTTTTAATGCAACCTCGAAGTAGATAGATCATTAGGTAGGCAGACATATTAGGAGATACGCATCTAGAATTTTCGTTTGGTTCACGTTTACTTACTCATATTCTATTAGGTGGAGATATCTCGGGACAACATATTATGTAGTTTTGGTCAATTGAAAACTTTTACTATATTCTAGCACTATTGTTTTATGTTGTGGCAAGTTAAGCAATCAAGTTTATGCGAAAGAGTCAGTTGCAGTAACTCAATTTTCTGCTGAGCCATCATGTCGAGAAGATCTTTTAGTTTGTTTTGTAAGTGTCTTACATAAGGATTGCATGTATATTCGGTGTCATATAGATATATCGTATACGCGTCTTTATAGTCGAGAAGTGAATTTGGTTCCATCAGTTATATTTTTGTTTTGTTGCGAAGATCATTAATTTTGCCATACTGTTTTGGCTTGATTATACCTTAAACTTTTGTTGCGGTTTTAAAATGCATGTAAGTTGTGTAGCCTTTTTAATGAACAATATACACAACTTGTATCTTGTATATTTTATCAAAACATTCTGAATATTATAATTGTTTTATTATATTTTCCAAAACTTCTAGAAAATCTTTCGATTCATAGGCCTTGCAAAAATAATGTATTTTTCAATTTCTAAGGTAATACTTGTAGCTTATCCAGAAGTCATCTCTAGGCAGCTAATCCAATAGGGCTTCATTAGTTCAATCTAGAGATTAGTAGTTTTTTCATGTAAATAGTATAGTAGTTTATTGTGGTTGTTTTGTTTTGCAATTTTTGAAGTACATATTTGACATTTACAGAAGTGCAAGAGAACTGTACTAAAGAAGCGAAAGAAAGAACTAAAGAATGCGATCAATCCATGATGATAAGTGCGTTGGCTTCCTCCAAGCTTGGAAGTAAAACAAGTATTCTATTATATTTTTATTCTTGGGACTGAACCGTTTCTAGGATAACAGAATTTGGCCGGTTGTTCTAATATTCATATATGGGTTTTATTTCGGATTGCGTAAATTCGCCATGCATTACCTAAGGAATTTTGTAATGCATTTTTCTCTTAGTGCGCTAAGTAGTAGTGTATTATAAAAGTTATCAATCTAATTATTTGTTTTTCAAAGGTTGTATCTAAATGAACTTATATCTAAAAATAATTTGACCTCATATGCACTAACATGTGATTGGTCTAATTTCTTGCCTATTATCTCGTGCAAGACCTATATATTGGGAAAATACAATCTCAATCTCATTATTCATTAAATTTAGTTCCACACCGGTATACCTCAATTGGTTAGGGAACTGGATATACAACATAGAAATCCAGGTTCAAATCCTTGCGAATACAGATTTGACTTATTATTATTTTGAAAAAAATCGTCGTAGAGACTTCCCCTACCGCAATCTTTGAAAGAAAATTTGATGACCTTTTATCTGATCCTCTTTTTCTTGAACTGAATTTTGTGCCGTGTGTTGCATAGTTAGCAGCGAGTGTTGCCCCGAATGTTGCCTTTGTCATACACGCTCACACCAATGTCCCACCACTTCCATTATTTATATTGACGCGTCGAAGGCACATGTGCATATGTACTTGAAAAAGTTACACCACACAAACTTACATGCTATTGGCACACAAACTTACAAACTAATCCCCTTCTCTCTGTAAATTTTCATGATTTTGTTTTTTTGTAAAGAAGGGGATTGGTTTTATGACGTGAGTCCATCCTCTTTCAGCTTTCTTCACAACAACGCCACCTCCTTCCCGCGTTGTATCTTTCTCTACTTGCATTGTATCTCCCTCTCTCCTCGCAGAGTGTCTACTACCGATCGTGCTATTGCAGGGGCCATACTTCCTCCATTGCAAAATACTTGGCGTATCTTTGACCAGCAATTACACAAGTACTAAGTATCTCTTTTGATATCATAATAAAATATATTATGTCCAAGCGAAGCAGAATACACCATGTACTTTTAAATCGAGGGAACACGTAATTCCTATCACCATGGTGCGCGAATACAATTATCATTTCAAAACAATAAAGGAGCTTTCTTAGACAAAATAAAGGAGCTAGACAGGGGGGAAACCATATACTCTTTAAACGGGCTTGGGTTGTGATGGTCATAAAGCCGAGCACCACATTAGAATTGCCAAAGCAGTTCAGATTTCAGACAGGCCGGATGTGTTTATGATCCATGCACTGGGCCTTTTCTAAGCTTTGTCACGATGGACTCTGTAAAGTTTGGATCCTTTTCAGGCCCACTACAGCTTGCAAATTGACAAGCTCTTTTTCTATCCCTTCCGTCCATCCCTCTCGCGTCCATCCTTCTTGCTCACTGTCAGCGGACAGGCAGATCCCCCCTTCTTGTTGCTCATGTAACATTGCAGGCTTGCAGTTGCAGCTTCTGTGTCACACTTCAGACTTCAGAAGGGTTGTTCTGTCATTGTCATGCATTGCTTCCTTTGCAGAGTTATTCTTTAACTTTGCCATCGACGGAATACTACAGGGTAGCTCTTCCACCGCACTGTATCTTGCCCGATACAGAACTACTAGGGAAAAAATAACAGTGGACTTACTTGCATACCATCAAAGAATGTACTGTACTGTACTTACATGCCTTGGGTCATGCACCTGTAAATTAGTAGTAAAACAAGCCAGTCTCGTTTGGTAATCAGTAGTCAATGAGATGACAGTGGCAGTACAGGAATTTTAAGCTGCGAGCTACGTTGGACTTGTGAGGGCACGATGCTTCATGCATGGAATATTAAGTTTGTGAGACAGGGCTTGCTTAATCAAATGGCATGTCGTAAACAATGGCCTCTCATGCGCCTTCCCAACCTAACACCACAAACAAACAGGCATATGGTGCTCTATCTTCTTACTCCTACACTCATGAGAATCCAAACATATAATTATACACCTACTTAGATTAAGAAATGCACAAGGGTAGGAGTATATATAGTCAGAGAAATTGACCATTTCGCCGGTTACACACTGCAAAAAAAAAAACTCTACCTAGCTATGCACATTTTGACTAAATTGACCATTTCCAGGTAATGCGACACGCAAATCTTGTAGCTTAATTTTGTCAGACATGCGAGTTAGAAGCTTTGAGAATTATTGGCAGACCACTGCCTGACTGAACTTGTTTTCTTGTACAGTTTGCAACTGGATGGGCACTACCTAAACCAGAGCTAGAAAACAATCTCTCCATTTCACCAAAATGATGTCAGATTGGTACCTGTCAGCGGATACGAAATTCGTGTTCATTTTTTGGCATCTTACAGCGCAGAAGGCAACGCAAAATTTGTTAATCAGTTCAGAATAAGGACAGGTACGTGCACGAGAGATGAAGATTCCGAGTAGTAGGAGCCGCAACGTGAATGATTATCATTTTCAAGTTAGATACATCAGGCACTAATTAACCAATGATCAGTCAAGAGCAGAGATAAACAAATAGTTAGGCCACATGATGGTTCCGACTTGAGAGAGCATGATTTGTGATTTGATAACTGCTGAATAAATATATGTAGCACTCGAAGACCAATAATCCAAACCGATCGGGACAAGAAATATATCTCGTAATCGTAAGCTTGACACTTCACAAGTGGCAGAGCTAACATGTGCGATTGATTTCGGTACAGCGAGAGCTCGCAGGTTAGCTAGGATTTCTCATGTCAACTGATTGATGTTGGCACAACCAACATGTGTGCTAGTTGTAACATGGTGTATAACCAAGTTTTTCAGATGCAGTGGCTACCAAAACGATCCTCAATCCATATGAACAATGGTGTTAACTGACAAGTGATCAAGTTTCTCTGAATGATTTTAAGCAACCGATCAAGCAGTGGTCAAACAGTTGGTGATGACGAACAAAGTTGAATTCTTTTTGTAGGAGTGTTGTAGAACTTTTGAGTTGGTGTAGGGAATCAACCTGATGAGGCAAATAGATGAGTTTCTTGTCAGTTGTTGGAATAAAGAACATACTGGATACGTGCAACAGATGAGTGATCCAAGCATATGAATACTAGCACTGGTTAGGCATCTATTGACATCTTGACATCAAGACAAGGGCTATGGAGCCAAAGTAAAAGCTAAATATTAAGCATTATTGTGAGATCCTGACTCAGGACTTAATAGGATTGATAGAATACTCATGATCTATATCTACGCACCAATTCCTTCTCCGGATTGGAACCCTTGGTTTGCCTTCTTCCGACCTCAGAGTAACAAATCAACAAGTTGCACCTTCTCTTCCAGAAGCTCATCTGAAAGGAACTCCGAGGTTAAGCGTGCTTGGCCTGGAGCACTCCAAGGATGGTTGACCGACCGGGAACTCGTTCCGCGGTGCGCACGACTGAGGACAAAGTTCGCAGAAAAGACCAGTATTTATCTGTGTGGCCAGTCTAGAGATTGTAGAGAGCTGCCAGGGGTGACAGGCCTGACCCGGGGGTGGGCCGGGGTGTTACAATTATGCAGACAGTTCCCCCGATTCTCTCCCTCTGTCTACCTATATCTCCTTTGCACCGGTGCCTCAAATGCTTTGAGATATATCAGCTGTGGACAAGGTTAAAGTTTTTTAGTTTCTACGGTCATCCTTGCTCATAAAAATAATCATGGCATGCATTTCACTAGTTTCTTGCAAATTAAGGCTTCGGTTCTTTTGCCAAATTGTTGTTCCATAGTTGAAGTACTTCTAAAAGAATACAGTTTTGAACCTCCTCCCCCACCCTCGCCCCCGGTAGAGATGGATGTCGGACAAGCTCAGTTGGTTATCGATGAAGGTGGCCATAGGGCTCTCACGGCGCCATGTTTCTTGTTGTGGGCAACAGATTCATAGGTGTTGAACTATGAATATATTGCCTTTTTTCTCCTTATGGTTGAGCTTTTCGGTGATCAAGTTTGGTGGTGCATGTAGTTTTACATGTTATCAAAGCAAGGAGGTTTTAAATTAAATACCCGGTCGACATAATTTGGATAAAAATTACAGCCACACTAGTAGACGGCCTCGGCACTGTGTGTGGCGCGCTTAAGTGTTGTGCTCTCCTTGACTGCATGGGCAGCGAGGTGGTGACGAGTGCTAGTCCTGAACCACATCCCCAACCACGCACCGACGCATCGTCGAATCTGGTTCTTGGACGTCCCTTGTTGCTGTTCCATGATGGTCGGGTAGTCCACATCGGTGGCTAGGGCTACGGGAGAAGTCATTTGTTGTTGATGGTAACGCCCTCGGGCGCTATCTTCCTCTATAGAGGCTTTGTCGAGGTTCACATTCCCATTCCTCCCCTGATCCCTGTGAAAACCCTAAATTCTCCCTAGATTGGGTTGCAACAGCGCCTCGGTGATGTTCCCTTCTTGAAGTTTTCACCTTGGGACAATAGGGCTGTGAGCATATGGGTTTTGGTTGACGCCAACATTGTCCTAGCTCAAATGGAAATTACTTCATGTTTAGTTGGTCTGTTTTCATGTGCTTTCTTTGGCACATGCTCATCACTCTCTAACGCCTTTTATTTTATTTTTGGGTGAGAAGGCATATGTTCCCTCTCACCGAAGTTACCATAACCCTAGCACTACACGTCCACCTCACCAAACAGACTATATTTGCTGAACTGAAGTGACGTTTTTATTTTTTAATTGGGCTGACATGTGGGCCCAGGTCAGAGACAGACGACTCTAGTGCCACGCCACCTGACATGTTGGTCCGGGTTGTCAGGTTCCGTGTCAATTTGTCATGATACACCGATTTGGGTTTTTGAGACGGTCCGAGCGCAAAGTGGTAGATTTCTGCTACGAAAATGTAAAGTGGTACCAAATTAGATATTGAACTACAATGTGGTATGTTTATGCTCAGTGGCGGACGCATTTGGAAAAAAATTGGAACACCCCAGATATTCTGGGTGCGGACGCGACGAGAAGAAGCGAAGACGCAGGACGACCTAGCTAAAAAAACTGCTGCCTGCTGGCCTTCTCCGCCGCCGGCCGCCACCTCCTCGACCTGGCCTTCCTCGCCGCCGGCCGCCACACCGTTGACCTCGACTAGATCCCCGCCGCCGGCCGCCACCCCCTCGAGTCCTCGACCACGATTCGATCCCCCGCTGGCCGTAGCCGGCTGCCGCAGCCCGC
The DNA here is from genome assembly GCA_947311845.1 of Poa pratensis. NCBI lineage: Eukaryota > Viridiplantae > Streptophyta > Magnoliopsida > Poales > Poaceae > Poa > Poa pratensis. The sequence goes on from CAMZMU010000054.1 coordinate 6,069,592, forward strand.
AGCCGCACCCGCCCCTGGCCCCCGCCCTGCCAGTGCCCGCCCGCCGCCGGACGACGATAGAGAGGCAGTTCTGGGCTCCTGCTGCCCTGCCTTCCCACTGTTGCGCCGGCACTGTTGCGGTGCTACTGTTGCCCACTGCGGCACTGGCACTGCCCACTTCAACTGTATGTATGTTGTTTGCCTTACTATTTATTGTATATGTTGTTTGCTTGGCTACTACAGTATATATTGTGTAAATTGACAATTTGTTGTATATTGTGTAAATTGATAACCACAATTTGCTATATATTGTGTAAATTGACAATTTGTTATCTCCAACTAGGCATATCAAGTGTGGAGTTGATAAGACTTGAGTTCCAACTTGAAACCTTTATTGATGATATGAGAAAAGATGATAGGTTCAAGTGTGTGAATCATCTTGGTGAGCTCTCTACATCTTGTTTATGATTTGGTCTACTTACTTCTCAAATTGATATTTATCTTACCGGTGGCAATGGCGAGTGTTGAAAGAGTATTTTCTTCCATGAGTTTAGTGAAGAATAAGTTGAGAAATAGCATGGGTGATGAGCTCTTGAACCATTGCTTAGTGACATTTAATGAGCGAGAAGTGTTTTTGGAAGTAAGTGAAGATGACATAGTTGAAACTTTCATGACAATGCGAGAACTTAGAGTGACAAAAAAATCATAGTGATGTAATCTTCTATTATGCTAAATTTTATCATGTAATACTTTATTTATGTGTTTGAACTATTTTGCATTGGAATCACGCAACTTTAAGAAATATGTATTAATCTACATTGTCATGAATCAATTTGTTGTTTATATTATCGTTTGCCCTTTTTTTGTGGAGTGTGCCCACCCTCAAAGTTTTTCCTGCGTCCGCCACTGTTTATGCAAACCGCTCGATTAGTACCTGCTGGTTCATATGATGACTCTTGCAGCACCTGTGAAGAATCCAGGAAGCAATAATTGTCATGATCGTGCCAAACAGCACAATTTTTTGTGTGTACAAGTTCGAAAGTACTCCCAAAAAAGGAACTGTGCTTGGATATGTTTAAACTTCCCGGACTGCCGGACAATCTTCAGGAAATCTATATATGTGCACTGGTTCCTTCTGCCACACGATTCTTCCCATGCAAGCCTAAGAGTCTGGTCTACAACTTGCTGAACAACTCTAGGCACCTTGTGAACCCTGCTTTCGTCGACGCATGGGTAGGTCAGCAATCTACCTTATCATCTACTCCCTCCATTCCAAATTAAATGACTTCCATTTATCCACATGCGGATGCATCTAGACATGTTACATGTATAGGTACATCCACATGTGTACGAATGGAAAGTCATCTAATTTAGAACGGAGGGAGTAAAACGCTAGGCATCATATAGGTCTCGAGTGCGTGCGATCTCTTGATTGACAGAATCCCAAGATGTTTACTCCTTTGACCAGGGCACAGACGACTTTAACTATTCTCGAATGACGAATGTATTACTGGTAACAACATGATGCTCCTAGCATTTGTCCAGTGATCACAAACACGGATGCAGTTGTTTAACTGTGCTGGAGTCGAAGCGAAGACGACAAGCGCATGGAGAGCAGCGCTCTTGATTTGACAAGTGCTCGTCCGGGCATGCGTTGTTCCATGCACGCACGCACCGTGTTCTTCCCGTGTCGTCAGGGAGGTAAAAGAGGATCAGGAGAGTGGGTCATGCATATGTATGGCTAGTCTACTGATGCTCTATGTTAATTAAGCGGCCAAGCCCCGGAGCTGTAGGCCGCTGAGCTGAGCTGTTCTCATCTTTGACAAGCGTGAATTAAGGATAAGCTAAGGTAGGACACCTGAGTTCACATTGACCGGTTGTTCCGTTGTTGACCACATGCACGTACTCCATATTAAGTGCAAAAAAAAAAATCCTAGAAAAAGTGCACTTGGTAGTCGAGAAGGAAAAGCAGGGTCAAAAGGGAAAGCACGAACCATTAGCGACGTCAAACACCTATGATCTAGGTCTAGCTAGCATGTGTTGTGTTTTTGTGTAGAGATTATGGGACGCGTACTGTGTGTCTGCACTATGCAAGGCCGGAAGTTTAAGCTGTTTCCGATGCATGCATGGGTGCAACTGCATGTATCCGTGCACGAGCAGACAGAAGGCCAGGTGAAGTGACAAATCATATCAGAAAGTTGCAAATAGTGAATGAAAGTACGTAGTTCCCCTCGTGCGAGCAGAGCAGCGGGCAAAGCGCAATCTTTTGCGCGCCATGGCAAGTGCGACAGGGCAAAGAAGACGGCGATGGACATGCACATGCGCGGCAACAGCGATATATATATAGCTCACGTATGCATGGCATGGGCACGGCGGCAAGACGGCGAGTTCGGCGGGCCGGGCGGATGGAACCTTTGCCTCCTTCCTTCAGGTGGGCCCCACCGTTTTATTCTCCTCTCATCCAGTGTCCACGTCCCAAGGAAAAAGGCACAGCCGCCCAAGCACGCACGAACGGAGGAGATCGATGGTACGTGGTGAGGCGACGTCACCAAACTCTGGTGCGCCGCGCCATGTCCCAACTACGGAGGACATCATGCGGGTAAAAAATGACAAGGAAACTTTGAAAGTGCATGTGTTGCCCCATGCGTGGTTTTGGTAATTAATGACAATCCTTATGGACTAATGTTTGCATTGAGATATACTTGTAGATCTTGTCCATAGGAAAAGATTGGAGTTCATGTGTTGGACTCTAGAAGACTACATAATGATCAAGGCTCTATTCAAGGGTTTTATATGAAGAATGGTCATGTGTAGAGTTGAGCATATTGCAAGTATGTCTTGAAGGATTCAAGACATCATCTTCATGAAGTCGAAGCTAAGCGAGGCTCTCCCATAATGGTGTATGGGGGAGTATTTGGAGAAGTCGTCATCATGCATGTGCTAGCAAGCGCAATCAAGAAAGGTGGTCCACTTGAAGAGATCAAGATCGTCATCATCTAGCTCAAGTGGAAAGCGCAAGGCAAAGGTATGATCTTGATAGGGTTTCTATTTTACCGGTCTCGTTGTGTAGTGGGAGACCGGGTTTAGGATAGACGGCGTACTATCAAGAGGGGCTCTCAAGTGAGTAACTTGATCGCATCTTTGTGGAGAGCTCAATCCTTTGCATACTTGGCATCATCATCTTTCTTGGTTCTTATTTGGTTTTTATCCATGTGAGAATTTAGAGCTTGTGTTCATCTCCATACCAAGCTCTAGTTCACCGAAAACGGATTTCGTATTGACAACTTGTTGCGTTTTCGGTTTTGGAGGTTTTGCCGGTTCATCTCTTTATAGAGAGGTTTTACCTCTCTACATTTGATTTCCTCCTCACATGATGGACTATGATGTTTCTCTACATTATCTTGAAGGGCTCTTCGTTGTGATTCCAACGAGCCCAAGAACATCGAAAACGGAGTCCGGATGAAAACGTGTCTGCATTCTCGGTGTTGGAAATATTATCGGTCCACCTCGAGATAAGGTCCACACCTTCCATGTGTGGTATCTCCTCTATATTTGTGAACCTTAATATTTGTAGGCTTGCACTTGTCGTTACCTTTCCAATGCAATTGGATTCACCTGATTTGGAGTTCATATGAGAAAGTTATTGCATTTCAGGATTTGCTGTTTCACTACTTTCAGGCCGGAGTCTCCGGTCTTCTGACCGGAGTATCCGGTCCTTGTTTTCCCTGTCGAAGGTTTTAAGTTGTTCAGCCCCTGGTGGGGGCCGGAGTATCCGCCCCAGTCCGGAGTTTCCGGCCCCAGGGACCGGATTATCTGCCTGTGTCTCTTCTGGCCTGTTTGTTGTTCGCCCCCTGGTGGGGGCCGGAGTATCCGGCCCCTGTGACCGGAGTTTCCGCCCCATGGCCGGAGTATCCGGCCACTTGCACCGGATACTCCGGTGTGAAGTGAGCTGCAACGGCTAGTTTTTCTGGAGGGGTATAAATACCCCTCCTCCTACCTCCAGCCAGGAGAGCTTTGCCAAGCAAGATTTGATTTCTCTCTCCTCCATTGTTGCAAGCTCATTTCTTTGATATCTCCCAATCCCTCCACCCAAACTCTTTGATCTTTGGAGGATTGAAGGAGAAGACCTAGATCTACATTTCCACCAATCAATCTCTCCTCTAAGTGAGGGGAACCTAGTGGATCTAGTTCTTGGAGTTCTTGTGTGATTCTCTTCTTAGTTCTTCCTCTCTTCTCCCCCCATAAGCATTAGTTGCTTTTGGTGGGATTTGAGAGTGAAGAACTTGAGCACTTGTGCTCTTGCCTTTTGCATTTGGTGCATCGGTGTGCTCTCCACGAAGATTCGTGGAAGTTGAAAGCTTGTGAACTTGTTACTCTTGGGTCTTTGGACCCTAGACGCCCGCGTGGTGGTTGGACCCTTGTGTGGTCACTTGTAGCTGTTCGGGAGCCCCCAATCCCTTGTGTGGGTTGTGCCTCGGATCGTTGTTGAAAGGCTCCGGATTCCGCCTCGAAGGAATACCGATAGTGGAAGGTGAACCAAACCTTTGTGGTGCGGTTCATCGGAGAATAGGGTGAGCCTTTGTGGCGTTGAGATCGACCTTTGTGGTGCCTCACACCTCTCCAACGAGACGTACTCCCCTAAGAAGGAGGAACTCGGGAATACATCCTCGTCTCCGCGTGCCTCGGTTATTTCTATACCCGAGCTCTTTACTTATGCAATTTACATTGTGATAGCCTTCGTGCTTGAAGTTTATATCTCGCTATCACCTTGTTGCTTGTCTTGCTTAGCATAAGTTGTTGGTGCACATAGGTGAGCCTAGTTTATTTAGGTTGTTGGCTTGTTAATTTAAACACATAGTTTTATTCCGCAATTAGCAAGCCTTTAACCGGAAAAGTTTTTAATCGCCTATTCACCCCCCCTCTAGGCGACATCATTGTCCTTTCAAACTTTCCGGCTGTTTCCGTAGAAAAAGAAAATGAAGAGCAAAATGTGGAAACGGAAACGGCAGTTTGCGGAAACAAAACGAAAACGACATATTCAAAAATGGAAATGACAAAGGAAACGATTTAGCAGTTTCAGACGGAAATGGAAACGAAACGGAAAATTCCGGAAATATAAACTTTCCACAGGACTAGTACAAGCTGAATTCGAGCGACCCAAGGCCCAGGTGCAAGCTGAGGCCTGCCTATATCGCTAGTTAGGTCTATTAGTTAGGTTCATTAGCATATATTTTTATAAGACTATTTTTTTTAGCAAACTAATTGTGTTAGTGTCTATGTGAAACTATCTTTTGTCAATTTTTGTGTGTGTCGAACTGTTAAACTATGTGTGTGGCACTTCACCTTAAACTGTCGCTGGTCGATATTGTGAACAATTCTTGTCTTGTTAGCTACTTATATTTATATATTAGGAGTATGCATCAACATATTATACCGCTATTGTGTTCCGACAAATATTCGTTTTCGTATCGTATCCGTCCCGTATCCGTTCCATATTCATTTCCGGCGATTTCCGATTCCGTATTCGTTTCCAGTGTTTCCGATTTCGTCAAGATGAAAGAAAACAAAAACGATAATTCATGTTTCCTTCCGTTTCCGTTCCGTTTTCAACCCTACTCTTGCATGTATATAGTTGTATACACGAACTTTTTATAAGTTTCATGCACTTCTCTCGAAACAGGCTTTCGCCCCGCTATATTAATATAGCAACCAACCGATACAACTGCAAAGCCACCGCTGGGGCAAACATCACAGATACGCCCAAAAAGAAATAAAAAAGAAAAACGAAGAGAAAACAAAGCCGATAACGGCGGTTCGATGAAAACAGAGATGACTCGCGACCGCTGCGTCCTCCGGATAATTTCCACCACGCTCCTAGCTCTGAAACGCCTCGTACCAAACAACACCTCCAAGAAGGGAGTGACGACGCCGACGCTGCTGTCCGGACAGTACTAGGGTTACCCCCGGTGTGTCTTAGAGTTTCCTCCGGTACGCTGAGGGGAGGGAAAGAGGAACCCGACGCCCTTCATGAAGGATGACGACACCCACAGGCGCCAGCACGTCAGTGCCGAGACGACAAGGATTTCTCCCGTCCTCCAAAAAACCACACCCCGAGAGGCTCTACGTATAGCTCTGCCGATCTTCCCGCCCACCAACGCACGCCACCACGATCTCGCAGTCGTCACTGTCATCTTGTCGTGGTCCGTATCGCGAGGCCGGAAGGACCGAGTGTAATCAAACGGGTTAGGGTTAACGGCACGGTAGCACGCGGGAGGGATCTGCCTCCACCGCCGGAAGGCAGTAACCGACCTGATGCAGCAGCAGGGCAAACCAGGCCCTAACTGGCCCGGCCGGGCCCCAAAGGGCCCGTAAAGCCCCGCCGCCGCACTGCAGCAAGGGCGCCACCTTTACCGTCGTCCCAGCCCAAGTCACCACACTCGACTACCAGGAGAGCCGCCACCACGCCGGAGGCAGCCCGCCCAGACCCAGATGGGGCCGGCGGGTCCAGATCTGGGCCGGCGCCGCCCCGGCTACCACGGCTCCCAGCCGCCAAAGGGCAGCTCCGCCGCGCCATGGCACCACCCGCGCCACCGCCAGGTCTCCCCGCCGCCGCGACGAGCTGCCATCGCTTGAGGAACACCACCCACCACCAAGTCGTCCCGCACAGGCCCGTGGAGAGAGGGGAGAGGCCAGAGGCCGCCGGCGCCGGCGCCGTCGGGGGCTAGCCCAGGGCTGCACCCCGACGGCGGCGAAGGGGAGGAGAGGGAGGCTCGGGGGCGGACGGTCGGAGGTACGGCCGGTCGCCCGCGAGGGGGGCGGCCGGTCGCGAGAGCTTTTCACTTCTATCATGGGTTCATCGAGAGTTGATGGACTATAGTGAACTTTGATTTTTTTTTTACTACTACCTTTGATAGTAAAGCTCCTAAGCTTTACCACGTCGTAAAACTGAAACTAGCTTCTGCAAATGATGCCAACTCTATTTAATTATCCTAGAAACATCGAGCTGAGCTCAACTAGACAATTAGTGAGTATTACAGTGCATGTGCCATGTGGGGGTCATCGTCGATCGCTAATAAAGCGCAAGAACAAGCGGGAAACATGGCATTTGCAGGCGGTGTGTGATGTCTACTCATGGTTGCGCCCGAAACGGCCATGGATCAGTCACAATCCATGCGCCAAACTCGACACCTACGCTCACGTCTTATAGCTCATTCTTTGACCAAAAAACCTTTCCTCTCGCTCAATCCATGCGTCCTCGATCGATTAAAGCTTATCTAGATTAGCTATAACCCTATATATCGAGGAAATAAAATTAGCACAAGTACTAGTACTAACTTTCCGTGTGAGTGACAGGCGCATTAGCTCAGCATTCCATCACACAAACCCGTTTCCTAATCATCTTTGGTCGGAAGGATTAACCTAGTACATGCATCAGCAGTAGAACCATGGTAGAGGTGGAGACTTTTCTTACCACTCTCTAGGGCTACGGAGCTTTACCTTTTCAAGACCAGCTCATATACTTATATCCGGCCGGTCGATCCATTCCTCCTCCCTCCTCGCTCTCTCGATTGTCGTTCTCTCCCTTTCAATTCAATGCCGATGTCGAAACCTGTCTGTCTTTTCTTAACACGCATTGACTAATCTGTTGCGATCCATCGGGCCCTGCCTTGATTATGTCAGCATAGCATCAATCAGGGGCAGGGCAGGGGCGCAGGCCGTAGTTATTCCCCTGCTCTGATCACAAGTTGATCCGATGCTGCACCTTGGGCCTTTGATTATTCCAAATACACAATGTTGTTTGTTTTCCATTGTGCTACTATTTTTTCGACGTTTTGCTAAGTACAGCGCTGAGCACCCTTTGGAGATCAAAACCTATGATCCACCTCCCTAGCCGTCCAATTGAAGTTCGTCGGCCGTCGGCTGCCCTTCTTCCCTGAACATAAACGCTCACTATATATTTATAACAAGTACTATTTTCATGATATTACAACACTAAGACTTGGTAATTATATCATGCCTTCGCATCCATGTCAGTCGAATTGTTATGCATGTCATGAAGGTATATAAATATAGATCGAGAAATAGCTACAAGTTTTGATTTTGACCTTCAATAATCATTATAACCAACAAAACATGCATGTATATGTCCCGCACAAATTAGATCCTTGAATTCGTACTCAGATAGTCAGATTTGTTGGCAAATACTATAGTACATGACCCTCGTTTTTTTCTCTCTCATGAAATTGCTGATCAGAATTAAATCAGAGAACATGAGAGCTAGCGCCACGTGAACAAGGACGACAAGAAGGTATTGCTAAGTCGACTTTCGCCAGTGTCGTATTATTGGATCTTCCGCACGTACAGCACGTCCGGTCGAAGAAACCAAGGTCACAGCTACTAGAATTAACTAGTACTCCGTCTCTACTACTCCATAGTAGCTACTACATAGTACTCCATGCTTCGTCTTCGCCTGCAGTAGCGTAGGACTGTTTTTAGCAGGGGCGCGTGGTCGCGATGTACGAGGATCCATGCCATGCATGCATGCGATAGTGAGTATAGTAGCGTTTTAACTGCAGAAAAGGATTCCATTGTCTCAGAGGATGGGCAGGTACACAGTAAATGGATGGGCAGGCTCAGAGGATCGATGCATACTACTCAGTAGATCCATTGTCTCCGCCCCTAGCTTTCTTTCTCTGTTTGGAGTTGGGAGCTTCGATCAAATCAAGTGAGAGAGAATTCGTACCCGGTGGAGCAGCTGCAGCCCACGAGCTTGTCGGGGACGGGGAGCATGCATACGTACGTGCCCGCGCCGCACGGGAGTGGACGGCTCGATCGCCTGCCTGGCTGTCCACGGGACGGAGGCACTGATCACAAGGCCGCTCTGCCCGTGCAGTGCCTGTGCCTATGCTAGCTTGGGAGTACTAGGCGCGCATGCATGCCTGCAGCAAAGCCTAGCTCGGGGACTAGTTCCTGTGTCGAGATCGATCGTAGCTGCTCAGAAAGCTTGAAGGCGTATTGATATTTGATCGCCTGCTCTATAGCTTGTGTAAGGGTACCGAAGAGGGTTTTACTGCCTAGTTACAGGGCAAGTTGACTCCGTGCAAGTGCAACCAAGACCTGCCTACCATCATCAATTTGAATGGCTTTGGATCGATCGGGTGCAGGAGATGCCAAAGACCAAGACGCCTGCCCAGCCAAATTAGTCTGCAGCCCCAGTTTGCACAAGGATTAGAGCGTCTCCACCGGGGGCCTCCAAATTCGTGTCCAGCATCCCCCCAATCGAGTCCCAATTGGGGGTACCGGACATGTGTCCGCCCATGTTTTTTACCACGCCCACAGCGGCGCACCCCAAACGTCCACCCCCAAACGCGAGCAAATCATCGAACACCTTGCGGGCGGATTTCATTACGAATTGATGTAATAAAAATTACAACACAAGTTCAAATTTGAAATACAAAGTTTAAATACGAATTCAAGTTTAAACCATGACCTATCAAACAGCCGCCGGCTGAGTCGAGGTGGTGCACGAGATCATCGTGCAGCTGCTTATGCATAGTTCTATCACGAATTTCCTGATGTATGGCAAGGAATTCTGCATACTGCGTCGGCACGCCCGGATGTGGATGGGCCATAGGCCCCTGGAAATCAAACACTTCGCCGACCAGTTGCTTCCTCGTATCTCGCTCGTCTTCAATGATCATGTTGTGCATGATAACACAAGCATTCATGATCTCACACATTTCATCTAGCGACCATGAAAGACAAGGGTAGCGAACAAGGCAAACCTGCCCTGGAGCACACCAAAAGCCCGCTCCACATCTTTGCGAACCGACTCTTGCCTCTTTGCAAAATGACAATCTGCCTCGCCGTGAGGGTTGCGGATGGTCTTCACAAATGTAGACCAAGTGGGATAGATGCCGTCAGCAAGATAGTACCCCTTATCGTACTCATGGTCATTGATCACATAGTTGCATGGTAGAGTTAGGCCATCACAAAGTTTTTTGAACACATTGGATTTGTGGAGCACGTTGATGTCATTGGAGGAACCGCGGTGCCGAAATATGCATGCCATATCCAAAGATCATAATCTGCCACGGCTTCAAGTATAACACTGCATTTTCTGTGGTGCCCTGACTTGTACATCCCTTGCCAAGAAAACGGACAGTTCTTCCAGTTCCAATGCATGCAATCGATGCTTCCAATCATCACTGGAAATCCTCTTGCTTCGCCTTGTGCCAAGAGACGAGCCGTGTCTGCCTCATTTGGTGTCCTCAGATATTGCTTTCCGAACACCTTCACAACTGCCTTATAGAATCTGTAGGTGGCTTCGACGGCGGTGGACTCAGACATGCGGAGATAGTCATTCAACGCATCGGCGGGAAGCCCGTAAGCAAGGCACCGTATGGCCGTCGTGCATTTCTGAAGTGATGAAAACCCAAGGAGGCCGGTGCAGTCTCTCTTCAGCGCGAAGTAGTCATCGTATTTCTGAACGCCATGCACAATCGTCCTGAACAATGACCTGCTCATCCTAAAGCGCCGGCGAAATTCATGAGGCAAGTTCGTCGGATTATCGGCAAAGTAATCTTGGTACAAGAGCATGTGCCCAGTTGCTCTGTTGCGTTCCTTGTTGGGCCTCCGCCCCTTCTCTGATCCGCCAAACTTCGGCGCCGCGTCTTCCTCGATCGCGGCCTGTAGAAGTGCGGCCATGACCATCTCATTATCCTCGATGCCGGCCGCAAGGGCGGCATCCTCCTTCATCATTTCAAAAAACATGACCTCGTCGTCGCTGTCCATGGCCTATTGGACGAAAGAAAGCAATGGAACAAAGCCACAAATGAACAATCAACCAAATGAGCCTAAGGACGAATGGTCGAACAGTTGCGGGCGGGGTGGGAGGAAAGAAGAGGCGTACCCGGCTTAGAAACTAGCTACGCCGGCGCTGGACTGGTCGCAGACAGGCGGGGAACGGCGACACGTGGGTCTGCGTTGCCGCTCCGGCTAGGTGCCCGAGGTGCGAATCAACCAGGCGGCGACGAGAGTGGCGACGATGGTGCGAATCGCCGACGAGAGGAAAAAAGAAGGAGGGTGTGGGGAGCGAATGATTCAAGTCACGCCGCGCTGTCTCTATGACGGGCGGGCCTCCCCTGTCAGACGCATGTCCGCCCCCATGTCCGGCACCCCCGAAGAGGCCTCCAAATTTGGAGGCCTCTTCGGGGGTGCCGGACATGTTTTTGCTCGGGTGAGCCTTTGGGGGGGTGCCGCTGGTGGCGTTTTTGGCCGTCCGGACCCCCCGATGGCCTTTGGGGGGTCACTTGGAGGCCCCCGGTGGAGATGCTCTTAAACAATTCAGATATATATGTATTTTTAACGTTAGTTTTAAAATATTCACCAAAATTGATACGATTCACCAAAACTGCTTTTATGCAAGGTTGTAATATTCTAGATGGAGTAGCGATCTTATATGAAACAGTTCACGAACTAAATAGGAAAAAGTTGAATGGGGTAATTCTTAAAATAGATTTTGAAAAAGCTTATGATAAAGTTAGTTGGTCTTTCTCCAGCAGACTCTCAGAATGAAAGGTTTTTCTACTGAGTGATACGCGTTAATAAATATCTTTGTTTCGGGAGGAATTGTAGCCATTAAAGTCAATGATAACACTGGTAAATATTTTCAAACAAAGAAAGGCCTTACACAAGGTGACCCGTTGTCGTCAATACTATTTAATATTTAATATATAGTGGCTGGTATGTTGGCTATCTTGATCGAACGCGCTAAATACGAGGGCCAAATTGAAGGAGTGATTCCACATATAGTCGATGGTGGTTTATCGATTATTCAATATGCCGACGATACAATTTTTTATGGAACACGACATCGAAAAAGCTCATAACTTAAAGTTGATTTTGTTAGCCTTCGAGCAACTATCAGGTCTTAAGATAAATTTCAATAAAAGCGAATTGTTTGGATTTGACGAGGCTCAAGAAAACTCCGCTTTGTATGTTGAACTCTTCGGTTGTGAGCAAGGTCAATTTCTTATCAACTATTTGGGTATTCGATTCATTATCGGAGACTCACAAATGTTGAGTGGAAAAAGGTGGAGGAGAGACTTCAAATACGTTTAAATAGCTGGAAAGGTAAACTTTTATCCCTCGGTGGAAGATTGGTTCTCATAAACTCGGTACTAACGAACATGGTACTGTATATGATTTCATTCTTCTAATTGCCCAAAGGAGTCTTAAAACGATTGGATTACTTCCGGTATAGATTCTTTCGGCAAGGGATTGTGAGAAGAAAAATATCGGCTGACTAAGTGGAGTGTGGTTAGGTGCCCTAAAGACCAAGGAGGGTTCGGAGTTCATGACCTCGAGGTTAAGAATAGAGCCTTGTTGGTAAATGGCTCTTCAAGCTTCTTTCGGAAGATGGAGTTTGGCAAACCCTCCTTAGGAGGAAGTATGTGGGATCTCAAGCCGTATCTCAGGTTTTCTGAAAACCTGGCGATTCACACTTCTGGATAGGCCTTATGACTACAAAGAAGTTCTTTTTCCCACAAGCATCTTTCTCAATTAGGGTGGATCGGAAATTCGTTTCTAGGAGGATAAATGGCTAGGCCAAGCCACTCTCCGAGAACAATATCCGACTATATATAATATTGTACGAAACAAGAGCGACACGATCGCTAAGGTGTTGGGTAACTCCCCACCAAATGTATCGTTCAGAAGAAGTTTATTTGGGACAAAACAAGCATCCTGAAATCCCTTGCTCATCCGTTTGGATTCCGTCCAATTATCGGAAGGTCTAGATAAATTTCAATGGAATCTTACGAAGAATGGTAAATTCTCGGCTGATTCTATGTATAGAGTTTTAATCCTACCCGAAGTACCAGTCGATACTAAGACTAATAACAAAATTTGGAAGATGAAAATCTCGCTAAAAACTAAGGTGTTTGCGTGGTATCTTCGTCGAATAGTAATTCTTAAAAATAACCTTGTCAAACGCAATTGGCACGGAAGTAAAAAATGCATATTCTGTCAACATGGCGAGACTATTACACACTTATTCTTTCAGTGTGAGTTGCTAGGTCTATATGGTCAGCCATCCAAATAGGTTCTATCTTATATTCCTCTCGTACCGTTGCAAACATTTTTTGGCAATTGGCTAAACGGTGTGGATCCTAGGTTTGAACTCTTAGTAGGGTGGGAGCGATTGCCGTTATTTGGTTGTTGTGCTATGTAGAAATGACAAGGTTTTTAATGATAAAAATGTTTCTCTTATGCAGGTTGTCTATCGGTGTACGACAACGCTACAAGCATGGTCGGCACTGCAGCGTGTGGAGCACCGAGACTTGTTTTTAGAGGTGGTGTTGCGTTTGGAGGCTGCGGACAGGGAGTTATTCTCCCGACATGGATAGCAACATAGTCTCCGCATCCACCTACCACCTTCTTAGACGGCTTTACAATTTCTCATTCTGATATGTAATTCGTCTTTTATTTATTTCCGACTTGGGTACCGGTGAACTTGTGGCTGTGTGCATCCTAACTATGCAGAGGCTGATGTAATGCTTAAAACTTTTAAGTAATAATTTACCTTTATCAAAAAATCACCAGCACATGGGCGCAAAATCTGGCATCGCGACCAAAAATTTTGCAGGGCTTCGATACCTGGGCTTCGATCCAAACGGTAAGCTAGGCCACCAGTCAACGCCAAAACATTGGTGTGGTAACCATCGGCCACGATCCAAACCGACTCCAACTACGGAGTAAAGGCACTGCATGCGCGTAGGCTGGCTCTACCTCTACTCATATGTCTACGGCTACGCCCGCCCTATGTCATCATGCATGTCGGGGGAATACTTTCTGGATTAACCCGCGGCCCAGTGCGACTTACTTTACTCGCACGGACAAAGGCCCACTTGGGAGCAAGCCCAGTATTGAACCGCCATAAGGGGAAAGATCTAGAATCTCTTTGCGGCTACAAACATCTTGGCCAGGTTAGCGCCAGCAGGAAACACGCCAATGGACAGAGAGGCACGGCGTGCCATTGAGATGTGAGCACAGCAGTAATACAGCAGGCAAATATGTCCGAACACGCGGGACGGCTGCACTCCACCCCCTACAATAGCAGAGCAACGGCGGAGAAAGCATCCACGCGGAATCGCCGCACGTTGCGACTTCAAGTTCGGCTAGGCGACAAAGGGAAGATCAACCTGCGGCTCAAAATCAACCTCAGCAAGTTCAACCCATAGAAGTTGTGCAGCCGCGCGCGGCGGCTAATCCAATAGGAAGGCCAGCTTCGTCCAATCTATCGTCGCGACTCAAAGGCCCAGTCTGTTTCAGCGAAAGAATCAGGTCTGAACCGTTTCCTGCAGATTTCAAAGGGCCTCGCAAGGTCGCCAACTACAACGCAAGCATGGACCCTGTTACTTGGCTCAACAATTACGAGATGGGCATGAGCATCCTAAACGCATCCGAAGAGATCTGCGCACGTTACCTAAACATGATGTTAGAAGGCGCAGCTCACATATGGCTGCAAAATTTGCCGCCAAATTCAATAAACTCTTGGGATGAGATGAAGGAAGCTTTTATCAAGAATTTCCAAGGAACATGCAAGCGACTCTGCAGCATAGAGGACCTTGAGCGTTGTGTACAGAAGGAAGGCGAGTCGAGTCGCCACTGGATGAGAAGGGTCGCAGAAATCATACATTCCTCAGATAACATACCACCCAGTTCAGCAGTCCTTGTCATGGAGAAAAATTGCAAATTTGAGCCGCTGGTCCACAAACTAGGTCGCATGAAGGACAAAGTCAAGAGCCTAAGCGAGGTAATGGCGGCGGCCAACAAGTATGCTAGCTCGGATAAAACCAGGGACGCATCTGATGGGGAGGAAGAGGAAAATACTGGCAAGGGAAAGAAGGCCAGTAGCAAGCCTCAACAACAGCAAGCTAGCAATGCCAATGCGAGTTATAACAAGCGCAAAAACGAGGAAGGAAACTCAGGGTTAGTCGCAAATACGAACACTCGTTACAAACAAAGCAGCGGCAGAGGAAGGAATTTTCACCCAGTTAACTTGGAAGAGGTTTTTAACCGCCCCTGCGACATCCATATAGGAAAAGATGGGAAACCACCCAACCACACAAAGGCACAGTGTTATCATTACAAAAAGTGGAAGGATGGGCAACCACTCAACACAAACAACAATCATCAAAACAATGAGGGAGGTAACCACGGCGGAGGCAACAACAGCAACAACGCCGTCCCAAATCCGCAGCCAGATCAGCCACAGTTCCCAAAACAGTTGGGTCAGTATCATACCATTGTGGTGAATACTTCAAGGAGGGAACAAAAGCTGCGACGACGCAATCAGGCTGTTAACGCCATAGTACCAGCCGTCCCACAGTGGCTAAAGTGGTCCGAGCAGCCAGTAGTTTGGAGCCGCGAGGATCACCCAGGAGAAATAAATGAAGAGGGCAAACTCGCGCTGGTGGTTGCCCCTCAAGTCGCAGGGTACAAGTTGAGCAAAGTACTGATGGATGGAGGCAGCAGCATCAATATATTATACTATGAAACCTTCAAAAGAATGAACCTCCAAGAAAAGCAGCTACACCCATCAAGAACAACGTTTCACGGTGTCGTGCCAGGCATATCAGCTCAGCCATTGGGGCGAGTCAACTTGGAGGTCGCCTTTGGGACACAAAGCAACTTCAGGAGCGAGTATATCTGGTTCGAGGTTGTAGATTTCCAGAGCCCATATCATGCGCTGTTTGGCAGAGAAGCATTCGCAAAGTTTATGGCTAGGCCGTGCTATGTGTACCTAAAGCTTAAAATACCAGGCCCCAGGGGAGTCATCACCATCAATGGCGACAAAAGAATAGCTCAAGAATGCGAAGAAGGCGACAAGGCCATGGCCAGAGCAGCTTGCATCGCAGAGAGCGCGCCCATGCGCGAGTTGCAGGAGAATTTTGATGACATCGTGAAGGCAAAGAGGCACCTGCCTGACTTGCGACTTCAGATTACGGCCGCAAGGGAGGCAAGGAAGTCAAAGGCTACAAGCCATTGCCAATAAGGACACATCCCAGGCATCGAGTTGCCATCAGCAGCCGCAACAAAATCATTAAGAGTTTACATCATCAAGCTGGCCACTCAGGGCTAAAAACTTCAATTCTGATCGCCACCAGGCGCGATCGACCCATTTCTGGTCGCCACTCAGGCGCGACCGACCCAATGTAACACTTCTGATCGCCACCAGGCGCGATCGACCCATTTCTGGTCGCCACTCAGGCGCGACCGACCCAATGTAACACTTCTGGTCGCCACCAAGGCGCGACCGACCCATTTCTGGTCGCCACTCAGGCGCGACCGACCCATGTAACATCTCTGGTTGCCACCTAGGCGCAACCGACCCAAGCATCACTTCTGGTCGCCACCTAGGCGCGACCGACCCTATGTATCATATAATGATTCTGAAATAAAGCATCTCAAACTACCAATTGAGTTGTGAGTCTTTTATTTTTTAATCATTGGTTCCTTGGGGGCGCGGCAGCTTTTTAGCGCGGCCTATTCCTTGGGATCGCCAAACAAGTGGCATTTATCGTGATTATACTCAACCTCTCTTGGATGCGACTTGCACTATGCGGCCAAAGTACTGGGGGTGCGGCGTCAATCGAGTTTGATTGCCTATCATGGCCGCTCTCGACCCTGAACACGCACTTTTTACCTGGGAAATACTGAGCCGCGCAAGGGCCTAAGTGAGGAAAAACCGAGACAAATCATAAGGACCAGCCTATTGGTCGAAACATGTACTGCTGAGAGTACTTAAGCAAACCATAACATTGTCTTATGACACATAAATTCTAACAATTATTACAGGCCGCTAAGGGCCAAGATCATAAAACCATTGTTTCTCTTCTTCATTTGTGCGCAGCTTTTGGCCTGTGGGAAGGAGGAACAGGCGGCTTACCAAGCTTGCCAGAAGGAGCAGTCGCAGGCTCGCTGGACGGTTTCTCCGTCGTGGGCTTGGGGGCTGCAGAGCTGGAAACACCCGGTGAAGGGTTCTTCTCCTGCGGGATCACCGCACTGGATGATGGAGCGGGTAACTTCTCCCATCTGCTTCCATCTGCATTATACTTGCCCATATAGGTCGCAAGATCTATCCCCTCCACCAGCTCAGTCGCATGGCCGCGCATGTCCTTCCAAGTCGCCGAATATTCTGAGGCCTTCAGCTCGGTGCCATCCACTTTCTTCGAGGGCCTGCCTTGTGCAACCTTGGCAGCATCAAAAGAAGGATAATATGTCTTGGCCAAAGCAAGAACATGAGCCGCACCGGTGCGAGCTGAGGATTCTTTCCAGTCCAAAAAATATTGAGGCGCCTTGAGCAGTCTCTTCAAAAGTCCCTCAGCATCAGCAGGAGCAGGCTTTTTCGGCAGAAGACAGGTGGACAGCGATCTCATGGCATCGCAAGCTTTTCGCGAAAACTCACGGATATACTCCAGCTGTTCTTGAGTACTGCCGCGCTGCAACGCGGCATCTTCACCTACATCGAGGCATGTCTCCGTCAGCTCTACAATATACAGGCAAAGATAGTAGAGAAAACAGATGCAGATATGAGTCGCAACACATACCAGTTAACTCTTGAGTCATGATGCAAACTTTGGCGTGGACAAGGTTATGGGCATCAGAAACTTTTTTCAACTTTTTCTCAAGCTCGCCAATGGCAACAGCCTTGAGCCTTGCGTCCTCGTTGGCTACAGCGATGGCGTCTTTCTGAGCACTGATTTGGAGGTCCAGCTGCTGGACCCTCTCTTGGAACTTCTCTTCAACCGTTTTAAGCCGCAGCTCGGTGGCTTTGGCTTGTTCAGATAATTTGAAGCTTTCATCAGATAGCTCGCCCATCCTGGCTTCCCTCTTCTTCAGCTCAACGTCACGCTGGCCAAGGAGCTCGCGCAGCCTCTCCAGTTCAGAAGGAGTCTCCCCCAACTGCTTTTCCAAGGCGACTTTGCGCTGTTATGGAGCTTAGTTCCTCCTACAAAGAGTACATCAGTTAGTAAGTACATATCAACAGCTAAAAGAGAAGCATCAAGTCTCCCTTTACAGTCAAAGAAGAAACTTGATCCTTGGGGGCTAGAGACAGATAAGTGGAGACAGAAGTTTACCTTATAAGCCGCAGACAGGTCAGACAGCGCCTTGCGGAGCTCCATGGCTTGCTTGTCATTTGAGGCAATGATGGCCTCTGACAGTTTCTCAGCGCGGCTCATGGAGGAGGAGGAAGCAACCTCAGCACGCAGAATTGGCGACCGCAGGCTATCAGCCGCTGGCGATTCAATCACCGGCGCATCAGCAATCATGGAGGAAGGGTTGACCTTCTCCACGTCTTGGATCATAAGGGGATCTGTTCCGTCTTCCAGAGCCACCTCTTGGGTAGCTGTGTCAGAACAGAGGCCGCAGCCAAGTCATCAGTGGTGGCCACGCCCTCCACCATGGCGGTATGAGCCGCAGGTGATAAGCGGCTCAACTAGGGTTTCAGAAATAACTCCAGGTTCAGTCGCGGATTTAACCGCACTTCTGCAAAAAGCAAGGGCATTGTGTGAAGAAGAAGCACATAAACCAGAATAAAAGTGTTATAAGCGCAAAGAAAGTCACTAACTCTGGAGCCATCTTCACAGAGGCCATAAGCGTCACTTGACGGTGATGACAGGCCTTGGGTCCCAGAATCTACGAGCAGAAGTTTGCGTGTCAGTAGAGGAAAAAGAATAAGCATTCAAGATGTCAAGACAGCAGAAATTACCAGAATGGGGACCCATGTCTTCTTCAGTTGAGGCGGTGGGTTTGTACACACGCCTGGCAGCGGAGGAGGTCGCGCCCGTAGCAGGCTTGCGGCGCTTCGTGGCTCAGGATTTTCCAGAGCATCAAGCTCTGGCTCCTCACGAGATAGCCTCTTGGAGGCTCTACGGGGAGTTGGTCCAGCCGCGGCAGCAGAACTCGCGGCTGGCACTGGACTGTCATCCTCGTCCAGTTCAGTCTCTTCACCTTCTGAGGCCGCAGAGGCGACAGAGGGGATATCAGCAGTTTCGCTGCCCTCTAGAGCGGGCAGCAACTTCTTTCGTGTGGCACGCTTGGGAGCAGCAGTGCCGGCGACGGTCGCAGGCAGCGACCAGTAATTCTCATCAGCCTGGATCAGGAAGATATAAGTTGCAGTATTAAGAAAGGAATGCGACTCAACTACAAAGGCGAAAAGACAGAGAAGAGGAGTTACCTCAAAAGGCTTGTTGTTAACGCTGAAAGGGGCAAGCCCCACCTTGTCAAAGGAGATGTCCTTCTCCTCAGTCACGCGGGTGACGAATTCCACCCAATCCTCAGGCCTCCAGTCCGCAGCCTTGATGCGATCGACGTCAGCAGAGGTGCCTGTGCACTCAAGGAAGGATCGCTGTCGTGGACTCACGGGCTGGACGCGCCATTTGGTCCAGCAAGAGAGAAGATCAAGGCCAGTAAGACCATGACCTATTAAGGCGCGGACCTTGATCAGCGACTCATTGATGAAGGGCATGGCCGAGTCGCGAGGCTTTGATTTCAGTGCCTCGTAGGCACGAAGGTGGTGTTGGACCAGGAGGGGAGACGAGTTTCGCCCTCCGGAGAAGTATCTTGGCAGTAGAAAAAGGATTTTTGCCAAGACCTGGGCCGATTTGCCAGGGCCAGCTTGGGAAGAACAGAGTTTCGATGGCGTTGAAGAGAGATGGCGCCTACCTGAACATAGGCGCCACCCTTGCAGACAAGTTGGCTGTTGCAGGTGAAAGAGGCCAGCCACAGATCGATGTTGGGGGCTATACCAAGATAGTCCTCGCACAACACATGAAAATTGCTCACCTGGAGCATTGAGTTGGGCCCGATGTCGTGAAGACGGAGGCCTAGGCGTTGCAGCAGATTGCGGAAGAAGGGAGAACCTGGCGGCGTGAATCCACGCTCCACGTGCTCCACGAACATTACCAGTTCGTTGGGCTTGGGGCGCGGCTCGATTTCATCGCCTGGCGCCCGCCAGACGCCGTCCTCCTTCGGCGGCAAGAAGCCAGCTTCGGCCAGATCCGCAAGAGTTTCCTCCGTCACCCAGGATCCTTCCCAGTTGCAGGAGATCTGCGCTTATCGTCAGATGGCTTTGCCTTGGGCGCCATTGCGAAGAGGAGATTGGATTGGGGAACTAAGCTCGGATTGAGGAAGAAGACGGCGCGGCTAGGGATGAGGAGATTGCAAGGGCAAGTGAATAATGACCTAGGTGGCCGCAGCTTATAACTGAAGGGACCCGCAACTAACGGCACATCTGCGCTCGCAACCAACGGCACAATTTGCCCCGCAAAACGAGTAACGGTCCGCAATTAAAGGAAACAGAATATTTCCAGAAGGGGAGATGAGTCGCGCAGATAAGTCACAGCTCTGAATCGCATAAGTCAGAAGATTGGTCAGAACGTTTGCAGTGCGGCTCAGTGACCATTTCAAAGGTCAGAAGATTCTCACCGTAAAGTCCTAACCAATCTTGGGGGCTAATGTCGGGGGAATACTTTCTGGATTAACCCGCGGCCCAGTGCGACTTACTTTACTCGCACGGACAAAGGCCCACTTGGGAGCAAGCCCAGTATTGAACCGCCATAAGGGGAAAGATCTAGAAGACGTATCCGGAGGACGTGAAGACCAAGTAGTCTCCAGTAGACCTCGGTGGACGTATTCCTTGTGGAAAGTTTCCTTTGTAACCTGGCGAGCCTCTGTGTATATAAAGAGGACTCGCAGGACTTAGAGAGGGTCAAGCTATCAAGCCCAAAACCCTAGCTCATACGGCGAGTACCAGATCGGATCGCCTCCATTGTAACACCTCGATTATCATATCAATACCAATCTAGGGTAGGCAGGAAGTAGGTCTTTTACCTCACATTGAGGGGGCCGAACCTGGGTAAATCTGTGTTGATCTTTGTTCCTGCGATCCCAAGCTCGGAGATGCTTGACTCGCGTAATCCCACACCTACGAAGTCATCCATGACACCTGACGTGACAAACCCACGACAGTTGGCGCCCACCGTGGGGCCTGCGGTCAAGAGCGTCACGTTCCGCGCAGGATCCATGAAGGGAGCTGAAGATCTTGTTGTTGGCCGCATCATCACGGTCAATGGCACACCCCTCATCGACGATTCAAGCTGGGGGCCGGAAGCTGACTACCTGGAAACCGGCCACATCATCCCGTTTGGATCTGTCCATGTCTTCGTCGGCTTCATCGGCGGCGAGTCAGAGGATCCATCGCAACATGGCGACTCAGAAGAAGGAGTCGCGGTAACAGTAGACCAAGAAGAAGAATCTATCAACTACGAGTCGCTGCCTCTTGAAGACGAAGAAGGCCAATCCATTGAGTATGTCCTTGAGGAAAGGCTATGCGGAGGCCCTGTGGATGGTGGCTCGCCCTCTGTAGAAGATCGACAAGTTGAAGGGGTCTACAGGACCACAGAAGCGGACGAAGGGCTGGGCATGCCACCAGGCAGCTTAGCCCCCACACCGCCGGAAGCAGCAGAATAAGACGCGCTAGACACATCAGGAGTCGCGGCATCCGCTGCGATGACGCCAGGAGTCGCGGCCTCAGGAGTCGCAAACAGAGAGACTCCACCTGGAGTTGCGCCTGCGGAATCAGGTTCAAGGGTAGCCCCCAACGCAGCGGTCACGCCGCCACAGGGAAGCGTGTTGCTTACGCCAATATCTGCGGTTAACGCGGCTGCTAGGGTGACAGAATTGGAGGCTACCAGGATTGGGCTATATGATGAAGTCCAGAGAATCGCGGATGAGAGAGCCAGGTTGGCGCGTGAGGAACAGCGCCTCCAACAGGAGCAACTGCGACTCATCGAGGAAACCAATACTCTGCAAGGAGTACAGGCCACCTTGCCACACATACGCCATGCGAGTCGCCTGCAGCCAGGAACAGTAAATCCTATGGAGCTGATCCAATCGCCTACCGCTGAACCAACAATCGCGGTTCCGTCAGTCGCCGCCAATACGATCCCATCAGTCGCCACCAACACAGCGCCCCGGTCGCATGGTCAGGGGTCGCACAACCTTCAATCGCGGTACCCACACACATGGCACCGTCTGCCATGGTTATGCGGTCTGTGGCCCCGTTAGCTGCGCCCGCGGTTCAAGCAATCGCTGCACCATCAGTGTACCAGCGGTTCCATCTTTCGCAGCACCAAGAGCAGTGGAGATACCTGGATCAAGGGCCATAGTACAGGCTAACAACAGGGCCATGATGCCCCCGCCATTGCCGCAGCCAACTTTTGTTCAGCAGTCGCCACAGCAGCCTCAAAGGTTCCACACGCCGCAAGGACATTATGTTAGCCCAGTGGAGAATCTCTTTGCGGCTACAAACATCTTGGCCAGGTTAGCGCCAGCAGGAAACACGCCAATGGACAGAGAGGCACGGCGTGCCATTGAGATGTTGAGCACAGCAGTAATACAGCAGGCAAATATGTCCGAATACAACGTATTACATATTGTAAATCGATATGTAAATTTGTCATTTTTGTGTAGGTCCGAATACAACGTATTACATATTGTGATCTTGCATGGCTTCAGGATACATTATCAAGAACTTGCATGATTTTTTCCAGATTTATTTGAAAAATGTAAATATATTTTGTCAAGTTTTCAAAGTAACGAGAGCATTGAAGTTCGGGTGCAGGAAATCTCTACTATATAGCGGAAAATCTACAAAATCTGTCTTTCAAACTTGTACAATACTCCCACTTCGATTTGAGGAAAAACTCCAAAACGTACGTTCTACTTGTACACGAAAACTAATTCGAAAACTCAACTTTGAATTCCGAAAATTGATACTCTAAACTATCAAATCGCGGTCTATTTTCAACCCTGGACCTATGTGGCGCACCGGTAAAAAAATCCAGTAAGAATTGTCTCGGTGTCTAAACGGGCACACTTCCAGAAGTTATGTGGCCCATCAGCACATGAGGAACACTTCTCGGCCTCCTCGTTGTGGACGAAACTAACCCGCCGCCTTGCTGCTAGTCAACCTTGCTTCCAAAGGCCGTCCCCTCTAGTCCATTGTCTGTCAGGAGCTGGAGGAGCATGCCATAGGCGGGACCAAATTATATGGCGTCGGTGGTTGGTCGGGACGGCTCTAGGCAGGAGAAAGTGGAGAAGAGCGTGGTGTCTAAGAGCAAGGTGGAGGTGACAAGCAGGAGTAGGCTGTCGAAAATTCTATCGCTAGGACGGGAACAGTGCCGACGCTCCGAGTCTCAACATGCACACTACTAGAGCTCGGTCATGATTTTCGCCATGTCTGGTGAGTTCCCTCCCCGACCAGCATTTCTTCGAGGTTCAGCTCTTTCCCTTTGTCTCATCGGCGTTGCTCCGAGTAAAATTTGTGGAGTAAATCTCCACCACACCGTCATCTATCCCACCTTCGGCGAAGCGATGATGTCTTGCGCGTCGATCTCCTCGCCTTTTGTCCTCTTCAGTAGCCCCTAATGACTGGGCACGTGACACCACAGCTCCGCGACACATGGGGATGCCACCGCTGTTTGAGATTGGAGTCTCCGTTTGGAGTGCCTTCGTGCATTACACAAAGATTGACTGGTGAGATATATTCGAAGTGAGAGATGTATATGACATGTGGGGCTTCTTTGTCCATGAGAGTAACAAATTATTCAATTATGAAATTATTTTCAAAACAGATCTTGGATAGAAAGTAGACTCAGATATTTAGAGTGCCAATTTTCTGGAGTCAAAGTTAAGGGTACAATTTAGTTTTCACCTACAAATTTAAGTTTTATTTTAGATTTATCCGGAATTTAAAGATTAGAGCGGCCAGAAGGAGCAATGATGTGATTTTAGGTGAGGATGCATGAGGTGGACCTAACGACGGCCACATGCAAGCTTGTGTAGTTGGTCTCGCTAATTGACTTGGCCTTATTATTCTCCAGGGCCCGGACCCGACACTCATCAACTGTCGTCTTGTCCGCCAGGCGCATACACGTAGATTTGCAAATACAATTCGCTGCGTACAACTCTACTGTACTCTCCCTGTAAAAGCGAGCGCTGCCAAAATTTCAGCGTCAGAAAACAAAGCACACGCTTGCATCAGAGACTGTATGGACGATCCAGATTCATCCAGAGGACAAGTGTAGCAGCACATGCACACGGTGAGAAAGATGCAGTGGAATTGTCGTTATTCACTGAGATTTCGAGCTATTTTGGCTGTCAGCTGAGACTGAGATTCGACAAAAGTAGTGACGAGCGAGCCAAGACGAGGACCATTGTGTTAAACTGCTAGCTGGACCGGCGCACGTTGCGGCACCGATCGGCCGATACGGAGTCGCCGGCGAACGCACACGCGCGCGGCACCGTCCGACCGCCGGCTCGCTCGGTTGGTCGCAACGCAGTCAATGCGATCAAATTCCGGGCGGAGACGAATTAATTAGCTCCCTTCCCTTTTCGCAGTGTACTTGGTCCTTGGTTTTTTCTTTCTAGATCGCCCCTCCCCCGCGCGCGAGGTCCCCGAGCTTTATATAAATGCCCGCCGGCCGGCGCCTTAACTTTCCATCGCCTCACGCTCTTCTCCTCCCACAAGCCACCCAGCCAGCCGCGCGGCGCGTCCATCACACGGACGTGCAGGCTCGGCGCGCAGAGACATGCTGCAGGCGGCGAGGTACCTGCTCGGCTCCCCGGGCGCGAGCGGGTTCGGCTCCAAGTCTACGGCCGAGGAGGTCACCGCGGCGTGCCCGGACCTCGGCTCCCTCACCGCCATCATCACCGGCGCGACGTCGGGGATCGGGGCGGAGACGGCGCGTGTCCTCGCGAAGCGCGGGGCGCGGGTGGTGATCCCGGCGCGGAACGTGAAGGCGGCCGAGGAGATGCGCGCGCGCATCCGCGGCGAGTGCCCCGGCGCCGACGTCCTCGTGCTCCACCTCGACCTCAGCTCCCTCGCCTCCGTCCGCGCCTTCGCGCGCCGCTTCCTCGCCCTCGGCCTCCCGCTCCACCTCCTCATCAACAACGCCGGCAAGTTCTCGCACGGGCAGCTGGCGCTGTCGGAGGACGGCGTGGAGATGACCTTCGCCACCAACTACCTGGGCCACTTCCTGCTCACGGAGCTGCTGCTGGGGCGGATGGCGGAGACGGCGGCGAGCACGGGCGTGCAGGGCCGCATCGTCAACGTCTCCTCCAGCGTCCACGGCTGGTTCGCCGGCGACTGGGCCGACTACCTCAGCCTCGTCACCCGCCGCAAGATGTAAGCATCTACTTAATCGATCGATCGTTCACCTAACACTCTTGACTGACAGACAATACGCGTCACTAGTTCTGTATTCTCTACTTACGGAAACACTCGCCTGATCAACGAGTAATAAACTTTGCATGTGCATGTGCGTACATACAGAGCCTACGACGCAACGCAGGCCTACGCGGTGTCCAAGCTTGCCAATGTTCTTCACACCAAGGAGCTCGCCGCCCGTCTCCAGGTCCTTCATTTTTGCCAAGTCTCCATGCCGTTTCTGCTGGGACAAAATGAACTTAAATTTCCTCTGTTTTGGTCGTGTGGATTTACAGGAGATGGGCGCGGACGTGACGGTGAACTGCGTCCACCCAGGCATCGTCAGGACCCGCCTCAACCGCGACCGAGAGGGCCTCCTCACAGGTACACTTGGCAACTTGTTTGCAACCGAATCAAACTGTTCCAAATGGTTTAGGAACATGCATGATAAGGTTTGGTTTTGTTTTGTTTTTGCGCTGCAGATCTGGTGTTCGTGCTGCTGTCGAGGCTGCTCAAGACAATCCCGCAGGTGATTAATCCGCTCACCATCACCATATATATCCCCTAATTAAACCCGGCCCTCCATGTGTCCACCGGTCCCGAACCATGCATACATGTCTCCAACTCACTCGCGGCGCTCTCTGCCCTGCCCTGCCGGCGCCGGAGGGGAAGGCTTTGCTAGCCTTTTGCACTTAATGCGGCACCGCTCGTTACTGACGTACACACACCTATTCGACGTACATGCAGGCCGCGGCGACCACGTGCTACGCGGCCGCGCACCCGAGGCTGGCCGGCGTCTCCGGCCGCTACTTCGCCGACTGCAACGAGGCGCTGCCGTCGCCGGCGGCGTCCAGCAGCCGAGAGGCCGCGCGGCTCTGGCAGGCGTCGGAGGCCATGATCAGCGGCGAGGCCCAACACGGCGGCACTACTCCAGTAGTACTACAACCAGACAAGAACATCTGACCTCTGTATCAACCATATAAATATGGGATATATATATTTTATGTCTTGTTTGTTCTGCATGGTTGGTGCAAGAAGAAGTAACATGCAAATACGTACCATATAGTAGTAGCGGTGGTAGCCAATTAGTGATCGACCCTCACAAGAGTGAAGAGCATCTGCAAGAGCTGGGACTGTGAGATCGATCGATCCATGTGTATTATACTCCCCTATATTATTATAGCCGGTGATTGACTTGTGGGTCGGTGCAATGTAAACATATGCTTTGTCCTGGACTCCTGTGTTTTGCCAGTGAGATTCACATATGCTTGTTTGCAGCTTGCCCTGTTCATGTCAGAGAAATGAGACATGCCACAGTGCCGCACGCACGCACGCTCTGAAGAACTTGTTTTTATCAGTACAATGCATGGGTGAAGAGCAGAATGGCCGAATTGTCTTGTTCGATTGGACGAGTCGATCCGCAGCTCCATACGCGCCTGATGCCCATGCATGGGATGGACTCTTTAAAGGCCAAAGGCCATGCATTTCCAAAGCCGAATGATTGCGCCCGTGGCCTGCAAAAGGAAGGTTGCTGCCTTGGCCTTTTTCCCATCGAGTTGGACGTTTCCTGGAACTGGGCATTCAGAGATGTTCTTTGGATGATTGCTGGTGAACGGAGACCAGGCAGCATGATTTTCTCTACTTTCTTAAGGAATGGATCATGGATGGATGATAACGTGGTACCGTAAATGGGTACCGCGGTTCTTCTGTGGGACAAGAATTAGGTGTTGTTCCACTACTTATATCGTCAGGTGGATGGAGAGATCGTGCCTAAGGATCTAAGCCGAATGACCTGGAGCCTAGTGGCGTTGGCCGACCTATTACCGGCGGCGGAGGAGGCGACAGCTACCAAAGCTGCACCAAAGACGCATCGGCGACCAGCCATGACCAGGTTGGCTCCATTCTTATCCCGCCTACTACTCCATCCTCGGCCACGTCGGTGCTATATGCTAGCCATTTGTATTTTTTTTAGGGAACCGTGAGCTTTATTAATTAGACAAATATGTTATTACAATTGAGAACCATTCATATTAGCATCGTATATAGACATGCAGAGCAATTTTCAAAACTATAATGAGATAAATCCTAAGTTTCGACTGTTTTTTTTAGACATGGCCGAGAACTTCGAGTACGTACATGCATTTCACGCGCTCTCCGCACTATCAACGATCAATGAAGTGAGCGGCAGCAGCGAAGCGCTGCCATATAAGTTGGACGCATGCCAAAATATCTGACCCCTTGACCGCATGCATGCTACCAGCTAAAATCAAGCCATCCTTAGACTACTCGTAACATAAGTAATAGCTTAAGTGACACATAGGCAATAAAAATGATGTGGCAAGTATTTAATAAAGATAGAGATTGTTGTGCTAACATAGGTACTCCCTCCAATAATGCTAGACTTACGGACAGTTTTCTACGGAAATAAAGCTACGGGATTACGTGGAAGCAGTCAATCGGTGCAAATTCTGGTACCTTCCGTGATATAAAGCCATGCACATGTCCAGGCAAGGACCTTTTCAAGTTAGATACATCAACCACTAATTAAGCAATCGGTCAAGAGCAGAGGTAAACAAATATTCCGGCCACATGTTGGTTAGAGAGCATGATTTGGGATGTATAGTAATTAGCTGAATTTATATATAACAGTTGAAGACCAATAATCCAAACCGATCGGGACAAGAAATATATCTCGTAATCATAGGCTTGACACTTCACAAGTGCAGAGCTAAGATGTGCGATTGATTTCGGTACGGCGAGACCTCGCAGGTTAGCTAGGATTTGTCATGTCAACTTATTGATGCTGGCACAACCAAACATGTGTGCAACTTGTAACACAGGTGTATAACCAAGATTTTCCAGATGCGGTGGCTACCAAAAGATCCTTGATCCATATGAAAAATGATGTCAACATACAAATAACAAGTAATTTTGTCTGAATCAATAGTAGTAACCGTTCATGCAGGGTCAAACAATTGGTGGTGACGAACAAATTTGAATTCTTTTTGTAGGAGTGCTGTCAAACTTTTGAGTTGGTGTAGGGAATCAACCTGATGAAGCAACTAGATGAGTTTCTTGTCAGTTGTTGGAATAAAGAACATACCTGGTACGTGCAACAGATGAGTGCTCAAAGCAGATGAATAGTACCAATGGTTGGGCATCTATTGACATCTTGACATCAAGACAAGGGCTATGGAACCAAAGTAAAAGCTAAATATTGAGCATTATGCAGACAGTCGCATTAGCTCAGCATATAATTAATCACACAAACCCGTTTCCTAATCACCTTTGGCCTTTTGCTACGAAGCACCGGCCGGGAGTAATTACAGTTTAATCAACATGTATTCACAGGTTTGTGCGTAGCTACTATTCCACTCCTAGGGCAGTTGAGCCATGGTAGTGCAGACTTTTCTTACTACTAGCAAAGTGCCTGTACCCGTGCTTTGCTACGGGAGGAAAAAACCGAGTTTTAGTTTGGATGTAAATTCCGTAATGAATTATTTGTGAATCATTTTAAAAGGGGGAAAAATGGTAATGGATTAATTGGGCTATTAAATCATTTTCCAAATTTTTAACTTTGGGTCCGCTGGACAGAATATGTAATTCATGACATTTATCAAAAGGATTCATTTTAAAAACATTTTTAGAACTCAATTCTTGAATTATACGGCCGAAATGCATCTATGTATTTTTTATGAACTAAAATGGATGCAAAAAGGAAAAGTAATGATGCCAAATTAAACTACATGGTGAGAGCTTTGCGTTGATGTAAAATTTGGTAAATTTGGAGTTGTGGTTTGAAAGTTATGAATTTACGAAGTTTAGTTTGTTATTTGTGTGTTTAAACGAAATTTAGAAAACTGGTTAATCTCAGCCGTCCGATCGAACTTGAATGGACGCTCCGGATTGGCCCTTACCGCTTCGGTGGGGTTTTTGGGAAAAGGTCCCTGGTTTTTCGGTAAATTGCGGCTAAGTCAGTAGGACGGTTGGTATGTGGACTGCGGGTTAATTTCCCAGTTTGTCAGGATGGTATTTGCAAAATTACGTTTCGAACCGGTATGCTCACTCGGCGGTGGCAGTGGTTGTAATATGGACGAATAGCCAGGGGCAAAATCGGAAAGAAAAGGTTGGACGACAAGAAGAGTTACTGCCTTTTATATTATTTATATTAGGTATAGATGTATGTCTAGGCCGGGAGCACAGAGCAAGATGAACAGCTCATATCCGTCCGATCGATCCATTTCTCTCGATTGTCGTTCTCTCGCTTTCAATTCAATGCCCGTGTCGAAACCTGTCTATCTTTTCTTAACACGCATTGACTAATCCTGTTGCCTCACCCCGATCCGTCCAACCCAGCCTTCCTTGATTATGTCAGGGCAGGGGCGCATGCCGTAGTTATTCCCCTGCTCTGATCACAAGTTGATCCGATGGTGCAGATGGATGGTTGTGCGAACCTGCACCTTGAGCCTTTGATAATTCTAGATTTGTTTTTCATTGTTCTATCTAGTACTATTTTTTTCCTAGTTTTGTTAATCATGCCAATAATCGACACGGGTAAGGGTAAAGCAAAAAAAGGCAACAAGTGCTTCAAGTGCGCGGCAGACGTGGGAGCTTGCCCGATAAAACACTACTGCTTAGTTTGGGATAATGCAGCTCATCCCACTATCAGGTGTCCGACTTTGCGGCTACCCAAGCCCACTTGTTTCTCCACGGGTACTGGTGTTCCGGAGACGATGTTCGTGTAGTTTCCTGACAGTGTCTACAAGCCTCATCTTATTCCGTCGAGCTCGACCACTGCACGGATTTCGATAGTGGGTGACTCGGTGCCCGCCGCTGCTATTGAGAGCCTGATATCCAAGGTGTGTTACTCGGCACAGTGAACGTGGGAGGCATTGCCCCATGGCGATAATGATTTTCTCATTGGGTTTCCGTCGGCCGAGGTTCTCCACAGGGTAGACGGGATTCAGTTGAATATTCCGTCTTTTAACTCTCAGGCCACTATTTCTGTTTGGAAGTCCAATGATGATGCAGTTCCAATTAGAGTGCTTGAGAAGGTCTGGGTTCATGTTCAGGGCGTTCCTTACGCACTGAGACACTTTCTTGTCTTTTGGGCGGTGGGTACGCTCATTGGGACGACACTTGACGTAGATCTTGTCACCTATCGGAGCCATGGTATTGTTCGGATTCTAGTGGGCATGTTGGACTCGAAGGTGCTGGAAAAGCGCTCTGCAGACGATGGTCCGTATGTTGGGGCTTCGTGTGTGGTGAGACTCAAGGAGTATGGGTTCTATTTCAGTCGTGATCCCGCGGATTTCGTTCCGGATCCAGACTTTGTACCCTTCTTTTGGCGCCGTAAAAGTGAGGACGCCGATGATGAGGAGGGTAAGGAGCATGGCTTGGAGGGTTCTTTGGGCCAGGATAACACAAATGGTTCCCTCTCCAACAACATGGACGTTGATGGTAGTACATCGTCCGAGACATCGAATGCTAACAAGGCCGTTGCACCCGGTGCTCACGTTGGTTCTGTGCTGGCCATAACTCCGTACAATGCTTGTCCAAGTACCCCGAGAGGTCGGGAGGTCGTGGAGATGATACGTCGCTCTTCGCCGAGCCTGTTGCGCCCTCCCCAGGAGACGGCGTCGCTGTACGCCACGGCTGGTGGCGGAGTGCCAGCCTCTGTAGGGCTGTCTTCCCTGGGTGGCTGCGTCGGCCTGGGTGAGGCAGAGGCCGGTTCCGGCCCAAGGCCGGCGGACTACAGGCCGGTTTATTCGCTGGGCTGGGCCTCGGCGCAGCCGTCGCCGGTGGACTGACGCTGCGGCGGTTGCCGGGCTGGGCCGGGAGGAGGCTGCGACCTCGACTTTGCCTCCTCTGACTGCTCCGCATGGCCCGCTCGCCCCTGGCGGGCCCGCGACGAGGGACCTCAGCCCAACGGCCGGTGACGCGGCGCAGGACGTGCTCCTGGCTGCTCCATCGCTCAGCCTAGCAGTGGTCGTGGTCCACTCTCCCGACGGGATGGAGCACCAA
This sequence comes from Poa pratensis, assembly GCA_947311845.1. NCBI lineage: Eukaryota > Viridiplantae > Streptophyta > Magnoliopsida > Poales > Poaceae > Poa > Poa pratensis. The sequence continues at coordinate 6,100,874 of CAMZMU010000054.1, forward strand.
GACGGCAGCGAGGGGTTGGTCTCCAGGGGGGCCTCTTCTTCGCCACAGCCTCCCGTGGATGGACTGACCTCTATCGCCACCTCATCGAGTGCGGCCTCGGCTCCGACACAGGCCCACTCGCCACGTGCGGCTTCGCTCGATGCTGTGGTGATGACTGGGATGGCTGCTACATCGTCCAGGCCGTCCCATGTCATTACTACCCCGATGGCCACGCGAGCGGGAGGAGGCATCGTCACGCCATCCACTCCTCCGGCCCGTCGCAGCGATAGGTTCGGGGTGGATGCGGATGGTGCGTCCGTCACGGATGAGGCCTCCATGACGAAGGCCATGCGTCGTAAGGCGGCGCGTAACTTGGACTATTCTGGTATGGATTCGAATTCGAAATCTTTTCTTTCTTTTTCGCCGCAATCAATTCAATCAAAACTGAGTAGTGTAGGTTTTAAACTCGGTGATGTTCAATCTCAAGTTCTTGTTTCAACTAATGTCTTGAGACATATGGAATATGACCGTCTCACGGTTATTCCTAAAGTCTCGACGGGGTTGTCAGCCACCTATGACGATGAGGAGGAAGCGATTGCCACATCAGATGGTCAGCTTCTTTCTCATCTAATTGGTGAAGTGTTGGATGGTGGTTTGGATGACGACGGCTTGAGTTCATTATATGAGCTAAAAGCATCTGGTCGGAAATCCAAATCTGCAGCCAACAAGTCCCGGAAACGGACCAAGTTATCCAAATCTCCCACGGTTTCCCGATGAATGGTATGTTCAAAAATAGCAGAGGTCTTGGTGACTTGGCTAAACAATTGCACTTCGCTGATTGTATTCGGGACCATAATTTGGATTTCTTAGCTATTTCTGAGACTGGTAGACGTGAGTTCCCACAATCTCATTTGAACCGACTATCGGGCGGTATAGAGTTTGAGTGGTACTCGCGACCTCCTCATGGACGCTCCGGTGGCATTTTACTAGGCATCAGGACTGACACCATGATACGTCTCAAACGTATCTATAATTTTTGATGTTCCATGCTGTTATTATATCAATTGCTACATGTTTTGGTCACACTTCATATCATTTTTATGCATTTTCTGGGACTAACCTATTAACAAGATGACACAGTGCCAGTTCCCTGTTTTCTGTTGTTTTTGGTTTCAGAAAATCTATTAAGGAAATATTCTCGGAATTGGACGAAACAAAAGACATCGTCAATAATATCACGAGGAGATCACGGAGTCCAAAGGGGAGTCGGAGCAGACCCACCAGGGGGCCACGCCACACTAGGGCGCGGCCCAGGGTGGGCCCGCACCCCCCTATGGCGTGGTGGCCCCCCTCGGCCACCGACGCCGCCTCTTCGCCTATATATTCTCCGCGACGCGAAAACCCTATGACGGTCGATCATATTCCACGAAAAGTTCCGTCGCGGCCGTCATCGTCAATCTCAGATCGGAGAAGTTCTGAAGCTCTTCCCGGCACCCTGCCGGAGGGGAGATCATCACCGGAGGGCTCTACATCACCATGCCTGCCTCCGGAGTGATGCGTGAGTAGTCCACCCCTGGACTACGGGTCCATAGCAGTAGCTAGATGGTTGTCTCTCTACCTTGTGCTTCCATGTTTAGATCTTGTGAGCTGCCTAACATGATCAAGATCATCTTATTGTAATGCTAGATGTTGTGTTTGCTGGGATCCGATGAATATTGATACCATGTTTATTCAAGTTGTTTATCTATGTGCTCTTGATCTTGCATGCTCTCCGTTGCTAGTAGATGCTTTGGCCAAGTAGATGCTTGTGACTCCAAGAGGGGTATTTATGCTCGATAGTGGGTTCAGTCTCTAGATATCTGGATCAGTGACAGAAAGGTCTAAGATGGTAGATGTGCTGTTGCTACTAGGGATAAAACATTGGTGCAGTGTCCAAGGGCACTTGTATTGATTACATTACACACTTTACTTCATGCAATAATCTGTTGTTAGCAACTTAATACTGAATAGGATGCGGATGCTGCCTTGAAGGTGGATTATTTAGGCATAGATGCGGTTGGAATAACGGTCTATGTACTTTGTTGTAATGCCCAACTAGATTTCATAATAGACATCTTGGCATGTATTGCATTGTTATGCCCTCTCTATTTGTCAATTGCCCAGCTGTAATTTGTTTACCCAACATGCTAGTTATCTGTTCTGAGAGAGACACCACTAGTGAACTGTGGACCCTGGTCCAATTTCCTCATACTGTTTACACAACCTGCTGCAATCATCTGTTTCCTGTTACTTGCTGTTTTTCCTGCTGTTTTCCACACCATACGTTTAACTCTTTGTTTCTGCAAGACCGTAGAGATTGACAACCTCTCTGTTTCGTGTTGGGCAAAGTTCTGGTTTGTGTCTGTGCAGATTCCACGTTGGTGCAAGCTCCTAGCGCCAGGGGGAGTCAACATCAACAACCTTCCGATAGATCGTCAAGTCCTACTGGATTGATAACCTTGGGTAGATTTCTCAAGGGAAAACTTCTGCTGTCTACATCATAACCTTCCTCTTGGGGTTCACCAACACGTAGCCATCAAGCTATTTTCTGGCGCCGTTGCCGGGGAAGTACTCATCATCACCATCATCATCATCCTCAAATACTCTCCCGTCAACCAGGCACCAGCTGTTTTCTGGCGCCGTTGCCGGGGACTTGGAGGCTATTGGAAAGGGGAGTCTCTCAGTTCCAATCTCTTTACTTTGTTTTTTGTCTTGTTTTAGTTTTGTTTTGCTTGCTGTTAAAAATCAAAAACCCAAAAAAATTAAATTCCTGCATCTAGTTTATTTCGGTTTGCTCATCATGTCTGGTTCTTCTTATTTTGTTTCATCTCCTGAGGTTGAGGTTCGAACTTTTAAGCAACAAGGGGGAGAAAGTTTAAAAGATGCTTGGTACAGAATTAGTAATGCTCATCATAGGTGTGCTAAAAAACATTCCACTACAATCCTTCTTAGGAACTTTTATGTTGGCATTACCAATTGGTATAGATATGTTTTGGACACTTTGACAGGGGGTAACTTCCTAGGAACACCTGCTCTAGAGGCTAGCTACATCCTTGAAAGTCTAGTAGGAATACCACCTGTTAATGAAATTAAAATTGAAGTCTCTCTTGAGGATGTTATGAAAAAGCTTGAGGTTGTAGAGAATCTTCCAAGTATTGATGTTAAGCTTGAAAAACTACTTGAGAACACTGAAAAATTTGATAAATCCTTGGAAGATCTTAATAAAAGAATTGTTGCTCTAGAAACTTGCTTTAAAAATCATAATTCACACCATGAGTAATACTTTTTCCTCTTTCAAAACTAAGAAGCAAGGGTATATTCTAGATAAAGGAAAGAAATTCATGTATGTACCTAAGGGGCCTAAACCAAAACTTTCAACTTCTGATGTGCTGGATAATGGATTTTATGAATTTACTAATAAAGCTTGCAGTGGGCCTCTCAAGTTTTCTTCTCAAGAACTAGCTAAAATGAAAACCCCTCTTGTTGTGAATTATGATTTATCTGAAGCTTTTGGGAACCTTGATGTTTCTGGTCTTGACAATACTTGATGCATCTCTTCATGCCTAGCTCAAAGGCATTAAAGAAAAGCACTTCTGGGAGATAACCCATGTTTTTATTTGCTGTTTTATTTTTGTTTTCTTGAGTCAAGGATGCTTGTTTACCTCTGTAGCAACTCCTTTGTATCTTTTATTTGCTGTTTTGTTGTGCCAAGGAGAGTTACTAATGCAAAGTTGGTTTTTATTTTCGGGACTGCATTGGGACAGATTGCTGTTCGTCACCGTTTAATTCAGTAGAAAATCAGAAAAAATCGAAAAATGCTGAAACTTTTTGTGCATGTTCCTGATGATGTTACGCAACTTTCATTATTTCAAAAGTTTTCATCTGAGCATCGTAAGTGCCTCGAAAAAATTCGTCATTACAGACTGTTCTGGTTTGACAGATTCTGTCTTTTATTTTGCATTCTCTCTTTTACAAGTTTTTAAGTGGTTTCTTTTCGTGTAAAAGTGCCCACTTGAGCCTAGTAACAGTGGCTAATGTTTAAAATAGTTGGCTTGTGAGTTTTGTCTTTGCTAGAACTTTGAAGTATTATCTTTTAGTGCACTAACCTGCTAATGAGAAAAGCTGTTAAGTTTTGGTGTGAAGGAAGTTTTCAAGTGTTGATAGAGGAGAATGATATTACATGATCAAGAAGAGTGAAGAGCTTAAGCTTGGGGAGGCTTACCTCCCCAGCATATTTCAAGAAGACTCAAGCATCTAAGCTTGGGGATGCCCAAGGCATCCCCTTCTTCATCTACAAATTATCAGGTCATCTCTAATGGTGCTATATTTTTATTGCTTCATGCTAGTGTACTCTTCCTTGGAGCGTCAGTGTGTTTTTGTTTTCAGTTTGTTTTGTTTTGTTTGCTGTGCTATACTTGTTGGATCCTAGTATTCATGTTTGGGAGAGAGACACGCTCCACTTTTTCATTAGAATACTCTTGTGCTTCACTTATACTTGTTGAGTATTCCTGTCTAGTTGCTGTTATTGCTGTTAGCTCTCAGTTTTTCATGTATCTCTTGTTAGAGCTTTCAGTTTCTTTTGAAGAAAGTACTCTCTTGCTTCACTTATATCTGTTTGGAGAGTTGTCAAATAAGTTGATTGGTGTTTGGTTGGACCAGAAAAATGCTATGCATGTGGTAGTGGTATAAAATGCTTACATGAATCTTTTTAGATCGTTGTCTTGAGTAATTTGATGCTTGCCAATTGTTTTGAGCTGTCAAGTAATTAATGTTTAAGCTTGTGCATCATGTAAGTAATGGCTATTAATGAAGAACTACTATAAGGATTTTCTGCTATAATAATCTGTTGCATAATTGGAAGTCCATAGTAGTCTAGATAATTTTTGGATGAAGGCTATGTGTTAACAAGGAAGACAGTGGGAGTCTATGGTTCGTCAAACCTTGTGTTTTATGTACACTCTTGCTATTCCAGTTGATAATGATGTTTGCTTATAATAACCTTGCTAGCCTAAACTCTGTACTAAGAGGGAATGCTTCTTGTACATCCAAAACCTTGAGCCAAATCCATGCCACCTGTGTCCACCATACCTACCTATTATGTGGTGTTTTCACCATTCCAAGTAAATTTCTTCATGTGCTATCTACTAACTACTCAAAACTGTTACATTTCCTTTTTGTGTCACTACTTGAAAAGCTCATAAGGACGTAGTAGTGAGATTTGTCATCTTCCATGCTAATTAATTTACAAGGATTGGCAGCTTCATCTGCTTCTCCACCTTTTATTTTGCATTAAAGAGCTGGTTAGTCCACCCTATAAATAAATAAATAAATAGACACTCCTCCATGGTGAATGTTGGTGGGCACCCGAGGATTCGGTTAGCCATGGTTTGTGGAAAGTAAATGGTTGGGAGGAGTGTCACCAATAAGTGCTTGTTACAAGTGCAGTCCTAAAAACTCTCGGAACCGCTCTAAAAGTTAGTTAGCCATGGAAGATGACAAGTACCTGCTATTTGATTTGTTGACACCTGTATACACCATTACCTTACAAAACAATATTTTATGCTCTCTATATGCCTTCGGGAACTACAGCTCTAGCACATGATGTTAATCCCTGCTTCCCTCTGCGAAGGGCCATTCTTTTACTTTTATGTTGAGTCAGTTTTCCCACTTCTTTCTGTCTACTTAAGCAAACATCATTGTCAACTCCAGTATAACAGTTTTTACATAACTTTGTGTTTGGTTGATCATATTCTTTGCATTGACATTATCTATATGATATACATGTTGAAAGTTGAAGCAAAAGCTGAAGCTATTATCTTCCTTTGTGTTGATACAAACACTTTCATGTTGAGAATTATTGCTGCTGTGAACTAACTATTATGTTAGACTATTATATCTCTAAATGTTTTATAGTGTTATTCATGAAAGTTTGCACTTGTGTGATCACTTATGTTTACTCTTTATTTACTTGCTTGCAAACTATAGACCATTGGCTTGGATCACTTCATTCAGATCATGTGCATTACATTGTTATTTGATCAAAGATTGTGTTGGTAGCATGTCACTTCAAAAATTATCTGTTTTTATCGTTTACCTACTCGAGGACGAGCAGGAACTAAGCTTGGGGATGCTTGATACGTCTCAAACGTATCTATAATTTTTGATGTTCCATGCTGTTATTATATCAATTGCTACATGTTTTGGTTACACTTTATATCATTTTTATGCATTTTCTGGGACTAACCTATTAACAAGATGCCACAGTGCCAGTTCCCTGTTTTCTGCTGTTTTTGGTTTCAGAAAATCTATTAAGGAAATATTCTCGGAATTGGACGAAACAAAAGACATCGTCAATAATATCACGAGGAGATCACGGAGTCCAAAGGGGAGTCGGAGCAGACCCACCAGGGGGCCACGCCACACTAGGGCGCGGCCCAGGGTGGGCCCGCGCCCCCTATGGCGTGGTGGCCCCCCTCGGCCACCGACGCCGCCTCTTCGCCTATATATTCTCCGCGACGCGAAAACCCTATTACGGTCGATCATATTCCACGAAAAGTTCCGTCGCGGCCGTCATCGTCAATCTCAGATCGGAGGAGTTCTGAAGCTCTTCCCGGCACCCTGCCGGAGGGGAGATCATCACCGGAGGGCTCTACATCACCATGCCTGCCTCCGGAGTGATGCGTGAGTAGTCCACCCCTGGACTACGGGTCCATAGCAGTAGCTAGATGGTTGTCTCTCTACCTTGTGCCTCCATGTTTAGATCTTGTGAGCTGCCTAACATGATCAAGATCATCTTATTGTAATGCTAGATGTTGTGTTTGCTGGGATCCGATGAATATTGATACCATGTTTATTCAAGTTGTTTATCTATGTGCTCTTGATCTTGCATGCTCTCCGTTGCTAGTAGATGCTTTGGCCAAGTAGATGCTTGTGACTCCAAGAGGGGGTATTTATGCTCGATAGTGGGTTCAGTCTCTAGATATCTGGATCAGTGACAGAAAGGTCTAAGATGGTAGATGTGCTGTTGCTACTAGGGATAAAACATTGGTGCAGTGTCCAAGGGCACTTGTATTGATTACATTACACACTTTACTTCATGCAATAATCTGTTGTTAGCAACTTAATACTGAATAGGATGCGGATGCTGCCTTGAAGGTGGATTATTTAGGCATAGATGCGGTTGGAATAACGGTCTATGTACTTTGTTGTAATGCCCAACTAGATTTCATAGTAGACATCTTGGCATGTATTGCATTGTTATGCCCTCTCTATTTGTCAATTGCCCAGCTGTAATTTGTTTACCCAACATGCTAGTTATCTGTTCTGAGAGAGACACCACTAGTGAACTGTGGACCCTGGTCCAATTTCCTCATACTGTTTACACAACCTGCTGCAATCATCTGTTTCCTGTTACTTGCTGTTTTTCCTGCTGTTTTCCACACCATACGTTTAACTCTTTGTTTCTGCAAGACCGGAGAGATTGACAACCTCTCTGTTTCGTGTTGGGCAAAGTTCTGGTTTGTGTCTGTGCAGATTCCACGTTGGTGCAAGCTCCCTAGCGCCAGGGGGAGTCAACATCAACAACCTTCCGATAGATCGTCAAGTCCTACTGGATTGATAACCTTGGGTAGATTTCTCAAGGGAAAACTTCTGCTGTCTACATCATAACCTTCCTCTTGGGGTTCACCAACACGTAGCCATCACACCATGGAAGTGTTGGATGTTATGGAAGGCAATTTTCATATCAAAATGCACATCCGTAATAAGTCCGATAATTTCATTTGGAGTCTTGTGGCCATGTACGGGCCGGCCCAGGAAGCGTCTAAGACTTCTTTTCTCGTTGAAATGGTAAACCTAGCAAAAGATAACCCACACCCTATTCTCATTGGTGGGAATTTCAACCTGCTACGGTTTCCGTTCGAGAAAAGTAAGGGTCGGTTCGACAACCGTTGGCCTCTATTGTTCAATGCAGTCATTGACAGCTTGAACTTAAGAGAGATTTCGATGGTGGGGAGACAGTTCACCTGGGCTAATTCCCTCCCTGAACCCACATAGAGAAACTAGACCGTGTGCTGATGGATTCCGATTGGGAAGCTAGGTTCCCATTGGTGTCGATATGGGCTCTAGAACGTATTGAGGGTTTGTCGGATCATGCTCCCATTCTATTGACCACTGGTGTGCCTAGACCGTAGTGTAAACCACGGTCAAGTTTGAGCTTGGTTGGTTACACCGCGAGGGCTTCCATGACATGGTTAAAAGAATCTGGGATTTACCGGTAGCGGGTGATACGCCTATCCAGCGGTGGAACAATAAGATACGTGCTTTACGTACTCACCTCGTTGGTTGGGCTCGTCATACTACTGGTTTACTTAAAAAAAGAAAATGTACGACTTTCCTCGATAATCGATGCTCTAGAAGCATTAGCAGAAGTTCGGTTACTATCCGCGCAAGAAATTGAGCTAAAGAGCCAATCAAATGCGCAGATAGCGAAACTACTGCGCGAGGAGGAGTTAAAATGGTATCAACGTTCTAAAGCCCAATTCATTCTAGAAGGGGACTCAAATACTCGCTATTTCCATAGTATTGCCAATGGCAGACACAGGAAAAAGCGTATTCATTCTCTGGTCCAGGATGAAGGAACGATTGAGGGCCATGAACAACTAAAGTGGTATATTACAAATTACTATAAAGGCCTGTTCGGTGACTCAGAGGAGGGCAATTTCACTCTGGATGAGTCCCGAACAGAGGATATACCCCAGGTTTCAGAGGAGGAAAATAGCCTACTTACTAAACCCTATTCAGAGGAGGAAGTGAGACAGGCAGTTTTCCAAATGAAACATAATTCAGCTCCAGGACCTGATGGCTTCCCTGCTGAGTTCTACCAGAACTTTTGGGATGTTATCAAGGCCGATTTGCTACAGTTGTTCGCCTGTCTTCTCTATGGACAATTAGAGTTGTTTCGTCTCAATTTTGGTGAGATAATTTTGTTACCTAAGGTTAACGAGGCAGTAAGGATCCAACAGTTTAGACCTATATGCCTCCTTAATGTTAGTTTTAAAATATTCACCAAAGCGGCTACGATTCGACTGAACACTGTGGCAGATCATGTGGTTCGACTGTCTCAGACGGATTTTATGCAAGGTCGTAACATCCTTGATGGAGTCGCGGTCCTACATGAAATAGGCCACGAACTACATAGGAAAAAGTTGAACGGGGTAATCCTGAAAATTGATTTTGAGAAAGCTTATGATAAAGTGAAGTGGTCTTTCATCCAGCAAACCCTAAGGATGAAAGGTTTTTCCTCTGAGTGGCGCGCATTAATTAATAGTTTTGTTTCCGGAGGAAGTGTAGCCATTAAGGTCAACGATGACACTGGCAAATACTTCCAAACGAAAAAAGGACTCCGACAGGGTGACCCGCTATCGCCAATACTATTTAATATAGTGGCGGATATGCTGGCTATCCTGATCGAACGCGCTAAAACTGAGGGTCAATTTGAAGGAGTAATTCCACATCTTGTCGACGGTGGATTATCGATTCTTCAATATGCCGACGATACAATTCTTTTTATGGAGCATGATATCGAAAAAGCTCGTAACCTAAAGTTGATTTTGTCAGCTTTCGAGCAATTTCGGGTCTTAAGATAAATTTCCATAAAAGTGAATTGTTTTGCTTTGGCGAGGCCCAAGAGAACGCCGCCTTGTATGCTGAGCTTTTTGGCTGTGAGCAAGGACAATTTCCTATCAACTATTTGGGCATTCCGATTCACTATCGGAGACTTACAAATGCTGAATGGAAAAGGGTGGAGGAAAGGCTTCAATTACGTTTAAATAGGTGGAAAGGCAAACTCCTATCCCTGGGTGGAAGATTGGTTGTCATAAACTCGGTACTAACAAACATGGTACTGTATATGATTTCATTCTTCCAACTGCCTAAAGGGGTCTTAAAACGATTGGATTATTTCCGATCTAGATTCTTTTGGCAAGGGGATTGTGAGAAGAAAAAATATCGACTGACTAAATGGAGTGTGGTTTGCTGCCCTAAAGACCAAGGAGGGCTCGGAGTTCATGACCTTGAGGTCAAGAACAGAGCACTGCTAGGTAAATGGCTATTTAAACTTCTTTCTGAAGATGGAGTTTGGCAAACCCTCCTTAGGAGAAAATATGTCAGAGATCAAGCTGTTTTCCAGCTTCTTTGGAAACCTGGTGATTCACAGTTCTGGGCAGGCCTTCTGGCTACAAAGAAGTTCTTTTTCCACATGGATCTTTCTCAATAAGGGATGGATCGGAAATTCGTTTCTGGGAGGATATTTGGCTTGGCCAATCTACCCTCAAATAACAATATCCGGTTCTATATTCTATTGTGCGAAACAAAAGTGACACGATTGCGAAATTGTTGGGTACTTTCCCACCAGATGTTTCATTCAGAAGAAGTTTACTTGGAACAAGACAAGCATCTTGGAATGCTCTGCTCATCCGATTGGATTCAATCCAATTGTCGGAAGGTCCAGATAAATTTCAATGGAATCTTACGAAGAATGGCAAATTCTCGGTTGATTCTATGTATAGAGCACTTATTCTACCCGATATTCCAGTCGATAGTTCAAATAATAACAAACTTTGGAAGATGAAGATACCACTAAAAACTAAAGTGTTTGCGTGGTATTTACGTCGAGGAGTAATTCTTACCAAAGATAACCTTGCCAAACGCAATTGGCACGGAAGTAAAAAATGTGTTTTCTGTTAACACGACGAGACCATTACGCACTTATTCTTTCAGTGTGAGTTCGCCAGGTCTATATGGTCAGCCATCCAGATAGGTTCTACCTTACATCCACCTAGTTCTGTTGCTAACATTTTTGGCAACTGGTTAAATGGAGTGGACCCTAGGTTCAAACTATTCAGTAGGGTGGGAGCGATTGCTGTTATTTGGTCGCTATGGTTATGTAGAAATGACAAGGTTTTTTATGATAAAAATGCTTCTCTTATGCAGGTTATTTACCGGTGCACAGCGACGCTACGAGCATGGTCATCCCTGCAGCGTGTGGAGCACCGAGACTTATTTTTGAAGGTGGCGTCGAGGCTGGAGGCTGCGGCCAGGGAGTTATTCTCCCGGCATGGGTGGCAACATAGACTCCGGATAGACCTACCAGCATCTTAGGCGGATCTACAATTTCTCATTTTGATATGTAATTCGCCTTTTTATCTTTTCGTTACCGACTTGAGTGATGGTGAACTGGTGGCTGTGTGCGTCTTAGCTAGGCAGAGGCCGGGTGTAAAGCTTAAACCTTTTAAGTAATAAAAGTCCTTTATCTAAAAAAAATAGAGAGCCAACTGTCCCATTGACACGCCATCTATAATCAGTTTAAAAGCAAATCAATAAAATAGCAGTTGGCTCTCCCATTTTCTGAAATGGGGGCCTCTGTATCAAACGGATACCCATCTCTGTTTATTGAATTTTTCTGCAAGCTTTTACAAGGTAAGACATGATCATACCGAAGCCATCTTCTCATGACAAGTGTCGCTACGATTATGGGGTATCATAGCCATAGCCGTTTGCCCTTAAAACAGGAACACCGGTCCACAATAGACCCTCTGCGCGTATTGCATGTGCACGCTACAGAAGTCGCCACCATCATCTTCTACGACTGAGAGATCGACACATTGACCTTGTCAGACCTATCGTTGACGCCACCATGACGCCAGACATCACAACCACCCTGCGCGCGTCCATCATAATACGTCTACCTTCGAGACCTGCTGCGCCACGCCGCCAGGACCCGTCAAGTTCAAGGAGGAAAAAAACATGCCACTCCACCCGAGGACCCCTCCAGCTGATGTCCCACAAAATTAGATCCTTGAATTCGCGCTAAGAAAAATTTGCAATGCTATACTTCCTCTAGATAAACTAAAAATGTCTAGATACATGTAAATTTAGACTAAATTGAGACATCTTTTTATAGACGGAGGGAGTAGTTTTTATAGCAGGTGACCGCGTTTATTATAAATAAAAATGTATGATCGCGATGCAATCTCTGAACATGAGAACACCGCGTAAACAATGACAAGAAAGTATTGCTAAGGGCCTTTTGGTTTGGGCTGGATGTGTCTGGCTGTGCTGCTGTGAACAAAAGGCTGCTTTGTAGGGAAAGCTGATTTTTTGAGTTTCAGTCTTTGGCAATTTAGCTAGCTATAAACTTTTGATTTGTCTGAAATACCCTCAGAATCCGAATACTGTACTTCGAAAAACCCACCTCAAAGCTAACCCCTTTGTTTCATTTGGTTGGCTTATATCAAAAGCCGAAAAAAGGCCCAAACAAAAAAGGCCCTAAGTCGACTTTCGCCAGTGACCTACTATTATCAGATCTTCGGCATGTACAACACGTCCCGGTCGAGACACGAGGTCACAGGTACTAGAACTGGTAGCTGGCAGTAGCTAGCCAGAGCAGTGCGTCGTCTCGAGCTACATAACCCGCGAATGTTGTTACTGTTTTTTGCAGGGGCGCGTGGTCGCGATGTACGAGGATCCATGCACGCGATAGCGTTTTAACTGCAGAAAAGGATACGCGCGAAGCTAAGAGTGGACAGGTCCATGCACCCCAATCTTCCTTTCTCTGTTTGGACTTGGGAGCTTCGATCAAATCTCTCGAGTCCAGAGTCTGAGGCCCTGGGGCCTCACTACAGGAACGGCGTGCTACGTCGACGGCCTTATGCAACGTCGACGGTTTTTTGTCAGGGCCGTCAGCCGTCGGCATAGCTATGTTTTTTTTCTTTCTATTTTTCATTTAATATGGAATAATTCATATCTTTAAATTTGTAAATTGAAATTTAACAAATAAAATGTCTAATTCGATTAGAAAAATGAGAGTAATCTAAATATGACAACTATATTTTTTTTACATCACAAAAACTCATTTAACTAAGCGAAAATACTTTCGAAAAATCGGCATAAACTTATTTAACTAGGCGAAATTAGGTAGAAATCAAGAAAATTGCTAATACTTGGGATTATTCATAAAATGTGGACTACTCTTTGTGAGAATTAGAGAGAATTAGATGCGTGCCATTTTGCACCATATGTTTTTTACTTAGTTTACAAAAAGTCATTTTTGCCACTTAAAAAAAGGAAAATGGTATTTATAAAAATAATTTTAAAAATCCCATCGGAACAATTGTTTCCTATACCAAGATACACATATTTGTCGAATATGAGAACTTTATCACAAACTATGCCATGGGAATGGTCATAACTTGATCATTCGGTTTGAAACTTATAAATGTTTATACGCGATAGACCTTTTTCTGAAGACTTTTTTATCAATTTTTCAAAAATCAAGTTTATCATCTTTCATAACAACTAGTACACATAAAAGGACTCCATGCCAGAGGATATCTTTTTTTGAGATTTTTTCACTTTTTTTTTCAAAAAAGGTTAAAATGGCCACCATGACTATTCATCGAAAGAGGTCAAATTTTCTAAAACTTTCGATGTTTTTGTGATATAACCACTAGTTGTGTACATTAAAATGATTTTTAAAAAAATTTCAGACCAAACTGTCAAACACTTGTATTTCAAATTTGGATTGCTTTCGGAAAATCAGCATAAACTCATTTAACTAGGCGAAATTAAATAGAAATCAAGAAAATCCCTAATACTTGGGGATTATCCGTCAAATGTGGACTACTTTTGTGAGAATTAGATGGGTGCCATTTTGCACCATATGTTTTGTACTTAGTTCACAAAAAAAAGTCATTTTTGTCACTTAGAAAAAGGAAACTGATATTTATAAAAATAATTTGAAAAATCCATTCGGAACCATTGTTTTCTATACCAAGATACACCTATTTGTTAAATATGAAACTTTATCACAAACTATGCCGTGAGAATGGTCATAACATGGTCATTTGGTTTGAAACTTATAAATATTTATACACGATGGAACTTTTTGTGAAGATTTTTTTGAACAATTTGTCAAAAATAAAGTTTATCATTTTTCATAGCAACTAGTACACATAAAAGGACTCCATGGCAGAGGATATATTTTTTGAGGTTTTTTCACTTTATTTTTTTTAAAAAAAACTGTCAAAATGGCCACCATGACTATTCATCGAAAGAGGTCAAATTTTCTAAAACTATCGATATTTATGTGATATAACCACTTGTTGTGTATCTTAAAATGATTTTTAAATTTTTTTTGGACCAAACTATCAAACACTTGTAGTTCAAATTTGGTTTACTTTCGGAAAATCAACATAAACTTATTTAACTAGGCGAAATTAGATATAAATCAAATGTGGACTACTCTTTGTGAGAATACTTGGGGATTATCCATTAAATCGAAACCATTATTTCCTATACCAAGATACACCTATTGGTCGAATATGAGAACTTTATCACAAACTATGCCGTGGGAATTGACATAACTTGATCAATTGGCTCCATACTGGAGGATATTTTTTTCATAGCAAGTTTATCGATGTTTCTATGATGCAAAAGATGATATGAATGTCATATTTGAATTCCTCTCATTTTTCTAATCGAATTAGACATTTTATTTGTCAAATTTCGATTTACGGATTTAAATATATGAATTATTCCATATTAAATGTAAAAAGAAAAAATAAAAAAAAATCATTTTATTGTTATTTATTCAAAAAATATTATTACATAATCATTGTTATTTATTCAAATAAATTTTTAAAATTTAAATAATAAAAAAGTATAACATCATGACCCAGGGGTTAATATGATTGATAAGATACTAATATAATATCAGTAAGTTCTAACTTCTCATTTTGAAGGAACTCAAAAGTTAAGCTTGCTTGGGCTGGAGCAATTTGAGGATGGACAACCGAATGAGAAGTTTGACCAAGGTAAATACTTTGACCAGAGATTAAGTGGGTGGCTAAGTGGGAAATTTTCGAATATAATTAAAAAAATATTATTTTTTTAAAAAACATAAAAAAAATTTAAAAAAATTTGGGAAAAAATCTGTCCTAGGCCTATGCCGAGGGCAAAGCCGTCGGAATAACTTGGTACGCCGACGGCATTAGAGGCTGAGCCGAGGCCCTGATACACCGAGGGAGCTACGCCGATGGCTGCCGTCGGCATAGCCTATACCGACGGCGAAAAGCCATCGGCGTAGCTACGCATTCCTGTAATGCTCTCCACTGTTAAAAAAAATCTCGAGAGTCTATGCACTATGCAAGCAGGCAGGCCTTGTGACATTGTCTATCGGAGAGTTGGCTCTAGATACGGATTTATCCATTTTTGAGATCAATGCAAAATAGCATATTCTTTTCTACTTGTAGGAGTACTAGCTGGAACGAAGCCGCGAATTAATGAAATTAATTAAGGAGCACGTACAAAGTAAATGTGATGGGTCGATCGAAAACGCGACGTGTTGCAAAGTAAATCCGGTTCAACTGACTCTAGGAACCGTGTCCGTCCTCCCCTCCTCCTCTACAGTAGATTGAGGCGAAAAGAGGGCGAGTCGTCGGAGATCCCCTTCCGTCGCCGGCGTGGGCGTGGATCCTGCCCTCCTCTCGTCGCTCCGGCGGCGGGTGAAGGGTGGGACCCGTTCCCCCATGCCCGGCTTGTAGATAGGGTAGCTGTAGTCCCTGCCGGCGTCGGTTTGAGGAAGGATTCGTCGTCGTCGAGGAATATTTCCGTCGCCCTTCTTCCTCCTCCCCAGCGATGCTCTTGGCGGCGTTGGGATGTGGGCGGCGTGGGTGTGGTGCCTGATACGTTCAAAACGTATCTATAATTTTTGATTGTTTCATGCCATTTTTATGCTTTTAGCACTTAGTTTATATTAAGTTTATTATTTATTTGGACTAACCTACTAATAGTTGCAAAAGTGCACAATGTTCTTGTTTTACTCTTTGATGTGTAGAAATTATCAAGAATACAAGTGGAAACCTTGTTGGAGTCGAATTGGGACTTTCCTGAAATCTGTCTGAGAACTTTTTACGAAGATTGCCAGTTTGACCCTCGAAGATGACGTTATATGGAGATCTGGTTGTTACGAAAGTTGTCACAATTTTCCATACCAAGATTTTAAGCCCGAGATCAGCCCAATCGGAGTTCGGACGCGGCCTGTAGGCCCGTTTTGGTGGAACCCTAAAAGGGGTGACGGAAATCCGAGAAGATATATAAAAGGAGGAAACCTAATTCGTGGAGGACTCCTCCACCCACGAATTTAAGCCACCAAAAGCCACGTTTTTGCCTCCCCCATGGATCCCATCTCCATGGGGGAGGGCTCCCAAGAAGCCATGAAGGAGGGAGGCTAAGGGGCGGCGCTCCCCAAGCTTGCCGGCGGCGGGGAAAGGAGTTCCCCGCACCGCCGGCGCCTCCGCCGCCCTGCGCCGCCGCGCTGCCCCTCTCCGCCGTCTTCACCGCCATCTCCATCACCATCTCCTCCTTGTATTCAGTGGTTCATCCTCCCACAAACCTCTGTATCGTCCTATGTAAACATGGTGTTTGATGCTATAATATTTATCCTATGATTTACATCATGTTTCCGTAGTTTATTTGTCTTTTGATTGCTTAATTGAATGCATGAGATTCATTAGAGTTGTATGTCTATATGGTGCTGTCCTTTGGTGTCCATTATACTTGTGCGCGCATGGATCAAACACCCTAGAGTTGGTAGTATTTGTAACGAAGCGGGGGAAGTTCTGCCGGAGTGACAGAAACCTGAGAACGCGAACCGATTAGTTGCACGTATGGGAGTAAGAGGACCTTGAACTTAAGGCTATGGTTGGGGAAACCTTAATGCATTGTTAGTATTTGCGGATGCTTTCTAACAATCCAATCATATAGTACTTGTAATGCCAAGTAGTGGAGTGCATGTATATTTAGCCTCTCCCACATAGAAAACTGCATCGAAGACAATGAACCAAGTACCTTCACTAATTAATCTTGGACAAAGCCACCACAATTACCACCACTTTTCCATACTCATGGTACTGTTAGTATATGGTTACTTAGTGTATTTTATTGCTGCAGCACTAACATTTACTTTCTTGTATTTATTATCTTGCAAAACTACCTCTCATACCCGTATTGCTACCGTAGTTTTATTTTCTAGATAATGCAAACGTTTAGTGTGCGTAGAGTTGTATCAGTGGTTGATAGAACTTGAGAGAATACTTATCCAGCCTTTAGCTCCTCGTTGGGTTCGACACTCTTACTTATCGAAGAGGCTACACGCGATCCCCTATACTTGTGGGTTATCAGTGCCTGAGCTCCGACGTCTTCCTGCGGAGGGGAAGGCGTGGTGTGGCCTTTCTGTTCCTCCGCTCCTCCTCCGTCCGTTGAAGATCGGCCAGGTAGTTCTTCTTCGGGGAGCTAGTGAGGTTCATGTCCTCCTCCTCCGTCTGGCCAGGGGTGGAGTTTTTCTCCCTCTGTCCGCGGCTTCGACCTGTGGTGGTGGCGGCGGCAGAGGTTCAAGTGCAAGAATAAGTTGGCGGCTCGTGCAGCTCGGGTCGGGATCCAGTGCCGGGTTGAAGGAAGAAGGGTGGTGTGGAGAGGGAAGCGCCATGGCTGTGCCCGTTCATTGTTTCAGGTTCCGTTGCTGGGCGACGGACGACTCCTGCAGTCTTCTACATGTGTGGAGGTGTTTCTGCTCTCAGGTGTGGTGGCAGCATGGCGTCTTCCTCTCCGGCGACTTCGTCGGCGAAGGGGAGCGGCGGCAGGCTTTGCGAGTTGTGGTGCTGGGTTATGTGTTCCGGCTGGCGTTAGGTGCTCGCCGGTCTGCGGATCTGGCGGGTTTTGGTGCCCTAGCTGAGGTCGTGGCGGCGGAGGTGATGACCTTGGTTTGGGATTTTGTCCCCTGTCTCCAGCTCCGCGGCGGTGTGGTGTGCTTCGGCCTCACTGTGGAGTTTCTGGGGGTGGTTCTGGAGCAGTTGTTGAGCGCGTGCTTCTGGCTTCTCTGGCCGGCCGTGGTGGTGGGGGTGGAGCTACGGCGGCGTGCTTGCAAAAGGGGATGTCTCTGTCGTTCTGGTTCTTGGTGGTTTCTTCGGCCGACCGTGGAGGCATGGGGTGGAGTCACTGGGAGCTGCAACTCTGGAGCGGAGAGGTGTGGTGCTTGACTCAGGCGCTAGGCTCGGTGGTGCGGTGGCGGTGGTTCTGGCATGGCCTGGCCGTCCCGGCGGTGGGTGATGCTGGTGCTGGACGTGGGGGCGGCTTGGCCGTGCTTGTTCATCGTCAAGATCTCGTCGCTTGCGGCGAGTGGACTCTGTGGTCTTCTTCAACGTTGGAGGTCCTCCCTTTTCCAGGCGGCAGGAGGTATGGTTTCTTCTTCTCCGGCGGTCGTCGGCGACGAGGAGCTTCGGTGGGCCAGCAGTGCTTCGCTGCTGTAGTGCTTTGTGTTGAGCACTTCTTGTATGAATTTGCGTATGTTCTTCCTTTTTGTATCCTTTGATTGTACGCAGGTTTGTACTCCTCTCCTTCAAAAAAAAAAAAAAAAAAAAAACACGACGTGTTTGTCGCATACAATAGCATCGGATCAAATCTGCATGGTATAGAGCCGGAGTACGTACGTGCTAGTACTACTGCTTGTCGCCTGGCCATTGCCGGAATGGAGATCATGTCAAGTACCACGTCGACCATGTCCATCGACACTCGCAGTCTTCCTTGCACACGATGGGTAGTCCCTTCAATCCACCACACGCACGAGGTGGAGCTGCAGGAATGGATGGCACGAGCTGGCCGGCCGGGAGTAGAGCATTCGTACGTGCCCGCGCCGCGCGGGAGTGGACGGCTCGATCGCCTGGCCGTCCACGGAGGCACGGATCACGAAGCAGCTCTGGCCGTGCAGTGCCTATGCTAGCTTGGGGACTAGGGGCGCATCCGCGCATGCATGCGGGCTGCGGGGCGACCTGGCCTGCAGCAAAGCCTAGCTACTCCTTCTGTGCACAACCTGTGTCGATTGATCGGGGACTAGCTCAGTGTTGGGTCTAATCTTGATATTTTGTATCTGCATTTTTAGTTTAGCTTGCATTTAGCTAGCTAGGTGTGTTCCTATGGTTCCGGTGATGACATGCATGGTGAGATGCTGGAGCGGCCGAGCGATGAGGCCAATCTGGTGAGATGCCGTTGGTGGTGAGAGACTGCCACAAGCATGCAGGGACTTGGATGTTATCTAGTTGTTAGCTGCATGTGTATAGTTTGGCCTGGTCGTATGCCTAGAGTGATTCTAGGAGAGGAAGACCGGGTTAGCCGTTAGTAGCATGTGGTTAGTAGAAGAGTTAGTGGTTAGTGCGTTAGTGCATGGGTGCGTGCTGTTAGTGGCCAGAGTGGGCGGCTGATGCATGTGTGCCTGAGTGCATGGGTTAGTGGCCTCCGGCCGTGGTGTGTGTCTGCCTATTTAAGGCATTGTAATCATGTTTGATTAGTGTCAAGAGAAATAGTGAGAAGAAAAGCCCGGCTGTGTGAAGCAGTCCGGGGCCAAAAACTATCTGTCTCCCTTGTCCGTGTGAGTTGTGAGAGGCAACATCGTGAGGAAGAAGAAGGGAGCTGCCCTTGGCAGCTCCTACATTTGGTATCAGAGCCTTGTCGATCCAAGGCGGCGGAGGAGGCGCGGTGGACTCCATGTGAGGTGGAGAAAATCGACGTGAGGAGGCTGGTGGCGGTGTGATGCCGCTGGCAGCTTGTTGCGGCGCGAGGCCGATTGGAGGAGGTGCTGGTGTGGTGATCGGCGTCGCGAAGACGTCGTCCACGTCGAGAAGTGGCCGCTGTGTGCGGCAAGATGGTGTGGTGACCGGCGCTGCGATGGCGTCGTGCATGTCGAGAGCAGGCCGCTGTGTGCGGCAAGACGGCATGGTGACGGGCGCTGCGATGGCGTCGTGCAGCTCGAGAGGTGGCCGCTGCGTGCGGCAATACGGCGTGGTGACGGGCGCTGCGATGGCGTCGTCCATGGCAAGTCGCTGCGGGTGATCCGCAAAGAAGAATGGATATCAAGATTAGGGGGTAATATAAGAAAGAATAGGGGAGTAAAAGGGAATGGAATTTATTATTATTTTTTTTTTTTTAAGACGGTGTGATGCTGCGGCGACAAGGAGACTGCGGTGCGATGCCGCGAGGAGGAGACTGCGGTGTGATGCCGCCACAAGAAGGAGACGGTGCGATGCCGCTGGGTGCCGTCGGCGGCGCGATGCTGTCGGGCGCTAGCAACGGCAGGGTGATGCTGCCACGAGAAGACGACGGTGAGATGCCGTTCCAAGCAGACGGCGGTGAGATGCTGCTGAGAAGATGTACGGCGGCGCGAGGTCGTCATGAGGATCGACTTGAAGCTAGTCGACGGTGGTGCGATGCCATCGTCATCATGGAGTTGTCCTCGGTGGTGTGATGCCATCCCCAAGACGAGTCGCAAGACGTACGTGACGAGTGGTGCGATGTCGCTGAAGAACGTGCAAGTGGAGATCGATGATGTCGTGAGCGGCTGCGACGGCGTCATCAGCAAGATGGCCGGTGTGGTCTCGGCGCTGCGAAGGTGAAGTTCATGGCAAGAGGTTGCAGGTGATCTGCATCAAGGTTAGAGGATTTGACATGACAAGATTAGGGAGGTGAATGTTAGGTTTAATCTTGTCTAGCCGAAAGAGTTGGTCAGTTAGTCTGTTAGCTGTACCGTGTTAGCTGCTGCCGTGTGAGTTAGTTGGCCAGCCAAGTGATTTGGCCGAGTCAAGTTAGTGGCCGGAGTGCATGGCGTGGTGTTAGTTGGTTAGTGCACAGGCGACGTGGAGTGAGTGGCCGAGTGTGGCTGCTGTGCATGCGTGTGCGTGAGTTCTATTTAAGCAGTGTAATCAGTCTGGTTGGGTTAATGAGAAAGAGCAAGATGTAGCCATTGTGACCACCAAGGAAAAGATGTCTCGTTGCAAAGCTAGTTAGGCTTCTTCCTTGGTGCGTGTGTGTGTGTAGAGTTTCTCAATCGTATGTGTTCTTGTGTTGTGAGAGATATCACGAGTTGAGAGAGTTTGAGAGGAAGAAGAAAGAGCGGCGCTGCGAGCTTGCAGCGCCAACACTCAGCAAGCATGCAGGCGTATTCATTGTCTGCCCAACTGTTCCTGTGTCGAGATGGATCGTAGCAGCAGCCGAGAATCTTCAATGGATTATGTAAAACAGGGCACATATTTTGTTTTTTTTTTGTTTTTGAATTTACATATTTTGGTTCTTGAGCACCCCATTTTGCACATGCAAGGTTATAGAACACCAAAATTTGTTTTACTCTGGCGGATGATCTATTTTAGGGCACTAGAAAAAATTGAGATCCAACAGATAACCAAAAACTAGTGCCTAAATTTGTTAGCTTCCCACTAGAGCCTTTTTCCTTTGGGGCATAGGATAGGGGCAGTCCTATGCTGATGTAAATTTGCATCATCAAAACTAAAATTTTAAGGCATAATATAAAATTTTACATCACCACGAATATAGGGATACATCATATCTTGGAGCAGCGTTTTTTTCCGTTTGGTGATATAAAAACAGTTTTGGAGCATATTTTCGCCCACTCCTTTCTCCATTCCGCTCCACCGCTCCCGACACGCGATTCTAGCATCCATTCTTGCACCACCGTCGGCCAGAAAATCCCAAGGAAGTGGTTTCCTAAAATGCACGACCACAAGGCCGGTTCATCATCGAGGACTGCTCCCGGCTCCATTCACCTCGACTCCGTTGGGGGCGCCACAACAACCGCAACGAAACCGTATACGTCTCGGTAGAGACAGCGCAAAGATGTTGCGAAGATATTGGGCAGACATCATCCAAAAAGATGCCCTCACCCTAGATCCCTGGATAAGTGTCCCACAATTTGATTAGACTTTCGAATTAGCTTAGTCTAAAATAACTTAGAAGCCTAACAAACTTTGTGCGATTTCGTAAAAAAACTAGGGAGAGAAGCTTCTCCGGAAAGCCGTCCTGAAAGCTCAAAATAACTGGGCCAAGACCTGCCTACATGCAACCGACATCCGGACGAACTTGTTACCATCATTCAAGGACTCCTCGATCATCAAATGAAGCTTCATTTAGAGGTCGTGAGACAGGGACGGATCCATATAGGGTCACGGGTGTGCAGATGCACACCCAAATTTTTGGAAATGAAAATCATATATATATATTGCACATTAGTGTGCATCAATCTAACTTTATGATCTTATGATTGTGTAGTACTTCTTCTCTTATTTCTGCAAAAAAAAAAACGATGATTTATCTAGGTATGGTAAAAAAAAAGTTTTGGTTTTAGCTATTTGAATCATTTATAGAGAAGCCAATAAAATTTGAACTCCCAAATTCGAAAACCTGGATCCGTCTGTCGTGAGAGGTGGAAGATTTGGGGATTCAGCTTTTGCATCCACTATAGACTTGAAAAGATAGTGGTGCATATCCACAATTTTCCAGTGCAAAGTGGCTTGGTCAGGTCAACGATAAATTTGGGCCTGGAATTGGTCATGCACGTACGATCGATCCATTCACTTCAATGGTCGAGAGGGCCTTGCACAGGATTCTTGTGGGTTGGGCATGCCCTTTTTGATTGTTCTCCTTTTCCATATCGTCCTAGGTCTCCTCTCTTTGCTGGTGAAGAAGGGCCAGTAAGCCGTGGGACATGCACAGCTGGAAATCCACATTCGTTCTTCTTTTTTCAGGATTTTCAAGCTTATCATAATGTGGCAGAATTAATGCCCTTTCGATTTAATTTAATTCAGATTAATATCAGGAGAACCGCTTTTGCAAAGTTAATTATCATAGGACAATTAGACAGTAAGAATATAGCACATCTATATCTTTTTTTTGACAAAGACAGAGGATTACATCGGGAGATCGATCCTTACAGAAAGAACCAGGAAACAGAAGATAAAACAACGAAGAACTCCTGGATCCCGACCACACCGACAGCCGGAACGGCCCGGTGATTTGCCGCCGCCGCTGCTCCACAAGCTCGCTTGTCCTTGGCCGGAGACAGCCCCTCCGCCGGCGGGAGACCACCGGACAACCCACGACGGACGCCCACGGACGCCGAAGTCGCCGCGAAGCCCCAATACACCTCCATCTTCAGATTATTTAGCCGGATCCGCCGACAACCCACGGGATCCGGTGAGGGGAGGCCGAACCTGAGAGATCCGAAGAACCACCAGGTCGACGAAGGCAGCAGATCGACGCCGGAGCTCCAACGAGCGCCGCCATCGAGGGGAAGATCCACCGCCCAGAAAACCACTCCGACTGCGCCTCCTCCACCACGACGCCGCCGGCTGGGAGCCCTAAGCAAGCCTACACTATGTACACAACGCGGATCTGGGTTCCCCCGTCCTCCCGCCGCCGGAGCGGTCGGCAGAGGGCGAGGGAGCCGTCGATCCGGCGCCGGCGAGGTGGTTTGCCCAAGGACGCTCACAAATCGCCTCTCTGGGTCACTGTAGCGGGAGAGGTCGGGCCAAGGTTCCGTTCTGATTATAGCACATCTATATCTGTTGCATCAACGGAAGATTCAAATTGCATACGTGTTGGCCCGTCGCCCGCAGCACAACAACAAGATTTGCGATGTCAATGCTGTCGTTGATAATCGCAATGAAGGTATGGTAGTCAAAGAAGTCGTCCATCGGTATTATCTATTTAGGACTCGGAATAAATCACAACCACTCGTGCAACAAAAGCATTGCGACAAAGGTGTCGTAGTCTCTCTTCCAGTTAGGTCCCAAAAGTAATCACAATTAATTCTCTCTCAAGCTAGGCTTGTTGATGTAACACGAGATTCATGTCATGGCGGGCACTGTAGGAATAGCGCGGGTGTACCATTCCTCTTCTCAATCTCCTAGTGGAAGGTTAAAAACCTTTATATGTTTGGTATAACTCACTCTCCCCTACAAATGTTGACTGAGCTTTGTTCCACCTTTTGTCGTGCATGAATATGTCTTTGAAACTTTCAAAAAAAAAAATATTACGTCCATTAAATTCCTCCAAAAAATAAAATTTGTCATTTCATTCAGGAATCATCATCGTCGTCGACATCATCATGTTATTTGATTTGCAAAAGTCCGGGTGCGTTTCCGGGGGAATAAACATATTATTAAGTTGCAGATAGAGTTTGAGATTCTCCTGGTTAGAGAAAATGCTCCTTCCATTAAGTCCCCACGGAAGACTGAAGTAATACGTACAGAGTACTCGAAGTTGAGTTGTGAACACCCTTTCTAACCCAAGCATCTGACCAAATGATTATATCCAAGACCAAGAAATAGGTACATGGATGGCACGATCTCTCCGTCCACCTGAAGATACAAGTAGTGGAACAGCACCTAATTCTTGTCCCACAGAAAAAAAATCCATCCATCAGAAAGAAAGAAAGAGAAGATCAACTAATCACTAAAACCGCTTCGTCCTCTCCCTTCCCTCTGCTACAGTTCAGACAGGCGAAAGGGAGGCGTCTCGCTTTTCCCCTCTTCTCGCCGGAGCGGGGCCGGATCTCGGCCTCCTTCCGTCGCTCCGGCGGCGGGAGGAGGTGGGGATCTCGTTCCTCGTCTCCTGGCTTGTAGTTAGGGTAGGATTAGTACCCGACGGCGGCGAGTGGAGGGTCTGGCCGCTGCCTAGGGTAAATAAGTTGTTGTTCTTCCCTTCCCTCGGTGCTGCTGGTGGCTGCGCTGAGGTGAGAGCAGCGTGGATCTGCCTCCTTGCTGGTGCTGGAGGCCTTCTGTCCCGCCGATCTTCGGGATCGTGCGGTTTTGTGTTCCTGGGCGGTGGCGGCGTGGTGGAGAGGTCGTCACCGTTGGGGATTGTGTGGCTCGGGCTTGCTCTCCGTCTGGGTGGCGCTGGTTTCGTCGCCTTTGTCAAGCCTCGAGAGGTTCGTCCGGTGCGCTCTTCTGACCCTGCTTCTCTAGCCAGCCGTGGCGGCGAGGGGAGAAGGAGGTGGAGGTGGGCGCTCTGTTTTTGCTGCTGGTGTTGCAGGTGGTGTGCTCCGTTGGCTCTGCTCCGGCCGGCCGTGGTGGTGAGGGGAGCTGTGTTTGCTGGCGGAGGGGTGGTGACGGTGGTGGACCTGGGCGGTGCTGCGTCGGCGGGAAGGTGGGTGGTGCTCGGGAGCTGCTGCTGTGGCTGTGTTCGTTCAGCGAGTCCAGGTGCCGTAGCGCGGCGGCGGACGACTCTTGCAGCTGTCTACAACTTGTGGTGGTGGCCTCTCCCCGGCGGTTGGTGGTACGGCGACGGCGGCGTCGGCTAGGTGCTCGGGAGCGTGGTGGTGGATCCGATTGTGGTTCTTTCAGGGCTCTCAGGGGCTTTGTGCATTTTGCAGAGAGTCTCTTTGTAATTTCTTTTCTTTGTTGGGCCTGTTTGTAAGATGCTCTGAGTTTCCTGAATATAAGTGTCGGATCCTTTCAAAAAAAAAAGAAAGAGAAGATCATGCCGCCTGGTTACCGTTCACCAGCAATCATCCAAAGAACATTTCTCACAGAGACACTCCATGGCGAGTTCCAGGAAGCGTCCAAATCAATGGGAAAAAGGGCAAGGGAGCAACCTTCCTTTTGCAGGCCAGTGAAGGACGTACAACCGTGCGCCTGTCTCCGGAGCTAGCAAGAATGCTTATGGGTCTCCTTTGACAACGGTCAATTTCAAGCTGAAGAGACCAATAGTCAGTTGGAAGCGAAGGAGAGGATCAGGAAAGCCAAGGCGAAGGCAGACTTTGATGAAGCACTATAAGGAGGAGTGTGAGGAACAAAAAGAATGAGGAGGCTCATGCAATGGATAGGTGCGAGGACATGGCGAGGAAGCGCAACCTGCACTACGGGAAACCGTCAAAACGCCGACGGCGGGCCGCCGTCGGCGTAGCAACGATCGCCGTCGGCGTAGGACTACGCCGACGGCCGCCGTCGGCGTATCTGCGTCGGCGTAGGACGCTGTCGGCGTACGAAAACTGCCGTCGGCGTATCCGTCGCCGTCGGCGATGCAGCAGTGGGACCCACAAAACGGACGTCGAACGTCTCCGTCTGCTCCACATATACGCCGACGGCAGTGCCGTCGGCCTAGGATGCCACGTGTGCTGATCTGGTGCGTCTGGGAGGAGTCGTACGCCGACGGCAATGCCGTCGGCGTAGGGATGACCATATGGGCATCCAGCGTCGACGTGGCGCCATCCTGTGCGTGCCGTCGGCGTATCTTAGACCATATTTTCAGTTTCTGAAACTTTTTGCTGCTGGTTTCTGGCGCATTTTAAATACAATTAAAATTGCACAAATTATAAAACATCACAGAAACATCAAATAAAACATCACATACATATCCAAATGACACAAACATGATTCAAATTCATCCAAACTCAAAAATGACATAAACATAGTTCGAATTCACACACGCTACACCCGAACACATCCTACACCTCCCGAGAGCCCGAGGTATCCATTTCTGACAGCGTGAGAATAGGCGACCGACCGCGTGGGCCAGTCGAACCACACAAGGAATCCGGCGAGGCACGGGACGGTGTGGTCTCACGCGACGAACTAGGCGAGGCACCACCAGTGCCATGCTCCACGAGCGCGCGCGTCGAAGTCGGCGAGGCGGAAGCACGACCAAAGGGTGCAGTCCTCGAGTATTCCGATCCCTACATGTTTTGAGTCCAAGTTAGCAACTTGGAAAGCACAGCATGGCGGTAACAACTTGTTTGGCAAATAACTTACCGGAGTCGCTGGCTTGTATGTGCGAGCGACCGACTCCCTCGTTGGGCCGACGGGCATGATCCCCGGCTTAGGTGGACGCGTAGGCAGCTGCGACCGCTCTCCAGTGGCATGAAACTTCTCGTCAGCCTACAAGATAGTTTAGATGTCAGGAGTTGTAGAAAAATAAGGTTCAAACTGAGGAAATGGGACTTGTCATATTTTGCAAATATAAAAGTTGGAACTTACAGCATCCCTCAACTCTGCCCACTCCTCATACTCCTGGCTCTTCTGTACCCACAACTGATACTCTCTCTCATAGCTCGCGTAAGCGGCATCGAAGGCCGCCTCGAAATCAGCCTACAGTTTTAAAAGGGAACGCATCTCGTCAACTTAGCCACTTAGCTAGGAACGAATGTCGGAAAGAGAATAAAATTGAGAAAAACTTACATCGGGGCGAGCTCGGGAAGGCCGACGAGGCAGGACGGGAGGGTCGTCGGCGGTGAGGGTAGCCTTGACACGCCTTGAGGGTACCTGGGATTCCCCTCGAATCATTGGCTTCTTCGGCAGCGCGGAGGGCCCCGCCTCCAAGTCCGTGGAGGGGCCCGCCCCACGTCCGTGGAGGGGCCCGTCTCCTCCGAACCCTCGTCGACAGAAGCAGAGGGTATGTCCGAAGACACGTCGCCCCACCTCGCCCTCGTCCTCCCTCATCTCGCCCTCGTCCTACACCTCGCCCTCGTCCTCGTCCTGCACCTCGTCCCCTCGGAGGAACTGGAGCATCGGCACCTCCCCCTCCTCCAGCATCTCCACCCTCACCTGCATTGAGAAAGGGTGAACAATTAAGCATAAAGACATGAACAAATTAATAATTGCATCACCTCTACTCTCACCACTGTCAGACAGGTAACGCGGGTTCGGAATATGTTCTCTTCCACTTTTAGTAACTTTCTTCTGGCGCACCTTCTTCAGCAAGGAGGCCGATGATTCCTTGCCTTGGCTCATCTTGGTCAATCACCTGCATTGAGAAAGGGTAAAATTTTAAGCATAAAAGACATGATCCAATTAAGAAGCATGAAGACGTAATGCAATTAATAAGCATGTTAAAAGACATGATCCAATTAAGAACAAATTTTTATCTAGAGTGCACCAAATGCAGTAGCATCAAATAATCAACAATCAAATTCATCTCAAATTCATGTAATTATCATCAGTCGGTCTCGCATCATTCCTGGAGCCTCCCATTTCCACTTAGATACGTTAAATGATTTCCACCAAGCTTAGTACTAAATTGGTGATCTTACAAAGTGGCTACCTAACATAGTAGATTTTTTAAAGCTCCATAGTAGTTCCATAGTAGTTTCTAAAGCTAGATATTTTTCTAAAGCTAGATATTTTTCTAACATTCCTGGAGCCTCCCATTTCCAATTAAGTTCCATAGTAGTTTCTAAAGCTAGATATTTTTTTCACTTTACAAAGTGGCTACCTAACATATTTCTTATACAAGTCTGGGTAAATTCATTAGCACCTCTTTTTGCAACTCATTAGCACACACAACACACATCAATACAATACACACATTGTATAATTACCATCATGAGCTCACACACCCTGACCACAACAAGTTTCGGCATCCATAAGCTCTAAATTAACAAGAGGAAGGAGAAGAGGAAACAATACCAGACGCACACGCGCAGGGCTAGGGTTGTGAGGGAGAGGAGGTGGCTTGTGGAGGCCGGAGGCGAGGCACGGTGTCGGGGAAGAACTCAGACGTGCGGCGCGTCGGGGAGGTGGTGTGTCTCGCGTGCGGCGTCGAGGAGGAAGAGGAGGTCGCGGGGCAGCTGTACGCGCGAAGGGGAGGAAGGAGGCGCGCGGTATCACGCCGGCGACGTGCTCTGCGCCTCGGGCTTCATGGCGACGGCGGGTGGCGTACGGGGTGGGGTGAGCAGAGGAGCGGCAGCGGCTGCAATCACGAGGTGGGGCGGCGCGGTGGGTGGCGTACGGGGTGGGGCGGCCGGCGGCGGGGTCGGGGACGGCCGGCGGCGGGGTGGGGGATTTAGGGATTGTGTTTGGATTTGGGGATTTTGTGGCGCGCGAAGCCACTCGGGCCGATTTTGGCTCACATATTCAGGCCCGTATGGTTTTGCTAATTTTTTTTTTCAAAGAAATCACTTGTTCTTTTAATTTTTTTTCAATTCTTCTATTATTTTATATTTTTTCATTATCAGGGTTTTCTGATTAATGCAACTGAATCTGCATTGCTACATGAATAATAAATAAAAAGTGTAATCATCTGACCGGCAAATCGGCAAAGCCGTCGGCGTATGGTTTTGCTTAATTTTTTTTCAAAGAAATCACTTATTCTTTTAATTTTTTTTCAATTCTTCTATTATTTTCTATTTTTTCATTATCAGGGTTTTCTGATTAATGCAACTGAATCTGCATTGCTACATGAATAATAAATAAAAGGGTTTTCTGATTAATGCAACTGAATCTGCGTTGCCTACCTTCTCCAGTACCTCTCCAAATCGGCAAATCATCGCGTGGTCGTGAGACGGCAGATCGGCCTTCGATCCACGGAGCGGCAAGACGTCTCTGATGATTTGCAACCGTCGGAACAAGTGTTGAGAATGTTGCTAATCATCAGAGATTCTTGCCGCTGCTTGGATCCGACCGAGGGAACGGTGGCTCGTGAGTGCCTGCATATCAAATCCTCGTCATACACCCGAATGTTTTGTGTTTGAGCGCCACTTCGATCCAAGCAGCGGTAAGACGTCTCTGATGATCTACAACCGTCCGGCAAGACGTCTCTGATGATCTGCAACCGTTTGGAACGGTCGCAGGTCATCAGAGACGTCTTGCCGCTGGTTGCCCAAAGATGCCTCTCCGAGTGACGCTGGAATGTTTTGTGTGAGTGAGTAACCTGTCTGAGGAGGTGGGCTATATATAGGGTCGCATGGCTTACGAAGTGGTCGTGATAGTGCTGATCCGACGGCTCAGAAGCGCTCAAAAGAAACACACCGCTGATCCAACGGCTCACAAGCGCTGGAAGGAAGCACACGATCCGTGTGCTTCTTCCTGATTGGGCGTACTACAGCTCACAAGCCCTGAAAAGAAACACACACCGCTGATCCAACGGTTCCCAAGCGCTCGAAAGAAACACACCGCTGATCCAACGGCTCACAAGTGCTGGAAGGAAACACACGATCCGTGTGCTTCTTCCTGATTGGGCATACTACAGCTCACAAGCCCTGAAAAGAAACACACACCGCTGATCCAACGGCTCACAAGCGCTCGAAAGAAACACACCGCTGATCCAACGGCTCACAAGCGCTGGAAGGAAGCACACGATCCGTGTGCTTCTTCCTGATTGGGCATACTACAGCTCACAAGCCCTGAAAAGAAACACACACCGCTGATCCAACGGTTCCCAAGCGCTCGAAAGAAACACACCGCTGATCCAACGGCTCACAAGTGCTGGAAGGAAACACACGATCCGTGTGCTTCTTCCTGATTGGGCATACTACAGCTCACAAGCCCTGAAAAGAAACACACACCGCTGATCCAACGGCTCACAAGCGCTCGAAAGAAACACACCGCTGATCCAACGGCTCACAAGCGCTGGAAGGAAGCACACGATCCGTGTGCTTCTTCCCGCCATTTCTCACTATATATATGTATTCATGGCCTCCATTGGCATAGCACATCTAAACTCATATCTGCAACCTCATCACTCTCCCATGGCTTCCACCGTACCCACTCTAACCTACTCGGAGGCGGAGGCGCTTTGCGCCTCGAACTACCCCTGCCCACCCGGCTACAACGTCCCCGCCGGCTGGAGGCTGAGCACCGGAGGCGTGCCGGTCCCTCCTGTCCCTCAAGGTTTGGCGCGCCGGGCGGCCATCACGAACCACTACTACCTCGAGCTCACTCCGGAGCAGCGGATGGATTCCCGCTGGCAGCCAGACTATCGCCCAACTTGGGACGCCTTCTTCATCGAAAGGCGTGAGAAGGCGCTCGCCAGGTACGAGGAGGACCGCCCGCGTCCTTCGAACTTCAACGAGGCCGGCCGTCGGCTGTGGTGGGCCGGCCGGACTCTCAAGAGGGTCATGGACTACATCACGGCCGGCGATAACCCCCGCCTGCGCTACCCTCAATTACAGTCCAGGCGACAACCCCCGTCAACGACTACATCACGGCCGTCCGACGACAGCGACGACGACGACGGCGACTACGACGACTACACCCACGAGTATTATAGGCCTAGGCAAGAGTATGACTAACCTGAGCCACATTATTGGTTAGGACAAAATGGTTTGTTGTCATTCGTCTATGTACCCAAGTTTGTTGTCATTCATCTATGTACCCAAAGTTTGTTATCATTCGTCTATGTACCCAAGTTTTTGTTGTCATTCGTCTATGTACCCAAGTTTTTGTTGTCATTCGTCTGTGTATACAAGTGTGTTGGGTGTTGTGGATGTCCAAGTTCCCACAGCGGGATGTGAGCGGGTTCACCGGCATCACTTTCTCTCTAGTGAGTTTCTCCCGAAACGGGAGTTTTCACCTCTAAGTGCAGAAACTCACTAGAGAGAAAGTGAAGCCGGTCACACCCCGGAGTAGGATATTGCACATTTACAACACCCAACACACTTGTATACATATGGTATGGCACAACCTAGGTTCTGGTGGGGTTCCGACGCTCCGGGGCCCCGCTTCGGCGAAACCCCGAATCCGCTGGGAAAACCCTAACGTTTTCGTCTACCCCCATAGACGTGCGTCGAAAGGGGGCAGGCCAGTGGACTTTTTTGCTTGGTTGTGTTAGGTTAGGCCATAGGAAGGTGAGAAACCAAAGTCTACCCCAAATCAACACTAGATTCCATCCGGTTCTCCCGAAACGGGAGTTTTCACCTCTAAGTGCAGAAACTCACTAGAGAGAAAGTGAAGCCGGTGAAGCCGGTCACACCCCGGAGTAGGATATTGCACATTTACAACACCCAACACACTTGTATACATATGGTATGGCACAACCTAGGTTCTGGTGGGGTTCCGAAGCTCCGGGGCCCCGCTTCGGCGAAACCCCGAATCCGCTGGGAAAACCCTAACGTTTTCGTCTACCCCCATAGACGTGCGTCGAAAGGGGGTAGGCCAGTGGACTTTTTTGCTTGGTTGTGTTAGGTTAGGCCATAGGAAGGTATTTTACATGTGTTGTTTTTATTTATTTTACATGTATATGTTGTAGGGTTGGGTTCCGGGAAACTCGAACCGTTATTTTACGGGGTGGGATACTGAAATTGGGCGGGAAATTATAGGTCCAATATATATAAAATTATAACTACATTAAATATTATATAGATAAATAAATAAATATTATATAGAGAAATAAATAAAAAAAGTTTCATCTATACGCCGACGGCGGCCGTCGGCGTTGCAGTACACGTGTACACCGACGGCACAGCCGTCGGCGTATCAACGCCACTGGACGTTCCGTCACGGCGTCCTTTTGTACGCCGACGGCACGGTTTACGCCGACGGCTGCCGTCGGCCTTACCTGGATACGCCGACGGCGCTTCGTACGCCGACGGCTGTGTGGGCGGCTGCCCTAGCTCGCGCTGTACGCCGACGGCCCCGACATTTAGCCGTCGGCGTACAGTACGGCCGTCGGCGTAGTGTGGCTTTCCCGTAGTGCTGGAACCAATTCCTGGTAAGGAATCCTTCCCTACTGTTATTAACTCTTCCAATGCTTTTCTTTCTCATATTACTTCTTGTATTGGTGTTAGCCTAGGAAATAGTGATGAAGAAGCAGAAAAAACTGCTTCAATGATCAAACAACTAGAATTTGCTAGATGTAATTTGTACCTTGCCGAGAATAGGAAAGGGAAGAGTGTAGACCCTGTTAGTGAGTCGAAGCTAGATAGCTTTGACCCAAAGCATATACAGGAGTTGCATTCGGATGATGATGATAATGAAAGTCTTAGTGATGAAGATGCTGAGTTCGATGCATCTATTAGGTTGTTGGCTTCCCTAAATGGGAAAAGAGATTTAGGGCCTCCACTTCAGGTTTTAGTGTGAGGCCGAAGGTAAAAAGTAGATTTAACTTAGGTTAATCCTTTTTATCAGTTTTTAATGTATGCTCTCATATTAAACTCTAGGGGTCTTGGTGGCCCTGAGAAGAAGAGGTTTGTGTGCAACTCTATTAGAGATTATCAGTTAGATTTTATTTGTATTCAGGAGACTAAGAAGGAATGTTTTACTGAATCTTGGCTCAGTAGTGTTAGTGGTAACTTAACTTATATTTGGCTTTGGGAACCTTCTAAGGGAGCATCGGGTGGGCTTCTTATGGGGGTGAGGGAAGACAAATATGATGTGTGTGCTTGCTCTACTGGTAGATTCTTTACTAGAATGACTATCATGGATAAGATGACACGTTTTAAGTGGAATTTGGTTAATATTATGGTGCCTCGAATGCAAAAGACAAGCCCGAATTTTTGGTGGAGCTTGTCCATGTTTTGAATTTAAATGATCTACCTATCTTTTTGGGTGGGGATTTTAATATCATTAGGAGGTTATCGGATAGAAATAAAGTTAAGAAGTTGTCGAGATGGAGTAACATCTTTAATGCAATTATCGAGCACTGGGGCCTGAAAGAGCTTGAGCTCTCCGGGCGAAGCTTTACATGGTCTAATAATCAGCGAGATCCGTTGTTTGCCAGACTGGATAGAGTTTTAGTCTCTCCTGTTTGGGAGACCAATTATCCTCTGGTTACTGTTAGAACACGTGTTAGAGGTGTCTCTGACCATGCTGCCCTTCTTTTGGACTCTGGGGACAGGAGAGTTCCTATTAAAAAAACGTTTAGATTTGAGCTATGCTGGTTTCTTGAGAAGATCTGACGGATGTTGTTAAGAAGGTCTGGGTTGCTAAGTATAAAGGCAATTCAGGTCTGGATATCTGGCATGCTCGTTTTGTTAAAATGCGTAGTTCTCTCAAAGGATGGAATTTAAATATAGAAGGTCAATATCGTAGGGATAGGGCAGATATTGAAAAGAAACTAGATTATATTGATAAACAAAGTGAGCTGTTCGGGTTGTCTGCAGCTGACTATGAGTGTAGATGTCTTTTACAGAATAACCTTAATAAAATTTTAAGAGAGGAAGAAGTTAAATGGTATCAAAGGGCAAAGGAACGAGATCTTTTTGAGGGGGATAGAAACACTAGATACTTTATGCTTAAGGCTAGTGGCCGTAAGCGAAGAGGTAATTTTTTTAGATTATGCCAAGAAGGGAGAATCATCGAGGGAGATGATGAGATCCTAAGCTATGCTACTTCATTCTATAAGGAACTGTTTGGTCCGGTAGAATTGTTGCCTGTCACTCTTTCACATCCTTTGGAGAAGGACTTGAGTGAGGATGACAGAAAATGTTGGTGGAAAAATTTAGTTTGAAAGAAATTAAAGATGTAGTTTTCTCGATGAAACACAACAGAGCACCTGGGCCGGATGGCTTTCCAATAGAATTTTTTCAAAAGTTTTGGGATCTGATCTGCAATGACCTTATGTCTTTGTTTGATGATTTTTACAATAATAAGCTTAATATTAGTAGATTTAATTATGGTATTGTCACCTAATTGCTAAAGGCAGGGTGCGGATAGGTTGCAAATGTATAGACCAATTTGTCTTCTGAACGTGATTTTTAAATTTTTTACCAAAGTTTTGAATAATCGTGCTATTAAATTGGCGGATAAAACCATCTCGCAAATTCAGGCAGCGTTTGTGAAAGGTAGATTCATCTTAGATAACGTGGTTTTAGTTCATGAAACTTTGCATTACATGCATTTTTAAGAATTCTGGGGTCTTCTTCAAAGTTGATTTTGAGAAGGCCTATGATAAAATCAATTGGGATTTTATGTTCTCAGTATTAGACATGAAAGGGTTCCCTGATCAGTTTATTCAGTGGACTAAGAGTGTTGTCAATAATGGAAAGGTTTGTATAATGGTTAATGACAAGCTGGGTCCGTATTTCCAGACTAGGAAAGGCCTAAGACAAGGCGATCCGTATTCTCCCCTGTTATTTAATATTGCAGCTGAGGTCTTGGCAGTGCTCATCTCTAGAGCGCAAGATGCAGGGCTTATTAAAAGTTTAGTTCCATATCTGCTGGATGATGGGATAGCCATCATCCAGTATGCGGACGACACAATTTTCATGTTTGAAGACGATCTGGAAAGTGCTCGTAATCTTAAGTTTATTCTGTGTATTTTTGAACAGTTGACGGGTTTAAAAATTAATTTTAATAAGAGTGAGGTTTCGTTCTTTGGTAAAGCGATGGAGAAAAAAGACGAGTATTCATATATTTTTACTTGTAAACAGGGGGACTTCCCATTTAAGTATCTGGGGGTCCCAATGCATTATAAAAAGTTGCGCAATAGTGACGGAAGGAAACTGAGGAAAAAGTAGAGAAAAAGAATGCATGTTGGAAAGGAAATCTAGCGTCTATAGGATCTAGACTCGTTATAATAGACTCCTCTTTAAGTAATGTCACTATTTTTATGTTGACCATGTTTATTATGCTGAAAGGTGTGGTTAAGAGATGTGATTTCTTCAGAGCGAGGATGCTTTGGCAAGAAAAAGCAAATGTTAAAAAATATCATCTGGCTAATTGGAAGATGGTTTGTCAACCTAGAGATCAGGGTGGGCTTGGTGTGACTGACTTGCACCTTAAGAATGTTAGCTTAATTTGTAAATGCATTTGGCGTCTGGAAAATGAAGAAGGGCTTTGGCAGCATTTGGTCACCGTGAAATATCTTAAGAAATGTACTTTTACTCAATGCAAACCTAGTCATTTACACTCTAAATTCTGGTCTGGTTTATTGGAGGTCAGGGAGACCTTTTATAGTTGTTGTAAAAGGATTATTGGAGATGGAAAAAAGACTCGTTTTTGGGAAGATACATGGGTTGGTTCAAAACCTTTGTGTCAAAGCTTTTCTAGGTTATATAACATCTGCTATACGCATAATGTTACTGTTAATAAAGTTATTGGGAGTAATTTTGATTGCTTAAAATTTAGAAGGTTTTTCCGTGAGGAAACCAAAGAGTTATGGTGCAAGCTTGTGGACACTTGTGCACATGTGAGCTTAACTGATTCACCGGATAGGGTGAGCTGGTTACTGACTAAATCCGGGGTTTTTTCTGTAAAATCTTTATATTCTTTTCTTATTGCAAAAAGAGTTTCGTTCCCTTATAGAAAACTGTGGAATCTCAACTTCCTCTGAGAATCAAAGTATTTTGTTGGCTTCTGATCAGAGATAAAATACTGACCAAAGAAAATTTGAAGAAGAGAGGGTGGAAGAAAGTGGAACTATGTGAGTTTTGTGATAGTCACGAAACTACGGAACATTTGTTCTTTTCTTGCCCGCTAGCTAAGTATATCTAGACAATGGTTAGCATTGCTTTAGGGGTTGGTCAAGCTCCTGACAGTTTCTTGCATCTTTATAATAGATGGTTAACTGGTTTTGTTGGTAGAGATAGAACTGCGGTTATGTTAGGTGCAGTAACTGTGTTTTGGTCTATTTGGAAGACCAGGAACAAATCCTGTTTTCAACCTATCAGACCAAAAGAGCCTACTAATGTGATTTTACTTATGTGTAATTTTCTACATGTATGGGCGAAACTTTAGAAAAACGGTCTGCAAGGCATACTGCGGCAGGGAGCTGACAGCATCGTGAAAGCGGCAAAGGAGATCTTTGGGAAGAGCCATGGATGGGATCCGATCTCTCGCAGGATTGGATTGTGATCACGGTGCTTCAGAGGACTCCTGCAAAAAATGCTACTTCGATGCTATCGAAAGGCATCACAATCCCGAGACATGCGAGCATCGGACGCACTCCTCAAAGCACTGTCCTGCCTGTCTCCCTGGTGATGGTCGTCATGCGAGCACGCCTGATAGTGCTTCTCAAGTGCACCTGTAACCCACCCCCGCCCCCTTTGTGTGTGTGTTTTTCTGTTTGTCCCTCCCCTTTGTAAATCCCCGTATTATCTGGTTCATTTGAACCCATCTTGTAGAGGCTGCAATGTCTCAAGGCAAATTTGAAATATATTCAGGTGGGGATTAACTCCCCCGGTGAAAATTCAAAAAAAAAATGCTACTTCTCCTAGCTGGTTTAGCCTGTGTCGGCAGCTCTTGTGAAAGACTTGTAATAGAAGTTTAAAATCTTGAAGTTCGTCTGTGATATTGTGTAGCTCTTTTAGATGTTTTGGTGTTGGTAGTTTGATTTCTGGTAGGCTGTGGGTGGTTGCCTCACGTCGATCATGTTTGTTGTCAGGTCTATGTATTGAACCCAGTTTTGGACGGTTCTGTCCAATTTCATTCATAATGAAATTGGGATTCCCTTCGGGGTCCTTCAAGTCTAAAAAAAAGGACGTACAACGGCCACGGGCGCAATCATTTTGCTTTGGAATGCATGGCCATGGCCTTTGACGAGTCCATCCCATGCATGGGCATCAGGCGCCACCCATATGGGAGGAACTGCCGATCGTCGAGTCCAATCGAACAAAGACAATTTGGCCATTCTGCTCTTCACCCATGCATTGTACTACTAGCACTACTTGCACGCACGCACGCCACTGAGATCGATAGATAGGTACATGTTCCAGCCTTCAGAGCGTGCGGCACTGTGGCATGTCTCATTTCTCTGACATAAACAGGGCAAGCTGCAAACAAGCATATTGGAATCTCACTGCAAAATAACAGGAGTACCTCCCAGTCCACAGGACAAATCATATGTTTACACTGCACCGACCCACACAAGTCAATCAGCCGCTAGCTACTAAAATATACAGTATATAATAAGATAAATAGGGAGTATAATACACATGGATCCATCGATCTCACAGTCCCAGCTCCTAGAGATGCTTTGCACTCTGTGACAGTCGATCGCTAATTGGCTACCACCGCTATTACTATATGGTATTTGCATGTTACTTCTTCTTGCACGAACCAGAACAAACAAGACAGAA
This sequence comes from Poa pratensis, assembly GCA_947311845.1. NCBI lineage: Eukaryota > Viridiplantae > Streptophyta > Magnoliopsida > Poales > Poaceae > Poa > Poa pratensis. The sequence goes on from CAMZMU010000054.1 coordinate 6,138,519, forward strand.
AAAATATATATCCCATATTTATACGCTTGATACAGACTACGGAGTAGTAGTCGTCAGATGTTCTTGTCTGGTTGTAGTACTACTGGAGTAGTGCCGCCGTGTTGGGTCGCGTTTGAGATCATGGCCTCCGACGCCTGCCAGAGCCGCGCGGCCTCTCGGCTGCTGGACGCGGCAGGCGAGGGCAGCGCCTCGTTGCAGTCGGCGAAGTAGCGGCCGGAGACACCGGCCAGCCTCAGGTGCGCGGCCGCGTAACACGTGGTCGCCGCGGCCTGCATGTACGTCGAATAGGTGTGTGTACGTCAGTGACGAGCGGTGCAGCATTAACTGCGAAAAGCTAGCAAAGCCTTCCCCACCGGCGCCGGCAGTGCGGGGCAGGGCAGGGCAGAGAGCGCCGCGACATGTATGCATGGCACGGGACCGGTGGAAGGCCGGGTTTAATTAGGGGATCTGATTAATCACCTGCGGGATTGTCTTGAGCAACCTCGACAGCAGCACGAACACCAGATCTGCAGCACCAAAAAATAAACAGTTTTTTAGTCATGTTCTCAAACCATTTTGGCAGTTTGATTCGATTGCAAATTGGCAGAGCAACAGTTGCCAAGTGGTGTATACCTGTAAGGATGCCCTCCCGGTCGCGGTTGAGGCGGGTCCTGACGATGCCGGGGTGGACGCAGTTCACCGTCACGTCAGCGCCCATCTCCTGTAAAATCCACACGACCAAAACAGAGGGGAAATTGTAAGTTCCTTTTGCCCGCAGCAGAAACGGCATGCTTGTGAATCAGATGGCAAAAATGAAGGACCTGGAGGCGGGCGGCGAGCTCCTTGGTGTGCAGCACATTGGCGAGCTTGGACACGGCGTAGGCCTGCGTCGCGTCGTAGGCTCTGTATGCACGTCCACATGCACATGCAAACAACGGCGATCAGGCGAGGTACTAATGACGACGCGTATTGTCTGTCAGTCGAGTGGTTCGGTGAAGGATCAGTCGGATTAACTGGAGGTGACGAAGAAGATGCTTGCTTACATCTTGCGGCGGGTGACGAGGCTGAGGTACTCAGCCCAGTCGCCGGCGAACCAGCCGTGGACGCTGGAGGAGACGTTGACGATGCGGCCCTGCACGCCCGTGTCCGCCGCCGTCTCCGCCATCCGCCCCAGCAGCAGCTCCGTGAGCAGGAAGTGGCCCAGGTAGTTGGTGGCGAAGGTCATCTCCACGCCGTCCTCCGACAGCGCCAGCTGCCCGTGCGAGAACTTTCCCGCGTTGTTTATGAGGAGGTGGAGCGGCAGGCCGAGGGCGAGGAAGCGCTGCGCGAAGCCGCGGACGGAGGCGAGGGAGCTGAGGTCGAGGTGGAGTACGAGGACGTCGGCCCCGGGGCACTCGCCTTGGATGCGCGCGCGCATCTCCTCGGCCGCCTTCACGTTCCGCGCCGGGATCACCACCCGCGCGCCGCGCTTCGCGAGGACACGCGCCGTCTCCGCCCCGATCCCCGACGTCGCGCCGGTGATGATGGCGGTGAGGGAGCCGAGGTCCGGGCACGCCGCGGTGATCTCCTCGGCCGTGGACTTGGAGCCGAACCCGCTCGCGCCCGGGGAGCCCAGCAGGTACCTCGCCGCCTGCAGCATATCTCTACTCTTGTCCCCGCTACCGCCGCGCCGGTGCCGTACGTCTATGTTGATCGACGCACCGCTCGGCCGGCAGCTAGCTCTAGAGCGAGCGACGCGATGGTCGGGGGCGCTAGAGCTAGGATGAGGAGGAAGTTAAGGCGCCTCGCCGGCGGGCATTTATATAAAGCTCGGGGACCTCGCTCGCGCGCGGGGCCGAGCCGATCCAGAAAGAAAAAACGAAGACCCAAGTACACTGCGAAAAGGGGAGGGAGCTAAATTAATTCTTCTCCGCCCGGAATTTGATCGCATTGACTGCGCTACGACAGTGCGACCGATCGAGGGAGCCAGCCAGCGGTCGGGGGCTGGCGCGCGCGTGTGCGGCCGATCGGTGCCGCCCGCCCGTTTCCGTCGCGGCGTGGGCGCCGGTCCAGCAGTGACACGATGGTCTTGGTCACTACTTTTATCGAATCTCTGTCCACAGCAAAAATAGCTTCTTCTCATTAAACGGAATATACTTAAATAGGAAAACATCTATTGCACTCAGCTATTACATCGACACAATGTTAATAACTGTGAAAACATTGAGGACTTGTTTGTTTTTGGGTATTTCGAGATATGTGCGATTCGGTCAAAACTTGAATCCCGACTTTTTCCAAAAGAGGCGTTTATTTTTAATGTATTTGATTTCTATTATCCCTATTTTTTTCCACAATTTTACAAACTGTAGTGTATTTTGTTCAATACAGAGTACACTACACCTCTCTACTGGAACTGGAATGGGAATTTTGGGAATCATTCGTGTGGGGATTATCTCCATTAATTGCCACAAAAATCTTTGAAACTAACAAGGCCTAAGGAAGCACACACACGAAAAAAGTGAATAACAAAAAGGCCCCACCTACGACACAACATGATTATCAACTTGTAGTAGCATTAAACGACCACCACCATAGGCAACACCATACGTTTTTGAACAAAACTGTCTCGAGTGCACAAGCTTCGTCATCGCTCGATCTCAAGTCAAATCATGGGTTTTCACCAAAAAAAAAAAGACTGAGAATACTCCAAACAATGTTTCAACAAAAAAACAACAAGAACTCCGCCATTCACAGATAAAACCAACGAAGGTGGATCTAACATCTTCATTCATGCATCGAGACTCGGTAATTTAAAAGGCACCACCAGAGTCGAAATCACATTGTGTTACCGCTTCTACTCTCCAAAAACATTGTTGCAACGCGGAAATCTTCAGGCTCACATACGCCACACGCACAAACGAGGCCGTATAGGCAAGGCCTAGTGTGAAGCATCATTTCGCCCCATTCAAGATCTCGAGCTCCGCCACAACATTCTGAACTTGACTTGAGATCTTCTGGCTTCAGAACACACAGGCCACGTTCCACACCCGTCTCGATCCGCACCACCGTAATCAAAACAAGATTCGTGGGCACTTGCACCCATGACATCTTTTTCGGTAGAACCCATCCTGATGAGCCTCTGAGAATTCGCTCCCGACGGGACTCAAACCCTAAAGGTTGGGGTGCGGCATTGCGTACCTTGCCACTCGGCTACTGCCTAGTTCTCACCACGGTAGTCAAGCCCTGCCAGTAGCGGATAACGACAGTTTCACCGTATCTTCCTTACCGTGTGCCACTATAATTGTCCCTTGTATGAATGTGGATCGTCTATAGTCTGACGCAAGCGTGCGGTTTGGTTTCCATGTTCTGACGCACACATTTTGGCCGAGCTGACGAAAGAGTACAGTGCAGCTGTACGCAGCAAAACTGTATTTTGGCAAATCTACTGGAGTACGTACGCGCCCGGCGGACAGGACGACAGTTGATGGGTGTCGGGTCCGGGCCCGGCCCGGGAGAATAATAAGGTCAAGTCAATTAACGAGACCAACTACACAAGCTTGCATGCATGTGGCCGTCGTTAGGTCCACCTGATGCAGCCTCACCTAAGATCACATGATTGCTTCTTCTGGCCGCTCCCTCTTTAAAATCCCAGTAGACCATTATTGTACAAGAGTAATAGCTAGTACATTATTTTCTTACAGTACCTTATACCATATCGAAAACCTATAATGGACATGGAGCTCGTTTTTTTTGAAAATTCAAAATCGACATTTTTTAAGTTTTCAAAAATCGCGAAAAAATTCCCGGATGTAGATATTATGTAGATCTACAATCGTGCAAATTTTCAAGTCCAAATACGTTGTATTTTTGGCTGCACAAAAAAGACAAATGGGTGGATCTAGTTAGTGAAGAATACACAGTTTCAAAATTTTGAAATTTCCCCTGATTTGTCTTTTTTGTACAGACCAAACTATAACGAATTTGGAGCTGAAACTTTGTATGATTGTAGATCTGAACAATATCTACATCCAGGAATTTTTTTCGTGATTTTTGGAAACTTAAAAATGTGGATTTCGAATTTTCAAAAAAACGAACTCCATGTAGCTCGGGCTCCAAAAATCCACTCTCATACCATATGGTATAAAATGTTCCTACGTTAGAGCATCTCCATTCAGGTCGCCAGTAGGCTTCCCAATACCTCTATTGGTGGCGTCGGACGAAAAATCGCGCCCATATGCAGCGCCAGTAGCTCGATTTGGTCACCGCCCCCACACCTCTCCCATAGGATGCCGCCCTCATATCTCGCCGAGCAAAGAAATCGCGCCAACAACCTGCCCCCGTCTTGCTCGTAGCTCTCCCAGCGACCTCAGCGCCAACCTTGCATCAAGGTTGTTTGGCTAATTGTCTGGTGGTGGGCTGCAGTTTCCAGATTTTTAGCTAGTGCCAGTTATTGATCGCTTCTTTCTTTGCTTTCAATAGATGGGCCGACGATGCGATGATGACCCATCTCTTTATGGAAGAAGGAGACAATATTGCCACCGAGTAAGAGGAGAATTTGGCGATTCTTGCTTGTCTTCTGCAGCTGCAAGCCGACCACGCCACCAATGCCGCACTCGGACGAGGAGGCTCGAAGCCTGGGAGGATGAAGACTGAGCCTCGGTAGAGGATGTAGGGTTCTCATTTTGATCACCTGTTGCCGGCAGATTTTGTTGATTTCCTCGCCATGCATATGAAGATTCGTGATGCAGATGTTCATGATAAACTTCAACATGATATAGTCGAGCATCTAATGGCGCGCCAAGGATTGGTAGCCACGGGCTAGCTGAATTTCAATTTATTTGAATTGCATGGATCATTTCATTTTACTTTATTTTATTAGCTGTGAAATTTTCTGTGTTGAAAACTACTCCCTCCATCCACAAAAGGATGTCTCAACCTAGACCAAATTTATATGTATCTAGACATGATTTAGTGTATAGATATATACAAATTTTGGCTAGTTTGAGACATCCTTTTGTGGACGGAGGGAGTATATAATATCCAAATAATTTGTTTAGTATTTACCAATATGCTTAAATTATGACTAAAAAACTACGAGGAGTGCGAGGCAGGCACGCAGCAAAGTCTCCTTGAGAAAAAACGGGGGTAGATCAAACATGCGCCGTTTCGATGGATCGATCCAAAGCCATTCAAATTGATGATGCTAGGCAGGTCTTCGTTGGGCGCGGCTTGGCTGACTTTGAAGAGCCAAGTCACAGCTACAGTAGGCTGACTTGGGCTGTGCGAGCCGTCGGATCGAAATCGGACAGCCCAGATTGCCACGCACTGTTCACAAAGTACTGTTCATAGAACCCTGTTCGCGGAGCACTGTTCACAGAACACTGTAGAGAGCCTCCTGTAGCCCCTGATCTGGATCGTCGGTTCGCGATCCGGTGGCCGAAAATGAGCAAAGTCAGCGGGCACTGTAGCTCGCTGACTTGGCTTCATCAAGTCAGCGAATCCGGAGCGGTCTTCGTTCCACGGAGTCAACCTGCCCTGTAAGTAACTAGGCAGTAAAAGCCTCTTTGAGCACTAGGCCTACACAAGCTACGAGCGCAGACGATCAATACGCCTGCTGCTACGATCGATCTCGACACAGGTTGCGCACAGAAACTAGTCCCCGAGCTAGGCTTTGCTGCAGGCCAGGCCGCCTCGCATGCATGCGCCCTAGACAGTCAGCTGGCGATCGATCCGTCTACTCCCGCGCCACGCGGGCACGTACTCCCTGCCGGCCAGCTCGTGCCATCCATCCCTGCAGCTTTGCGTCCACCTCGTGCGAATTGGGAACTGGGAACTGGGAAGCATATGGGGCAGAGAGGGTTTGCATGACCATCTTTCCATCCTGTGGAAGGAAGACTGCGAGTGTCGATGGACATGGACGTAGTACTTGACATGATCTTCACTCCGGCAAGGCAATGGCTGCACGTACTCCGGCTCTATACCACGCAGTTTTGCTCCGACGATCTACATGCGACAAACACGTCAAGTTTCGATCGACCCATCACATTTACTTTCGTACGTGCTCCTTAATTAATTTCATTAATTCGCGGCTTCTTTCCAGCTACTACTGGAAATGAGGATGCTATTTTGATCTCCCATGCATGGCTAAATCTGTAGCTAGAGCCTGAAGTGGCCATGCACCTTACCTGATAAGGTAGGAGCCGGATTACAAATCCTAAATTATCAACTACATGTACGCTAATTATATCTCTAACATCCCCGCAGTCGTAGCGGTAGCGTTGCGAACAACCGGAGCGTCGCAGACGGTCAGACTAGAGAGACCGAAGTAGACACCAGTGAGCTGACATCCCCCGCAGTGAGCGTTAGGAGCGGGAACGTCGTGGACGGTGTCGCGGTGCTGATGCTTGGACTGTAGAGGAAACTGATGAGGAGCTCAAACGAGTTGATAGCCCTTTGTGCCGATGTCGAGGGAGCCGAGAACGTTGGCTGGTGCAGCCTTGGTCGTGGTAGCCGTGCAAGGGGTCGCCGTGGTCGATGTCGTGGTCGGGTTACCGGTGTCGATGTACACACACATGAAGTCGCGGGCGCATAGTGCCCGTGAAGAGGACGGAGACGCGTCGAGGCCGTCGTCGAGGATGCCGATGCCGGAGACGACGCAGTACGAACCGTCGAGGACGAGGTGCAGCCATAGTTTTGCCAGAACAAGGCTCACGTCAGGGACGAAGAAGAAGTCGGTGACGCGGTCGAGACAGTCGTAGAGGAGGGAGCCGATGCCAAAGACGTTGTCGAAGCCGATGTAGACGAGGCGCCGACCCGAGTTCGCCAGACCCGGGGACACGTCGGGGACGAAGGCACACACCAGTGTTGCCAGTACCATGCATGCGGGGGCAGGGACCACCATGAACCATATGCCAGTGTCGGAGGGACTAGCAGGGGAGGCCTCCTGAACAGTTGCGGGCGCAGAGCGGCGAAGAGGGAGGTGCCGATGCAGTCCGCGGTTGTCGGAGTAGACGTAGTCGGGGGCGAGCATGATGACGCTGGCGACGAGGTCGTGGTGGACGAAGACGTAGAAGGCGGCGAAGGCAGCGTCGGCCTAGAGGCCATGCTGGACGCCTGGACAAGAGGTGGTCGGCGGGACCTGCAACGGCCTGAAGTGGCCACGCAGGTTACCTGTAGAGGTGCGGCGGCGGTACTCGAAGTAGGCGAGGAGGAACCCGGCGGCGTGACGAAGACCATGCACGGACAGAGGCGTTCCCGCGCCTAGGGAGGTGGCGCGGCGCATACCACGTAGAACTCGACGCGCGGGGACGGCGGAGTGGACCGCGTGCCGCGGCGCTGCGGCCGGAAGAGGCGACGCAGCGACAGCGCGCGTGTCGGTGCAGCGGCTAGCTGTCGCCGGCGGCGTACACGCCTGGGAAGGCGCATTGAGCAGCTGACAACATGGACCAAAGGCGGCGGCGTGGCATCCCGAAGGGGTGACGCGGCGGCAGCCTGCAGCTCGATCGGTGATAGGCGCGTGCTCGGGGACGTGCTTGGCATAGACAGGCATGTGATCGGTTGATCAGACCGACGCGGCGCGGTATGCGCCATGGCGGCGATGACGACGCGCAGATCGGAGTCGATATCGAAGTTGTCAGTGAAGTCCCAGTCGATGACGGCGAAGATGAACCAGCGATGGAGATCGTGCAGGCGAGGGAAGCCGGCTGCGACGCGTCGAGGCGTCCCTTGGACGGCGCGTCCGGCCTTGCTGCACGATCGGTGAAGACGAGCCGGTTGGTGCGGAGTTGGCGCTGGTGAGTCGGCCGCGATAGCCGGCTTGAAGAAGCCGGCCGGTGCGGAGTCGGCGCCGGCGAGTTGGCCGCGATAGCCGGCTGCCGAGGAGCGGGCCGGTGCAGGTTGATGCCGTTGTCGGAGTAGAGGCGCGAGAAGATGACGGGCGGTGGGCGACGCAAACCGATCTTAAATCGGAAAACCAAAAAAGAAACGCCGATAAAAAAACGACCGGCGAGAGAGAGAAAAACTGGATCAAGATACCGAAAAAAAAGAACTCTAGGGCAACCGAGCAACCACTCGGCGGACGAACCCTAGGTACGGGCGGCGCGGCCCCCGAGAGAGATCATGGAGATCGATCTCCCCGGGGGTGGCGCGATGCGGAAGCGCGTCGGCGGCGGCTAGGTCAAGTCCGCTCTGATATCATGTAGAATTATGAGATTGGCGGAATATGATGGATGTTATATTGAGACTCATGAGAGAGTATATAAAGAGTATACGACTTGGAGAGAAAGTAGTCTCTTCTGGAGATAAGGTGGGAGCCGGATTACAAATCCTAAATTACCAAATACATTACCAAATACATGTACGCTCTAACACAAACTCTCGGGAAACGACATAGCCTGCAATGCATGAACTCTCCAGATTTTTTTTTTCGCCGAAGAAACCACCAGATTTGACCGAAGGTCCCACAGTCCAAACAGAGAAAGCTATGGGATCCTCTGCACCTGCGCATCCATTTACTGTGTACCTGTCCACTCGCCTATCCTTGTCCGCAGTTAAAACGCTACAGTGCTATACTCACTATCGCGTGCATGGCATGGATCCTCGTACTACATCGCGACCACGCGCCCCTGCAAAAAACAGTAACAACGTCCCGGGCTATGTAGCTCGAGACGATGCACTGCTCTGGCTACCTACTGCCAGCTACAGTTCCAGTAGCTGTGACCTTCGTTTCTTCGACCGCCCGTGCTGTACATTCTGAAGATTCAATACCACGACACTGACGAAAAGTCAGACATAAAGATACTTTCTTCTCGATCGCTGTTTACGTGGCGTTCTCATGTTCCCGATTTAATTTCGATCATAATAATTTGACTAAAATAAACGCGGTCACGTGCCATAGAAACTAATCCCTCCGTATCAAAATATAAAACTTTCTAGCTACTTTCTGCCACATGAATCTTGCACTAAAACATGTCCTAGTGGAGGAAGTATAGAAAGTAGATAGGAAGTCTTATATTTTGATACGGAATGAGTATAACATTGCAAATTTTCTTAGTACGACTTTAAGGATTTTATTTGTGGGACATGTCCTAGTGGCATCGTTTTTGGAGCAGCTACTACAGGAGGGGTCCTCTATTGGAGCGGCCTGTTTTCGTCCGGTTTGAACCGACGGGTCCCGGCAGCATAACATAGCAGGTATCGCTATCTCGAGGTGGACGTGTTCTGTGGACACGCGCGGGACGGTGGTGTTGTCTAGAGTCATGGTAGCGTCAACGCAAGTCCGACAAGGTCAATGTGTTGATCCGTCCTGAAGAGTGTTCGCGGAAGTTGGTGGCGGCGACTTCTCTAGCGTGCAAATGCAATGCGCGCAAATGTATGGTGTTCCGATTTTAAATGATATGCATATGTGCAAGGTTGGGGCAAATGGCTCTGGTTTTCCCACCCCATTATCAGTCTTGTAGGTGTAGCGACACTTGTCGTGAGAGATGGCTTCAACATGATAGATGTTTGTTTTATCTTACAAGAAAGTTTAATAAAAAAGGATAGTACATGATTTCAACATCCATTTCGAAGAAAATCGTAGAGCCTAAGCTATTTTATTGATTTGCTTTTAAGTTGATTGTAGATGACGTGTCACCAGGACAGCTGGCTCTCTATTATTGGCATGATCAACAAAACTAAGAAAAAAATACTAGTAGATAGAACAATAAAAGAACAAACAGTGTTGTCTAAATATAATTATCAGATGACCAAGGTGCAGGTTCTGCAAGGTCTGCCCAGAGCCCCAGGCACACAGCCACCTGTACACCATCGGATCAACTTGTGATCAGAGCAGGGGAATAACTACGGCCTGCGCCCCTGCGCCTGATTGATGCTACTAGGCAACCTGGCGCGGCGACACGTCGTGCCCGTGTGGTTATTAGTGATATTTATTTTTGTAAATATAATTAGTGAAACAAACTGTTATTAGGAGAGGAAATATTAGAAGGGAGATCATGGAGTTTGATTTGTCGTTGGCAGTCAAAGAAACTATATGTAAATTAGAATGAGTTAGTGCTAATAAGTTGGGGGTAATCTATGAATCCATCGTTTTGTTTTGTATAATAACATTATATGAAGCAACTCTATAATCTGTCCTGGTCTTATATTTTGAGGAAAGAAACATAGTTGTTAAAATATATACTGAATGTGTAGCTAGCTTAAGTAGTACAGTTGTAAATAATACATCGAGTTTGTTGTTTCATATTATAGTCTGAGAGTAGCATCATTGTTTTTATTCTGTAAATGAGAAGGTTGCAAAATATTTCGCTGTACGTTTCTAGGCTTTGTCGGCGATTAAATTCAGAAACGACTGGATATGAAGTTCTGATGAATTGTTAACTGAAACTGAAGGTAGCTGCAAAATGGCAGCGGGCAAGACGATAAAAGGTGGCCGGCAATAAGTAAGAAACAACGGTTTACTGGTGTGTATGGGGGGCGGAAATGAATGTTGTTGGTGTGTGTAAGGGTGTAGAAATGAAAAATGGAATCATTCGCAACATAAGTTCAAGACGGAAGATGGTTGCATCCTAGAAGCCATACATTTTTCGCAACATTATAGTAAAGATCTCTGATCTCAAATAATTATGCAAAGTAGTAGCTAGATAATTATACATGAAACGGTGGCGGCACAACAACAATCTGTATAAACGCCGTGTGGGTACGGTTTAGTCACACATTGATTTCATAGGAACTTATCAGGGGTAGGTGGTCTCAGATACTTACTATATCAAATATCATTCAGATAATTATACATAGTACTACGTTGTAATAAAGGACAGTGGTAACCAGGTTTTCGATCGTTCTTCAGGGCTAGAGCTAGCACGGAATACTTCACTGATTGCTGCAATTAAGTAAATAGAAGGAGTTGGAATGCTGATAAACACCAATTTATTAGCAGTGATCGTCTTGAATATATACCTGTCGAAGATATCTTTTCTATTCGTGCGGTCTTCCTTTCTGCCTCCCGTGTTGTGATTCAGTAAAAGAGAAACGTTATAAGTATGTTAAATTTAAATTTCTTTGCCTGAAACAACAGATACAGGTCCCGGCTCAAACATGTGGCTATCAAATGCAAAGACGATGCAACTGAAGAATATTTTGTTTGAATAAGTGACTTACGACTATGTCAAAGGAGTCATCGCATCCTAATGCCGACAGTGTCGGCTCGGTAGGTTCGGCTGCTACTGTGTTATGTCCATCCTACTTGATCAGGTAATGCTGGTCCTGGAAGCTGCAATAAGATAGCAAACTCCTGTTACATCAAGTTTTTATGTATTGCCGAATCGATGTATAGCAGTGTGCAGATTGACTGACCTGTTATAGGAAGATTCAGCTTAAGGAATCGGTGGATTGAAGTGCCAGCGAGTAAGGGAGGTGCTTATAAATGCCATCAATCATGTAGTGGTACAGTTCAGTAAACACAGTGTATTTTTCTAAACACTGTCATGGTATAAAAATGGAAGCAACATAAGTACCTAAGAAGGAAGAGAAGAGAGTCACTCCTTGTGCTCAACTGATTTTTGGTAGAGAGTTTCTGCTTCAAATTGTTCCGCATGTCTCCCTCCACAAGGTTACTGTTGTGATTCTACCACTTGATGGAAAAGATAAATGTCAGTAGTATGATTGTCATTCCAATGACATATGCAGTTCAATATGAAAGAGGTTTAGCATTGTATGCCAAAACCTGCTAATAGATCACAGAAGATGCTTGAAGGCTGTCATTGGAATGGCAATATGGTAAAACAATCAAAATCGCAAGACAGCCTAACACAATTACCACTAAAACAAAGAAAGTGAGTGAAAATAAAAAACTTGGAAATGCAAGCAAGCTCTCATGTGAGAACATCAACCTAAAATATTCGAACAAAACATTTATTCAGTTATAAAACAACATAAATGTTGTGTTTTGTGTCAAATATTGTGTACGTGTTGGGTTACGTTTGGACTTAGAGTTGTATTAGGTGTGGATAGGATACGAGTAGTATCAGAGTCGAACTCTTGTACCCTGGGCCTCCCATATAATGAGGGGAGCACCACACGTGTAACCTATGACGACTTGATAGCAACAGGCACGCAGGGGGAGCCGGCGGCTTGTGCCGGCGCCTAGGACGGATAGGGTTGCGGTATCAATGGGGAGGAGCGCCCGTAGTCATGCCCCGCAGATGTACGCGAGTTCGCCGAACTGCGTTAACAAATCTCGGTGTCGTCATCGTGCTGTGATTGTTTGGTTCTCGGTAGATCGATTATGCGCCTACGACTGCAACAATTGGTATCAGAGCGAGGTTGAAGGCACATGTTGTTGATCTAGAGGTGTCGTGGAGTTTATCCAAGGAGCCGACGTATTTGTCGTGGCGCGGTCACGGCGACGGAAGACGGCGATGGCGGCAGAAGCAATCGGAAAACAGCAAAGCGGCAGGTCCGATTGGAGGCATGCAAGAGTGTGCGGCAACGACAACAGATCTATCGCGAGAGCACACGCACGCGCGTGCGGGGCGATTGGGATTGTGCGTCGTGGAGCAGCATGTGTGGCGTGTTCGAGGAGGAGTCGGCAAGATCGGACAAGGCGGCGTGTTTTGAAGCACGTGGAAACAGTCCGATCGATGGCGTGCAGGCTAGCAGCTCGTACAGCAGGAATCACGTACGCTGATCGATTGAGAGGCGAGTGTGGGGCTCCGGTGCAAAGACGAGTAGCGGGAGGCACGCCGCAGCAGGCATCCTGTGGGGTTGTCCAACCAGGCCACGACAAGGTGATTGCATGCGGACATGCAGTGGTGCATGCAACAATCGGAAGCAGCCAGCGTTTGAGATTTGTTTGAAAAAAAAAAAGGAATCTGCAGCATGTGGTAGATACGGTGCATGGAAAGCAATATGGAAGAAAAGAAAAGGAGCATTGGGAGAAGTGGGACATGGTACATGCACCCAAGAAGCTACCAGGAAGTAATTTCTTTTAGTTTTGTTGCTCAGTTTGCGCGGGTTTCTACCAGAAAGTTGGCAGATTGGTGACGTGCTGGAGCGCGTCGTGAGGATCATGCATACACAGGGTGTCAGACAGTGCACGGCAGGTGGACTAGGCGCAGGGTGGAGCATGATTGCAGTCGGATGTGTTCGGCTGGGTTGGACTGGACAGTCTGACGGATCGACGAGATGTCGGTCGGACAGAAGACGGTGAAGATCGGCGACAACGACGTAGGAGCGTGAGGGCTGATGGTGTCCGTACTCTGTGACGTGGAAACACGCGGCGCATGGATATGCGTGCTTCGACATGCAGTGGCGCGGGGTTGATTCAAGATGGTGCACACGAGAGATCTTGAGGTCGACGGGGCGTGGGGTGGATTGATCATCTACCAAGGAGTCATGTTGAAGGTGGAGCTGGAGTCCGATGGGAGATTCCACTCGGCTGATGGAGGGGCTGCGGCGTAAGTCGACGGAGAGTCGGAGCTTAGTCAGCGGGAAGGCGAGAGGCACGTGGTCCGGACTGGAGCTCAGGGTCTGGAGAGATGCGTGGAACTCGGCACCGGTCGGGGTATGACTGGTGGTTGTCTACAGTGGGGCCTAAGGTGCTGTGGGTTAGCGACCCGGTAGATCTTGGCCAAGATTGTAGATGCTCGACGAGGTAGTAGCGGCGAGGCGTGCGGTAAGCACGGGACACGGCGACAGACCATGGCACAGGCGGTCAGACATGTGGTCAGATAGGTGTGCAGGGGTGCTGAACCAGTGTTGGCGAGTACCGGATTCAAGTTGGTGACTGGGTCTATGGAGATTGACGTCAGGTGATAGACAGGAGTCAGCCATGTGGAATCTGAGAAAGTGTTGGAAAGTCTGAAATGTCGGAAGCGTGGAGAGTACATGGCTGTATATTCTGTGATGTTCAGTGCACATGGCAAAGTGTGGATGACTAGATACAGAAGGAGGCGGAGTGCTATAGCTGTGGGACATGTAGAAGACTATCCAGGATGAGACGACTGTGAATTTGACTCAAGGTGACTAAAAGGCGACGGTGAAGTTTCTTCAAGTTGAAAGCTTTTTTTACGCAGACCATTGATCGGTGTGTGATGATGTTGACACGGGAAGAAGGGACTACAGTTGTAGGTGGAGTCACGTGGAGTCTGGGAGTAGCAGCGAAACTCATGGAAGACAACTCAAGTCCGGAGTACATGGAGGTTTGACGCATTGACGAATTCAAGGTGGTGGACAATATTCGCCAAGGTGGAGTTTGTTGTGTTTTGTGTCAAATATTGTGTACGTGTTGGGTTACGTTTGGACTTAGAGTTGTATTAGGTGTGGATAGGATACGAGTAGTATCAGAGTCGAACTCTTGTACCCTGCGCCTCCCATATAATGAGGGGAGCACCACACGTGTAACCTATGACGACTTGATAGCAATAGGCACGCAGGGGGAGCCGGCGGCTTGTGCCGGCGCCTAGGGCGGCCAGGGTTGCGGTATCAATGGGAGGAGCGCCCGTAGTCATGCCCCGCAGATGTAGGCGAGTTCGCCGAACTGCGTTAACAAATCTCGGTGTCGTCATCGTGCTGTGATTGTTTGGTTCTCGGTAGATCGATTATGCGCCTACGACTGCAACAATAAATATGTAACTTTTCAGAACATTATGCATATTAATTAGATAAGAAACCTGATGTATTGTCTGAATACAAAAGGTCATTTTTGTTTTTCTCATTCTGCTTATTTCTTTCTGGTATACATACCTTCCTATGCAGCAGCAGGCATCTTACAAAATTGAATGCAGGTGCACATCTACATCTAAAAGACAGAAATACAAATACGGATTGTAGCTGCTCTCAAGAAGTCCAACGACAACGATGATGCTGCTAATACCGACGTGACCTCTAACACCTCTAGTCACAAAGCATATTTTTCATATATAAGCAACTCAACGCTCACTGGTCACATTTGTATTTCTATATGCTCTACTCTGACAAACACACTGGAACCTCAAGGCCTGTAAAGCCTCCTGCAAAAGCTCCATACAATTGAAGAAAACAGCGAAACAAATACATCATGAAGGTACGCGTAGTCCACCACATTTGTATAGTACATATGACATACATGAGTTGACAGATCATGACTAATAAATTCATATTTTGCTAATTTAAGAATCATCTTTTTACCAAAGTGGTGCCTAACGTCTTCTGGTATTTATCATACACACCTAATCTACAAAGAACATACCATCAGTAGATGTAGCTGCACCTAAAAGAGGAAGGAGACACAAATCCAGCGCATTGAGCAGAGGCCGAACAACCAGTAGGCACAATGCAGACAACATTACCTGACAAAGTAGGGAGAACAATCCCTAAAGGGAGAAGAAATGATGATTAGATTGATCTGAACTAACAGATAATTAAGTGAAAGGCAAGCTAAAATAGAAACAAACCACCTCTGAAGTAACTCGAGTTGACCGATAACTAAGCTAGGATATTTTGTAAGCAATTGTTTTCTAATTTCTATGTGGATAAGCAAGAATTCAGACAGGTTTTTAGTTCTTGGGCACCACAAAGTCACTAAAGGCATGACCTTGATGTAACATTAATCACCCACATTCAGGTGATGTAATAATTTAACTCAAAATTATATATAGAAGCTTTATGTTGCAAATAAAATTATGCAGTAAGCCAGAAAATTCATCTGGTCATAGAGCCGACATTTAATTTATTTACAGATTTGATGCTTGTTGTTTAGTTTTAACTAAAGTCCACCAGTTCGAGACGTCATTTTCCTTTTTCTGGTGTTTAAATAGGCTTTGGGTATTATTCAGACTACATTAACATTGTCACAGACCTCATTCTATTTTTCATAGTGGAGCTATATGCTCTTTTCTTTCATCTTCCTTGAGTTGACTGCATGATTTCCATAAGAAATGAAAATTTACAGAGATTATATATTATTCAGCAAGAAATCTATGTACCTTAGTGGTGCTAAAACCTGTAGGTGAACTACAGAAGTAGTTTAGTGCAAACATTTATATGCGCTATCTGTTTGCTACCTATCTAATTTTGCATAGATCGAACTCAATGTTGAGACATAGAAATTGTGTAGTAGGCATGTAGACAAAATATGAAACACATAATATATCTTACATTTAAAAAAATGGAGGGATTATATTCTAAGCAATAGAACGTGATAAAATATGAAGGAGTTCCACTTGTTCTTTTATCCTGGTACATAAAGGTAAAATAAATTGATAGATTTCTCTGCACTTTGCATTAGTTGCAGAAATTAGAAAATCCAAGCAGCTACAGTAAATTGTACCTATATCTTCTGAACTTCCTTGGACCTGACACCATACAGCAACGCCTAAATTACTCTGACTGTAAACCAATGTTCTACTCTTACACAAAAACAGATCTGCATAAATAAATGGAGGAGGGCAAATGCTGAGATGTACTTGTTGCCTAGGTGGTGCTTGACGGGGAGGGGGGCATGCTGGTTCTCGATACTTTGCAAGATGAAGTAACTTCGTTGATGTGGTAATCATCCAAAGCAACAACAGCTGGACCCAGGACAATTTTCTTCCTTTTCTCGCTTACCCAAGCTAATTTGTCGCCTCCGTGCAGCCTGCTTGTGAACGCCACCATCTTGGTCGGCAATGATGCATCTATCAATAAAAATCAAATTATTGGAATTGATATTTACACAAGAAGGTAAAAATATGCAACTCTATTTCCGGACGATTTTGTATCAAGACCTAGATAATCAGCTAGACCATAGGCTCTGGCATTTCTACAAACAGTTGATGTGTGTCCTCCGCGTTCAGCCTCGGCCATGGATGCCATGCTCGTGCCTTGGAAGCGAGGCGTCCAGCCTCGTCTGTACCGGCCTGTGTGGCGCCTGCTGCGGATGCGCCGCTGGCGGAGGGCGGCGTGGGACGCGCCTCCGAGGCGAGCGCCCCTCCATGGCGGTGGCACGCTTGAGCGGCCGTCCGGGCGCACGCGCGAGGACTTGGCGGCGATGACGAAGTGGAGGCAGGCGCGGACGGCCGCTGCTGGAGGTGTGGCCCACGCCTCCATGGACAGCGCGGACGGCGGGCAGGAGGAACCGGACACGGCGGCGCGGCGGCAAGGCAGAGGAGCTGGGTGGCGAGGAAGGACACCGGCAGCGGCGGCCGGAGCAGCGGCGCCGCCCTTGTTGGGACACAGGAGATGGCCCGGCGACAGAGTTCCGCGGCAGCGAACGTCGGCGTACACGGGACATCGAATTAGAGCAAGAGAGAGCAGGAGAAAAGGTCCAGGAAGAGCGGAAGATCATCAAGAGAAAGATTTATGTGGTCGGGGATGCCGGAGGAGGCCCTACTCGACCGGAGCGAGCTACGAAGACGGCGGCCGGAGGCGGGGAAGACGACGTCGATCCCGAGCAATGGATGCGTCTTGGGTCGAGCTTTTCGGGGAGGAGGTAAAGGACGTCGAGGCGGTGCCGCCGGTGGCCTCATATCCGCCCGAGGCGACCGGAGAAGGCGGCGCGACGACGTCCACGCGCGCCGCGCAGAGGCGACCGGGAGCGACCGGTTAACGCCCCTCTCCGCGTGCGCCAAAAATCGTGCGGGAGGGGTGTACCCGGTTGCAGCCGGGTGGCCCGCGTGCGCGGAAAATCGTGCGGGAGGGAGGGTTACCGGTTGCAGCTGAGCGGCCGGTCGCGCTAATTTTCGTGCGCGGACGGCACCGCGCGTGCGAGCGCGGCGTGGCTCGATGTCGACCCTCCATCGCCCTGAACGGACGTCCAGTATAATATAAGCGACGTGGATAGCTGTTTGGAGGGTGAATCTCTTTTATACATAGTAGGTATACTGACATAATAGATCAGATCGGGTGGAGGCAACAGGATAAGTCAATGCGTGTTAAGAAAAGACAGACAGGTTTGGACACGGGCATTGAACTGAAAAGCGAGACGACGCCAATCGAGATAGCGAAGAGGAGGAAGAATGAATCGACTGCTATCTACTGTATAAGCTTGTGTTGAAAAAAGTAGAGCTCCCTAGTCCTAGAGAGTGGTAGTAAGAAAATTTATCCACGGCTACCATGACTTTACTGCTCTAGGAAACTAGGAGTACACAAGGCTGTGAAATGCATGTAGATTAATCTTTAAGGGTTTAAGGGTTTGATATTTTGATACGGAGTGAGTATAACATTGCAAATTTTCTTAGTACGACTTTAAGGGTTTTATTTGTGGGACATGTCCTAGTGGCATCGTTTTTGGAGCAGCTGCTACTGGAGGGGTCCTCTATTGGAGCGGCCTGTTTTCGTCCGGTTTGAACCCGACGGGTCTCGGTAGCGTAACATAGCAGGTATCGCTATCTCGGAGGTGGACGTGTTCTGGGGGACACGCGCGGGACGGTGGTGTTGTCTAGAGTCATGGTAGCGTCAACGGCAAGTCCGACAAGGTCAATGTGTTGATCCGTCCTGAAGAGTGTTCACGGAAGTTGGTGGCGGCGACTTCTCTAGCGTGCAAATGCAATGCGCGCGAACGTCTGGTGTTCCGATTTTAAATGATATGCATATGTGCAAGGTTGGGGCAAATGGCTCTGGTTTTCCCACCCATTATCAGTCTTGTAGGTGTAGCGACACTTGTCGTGAGAAGATGGCTTCAACATGATAGATGTTTGTTTTATCTTACAAGAAAGTTTAATAAAAAAGGATAGTACATGATTTCAACATCCATTTCGAAGAAAATCGTAGAGCCTAAGCTATTTTATTGATTTGCTTTTAAGTTGATTGTAGATGACGTGTCACCAGGATAGCTGGCTCTCTATTATTGGCATGATCAACAAAACTAAGAAAAAAATACTACTCCCTCCGTCCCAAAATAACTGTATTAGATTTGTCAAAAAGTAGATGTATCTAGACATGAAACAAGTATAGATACATTTACTTTTGGACAACTTTGAGACACTTATTTTGGGACGGAGGGAGTAGTAGATAGAACAATAAAAGAACAAACAGTGTTGTCTAAATATAATTATCAGATGACCAAGGTGCAGGTTCTGCAAGGTCTGCCCAGAGCCCCAGGCACACAGCCACCTGTACACCATCGGATCAACTTGTGATCAGAGCAGGGGAATAACTACGGCCTGCGCCCCTGCGCCTGATCAGATCGGGTTGAGGCAACAGGATAAGTCAATGCGTGTTAAGAAAAGATAGACAGGTTTCGACACGGGCATTGAACTGAAAGCGAGACGACGACAATCGAGATAGCGAAGAGGAGAAAGAATGAATCGACTGCTATCTACTCCCTCCGTTCAAAAATAACTGTCTCAACTTTGCTCAAAAGTGGACGTATCTATACATGAAACATGTCTAGATACATCCACTTTTGGGCACACTTAAGACACTTATTTTGGAACGGATGGAGTACTGTATAAGCTGGTGTTGAAAAAGTAGAGCTCCCTAGTCCTAGAGAGTGGTAAGAAAAGTTATCCACGGCTACCATATGACTCTACTGCTCTAGGAAACTAGGAGTACACAAGGCTGTGAAATGCATGTAGATTAATCTTTAAAAGGCCAAAGGTGTGATTAGGAAACGTGTTTGTGTGATGTTATGCTGAGCTAATGCGCCTGTCATACGGAAAGGTAGTAGTACTGGTGCTAATTTCATTTCCTCGATATATATATAGGGCTCCTAGCTAATCTAGATAACCTTTAATGATCAATCGAGGACGCATGGATCGAGGGAGAGGAAAGGCTTTTTTGGTAAGTTTGGCGCATGGATTGGGACCGATCCATGGCCGTTTCGGGCGGAACCACGAGTAGACATCACACACCGCCTGCAAATGCCATGTTTCCGGCTTAATTGTTCCTGCATGCGCTTTATTAGCGCTAGCTGTATGCGTGCACCGATGCACGAGTGGTGTACTGTGTCGTCACTCGTCAGGACAGGACATATGCATGCTGTCCTCCGTAGTTGGGACATGGCATGGCACGGCGCACCACGTACCCTGTATGTCCCATCCATGGATCTCTCGTCCGTTCGTGCGTGCTTCGGCAGCCGTGCCCTTTTCATCAAGGTGCATCCTCCCTATCCATTCCATTAGCCCCGTCTTGCGGCCATGCCCATGCGTACGTGAGCTCTGGCTGTTGCCGCACAGGCAGCCGGCCATGCATGTCTATCGTCCTCGACATGGAACGGCCACCTTGTTGGCCCAAAGGTTGCGCTCTGCTCGCACGAGAGGTACTACTTCTACTTTGCGGTGTCTACGGAGGACGTGTCTGCTGATATGATTTGTCACTTCACCTGGCCTTCTGTCTGCTCGTGCACGGATACATGCAGTTGCACCCATGCATGCATGCATCGGATCAACTTCCGGCCCTGCATAGTGCAGACACACAGTACGCGGCCCATGCCACGCAGCTACCAATCTCTACTGCTCCAAAACGAGCTAGCTACACCACCTAGATAGGCCTTTGACGTCGCTCATGGTGTGTGCTTTCTAAGGCACTCCAAATGCCCGCTCGACATCCTTCCTGGCACTCTCTTGTTCACCGGCAAAATGACAAGCTTTATTGCAGCGAGGGTTGGGATGCTTTTCATAAACATTGCCCACCTTGGATAGATGTCATCGGCTAGGTAGTACCATTTGTTGTACTGGTGGACATTGATCTCATAGTTGAAGGTGGAGCATGGCTTTCAACGAGCTTCGCGAACACATGAGAGCGCTGCAACACATTGATGTCATTGTGTGATCCTGCCATGCCGAAAAATGCGTGCCAAATCCATAGTTCATGATCGGCCACAGCTTCAAGTATCACACTGCAAAATCCTTTATGACCTCCTTTATACAATCATTGCCAACCAAATGCACAGTTCTTCCAGCTCCAATGCATGCAATCTATGCTTCAAGCATTTCAGGAAAGCCTCTTGCTGCATTCTCTTCCATGATCCGAATTGTTTCTTCTTCATTTGGTCCTCTCAAATAGTGTGGGCCAAACACACCAACCACCGCCCTACAGAACCTGTACATCGACTTGATAACCGTGGACTCTGACATGCGTAGGTAGTCATCTCCAACATCTGCAGGTCCTTGATACGTCTCAAACGTATCTATAATTTTTGATGTTCCATGCTTGTTTTATACATATTGCTATATGTTTTATATACACTTCATAGCATTTTTATATATTTTCTGGGACTAACCTATTAACAAGATGCCACAGTGCCAGTTCCTGTTTTCTGCTGTTTTTCCGTTTCAAAAAAGCTAGTCAGGAAATATTCTCGGAACTGGACGAAAATCAACAGAGCCCAGTTTTTCACCGACACGAAGACGAAGTCCGAAGGGCGCACGAAGAAGCGATCCAGGGGAGCCAGACACCACTAGGGCGCGGCCCCCCTGCCTGGCGCGCCGTAGTGGTGTGTGGGGCCCTCGGCTAGCACCACGCGCCGCCCTTTCGCCTATTTATTGCCTCCGTTTTGAAAACCCTAAATAACCTAGCATTATTCCACGAAAAGTTCCGTCGCCGCCGCCGTCGTCAACCCTAGTTCGGGAGGGTTCTGAAGCTCTTCCCGGCACCCTGCCGGAGAGGGAGATCATCACCGGAGGGCTCTACATCACCATGCCCGCCTCCGGATTGATGCGTGAGTAGTTCATCCTTGAACTACGGGTCCATAGCAGTGGCTAGATGGTTGTCTCTCCACTTTGTGCTATCATGTTTAGATCTTGTGAGCTGCCTAACATGATCAAGATCATCTTATAGTAATGCTACATGTTGTGTTTGTTGGGATCCGATGAATAGTGATGTTATGATCAAGTTATTTATCAATCTATCTACTGTTTTATTTATGTCTTCGTTACTAGTATATGCTTTGGCCAAGTAGATGATTGTGACTCCAAGAGGGAGTATTTATGCTCGATAGTGGGTTCATGCCTCTAGTAATCTGGGTGAGTGACAAGAACATCTAAGGTCGTGGATATGCTGTTGTCACTAGAGATAAAATAACTAATGCTTAGCTTAAGGGTACTGCTGTTAAGTCTAATGCGTTTGTTTACATTACACACTTTACTTAATACAATAATCTGTTGTTTGCAACTTAATACTAACGGGAGACACGGATGCTATCCCGGAAGTGGATTATTTAGGCATGGATGCAGCTGGTAAGCGGTCCATGTATTATGTTGTAATGCCCAATAAATACTACAATAAACTATCTTGTCATATATTGCATTGTCATGCGCTTGCTATTTGTCAATTGCTCAGCTGTAATTTGTTTACTCAACATGCATGTTATCTTTTATGGAGAGACACCACTAGTGAACTGTGGACCCCGGTCCATTTTTTACACTGATAAAAACACCAACTGCAATCATCTGTTCTCTGTTACTTTCTGCATTTATTATTATTCTGCAAACCATACGTTTAATCCTTTGTATTCAGCAAGCTGGGAAGATTGACAACCTTCCTGTTTCGTTGGGGCAAAATAGTTTTATTGTGTTGTGTGCAGGTCCACGTCAACCCCAAAATCATCTGACATTGCGCCGTGCCATATTTTCTGGTGCCGTTGACAACCTTCTGAAGCACTTTTGACTCCTACTGTATTGATAACCTTGGTAGATATCAAGGGAAAATTGCTGCCGCACTACATCATACCTTCCTCTTGGGGTCTCCCAACGAACGTGTGTTTTCACGTCATCAGTCCTCCGTATGCAAGCATTCTCATGGCAGCAGTGCACTTTTGGATGGATGAGAAACCAATCATTCCCACGGCGTCCTTCTTCAATTTGAACCATGGATCGTACTCCCTCACAGCATGCACGATGTCGTTGAACAATCCACGGTTCATCCGAAACCGTCGACGAAAATCCTTGGCGGTGGCGACTGGATGATCGGCAAAGTAATCGGAGACTAGCATGCAATGGCCTTTCATTCGTTGCCTCGGCTTGATCTTCTTCCTTCCGTACGATGAGCCTCCTCGTTTTGATGCGGCAGCGGCGGCCTCGTCGGCTTGAAGTTGTAGAAGACATGCGAGGATCGTCATTCTCATCTTCCTCCTCGGCGATGGCGGCTTCTTCTTCCAACAGGATCGCGGGCTTCAACTCGTCGTCGCTATCCATCTGCAATGCAAAGGGGATCGATCAATGGCCCGATCGCCGGCGTAGCATCAATTCCGTCGAAAACCACGCGTACCAGTGATTCTGCCGAACACCTTGCAGGCAGGGCGGGTCGCGGGAGGTCGCCGGTGCCGGAGACGTCGATAGCCGGCGGGCCTCCAGCCGAAGGCGCGGCGAGGGAGCGGGGGAGAGGTAGCCAAAGGCGGCGCCGACGTCCAACGGGTGCGAATCGGGGGAAGATGGAGCCGGCGGCGGCGTTCCAGATCGTGGCGAGGAGGAAAGTCGGCAGGATTTAGTCAGACGATAAAACGACGAGACATATAGTCCGTTTCAATGACAGGCGTGGCCCGCGCGTCGGAGGGGTACGTGCCGTCGCGCTCCGTTGTGTCCGGGGCCGCCCGAGGTCTACCCAAGATGAGGGCATGGTCTGGACGTGCCGGACCGAAAACTGGGCCGTGCCGGACCCAATTCACGTTTGGGCGCCGCGAGTGGGGGCAAAAATCTGTCCGACACGTTCCAAAGGCCTTTGGACAGCCGTTTGGGCGCCGGAGTGGAGATGCTCTGAGCCAGCTTTTGGGTAATTAACTAGATACATAGAGTAGCATTAGCAGAGATTACATATGCATGACCGACCCTCCTGATCCTATTTTACCTCACGACAAGGGAAGAACACGGTGTGTGTGTCAGTGTGTGTGCACGGAACTAGGCATGCCCCCCCGGACGAGCACTTGTCGAATCAACAGCGCTGCTCTCCATGCGCTTGTCGTCTTCGCTTGGACTCCCACACAGTTAAACAACTCCTCCCGTGTTTGTGATTACCGCCTAGTTGCTAGGAGCATCATGTTATTACCAGTACATTCGTCATTCGAGAATAGTTAAAGCCGTCTGTACCCTGGTCAAAGGAGCAAAGATCTTGATTCTGTCAATCACAAGAGATCGCGTGCGCTTGAGACCTACGGAGTAGTATATAATGCCTAGCGTTTCAGTAGATGAGGTAGATTATTTGACCTACACATGCGTCGACAAAAGCAGGGTGCACAAGTTTCGCCGCCGCAGATCCGGCCGTTTCCTCCCCTCCGCCGGCTGCTCCGGCAGCGGGAGGGTGGGGGAACGCCGGATCTCGGTGTGTACATAGTGTAGGGCTGGTTGAGCTCTTTGCCGGCGGCGCTCTGGAGGCGGGAGTGCGGCTGGTGGTGGTGGTTTTGGTGGCGGCGCTCCTCCCCTTCGCCGGCGGTGTTCTTCGGAGCCTCGCCGTGGAGCAGCCGTCTCCTTCGTGCTCGCAGCCCCTGGGGGCTGCCGTGCGCGTCTTCCCCGACCCCAGGCTGGATCCGAGGCGACGGATCTGGTGGCTGGGGCCGCGGATGGATCCGTGGGCTCGTCGAACTCTTCTTCTTCCTCCGGCAACGGCGACGACGGCGGCTGAGGCAAGGTGGATCGGAGGGGCGCGGGGGGCGCTCGCCCGGGTCGTTCATCGACAACAGCTCCGCCGCGGCGCGGCGGACGGACACGGCGGCGTCTCTTATAGGGCAAAGTCTTCCCTGGCAGCGGCAAGACGGCGGCTGGTCTCCCTCGTCTCCGGCGACGGTGGTGGTGAAGTGTTCGAAGCTTCTGGATCCTTCTCCCCTTCGTACTGTATTTTCTTTGTTTTATGTCTGTGTACGGTGTATGTGGACGGCTGAATATACGGAGGTTTGGATGTGTCAAAAAAAAAAAAAGGTGCCTAGACTTGTTCAGTACTCTTGGGCTTGCATGGGAAGAATCGTGAACCAGCGTACGTACGTGTGTCCTGAAGATTGTCCGGCAGTTGGGAAGTTTCAACACATGCAGACATATCTCCTTCTCAGGGAGTACTTTCGTATTTGTCATTTACTCGGGTAGCAGCTCATAAAACTTGCCACAATTCAATCGATCACATGCATTTGTCAAGTGATCTAGTTCATCCATCAATACTCAGATTAGTAATCAATGGGCAGGCTAACTACATGCATTGCAGCGTCACCTGCAATGTTATCTCCTAGCTAGGCCGGCAATGTTTCGCAAAAAAAAAAAGCTAGGCCGGCAATGCGCGCCTATACATGGCACGGAAAATACCACAGCCTCCTCAAGCTAGCTGGTCACTGTACTTTTTTTTTTTTTGAGGAAGGGTCTGATACATATAAAAGGAGGCTCTGCACTTTACAACCAGGTCCCCAAAGAAACACGAAAAAACAAGGAAACCCAGAAAAGTGCGAAAAGCACCCTAAGCCGCCGGAGGGAACCGCAATCAGACCCACAGCCGCACCCAAAGCTCCTTAGGCGACGCCGGCGACGCCGTACCACCAACCACCGGGAGGAAGCACCACCACTTGTAGTAGACGGCCGCAAGAGCCATCCGCCGCCCAGCGACGGAAACTGGACTCGTTGAAAGAGCACGGCCACAGCGCCAACCTCCCGCCTCCACCCTTCTTCCAGCCGTCGCGGCGGCGCCCAGGACCACCACCACCAGCACTAAGCCACCTCCAGAAGCCGCTCCCCTCGCCACCTCGGCCGGCCGGAGCAGGAACACCAGAGGAAACCACCAGTACCACCTGCAACAAAAGCGGAACGCCCTCCGTCTCCAACTCCTCCCCACGCCACCACGGCAGGTCGGAAGAGCAAAGAAGAAGAAGCGGCCGACGGAACACCTCCACGACCTCCCCGGCGCCGAGGCCGGAACGGGGAAAGGAGGGGGAGGACCACGCCCAGCAAGCCGACGCCGTCGCCACCGTCTTCGACACCATCGGCAGGGCACGCACACCTAATCTACACACTAGTTGCCAAAAACGCAGGACCGGGGTTCCCCCACTCCCGCCGCCGCGGCGGCAGACGGAGAGGGAGGGAACCACCGGCCTGGCCGGCGGCGCGGTGGGGAAAACGGAGCCGCCTCCTTATCGCCTGCTCTGCACTGTAGAGAGGGATAAGAGACGAGTCTGCTCATTCCACTGTACAAAATTATGTTCTGCTGTTTGGCACGATCACGACAATTATTGCTGCCTGGATTCTTCATGGGGCGGCAAGAATCATCATACGAACCAGGCACCATATAAGAACACTTGGAGGATATGCCGAATGGGTATACGAACCACGGTGGCTAAAGCCTGGCCCACCAGGGGGCCCATGAGCTGGCTTTACCGGACGGCCCAGTGGGCAGAAGCGCAAGGCGAAGCCCAAGGCCGGCTTAGTGAAGTCGAAGATGAAGGCGTGGAAGATGTTCGTCTTACTGAGCAAGTTAGGGTTCCAGCCGTGTTAGTTTAGGACTCAGGACACTAGTAGAAAACAGGGCTTCCGTTTGGCCCATTTGTCCCGGCCATAATTAGAACCGGAGAGGTTCCGGTACGAATGGCCAGGGCGCCGGAGAGCACCAGTCCCGGTTCGTGAGGAACCTTTAGTCCCGGTTCGTGTTACGAACCAGTACTAAAGGGTTGCTACAGCGGCCGCAGAGGTGGGGCCATCGCGAGCAACCTTTAGTACCGGTTCGTAACACGAACCGCTACTAAAGATAGACCTTTAGTACCGGTTCGAATCACGATTCACGAACCGGTACTAAAGTTTTCCTATATCATCTTCTTCCACACAGCCACTCCATTTTTCCTGCCCGAAACTTCACCATTTTTCTCCTCCGTTTCCTCTCCCAAGCTCTAGTTCATCCCCATTTTTTTCCACCATTTGTCAAGATTGACGGCACCCCATCTCTATTCAAGGGTTAGCAACTACATCCTTTCTTCCGGCGTGCTACTTTAGCTCATTTCATTGCTAGTTTAGCTCATTACATTTTTGTAGTGCTAGCTAGGTGTTTGATGAAATGCCTAAGTTAGGGAGTTCATTTTTTATATGCATTTTGAGCTCAAATTAATTTATGATTTGTGGGTTTTATGTCGTCCCATCCCCGTCCTCACCGCCGTCGATAGCCCGCGTCGTCCCGTCACCGGCACCACCTCGGTGAGCCTCTTGTTTTTTATATGCATTTTGAGCTCAAATTACTTGTATGATTAAAATGCATAGTTATTATTTGTATAATTTGTTTTATATGTATAGTGTCATGGTTTTGATATCCGTCCCCGTCGGCCCTCGTCCGGTCTATGATTCGGATGTGGTATATTTTTATAACTATTTGTTTCATTTCGTGTTTATAACAATTATGCCTACCAACTTGACATAGATTTTTTATCTAGGAGATAGTTGAACCGGAAATTCTAACCGACCCTATTGTCGAGTTTTTTGAAAAAGAAAACAATGATTTGAAAGCAAAATTGAAAAGAAGTGAAGATCTTCGTCTACAATGACTAGAAGAGAAGATGAAATTGGAGTTCGATCTTGCCGACGTCGCAATAAACACAAGATCAAGATGGATGCAATGCGCTTGAAAATTAGAAAGATTAGAAAATATGCCATTCATAAAGAGGCTTGGTATCATTATACTGTTGGTTCAATAATTACCTTAGTTGCGATTTTGATCGCATTTGTTGTTGGGTTTAAATTCTTTAGATAGTTGTATGTTAGTTTCAATGTATGTTTTATGTGAACTATGTATTACATTTGGTCACTACTCTATTTTGGTTTTAATGTGATGAACTTGTATTAATTAATTTGGTCACTATTATATATTCATGATGTAGTGTAATGGTTTTTGATATATTTATATAATGCAGATGAGCCGGCAATGGATGTACGGTGACCGACGTTGTCCCGACTTTATTAATGGCATGCATATTTTCTCCGTGTGGCTGAGACAAAAAGCGGTCGAATGGTTTTATTTCTTGTCCATGTAGTGTCTGTAAGAATACGCAGGATTACTCTACCTCAAAAACCATTCACGTCCACCTGTTGCAGTCCGGTTTCATGTCCGGTTATAATTGTTGGACCAAGCACGGAGAAAGAGGGGTTATAATGGAAGACAATGAAGAAGAGGATAATGACAACTATCCTATGTTCACTGAAGACGGTGGTACTACAATGGGGGAAGACGAAGCTGAAGAAGAGCCCATTGTTGATGAGCCCGATGATGATCTTCGTCGGGCCATTCGTGATGCACAGATAAACTGAAGTGAAAACGAGAGGTTGAAGTTGGAGAGCATGTTAGAGGATCACAAAAAATTGTTGTACCCAAATTGCGAAGATGGCCAGAAAAAGCTGGGTACCACACTGGAATTGCTGCAATGGAAGGCAGAGAATGGTACATCTGACAAGGGATTTGAAAATTTGCTGAAAATAATAAAGAAGATGCTTCCAAGGGATAACGTATTGCCCCCAGTACGTACGAAGCAAAGAAGGTTGTCTGCCCTCTAGATTAGAGGTGCAGAAGATACATGCATGCATCAATGACTGCATCCTCTACCGCGGTGAGGAGTACGAGAATTTGAATGCATGCCCGGTATGCGGTGCATTGCGGTATAAGATCAGGCGAGATGACCCTGGTGATGTTGAGGGCGAGCCGCGCCCCAGGAAGAGGGTTCCTGCCAAGGTGATGTGGTATGCTCCTATAATACCACGGTTGAAACGTTTGTTCCAAAACAAAGAGCATGCCAAGTTGTTGCGATGGCACAAAGAAGACCGTAAGAAAGACGTGATGCTGAGACACCCCGCTGATGGGTCGCAGTGGAGAAAAATCGACAGAGAGTTCCGACATTTTCAGATGACGCAAGGAACTTAAGATTTGGTCTAAGTACAGATGGCTTTAATCCTTTTGGGGAGCAGAGCTCCAGTCATAGCACCTGGCCTGTGACTCTATGTATCTATAACCTTCCTCCTTGGTTGTGCATGAAGCGGAAGTTCATTATGATGCCAGTGCTCATCCAAGGCCCGAAGCAACCCGGCAACGACATTGATGTGTACCTGAGGCCATTGGTTGAAAACTTTTACAGTTGTGGCGTGAAGAAGGTGTACGTGTGGGATGAGCACAAACAGGAATTTGACCTACGAGCGTTGTTGTTTGTAACCATCAATGATTGGCCTGCTCTTAGTAACATTTCAGGACAGTCAAACAAGGGATACAATGCATGCACGCACTGTTTAGGTGAGACTGAAAGTATATATTTGGTAACAAGAATGTGTACCCGGGGCATCGTCGATTTCTTCCAAAACAGCATCCCGTAAGAAAGAAAGGCAAGCATTTCAAAGGTGAGGCAGATCACCGGACGAAGCCTACCTGCCTACTGGTGTTGATATATATGACATGGTCAAGGATTTAAAAGTAATCTTTGGAAAGGGTCTTGGCGGACAATCTGTTCCGAATGACGCTGACGGACACGTACCCATGTGGAAGAAGAAATCTATATTTTGGGAGCTACCCTATTGGAAAATCCTAGAGGTTCGCTCTGCAATCGACGTGATGCACGTGACGAAAAATCTTTGCGTGAACCTGCTAAACTTCTTGGGCGTGTATGGGAAGACGAAAGATACACCGGAATCACGCAGGACCAGCAACGTATGCACGAACGAGACAACCTGAATCCAGAGAAGTATCAAGGTCCTGCCAGCTACGCTCTTACCAAAGAAGAGAAGGAGATCTTTTTTGAAGTCCTGAGCAGTATCAAGGTCCCGTCTGGCTTCTCGTCGAATATAAAGGGAATAATAAACATGACAGAGAAAAAGTTCCAAAACCTAAAGTCTCATGACTGCCACGTGATTATGACACAATTACTTCCGGTTGCATTGAGGGGGCTTCTGCCGGAAAATGTTCGAGTACCCATTGTGAAGCTATGTGCATTCCTCAATGCAATTTCTCAGAAGGTGATCAATCCAGAAACTCTACCAAGTTTACAGAAGGATGTGGTCCAATGTCTTGTCAGCTTCGAGTTGGTGTTCCCACCATCCTTCTTCAATATTATGACGCACCTCATAGTTCACCTAGTCGAAGAGATTTCCGTTCTCGGTCCTGTATTTCTACACAACATGTTCCCCTTTGAGAGGTTCATGGGAGTCTTAAAGAAATACGTTCATAACCGTGCTAGGCCAGAAGGAAGCATCTCCAAGGGCTATGGAACAGAGGAGGTCATTGAGTTTTGTGTTGACTTTATTCCTGACCTTAACCGATCGGTGTTCCTCAATCGCGCCATGAGGGGAGACTGCGTGGAAAAGGCACGCTAGGAAAGAAAGCAATAATATGTATGGACTGGCATTCTTTCACTCAAGCACACTACACAGTTCTACATAATTCCAGCTTGGTGGCTCCGTATATCAAGGAACACATGAATAGTTTACGCTCTAAATACCCGGAGCAGCCTGAAAATGGATTGAAGGAGAACACGTGAAGACTTTGGCGGTTGGTTGCAAACACGTCTCATTAATGACACCACTATTGGAGAACAGCTATACTTGTTGGCCAAGCACCATCTTCGACTATATTGACTTTTCAAGGGTACGAGATAAATGGGAATACATTTTACACGGCCGACCAAGATAAAAAGAGCACCAACCAAAACAGTGGTGTCCGCTTTGATGCAACAAACAACAATGGCAAAAGGACACATATTATGGTTACATAGAGCAGATATGGGAACTTGACTATGGACCTTCTTTTAAGGTCCCTTTGTTCTGGTGCAAATGGTTCAACCTGAAAGGCGGGGTACAGGTAGACCCGCAGTACGGAATGACTACAGTGGATCTCAAGAATCTTGGGTATGACACCGAACCATTCGTCTAGCCAATGACGTGGCTCAGGTTTTCTATGTGAAGGACATGTCTACCAGACCGAAAAAAAGAAAAGATAAGCAAGCGAATACATCATACGATGAGCCAAAGCGCCACATAGTTCTTTCAGGGAAAAGAAACATCGTGGGAGTGGAGGACAAGACAGACATGATTACAATAAGTTTGATGAAATTCGACCCTTCGCAGTGAAAACTGACCCAAGCATCGTGTTAAATGATGAAGATTGTCCATGGTTACGGCGCAATCAGAAGAAAGGGACACACACGAAGAAGAAGTTTATACCACAACACTAGATATGGATGTTGGTGGTGATGTGTAATAATGTATTAAACCTTTTATGTAACTATGTTGTGAAAACTCAGAAGAAAACTCGAAACACTGATTTTTGGTTCTAAAAACTCCAACGGCGCTCACAAGCGCTCAAAAAGTTGGAACAAAACACACGGTTTCCCCTGCATACAGCCCGACGGTGGCTCGTGAGTGCCCGCATATCAAATGCACCGTCGGATGTATGCAGGGAATCCGAATGATTTGTATTCGGTCGATGAACTGAAGGATTTGTAGATAGAACAAAACACACGGTTTCCCCTGCATACAGCCCGACGATGGCTCATGAGTGCCCGCATATCAAATGCACCGTCGGATGTATGCAGGGAATCCGAATGATTTGTATACCAAATGAACTATAATGAGTACACACTGAGTGCCGAACATGTCCGAGAGGTGGGCTATATTAGGGTCATGTGGCTCACGAAGTGGTCGTGATAGTGCTGATCCAACAGCTCACAAGCCCTCAAAAGAAACACACCCCTGATCCAACGGCTCACAAGCGCTTGAAAAAAACGCACGATCCGTGTGCTTCTTTAGCGGTCACGACTCATGTCAGTCACGTGTCCTCCCCCAGCGCTGCCCTTGAGATCTATATGTATTGTCGCCGACGGGGTAAACCCTAATCCACCATTCCTAGCCACGAACGCATCGTATCCACGAGATGGATCCGCCACGCCCGCCGCAGCGCCTTCTGGACGAGGTCGAGCGTGCTCGGCAGAGCGCGCTTGGGCGCTACCGCGGGAGCCTATCCCGCCGTATACATGATCAAATTGATGCATTAACATAAAGCTCTAAAGCATGTTTAACATGTTTATTTGAGGTCACATTGAATTATTTGTTTTTATTCAATTTAACTCCATAATTAAGAAAAATGGCATTTTTGTAAATTCCAAGAACTTGCAAATTTGAATTGTTCAAACATGAATCAATTTGGCATAAATAGATAGGGTTCATTTTTATGAGCATTTTGATATATTAATCATAATTTTCTGATAAACAGATTAAAAGTTTGACTTAAATCAATACATATAAATAAAAACAGCAAAAACAAAAAGAAATTAGAGCAAAAAAGAAAACAACTCGAAATACCTTTAGTTCCGGTTCCATCCACGAACTGGAACTAAAGGTCTGAGCTTCGTGCCAGAATTTTTCGGCCGCCCAAAGCTAGACCTTTAGTTCCGGTTCCAGCCAGGAACCGGAACTAAAGGTCCTTTAGTACCGGTTCGTGGTTGGAACCGGTACTAAAGGTCCATTTCAATTACTTAGAATCGCATCCCCGACCCATCTTCTTCACTTCGCACGCCGCACGCGAAGCGCCGCCAACCGTCGGAGACACGAGGTCACGCCGCAGCGCCGCCACCCGTCGGAGACACGAGGTCACGCCGCCGCACGAGATCGCGCCGCAGCGCCGCCGCCGCACGAGGTCAGCGTTCTCTCCCTCCCCGTAATTTCTCTTCCCCGCCGCCCGAAACCCTAGCTAGCGCCGCCACCGCACGAGGTCGTCGTTGTGGTTGCTCCAGCGACCAAATCCAGGCGGCGCCGCCACCAAATGGTAGCGCGCACTCCTGCGCGTCCAACGCGCCCATCCGCGCTTTCCCTGGCACGCTAGTTCGTCGACGCCGTGGTCGACATAGCCGTTGTGGCTCCTCTGTTTCACAAATGCTCATATTTGCAAAATCAATAACTTGTAAAATGTTATAAGTAATTTGTTCACATTGTTCACGAAATTTGTAAGAGCAAATTTGTTCACATTGTTAGAAGTAATTTTTTCACATTGTTCACATTGTTAGAGCAAATAGAAGTAAAATCAAATTGTAGTTGCTATTAGCTATTAGCTATGAATTTTAAAATTGCTATTAGCTATGAAAATCAGTACCATTTTTGCTATTGTAGTTGCTACGAAAATCAGTACCATTTTTGCTATTGTAGTTGCTATTAGATATTAGCTATGAATTATACCATTTTAAATTATGCCAATAAATTTATACCATTTTAAATTGTTGTATACAACATGTAATTGTTGTTAGGAGATGCTATTTGTAGTTTTGTAATTGTTGTTAGTGCTAGGTTTGTAATTGTTGTTAGTGTTAGGAAATGCATGTGTTAGTGTTAGGTAAATTTGTTAGTGTTAGGTAAATTTGTTAGTGGTAGAATTTGCTAGTAGTTGGTATAAAATTTAAATTTGCTAAGTAGTTGCTATAAATTTGTTAGCAATGTTTTAGGAAAATGTATTAGGCAATGCTAAGTCAATTTGGAATGATCATCTTATACCAATTGTGTTTTTAGTTTATTGTTCTCGGCGACGATGTCCCTGTTGGACCAGAGGGGCGATGTCCGGGACTGGGCTCCGTCGGGCTGGCACTGGGAGGAGCTACCTTCCGGGACGCGCAGCTTGGTGAGGAATCCGGGTGACGTCGTCGACCCGGATCTTCTTTGGTGGCAGTCGCGTGGTCCACGCTCGGTGCAGAGGGAACCGGCCCCCGAGGAGGTGGTACGTCGCCGTATCAGAGAGGAGGATGAGCACGTCCATCGCTACATGTATTTGTTGAATAGGCAGTATAGCAATAGCTGGTCGTTTCTTCAGAGGGTTCCTTATCACGTGAGCTATGACCCTGTGAGGGTTCCTTGTCTTTGGATGCGTAGCGCTGGCAGATCAACACCCCGCGGCTCAGGACCGATCGAAGTTAGTTTGAGAGGTTCATGCATGGGAGACGAGATGTATTAGGGTTAAATAAAAATGGACCCGAGCTATGTAATCGATTATTCTAGATGTAAGGGCGAGTAATTTTGGTTCATGGGAGATGTATTCACATTTAAATTTCCTAAGTAGTTGCTATAAATTTGCATTCACATTTGCTAAGATGCAAATTTTAAGATTCATATTCTTGTTACAAAATTGATTGCAGGCCATTGAGCTATGGATCCAAATTGTCCAGACTCCCCCGGCAGAGACGAGGAGCGTGAAGAGCGAATGGATCCAAATTGTCCGGACGCCCCGACAGAGACGAGGAGCGTGAAGAGCGAATGTATCAGATTATATATGCAGCTGCAAACCCGTCTGGAGAAGATGCCGGTGGAGAAGATGAGGCAATTGGAGACGATTACAGCTCACAATTTCTGAACGACTCCGGTGAGGGAGTTGAGCAAGAAGAAATTTGCAGAGAGGAGGAAGTGCCCTTAACAAACTCCGGCGAGGTATATTAATTAAGCCTCTGTTGATCAATCACTACATGCATTAATTGAGTTGTATTGCAGTTATTAACGAATCATTTTTTCTTTTAGCCCTCCTGATCGAGCAAATCATCCGCTGCTAAAGGGTCGAAACGAGGCCCGACCAGAAGGTTGGCCGATGGTGCAAGGATATCGATCGCCAAAGTTGGTGATAATGGCGAACCGCTGGAACCCGTAGAGAGCCGCCGTAAATTTATAAATCAATGCGGAGTTCTTGTTAGGGACTTGGTCCCGATCATCCTTCAAGACTGGCATAAGCCGAAGGACGACAACAAGGCAACTACTTATGTCGACGACAGAAGAAAAGATTTGCTTTGGGACACCCTCTTGACACATGTCAACCTACCGCCAGGTATCCTCCCACCGTTGAAGCAGAAAGTCAAGCAGTGGACTCTTAAGAAGATGGCCACACAATTCCAGACCTGGAAGAAAAATTTATAGAAAAATTATGTAGCAGCGGAGGAACAAGATCCAGAATTCACTGGACCACTAGTGAAGATACAACAGGACTGGCCCACATTTGTGAAGCAAAGAAAATCGGAGGCCGCTGTGGCCCGATCGAAAATAAATAAGGTAAATGCTGAGAAGAAGACATATCACCATACTTTGGGGACAGGTGGTTACAAGACTGACGTGCCTAAGTGGGAAGCCTTTGAAGCAAACTGATTGATCAAGAGATCATTCCACAGACAGCGGACTGGCCCGAGAGGTCAAGCTCTAGTTGTTCGCGCATGGGGCAGGGTTGGACCCACAGACAGGGCAGATTGTTGCAAAGGGAAAATGGAAGGAAAAAAATGAGCTAATAACCCAACAACTTGTGAACGCAATAGATAAAGTTCGAAAGGGAGAATACCAGCCCACAGAGAGAACGACGAGCTGACACTCGCCCTCGGGAATCCTGAACACGTTGGACGACTTCGAGGCTATGGACCCGGTGTTTCGTGGAAGCAAGTTTTCCGGAGGACGCTGATAGTTATAGAAGCCGTCAGAGAAAGAAGAAGCAGAAGTCAGACCGGTTATCGCATTGGAACGCAAGGTGCAGCTGCAGCAGGAGCAACTAGACTCAATTAGTCAGCAAAGGGCATCTCAGCAGCAGCTAGAAGGTCCTGAAGTCGAAGCCGCCCCATCTGATCAGCGGAAAAGCAGCGTGGGTTCCACGCAGCTAGAAAATTCTGGATTCGAACCGCCGGCGGCTCACTACCCCGTGGATGATATCACGGAGAAGACAGACTGTGAGCTACATATGTCAATGAAGAACATGTCCTTCAAGGTGGCGGTCGGCTATGCTTTACCAAATCAATCTGGTGCAAGCTACCATCTCGACGGGATTCCAGCTGGCTATGCTCGTGTCGGGGTGGATGAAGTTATGCCGTTATATGCTAATCTGGAGCTTGACATTCCTGGAGGTGACGACGAGAAGACACTGGGAGAAGTCGAGAAGGGTATCGTTCTCTGGAACAAGAAAAACATCGTGTTTCCAAACTTGGCGCCAAGGCCACCGACTCCTCCGAGTAGCAGTCCCCCACCTCAAGATCCATCCCCCGACGCCGGTTGGGAGCCCAGCGCGAGTCCATCGCCCGCGCCGTCCCGTCCGTCGATTGTGCCCACTGCTAAGTCCATGGTCCGCTCCGTCCCGTCAAAGCGGAAACTAAACTTCCCGTCGACATATACACAGAGGAAAAGTGCAAATAAGGAAACTCGAGAGGAACGCGAGTTGCTAAAGCCTCTTCCAAAGAGACCTTACGACTTGACTCCAGAGGAAACCGACGCGGTGGTGCGTGCCGATTGAGAAGACAATTAGGACCGAAACAGCCCCCGCCAAAGGAGATAATACAACCGGAAAAAGTTGCGAGATATTTGAAAAATCTATCGAGTGGACTGCCACAGCCGCCTAAATTGGCAGATGACTATGATCGTGTTATTGCGAAGACAATTAGTCAAGATAAGCAGGAGAAGGAGGCGACATATCGCCTAAAGAGGGAGCAGATGCGGACGGCAAAATCCGAGAAACAAGTGGCCCAGCTCGGAGAACAGGCAAATCAGTCGATCCCCCCGCTAAGGTGATGCCCGATAAGGAAGTACACCACGACGACACTGTTCGCATAGGCGACCCCATAGTAGAGTATCAGTATGCATGAACATATGTCCACGGGAGGTCCCTGGTCAGACCTGAGCAGCTCGAGTCTCTATCAACACAATTGCGTCGATTGCATCAGTGGTACGAGAAAGCCGCAAAGGCGGGCATGATGTCTTCTGGGTGTCATATAGGAAAGAGCATTACTTCACGGATGACGCGATGTATGTTCCGTTTTCTGAAATTTTTTAGTTATTCAATCAAGACGCCCTCGACAAAGCCCTCGTCAGTTGCTATTGTTTGTAAGTGATTTATTGCTGCAATTTAATTAAATCTCTAGCTCAGCTCGTTCATTGCCTGTAATTATCTCACTATATTCTTTTGTACGTTATTATGCAGAATGAAGATTGTCGAATGCAGAGAACGCCGCATCTATGACACTGGGTTCATTGACCCATATTATATTCATGAAGTGACCGTAAATAACCATCCCGAGGACACAGAGAAAAACTTGCTCCGGTTTTTAGTGAAACAAAATACCTGCGCAAAAATACTTTTTCCTTACAACTTCAAGTGAGTGTTATTGTACCTTCTACACATTCTATTTTGCTTACTCGATGTTTAGTGTAATCGATGAGTCATGGACATATAAACGTGCGCAGATTCCACTGGATTCTGCTAATCATTAGAGTTGACCAAGGAGTCGTTCAAGTCATGGACTCGTTAAGGAGAGATATGGACGAGTACCTCAGTTGCAAGAAATGCTCCAGAGGTAATTTCAATCATTATCGCTCTATATCGACCTCTTTCGTTCATTTTCTGATATCAAGTAATTAATAACTCCTTTAATCATTTTCTTTTGCCGGGCAGGGTTTGGAAACGGTTCATCGTGAAGGTTGCAGGGGATTGGAAACCGGAGCTGTATTTTTATACCACCAAGGTAAGTAGTACTATATATAGGTCCGCGCAACTCTTTAATTCTAGTTTCAATACCATTATCATGCTTGATTATTATTTGATTAAATTCTATTCTTTGTAAAGTGGTGTCTGAGGCAGCCACAAGACTAATTTATGTGCATACTTCGTATTCGAGTACATACGCTCTTTTGTCACTGAGCGGAATAGAGATAACAAACAGCTGAAGTACGTATACACTATTCACAATTTTTTTATTACCATATTGTGTTGAGTTCCATTCATAATTTATTTTATGATGATTTCATATATATACACACACAACTCACATATTCATATTGATCTAGATGGAACGAATGCGGGACCAGCTCATACCAAGGAAGCGCCTAAAAGCAATTCAAGAGGAATTGGCGGATTTTTAAACTCTGAGGTCATGAAGCAAACCGGAGAATTTCATCACCCTAGTAATTATATTATGCCTCCAATGTAATTGACGTGATCTCGACGTGAGAATTTCATTAAAGCAACTTGTATGTGTATGTATATATGCATCAAACGTGATCTCGATGTAGTATAAACTTTATGTATACGACTTGTTTTTTGCGCAACGTGATCTCCATACAAAAAGAATTAAATGGAAAACACAAAATCAAAACCCCTAATGCCACTAAATTAACCCTAAACCAGGAAAAATAAATAAATAGAAAACAAAACGCAGAAACCTTTAGTCCCACCAACTGGGACTAAAGGGTTCCCGCCATGCGCGCCCGGCCATGGCCACGTGGATGCCCTTTAGTCCCGGTTCGTGGCCAACAGGGACTAAAGGGGGGGGGCTTTAGTCCCGATTAGTTTGTCCCGGTTGGAAAACCGGGACTAAAGGCCCTCTGGAACGGGGACTAATGCCCCCTTTTCTACTAGTGGGATCTAGGTCGGTTAAGACTTTCCTTGTAGGAGAAGGCACGACGTCTTTATAAACCGGCCTTTCAGGAGCCTCAGGGCTACGCTTTACAACATTATTGTAACCTGTACACATATTCGCCTTAGTGAATTATAGCAGCACGTAGGATCTCGCCGCCGTTGTGAGATCCGAAGCTGGGTAAACTTTTATGTGCAATCCCGTCACCGGAGCCCTCCACGTCTTTCCCCACCTTCTCTACGGTACGCATGGCTGCCTTCTACGGACTCGCGTTACCAATACCTCGACACCAAGTTTAAGAATCTAGCGTAAATCGTACTTGTAAGTCTCACAACATTACGACAAAAAACCATGCATGTAGGCATAGGGCAAACCCGCTCTTTCAGTTTTTCACATCAAGCTAAAAATTGTGGGAACTGTCGAGATCCATCTCCACTACCGAAGAATGACCCTTATCTCTCGCACTGATTCAAAGTGCCCCGCACTGATCAGCTGGCAGAGTCGCTCGCTCTAGAGTTCAGACGAAAACATGCGACACAAGAGGCATGGAGTAGAAACCTAGCGGCCATGTTGCCTGCGAAATATCAGCACATTTTATGCCAAAGGGCTAACCACTTGGCTTGAAGTAAGCATGTGATAAATTGCATAGAAGGGACGTCAACAACGAAGGATAGAGCCAATGCCATTACCGAAGTAGGACAGTCCCCATGACAATCTACTAGCTTTTTCCACCACCGGCGTGCCGCTGTCGTCGATGAGAGGAACCATATGCCTTCTCACCCAAAAAATAAAAGAAAAAGGCGCTACAGAGTGAAGAGCACGCACACCAAAGAAAGCACAAGAAAACTGGCCAACTAGAGATGAAGTAATTTCCATTTTAGCTAGGGAAAATTTCCCGTCAACAATCCACCGACCAAAACCCAAATGCTCGTAGACCCGGTCCTAAGGTGGAAATTTCAAGAAGGGGACATCACCGAGGCACTGTCGCCACCCAATTTATGGATAATTTAGGGTTTTCACAGGACTAGTGGAGGAATGGGGATGGGAACCTCGATGAAGCCTCTACAGAGGAAGATAACGCCCGCGGGCTTTACAATCAACCAGCCAATGACTTCTCCCATAGCCCTAGCCACCGATGTGGACTACGCGGCCATCATGGAACAACAACAAGGGACGACCAAGAACCGAATTCGACGATGTGTGAGTGCGTGGTTAGGGATGTGGTTCAGGACCAGCACCCGTCGCCACCTCACTGGCCGCATCTGAGTGTGCCACACACCGTGCCGAGGCCATCACCTAGTGTTGCTGCATTTTTTAAAACATGTCAGCAGGGTCTTGAAATTGAAACCTTTTGGCTCTGATAACGTGTAAAATTGCACACACCGAACTTGATCACCCAAAAGATCAACCCGATGGGAAACAAAGAGGCAATGCATTCATATTTCAACACCACGAATATGTTGCCCACCAGGAGAAACATTGTGTGGCGAGAGCCCCACCACCACCGTCATCGATAACCAGCCCAACGTACATCTCTAACGGCCGCGGGGTGTGGGTGGGGGTTCAAAACTGAAGTACTTCGACTGTGGAACAACAATTTGGCAAAAGAATTGAAGACTTAATTTGCAAGAACCTACTGAAATTCATGCCATGATTATTTTTATGATCAAGGATAGCCGTAGAAACCAAAGAAATAGATCCTTACCTGTCGTGGGTTAATCTCGGCAGATGTCATTGCGATGACTTCGTAGGCGTGGGGATTGCGCGAGTCAAGCGTCTCCGAGCTTAAGATCACAGGGCTCAAAGAAGACAATATTTACCCAGGTTTGGCCCCTCAATGTGAGGTGAAGACCTACGTCCTGCCTATCCTAGATTGATATTGATTGGAATATGGTGTTACAAGGGTTGGCGATCGAGGTGTCGAGTCGCCGTATGTTCTAGGGTTTGGAACTTGTGAGCTTCGAGTTCTAAATCCTGCGAGTCCTCCTTATATACACGGAGACTCGCTAGGTTTACAAGGAAAGCTTCTCCCTCAAGGAAAGAGTAAGCCGGAGTCCTACTTGGAGACCAATCATCTTCGTGTCTTCCAAGTTAAGCCGCCTCTGCTCTTCTAGATTCTTCCATCAGCACGTCGTGATCCTCTGCCGGCCCATCTCCGTGCAAGCCCGTTAACGGTGCGGCCGCGAACTTAACATGAGTCGCATTGCTCTATTGGGCTGCGGGTTAACCCATTAAGTATTCCCCCGACATTAGCCGCAGTGAACGGCTGATATACCTCAAAACATTAGACGAACCGGTGCAAAGGAGATATAGATAGACAAGGTGAGAGAATCGGGGGGACTGTCTACATAATGCTGAATATTTAACTTTTACTTTGGTTCCATAGCTCCTGTCTTGATGTCAAGATGTCTATAGATGCCCAACCATTGGTACTATTCAGCTGCTTTGATCACTCATCTGTTGCACGTATCCGGTATGTTCTTTTATTCGAAAAATTGACAAGAAACTCATCTAGTTGCCTCATTAGGTTGATTCCCTACACCAACTCAAAAGTTTGACCGCACTCTATAAAAAGAATTCAACTTTGTTCGTCACCACCAATTGTTTGACCACTGCTTGATCTGTTACTACAATTGATTCAGAGAAACTCGGTCACTTGTTAGTTGAATAGTTGACATCATTGTTCATATGGATTAAGGATCCTTTTGGTAGATGGTAGCCACCGCATCTGGAAAATCTTGGTTATACACCTGTGTTACAAGTAGCACACATGTTGGTTGTGCTAGCATCAATAAGTTGACATGACAAATCCTTAGCTAACCTGCGAGCTCTCGCTGTTCCGAAATCAATCGCACATGTTAGCTCTGCCACTTGTGAAGTGTCAAGCTTATGATTACGAGATATATTTCTTGTCCCGATCGGTTTGGATTATTGGTCTTCAAGTGCTACATATATATTCAGCTAATACCAAAGATCTAAAGCTCAATTCATTCTTCAAGGAGACTCGAATACAAAGTACTTTCATAATGTTGCTAATGGCAGACATAGAAAGAAATGTATTCATTCTCTCTTACAGGATGAGGGCTTGATCGAAGGACAGGATCAGCTCAAGGAATATATCACGAACTACTATAAAGGTTTGTTTGGGGCTCCCGAGGAAGGGAACTTTACTCTTGATGAGTCTCGAACAGATGATATTACCCAAGTAACTCCTGAGGAAAACTACTTTCTGACTGCACCTTTCTCTATGGAGGAGGTAAGCAAGGCGGTTTTCCAAATGGAGCATAATAAGGCGCCAGGACCTGATGGTTTTCCGGCTGAGTTCTACCAGCATTTCTGGGAAACCATCAAGTCTGATTTGCTTGAGTTATTTGGCTGCTTTCATGCCGGAAACCTTGAGCTATTTCGCCTTAATTTTGGGGAGATCGTTTTGCTGCCTAAGATTCAGAATGCCGAAAGGATACAACAGTACCGGCCAATTTGCCTTCTGAATGTTAGCTTCAAAATCTTTACAAAAGTAGCGACCATCAGGATAAATTCAGTGGCAGATCATGTGGTAAGACCTACCCAAACTGCGTTTATGCAAGGGAGGAATATCCTTGACGGTGTTGTGGTTCTACACGAGACCGTACATGAGATGCACACGAAAAAACTTGATGGGGTGATATTTAAAATTGACTTTGAAAAAGCATATGATAAAGTCAAATGGCCGTTCTTGCTACAGACTCTGAGAATGAAAGGGTTCTCAGAGGAGTGGTGTGCTTGGATCCACAATTTTGTTACCGGAGGTAGTGTGGCGATAAAAGTCAATGATGACGTTGGCCGCTACTTCCAGACAAAAAAAGGATTAAGGCAATGTGATCCACTATCGCCTATACTATTTAATATAGTGGCGGATATGTTGACGATCATGATTGAACGAGCTAAGACGGATGGCCAAATTGAAGGAGTAGTTCCACATCTTGTTGATGGTGGTTTATCTATTCTTCAATATGCAGACGATACAATCCTCTTTATGGAACATGATCTAGATAAAGCTGCGAATCTAAAGTTGATACTTTCAGCATTTGAGCAATTATCGGGATTGAAAATTAATTTCCATAAGAGTGAATTGTTTTGCTTCGG
Organism: Poa pratensis; assembly: GCA_947311845.1. Lineage (NCBI taxonomy): Eukaryota > Viridiplantae > Streptophyta > Magnoliopsida > Poales > Poaceae > Poa > Poa pratensis. The sequence goes on from CAMZMU010000054.1 coordinate 6,180,823, forward strand.
TGAGGCTCAAGAAGCAGCTGCTCAATATGCCGATATTTTTGGTTGCGAGCAGGGTCAATTTCCAATCATGTACCTTGGGATACCAATACATTATAGGAAACTGACTAATGCGGAATGGAGACACGTCGAAGAACGTCTACAAGCTAGGCTATCTAGTTGGAAAGGAAAATTGCTATCTCTTGGTGGAAGATTGGTTCTCATTAATTCGGTACTAACGAACATGGTACTGTATATGATTTCCTTCTTCCAAATACCAAAAGGGATCCTGCATAAATTGGATTATTTCCGATCACGATTCTTTTGGCAAGGAGATGGTGAGAAGAAAAAGTACAGACTGGCTAAATGGAATGTTGTTTGTCGCCCTAAAGATCAGGGAGGGCTTGGTATCCATGACCTTGGTGTCAAGAACTCAGCCCTCCTAGGTAAATGGCTTTTTAAGCTGCTTACTGAAGAGGGGATATGGCAAACACTCCTTAAGAGAAAATACATTGGCACAAAGGCGGTATCACAGGTGTATTGGAAACCTGGTGATTCCCACTTTTGGGCTGGACTGATGGCGACAAAGAAACATTTCTTTCGCTTCGGGGTATTTAATATTAAGGATGGCTCGGAGATTAGATTCTGGGAGGACAAATGGTTAGGCAACACCACCCTCCGGGATCAATATCCAGCCCTATACAATATTGTTCGTCATAAGGGAGATACCATTGCCACCGTCTTGCAATGCTCTCCTCCGAATGTGATGTTCAGGCGAGATTTGTTCGGGCCAAGACTAGCGTCTTGGAACTCCCTACTGGCACGGTTGAGATCAATTCAACTCACACAGGGTCCGGATGAATTTCGTTGGAATCTATGTGAGAATGGTAAATTCTCGGTGGATTCCATGTATAGGGCGTTAGTACATTCCGATGTGCCAGTTGATGATAATAAAAAAATATGGCAAATGAAGGTACCACTTAAGATTAAGGTATTCACGTGGTATCTTCGTAGGGTGTCATTCTAACAAAGGATAACCTTGTTAAACGAAATTGGCATGGAAGTACGAAGTGTATGTTTTGTCCAAATGAAGAGACAATAAAACACTTATTCTTCGAGTGTAGTTTCGCACGTTCTATATGGTCAGCCATCCAAATAGCGTCTAACTTATATCCACCCAGGTCTGTTGCCAATGTTTTTGGTAACTGGCTACATGGGATAGATAAAAGTTTTAGAACGGTTATTAGGGTGGGAGCGATTGCTGTTATATGGTCGCTTTGGCTTAGTAGAAATGACAAGGTTTTCAATGATAAAAATGTTTCTCATATGCAGGTACTCTACCGTTGCACAAGTATTCTCCGTATGTGGTCTAACTTACAACGTGTGGGACATCGATACCTCTTTACGGAGGCTTGTGCACGTCTGGAGGAGGTGGCAAGGGACATTTTCTCACAACATGGGTGGCCGCTTGATCGCCGGATTGGACCTCCATAGGCCGTCGAGATTAGCCATGACATAGGCGTTTTTTACATTATCTTGTTAGTTGTAATGCGTCTATTGTTGCACAACTTTTTTACTTTCTCTGTTGGATTGCGGCTGTGTGCATTTTTGATGCAGAGGCCGGGTGTAATACTTAAACTATTTGAGTAATAAAGCCCTTTATCTAAAAAATATTCAGCTAATTACCAAATCCCAAATCATGCTCTCTCAAGTCCGCAACCATCATGTGGCCTGACTATTTGTTTATCTCTGGTCTTGACTGATTGCTTAATTAGTGGTTGATTCGGAACTGATTAACAATTTTGCGTCGCCTTCTGCGCTGTGAGATGCCAAAAAACGAACACGAATTTCGTATCCGCTGACAAGTACCACTCTGAAATCATATTTGGCGAAATGGAGAGACTGTTTTCTAGGAGTAGCTCTGTTTTATTCAGTGCGCATCCGATCCAGCTGCAAACTGTACAAGAAAACAAGTTCAGTCAGCCAGTGGTCTGCCAATGATTCTCAAAAGACCGTTAGCATTTCACTCGCACGTATGAAAAAAAATTAAGCTGCAAGATTCGCGTGTCGCTTTTACCAGGAAATGGTCCATTTAGTCAAAATGTGTATACTAACAAAGTACATATTAATCCGGCCTATACATTCGGGAGATTGTCGATGCTCTAGTAGAGTGTATTTTTTGCAGGGTGTAAGTGGCGAAATGGTCAATTTGTTTGACTATATATACTCCTATGCGCTGGTGCATTTTTTAATCTAAGTAGGTGTATAATCATCTGTTTGGATTCAGCGAGTAAGAAGATAGAGCACCCTAAGCCTGGTTGTCTGTGGTGGTGTTAGGTCGGGAAGGCACGTGAGAGGGCATTGTTTATCACACGCCATTTGATTAAGAAAGCCCCGTCTCGCAAACCTAATATTCCATGGATGAAGCATAGTGCCCTCACAAGTTCAACCTAGCTTGCAGCTTAAAATCCCTGTACGGCCGATGTCATCTCATTCACTACTGATTACCATACGAGACTGGCTTGGTTGACTACTAACTTAAAGGTACATGACCCAAGGCATGTAAGCACAGTACATTCTTTGATGACATGCAAGTAAGTCCACTGTCATATTTTTTTCAGTAGCTCTGTAACGGGCAAGATACAGTGGAGTGGAAGTGCTGCCCTGCAGTTCTCCGTCGAAGGTAAAGTTGCAGTCTGAGTCTACAGAGGAAGTAAGGTTTGGCAGGACAGCCCTTCTGAAGTCTGAAGTGTCACACAGGTCACACAACAGCTGCTACTGCAAGTCTGCAATCTACATGAGATGGACTAGTCGAAATATTTTCGCTAGATAGAAGGACGGTGGCGAGGGATGGAAGGGGCAGAAAGAACACTTCAATTTGCCGTGCTCTAGTGGGCCTGAAAAGGCTACCAACAGTACAGAGCCCAGAAAAACTCCCCAGTGCATGGATAATATACGCTTCCGGCTCTTCTGAAATCTGAATTGCTTTGACAGTGGTTATGTAGCGCTCGTCCTCTTATGACTAAGAAGATAGAGAATACATACTCCCTCAGTATAAAATACATGTTGCATCTTTAAAAAAAATACATGTTGCGTTATGTTTTGCCAGGACAATTCTTTGGCATCAAATACCACAAGTATATTATGATATCACTAGATCCTTATTTCAAAGTACTTATTTTGTGGTCATAATTGGGTATCGCCCAAACAATCATGCTAATAGTGTAATTGTTGGTTCAAGATACGCCATGTATTTTGGAATGGAGGAAGTATGCCTCTACAACGATACGATCGGTGTTAGACACTCTGGAAGGAGAGAGGGGGGCGATGCCTATAGAGAAAGAGACAAGGCCGGAATGAGGTGGCATTATGGTGAACAAGATCGTAAAGAGGATGAAGTCACGCATAAAATCAGTCCTGTTTTTCAAAAAAGATTGTGGGAATTTAGAGAGAGAAGCTCTAGGAAGAGTACACTTGGGATGGGCAAGCCACTCTAGCTATTAGCATGTAAGTTTTTGTACCATAACAATTTCATGTATATTCTATAAAAGCAAAGCAATCGCCCAAAATCGTTCGTAAAAGTTATAAATATAAAAATACGTGTCACAACAACATTCGGTGCTGCACTATGAGCTGCGCAGGCACATGCACATTCACACATCAATCTAAATAATGAAAGTGGGTCATTGGTGTAAGCGTACATGACAATTCCAACATTCAGTAGCACTCGGCCGCCAACAAGGCCAATACACGGCACAGAAACCAATAAAAAAACAATGTCAAATAAAAGTCCGCCAGAAGAATAGCAACATAAAATTTAGGTCCAAGTTGTAAATGCAAAAGTTAAAGTGGTGGAAAACAATCATAATTTTACATTCGGATTAGAATTAAGCATATTTATTTTACTTTCATCTCGGTTCAGAATAATTGTATTTTGCCTTTTTTTGCGAACCTGTATTTTTGTTTAAAGAAAAAAACAGTAAAGCCAGTCGACTTGTCCCACAAACAGATGCGTTGGCTTACAGCTTACTGATCCCTGACAACCTTTACACGTTCCTGAAACAAGCCTTTAAAGTTGAAGGCCGACTGGATCTAAACTGTAGCCAGTTCCTTGGAGTTACAGGCCCATGACTATTAGCAAAACAGCCCATACGTCATACGAAGATACCAGATCGGGTCTCAAAGAAAATAAAATAAAATAAAACTTCCAGTTTTATTTCCAAGCTTACTCACACTAGTAGAAAACAGAGTTTCGGTTCGGAGCATTAGTCCCAGCAATGTTTGGAACCGGGACTAATGTGAGCATCAGTCCCGGTTCCAACGGCTAGGACGCCGCACGGTTCTAGTCCCGGGTCGAATGAGACCTTTAGTCCTGGTTGGTGATACCAACTGGGACTAAAGGGGTCGCGACAGGCAGCCACGTGGGTGGGGCCAGCGCGAGCCCCTTTAGTCCCGGATGGTAAGATTGACCTTTAGTCCCGGTTGGAGGTACCAACCGGGACTAAAGGCTTTCTCCTATATATCACCTTCTTCCCGCCCGAGCCATCTCCATTTTTCTCCTCTGCATCCTCTCCCGAGATCGAGTTCATCCCCATTTTTTTCACGATTTGTCAAGATTGGCGGCGCCCCATCTATCCAAGGGTTCTAAAAGGTTAGCAACTTCATCCTTTCATGCCTCATTGCTAGTTTAGCTCATTTCATTGCTAGTTTAGCTCATTTCATGTTGCTACTGCTAGCTAGGTGTTTGATGAAATGTCTAAGTTAGTTGCTCATGAAGTACTAAGTTAGTAGAAAAGATCCATGAAGGTAAATTATAAATGGGATGAATATTTGATAATTATGTGGGAGTTTATTTGATTTATATGCAATTTGAGCTCAAATTAACTTCCTAGTTTGCATATGTCTAGATGTGGTTTACTTAGTCATTGCTAGTTTAGCTCATTTCATGCTCAAGAAGTATAGTGTGATTTGTGAGCATTAGTTTAGGAGTAATTATGTGGGAGTTTATTTGTTTTATATGCAATTTGAGCTCAAATTAAAGTATGATTTGTGGGTTTTAGTGCCGTCCCCATCCCCGTCCTTACCGCCGTCGATCGCCCGTGCCGTCCCGTCGCCGGCACCACCTTGGTGAGCCTCTTGTTTTTATCTTTTTAAAAAAAAATCTTACTTATATGATTTTGATGCATAGTTACTTGTATAATTTTCTTACTTGTATGATTGTTTGTTATATGTATAGTGCCATGGTTTTGATATCCGTCCCCGTCGGTCCTCGTCCGGTCTATGATTCGGATGTGGTATTTTTTTTACTATTTGTTTCATTTCGTGTTTATGACAATTATGCCGACCAACTTGACATAGATATTTTTATCTAGGAGGTATGTGAACCTGAAATTCCAACCGACCATCTTGTCGAGAAGTTAAATTTAGTTGAAAATGAAAACGATGATTTTGAAAGAAAATTTGAAAAGAATTGAAGAAGAGAATATGAAATTGGAGTTGTATGTTGCCGATGTCGTCGATGATCACAAGATCAAGATGGATGCAATGCGCTTGAAGATTAGAAAGATTAGAAAATATGCCATTAATAAAGAGGCTTGGTATCATTATGCTGTTGGATCAATGGTTACCTTAGTTGCGATTTTGATCGTATTTGTTGTTGCATTTAAATGCATTAGATAGTTGTACGTTAGTTTCAATGTATGTTTTATGAGAACTATGTATGAACTTTATGTATTTTTGCAATAATAACATTTGGTCACTACTCTAATTTGGTTTTAATGTGATGAACTTGTATTAATTAATTTGGTCAGTTCTCTATTCATGATGTTGTGTAATGGTTTTTGATATACTTATATAATGCAGATGAGCCAGCAATGGATGTACGTTGACCGACGCTCTCCGGAGTTCATTAATGGTCTGCATTCTTTTATCCGTGTGGCTGAGGCAAACTGGCGGAATGGTTTTATATGTTGTCCATGTAGTGTATGTAAGAATACGAAGGATTACTCTTCCTCAAAAACCCTTCACATCTACCTGTTTCAGTCCGGTTTCTTGTCCGGCTATAATTGTTGGACCAAGCACGGAAAAAGAGGGGTTATAATGGAAGACATTGATGAAGAAGAGGATGATGACAACTATCCTATGTTCCCGGAACACGGTGGTACTACAATGGGGGAAGAAGCTAAAGAAGAGGCCATTGTTGATGAGCCTGATGATGATCTTGGTCAGGCCATTCTTGATGCACAGATAAACTGCGAAATTAGAGGATCAATGAGGTTGAAGTTGGAGCGCATGTTAGAGGATCACAAAAAATTGTTGTACCCAAATTGCGAAGATGGCCAAAATAAGCTGGGTACCACACTGGAATTGCTGCAATGGAAGGCAAAGAATGGTGTATCTGACAAGGGATTTGAAAAGTTGCTGAAAATGATAAAGAAGATGCTTCCAAAGGATAACGAATTGCCCGCCAGTACGTACAAAGCAAAGAAGGTTGTCTGCCCTCTAGGATTAGAGGTGCAGAAGATACATGCATGCATTAATGACTGCATCCTCTGCTGCGGTGAGGAGCACGAGAATTTGAATGCATGCCCGGTATGCGGTGCATTGCGGTATAAGATCAGGCGAGATGACCCTGGTGATGTTGAGGGCGAGCGCCCCAGGAAGAGGGTTCCTGCCAAGGTGATGTGGTATGCTCCTATAATACCACGGTTGAAACGTTTGTTCCAAAACAAAGAGCATGCCAAGTTGTTGCGATGGCACAAAAAAGACCGTAAGAAAGACATGATGTTGAGACACCCGTTGATGGGTCGCAGTGGAGAAAAATCGAGAGAGAGTTCCCGGACTTTGTAGGTGACGCAAGGAACTTATGGTTTGGTCTAAGTACAGATGACATGAATCCTTTTGGGGAGCAGAGCTGCAGTCATAGCACCTGGCCTGTGACTCTATGTATCTATAACCTTCCTCCTTGGTTGTGCATGAAGCGGAAGTTCATTATGATGCCATTGCTCATCCAAGGCCCGAAGCAACCCGGTAACGAAATTAATGTGTATCTGATGCCATTAGTTGAAGAACTTTTACAGTTGTGGCGTGAAGAAGGTGTATGATACGTCTCAAACGTATCTATAATTTTTTATGTTCCATGCATGTTTTATACCAATTACTACATGTTTTATATACACTTCATATCATTTTTATGCATTTTCTGAGACTAACCTATTAATAAGATGCCACGGTGCCAGTTCCTGTTTTCTGCTGTCTTTTTGTTTCAGAAAAGCTAGTCATGAAATATTCTCGGAATTAGACGAAAATCAACGGGGATGAGTTTTACACCGACACGATGACGAAGTCCGAAGGGCGAACGAAGAGGAGCCTCGAGGGGCCCAGACGGCACCTGGGCGCGGCCCCACCTGGTGGCGCGCTGGGGGGTCGTGTAGCTCCCTCGGGTGGCCCCTCGCGCCGCCCTTTCGCCTATATATTAACCTCCTCCCGAAAACCCTATAGACCCGAGCATTATTCCATGAAAAGTTCCGTCGCCGCCGCCGTCGTCAACCCTAGTTCGGGAGGGTTCTGAAGCTCTTTCCGGCACCCTGCCGGAGGAGAAGATCATCGCCAGAGGGCTCTACACCACCATGCCCGTCCCCCGGACAGATGCGTGAGTAGTTCATCCTTGGACTACGGGTCCATAGCAGTAGCTAGATGGTTGTCTCTCCACTTTGTGCTATCATCTTATTGTAATGCTACATGTTGTGTTTGTTGGGATCCGATGAATTGTGAAGTTATGATCAAGTTGTTTATCTATTTATCTACTATTTTATTTATGTTCTTGCATTCTCTCCGATGCTAGTAGATGCTTTGGCCAAGTAGATGCTAGTATCTCCAAGAGAGAGTATTTATTCTAGATAGTGGGTTCATGCCTCCAGTAATCTGGGCTCGAGCGACAGAAACGACTAAGGTTGTGGATGTGCTGTTGCCACTAGGGAGAAAATAAGTTTGATTTGCTTATATGCGTTGCTTATATGTCTCATGCATTGTTTACATTACACACCATGCTTAATGCAATTATCCGTTGCTTGCAACTTAATACTCGCGGGAGACACGGATGTTATCTCGTGAGTGAATTATTAGTCATAGATGCAGCTGGTAAGCGGTCTATGTAAAATGTTGTAATGCCCAATAAATACTACATTAAACATATTGTCATAATATGCATTATCATCTGTTTGCCATTTGTCAATTGCCTAGCTGTAATTTGTTTACCAACCATGCATGCTATCTTTTATGGAGAGACACCACTAGTGAACTGTGGACCCCGGTCCATTCTTCTACACTGATAAAACCACCGTTTTCACTACTCTCTACAATCACTTGTCTGTGTTCCTTTTTGCATTTATATTTATTCTCCACACCATACGTTTAATCCTTTGTATTCAGCAAGCCGGGGAGATTGACAACTTCCTGTTTCGTTGGGGCAAAGTACTTTGATTGTGTTGTGTGTAGGTCCACGTCAATAATCGTAAACGGCGCCATTGACACCGTGTTGAAGCTCTTCCACCTCCTACTGGATTCGATAACCTTGGTAGATTTCAAGGGAAAATTACTGCTGCACTACTTCATACCTTCCTCTTGGGGTTTCCCAACGAACGTGTGTTTTCACGTCATCAAGCACATTTTCTGGCGCCGTTGCCAGGGAGTTAGAGGAGACTTCAAGCTACCAACACCTCCGACAACAATACATTTTCTGGCGCCGTTGCCGAGGAGTTGGAAGCTACAGCAAGAGGAGATACACGCCACCAATCTCATTACTTTGTTTTTGTCTTGCTTGTTTTATTTTTATTTTATCTTATTTGCACTAAAAATCAAAAACACAAAAAAAACAGCATCTAGTTTATTTCGGTTTGTCTAGTTTTGTTTCTTGTTTTAGTCATCATGTCTAGCTCTGCTTCTTATGTTATGTCTCCAAAAAATGAGGTTCTCACTTTTAAACAAGGAAGTGATGAGAGTTTTAAGGATGCTTGGACCAGAATCTTGGAATCTTATGGAAGAACTGAACCTAGACTCACCTTGAGCCTGTTTCTTAGCAGTTTTTATTTTGGTCTTGTTCTTTGTTATAGATATGCTTTAGACACTATATCTGGGGGAGATTTTCTTCGTCATAATGGAGATCAAGCTTTCAATGCTATAAAAAATTAATTGCATCATCTTCTTCAACAGCTAGCAAAATAGATGCAACCCTCGAAAATATCACTAATAGATTGGATGTGCTTGAAAGGGATATGTCTAACATGGGAGAGATCCTCCATAAAGCATCTCAAGTAATGTTAGATGAAACTTTGCCGAACTGGTCTCCTACCTTTAAAATTGAAATTAATGGAAATAACTTTCAGGCCTTATGTGATGTTGCAAATGAGTTCTCTTTGATGCCTAAGTCCATCTATGATTCCCTTGATTTGTGAGGACTTTCAGAATGTGGAATTCACCTAACTCTTGCTGATAATTCTATCAAAATTCCTTTAGGAATTGCATTAGATGTTCATACAAAATTGGTTGGTGAATTTATTCCTATTGATTATTACGTTATTGAATGTGAAGGGGAAGGACAAATTACACTTGGAAGATCATTCTTGAAGCTTGTAGGAGCGATAATAGATATGAACGAAGGCACGGTAAACTTCCACTTTATAAGGGGGCATCATACCTTCCCTAAACAGAAGAAAAAGGGTAAGAGATCCAAGGGTAAACGTTTCAATGTTTCTACTCTTGAACATACTTGATTCTTGCTTTGTGCGTAGCTAAAAGGCGTTAAAGAAAAGCGCTTATGTGAGGCAACCCATTTTATTTCCCTGTTATTTCTTTTATTTTGAGTCAAGGAACTTTATGCTACTGTAGCAATTCCTTTATATCTTTTTATTTTCGTTTGTTGTGCCAAGAAGAGCCTCTAATAGCAAGAAAGTGTTAACGTTTGGTTTGCTGTCCAGAAACAGATTTCTGAGCTTCACCGTAAAATTCGTAAAAACTTCACAGAATATCTTTTTGATCTCCAATTTTTTGCAGAAGCCTGAGCTTTATATCTATCTTTCGTTAGTTCACCATTTTCTGATTAGAGCAACGTAAGTGACTCGAAAAAATTCGTCTTTACGGACTGTTCTGGTTTTGACAGATTCTGTCTTGGTTTTGCATTTTCTCTTTTACAAGTGTTAAGTGAAATTCTTTAAACGTGGAAGAGCTTCACATAAGGCTAGTAAACAGTAGCTAATGTTTAAAATAAATTTTATTATATATCTCTACAGAACCAAGTGAACTTATGTTTTGATGCACTAACCCTCTAATGAAGTTTGTGTTGAGTTTGATGTGAAGGAAGTTTTCAAGTATCAAGAGAAAAGGGTGATAAAAGAAGATTAAGAAGGGAGAAGAGCTTAAGCTTGGGGAGGCTCCCATGAACCTCCCCTGCATATTTCAAGAAGACTCAAGCGTCTAAGTTTGGGGATGCCCAAGGCATCCCCTTCTTCATCGACAAATTATCAGGTCATTTCTAGTGAGACTATATTTTTATTCCTTCACATTTTAAGTGCTGTTCTTGGAGCGTCTGTGTGTTTTTATTTTCAGTTTGTTTATTTTTTTGTTCTCTGGTCATAACTAAGTTGGACCCTAGCATTCTTGTTTGGGAGAGAGACACGCTCCGCTTTTTCATGGAATACTCCTGTTCTTCACTTATACTTGTTGAGTATTTGTTCTAGCACTGCTATGCTTCTAGCTCTTGTTTTTCATGTTTCTTTTGTTCAGAGCTATTAGTTCTTTTGAAGAAAGTACTCTCTTTCTTCACTTATGCTTGTTTGGAGAGTTTATTAAATAAGTTGATTGGCGTTTGGTTGGAACAGAAAATGTTATGCATGTGGTAATGGTATGATAAAAATTGCATAGTCTTGTAGATCATTGAACTTTGATAACTTGATTCCTTACAAATGTTTTGAGGTATTAATTAATAGATGTAAAAGCTTGCTGGTTACTTAAGTTAAAATTATTAGTGGATTGTTGTCTTTAAGCTTGTACCATACTACAAACTCTACTAAATTGTTGAAGGTGTAGTTGGTCGTGATAGCTTTTCATGTCTAAAAGTAATTCGTAATTAACATAGTTGCGTGCTAAGGTCGAGGGATCTAACGGGGTACTTGTACCTCCGTGAACGGCCCTCCTTGGAGTGAAATTTAATCATGCTCTTAATGTTGAACCTGCTAGTCGTTTGCAATAAATTTGTGAGTTCTTTTTGACAAATGTTAAGCTACGGTTTTGGCACTTCCGCCATCCAAATTTTGCTACCCTCTTCGGTGTGTGCATTGCCCTCTTCTCACCTTGAGAGTTGGTGCATACTTCGCCAGTACATCCAAATCCCGTGGGAGGACTTCCTCTTGTTCTCCTACACATGAGCCCATACATCTTCCTCAAAACATCCACCATACCTACCTATCACAGCATTCCCATAGTTGTTCCGAGATATATTGCCATGCAACTTCCATCATACACTACATGACTTTTTGTCATTCATCATTGTTATATATTGCGTTGCATGATTCTATACAGCTGACGTGCGGTTTACCCATGTTACGCTAGATCATTGCACATCCTGCTACACTGGCAGAGGCATTCAGTTTCATACATCATGTTCTATTTATTATGAGTTATTTGTACAAAAAGTGTGTTGTCATATTAGTATGTTGCCCCTACAGTGAGGGAGAGAAAAGTGAAAAGAGCCATGGAGGCCATCGAAAAGAGAAACATAAAAAAAAGAGAAAAAAAAAGAATAAAGAGAGAGAGGGGGCAACATCACTATCCTTTTTACACACTTGTGCTAATGTTTAGCACCAATGTTTCATTTGAGAGAGTTTTCATGTTTCATTAGTATAACGAATTTACACTATAGAACTTGGGTTGTATATTCCAATGTGAGCTTCCTCAAAAGTGCTCTAGGTCTTCGTGAGCAACCAAGTTGGATGCACCCCCACTAGTTCCATTGGAGAGCTTTCATACACATATAGCTCTATGTGTATTCGTTGCATGGCAATCACTACTCCTCACATAGCTTCGATTATAAGACTTTCTCTTGTCTAATGATCACTTATAGCTTTGTGAGCCTTTCTTCCATTGGCCTTCCAAACCTCCATTATTATTCTATCCATAACATCCTGCCACCGATTGAGTAAAACTTCGAAACAGTTGATTCATGACGTTCATGTTTATTTTTACTTGACTGGATCCTTTCTATGTTGTGAAAAATTGCTTGATGCTTGGATTGAAAGATAGAACTTCTACACTGAATACTTAAAACATCTATAATGAACCTTGTACGGTATCATGTCTTTAAAGCATCGTTCATGAAAAGTTTTAGCTTGTTTAACTATCTTGCTTTATTATCTTTTGTTTAATATCAACTATAGACATTTGCTTTGAATGATTTAATCTCTGTTCACATGTTGTACATTACTATTTGATCAAGATTATGTTGGTAGCATGTCACTCCAAAAATTATATTTGTTATCGTTTACCTACTAGGGACGAGTAGGAACTAAGCTTGGGGATGCTGATACGTCTCAAACGTATCTATAATTTTTGATGTTCCATGCATGTTTTATACCAATTGCTACATGTTTTATATACACTTCATATCATTTTTATGCATTTTCTGGGACTAACCTTTTAACAAGATGCCACAGTGTCAGTTCCTGTTTTCTGCTGTCTTTTTGTTTCAGAAAAGCTAGTCAGGAAATATTCTCGAAATTAGACGAAAATCAACGGGGATGAGTTTTACACCGACACGATTACGAAGTCCGAAGGGCGAACGAAGAGGCGCCTCGAGGGGCCCAGACGCCACCTGGGCGCGGCCCCACCTGGTGGCCGCCGGGGGGTCGTCTAGCTCCCTCGGGTGGCCCCTCGCGCCGCCCTTTCGCCTATATATTCACCTCCCCCGAAAACCCTAAAGACCCGAGCATTATGCCACGAAAAGTTCCATCGTCGCCGCCGTCGTCAACCCTAGTTCGGGAGGGTTCTGAAGCTCTTCCCAGCACCCTGCCGGAGGAGAAGATCATCACCGGAGGGCTCTACACCACCATGCCCGCCTCCGGACAGATGCGTGAGTAGTTCATCCTTGAACTACGGGTCCATAGCAGTAGCTAGATGGTTGTCTCTCCACTTTGTGCTATCATGTTTAGATCTTCTGAGCTGCCTAACATGATCAAGATCATCTTATTGTAATGCTACATGTTGTGGTGCTGGGATCCGATGAATTGTGAAGTTATGATCAAGTTGTTTATCTATTTATCTACTGCTTTATTTATGTTCTTACATGCTCTCCGATGCTAGTAGATGCTTTGGCCAAGTAGATGCTACTATCTCCAAGAGGGAGTATTTATGCGAGATAGTGGGTTCATGCCTCCAGTAATCTGGGCTCGAGCGAGAGAAACGACTAAGGTTGTGGATGTGCTGTTGCCACTAGGGAGAAAATAACTTTGCTTTGCTTATATGCGTTGCTTATATGTCAAATGCATTGTTTACATTACACACCATGCTTAATGCAATTATCCGTTGCTTGCAACTTAATACTCGCGGGAGACACGGATGTTATCTCGGGAGTGGATTATAAGTCATAGATGCAGCTGGTAAGCGGTCTATGTAAAATGTTGTAATGCCCAATAAATACTACATTAAACATCTTGTCATAATATGCATTGTCATGCGTTTGCCATTTGTCAATTGCCCAGCTGTAATTTGTTTACCCAACATGCATGCTATCTTTTATGGAGAGACACCACTAGTGAAGTGTGGACCCGGTCCATTCTTCTACACTGATAAAACCACCGTTTTCACTATGCTCTACAATCATTTGTTCGCTGTTCCTTTTTGCATTTATATTTATTTTCCACACCATACGTTTAATCCTTTGTATTCAGCAAGCCGGGGAGATTGACAACCTTCCTGTTTCGTTGGGGCAAAGTATTTTGATTGTGTTGTGTGTGGGTCCACGTCAATAATCGTAAACGGCACCATTGACACCGTGTTAAAGCTCTTCCACCTCCTACTGGATTCGATAACCTTGGTAGATTTCAAGGGAAAATTGCTGCTGCACTACTTCATACCTTCCTCTTGGGGTTTCCCAACGAACGTGTGTTTTCACGTCATTAGTGTACGTGTGTGGGCTGAGCACGAACAAAAGGAGTTTGACCTACGAGCGTTGCTGTTTGTAACCATCAATGATTGGCCTGCTCTTAGTAACCTTTCAGGACAGACAAACAAGGGATACAATGCATGCATGCACTGTTTAGGTGAGACTGAAAGTATATATTTGGGTAAATGTAAGAAGAATGTGTACCGGGGCATCGTCAATTTCTTCCGATCAAGCATTGCTTAAGAAAGAAAGGCAAGCATTTCAAAATATATGGTATGGTCAAGGATTTAAAAGTAATCTTTGGAAAGGGTCCTGGCGGACAATCTGTTCCGAATGACGCTAACGGACACGCACCCATGTAAAAGAAGAAATCTATATTTTGGGAGCTACCCTATTGGAAAATCTTAGAGGTCCGCTCTGCAATCGACGTGATACATGTGACAAAGAATCTTTGCGTGAACCTGCTAGGCTTCTTGGGCATGTATGGAAAGACAAAAGATACACCAGAAGCACGGCAGGACCAGCAACGTATCTACGAACGAGACGACCTGCATCCAGAGAAGTATCAAGGTCCTGACAGCTACGCTCTTACCAAAGAAGAGAAGGAAATGTTTTTTAAAGTCCTGAGCAGTATCAAGGTCCCGTCTAGCTTCTCGTCGAATATAAAGGGAATAATAAATATGGCAGAGAAAAAGTTACAAAACCTAAAGTCTCATGACTGCCACGTGATTATGACACAATTACTTCCGATTGCATTGAGGGGGCTTCTACCAGAAAATGTTCGAGTACCCATTGTGAAGCTATGTGCATTCCTCAATGCAATTTCTCAGAAGGTAATCGATCCAGAATTCTACAAAGGTTACAGAAGGATGTGGTCCAATGTCTTGTCAGCTTCGAGATGGTGTTCCCACCATCCTTCTTCAATATTATGACGCACCTCCTAGTTCACCTAGTCAAAGAGATTACTATTCTCGGTCCTGTATTTCTACATAATATGTTCCCCTTTGAGAGGTTCATGGGAGTCTTAACGAAATATGTTAATAACCGTGCTAGGCCAGAAGGAAGCATCTCCAAGGGCTATGGAACAGAGGAGGTCATTGAGTTTTGTGTTGACTTTATTCCTGACCTTGGTGACTGAGTGGAAAAGGCACGCTAGGAAAGAAAGCAATGATATGTAGGGACGGGCATTCTTTCACTCAAGCACACTACACAGTTCTACAAAGTTCCACCTTGGTGACTCCGTATATCGAGGAACACATGAATATTGTACGCTCCGAAAACCCGGAGCAGTCTGAGTCCTGGATTAAAGGAAAACACATGGAGACTTTCGGCGGTTGGTTGCAAACACATCACATGAATAACACCACTGTTGGAGAACAGCTGTATTTGGTGGCCAGGTCACCATCTTCGACTATATTGACTTTCCAAGGGAACGAGATAAATAGGAATACATTTTACACGACCGCCCAAGATAAAAAGAGTACCAGCCAAAACAGTGGTGTCCGCTTTGATGTAACAAACAACAATGGGTAAAAGGACACATATTATGGTTACATAGAGGAGATATGGGAACTTGACTATGGACCTTCTTTTAAGGTCCCTTTGTTTCGGTGCAAATGGGTCAAGCTGACAAGCGGGGTAAAGGTAGACCAGTAGTACGGAATGACAACAGTGGATCTCAATAATCTTGCGTACAGAGATGAACCATTCGTCCTAGCCAATGATGTGGCTCAGGTTTTCTATGTGAAGGTCATGTCTACCAGACCGAAAAAAAGAAAAGATAAGCAAGCGAATACATCATAGGATGAGCCAAAGCGCCACATAGTTCTTTCAGTGAAAAGAAACATCGTGGGATTGGAGGACAAGACAGACATGTCAGAAGATTACAATAAGTTTGATGAAATTTCGCTCTTCACAGTGAACACTGACCCAAGCATCCCGTTAAATAATGAAGATTCTCCATGGTTACGGCGCAATCATAAGTAAGGGACACACACGAAGAAAAAGCTTATACCCCAAAACTAGATAGGAATGTTGGTGATGTGTAATAATGTATTAAACCTTTTATGTAACCTTTTTGGTTCTGTTTCTATGAGACAGACGACTCCATTTGCAACCAAGTGCAATAAGAATCACTCAAAAATATTGGATGTTCCAAAATTTGCTGAGGATGTTTTCAAATATAGATATGATTTTTACAAATATAGACAATTAAACTATTAAATCAAATAGATATGATTTTTACAATTAAACAATTAAATCAAATATAGACAATTAAACAATTAAACAAATTACATCAACGATAGACAATTAAACAATTAAATCAAATATAGATATGATTCAAATATAGATATGAGTTTCACAAATATAGATATGATTTTTACAAATATAGACAATTAAACATGTAAATCAAATAGATATAAAAGAAATCAGAAAAAAGAAAAAGGAAGGAGAGCAAAACAAATATTCCAAAAGCCCATTTAGACATCAGAATATAGAAAAAAGAAAAAAAGAACGAGAACAAAAAAAAACTCAAGTTTCAAAAGCCCATTTAGTCCCAGTTGGCATTGCCAACCGAGACTAAAGGTGGGCTTCGCGCGCGAAATTTTCGCGGCAGGCCCAAAAACATATTTAGTCCCGGTTGGTGTTTGGAACCGGGTCTAAAGGTAGACCTTTAGTACCGGTTGATACCACCGCCCGGTACTAAAGGACCTTTAGTCCTAAAGGTCCTTTAGTCCCGGTTCGTGGCAAACCGGGACTAAAGCCTTTTTCAGTTACTTAGATCAATCTCGGCCGCATCCCCGACCCATCTTCTTCATTTCGCACGCCGCAGCGCCGCCGCCCGTCTGCGCACGAGGTCATGCCGCAGTGCCGCCGCCCGTCTTCAAGGAGGCGCACGAGGTCACGCCGTAGCGCCGCCACCGCCGCACGAGGTCAGCATTCTCTCCCTCCCCGTTATTTTCTTTCTCTTCCCCGCCGCCCGAAACCCTAGCTAGCATGGCCGCCGTCGTCGCGCCGCCGTTTCAAGCCACCCCGGGACGAATGGAGGCCACCGTCGTGCTCCTGGTGACCCTACGGTCCTCAAAGACCCTATCTTTTCCTCGATTACGCCTTGGTTCGCCGTCTCCGCGTAGGTCATCGCCGGCCGAAGCTCCGCCACGCCGTAGTGGTTGCTCCGGCGACCAAATCCGGGCGGCGCCGCCACCAAATGGTAGTGCGCACTCCTGCACATCCCACGCGCCCATCCGCGCGCTCCCTGGCGCGCTATTCCGTCGACGCCGTGGTCGACAGAGCCGCTGTGGCTCCGCTGTGTCACTGACACGCGGGGCCCAGTGTCAGGATTTTAATCATTTCGTAAATTCTGGAAATTAATAAATCTCTGACAGGTGGGACCCACTTTAATATAAATTCTACAAAATGATTGAAACTTGTAAAATCAATAACATTTCACAAATGCTCATATTTGCAAAATCAATAACATGTAAAATCAATAACATAACTTGTAAAATCATCTCAATGCATTAAAATTATCATGCATACATTTTGTTGAAATTTGATGTTCGTTTAGACTAGTCCGAAATTTGGCAAAATGTAAAATCATCTCAATGCATTAAAATTATCATGCATTAAAATGAGTACGAAAATTGTGTAAATATTTTCTGTAAATATTTTTATCTATGAAATTAGTATGAAAATTGTTGTTTAAAATTTGTATGCATATTTTTGATTGTTCTTGAAGCAACGGGCAATCACCTAGTAATTCTAAATGTGTCACCCATGACCAAGTCCGATTTTTCTTAGTTCGTTGTCATTAATTTTGCCATTTACATTGTTGTTATGGAATTCAAGTGCTCATGTTTTTTACCTTTTTTACATTTGGTTTGTAGTTAAGCTATGGACGCTCACGGCAGAGACGACGCTGAAGAGGAAATATTAAGATGATATATGCCGGTGGAGAAGGTGGAGAAGATGCCGGTGGAGAAGATGCCGATGGAGAATGTGGAGAAGATTACAACTCACAATTTTTGAACAACTACGGTGAGGGAGTTGAGCTAGAACCAAGAGACGAAGGGCCCTTAACAAATTCTGGCGAGGTATATTGTAGCGGACCTGCACTTAAAAATTGCCAAGATCCCTGTGTATAGTGCAAACCCCTGGATCGATTCATTTGCACACACAGTTTAAGATGAATATCACAACAAAGTATCAATTATTACACGCGGATCCAGTACTTAGGAAAAATATTCGTTACAAATTGCATAGCACGAAGCTAGCTTTGAAAGAGGAAATAAAAGTAGCAGTGAGTCTCCATCATCTTCATGTGCCACAGGCGAAACATGTTGGTTGTAGACTCGAAACCCTTAAATGAAACCTCACTCATCGTCGGAACAACCTGCAACAGGAAAAATGTTGCAACAAGGTGGGTCAGAACCATATAAAATGGAACTGGCAAGTGACACTCTGTGGACTCATAGTGGAATAACTCTAATAAACTATATGCATATTTGGCTGGTGGAGTTCAAAGGCTATTTTGCATAAAGCCACTTTTCCTATACTTTGAAATCATTTTCTTTCTCCAATGAGACAATCCCAGCATATCCGGTGTCTTTGAGGGATAAGTCCTTATACACTGGGTGTCCTTTCTACCCTTGTTAACCCATCAAAATTTTACTTGAGAAGTTGGAATGTTGGGATCCTCCGTTGACGTCCTTGTTCAGCTGCTCAGAATTGTCCGTAACCGGGGACACGGCTAAGTACTTAGTTTTGACACTCTCGAGAGGTTGTGCACGTTCACCATTTGACTCAATCAGCCCAAACTATCCTCTACACTCCAACAGTGATAAGAAAAAGGAGAAGATTGAGACGAGATTTTTCAGAAGCATTTTCCCACCCCATACCGGCCTGAGGCGCTCCACCTACAAATCTACCACCACCTGTCAAGCCGGGATGAGTCCACGCAACTTAATCCATCAAGACAGAGCCCATATGACAAATGGCTGCACTGAAAGCAAACTTCACTTGGAGTAACTTGAAATCCCTTTATTCTGGCCATCCACAAGTGCACATACTCAGGTTCACACATGAAAATGGGCCTGAGTAACCACTCAACTTCGCCTCCTCAATCAAACCAATCCACCCAGGAGTTTCATTTACTTAGTAGAAATTAGCTTTTCTTAAAAACAACTTTTGCAATGCATTTCAATATTTCTACCAAGTTATAATAGGATTCTAGACCAACTAGTATAAGGGGTGCTACCCTAAACTATTTTAGCATAGCAATACTAATAACACCTACACATGCTTAAGAAAATATACTAATCATGCATAGACAAAAATACTTAGGAAAATTTATGAATGTGCCACTTGCCTTTGGAAGTTGATTGATGTGTATAGCACTCTTCTCAAAAAGTACGTTGCACTCCGTTCAATCTATACAATGAAATAACACAACAATAAACAAAACCATTCCACAATTCAAGGCATACAATATCAAACATGCATAACAAGGATTACACAAAAGATTTGGTCAAGGCTTATCACATAATTCAATATGCAAAAAGAACTAATTTGATTAGGTTTAGGATTACCATTTAGGATCAAGGATTGGTCAAAGAAAATTTGTACAATACATATTTGTCAAGGAAGTTCCAAGGTTCAAAAAGATTCATTTATGATATTGGTTAAAAAGGTTTAACACATTTTATGATAAAGGTTTGCAAAGCAACATTTTTAACAAGGCTTTTAAACACAAACTTAATTATTTAAGTTTAAAATAAATTTACAAATATGGGTTTTGGTCCTCTGGCCAGGGCAATTATTTGTGACATTTTTCAAGAAGAAACATATTAAAAGGAATTTATAGAATTTAAACTATGCCAAATATTAAACTATGCCAATTATTCAAATTGAGTTTCTAATTTTGAATCATAAAAATAATGCTCAAAATTATTTTATAACAGAGGAATAAATTCACATATTCTAGGGTTTCTAAAACTATTTTATATGAAAATTTTGGACTTATAAGTTTAAAATATGCCAAATTTACTCAAATTGTCCATTTGCAATTTGAATAAATTTAAACTACTCAAAAATAAAAAACCAACAGAGCCAAAATATTCTATATGTCAGGGGCTTTCCAAAGATATTTTATTTACAAATTTTTGGACATACATATTTATTTCTATTGTCAAATTTACTCAAATTATCCATTTGCAATTTGAATAAATGTAAAATACCCAAAAATTGAGCCTCTGATTTTTAATACAGTTTAAAAATATCCAAAAATTATTTCTAGCAGTGGCTAACTATTCTACAGATTCAAAGGTTTCCAAAAATATTTTATTTGCAAATTTTTGGATTTATGGATTTAAAGATATGTCAAAATTACTCAAATCACACATTTGAAATTTGAATAATTTAAAACTAAGGTAAACTGAAAACTAACAGTGCTAAAATATTCTAGAAGTCTAGAGCTTTTCAAAAATATAAAGTTTGTAAAATTTGGCCAAACCAATAAAAAGTTCTAATAGATCTAAGATCCAGGGGCTTTTCTGCAAAACTGCCAATTAAAACTAATTAGGAAAATTCGCCGAAATTCCTGAGCCACGTGGGCACTGACGTGGTGCTGACTGGATCTGACATGGCGCTGACTGTGCATGCCACATAGGCGTACCGATTCGATTGAAAAGATCTAATCCTGGCCGTCTAAACTAGATCCAACGGCTCAGATCTGTTTGGCCTAAACCGAGCGGCGCTAGGTTGCCGGAGGAGCTCCGGTGGCGGTGGCGCCATGGCCGGCGACGAGCGGCATCACAAAAAGAGAGGGATTGGGACAAATGGCTCATACCACGCGATGCAGAACGTCGAGGCGGTCTCGGTGGCGAGGTTGGCGACGGCGGAGTGCACGGCCTCGCCGGGAATTGCTCGCCGGAGTTGCTTCCGCGGGCGGTGGTCGTCGGTCGATCAAGAACTGCTCAAAACAACACAAAAGAAAATACCAGAACATGTCAGGGAGGTTCGCCACTATCAAGGGAAAAGAATGGAACAAGAGAGGGGGCTCGGGGTGTCCTGGACTCGCCGGAAATGGAGGTCGTCGCCGGCGGCCGTGGCGGATTGGCAAGGAAGAAATCGAGCAGCCCTGTGGCTCTCGAGCAAGGATTTCTGGGGCAACTACGAGAGGGAGGCGATGGCTATTTGTAGTCGTATTCGAGGGAAGGAATCGCGGCTTTAAACGCCGTATTGAAGAGGGGATCGCCGGCGGGGAGTTTCCATGTCGCGGGCGTGATTGACGCGTGGGGAAGACGACCGTGTCGGTGCTGACAGGTGGGTCCCACCTGTCAGTGAGAGGAGAGAGAGAGGCCGCTGCGGGGCTGGGTTGGGCTGCGCTGCGCGGTTGGTTGCTGGCCTTCGGCCCAGTTGGCCCTTTCCCATATTTTTTTTGTTCTCTTTTTTTTTTCCTTTTCTGAAATCTTTTATATCTTTTGATTTAAACATCCAAATGAACTCAAACTTGTTTCTAAAATTTTGTAGAAATCAAAATCTGTCATTTAAAATATTCGAACACACTTTTCCAAAACATTTGAAAATCAGATTTTTTTAAATATTGCATATTTGTTTAATTGACACTTTATGTAAATTTTAAAATAGGTTTTAATAAAATCATTTGTGGCTTATTAAAATCAAATAAAATACCACAAATGTAGATATTGAAATAGGTGGTTATAAAATTATTTGTTTTTCAAATAATTATAATCAAAACAAAATTTGAAGATAGAACATGTTTTAAGTAATTTAAAACACTTTATAAAAATTGTTTTAGGGTTTCTTAATAAATCATTATTGTCTTAATAAAATTTTGAAAACATAATATAAACATTAGTATTGAAGATTTACTTATTTAAACCCATTTTATGTTTAATTTATTCATCAAATTCATTTATGATTTAAATGATTATGAAATATTTTAAATCCATAATATGCTTTTGGGCATTTAAAATAATTATAAAAGTTATAAAACTTCAAAGATGCAAAACCTTATGTTTGTTATTTCACATTCATCTTTCAAAATTCAAATAATTTATTCTGAAACAATTTTAAACAAAGCATCTTTAAATAATTTTTAACACTTTGAAAATATTGCTTTAGTGTTTAATATATACACCCAATTTTAAATCATATAGTTAACCAAAACTATTTTAGAAATAGGCATACTTTTTATGACTTTAGCACTTTGCAATTTTGGTTCTAGGGTTTAATAAATAGTCAAAAGTTAAATATTCAAAATAAACAAATTTGAATAAAACATTTTATGAAATGAAGGTTTCTTTGAAATACATTGGATAAAAATAATTTAAACTAAACTCTAATTTTGAAATTAAGGATTACTTGGATAATTAAAGTATTGAAGCTTTTGAAGGTGCCAATTGTCTTCTATTATTTGGTTTCTATTATAATTTTAATGTTTTCTTTTAATAAAAACAAAAGTTTCAATTTTTAGTGATTTTTAAACATTCCAAAATATTGGGATGTTACATATATTAAGCCTCTCGTGATCACTAGATGCATAATTGATTTGTATTGCACTTATTAACGAATCATTCTTTTTAGTCCTCCGGATCGAGCCAATCTGCTAGGCCCTCCGGATCGAGCCAATCTGGTAGAAGGCAACGAGGCCCGACCAAAAAGTTGGGCGATAATCAAAGGTTCCCGATCGACGAAGTTGCTGAAGATGGCGAACTGCTTGCTCCCACAGAGAACGTAATTTTTTTTGTAAATCAATGCGGAGTTATTGTTAGGGACGACATCCCGATCAAAGATCCAAAGATGAGCTTTGGAATACGCTAGGTCTATCAGATCACATTTCAACCTACTGCTAGGCCTATCAGATGGCATCAAGTTGAAAGTCAAGGAGTGGGCTCTTAAGAAGATGGCCACACAATTCCAGACCTTCAAGAAAAATTATGGAGTGAATATAAGAAAAAAAAAGAAACTCCAACATTCACTGGAGCACTAGAGAAGCAAAAAGATCACTAGGACGCATTTAAGGCGTACAAGGATTCGTCTGAAGATCTGGCAAGGTCGAAAAAAATAAGGTAAATGCTGCGAAAAAGAAATATCACCATACTATGGGGACAGGTTATTGGGTTGCGTGCACGGAAATTTAAAATTTTCGTCCAACATACTACGCAACGCTCCAAGATCTACTATGAAGATACATGCGAATACGAAGATCCAAAGATCTAGATTGAATACGTTACCAACACCGAAGTTGCGGAAGAAGCGTTGATGACGTAGTTGATGTAGCCTGTCGCCGACTTTCTCAACCAAGCCTGGTAGAGAGCTTCCGGCGCCTTCTCCTCCTCGCCTTGTCACCTTGATCCAGTAGAGTGAGGGTCAACCGTCGGGATCCGACAGATCACCCCTCCGAGAGCTTGCACACGTACATCGGGAAAGGTTCAGCAGGGCTTCGCCGTCCAAGCTTGAAGCACTACTGGTGTATATGAAGGTGGAGATCTCAACACATGAGAAGGAGAGAGAGATTAGATCTAGTCTAATCGGATAGGTTGCCTCTAATTAGAGGTTCCTCTAATCCAACTAGAAGAGATCTCAACTTGAGAGTCTATTGTGTGTTCTCCAAATAGGAGGGTGTGGTGGTTTATATAGATGGCCCAAGGGGTGGAGGGACTTGGGGAAGGGGAAAGCTTTCTCCTAGTCCAAGTCAACTTGGGCAAGGGGAAAGTCCCCAAACCCAATTCGGTTTGGGAAGGAGGAGTTGGAGTGGGACTCCAACTCCCCTCCCCACCGCCTCAACCGCCGCCGCCGCCGGGTGGGGCCCACCTGCCGCACCGACCTAAGGGGGTGGGGCCGCTAGGCCGGCCGGCCCTTGGCCGCCGCCTCCCCCCATGGGCCGCATGGCCCATTAGGGTTTCGGCTGGGGGGAGCCTCCCCACCATGGCACCTTGGCCCACCACCACCATTTGGTGGTACGGCTACCTTGGTGGGCCCCTAGGGCCCATCTTGGTAGCCCCATAGTGGGCTCCAATTTTTATTTATATTTTTCCAATTATTAATTAATTAATTAATCAATTAATTCTTTTTCTAATTAATTCCAAATAAACATTTTCCTTTTACAGAAAATTCCCGAACTAATTACTTATCATATAAAACACTTTTACATGATCCGGGACACCCAGTGTCCGCTGACAAAATTCCTGGATAAATATGTCCATCCTTTATAAACCCTCGGAATAAATCCGACCGTGATAGCAACTTCTATCACAATATAATCTCTCTGATAAAACCATATCTATCACGCAGACACTATTCCGGTGATACTCTCTCCATGTTCCAGACCAACCAATATACACAACTAACCAATCCTAGTTCAAGCGTGTCCACCCTACAGGTTCGATAACGTATAGCTATAATTGGATATCCTTATCCAATCACCGGCCAGGGTCAGGTCCGTGGACGACCTGAATAACTGCTACCATTATGCGAAGACACTCTATTGAACCTGTTGGCTATTTAATATATCATTCCCATTACTCGCGATACCAAAATTCGCCCGAGATATAGATCCGTGGATGATCCCATGAATCACTCATTGATTCATTACATCTTTGTCTATCTCATTAACCGGCAAGTTCCCTTTACTCGTTTCCCATTATGATATCCCACACGATGTAACTTCGCCATGCATTGTCTGCAGAACATATTGGATACCTTATAATACCGAGAGGGCCCAGGGCGTATCTCTCTAATCACCGAGGAGTAATTTCCCATCTCAGAACATTAGGATATACACACACCTTGAAATCACCCAGTGACTGCCGTTTTGCCACCCAGTTACGGCCATGGCGTTGACAGTACCAAAGTAACTCTTCCAGTATGCATAACCCTAATAACCTCATGGTTGTAGGACATGTTATATAATAACCTTACTGTGATAAAGCTAAGGACAAAAAGACAATTTAACGGAATCTTTAGCATATCAAAACTTGGGTCTACCTGGCCATATTATTATCCAATAATATGCCACTCATTGATGCTGACATAAACAATGTCCATGACTAGGAAAGCAGTGTCATCTAGCAATCAACAAATTAGTCCGTAAAAAACTAGGGTATATTTTACGTGTTCATATTCTCTACATGTGCGAGTGAGCTTTCCTCTAAATCACATATTCAGAAACCACCGCAGTTATAGCATAGAGAATACAAATCATAATTAATGAATCAGATGTATAAATACATTGCCTTTTGGGCATACATCCAAAGTCTCCCACTTGCACAACTGGCAATGTCTAGTTTGCATAAGTTTAACATCTTGATTGATGTTTGGTGTTTCTCATGCTCACTCTTGTGTGGTAGACTTATTGTCCTTTTAGTCCCTTCTGGGGCTATGTGAACTTTATTCTTTTATGCACAAAGAATATCATCCTTCATGCACAACCTTAATTGATCATACGATCACTTGTAGCATCTGGTCATACAAGGTGAAACCTTGGTACTTTATCTAAGAACACAATTTCATTGTTTTCACAATTAGTTGTTTCTTTTGTAAAGAACCACACCTAGTTCACTTAATGAACCGACAACCTTTCCTTTGGAAGTTATTACGCTCCCACTGTCTTTGCTACTTGTTGTAGTTTTCGTAATATAGCCTTATGTTTTTCATAAACATCCCCTCGTAATGCGATGTACAAAATTTAGAAAATTCTGTCATCTAACCTTGACTTATCTTTATACTTATCTCATAAGATTTTCCAATGTAACTCTTACATGATGAGCATTTCTCTCTTTTGAAGTAACTTCTTCAAAATACACCTAATGGAGAATTCTCATCTTAATTGGAGTCAATTGAACTTTCATCAAATTCAACTTGTCAACAATCAAGTTTGACTATTTTTGTTTTGATCTTAAAATTTCACATCTTAAGAAATTCCTTTATGATCAAGATTTCAAATCAATTGATCATGCTCACCACCGTACGAAACAGCCATGGTTCTTGCACATGAATTTCTCCAACCTTACGAGAATTTTAATTCTCTCATGTTCTTGAATAATATTCAAAACACTTTAGTGAAATTTCGCAACATTATATCTCACCAATATATTGAAACTTCCTTATACGGTGTGATTATGATGTTCCAAATATGTATGTCATTAATTACTTATAATAACATATCATACTGCATCAATACAAAACAATCGAATATCATATCATTCAAAACCGAATAATATAATTATGCTACACTGATTCTCTTGAAACTATGACTTGCTATCCTTTCTCTGAAGTTTAAAACAAAACTTTGTTTCTTACTTCTCATTTAATATCATTAATTTATTTGTCCTAGACAAATATCTCCTTTTATGATTTAGATTTATATTCAATTAACAAAAACCCTCGAGCTGTACAAAGTACACATCCTCGATCCATCTTTCCTTTGAAAGGAATATGTTTTGTCAATTCTTATATAAACTAATTATCATAAAATACCTTTTGATCACAAAAAACTCTGTGATCATCTTTTCGTCTAACAAAAAGATCCTTATTAAGTTTTTCATAACTTAACAACAATGATATTAATATATGACATCTAAGTCAAAATCTATTGGGATCTTATTCTAGCACATTCCTTTCTTTACTTTGTCTTAGCATATTAAGTTTCCTAGAAACTTGTATGCCACCTAATCTGGTTAAGTGAATGTTTCTTGACAAGACGTCATGCTTAAATTGCCATGACTCTCGGTATTAGTCTAAAAGACTTTGTCAATTGGAATCGCTTCCGCTTGCTCAACATCTGATAACTATTTCCGAAGATTCCATAATCTCTTCAAGATTCACCATCCTCCCACTGAATTCTTTAGAGGAATAAAATACCTCAAGAATCACATTTATCTTAGTGGCAAAACATTGTCACTTATGTGGTGTTTAAAGAGGATTTCCAATTAACTTATTGGAATAACCTACAAAATAATTTTATTTATCTTCCTCCTTTAGGACCAAGTTCTAATCTTTCATAAAACTTAGGACCCAAATTCTTTGTGTCTCTTCATGTTTATCTTTCAAAACTATGACACAAACAACAAGATAAATATTATTACTAAGTCCTTTTATTATCTTAGAACTGAACTTCATTTCAGAAATTCTAGGTATCCAAGACTATCACGTCCCTTTATGTTTTTCTTTCAAAACGATGACGTGAAATTCAAAGACTAACTTTTGTGCTAAAACTAGACAAGCAATAAATACTCTAAATTGGATTTCTTGGAATATGATTCTGCAAACGAAATATCTTAGCAATTATTCAATCAAACTTTTGATTAAATACATGAACCGAAATTGACTTTCTATTCATCATATTACTAAGACAATATTTCTAAAATACTATTGTGCAGTTCAAGATCTCAATAAAATTATTGACTATCTTTCAACTCAATCTTCATTGACTTCACTATGTGCCTGAACACTTAATGAATTTATGACTCCTAAGAATCATGTAGTTCATCAAGCCTTTCACTTGTTTCACATAACAATATCTCAAATTTCCTTCCATCATGCATATGATGCATTTGAGATGATAGTGCCACACGAAGGTGGTGTCAACATAATCACAACAATATTTCAGAACAAATGATATTTCCATAACTCAAAAGATTTGTAACTTGATCATCCATGAAGGGATTGATCCAAAATATTCTTTGATAAACGGGACATTAAATCCCACAAATTCACAAGAGTATTTCCATCGCCAAGAATGCGACCTTATTACAAAACTTGGGCCGAAACCCACAAATCTTTCGAATTAAAACTGAAAAGTAAATTGAAGTTCATCTTGTGGACGAAACTCCATGCGCCGAGCTTGGCGCACATCCTCATCTTTTACTCTTCCGCCACCTTACTTCCCGCATCTCCTATATCAAGTGCATAAAATAATTAGCAATTGATACTCCAGAGTTACTAGTAAGATTGACAAATATCATTTCAAGTATAACTCTTATACCTTTCTTGCCTTTAGAAGACTTCTTCTTCTGTAGCAGGAATTTCTTGCAGTTCCTCTTCCAGTGTCCCTTTTTCTTGCAAAAGAAACACTCGGATTCCTCCTGAGCCGAGACCATAGCCTTCTCTAATGCCTTAGCATTTTTAGACTTCTTCATTCTCTTCTTCTTGAACTGTGCGGTTTGGGTAACCATCATAACTTGATTGTTTTCCCTCTTCACACTCGGTTCAGCAGTTTTCAGCATTGCAAGGAGCTCATTTGGTGTCTTCTCCAACCCATTCATGTTGTAATTCATGATGAAACCGCTGTAAGACGGTGGGAGGGATGCCAACACCAAATTATACTTAGCTCGGCTGGAATAGGAAATCCCAGAGCCTCGAGCTTACCATAACCAAACATCTTGATTACATGCTCGCTCACAGAGCCTCCTTCTGCCATGTGACATGACCACAGTGCCTTTGTTATCTCATAACGCTCAGTCTTAGCCTGAGTCTGGTACATGGCCTTGAGTGCGACAATCATGTCGTATGCAGCAGTTTGGTCAAACTTCTTCTGCAACTCAGGGTCCATACATGTCAACATGAGACACTGAACAGAAATCGCTATATCACTCTTCAAGGTGTACGCATCTCTTTCAGCTTCCGACGCATCGTCGTTTGGCTCCTCGGGAAGAGGGTCATCGAGAACGTACTCGCTCTTCGCGTTCCTAAGAACAATCCTTAGGGCGCGAACCGAATCAGCATAGTTGCTCCCATTCGCAGTCAGGGGCTTCTTCTCAATCAGTGGTCCAAGGTTAAACGTGGGTGCTATCTTAGCCATTGATCTACAACAATCAAGTTCACTTAGACATGTTCATAATTATTATCTAGCACTTGCTGAATTTAAAACTAAATGAAAAGTGCTCCCACTAAAATTGATATTCCTCAGGATAGATGGATACATGCTATAGAACGTAGTTTACAACAGGTAGGTCAACAGACCAATCACTTCCTACCATGACTTTCGCTTCATCTTTCGATGTGTGTGCTCCGAGCTCATAACTAGTTATGCTCGAACGTCAAGACAACCAACCGCTTTTGCTGCAGGTACGGTACACTGCACGCCTCCCGAACCCTTGGCACACATGACTCATGGATACATGGTGCCCGATGACAAGCATCCGGTTTAACGCTGCTATGTGTTGGAAAAGCACGAACTCCTTGATATTTTTAATTTTAGCTCAAGTAATTAAACTCTGCAGCTACCGAGGAATCTCCCTAATAATCACACTACTGCGCAATCAAGGGAAGAGCAAGAAAACAGATATAAAACATGCACAAGTAAATAACACTTCGTGATGTAGTATAGTCTTCTTCCACCTTCTTCCGGTGGCGCCTCCACCGGTATGGCCATGTCGAGGTTCACGACATTTGCATGCCTTCTTTAATCCTCCACTATCACTATAGCTTGACGAACAAGAACGAGCGGCACGTCGGCCATCAAAACAAAAGGTTAGTCAGCAAAATATAATTTCGAGACTATACCACATTACTGCAAAACAGAGTTAGACGCTTCTAACGTTTGTGTTTTGCAATTTTAGCGTGGCTGTAGGATTCCCAAAAAACCCGAAAAAACTACGGTCCTCACCAAGCATGATTATTCATGTTGCTAGATTGACATTGCGGGGTGATGGACATCCCAACATTACGAAAACATTGCGGGTCCCCATCTAAACGATCACATGTGCGCGTGACCCCCGTGTGGATCTAGTCCACATGCCCTTTCCACCATCGAGTCAACGAGACCAACTATAGAAAGACCCGGAGCTACTGAAGCACTTCGTTGGCGCCAACGGGCATACTAGGAGCAGCCGGAAGGTCCGCGGATTGCCAGAAGTCCGTAGAATCAAACTATGCCGTCGGAAACAATTCTCAATAGTTTATTGGGAAGCAACCATAAATAAACTGAATGTTAGAAGAAACAACTTCAATAACATACTTGCACAAACTTATGCAATGCCCGCACACTATGTGCTCTAGATCAAATCATGTATCTACGCATAGAAAGCTCTGATACCACTATTGGGTTGCGTGCACGGAAATTTAAATTTTTCGTCCAACATACTACGCAACACTCCAAGATCTACTATGAAGATACATGCGAATACGAAGATCCAAAGATCTAGATTGAATACGTTACCAACACCGAAGTTGCGGAAGAAGCGTTGATGACGTAGTTGATGTAGCCTGTCGCCGACTTTCTCAACCAAGCCTTATAGAGAGATTCCAGCGCCTTCTCCTCGTCGCCTTGTCACCTTGATCCAGCAGAGTGAGGGTCAACCGTCGGGATCCGACAGATCACCCCTCCGAGAGCTTGCACGCGTACGCCGGGAAAGGTTCAGCAGGGCTTCGCCGTCCAAGCTTGAAGCACTACAGGTGCATATGAAGGTGGAGATCTCAACACATGAGAAGGAGAGAGAGAGAGATTAGATCTAGTCTAATCGGATAGGTTGCCTCTAATTAGAGGTTCCTCTAATCCAAATAGAAGAGATCTCAACTTGAGAGTCTATTGTGTGTTCTCCAAATAGGAGGGTGTGGGGTTTATATATATGGCCCAAGGGGTGGAGGGATTTAGGGAATGGGAAAGCTTTCTCCTAGTCCAAGTCAACTTGGGCAAGGGGAAGTCCCCAAGCCCAATTCGGTTTGGGAAGGAGGAGTTGGAGTGGGACCCCAACTCCCCTCCCCACCGCCTCAACCGCCGTCGCCGCCGGGTGGGGCCCGCCCTAGCCCGCACCGACCTAGGGGGTGGGGCCCACCTGCCACACTGACCTAAGGGGTGGGAGGGAGCCTCCCCCCATGGCGCCTTGGTGGGCCCCTAGGGCCCATCTTGGTAGCCCCATAGTGGGCTCTAATTTTTATTTATATTTTTCCAATTATTAATTAATTAATTAATTCTTTTTATCTAATTAATTTCAAATAAACTTTTTTCTTTTACAGAAAATTCCCGGAATTAATTATTTATCATATAAAACACTTTTACATGATCCGGGACACCCAGTGTCCGCTGACAAAATTCCCTGGATAAATATTTCGATCATTTATAAACCCTCGGAATAAATCCGACCGTGATAGCAACTTCTATCACAATATAATCTCTCTGATAAAACCATATCTATCACGCAGACACTATTCCGGTGATACTCTCACCATGTTCCAGACCAACCAATATACACAACTAACCAATTCTAGTTTAAGCGTGTTCACACTACAGGTTCGATAACGTATAGCTATAATTAGATATCCTTATCCAATCACCGGCCAGGGTCAGGTCCGTGAACGACCTGAATAACTGCTACCATTATACGAAGACACTCTGTTGAACCTGTTGGCTATTTAATATATCATTCTCATTACTCGCGATACCAAAACTTCGCCCGAGATATAGATCCGTGGATGACACCATGAATCACTCATTGATTCATTACATCTTTGTCTATCTCGTTAACTGGCAAGTTCCCTTTACTCGTTTCCGCATTATGATATCCCACACGATGTAACTTCACCATGCATTGTCTGCAGAACATATTGGATACCTAATAATACCGAGAGGGCCCAGGGGGTATCTCTCTAATCACCGAGGAGTAATTTCCCATCTCAGAACATTAGGATATACACACCTTGAAATCACCCAGTGACTGCCGTTTTGCCACCCAGTTACGGCCATGGCATTGACAGTACCAAAGCAACTCTTCCAGTATGCATAACCCTAATAACCTCATGGTTGTAGGACATGTTATATAATAACCTTACTGTGATAAAGTTAAGGACAAAAAGACAATTTAACGGAATCTCTTAGCATATCAAAACTTGGGTCTACCCGGCCATATTATTATCCAATAATATGACACTCATTGATGCTGACATAAACAATGTCCATGACTTGGAAAGCAGTGTCAGCTTGCAATCAACAAATTAGTCCGTAAAAGAACTAGGGTATATTTTATGTGTTCATATTCTCTACACGTGCGAGTGAGCTTTCCTCTAAATCACATATTCAGAAACCAACGCAGTTATAGCATAGAGAATACAAATCATAATTAATGAATCAGATGTATAAATACATTGACTTTTGGGCATACATCCAACACAGGTGGCTACAAGACTGCCGTGCCTAAGTGGGAAAAAAATGACGCCGACCTGATTGCTAAAGGGATCACTCCAGTTACAGCGGAATGGCCCGAAAGGTCCAAGCACTGGTTGTACGGGCATGGGGCATCGTTGGACCCACAGACAGGGCAGATTATTGCAAAGGTAAAAAATAAGGAAAAAATTCAAACGGTCTCCAAGGAGCTTGTTAAAGCAATAGAAAAAGTTCAAAATGGAACGTTCCAGCCCGAGAGAGAGAACGACGAGCTGACACTCGCCTCGGGAATTGTCGGGGATGTAACCCCGGGTACCCCAGAGTTGGTGGCTTTGTTGAGTTATTAGAGGAGATAGCAAAGAAGTGAGTAAAAGGTAAAAGGAAATAAAGGCGAAGGCAGAAAAACAGTAGCCTGGGCCGACTCTGCATTTAACTCGGTTAAACCGAGGTGCCAAATCTCGGATTGGACAGAGGCATGGTTAGCCCGGGTTGGGTGACATTCGCTTACCTCGGTTAGCACCTGGTCTTCCCCAGCAGGCCGACTTGGCATACCTCAGGTGGGTCAAGACCACTCCTCCCCGATGCGGGCCGAACTCCACTTGCTCCGGACGAGCTAGCTACGTGCATACAATATGACGCATGGATTAGGCGGCGAGATTACCGGCTAATTAATCACCTAGCCCATGGCCCAAAGCCATGCATGGCTGCATGCATGCAATTAAAGCCCACGCAGACATATACTTGATAATCAGCCGACCTGCTTCGGTCCTCTTCGACCGATCCAGAGCCAAATATCTGTATGCGGACCGAGATAGGCCTGGCGCGGCTGCAGCTTCGAGACAGGCTCGCTACGCGCTGCCTGCTGGTGCGCGTCTGCTGCCCGGGTCGACCGAGGCTACGTCCAAGATACACTGCCAAGACCGCACCTCGATGCCAAGCCAGCCTCGGATTGAACCAAGGCCTTGTCTTGGTGTTGAGCGGGATAGCAGCATCGCCATGACAACCGGGTACAGATGTCCATTGACTATGCAGAACAAGACAAAGCAGAGACGGCAGCACCGCATGGCAACAGTGCCCGTGTTGTGACAATAGTACAACCGGATGACACGGGCAACAGTGCGACAAGACCCCAGTAGTCATGTCATCTACAGTGTACAGTGCACAGTGCTTTGTGTCCCCTTGTCCCCTGCTTGTCCCCTGGGCTCTCTCTATATAAAGAGCACCAGGGGGAGGAGGAAAGGAGAGCCTCACTGGAGGACTGAGAGGAGCTCGGCCAGACACACGCGCGGGTGCGCGCAGAGCTAGGCCAGGGACGCGCGGCGCGCGCAGACACACAGGGACGCGCGGTGCGCGAGGCCCCTTGGGCTCATTTCCCCCTGTAGTCTTCTTCTTCTTCCTGGAGCTCTCCACCATTGTTGAATCATACAGCTCGAGGAGCAATTGTACCCACCGCATATGAGATGAGAATACACCAAAGTAGGATAGATGCTGCAGTAGGGGTTTTACCTCCTCACGAGGGCCCCGAAGCAGGGTAAATCCGTGTGTTTGCAGTGTTCTTCGTGTGTTCTTCGTGTGCGACTCCATCGCGCAATCCCTCCCCGAATCCACAAGCATCCGTTCGGCCCCAGAATAAGCCTACCCCTAGGCATCTGCGTGTTCCCACCACGACAGGAATCCTGAACACGGAGGACGAACACGAGGCAAAGGCGCCGGTGTTTTGTGGAGGGCTAGGTTTCCGGAGTGCAATGATAGTCATAAAAGCCGTCAGAGAAAAAAGAAGCAGGAGGCAGACCGGATCCAACGGCTAGAACAAAATCACGGGGAATTGCAACGCATGTTCATGCGGCAGCAGGAGCAACTGGACACAATGAGCCAGCAAAGGGCATCTGAGCGGCAACAAGAAGATCCTGCATTCCACAGTATCGTCCCATCTCAGCTGAAAAGCAGCGTGGGTTCCACGGCGGTCCTAACTGATCATGATTCACTAATGGAAGAAGCACCGATGCCTCGCTACCCCGTGGATGATATCACGGAGTAGAAAATGTGTGATCTACATCAGTCAATGAAGAACATATCCTTCAAGGTGGCGGTCGGCTTTGCTTTACCTAATGAACCTGGAGCACGCTTACATGTCAGTCAGATTCCAGCTGGCTATGCTCGTGTCGGGGTGGATGAAGTTCTAAAGGGATTTGAGACACTGGAGCTTGACATGGGTGGAGGTGAAGGGGAGACGACACTGGGAGAAGTCAAGGGTGCTATTATTCTATGGAAAAAGGAATACATCGTGTTTGCAGACTCCACCCCTCCACGGACTCCTCCTTGTAGCAATCCACCTCAGCAAAGTCCACCCCTCTCCGATAGGGACCCCAGCGCGAGTCCATCTCGATCTCCAGCGCGTCAGCCGACTCCGCCTCCTAAGTGGCAAAAGCGGAAGTTCACCGCTTCGCCGACTAAGAAGAAAACCAAGGACGACGAGTCTCCTGCCAAGTTACCTTACGAGATGAGTGATGAGGAACTTGACAGGGTTGTGTCTGCCGATGTGAAAAGACAACTTGCACCGAAAAAGCCCGAGCCAAAGGAAAAACTAGCTCAGGAGGTCGTTGTGCGCTTCGTGAAGAACTTATTGGACCGCCCACCGAAGTTGCCATCAGACTATGAGCGCTGTATTGAGAAGTCATATAGCGAACAGATGCAGCAGGGGAGAAGCAGAAAAAAAGTTCCCCAGCTCGGAGAACAGGAAATACAATCGGTCCCCCCGCTCAAGGTGTTTCCCGATAAGGACGTACACAACGACAGTACTGGTCAACTCATAGGCGACACTGGTTTCCCCATGGCTGATGTAGCATGAAAATATGGTCACGGGCAGTCTCTGGTCAGACCTGAACATGTCCTGAATCTACCAACATTAATGCGAAGATTGCATCAGTGGTACATGAAAGTCGCAAAGGGAGGGCAAATCATGCTCATGGTGGCAGTTAAGGAAGAGCATTTCTTCCAAGAATACGATATTTGTATCATGCTTGAAGAAATTTTTCAGTTAAACAATCAAGATGCCCTCGACAAATCTCTCGTCATTTGCTATTGTCTGCATGTGATTTATTTCTGTAATTTAAGTCTTTAGCTCAGCTCGTTCATTGACTGTAATTATCATCACTATATTCTTTTGTACGCTATTATGCAGAATGAAGATTCTCGAATGCAAAAAGGAGCGAATCGATGACATTGGGTTCATTGACCCAAATACCGTTCATGAAGTTACCATAAAACCATGCCAAGGACACAGAGGATCTTTTGCTAAGATTTTTAATAGCAAAGCAGAAATACTTTTTCCTTACAACTTCAGGTGAGTGTTACTGTCTTATACACATTCTATTTTGCTTACTCGATGTTAAGTGTAATTGATGAGTTATGCATGACTGCGTATATAAACGTGCGCAACTTTCACTGGATTCTGCTAATCATTAGAATTGACGATGGAACCGTTGAAGTCATGGACTCATTAAGGAAAGATCCTAAAGAATACCCAGCATGGTTAATATGGTCCAGAAGTAATTTCAATCATTATCGCACTATATCGGCCTCTTTCGTTCATTTTCTGATATCAAGTAATTAATAACTCCTTTATTCATTTTCTTTTGCCGGGCAGGGTTTGGAAACGGTTCATCAAGCATGAAGTCGGTGAATCGAAACCGGAGCTGCGTTTTGTTCTGAACAAGGTAAGTAGTACTACCTAGGTCCGTGCATCTCTTTAATTCTAGTTTCAATACCATTATCATGCTTGATTATTGTTTGATTGAATTCTATTCTCATACAGTGGTGCCTGAGGCAACCACAGGGGACTAATTTATGTGCATACTACGTTTGCGAGTTCATTCACAGGATGACCAGTGAGAACCGCAGAAATCAAAGACAAATTGATGTACGTAAACACTATTCACAATTTTATTTTATTACCATCAATTGTGTTGAGTTTCATTCATAATTTTTTTATGATGATTTGATATATATGCACACAACTCATATATTCATATTGATCTCCTTCATTTAAAGATGGAAAGGATGCGGAACACGCTCCTACCAGAGTACCGCGTAAAAGCAATTGGGGAGGAATTGACGGGATTTTTGCTTGCAGAGGTCATACCCGAAACCGGAGAATACCATAGCCGATAATGCCTCCATGTAATTTAGTGATCTCCATATAATTAAATAGATATATATATATATAACAAATTGTATGTGTATGTATATCCATCAACGTGATGTCCATGTAGTATGAACTTTATGTATACGAAAACTTGTTTTTGGCACATCGACGTGATCTCCATACGATGGAAAACACAAAATCCGAAACCCTAAACCCCTCCTAATCCCTAACCCCCTGAACCCTAAATCCTGAAAAATAATTGAAAAGAAAACACAAAAAACACAAACCTTTAGTCCCGGTTGGTGTTAACAACCGGGACTAAAGGTCGTCCACCCCCCGAGCTCGACCGTGGCCACGTGGGAGGGCCTTTAGTCCCGGTTCGTGGCCAACCGGGACTAAGGGGTGGGGGGGGGGGGGGGGGGGCTTTTGTCCCAATTGCTTTGTCCCGGTTGGCCAACCGGGACTAAAGGCCCTTACCAACCGGGACTACTGCCCGTTTTTCTACTAGTGTCATCATGGACTGAGTTATTTTTTCCTTCACGTTCTCTTTTGTACAATTCTCTTGTAAATCTGTAAAATATGTACTCCAAAAACTGAGAGAAGAAATAAATACAAGCAGTAGAATGCTACTATTACATCGAAAAACTACCAATCTCCGGATTCAACTAAAGGATCATAGCTGCCTAGAGATGTCTCCCGGATAATGGAAAGTACTACAACTATGTAGAAATTGAAAAACATGTATTTTTTTTTTTTGCAAGGGCTATGAATCAATGCATCATTTTCAAGACGCCATACAAATATTACAATCCTCAAAATGTTTCAATAATATATAGTAGGACAAAGATACAAGTTCGACATATTGTTCATTAAAACACACAACTAACATGAAAATTTAACAATAGAGCTCAAAGTAGTCGTGGGTAAATACCACCTGTATGTTAGCAAGCGAAAAGTAAGTAAAACTACAACACACATTTAAGGTATAATAAAGCCAAAACAAAATTAACAATCACAGCACAAAACATTCGGACAACATAGGGTAACTAAGGGAAAAATCACCAATCACAACCACAAATGAAATGGACCAAAAGGGCATCTCGAATGTA
This sequence comes from Poa pratensis, assembly GCA_947311845.1. Lineage (NCBI taxonomy): Eukaryota > Viridiplantae > Streptophyta > Magnoliopsida > Poales > Poaceae > Poa > Poa pratensis. Next base: position 6,218,328 of record CAMZMU010000054.1, read on the forward strand.
AATGAAGAAGAAATACCGTATTACGATATTTTATGACATCCTGATATATATCTATGAAAAATATTTATATAGGACACTTACAAAACCAACTCAAGATCTTTACTCGACATGATTGCTCAACATTTGAGTTGCAACCGATGACTCAAGATACATGTTCGATAAAATACACAACTAACATGCATTGTTAACAACATAGCTCAAAAGAGTCATGGGTCAATACCACTTGCAAGTTAACCTCGAGCGAAAAGTAAATAAAACCATAACAAATACGATTTTGCTAGCGCTCAGTCGACTGAGATTTAGGTTAGCGCTCAGTCGACTGATCCGCCGTCCATTTGCTGCATCGCAATTCGTGCGAACCTAAACCTAACTTCATCCTCTTCCTCACGAACGATGGCGGCGCCAAGCTGAGCCGGAGCCGTCGAAACCGCGGCTGGCCACGGCGGAGGCGGCAGAGGCGAGGAGTTACTTAACGCGGGGGGGGGGGGGGGGGGGGGGTGCGGGGGTTCGCCGGCACCGGAGAAGAAGGGGCGGGGCTTAGAGGGATGGTCGGGGCGGCGGAGGAGGAGCTCGGGGCGGCGAGGCGTCGCGGCAGCGCGCGCGTCGGCCGCGGGCGGGGAGGACGGCGGTTAGGCCGGCGGTGGCTGCAGGGGAAGGAGCTCGCGGAGACGGGGAAGAAACATGACGTCATTCGTTCTCAGTCGAATGAGCGCTAGAGAGACCCTAACAAATAAGGTATAATAAAACCAAAACCGTGACAAAATTAACAATCATATCACTGAACATTCGCATCACAATTGAGCATATATATCAAATACCGTATATGAGATTTTGTGTGACATCCTGATATATATGGAAAATGTTTATATAGGACACCTATAAACCAACTCAAGAACTTCTCGACATCAGCATTTGAGTTGCAACCGACTCTTCCACATTGGATTTAGCAACTTGCCTCAGCAGACTCAAACGATAGTGCTATAATAATAGAAATTTCCAAATTACTATGACTACATGATATATTGTGTCCTGAAATACATAATATATTGTGTCCTAAAATATTTCTACCCAACAAAAATTCTAGATATCTACAGTATTTCGAAGTTGCAACAAAAATCAGGCGGCCGCTGGATTGTAGTACGCCTCGTCGCCTCGCCCGCCGTTACCCTAGCTTAGTTGCCACCATTCTTGGGTGCAAGCATGGTTCCGCTCTTGGACTTCTTCGGCTGCTGCTTCTGCTCGCGGGCCACCCGCGACGCGCCCGCCATCCTCTGCATCGCTGGGGTCGCGTACGCCGCGGCTGCGCCAAAAGCCGGCATCGCCGCGCACCCTTTCGCCGGAGCACCGTATCCGTATCCTCCTCCACCGCCGTACCCGCCGAATGCTCCTCTTCCACCGCTTGCTCCCATCGCGGGAGGCGCCATAGCACCGGCCACGCAGGCCGACCCGGCGCGCTGCTGGTTGTGCGAGCTCAGACGACTGAGCAGGCACCCGCGACCAGTCTTCTCGTACTCTTGTCGAGTCGCCACGCGGGCGCCGAGCTCTCGGAGCTCCTGCACCAGCGCCTCGCACCTTTGGTCGCCGGCAAGCTCCGGCAGCAGCGCCTTCTGCCGCCGGTCCAGAATCCTTGCGGCCTCCGCGTGGTCGCCGAGCTCGGCGGCCGCCCGCGCCACCCCGATGTCCTCCGTCGCCTCCACGCGGAACTTCTCCCTCGCCACCTCCATGTTGGGCTTCTGGTTTTCCACCTCCACGGGCCTCTGCACCATGACGTCCTGGCCTGCCACGGTCACAACCTGCCCGGTCGACGTGTCACGGTACGTGCAGGTCACCTTCATCAGCTGCGTCGTGTCGTCCTCGTCGCCGGCTTTCGGGACATGCACGAGCAGCAGAAAGCGCCTCTCTTCCTCCGCGTATAGCTCGCCGACGTCCACCGAGGCCTTGCGCCCGTACGCCTCGACGTTGCTCTTGTAGCGGCCAGACTTGACGGCCAGGACGCGCACGTCGGCGTGCGCCGAGCAGTCGACGGAGATCCACGCCTCCTGCACGGCCACGGAGAGGAGCCCGCCGATGCACTGCGCGAACGAGTCCTGCACGACGGCCTGGTTCTCGATGAAGGAGTAGGTGCCGCCCGTTTCCTCCGCGATCGAGTGCATGGCGCACGCGTCGGCGTCGGTACCGAACCCGAACGTGTGTATCGGCGTCGCCCGTTTACCTGCGGCGCTCAGCAAGGAAAGCGGCACGAGAGCGCGGTAGTTCTTCGCTTGCAAGACGGGATTGTAGGGGTCGTTTCCCAGCAGGTTGTACGTGTCCTGGCCGTCGGAGAGAAGAATGACGCTGGCCACGGCGTTCTTGTGACGGCGGCCGTCGAGCACCCTGGCGGCCTCGGCGAGGCCCTTGAGGATGTTGGTACCACCATCGGCACGGAGCCCCTGTACGGCGCCCTTGGCGGTGACCTTCCCGGCGTCCGACATGCGCTTCAGCGGGATGACCCGGCGCGCGTCGGACGAGAACGCCACGACGCTGAGGCGGTCCGCGGGACCGAGCTGGTCGACGACGAACTCCATGGCCTTCTTCAGCAGAGCAATCTTGCGGCCGGTCATGCTCCCGCTGACGTCGAGCACCGTGACGAGGTCAAGAGGCGCGCGTGGCTCATCAGCCGCTGCGGTGACCGCGGCTTCGGTGGCGCCGGGAGCCTTTGCGTGCACGAGGACCACGAAGTTGTCGTGCGTTTTGCCCTTGGCAACGGCGGCATGCTCGCAGTGCGTGTCGAGGACGAGTTTGTCTCCGCCGTCCGCCCCGTCGTGAACGAGATTCCAGTCTTCTAGAGGCGGCGCGGCCACCTGCGGCGCCGAAGGCTCCAGCGGCTCGTCGTCGTCGTACACTGTTGGCAGCGACGGCTGCGGCGCGTGGTAAACGTGCGGCGATTGGTAGACGTGCGACACGTGGTAAGCCCAGGTCGTGGTGCAGACCGGGCAGACGCTGCCGGTGACGCAGGTGAGGTGGAACGTGTGGTGGCACTCAGACTTGAAGATGCCGGTGATGCCGCCCCCGACGAAGCATTGGCAGGCGGCGCACGTCGACGGCAACGGAGCGCCGTGGAAGGGGTTGATCGCGCGGGGCATCTGGGCGGGTTGCGGCAGAAGGGGCGAGAGGGCTGATGAGTACTCGGGCGGGGTGAACGTCGGCGTGTGGCGCCACAAGGCGTAGCATGACGGGCACGTGGTGTGGCCGGAGATGCAGCGGGGGTGGAAGACGTGGGAGCACACCGACGTGAAGGCGGCCTCCGAGTGCCCCATGTCCCTGTAGCAGGCGGCGCACTTCGTGGCCATGGCAGCATAAGCAGATCGGGCGAGATCGGAAATCGAAAGTCCACGTAGTAGATTGCGAATGTGCGATCGAATAGACGAGAGATTTGTTTGTGCCCTAGTTACGCACCCAGCGCCGCGTATTTATAGCCGTTAGAGAGAGTATCGTCGCGTGAAAATCGCACGAGATACGCCGGCCACCGACTTACGTGTGCGTACGCGTTTGGTTTGGTCTTCATGTCCACGTAATTGGAGTTTCTCTTCGCTAGAAAGGAAAGCTTATATTACTACTGTAAAAGGAATATTACGATATACTCTACCGACTCCAATGCGCATGTTTCCATTTGGGCCCTTTTGAGTTAACTCGGAGGTGTTTGATTTGGTCTCCATTTCCACGTAATATGGAATTTTCCTTTTCTTAGAAAGGAAGCTTATACTGCTTTACGAAATCAAACATATAATTGATGCTCTATATTGGATGCTCCTGGGATTCGGGCGAACGGCGTTTTGGCGGCAAAGGTGTGGGTGGGGCGAGAACGGGGGTGGCAACAGGCGGGAGAAAGAAATGAGAATGGGAGGAGGCGGAGACGGGGAAGTGAAATAGGGTTGTATATGGGTCAATGACAAGACGAGTCCGCCTAAAAAATCAGACGTGAACGGGATTACCGTGGTTGTCCGGCACTCCACGCTGCTCCCTATGGCTAGGATCCGTAGCGGGGTTGCCGAACACGACATTGGGCCCGTCCGGCAAAACTGACGCTATTTGGGGCACGGTTGGATGCCGGTTTTGTGTTGGGCCCCAATAGCACTTTTGGGAGCGTCGGTGGAGATGCTCTAAGTTCACCGGTTCAAGGCAGGTCTGCCACTCTTTTTGCATTACTAAGTTGTTTTGGATCGAAAAAATGAAAACATGCGTGAATGGGATGGGAGTCTAACTGGGAACCTCCAAGTCCATGATGAAGGAGAGTCACGCTGAGGGCTTTGTTACCACTACGCCAACTCTTCGTTCAATAATGGGAAGAGATACGATCAATATATCTAGATCCTCGCGTTCAAATTCAAAATTTTCAAATAAATTCAATAATTTTTACTCGTTAATCCTTTTTTGAGGAATCTCGGTAATCCTATTTTCCGTGGGGACTCGGAAAAGCAGATTTACCGTCCGGTTACCCAAATATTTTGCGAGACACATCTATCTAGACCAAAATTATCCAATGGAGACATGTACAACGTATAGGAGTTAAATCCAAAAATAATTTACTCAACATAAATTAAATAGAGAGTGTGTATTCCTCATCAGAACTCATCTCCTTTGACGGAAGGCGCTCTTGGTAAGACTGACTAAGCACGGCAGCTGGTAATCCCTAATGTTATGTCCTTCCTGTCAACACCCCTTATTTCCATTCCTAAAAGACCAGCGCTGCCAGCGACATTGAGTACTGACCCCAACGACTAGATTGCAATGTCTTCCGTTCTGTATAATTAAAGGAGGAGAAGAGCCTAATTAAGTGAATTCCCAACAGATTTCATTCAATCTACATGGGCGGTACAAATTCCCTTTTGTATATTCTTCCAAGTCCAATTTGTCTGCTCAAGAATTTATCTGGTTCAACACTGTACAATGCTCGTGGATCATATAATAGGTGGAGGGAACTCTTGATTGCAATATGGATTTCATGCGTGTGACTACGGAAGCATATCGACTCATCGACTACAGGCTGCAGTGTCCAACATTCAGGTGCTTTTGTTCTAATTTTCTTCATATTAGTTCCCTTGTTTCAAATCTAGAAAGGGAGCGATCAACAAATCTAATAGAGGCGCAATTGTTTTTCCAAATGTTTCATTTTGTGCATACAAAATCTTATTTCAATTTGAAATGACTAAAAGAAAATCTTGGATATGATGGCTGAAACTTAAACGGCCTTGCTACTATATGCATTGAGCACGATATGTTTGACTAAGTTAATACTGAAACGATTATCAGTAAGTGTATTGGGTGAGTTCTTATGACATTGGAGGAAATATATCGCAGCTGAAATAAATAATGAAACATTTGGATCTTTATGCGATTTTGTTCAATACAGAAAGGCCCCCTGTTTATCATCTCGCACAGCACCCCTCAAAGGCCAGAACGTTTACAACGGATAGGTGTAAAATACAAAAGTAAATTACTCAACATAAATGAAATAGAGAGCATGTATTTGTCATAACAACTGTATCTCCTTTGAGGGAAGGTGATGTTGGTAAGACTGACTAAGGACGTGGATGTGTGTAAAACTATAACACGGTGATATGGTGCTTCTAAGATGACGAAGAACTTGTTCTGGACAAGAGCGCATCAACATAGCAAGGACGATAGGGGAAAGCCGCGGTAATGTCGCTAGCTTGTTGATCAAGGTTATGAGGATATATGTAACCTAGATATTGCATTCTTGAGGTGTGGAGATGGTACGCCACCAATCTGTCGCTGAATTTAAGAAGGAGCACGTCCTTGTACGGATGGAATCCGACAATCCAGCAGCCACACCCCAAAAATTATTTGCGTGGAATTGCATTGTTATCAAATTCAATGAAATTGTCTTGGTCTGAATTCCATGAATAGTCGGAACCATAAGTACTCTCTAGTTCTTCATCCTCATCATCGTGATAGCTATGTTGCTCTTCCACTTCTGCGCCTCGTGTCTCATCAGCACAATCCTGTTCTTCCGCCTCTTCATATTCTATGTTGTCATTGTTATCTTTTTCCTCTTCCTCTTCCTCTTCTTCTTCTTCTTCTTCTTCTTCTTCTTCTTCTTCTTCTTCTTCTTCTTCTTCTTCTTCTTCTTCTTCTTCCTGGTACTTGTCTTCTACAGTCCCATCATCACAATCATGCATCCTTGCTTTCATCATCACTATTATGTTTGAATAGGCTGAGTAAGTCATTTGCTATCGACCACCTCCCATTGGACACTTATTTGCATCGGTTCTTTCATCAGATAATTGCTCTTGCGATCATACTCTTTCAAGTCGGCCTCGCATGCCAATGTCCATCCTATCCGGTTATCGGTCGATTCAGTGAGCTCCCATACTTCAAGTTTCAACTTTGTAAGCTTCACATAGAAGATCCCTCTCTCGTTGCTTGCTAAGCACCACGTAGGCAGTTCACATTGATACAATCTCTCGCGTTCGGAAGGACTATTCAGCGTCCGGGACGACGTACAATGCTAGCTGAGCCAAACCTAGCAGACTGAAAATTTCTCGTCAACTGCGGTTCAGATATAGAAAAGATAACTGCATCCTTGGAACCTACAGTTCAGAATTAGACGCCACGTTCATGGACACATTGGAAGCTCTCATGAATATGTAAACGGTGAACAACAGGTGATATATATGCTGATTTAAGGCACATAACTAATGTTTCTGTTCAACCCCATAATGCCCAGAAACAACAGCACGCATCTAATCAGAAGGACTTGTAAAAGCTCAGGAAAAGCTAGCTAGCTGCATGCCAACTTGTATACTTCCACGGCAACAATACTACTCCCTCCGTTTTTTAATATAAGATGTTTTAGGACACATTATAGTATGCATGTTCACTCATTTTAGTATGCATGTAGACAACATGTAGAACACCTAAAACATCTTATATTGAAAAACGGAGGGAGTAATACACTACTCGATGGTCGTGGCATGCCAGCAACAAGGGTCTTAGGGCAACTCCAACGCGACGACCCAAACGGACACATTTTTTGCCGTTTTTGTCCGTTTGAGTCGGGCGAACGACAGCAAATGACCGGCACTGTCCGCGCGGCCGCGTGACGACCCAATGCGCCTGACCCATTTTGGGGGGGGTTTTTAGAAGAAAAAAAAATACTAGGGGCTCTCCGCCGATGGCCTACTCTTCGTCGTCGCTGTCGGGATGACAATTGTTCACGGAGTTTATAAAATATTTCATAGGTTCAAAAAGGCATATTCATGGGTTTAAGAAAAATGTTCATGGTTTTCCAAAAAAAAACATTCAAGGGCATAACAAAATTATCACTGATTTTTAAAAACATCCACTAGTTCGTACAACATAGAAATGTTCACGGGTTTTGGAAACACTTTTCATGCTTTTAAAAAATGGTTCACAATAAAAAATGGTTCACGATAAATTATAAATTGTTCACATATAATAAATTTTTCATGATAAATTAAAAATTGATCACCTATACTAAAAAAGATCAAGATATAAAAGTATTCATTTATTTCCAGAAATTAAAAAGTGTTCACCTGTAATGAAACAAGTTTGCTGGTTCAAAAAACGATGTTGAAATGTTGGAAAGTATATATATTTTTGTATTACCCAAAAAAGGAAAAAAACAAAACATAAAACAAAATGAAACAGAACCATAAAAAGATATAAAGAGAACCAGAAAAGAGAAAAGAGTGTGAGCGCGCATTAAGACTATTATATGCGAGCGTTTTTTTGTCGGCATGTTGACTACTTTTTTTTTTTTTGAACAAGGAGAAGGACCCCGAAGGGTCCAGACTGCATTAAACGGTGGGAATACAAATTACATCAAGGACCTCAAAGAAAAGGAAAATTACATCCAAGTCCCTGGCTTTTACAAAAAGCACATTAACTAAATAACAAAGAGTGCAATCAAGTCCTTCTCCACCGGGAGCGAACAGCTCGACGCAGCGGCCGCCAGCGCCATCGCCGGGGACGCAACCACTTGGCGATGGAGAGACGTATCTTGCCGCAGCGGAACTGAAGAAGGGCCTCCGATATGGCACGTCGGCCTGGAGGTTGAAGAAGCTGTGGTGCAAGCAGCACCCAGCACGGAGCGGCCCCTTTGGCCATGGATAACAGAGGCGCGAGTTTGCCGCCGTTGAGGATCTCCGCAGGTTGCAGTCAAATGATCTCCTCGTAGAACTTCGGATCCAAGTCGTCTTCTCTTCTTCCCGCATCCACCGCGGCATAGAAGAAGAAGTTCCTTTTCTCCAGAAATCCCACCAAACCTAGCTTCCCACCACAAAGCAATATGCACCGATCCACCATCAAACTCTGCATCCTTGCCACTGGGCAGAGGAGGCAAATCGAAGAAGATGCAGCGGAAAACTAGGGATTCGGCCTTATGAAAGCTGGTAGATCTCCTCTTCACTGTGAACTCCGACCTCCGGAGCACCACATCAAGAAGACAAAGACGAACCCGTGTCCAGAGCTGGCCGGAAAGCTCCAGAACGATGCTTCCTGAGCGTACCTTATTAAGAGAGATGCGCGTCTTCATCGACATCACTTGCAGCGCCGCCTGCCACCGGCAGACTGCAGCTATGAGGAAGAAGACCACGGAGCAACGGATCTAGCCGCCAAGATCCGTCGACCTACTCTCACACGCCATAGAGGCAAACAAAGCACAGAGGCTAAAACTAAACCTACCACTACTATATACAAGCCAAGCGACGCATCCAAGCCCACGCCAAGCGGCAGCGCCACTGGAGAGAAGCAAGGAGCGCGCCGGCGAGGCGGCGGAGGAAAAGAGGAAAACGACTATCAAAACACTGTTTGGGAGCTCCCAGAATTCAACTCGATCTATTCAAAGAGCGGTACCTTGTTGACTACTTTTTAGTTTGGCAATGTTGACTACCAGAATCTTGGCCTCGTCACTACCCTGTATGTCCAGTTTGGACCACTTTGAAAGGAAAATGGGCCACGTCCCTGCTAACTAGTTTTGCTAGTGTTAATGTACTGACACTCGACAAATCTCTTTTAAAATTTTCCCCGCCCGTTGACGAAGTTTTCCTGCCTATTTGACAGGCTGACCCAATATAAGACACTCGGCGAGCCCCTCTATAAAGGACGTTCGAAAATGGCCTCGTCGGTCCCAATATAAGACATGTCATCTTGAGTAATGATTTACAGTCTCTGGTAAAGTAAGTTAGGTTATAACTTAGGCCTCCATTGATTCGTAGGATCTCAAAATGCAAGAATAGGAAAATTCATAGGTATAGGATAGGAATACAACTGGAAAACTGCGGATTGGAGAATACAGGAATATTTCCTCTAGTAGTCGATTTGAAACATTACCTAATAAGTATATTAAGGACAAGAGAAATCAGGACTCCACAGCGAGCCAGCGCGTTCCGGCACTGTAGCTGGAACAGTACCGTACTGTTCTCTGCTACAGTGTCGAACAGTTCCGCCGGTGCTATAGCAGCTATAGAGTTTTTTTTTTTTTGCAAAAAAAATAACCCCGTCTTTTCCAAAAAATGTATACATGAAATATATGCGCGTCGACGAGTAGGTTCTATTCCCGTGATCGGTTTCGAGTTTTGTTAACTCTAGCTCCTTAATTTGTGATCTAAATTCGCAAAAACATTCAATGAATTTTGCCAATTTTGTCAAATTCGTTGCGCCCAGTCACCCGTTTGAATTTTTCTTTCACGAGTAGATGCATATCACCCCTCCCAAACAAATTTCATGTTTTAGCCTTTTTTTTTTTGCCGGACATATAGATGTGCACTTCTACTGTGCTCGCACTCCGGAATATTAAGGACAAGACAAATCAGGCCTCCACAGCGAGCCAGCGCGTCCTGGCACTGTAGCTGGAACAGTACCCCGCGGTACTGTTCTCTGCTACAGTGTTGAACAGTTCCGCGGGTGCTGTAGCAGCTACAGAGCTTTTTTTTTTGCAAAAAAAAAACCCGTCTTTTCCAAAAAATGTATACATGAAATATATGCGCGTCGACGAGTAGGTTCCATTCCCGTGATCGGTTTCGAGTTTTGTTAACTCTACCTCCTTAATTTGTAATCTAAATTCGCAAAAACATTCAACGAATTTTGCCAATTTTGTCAAATTCGTTGCGCCCAGTCACCCGTTTGAATTTTCCTTTCACGAATAGATGCATATCACCCCTCCCAAACAACTTTCATGTTTTAGCCTTTTTATTTTGCCGGACATATAGATGTGCACTTCTACTGTGCTCGCCACTTTTTCCCAGTAAAACCCTCGCGTTTTCAAAAAAACATAAATCGGCCCTCCGGAATTAAACTTTTTCATCAAAAGCCCCCACGCGCCACTTTTTGCGGAAAAGTCAACTTTTTCATCAAAAGTCCCCACGCGCCACTTTTTGCGAAAAAGTCCTCGCGTTTTCTACGAAATGTGAATCGGCAGCCCGGAACAAAACCGCGCGATTTTTTTGCGCAAAGGTCCTTGCATTCTCCAGATATTACAAACTAATTTCATTAGCACCATCACCAAATAACTTTTTCCAAACTAATTTTAGTAACATTATTTTTAACAGCATACATATTTCATATTACACCTAATGCCACACTTTTTTTTTTAAAACTCCTTACCTTTCCAACATTTTAGAAGTTTCTACTTTTTTTCTCTCTACTCACAAATCACGGTTTTCATCAATTTTCTTTTCCATAAAAATAACAGAACATTCAACAAAATATGAATTAACAGTACATTAAAAAAATCGCAATAATCTCAACACCAATAAAGATTTAATAAAGTTGGACCAAATATCCATTGTGTACAAAAGTAAAACTAAGGAATTTTCAAATCTAAGAAATTTCCAAACTTCCAAACTTTTCACAGAAACTAAGAAAAATTCATTTTGTTGAATATTTGTTGGATTAGTTTTCTAAAACAATGACCATACACTCAGATAAATCCTTTTATCGACACGCCGCACCACATTTACCTAGTAGGAAAGAAAAGGTAGAGGAATTTGTAACATGCTTAGGTAAGCGTAATTAAAAGCATGGGCAGCAGCGTTATTAATGGCATATGTGGTGTTGGTGTAGTACCGTTAACTGAACAGTACGCTTTGTTTGCCTCGTTCCTTGCACAGGATTGAGAAAAAGAGTTCGGACTGGATTGTTTCTTTCCCATGCTTTTCCTGAGAATCTGGCTCGAAAGGGAAAAAATCCTTCAGATTTCCTTTGATGCGTTCCTTTGAATCAAATGCTGCTACAGTAGAAATTCCTATAGGAATAGAAATCCTACACTTTCCCTGCAACAATCCTGTGAATCAAAGGGGGCCTTATAAGGTTAGCTATTATACTGTTACTCTTTACAACCTTTTCTTTATCTTTTTCTTCACGTTGATTACAATTTCTTAGGAGCACGCATAGAGGTGAACTCTTGGATTAGAGCTCACTCTCCTCATTTTGTCATATCTAGGATTAGAGGTAACGTGGCACGTAAGCAGCTTATAAGATTCTTATTACACTTGCTTGTAGATTAACAACCCGAGTAGCCAATTTGACTCTCGAGCTCCATGGAGCTCGATATTTTAAAAAAACATCAAAATTTGCTATTTTCAAGTTTTAAAAAGATTTATAAAATATGTTGGTACGTACATATGTGATCTACAGCTCCGTAATATTTTGTTAAATAATATTGTATGTTTAGTTTGTGTACAAAAAGACAAAATTGTGGTTCCAAAAGGGAAAAACTGACTTGATTGTGACAGCTAGTAGATTTTTTGTGTGTAGATCACAAGAGAGCATATATATGGACAAAACTTTAAACACGCATACAAGGCATATTATGTACTCCCTCCGTTAGGTGTTACACATTTTGTCTACATGCATACTAAAATGAATGAATCTACACATGAAATATGTCTAGGTACACTTGTATGCATGTGAATGTGAACAAAAGTTAAAACATCTTATATTTGGGAACGGAGGGAGTATTTCAGTATTTTTTAAAAAAAATCTTGCAAAATAAAAAGCGAAGAAAGTAGTATGCAAGGAATATCCAAGTGTACCCGCAGAAAAAAAAAAGGAATATCCAAGTGAATATCCTCTTACAAAAGTAGTCCCTCATTTTCAGCGGATATCCAGTAGTCGATAGCTGAAGCTTCTGTTGTACCGAAAAATTATATCCAGTGAAGTATCCGCTCGGACCGCTCCGATTCGTAGGTAGGTGCGCCCTCATTTTCAACCTCGTCCCATTCCTAGGCAGTGCACATGTTCCCCCCATTTTCAATCTTACACTAGCTAGCTGATCGATGCTGTATCGTTTGAGGATCCGAAGTGCATGCCAGCCATGGCCATGGCCGGTAAACTCCACCGCCAACATCACCAGTGCCTCCTCCTCCTCGTGATACTACCATGCCTCCAGTTCGCTTTCCATCTCGTCGACGGCGGCGGCATTCCGACGACGCTGGACGGCCCGTTCACGCCGGCAACCCGCGCGTTCGACCGCTCGCTCCGGCAGGGCAGCGAGGACGTCCCGCTCTCCGACCCACGTCTGGCACCGCGCGCGCGCCCGCCGTCCCCGGAGCAGATCTCGCTCGCCGCCTCCGCGAACCCCACCTCGCTCTGGGTCTCCTGGGTCACTGGCCTCGCCCAGGTGGGCTCCCACCTCACCCCGCTCGACCCCGCCGCCGTCCGCAGCGAGGTCTGGTACGGCGAGCGCCCCGCCTCCGCCGGCCAACAGCCGCACTTGGCCACCGGCTCGGCGGAGGTGTACAGCCAGCTGTACCCGTTCCCGGGCCTCGTGAACTACACCTCCGGCGTTATCCACCACGTCCGCCTCGTCAACCTGAGGCCGTCCACCCGCTACTACTACCGCTGCGGCGACAGCTCCCTCCTTTTCGAGGGCGGCCTTAGCGACGAGCGCTCCTTCCGGACGCTGCCGGAGCCGGCGCCAGGCGCGTGCCCTCGCCGCATCGCGGTGGTCGGGGACCTGGGTCTCACCGGGAACTCCACCTCCACCGTCGACCACCTCACCAGGAACGACCCGTCCCTGATCCTGATGGTCGGCGACATGGTCTACGCCAACCAGTACCGCACCACCGGCGGCACAGGGGTCCCCTGCTTCTCCTGCTCCTTCCCTGACGCCCCGATCCGGGAGTCCTACCAGCCACGATGGGACGGCTGGGGAAGGTCGCCATCGATTTACAAGAACTCATTTCTACCATCTTTGATTGATTTACAAGTTGATTTCTTGTTTCGAACAAGTGACCTGTAGTGTATCATGTTCCTGACCGTGCTGTGTGCTGGACACTCGAATCAGATTCATGGAACCGCTTGCGTCGAGGATCCCGATGATGGTGATCGAAGGGAACCACGAGATGGAGCCGCAGGGGCACGGCGGCGCGGTGACGTTCGCCTCCTACTCGGCGCGCTTCGCCGTGCCGTCCGAGGAGTCCGGCTCCAGCACCAAGTTCTACTACTCCTTCGACGCCGGCGGCATCCATTTCATCATGCTCGGCGCCTACGTCGACTACAATCGCACAGGTATAACACTTAATTCGTTCATTAATCACCACTTCATCTGAATGCATCCATGGATTTACATAGGAGCTCAGTACTCGTGGTTAGAGAAGGATCTGCAGAGGGTTGATCGACGAGTCACCCCGTGGGTCGTGGCTTCTTGGCACGCGCCCTGGTACAACAGCTATGCCTCGCACTACCAGGAGTTCGAGTGCATGAGGCAGGAAATGGAAGGGCTCCTCTACCAACATCGGGTCGACATTGTCTTCTCAGGACATGTATGTCTGTCACCCCAATACCCCATTACTCGTTTACTTTGCCAAATGGTTTGATTTTCCGTACCTCTGTTTATCTCTGGTTCACTTTCACGGCGTGCTAATTTCTTCTTAGAACAATATGCTAGCGCTCGTATTAGTAGTACGAAGCCGCTTATTAAATTTGCAACACCGGAAAAGACTCAATTTTCACTTTTTTTTTGTTGAAAAAAAACAGTTCGGGAGAAATCTACAAGAGAAATTTAGAAAAGCAATAGTAATACTCCTCAGAAAACCTACGGCGGACCATGGCCAGCCCGAACCATTTTCCTCCTAAAAAAAGTATGTTCACATATAGAAAGAAATAGGAGCTAAAACCTTAAAAAAAAAAATTACATGCCCGGGGAGAGCAACTAAGAATGAAAACAAAAAACTATAACCCGACGAAAGAGACAAGCAAATAATGTACTATCACGTGACCTGGATCTGGCAAAAAAGACAAAATCAATCACATGCATGCATTCCAAATGATCAGGTACACATCAGCAGCAGCGCATGCACCTCGTACCAAAAATCAGGTCTTGTGGCCTCCTAGGTGTAAACTAATAATACAAGTACTAGCTACAGTTAGTTCCACTAGTATACTCCACGAAAAGGAGAAAAGGGTCATCTTTTCCAAATAATCTCTCAATGTCAACATGTAGTGCATCTTATTTTATTTTTTAAAAATCTAATGATGTAAAGTTTGATCAAATATATGTAAAAAAAATTATTAACACCTATACCAACAAAAAAATAATTTAATATCATATGTTGCCGTTAGAGTCTAACCCAGCACATCCGCCTGAAATTATAATCTAAAACCAGATTCAACAGACTTTCCTCGGCATTCAAGTAATCTAGTGTACTCCCCTTAATTCTTGGTGTTTATTTTATCCAAATCTGGTTCACTTGGTTCTCAATTAATTTGGTTGATAAAGGTACACGCATATGAGAGGATGAACCGGGTATTCAACTACACGCTCGACACCTGTGGACCGGTTTACATTACGATCGGAGACGGTGGCAACATCGAGAGAATCGACACCGATCACGCGGATGATCCTGGAAAGTGTCCCTCACCAGGTGCCAACCACCCTGAATTTGGCGGAGTTTGCCATCTAAACTTCACTTCTGGTCCTGCCAAGGGGAGATTTTGCTGGGAGAGACAGCCCGAATGGAGCGCGTTCCGGGAAAGCAGTTTCGGCCACGGGATTTTAGAGGTAATGAAGTTACTCCACTGTCTCCTTATGTTCATCAGTTGTTGTGTGAGCAGGAAATGCATATGAATACATACTTAAACCCATCCTTTTCTCATCGTCATGACATGCGAGTTCATACAGGTTGTGAATTCGACATATGCGTTGTGGACATGGCACCGTAATCAGGATACGTATGGAGAAGACAGTGTGGGTGATCAGATATACATAGTACGGCAACCGGATGAGTGTCTAGTGCACCCTACGAGTGTGACTTCTACAGATTGCTGATAGTGGATGACAGTACCTTCAGTTTGCTATTGGTGAATTGTGATGTAATGCCGCCGTGTGTGTTACGCATAACTAGGTGCTATTCTCGGCAGGATGCCCCTCTTTAGCCATTGAGTGGCAGCCCAGGTGCTCAAGAAGCTGTTAAAAGTGGCCATATCTCCTTGGACTACATGCATGACTTTGGTCAGTACATTTTTTTAAAGTTTTAATACGGCTTTTAAAAGCATCTATACTCCTACTTCTAGCTTTGAGTGGGCAAATGCAGAGTAGAGATCGACAGTGTGACAACTGAAAAGACGACAGATCATGTTCTGATTAGTACTGGGGTTGCTGTATTTATTTATTTTTGGAAGCAGAAGGCTTTTTAGTGCCTTTTCGCTTATTGGCATATATCTATGCAATACACCCACAAAAAGGTTCACCCTCCCGGTCTCCGTATGGAGGAAGCGCACAGCCAGACCGGAACCTCCCTCACCACCAGATAGCAGGGTGTGGTCTTTCACGCGCCGAAGAAGGAGGCGTGCTTGCCAGCGCTACACACGCTGGCCCTACACGACCCCAAGCTGGAGTCACGCACGCCACTATGCGGTGCGGTGGTGTTCCACGTGCTTAAGACCCTGTTTGTTTGGGCTGCAGCTGAACGACAAGCAACTGGAGCTAGTAGGATCTAAGAAGCAGCTGGAGCTGAACAACTGGTGAAATGTAGCAAGGTCGTTTGGCAACTTGCTTTTACAACGGCTGGTGGACATGCAGCTGGTGGCCAAAGTCTGAAATGCCCATATGTATTGATGATGATGTTTAATTAGTTATTAACTTATTATACATAACCAGTAAGGTTAACTCAAATAATATGTTTAGGGCCTATTTTAGCAAAGAAATGTTTTTGGTATCTTGATGAATCTATGTAAATGTACAACAAGAACACATTAACAACAAGTATATACCATGTATGTAGATGTATCGTTAACTCAAAAAACTGTTGGAAACATGTCCAATACCGTATGTACTGTTGTGAAGCGACAGTACATACTTGGACATAGACAGCACAGTACATGCGAGTATCTCTTTTAAATCAAGCAGAAATCACCAATTTATAAGATCAATTTACAAGATCTGAATAATATGAGACGATAGCCCGATACACATGGGAGCTAGCAAGATATCTGTATCTCGCTGGCATGGGAGCTACCATTTTCTAATCATTAGTATCAGAGTAAATAGCACTGACGGTCACACAACTCGTTCCACGCGTGCACTTAAGTCACACATCTGAAAACGTTAAAAACGGGTCACACAAGTGAACAAGTGGGTGCACGCTGGTCACAAAGAGGTCATGTCATCCCGTTCTGGACTGAATATTTTCAGAAAACTTTTCAGAAAACTCCCTCGAGTAATATAAGCAGGGGTTACATTACAAAAATTGCCGGCGTACACGCGCCATGCAGGTGTTCGACGAAATGCTGGGCAAGACCGTAGTGTCCTGGAACACGGCGCTCACCGCCAGCATGTCCAGCGAGCTCAACACCAGCAAATCGGCATCGAGCACTCCATGGCGCCACCGCGAACCCAACCACCATGTCGCCCTTGTCGGCGCCGCGGCCCGCCGCTACGACGCTCTCCATGTACTCTGGATGGAACTCGGCGCCGCGGATGGCCTCGAAGTGGCTGGGCGGCGGCTCCAGAGCGAACGCCAGCAGGACGGCCATGACGTCCTCCTCCAGGCGCGGCGGGAGGAGGGACGAGTACTTGGCCGCGGCGTAGCGGCCGAAGGCGCAGGTCGGGAGCACGCCCAGGTCCATGTCGCGCATGTCGCGGTACTGCTCGTACGGTCGTACCACTCGCGCCGGAACGCGGCCTGGTCGAGGAAGGACTCTTGCTCGAACCCACCGAGGAGCACGGCCGGGGGTGCGCCTCCAGCGCGTGCGGGGAGGAGTTGACCGGGATCTTGGTGATGGATCGGGATCTCGTGCCATATGAGCCTGCTCACAAGATGTTCGATGAATTGCCATTTGGTGACGTCGTGGCGCTCATGCACAAAGTGTCCAATAGCGGCACCGAGGCACTCCGCGCCCGCCTCCGAGGCCGTATGTGGCATGCTGGATGTGCAGCCACTGCCTCTTGGAGCTCGAGTGGGTGGCGGAAGACAAGGACGACGGACGCCGGGCCAACCTGCTCAGGCCGCGGGACGAGCGTCGGGCCAATCTTGCGCTCTGATGGTCTCCTTCACGCTCGATCAGCACATGAAGGTAGCTAGCTGGCTAGCAGCCTAGCACACATGACAACGGGTGGGTCAGCGAGCGCGACGGCACCGTTGCCAAGGGACGGGTCGGCTAGCTAGTAGCCTAGCGCATCAAGGTAGCTAGCGGCACGGTCGGCGCGCGCGGCGCCACCGCTGCCAAGGGACGGGGTCGCCGGCGTGGGAGGCGAGACCAGAGGCCCGGGCGGTGGCCCTCACCGGCGAGCAGCGCGGGGACGGAAATGATGGTGAGGCGAGAGACGGATATTTCGCAATCCGCCCTGCTAATATTACCCTAGGGGGTTTTCTGAAAAGTTCTAATCTAAAACGGGATGACGTGGCCAGTTTGTGATCAAATTGCACCCACTTGTTCACTTGTGTGACCCGTTTTTAACGTTTTTCAGATGTGTGACTTAAGTGCATACGTGGGACGAGTTGTGTGATCGCCAGTGCTATTTACTCTTAGTATCAGGCTGTCAGCATATACACATACTCGTTAGTACTTGTCCATGAACCCATCGCATCGTGAAGCGCACACATGAACGGAAATTGGTAGAGATAAGAAGAGAAATTTGAGCTTTGAGAAATAGAACGGGAGTGGAGAACGCTGCTTGGCTGCAACTCGCCGGACAGCCGGAACACGGAAGGACGATGGTAACGAATATAGGAGATGGGCGGACGAGCCGGAGAGGCAGAGGAGAGGCAGGGGCCAGCTGGACGCGGGGAGGAGATGGCGGCGAGCTCCGACGCGCTGGTGAGCAGCGCCGGAGGGCGAGGCCGAGGCCGGCGGCCGCCTCAAACCCTATCCGCCTCCTGTTCTTCTTTCGTTTTCCACTGGGAACAGAGTGGCCTATCGATTCAGTGCGGGACGAAGGTGTCGGCCAGTTTTGTTTCCTTGCGGGGGCATTCGTCGTAAATAACTCGAGATCGAGGGGCAGTTCGATATAACGATTCGTTTTGTTAAGTTTCAGCTGCAGAAGCTCCAGCTCTAGCCAGAACAAACAGGCCCTAAGTCAGAGATATATGAGCTGCTTAAAGGCTACACCGTCCTCTCACCTCTGCGCAATCCCGACGAAGAGGATTATGTAAGGGTTTGGGTTTGTTTAAATTTCTCTCCAATCCATTGTAAAATATCAAAAAAAGAATGAAAATTGAAGTTTAAATATACTAGGAAAATTAGCGCGGCGGCACGCCACGCCCGTGGTGTTAATTTTGCTGCATAATTTGAAGTGTATTTTATGACGGTACGTAAAGTGTTCCTTCTAAACTATTGTCATATACCTAAAGGTAATATGTAGATAGTAAGATGTATATATATATGTATATATACGGAATTACATAGGAATGCATAAAGTAACATGTTGCCCACTTGCATACACAGAGTTTCACCAAACGACATCATTACATTGACTTGCTTCATATATCCAAGGACCATTAACATATCGCCATCAGAAGCAACAAAAAAAAAATCATTGCCTTGATCAGCATGGTGGCCAGAAAAATATCACGAAATGTCAGATAATATTTGTATCAGCCTAATAAATATGGTGGTGGGGACTGCATTACGATAGATAGGATTAGAACTTATCAGATTTATATAGCTGATACTGGGAGAGGGCGCGTCGGTACCTTGAGCGGCTATCCTCGTCATTGGATGAGAGGATGATGATTAAGTCCGTCTTCAGCACTCGTAAGGTGACGATTTGGTCAGTGACGACTTCCTGATCGGCCTTTGCGTGTGGTGAGGCGGAAGGGCTTACATGAAACACATGGTTTTAGTGCTAAGTAGTGCTGGTCAGATATATATATTCATGCATACTTGGGATTAGCTAGTGGGTTGGACTAATATTCATGTAGTTCTGATTACACAATTCATGGAGTTATTCGATACATATAGGACATAACATAGAACAAATTTCAGTCTGTATTCTGTAGAACACATTTTTGGTCTCAAAGCTTAGTGCTAAAGGGAAAAAAAAACAGAGACTACGATCCAAGAAATGGATTCGGATGATTTTCAGAATGAAATGGGGTCATATTTTGTCTGCTATATTCAACGTTTTTCATAGTGGAAGAACTCTACTGCAATCCCTTCATTGGTTATAGAAATAGCTCATCTGGTACTTGTTGAGAGCAGGCTTAAAGGCGGAAAACAATATATATTTAGGGACTATTCGATAGTACAGTCGAAAATATTATGACGACCGACTTTGCTGCAAAAATGTTTTATTCCGGGGGACCGTTTCACAATTTTTGGGAAACGTGAGGACTTTTCTACAAAAAAAGCGGTACGTGGGTATCGCGAGGGGAGGCTGAAGAGCAGAGCTTCCCGCACTGTAGAAGTGGCGTACTGTAGCACTTCTACAGTGCAGGGGCGACGTGGGCAGCGCGAGAGCGCGCTGAGAGGGAGAGCTTTTATATATAGTTAGTATTTGTCTGTATTGAAACATTTTGGGACAGCCACATAGGTCTGGAAGACCCAAGCGGGCAATATTTGGAGGTGTTGGATACATTAATGATGACGCGGGCGGAGATGTTATCATGCCTCCATAGAGAAGCTTAGAACCTTGGGGTGGTGCCGCCGTGAGCAAAATAGTTGATGGCAACAAATCGGTTCGTGTCAGGAATCGGGAAGACGTGTTGTCTCACCGTGTTGTCTCACCGTTGGATAACGGGAACCAAGAATATCGACTGTCGCCACGAATCTCGAAAAAAAAAAGATAATGTTTCAACAGTTTTTATAAATGAAATCCGTGCGATTCATTCTATCATAGATCATTCAACGAATACCTCCCTAAACTCGGGCACTTGCTAAAAACATAAGGCAGTGTTTTCTTTTTCGACTCAAAAACTTCTCATTCATTAATTATCATACAATCAGTTTGCACTGCAATCAACTAAGAGCATCTCTAACAGCTGCCCTAAATTAGGCACCACCTTTTTGGTTATAGGGCACCTGATTTAGCGTTTTAGGGCACCAAAAAAATTCTACTTTACCAGCTGCCATATAATAGGGCACCTCCTCTCCAACAGCTGCCCTATTTTAGGGCATACATAGCTAATTTCAAACTAAATTTGAGATGAATTTAAGATAGTTCGACGACATTTTATACATAAACTTCGACAAACTGACCCAAATTTAAAAGTTCAACCTAAACTTCGACTACAATATGCTAAAAAGCGAACTAGAGGCTGGATTCCTAGATCAGTGCCTTCCAATCGACACCGGAATCGTCGTCAGAATCAAAGTCCGATAATCCGGACTCGTCGTCGGAGTCCTCGATGTTGATCACCGGAGCCAAGGGTCCAGCAGTTGTAGAAGGGCTGGCCTCCGTCTTCGGCTTCTTCGCGCCCCGGCTCGCGAAGAACTCCTCCGCCTTCACGAGGTCGGGGTTCTCCCGGAGAAGCTTCTCCATCGCCGCCTCATCCGCCTGCGCGGCCCTCGGTTGGCTGCGTGCCTCCCGATCTTCATCCTCGATGGCGCGAGAGGCCACACGGAATTCCGGAGCCACGAAGGTGGCATCCTCGGCGGTCTCGACGTCGGAGAAATTCATCTCCGACCTCGGCTGGCCGTAGTGCCACGCGACGGCGTCGTAGGCGCGCGTGGCCTCCTCTGGCGTGGGGATTGTGCCGAGCCACATCCGCGTGTGGTCCACCGTGATCTCCGCCGCGTATCGGCCGGAGTCACGGAGTCGCACGCCGCGGAAGCCCGTGCCGCTCCGGACGTAGCCACCGGAGTTGCGACCGTAGCCACCGGAGTTACGGCGCGGCCACATGGACGCAGAGGCGGCCGGAGATCATCCGAATCGCGGCGCGGCGGCGGCGGCCAAATCCAGCGTCGGCGATGGCCGAATCGGCGGCGGCAGGGGTGGTGAGTGTCGGCAGGGGTGGGGGAGCGGCGACAGCGGGGGTGGTGAGTGCCGGCGGGGGTGGGGGAGCGGCGGCGGGGCGGGCGAATCGCGCGCGGGGTCGGCAGGGGGAGGGGAAGGGAAACGGCAGTTGGCTGCGCGCGCGTGGAAATGAAAAATATAGGGCGGGGGCGCGCGGCCCTCTCTGCCCCAAGGAACAAATTTTAGGGCAGCCCCAAAATAGGACACCGTTTGGGGCAGCTGTTGGAGATAGATTTTTGCCATTTCGTGTCATATAAAACTGTTTTTAGGGCACCAGTGTTAATTTAGAGACGCTCTAAATACTGGAACATAACTGATCCAAAGACATCTCCTTCTATGTTGGGATTGTTTCCATCGAGCCCTTGGTCGACAAGGGCGTACGTGCAGTCTCGCTGAAATTTGAGAAACACATATACCGATTTGTCGTGCGTCTCCTGTAGGTCCAGGATCGAGCGGCTGAGATGGGAAATACCGCAGCCGCCGCCAAGAACCCCGCTCCGTGGAGATCCCGTCCAAGGAGGCGAGCATCGCCGACGCCTCGGTGCTCTCTCGCGGCGCCGCCGTGCCCATGCTGATGTTCGGCTTCCATTCGGGGGCTTTCGCGGCGCTGTTCCCGATCGTGCTGTGGTGCTCCCGCGGCGACGTGGTGGTCACCGTGTGGAGGCTCTCACTGCTGCTCTGCTCCTATTTCTACTGCGCGGCCTGCGCCCTATCCGCCGCCACGGCCGCCACCAAGGCGAGCCTCTTCTTCCACATCTTGTGCGTCGCCCTATTCGCCTTCATTGTGGACGCGGAACTGAGCGAGATAGCTGGGATGGTGATCAAGTACCTGGCTTCCGTAGTCATGGCCGGAACACGCCCTCGCCGAGCACCATGAGATCCAAGGCGCCGAGAAGGGCGCCTCGGCCGCCGCCACGAAAACCCTCGCCCTTGCCAACGGGAATGTCGCGCGCGTCCAAACCGAGACGAGCGCCGGGTCTGTCTTGCTTTTCGTTGTCGCGTTGGCGTGCGTTCTAGGGTGCGTCGTCTTCGCACCGAAATGGCTTGGGGAGTGCCGCCACCGTGGGGATGCACCGCGGCGAAGTTCAGGCCCGGCCTGCCCTTGTTCATGGTGATCTCCATCCCGGTCTTGTTAGGCATCGCCGGGGTGTCGCATGGAGCTGTCCTCGGTGCCGCAGAAAGTGAAGGTTGGATCCCTGTATTATTGGCTATGTGCTTGATCCCCGTCCTCATCTTGGGCGAGGTCGGAAGCACGGTCACCCAGTGGATCTTCCTCCTAGGAATGACGGCGTTCTTCGGGTACTGCTTCCGCGTGCACGATTCCTACATGAAGATCATGAGGTTCTTACTAAACCCAATCAACTTTCTTGATTACAAACATTCGCCAAGAGAATCTTAATAACTCCTTGCTTTCTACAGGAGCCATATTCAGGCTGCACAGGTGAAGGAGAACACTGTCGCCGCGGGCTAGAAAGAAAACGCAGGACGAAACTGATGTGAGCGACCAAGACAAAGGCGGTGGCATGTGCAAGCTCCTGACAACAGACAACGCTTCAAAAAGATGTGTTCTTCGAGCTTGGAATAAATCGGGGCATGTCAAATTATTTGCTGCATAATTAATTTGCTACATGTAGCATCATGTTATCCAGAAGAAACAAAGCTCTCCTTGCGGTTGCTTATCCAAATTAAGTAATTTCGAAAAGTAGTATGTGTATGATAATTCGAAAAATCATGGCTCCTTAAGTTCCATCGACCGAAACAAGAAAATAGTTGACTGACCAAGCTAAAACAGCTTCCCAAAATATTTATTTTATGGAACAGAGGTAGTATCTAATAATTTTGCGCGGGATTCTTCCTATCACCAACTCACATCATAACCTCCCTCGCCTTCTCCAAACAGAACCTGGTGCGCATAGCATCGCCCCACCATCATCGCAACTAAATTTAGGACGTGGCTTAACCACCATTTGCATTGGTAATCGATGGATAGAGGCGTAGAGCTCTGTGTCAATGGATATTAGTTCGCCATATATTAAAATATAAATCGATGAAGAAAGATAGGAAACAAAAGTTGCTAGATTGATAAGTAGCAAGCTGCTAGTAGATGCATAGAATATTGGGAAATATATTGAACTGCTTGGCTCAACTTTCCAGGACAAAAGAACCCAGGTGAACCTGAATGAATGATATGGTCCATCTGCTAGACAGGTTTCGGGTATTTCTAGAATAAAATGAACCATAGCATTCAACAAACACGCCTAAAAAACGGTCTGAAAATACTGGATAACGCCAGTGGGCAAAGAATTTACAAAGGTCTGCCTGCTGGCAGATGTAGGATAGTTTGAAGCAAACAACACCATTAATTAACGTAACAACGGAAAACCAGGACATACCAAAAGCAATGTAAACACAGCAAGTTCGTGGGGACAGTAGCTGCACTAACCAGATAGGTTGTACAAAAGCATAGGTGCAACACAAAACTAGTTCATATCTACACGACAATTGCACAAGTAGCAATAACAACCTTCATAGCCTCGGACATAGCAAAAAGCAGAGGTGGAATCAGGTTTTTACCGAGTCCACCCTAGAACAAACCGAGCATAAAGGGTGTAGATGAATTGATATTGCTGCCATACAAATATGGTAGGTTAGGTCCTTTTCTTCTTACCCTGAGTATCCACCAGGGCTTTTTGCGATGGCTGCCTGCGCCCGGTACCATTTCAAACAGAATGTGGGTGCGCAAAGGGATACATAGAGACACTATACATGCATGGATCTATAAACTGCATGCACACCATGGATTACGAGTCGTTCGACTAGTCACGACTAGTCGACGACTAGTCGACGAGTCGCTACCTGGAGGTCGACTCGGACTGTCGACTCGACTAGTTGGGCGAGTCGCTCGACTCGATCGACTAGTCATGACTTATCTTGACTAGTCGCACCTGTTCAGTCGATCGACTAAAAAAAAGGCCCCACATGTCATATATTTTTCCAATATTGCTTTGACTCATGCCCACATGTCATATTTCCCTGGAATTGCCCAGGTTTTCACCCACTCCCCTGTCCCCAGCACTTTATTTGCACATATTAGTGCTTGTATTATACTAGTATAAGTAATATAATATGATATTTTATAGCAAATATTACTGTATACTCATGTCGACTAGTCAACATGAGTCATGACTAGTCACGACTAGTCTACCAGTCGCTACTCCAGATCGACTCGTCGACTCGTCGACTCGTAATTCTTGATGCACACAGAAGAAGAAGGCTACCTCTTATCCGTTGCGCGGATGGTGCCAATGGCGCCTTCATATTCTCAGCCAAAGATAGAGGAACCTGACATGACAGCCAAACAGACCATATATAATAAGCATACTGAGCACAAATAACCAAGAAGAAACATGTCTACCAGGTAAATAATTACCTCTTCAGCCACAGCCTAAGGAGGGAAAACCTAGAACAGATGAATTCTGAAGATCCTTGTTGCAGGAGAAAATTTTGATCACATATATCATATAGTAGGAATATGGAGAAGTCTCACGGTAATAAACTGAACAACACGGCACCATCCAATTTGTTTACACACCTAGGTCCATCAGGTTTTACAACTGGCGGCAGAGTCTGAGGGATAACTGTGGCAGGAGGAACTTATTTTTAATGTAAATATCAGAAACCTATAGGGAGAGTGGACAAATGGAGGCCGAGCTCCATGGAGATCTTTATTTTGAAAAAATAGAATATCATATTTTGAAGTTTCAAACAATTCTGAAAAAATTCGTGGATGTAGACAATGTTGTATTCTACCATCGTGTAAAATCTCAACTTGAAATATCTTGTATTTTGGGCTCTACAAAAATGACAAAGTCTGACATTAGTGACTAGTGAATATTGCAAACTTTCAAATCCGTCATTTTTTTAATATTTTTGTGTAGCCCAGAATATGAAATATTTTCATTTGACATTTTGCATGTTGGTACAATACAACATTGTCTACATCAAGGTTTTTTTTCAATTTTTTATGATACATCAAAATATGAATTTTGATTTTTTTTTCAAAATAAAGGGCTCCATGGAGCTTACCCTCCATTTGCACTTTCCAAGGTATAATGCGACTAACATAACACAGTGCAGCAGACAAAAAAGGAATGCATGAGGGTGGTCTAAAGAAGGACAGAATGGGAACCAGACGAACACCAAAACACAGATAGCTCTATCGGCCTTAGAAGGCTTATCCAAATAACATCAATTAAACAACCATGTAGAAAATAGAGAAATATATTACATAAAGTAGCAGTATCTTGGTTCTAAAGTTAAGTAACTCACTCTTATTTGCTTGGCTGATTATTTTGTAAATCACCAGTAAAAAAGTATAGATTGACAGCTAAATGCAGAATATCGGATACGCGAGGTAAATTCTTTTATAAATTCTAAAAAAATTGTATCTGGTTTCTCTATTCAATAGTTTCACACAATAACACCACAAAATATATTACATCAGGTATAGGCTCGGTTCAAAAACACGAAAGACATGATATTTCGTCACACCACATTCACATAGGCATAAACAACAAATGCATGTTCATTGGAATGATTGTTCACTACGGCTACCTAAACAATGGTAACGAGTAATGACACATTTAGTATATCCATAAGTAGTTATCATTTGGAAAACTCTATTTTATCTACCTATAACCTATGCATATAACATGATACCTTTCACAGGAGCTGCAAAAGTGTCACCTCATTGCAACTAAATATGTAGAGGTCCGAAACACTAAATCAAATAAACCTTCAAAAATAAGGAAGAACTAAGAAAGCGTGCAAGCGATCGAATTATCTAAGAACAAAACTAAGGAGAAGAACAAAGGTAACGACCCAGCAGGTAGTAGCTTAACAAAGCTAGTTGTGCAAAAGAAAATGTTTACAAATGACTGTAATTCAGATTAGGCACATTCTTAACATCTCCATTCTCCACATTGCTCCTCCTCAAATGTATTCTGGGTGTTACAAGAAAGACTGGCTACGTAAGCATCTCAGAAAGAACAGAACAAAAACCTTCAACAATGAACGTTAATATTAATTAGAGCCATGTTGTATATTTAAAGACGAGTGCAATGAAGATAAATCATATGGATCGACTCTCAGGTACAAGTACATCTACTGGATGCTGAGCCAAAAACACATTCTGACAGGCTAGAAAAGATAGTGAAGAATGAAGACAGTTCCTTGCCATGAAAAATCTACAAATAAATTTAGTGGCAGCCAATACCACCTTTTTCTTCTCCCTTTCTAAAAAGAACACCGTTATGGACTGACTTTTTCGGCCATCCAATCGCTGGACTCATCTCCTTCCTGGGTTCTGGTGAACATCAACCTCTGGTTACTTCTCAGGTTCACATAATCAACCTGAGTATAGGAAAGAACCAAGAAATCAACACTATAGGGGCATGTAAATCTGTAGTTTTTTAAACAATTTGAGTTTACTGATTCTGTATTTCAAAATTCATGCAGATAGCGGTAAGAAAATGTGAGCATGCAAGCACAAGAAAAGTTGGAAAACCAGGCACCTAAGCTAACCTTTTCTGGATCAAGTGTCAGCAGACAATAGGCATCAACTGGGCCAGCTGATGGGTCAAGATTTGCATCCTTAATGTGATCATCATCTGCGACGGGAACCCCTGGACATGGCCCTAAGTATTGCAATCTCGACTTCACTGAGCTGGCAAACCAGGCTTTCTCTCGCTGCTGTGTGAAGAAACAACCAATACTGAGCATGGACTATAAAGGTGCTATACTTATATATTCAACAGAACACAGGGTGCCGCTTCTGAAAATCAACAAAAGCTTTGAAACATGAAAGTCATGGACACATCAATACAAGGTTAACTCTATGTTTGAAAAAGATACACTAAACTGAACTACTAATAGCAGTTACAAATTCGCACATAACCAAACCATCCACTACAGTTATCCTTCAATTTCTAGCACATCTTCACTAGGCATGATAGAGCATAAGGCAGACTCTGGTCATCACTAACCTGGAGCTTGACAGGGTCCGAGCTCGAACCATCGATGACATCTATGATACCACTGATACGAAATTGCTCCCACGAATCAGTGAAATACCAACATATCTGCAAGAATTCAGGATCACGTTTTAATCTGCAGGAACTTGGCCTTTGTAATGCTTAAAATGGTGACAGAGAATTGTGCCAGCTCTCTACATCCTACCTCACCGAGGGGCCATTCTTTGATCTCACTGATCTGTCGGTCTCACAATCCACACATCGAAACAACGAACGGAATCAGTGAGCAGCACGAAACAATATAAAGTCCAGGTTAGCAATCACAGAGATAACAACGACCTTGTTACTGCGTGCGTCTGTATTGATCTGAATCTTGTCACAGTGTTCTTGGAACCCCCTAACAAGACCAAAATTGAGCATCAGCACCGGTAAGAACTGGAGGCGAAGGACATGGGATTACGCTAGGGCTGGCAAGCACCTGAACACGACGGTCCGATTCGACGGCCTGCCGCCGCTGCCCACCGTGGCCTGAAATGATCCATCGTTAGGGCATCTAGTTTTCCCCAAACAAAAGGGAAATGAAATGCGGGGGGATCGGACCGTACGAGCTGGAAGAAGGTGGAGTGCTTGAGGTGGGCGTTGGCGTCCAGCGCTCGCTGCAGCAGCGCCCTCCAGGGACTCGAGAGCGCCGACGCGGCAGCGCCACCGCCGGCCATCTCGTCTTGTCGCCGCCTCGTGTCCTGTCGCCTCCGCGCGGGTTCACTTCACTATCCCGGGATGTTGCTTGCTGAGAGAACGCTGGGCGGGGAGATGGCCCGGATTAACGGCTAGGATCGTCTGGGCGATCTCCAGTGGGGCCTGCGGGTCAGTGACTCGAACGGGTTTACTCTGCCTTTTTCTTTAGACTCCGTTTAAACTGCATGATTGCAACACTAGAGTATTTCTTATGCGTGGCAATAAATACAGTGGTTTGTAAAAAGTGCTGTTTCGTTTCTACTCCCTCCGTTCACAAAATGATGTCTCAATCAACTCCAAATTTAGATGTATCTAGACATAATTTAGTGTGTAGATACATCCAAATTTAAAGTTAGTTGAGACATCTTTTTGTGAACGGAGGGAGTAGTTTCTGAAAAAAGGGATCCCACCTCTTTCTTGAATACTCCAAAAATTAAAATGGTATGGTGATACATAATTTTTGAAACTATAGTATTCAATGGTACCAAACACCTCAAAGTATCTGAAACCACAGTATTTTTAGAAAATAATGGTATCTCCGAAACACCGAGAAAAACTGAGCTACCAAACATGACCTTAAATAGTTAAAAAATTACTCTGCTATTACCCACATATCAATGACTTAACGTCACCCAGGTTACGTAAGAGGATCCCTTTCCATATGAAGTTTTATGTGTGATTATTTAGTATTGTATACCATCATCAGTTGTAAAACTGCACGTATAGACTATGGTGCACACGGGAGCCATCACGTCAAAGACTCATGAGTTGGCAAACGGAGCTTGGCTCTGATGGTTGGGTTCCCTGTGGTGGAACCAGCCCACCCAGGTTCAAGTCCTAGACTTGGCATGGGCGTTTGCATTTACCTGGATTTATTCCAGGATTATCCGGCGCTATTCTTTCAGTGGTAGGTGACGTGCCCGTCAACAGCGAGGCGCCTGTGGTGACTTCGTCAACCTCAAGATCTGCCGGCTCGGTCCTTCAGAGGTGCTCATAGGGGTAGGGTGTGCGTGCGTGCGTTCATAGGGGTGAGTGTATGTGCGTATTTGTGAGCGTCTGTGTTGTACTGTGTTCTCAAAAAAAAAAAGACTCATGAGTTGCCCAGAAAAGAAGCTATGTTTGACGCATAAAAGAGATTAAAAATAATATGGTGATTTTTTGGAGCAACCAACCATATGGTGATTGTTGCTGGGCTAAAATGTTTGGTGAACTTCATCTCTCGAGAGTAATTCCCGTGTTTTTTGTTATTTTAATTTCCTTAGCGCACATGTTTTTGCGCCATCGGAAGGTGTTGGTTTCGGCCTATACTTTTTTCTAAAAATCTTATTCTCCTTAATCAATTAAGTAGGCAAGCCTTTTTCCTCGATAGAAAAACATGGTCTCACTTTGGAGCACATTAACAATTTGCCACGCTGTGGGAGAGACTTGTCCAAGTTCATCTGACCTGCTTGGCCAAACAACAGCACCTACACGGCCTACAATGCCCATTTTCCGGATCTCATGGCAACTTCTATGGATCAAATAGTTTGGAAGATTTGGGCATCTCCGAAATGAAAGTTCTTTGGTTGGCTAGGTATTCACAATAATAGGATTTGGAGGCTGAACCTGCTTGAGCGCCAAGGATGACCCCGTGGCTTTTGCCCCATTTGCAAGCAAGTGCAAGGAGTCATGGGCGCATCTTCTCTTTAATCGTAGGTTCACTAGTCTGGTTTCAAGGACGATCAAGTTTGGCTAGCTAGGACTTCATGAACATATAGGCATGGCAATGGGGAGGTGTTCTGTGTTCGGTGTTCAAGATTGGTGGATCGACAACATCCGCTCCCATGGGTACTCCATAAATGAACTTGCCTTGGTGGGTCATGCTAGCTAGTATCTTCGGAAACTTAAAATGACCGTATACATGAGTCTTCTTTCCATAATGATGCCTCTCTCCCAACCATATCTTGGCAAAAGTTGAAGAGGAAATTGTCAATTGCAAAACCTGAGTACTCTAATACTGTGAGAGTAGAAATTGTCTGGAAATTATGGATTTCACTGAGTTAATGCTGCTTGAACTTAACTCGGTACCCAAAAAAAAGGAGAGCGATTTGAAGTGTTTATACATGAAATCCCCGCGATTCATTGAATCATGGATTATT
Organism: Poa pratensis; assembly: GCA_947311845.1. Lineage (NCBI taxonomy): Eukaryota > Viridiplantae > Streptophyta > Magnoliopsida > Poales > Poaceae > Poa > Poa pratensis. The sequence goes on from CAMZMU010000054.1 coordinate 6,248,651, forward strand.
TCGAGTCAGGTTTGCCCGCAAGCAGACGAGCATGTGTGACTGTTTATGGCCTGACGAGGCCACGAGCCCACGACGACGACCATCAGAGAGGACCCTCTACTGCAGGAATCCCGCAAAAGGGAAGGATGGCACATCGCAGAGCTTAACAGTTGTTATCCGCAACAGCTCACCATGCCGCTGCTTCTCCTGCCTTTCACTTAGGGGCTGTTTGGTAGGCTGCAGCCCTTGGGCCAAAGTTGGTGGGCACTGAAAACAAGAGCATCTTTGACCCATTTGCATGCAACCAAACAAACTGGGCCTCACGTTGTGGCTCAACCGGTTTTCAAAGCACCGCTCATGCAGGATTTTAGGAACGGCCGATTCGGTAATTCTTTTGGGGCCAGGCCCAACCGCTTCTTGATGCTGCCTTGTTTTCAGTGTAGCCCGCATGACTCTCTCACAGCCCATGCAGGAAGCCGCCAAACCAAACAGCGTGCTCTGCATGTGTGCAAACGTACCAACCACCATACAGCCAACCAAACGAAGCGCTGGACTCGAATATTGAGTTGGCTCGCTGGGGCCAGGCTCGCTGGGGCACTGCGCGTTCTCGTCGCTGGGCTAGGCCCTGAGTCTGCAGCCTACCAAACAGCCCCTTACACTATGCTACGCCTGCCTGGTGTAAATTAATTCCTCCCACGAACGTCATGCCATACGACAAGCCAACACACACCTGCAGAGATCACTGCGGAACCATTGGGCTTCTGTCACTTGTCAGGCAGCAATTTGAGACATGTTTATCAGCAGTTTTCACATATATTTTACGCAGTTTTTCACATATATTTTCCCATAGTGAAATGTAGGAATATACTACTGTAAGAGAGTTGCATGCATGGGGATAAAGTCTAACTGACGATCTATGCCTTTCACGGCATGGCTCATGACACCTCACGTCGAAACGAGACGCGCGCGACACATACCGGCAATACCTGGCCTGAACCCATCTATCACTTGCCAAGCACACGCGAGCTGCACTGACCCATCACCATCCCAGCGGGCTGCGACACCGGCGGCGAGGTGCGACCGTCGGCGCGAGCGCAGAGACGGCCAGGCCCCGCCTTAGCAGTGACCGCTCACCCGAACGACCTCGACGGGCACCACCAGGTGGCGCTTGCTTGCTCATTATCCCCTACCTCGAGACAAAAACTTCTCTTAAAAGGAAAAAAGGGTATAGGTGCCGAATTTCTGAAAAATTACAGCCGCTGCTATTCTTCTTGCCAACCTTTGTCCGACAGCAGGCATCGGGGCCTTCAGCATATTCACGCTCTGAATCCATCCGTCCGTCCTTTCACCAGACTGGCAACGCAGGGAAACAACGGCGTCCGGCCAAGCTGGGTTCCGTGTTGGGTGAAAAGAGGCAAGGAGGCCGGTCGCATCGAGATCGGCGCCGACCGCGCAGGTGTGCCGCCGCATGGGCGCCATGCATCAATCTCCTGCCATGGCAGAGGGCGCACTGCAGCTTGATGGCAGCGGATGACCTGACATGAAACGGGAAAGGAGTGCGTACTTCAGGCAGCCGGCAGCGCCACGCCCATGGCCGTGGCCATGCTTTGGGCGCCGCTGCTTTTACTTACTGCTGCACAGATCTGACGGGACCAACAATCGGGGAAGAAAAAGCTTGGAGGACACCCCAAACTGTATTATTGCTCACGATCAACCAAAGAAAGAACTGTATTATTGCTTCGGAACTGGGGGTCAAGAAGCTCAGAAGAAAAGTAGTTGTAACTTGACAGCGCAGTTTCACCTTCCTCATCAGAATAAGTGAGGTGTCTGTCTGAATGAGAAGGGGCATGACTTTGCAAGCGGTAAAAGCCCAAGATCTGAGCGCACACACACACAGACATACAGCTTTAAAACAAAGGTGTTGGTTGAGACAGGCATGAGTGAGTGAGAGATGAGTCGCCCCATACATACATAGCCAGGCCAGGCCTGGGGGATGGTCCCTGGAGTTAGGGAGCCCATCAGAGCCAACTGCAACTGCACCATACCTATCTAGAGGGTGAGGGCCGCCTCTGCACGGAGGTCCCCCTACACCCACAATGCAATTGCCAGCCGCACCCACCTGACCGTGTCTACCACAACCACCACCAGGCTTCCCTCCCAACACACAGAAATGGAGGCATCAATGTACACAGTTCACACATTAACTCACAACACCAGGCCATCCATGAAATGGGAGGTGAAATGGGAGAACAAATGAAATGAATCGAATATGTGCACCCCAGGCCGCTGAATCCCTCCTACGGTCCTACCCAGCAGCGAATTCTAGCTCCCCGCTTGCCCACCGTCGTCGGCCGCTCGACCCGGGGAGCAAGGGGAGTTCCAACTTGGCAAAAACATATGTTCATCCTCTCTACTATATATTTACGGAGGGCTCCCAAAAGGAGTCGAAAGAAAAGAAAAAGAAACAACATCCAAGTGATGGTGCTAGACCCCACAGTTGCGTCGACGCTGGCGAGATCTTGGAGGACCACCGGACTCTACAGTCTACATACAACTTATGGTCCACAAGCATGTTAGCACAAGAACCATCCATGTGACACTTTGTACTGCAATAGTATTTCAGGACGAGCGTCAGCTCGAGGCAACAGGCTTCTCCAGGCATCAAACCCATCTGCCGCCATGAACTTGTGAGGTGACATTGCCACTGAAGGGGAGCAATGGTGACGAGACGCATGTCTTGTACCATGTCAAACTTGCACTGGCAATCCGTAGTTCTGGAATGACCTGATGTGGCCATCCCAGCTCGCACTGACTATGACCTGGCCCCAGGCATGTGTGGCAGCATTCTGGCAAGACGCCTTCAGGAACTTGTACTGAGATTTACGCAACGTAGATGTCGTCGTCGCTGAATTGGATAACAGCTGCTCCTCTGGCCATGTAGCTGATCCCCTTGGAGCAGACTCCGCAAAGAACGCCCTGCTGAGAGTGAAACTGCCAGACGGTAACCGATACACGTTGTCGCCATCAAGGGAGTCTTCGGTATGGCACCGTGACGTGTCGTCCTGTATGTCGCAGAAGTCTTCGGAGGCTTCTTGCCGTAGAGAAGGAATGTTGCAGGCCAGTGAAATAGAGTTCCTTGACTGCGAGGCGTTCCACGGTATCGCAATGGACACGTCATTGCAGAAGAAACGTTCATATGACCACACGCTCTTCACACGGCTTGTGAGTGGGGCAAGTTGGTTCGCATAATTCCACATATATATGCGGGAGTCGTCGCTGGCAGAGATAATGTGATCTCCATCTGGGGTAAATGATGCAGCAACTTGGCTTGAACTTTGTAATCCTGAGAATGTGGGAGAGAAATGTGAACTTCAGGGTCACAGAATACTTTGAAATTAAACTAGAGAGTAAACGAGGGTGCCACTACCTTTGTAGTTGGAAATCACATGAACCCCATCAAGAATGCGAACTTGTGAGTCACCAGATGTTACCATCAATTTCTTTGGATCGGATGGGCAGTACTGTCAACGCAAGTTTTGAAGAAAAGGCAATGTAAGAATCACTTGTCATAATAAGCAGATTCCAAATATGAGTTACAAGTATGCAGTCACAGATTTTAAGACTGTACCTGGAAACCGACTATTCTTTTAAGTGGAGACTTCTTTCTGCCATTCAGAGAGACTTGAGATTCCAGTTCTAGACGATTTTCTGTGTAAAAGGAAGAAATAAATTAGAAACTGAATACTACTATTATTTCACAAACAGCATTGTTGCAAACACATTAGATACAAAATCAAGATTCTTGTGTTCCACAAAATCAACTTGGTTAACAGCATGCAGCATACCCTCACGACAGGCCCAAAGCAAGTTTACCTTTTTTTTAATTATACTGCCTTTTCCAGATATCCTAAACGCTGAGTCGGTAGTACCAATTATTTAAGTAACTTTTTCAAGATCTGTATATAAGCAGGAGAATATAATTACTCCAAAGGAGCATCATAAATCCTGGGATTATTTTACCTAGTACTACTTTACAACTGTTTACTCATGGACAATAGAGGAATACCAAATTTCATATAGAGAAATGGGTACTAAGAAGTTCCATTCCCACAAAAAACACAAGCCACTGTTGCGTTTCACTCGACAAGCCAATGATCCTCTTAAGCAGCAATATATTGTCGACAGCGCATCCCACCTATCCACAATTAAATGTACAAGCACTATTTCTTTAGTTTTCCAGCTAATTATCCAACTAGTGGGTGCCTATAATTAATCTTTGTTAATGGCATAATTTTGAATATTCATGAGGACAAAGAGGAGGGATAAACCAATGAATAGTTTGGCACACAAAGGGTCTAGAAGAAGCTGTTTTTTAAAAACTCATGGTACCAAAATCAGCTACTGAAAACCTCTCTGAGCATTCTCTTATTTTTTCTATGTAGGTTAAACTACAACATAACTGCAGAATACAGTCAATCCATATGTACAGACAATTCTGGGACAAAAGGCGTAGCAACTAGAGGGTAGAAATAATCCTACTTTTGCTCTTCTCATACTGAGGACAAAACAAGATATCCCTATCATTACTATTTTGCATATACATCTAGGATGTCCTCATGAAAGCAAACGATATTGACATATTAACAAACAAAAGAGGATGTTAACTGAAGCTACTGTTTCCAAAATCATTAGTTTGCCAATCATCAGAAAGTACATATACATAAACCAAATCTCACAAACAAGATAACTCATGATTACCTGATGCATCGTAGTAGCGGCAATTTCCTGTTATGGTCCCAACCACTGCACCTGAACAAAACAAGGAGAAAATATAAATGTTTGAGTGAATCAATAATTGATCAATTGGTAAGAACAAATTACTACAAGGATGTCTGAACGAACCTTTCCATCAGGACGGTAACAAACTGCAGTTACTATCTCCTTGGTATTAGCCCAGTCCACAACTAGGCATTTACGGACATCCCAAATGCGGATCAATCCATCAATACAACCACTGATAAAATAATTGTCACTCGTAGGCTTAAACTGAACGCATGTCACTGCATAATAGACGAACGAACTCCATGTTAGTATCAGATGGTGACGAAAGGCAGGTTGCGAAATGGAGTAGTTTATAAGGGGAAGGGTTTACCATAGTTAGTGTGGGAGAAAACCTTCAGACAGCTATCGCACCCGACCTGCCACAATCGAACAGTTTTATCCATAGACGCAGAAAGCAAGTCCTGCATAAGACCAATTGATGGTAAATATATTTAGATGAGCATAACATCTATAGATCCTACAGGTACTCCATGAGAACAGATTGCTGAACTGCCACTCACCCCATTTTTCGACCATGAAAGATCCAATACGACATCATTGTGCCCATAGAATTCATGAACAGGCACCTGAGACAAAGCAAATGTTCGGTGAGGGATGACAACACAGGCCGGATCCGCAACCCCCTTTGAACCCTTGCTCCGTTTGCTCTTACTCCCATCGCTGGAGTTAACAGGAGCCAGTTCAGAGTTCTCGTTGACGGTGAAGAACACACACGAAGGATCATCCTCGGCGAAGTCGAGCTCATCAGGCCGCTCCCCTTCCACAACCCGCCACACTCGCACCACCCCATCCTCGCCTCCAGTGGCCAGATACTGCCCATCACAGCTAAACTTCATTGTCACAATCGCGCCCTTGTGCGCCTTGATCTCCTGACCCCTGTACACCGCCGACAACTCCTTTGACCGCTTCTTGTAGTGCCTCACCTTGACCCTGTCAACCTTCCTCCCGGACTTCCCAGAGTTGCAGCTCCGGCAAGAGCTGGAGGACGGCGAGTTGGCGGACTCGTCGTCCTCCTCGGCGTCCACGACGCAGGCGCCCATGCCCAGCCTCCGCAGCCACCCGAACCTGCGCCGCCGCCTCGCTCTCGCCGCGGAGGGCTTCTCCGGGGTGGATGGCGAGGAGGAAGAGGCGTCGTCCGCGCGGCGGCGCATGAGGTCGCGGATGAAGGGCGAGGAGCCGGAGATGCGCTCGAATTCCGCGGCGGTGACCGTCCGGTTGGAGCGGCGCTCCCTGAGCCTCCGGAAGGTCCCGTCCTGGCCCACCTCGTCGACCACGAACACCGTGCCGTCGTCCAGGTTCTTGAACACGCACTGCAGCCCCTCCTCGACGGCGACGCCTTGGTCCGACGCTCCAGCCTCCTCCTCACCCCTGCAAGGGGCGACCGAGACCAGGTCGGCGCTCAGGACGATCTCCTCGGCGGCACAGGCGCGGGGGCTCGAGCGCGGGTCGTCCGAGATAAGCCGAGCGGGGGCGGGATCCAGGAGGCCCGCCAGGGAGCGGGCGAACCTCTGGCGGCGCTCCTGGACGCTGCAGGGGTCCGTGGCCCAGACCTCGAGCAGCGACCCGCCGCAGAGCCACCCGCCGTCGTCGTGGCGGCCCGAGCTCGCCGGCGAGGCGACGGACGCCGGGGACATGAACTCCCTCGAGTCGAAGAACTCCTCCGCCTGCCGCTCCTCCTCATCCCCTCCCGCACCAGAGGGGCCATGGACACGCGCGCACCGCGCCAAACGCCAAGTCAGGACACCACCAGCCACGGCGCGCAGCAACCGGCGAATCGGGTAACGGCGGCTCGCCGGGCCGGATCTCGCAGTCGGATCTCGGGGCGCTAAGCAGGGAGCGGCTGCGCCTCCCGTCCGTCCTTTATGGCGCGCCCACTGCTGCTGCTGCTGCTGCTGCCGCTGGCGTCCTGCCACCCCTCTCTCCTCTATACTCTCTCTCTCCTGTTGGGGACGGACGGACGGATGATGTAGAGCGGTACTACTTCTCGCCGCGCTCCTCTATCTCCTGGTTGCTAGTCGGGCTTCAACCAACCATCCATCCACCAAAAAGCAGAGGGAGACGAGTAGTAGAGTAGAGTGGCGGAGTAATAAAAAGGAGGATGGGGGACCGTGATCTCTGGGATCGGATCGGCCGATCCGTTGGGGAAACGGATTAATTTGGACTTAGGATGGATGGATGCACGGATCCTATCCTAGGACGAGGAGGGGTAAAAACACCCTGCCGGAATAAAAAGCCGCCCTTCACCTTTTTGACTCAGTATATATGTTTCTTCATGTGGATTTGCTAGTTTTGGTTTTGTTTTATTCTCTGTTTGATCGAGTATTCTGGCGATTTCGACGGATAAAGACTGACGGATTTGGTAACATGTCTCTTTGACTTTTCATGGAGTTTCTAGGAGACAAGTCATGTATTACTTCTCCAAATGGGTTAAAAGTTTAGCGTCGTTTTCGCTCATCTTACGATGCGTCCGGAAATGTTGTTCCAAATGATAGTTTCTACGGTGGTGCCGTGGGCTAGAGAGAAGCCTGAGAGAAGCCTGAAAGTAGCGGGACAACGAGGTTTGATGTTCTTAAGATTGCAAGTGTATATGACTACAGTAGAGTATGGTATTCTAAATGTTGCAAGTGTGCGTAGGTTTCTGTTTGCATTTTATATGACTCACTCTATATGACCAACATATCAGTTTCCGACTTCTGCTGATATGTTTCATTTGTAGTACAAAATTAATGAGGACTCGAAATTAATAGCGGAGTTAGAAATAGGAAGTACGGATTAATATAGCAGGGACAGAATCGAAAACTGCAAATTAATACGGAGTTCTAAGACTTGAATACATTGTGAACGCATTTTCTCGAGAAACCGACATAAGTGTTGACTATTCACTACGTCAAAGCAAAAACGATAAGTGTGCAACCAAACTCAAAAAATATCATCTAGCATTACTTCTTCGATTTGTAATAGGTTAAAAAGCTTAGTAACATTTTTATTGGTGGCATGATGTGTCCCAAATGATATTTTGATGGTACTTCTAGGATGGTGTAGACTATCAGTGAAGTTTAGTGCTCTTAAGATTACAAGTTTACACTGGTGTATTTTGCATATTTCATTATCTGTTCGGTCGATCGACTTTTTGGCTGGTATTATTTATGTTAAAAGGTGTAGTATGAAATAATGTAAACAAGGAATTAATACCAATGATAGAAATGAGAAGAATAATACTAGAGACATAATTGAGGGTTGCAGACTAATAATAGGGTTAGACGTGAGAACAATAATGGGGAACAATTACATTTGCATATACATTTTTCTCGAGAAATCGACATGGTGCTAGCTTTTCATTATGACGGGAAACAATATTTGTACAGGCAAAATAATATAGAGATACAATTGAGAACTGCAAATTAATAGTGGAGATAGAGGTGATACCCATGTTAACAATGATTAGAACAGAATACGCTATGAATACATCTTCTCTAGAAACCGAGAGGAACGCTGACCTTTTCATTATGACAAACAACATAATTGCTTGCGACAATTTTACAAGTATACTCAGACTATCGAGAGCCTTACCTCTCTAAGGTGTGATAGATTCAGAGCTTCGTATAAATTTCAGTAGTCTCATGTTGTGTCCAAAATAATGGCGTGATAGTAGCTTTTAGGATAGGGTCGGCTATCTAGGACATCAAAATAGTTGAAACGGCACAATTTATGTTAGTGTATCTTTCATATGTTTCTATATGGTCAGTCTATCTTTCTTGGATCTTATTAATTATGTTAAATTGTAGTACAAATTAATGTGAATGAGGAGTACCAATGGTGGAAATGAGTAGTATAGAGAGAATTGGTGACTACAAACTAATCTGGATATATTGTTTATATACATTTCTCAAAAACTTGACAAATAAACTAAATTTGGAGGGAGTATATTTTTTTTTTGAGCTCAGACTCAAGTTTTCCGCCTAAAGTCTGGTCAGAAAGCCTGAACCAGGCCCATAAATCGTGTTTTCCCTTATGTTAGGGAAAAATAAACTATATTTTTTGTATGAATTTCCCCAAAAATGATTTATTTCATACAAAATAGACATAATTTTACTCTTTCGGGCGGCACCGGGATGGGCCTGACTTTTTCATGTCGGGCTTTATCAGGCCCGGCCCAAGGAATGACTAGGTGTAGTAGAAAATCGTTTTTAAATCAGTCCACAAATTTGAAATGAACGTTTCTTTTTCGATCTCTCTACAAAATACATTTAATTTTCACTCGGTAAACTCCAACTAAAATCCCGTAATCTACGGGAGTACAATAATAATATAATTTCTGCGAGACAAGAGAAAGAAAGACACAACGATTTGGGCACAGAAGCAAGTTTCAAACTCCTATATTTTAAAGACCTCTATTCCTAACCACAGAAATCCACAAAAAACAATTTGTTTTGGAGCTGTCCGCGTCGCTTTTCGCTCGCTCGTACTGGGCCGGTTCGCAGCCGGTCCAAGTCAATGCAAGTATGGCGCTAAAGCAAGCAGACAGCGGCGTTTCCATTTTTCAATTGAAATCTGCACATGCGCGCGCAACCTCCATATCGCAATATGGCATCGTATCATTTGCATCCAATGTGGTGTAATACCTGATGCCTCAACAGTACACTCCCATATCGTGCATCTATTGCAAGATATACTAAAATATATTCCATATTTATTGGTTTGATCTCTCTTTTGAACGCTCAGTCAAATGGATCGGAGTATCTATGACCGAGGGTCTATTTTAGGTCTTACGAATCCGTGAAAAATATTCCCTCGAAAAAAAGTATCACAATGTATAACATAATTACTCGGACACACTGTCAACTGGTTAAATAAATATGCTAGTGGTGGCTTTTTCGTCGTTAAAATTTCTCCAGCTGCGCTGTCAACTTGTTAAGTATATCTGCTAGTTGCGACTGATACGGAATTTTGTATAGATGCCTTCCGTGTCTTTGCTACTCGTGTTCGTTGGCAAGGGCCGCTTTCCTTTTATGGGGAAGCTAGCTTTACATGATCTCTAAACAAAGCGCAAGTGAGCAAGTGAGCTTTTTTATTCTTAACCAGGGTTTATAGTTAGGCATAGCTTTACTTCTAGTTAGGCATAGCTATGTTGAAATTTTAGTACTGCTAAATGTTGACTAGATTTTGGGTAGATTTATTGGGGTCAAGAGCACTGATGAACTGAGCATTCAAGCTAGCTGATGAAAAACATGTGGTTTAGGGTGCTCGATCAACTGAGCATTCAAGCTGATGAAAAAAGATAATACTTTTTTTTTTTTTGAGATTTCCCTGATCTTAGTACAGCTGTAGTATCTGAACTCACGCACTACTCACACCACACGCACGCAACACCACACACACGCCACCGGTGCGCAAGCTAGATCTAACAAGCCTTATACTAAGACTGAGCCTACGCGAGTCTAGATCTTCTGGGAGAACCCTGCGGTGGTGGGCACACCACAATACCACTGTCGAACCGCGCGGGAAACTGGCTCCACCTGCGAAATACTGGGATAGGCTGATTTTAATGGGCTCAGCCTACTGCATATATGCAGCCCCTATTGCCCTCCACAAATTGGCGTGCACTGTTCACGTGAACAGTGCAGCCCGGTGAGGAAAACGCCCCCAAAATTCGCTCCAGCCGGAGTCGAACCTGGGACGTGCTGGAGGAGCCACTGCTCCCCAAGCCACTCGCGCTAGGCGCGGTCCTCAAAAAAAAAAAAGGTAATACTCTGTATAACATAATTAGTCGGATGCACTGTCAACTGGTTAAATGTATTTGAAACCATGTCTGCTAGTTGCTCGATCAACCGGGCCGGTAATGACCGATCGAGATGTGCCGCTACCGGTTCTTTTCAATGGCCAGCTTACCAGCTAGCTAGGAGCCTAGGAGTAGCTTTTACTGTCGGTTATCTATATACAGACAGGTGTAAGTTCTTTTCCGTCCCAGCAGATACAAATCGTACTAGCACGAGTAATTGATCCCAATTTGTAAAGCAAGCTATATATATAGCCATGGGTACATCAAAAGTTGCGCGTTGATATAGCACACGATCGATCACTGTCAAAACTATATTTGTTCGGCGTATGTTTCCAACTTGAGATCTCAACGAATTTCTCGTGCTTTAAACGGTCCGAATGACTCCCAGTTCCGTTATATCTGTTGAATATATAACCAATTTAGCGTGCTTTAAACGATCCGAATGACTCCATTTCTGTTGAATATATAAGCAATTTAGCATATGATTTAATTCGTAAAAACAATAAACAAATCATGACTAGAATAACAAGTATTAAACTAATCATGCGATCTACTAATACAATAGATAAATAGAACGAATCTAGTACACATACTACAAGCAGCAACTCTAGTAGCATCTTCAACAGAAAGATCAAGAACACATACGGTGCAGCAGTAGCGGAACCGTTGTTGTTGACGTCGCCCATATTGTCGATAAAGAGATTGGCGAAGCCTGCGAAGAAGTCGTTGTTAGGGAAGAACTCGATGCCAGTAGTCGCGTGAGTGCGCTCCCCAAAAACCTGATCCGTAAAGGATCATAAGAATCGGCGTTCCGGAGGCCTACTATATCTTCAACTGATGCACGCCGGAAAACGGGATGGAGAAGACTTAGAAGACAGCGGCGCAAGGTTCTGGAACTGGAATGGCGAGCGACCATGTGTTGCGTGGCGGCTAGGGTTTGCCTCTACCTGTATATATAGCGTGGGTCGGGAGGACGTGGGCGCAGCCCCACGATCCAAACGAATCGGAAACGGCAAAATAATTAACACATCCGTTAACTATTAATCAATGACATTAAGTTTTCCCGAATTGCAAAAATATAGGCATCAGCTCATTCCCACGTCGCGACGAGCGAGGGCGGGGCAGTAGTGCGCGAGAGAGTCTTGCATTCTCACATGCTTACCAAGTAGCACAACACACATAGTTTAAAATAGCCGGCTATTGCATTTAGCCCCGGCGATTTAAGAAGCTATGAAAGGCTATAGCCGGGCTATAAAGGGCTATGGCCTTATAGCCGTTTTGATAAATAATGATAAAAATTTAAAATTTGGGTAGCATATATTCATATATATCAATAATTTACTTATGCATAACATATTAACATAGTCACATAAGAGATGAAAATAACCAGGAGTACCGAACATAGTTATGTCAACATATTACAACATTTAGTAGCAGCAATTCAGTACATCATTTTGACAAAATATTCATAACCATCAAAATCAATTAGCATGTAGCAAAAGCAAGTTAATGATATAATTATGTCCACATATTACATGGCAACAATGTCATATGAGTTGAGTTTGGCTCTGATATATGGCCGAGCGGAAAAATTTTGGTCCAAATTTTTTGGGGCCCTTAGCCGAAAGTTTTGCGGCTAAAGGGCTAAATCAGGGCTAAATCAATTTAGCCGGGCTATTATCACTTTAGCCTATGAAGGTCATAGCCGTAGCCCCAAGCCTCTCGAAAGACTATAGCCGGGCTATAGTTTTAAAACTTTGACAACACGTGCAACTCTCTCCCAACTAGTAATGTGGGACTAAATTCTAGTCACTCCCAGGCAACTAGCATGAATGGACGAAATAGTAATTTCAGAATTTAGTTGGGGTTTAGGCACAACCCATCATCAAATTTCAGCGATGTCTTCCTCACACTCGTGCGAAACGGGAGGCTGCCGTAAGGATATACAGGAAAGGGAGTACGAGTCACCGGCGGCGGCGGGTGGAAGAGTTCGGTCGCCGGTCGCCGATCTTGCGCTCGTGCCGCTCGGGCTGGCCGCTGAGCTCGTCGATCCCAGCAGCAACGCGGTCCCCTCGACCGAAAAGGGAAGCCTACCCTGATCACCATCGATCGTCGGCAGGTCGATCGATCGCGCTTTCTGTTACACGCTTCACCTAGATTTGGGGGTGATGTCGGGTCGATCGATCGGCACAGACGTAGTACTCTGCCGTTGCTGCTGCCTGCCGCTCTTCTTCTCTGTTTTGGGCGCACATGCTGAACAGCTGAAGAACGGAATGGAGACGATTTAGGGGTCAAACGAGATCACGCTCGTACTAGCTCTCTGTGACTGTACATATAGAGCCTAGAGATATATGCTTTGAGCTATGACGAAATCTTTGGCTTTTCCGCGTCACGATCTGCAGATGCGCCGACCGGCAAGGCGGCAACACGGCAACGCAACTGTGCTTCTACAGCGCAGAAAAGAAGAAGCTAAAAGCCGAGTCACAGCTGCTCGGTCGTTCAAGGAGGCCGGGGCTTGTTAATTAGTGGACTTGCTAGGAGCAGGTCCTGTGAATCTGTGAAAGGCTAGTCTAATTAGTTATGCTAATTAGCGACCTTTCAGACACGGAAGCTACTTAATTGACAAATGGAGAGGTGGTCAATCGACTAGTCGTTGCAATGTTCGGGAATCCAGGAGGAAGAAGCTACGGTTTGACGTGAATCCAGGAGGAAGAAGCTACGGTTTGACGTGGCGGCTGTTAATTAAAGTTGACCGTGCCCGCGATTGTTGGTTTGGTGCATGTCTCCGTCATGCATGACAGGTTGACAGTCGTTCCTCAACAGATCGGTAACCAACTACTGCCTCCGTATCAAAATATACGTGTATGAAATAGTTAGAAAGTTTTATATTTTGATACGGAGGGAGTTCACTAGTACTAGCTCGCATAGTTAGCTCCTGCCATCAACTTCTGATGTTTGTAAATATTCCGCTAAATGTATCCATTTATGTACTACTCCGTATTAGTTTCGATTTAGCTCCATTATATTTCGTTTTGAGAGTTGGCGCTATTTGCTATAACTAGCTATTTAAAATATTACTCCCTCCGTTCCTAAATATAATATGTTTTAGGTGTGTCACATGTTGTCTACATGCATAATAAAATGAGTGAACCTACACATGAAATATGTCTATGTACACTTATGTGTATGTAAATGTGGACAAAAGATAAAACATGTTATATTTGGGAACAGAGGGAGTACTTATCACTAATAGCTGCACACCAGTTCTACATGGGGAGCAATTATATACTGTACTAGTACGACCGTGGTTTAGTCTTCGTGCTCGAGTGTCAACTGTACAAGAATTAACAACTGAATTAATATCAGGTAAAAACACGGGGTCGGTCTGGATTACCACCGACAGGTAGGCACGTTTCTAATGACAAGACACCTATGACCTATCGTACTCTTTTGTCTACAAAGTTCCCTGGTATCGAGCCAGCAAATCGTGCCTATAGTATGTACGTACATAAAACTATTCTAATCGCTCTATATAGTGTGTGTCGACATTGATAATTAAACAAAAGCTAGGCTAGCTAGCTAGCGTGTGTGTGAAGTGTGATGGAACATGGCACCTTCCTCGGTTTAATTAGAACAAAGCCGTGCTTAGTGGGAACACATGTATGAAGTACACTGTGTTGTCATTTTGCTTTGGTTTACATCCATCGTTGTCAGTTGCTTTGGTTTCTGTCATGCACCCGGCATGTTTCCCGTCGTTTGTTCTGCTATGCCAAATAGTCCAGCTTCCAAAGATGGTCCGAAAAAAAAAGGTTTGCTTGTTAAATTTGTTCAGATTCTATTGATACAATCTGCTATCCAATGCTTTCATGTCACATTGCGCCGCATCAGTTTTTTCTTAGAATAAAGACTAGACAATACAACCTGACTTTCTATATAAACCACAAACAAGGTATAACCAATGTGTCTCGCTATTGTTTCTGCAAAATGCATATAATTTTGTGTAAGCTCAAACAATGTAAAGCTTCACTAAATTCATACAGAAATAATGATATATACATTACTAAATCAATACGATTAGATACACCATGAAATGCATTTTCAGTTTTATCTACATAGTATTATAGTTGTCCTTAGTTCTTTTCTATAAACTTGGTAAAGATCTAATGTACTGCCAAAAAACCTCTAAGGTTTTGACCTTGGATAAAATTTATACATCTTTTTTAAAATGTAGAGATTATTTCATAAGCTGTGCGTTGAAATAGGTTTGAATACTGTGGAATTGGTGATACGTACATGCATGATGCTATTTCCGAGTTCTTCCAGTAATTTCAGTTTGTTTCTTAATAGATCCATATATAAAGGTTGGTAAGATTCAGGCCCCATTCCGCTGGCCACGTCGCCCCCTATTCTCAGCCCTTCGATCACGAGATCCGACGGCCAAAAAGCAGCCACATCGCCCTCAGCACGCGGTACTGTAGCCATCTACAGTTCCCTCGATTTATGCGGTGACCCAGCACACCACTGCATGTTGTAGTGTACAAGTCGTTGATGTAACACGCACGGAAGGACCTCTCCGCAAATATTACATCCCTCAGAGTAGTACAACAGAAACATAGCCGGTCCAAGGTAACACTATAGGACTACAACACTATTCAATACAAAATCTGGAGACCCTTCTTTTACATGGAAGAAGTCTCTTGCAAATGAAACACGAGAAGATCCAATTCGTAGCACTAAGCTGGATATCAGCTCTATCTCTAATTCCTATTCCACTACTGCTGTTGTCACAACCCTAGTCTATTCCATCTGGTATGTCTTTATCCAGGCTGTACTCCTTTCCCAAAATGATGTCGTCTCCTTCATTGGCAAAGTGGTCGTCATGTATGCCATTGACAATATTGTTGTTGCTCCACCATTGTCACTGTTGTCGTCGTTCTTCTGTTGATGAAGTAGCAGTTGATTCCTTCAAGCTCCATCAGTAGACTTGACTCCTTGTTGGATACTTCCTTGACGTCGTGATGGCTAACTGGCAACTCCGTTGATGGCTCCAAAATCTAAGCAGGGGGTCAACGAGGAAAGGGTAAGCAACTCGAGCGTTACTTAGCAAGTTCAATAATATAGGAAAGAGTTTTTGTTTTGGATGCACTAGCTACTGCCATGACCAACGGTCGTAGGCATGATGCAAGTTTTGGAAAAGATTTCTTCAAAAGGTCAGGTTTTATTTCAGAAAACTATGCTCACAGTCTCCACGGGTTCATAGTCATCACTTGGGATGCCTTTCCCGCTGCGGTCTGTAGTTCCTTCCGGGAACACGGATGTGACAGTCACAGTTTCTTGTTGTTGACTCTGCAGAGCTGCGTAACTTTACCCATGAGAGAAACCCAGCCTTGTTGCCTTTCCGGGTAGCTAGCCCGTCCATACTTCCATGGTATGGGGCCAGGTGTGAGTCCAAAGCCAATCACCGCCCTCTCCGCACAACACATATCCGCCCATTTGTGGCGCGGCCGGTAACAAAGACCGCTATCCCGCCACCCCTCCCGAGCTTCTATTCCAATCACCCCGTCAGGTGGGAAGGTCACGCGCTTCCACGCTGTTGGCCGCCGCAACGGACACAACCAGGTAATAGCCTGCCGAGGATATGTGAACGAGAGAAGATACAGCTGACTTTTACCGTCCATAGCAGATCTCATGGTAAACGCTTCAATACGGCGCTAGGATCACTGTGACATTGGTAATTAATCCTAGGTATATACTTTCCCATACAATGGAACCTCCACCACAATATCAACCGTGGTTCCATTGCCAGCCAAACAATATATATAGCAATTCACATCATTCGAAAATAGTTTTTCTTTTTCAATGCAATGATAATAATACGTTTTTGAAAATAGTTTTTATAAAATAGTTCAATAAGGATATGCAAGAATGAACTTGCCTGTGGTAGAAGTGACAGTTCAGGCCCTTCGGGGTTCTAGGGTTTGCGGTAAAACCCCGAGTTCTGAAAATAGCAAAGTAATCCTCATAAGGACTACTGAAAACTCTAGCAGCATGCTATTATGCATAGTCATGAGATGCACCGTCACCCCAAAATTCCCAAGTTGCGGAATTTAATACTTTTTGAGTGTTTGTGAGTTTTTCATGATTTAAAGGTTTGACAACAATTTTCATGAGGAATAAATTTAAAGTGATTAAATTGAAATAGTTCAATATAATTAAACTTCAAGACTTTATTTTCCCATATTATTTTCTTTTAAGAAAATAGTTTTTGAAAAAGAATTTCAAGTCATTTCCACTTAAGGATCCTTGAATTTTTCATCCACAAAATGTTTTTCAAACCTTCAAATAAAACTTACATAAAAATTCCTCATATTTTGTAGAGTATGTTGCATATTTTTAGTTGATTTTTGTGTATTTGAATTTGGTGTAAAAATTCATTTAAGTTTGAATATTTTTGGATTTAGGATGAGTAAAAAGATAGTCTTGGTATAGTTCAAATATTATTTTGAACTTAATATTTATTTTCCCAGATTATTTTTCTTGAGAAAATAATTTTAAGAAATTATTCCAAAGAATAATCCACTTAAGGATCTTTGGATTTTTAATCAAAGAAATAATTTTTAAAAATTCCTGTTAGTATTTTATTTAAATAGCTTATTTTCTGCTAATATTTGTAGATATTTTTAAAGTATTTTTAGGAATTTATTTGAATTTTTAGAGTACTTTGAAAGATTTGGTTTTTTCAACTTCATGAAATTACAAAAGTACCCCTGGTCCAACTTGGTTGAACCAAGTCAAAGACCTGACTCGGGTCAGGTCAACCGACCGAGCCACTCTCTTCTCTCTCTCCCTCTCTCGTGCTCGAGCCCGTGCTCGACTCCTCCGACGCCCGTGTCGCCTCTGCCGTCGCCGCCCCACTCCGGCCAACTCCGGCTACCTCCGCCGCCGTGCGCTGGGGCAAAACACTCCCCTCGCTCCGCTCTTCCACCTCACCGGAGCGATTCGGCCCTCTCTTCCTCTCATGGCCGAGCACAACCCAATCCCCTAGGGTTATTGTTTCGGTGCTGGTGCCGCTTCCCTCCTTCTTCTCCAGCGTGCTCGCCATGGCTGGGCGCAGAGCTCCGCCCTCTGTGCCGCCGTGGCGCGGTGGTGCTGAACCTCTACTGCCGTGTGCCCCCTCCATCGGTTGCGCGGGCACTGCCTCGCCACCGAGGAGCTACGGCCACGGTTGCCAGGTAAACTTCGTGTTCCTCCACTCTCTCTACCCACTGCTAGCTCTACTAGCTGATACTCATGCCCGTATGCCTCTCTGGCTTAGGATTTGGATGAGCAGATGATGCTCTGCTGCTGCTATGCTTGTATATGTGCCCTGATTACCTCTCTGTGTCACTCGTGAGGTGAATGGTGTAGATCTTAGTGTGTAGATCACACCACTGTCTCTGAATGAATCATTGTGAGCTTAACTTGCTCATAGATGTGATATGTGCAATAGGAAAAATAATTCTGAGCTAGAATTAATACTAGCAGTGATGATTAGCTTATTTAGAGCATGATTTAATCATGTTTGTTTGCTGTGATGCCTCCATGTAGAGTTACACAACATTCTTGCTTGATTAGAAATGTTTTTATGTTTTCCTGTGCTTCTTCCAAGTGTTCAGATGTGCATAGCTCAGTTAATCCAGCTCTGCTGGTTCACTGGCTTGTGTGCTTTGATAAAAATAGAATAGGAACAGATACTACACTGAAATCTTTCCCTTGCTTCTGTAGATGCTCAAACAAATGGTAAAACACTCAACTTCACTCCCTTTCATCTCTCTGCCCTATTTCTTGCACAGAACAGAAGTACTCTGCTTGCAAATCATCTTCTATAGCACCACACCTTGCTGAGCAAGGTTCTGTTAAGAACAGATGCTAAATTCAGCACTCAAGCATGGTTCTGTCATTTACAGAACCTGCTAAATCACTCTCTAGCACATATGTTTAACAACCTTGGGTGTAGAGCAGATAAAGCTACGGAAGAGTCTGATCTTGCTCCAAGGTTCAACCGTCTCTTCTGGACTGCACCTTGTGGTTCTACCTTCTCCTCCTTGTTGCTTGACTTCTCCTAAGTTTTAATGGCTTGTGGTGGATGGTTTAGGTAATCTCCATGATTGGCTTGTGATTTGTGGTTGTTCTTGGTGAAGAACAGATGGAAATGGTGCTGCTAGATAGATGATTGGCTGCTGTGTAGAACTTGTGGTGTAGCTGGCTGTTCTTGTGTTCTTGCTAAAATGGAAATATATTATTTGGTCCAATTCGTTGGTCCCATAAAACCATGGTGTGTAGTGATCAAAGGGCTGCCATGAGATGTCTTTTATAAGGCTTTGTTATCCCTCACAAGTTGACACCTCAAGTGGTGACTCTTGCTTTACATGGGTAAGTAAGCTGCTTGTTGTCATGCCCTCACACATGAGCATTACTTGGGGTTCAAGTTAAGCTAGATATTTCCCTTGTGGATAAAGATGAGTAGTCATTGGTCTTATCCTCTTGTGAGATATTTTGCTTGTGGATAGCTCTCCTATGTGGCAAGCTTATCCATCCCAAGCTTGGTATTATCTCTTTGCAAGATTTATTCTTAGGCAAGCCAAGTGGCTTTTGTTGCTAGATAGACTTGTGGGCTCATTCTCTTATGTGGGCTTTGTGCAATTATATGGGCTTGAGAATAAATTTGTGTAACTTTAATGATTTAGCTAGTGGCTTTAGAAATATAAGTAGTGATGTTCAAATGGCTTTACAATTTATTTGTGTGACTTTAATTTGATTATTTGCTTGGTTGAACAGGGATTAATAAGCTATGTTCAATAGCTTTATGCATGCAATAGAAATCTGTTAACAAGGTAGCTAATCTTGTTACCAAACTGCTTTTACATAACACAAAACTTTTGAATCCAGGTGGCTTATTGGATGGATTTGATCATCTGATCCTTTCTTTTGGTGGAACTAGAATGAATGTGTACAGAGGTGCAAAAGTGACCCCTTCTATCTTCCTAGGCTTGTCCTAGTGGAAAGGTAGCTGGATTAGGTTGCTTTTGCATTATTTTCTATGCCATTTCATTTGCTTTCTGCCATACTTGCTAGAGATTTTAATAAGAACAGATGCTACAACCTATGATGCAAAGTCTGAGGCAAATGTCCCTTGAAAAGAACAGATACTTGCATTTGGCTTTAACTTCTCGATGATGAGTTTGCATAGCACCTCTATGCATGGCTGAGAGAAAATCCTTCTCCAAAATCATCTTTGATGTATGTCTTTCTTTCTTCTGCTCTTTCTTGTATTATTTGTCTTGCAGGAATTAAGATAAGAAGTTTGGAATATAGAAGATCAAGATTTAGTTTAGGATCCTTTATTTATTTGTAATTTTCTTTTCATTTGGATGAGATATGTACTTATTCTATAAATATTGTAATATGATGTATTATTTCAAATTCCACTTGTGAAGTTTGTATAGTGGTCACATTCCATTTGTTGTATCTAAATAGACTCTGGACATTAAGATTTTGAATGGAAGATGTGTGTAATGATAAGATAAGATGATGAATTGAGATGATATATGGATAGATGATGATGTAATAAGATGATAGATGTATTAAGATATTGTATGAGTATATGTTTAATCGATTTGAATTATAACTTGTCATATATTATCTAATTGTGTTGAGAAGTGTTGAGGATTAAGAATAGGTTATGTCCAAATTTTGATTGCCTCGACTAAAGATCCAACTTCCTAAATACTTGTCGTAAAGATCATGTCGAAATTTATAGCACTCAACAAGATGATCTAGACCTAAACTCATCGAGTTGAGAGAAACATCGATCCCTTTGTCTCTTTTCTTAAACGCGCCAAAATTACCCGCATTTTCAGATGCATGCTATGCAAATGCACATATTCTATTTCTACCCTTTCGACTCTCTAAACCTTGGGGTATTACAATTTACTACCAATCAGCGGACGACACGCGTCCCGGTCACCATCCGGTGGAAGCGGTTTCAGCCGGTCACCCCCCGCACGAACTTTGGCGCATACAAATTTACATAAACAACCCCGCGAAGGACTCCTTTGTAATTTCGCGAAAAGCCAAGGCCCTTTATAAAAAAACATCCACAGACTTCCCCCTCTCTCCTTCTTCCGCGGCGCTGGAGATCGCCGCCGCCGCCGACCACGCCGCCGTCCCGTCTCTCTCTCTCCGCTCACCAGCCGTCACTCATGCTGCCCGTCGCTGGCAAGTTGCCGTTGTCCTCCACCTCAATTAGCGAGAAGGGTGGAGTAGGGCGTATCCGGCGGCGACGACGGCGCTGGTGATGGGGAACGGCCAAGGCATCTTATCATCTCTCTCTCCCCCAATGTTCTCCTATCCTTTGATATTTTCTCCCCTTTCTCTGTCATTGCCGGTGGGGAATAGCCACGGCAGTATCAAATCAAGATCTCGCGCGGTTCAGTCAACCGCTCTTGGTGGCCTTCGTGGCCGCTGTGGCCGTGGTGGGCATGTGCGTCGACGTGCAAGTCTTTGGGCGTTCCCGGTGATGCCGCCGGCGTTGCTGGGGTTCTTCTAGGTGGGGGCGGCTCGCCGGCCCGTCCTACCGTTCGAGGTCTTGGTCTCTGCAGACGCCGGCCAGCAGCGCAGCGGCCTGCCCTCTTCCGTCACCGCTACTTTGCCATGTCGTCATCATCAGGAGGAGTGCGCCATCTCCGGGTGGTGGGCTGGTCGCCTCTTGCGCCACCGCTGCTCTTCTCAGTCCTCCAAGTTAAGGTAAAAGTGGAGCCAAACTCCTCCCGTTGAATAGCCATGGACCAAATTGTCTTTGTGCAGATCTGTTTTATCTATGCTAATAAGGTGTTTGATGAAATTCCTAGCTAAGATTAGTGTATGTAATATTTTTGCTCCATCTAGCTATTTGCAAGCTTGTGGTACCAGATGTTAAGGAGAGATTTTATATGACGTCGTGTTCTATACTTTCATCCCTTCTCACTAACAGTGATCATGTTCTTCTATTTGTTTGGTTCAGCTAGGCATGAAGCACAAGAATGTTTAAGCAAAGAAAAATGTGCCTGACTTACCGATGTCTTGCCCAACGAGGTGATAAGTTGTGTGAGCAATTATCTCTTGGACCCAAGTTTTTGTGTACATCCCTTTTCAGTAAGAATAACATGTTCTTCTTTTTGCTTGGTTCAGCTAGACATGAAGCACAAGAATGTCAAGCAAAAAAAAAAAAAAACCTGCGTCTTAACAGTGTCTTGATCAAGGAGGGCAGCGAAAAGATGTGTGACCAATTATTTCTAGAAGTTTTGTGTAAATACTGTGTTTGCGAAAGAGCCTGATATGGATGCTCGAGTAGTCTTCAGGCCAAGGTTGATAAATCCTCTCCCAAAGATTTTCTTTACTATACTTTTCCAAAGCGGGGATTTTTATTTCTGTGCCCCTGGTTCCTTAGTTGTACTTATTCATCCCCACGAGCTTAGTTTGTGCTCACTTTTCCCCACTCCCTTGTGCGAAACCCTGGGAAATGCTCATAGCGGGGCATGCCGTCGGGTCAAGGTTTGACCGTTAACTGGGTAACGAGTGGGGCCGCGCTGGACTGTGTCGCCCGTTGGACCTGACAAGTGGGGCCGCGTTGTAAGGTGACACTGGTTTGACCATTGGGCCGTGGTTCCGCTGGACTGTTGGGCCTGTGCTTAGCGTCGCCGTAGCCTGTTATGCATTCACCGCTGCGTGCTGCCCCGATATAGGCCTGCTATGCATTGCTCCGCTGAACGACGTGCCTGCATGCATGCGCCGATGCGCGCCGCCACGACGTGCCTGCATGCATGCGCCGATGCGCGCCGCCACGATGCAGCCCTGGACGCAGCTTTGCTGCATGCTCGCAGCGACGACGCAGCCACGGACGCGACGCGATGATGCAGCCACGGACGCCGGGACAGTCGCTGCCGCGACGCGACGCATGCAGGGACAGTCGCTGCCGTGCCGCTCATCAGCCACGATGCAGCCACGAACGCAGACACGGTCGAGCCGCGCATCAACGTACGCAGAGACGGTCGCTGCCGCTGGTTCATCTCTTCTCGCACGCGTCTCCGCGTTTAAGAGCGTTGCATCGTCTCAGCCTTTTCGGTCCAGTCGCATCGATTCAGAGGAGCCATGAACGCGTGGCATACCAATCGTTTCAGTGGATGGCGAATTAAAGCAGCCGAGGCATACCGATCGACAAGCCGTGCCGGTTCGTAGCAACACGGCTCATCCTCCCCTATTTATACCCCCCAACCCTCTATCTCTTCTCCACAACTTCCATCTGTGCCGCCCCTTCTCTTCTTCACCTTACTCTCGAAAGCAGTCTCGAAGCGTAGCTAGGCGAGGAGAAGATGCAGTACAACGGCCCCACCTTCCTCTTGCCACCCACCGTGCCGGAGAGGCGGTACCCAGCCGGAGTCGTCGTCGATTGTGAGCTCCGTGTGTGGGCGATCTCGCCATGGAGGGGTCCTCGTGCGCTTGCCGAGGGGTTTCTCCGTGCGGGCTATCAGCACCTCCCGGCGGGCTCGGAGAGGATGTTCCGCCTCGAGGAACTGTCCCCACGCCGGCGCGACGACGACAGGCTACCGCGCCATCTTCACCAACCGCTTCGATGCCTACTACCTGCTCGGCCAGGTGTTTTTTGGTGGGCAGGAGTTCATCTGTTTCACCACGTACAACTTCTTCACCGACGTGGCGAGCATCTTCCCCACATGCAACATCCACAGCCTCCCGTACTATCTCGGAGAGAACGGCCAGGAGGAGGAGCAGTGAAGACGGTGCCCTAGTGTGTTAGGTCTCGTGATGCATGTCTTGCCCTAGTGTGTTTGGGATTTTATTATATTTCTATGTATTGTTGTTGGTTGTATCGTGAACTCTTTATCTCTGTCGTGTTATATCGTGTTTTATGTAAGAACTAGGGTGGGCACCCAAGAACTACTATCTATCTATGTTATTGTCGTTATAATCATGGTGTGCTTGTTATTTTCTTGTTGTTTTCTTTTTACAAATGTTTGTTTAAGACAAGTAAACGTAGTCAAATTTGTCAAAATGGATATGAAAGCTAGACAAAAAGAAGCTAATTTTTAAGCGTAAATGTTGGTGGCCATATTGCATGTTTTTGAATCGTTGGTGGTCGTAGTGCATGGTAAAGAAGGTAAACAAGAAGAGTTGTAGTTGGCCATATTGGTAATTTTTGAATTGTTGTAAGATAAAGAAGAAGACTTGTATGAAAAAACAAGAAGAGTTGTATAAAAAAATATCACTCAACTGTTGTGTATGTGCAATTCGAAACAACGAGAAACGAGCTCTCAATTTGCCCATTTTTTAATTGTTGGTGTCAATTTTGGAATCAACATGCACCCTTTTTTTTTGCACTAAACCCGCCACTTTATTGATTAAACAACCATAATGTCATTACAAAGAGTCTGCCGGATCAAGTCCGGGGACACACCACGCCACACTTCACTACTATAAGAGGCACAAGATTTAGCTAAAAGATGAGCAGCTACATTGGAGTCAACATGCACCATGTGCAATCTAATAAGGGTATACAGCAAAAAAAACACATAGTCAACGTCATGGACCAGACCAACCTAGCTTGGCCCTATCGATTTGGGCCCAAGAACTCATTATACTTTTTTTTCATTTGCGCTACGTGTTGTCTGACGAAACTGAAAGTGTCAAGAACAGATGTTAAGCAAGAGAACACCAGATCGACACAGAGAATGATGGTAAGCACATAATTAACTGATACAGACCCAGTTTAAGCAACACAAGAGCACCAGATCCACACTAATAACATCACCAGATCCACACTAATAACATCTCTAATGACTGACGACTAGCAAGTAAGCAAATCCTAGAGCAATTACACAAAAGTAAAATCCTAAAGCTATGAGATTCGACTGCTTCTTCAATTCAGTCAGCTGCCTCAAGTTCTTGTTCATCTTCTTTAGTTCCCCCTTCAGATCCGCATCCCCAACTGTCGGAGCAGCACTGTCGGAGACCAAATTCTGCTGCCGGGTTGCGGCACCATTGAAAGGCATCGAGCTCTGAGATCTAGCTCTAAGCCTGGCAACGTAGTTATCCAGCCATTCGAAATGGCCGCAATGGCTCACGATCTGAAACAAAAATATGAACCCTAAATCTCAGATCCAAGGAAAAAGAATTCAGAGCAAAGGGAAAAAGAAATCAGAGCAAAATCATGAGATCTAACCTGCCCCTCTGGCTTGCTCTCGCATTTCACGAACTCTCGCCCTTTGTTGCCATTCTTGTCCGACGTACAAGTCAACCGTACCAATGGCGCGATGCGTTCGCAGTCAGGACATCGCTCCATGGGCACTGGACCATGCTGGGGCCACGAGGGGCGGGAGGCTGAACTAGAGTCCGACATATCTCGTCGCCGGAGAAGAAGAATCGCTGCTCTCGTCGCTGGAGAAGAAGAAGCAGAAGAAAGGGGAGACAATGGTGGGCGAGGACGAGCTGCTCTGTGCGTGGGTGGAGACTGGAGAAGGAGCTGCTCTGTCAGATGGAGAAGGGGGAGATTTGACGATTTGCCTCGTTGTATTTTGCAGTTTTAATATTTGCAACATCTCGTCTCACTGACATGTGGTGGTCATGTGCGAATAATCCAATTTCAGATGTAAAGTGGGGCAGATGGTAAAACTCCCTTGCGGCCAATCAAGATGCAGAACCAGCTTCGCGCGGATCGCCCGTGGAAGGCCATATCTGACGGGTGGAGTTTGGCGCTAGATTCCGATCCGACGGCGGACGTTCGACGCTAGGGTTTGGAGAGATGCTCCGGGGTTTTGAGTCAGTCAACGGGGTTATTAGGGTTTGACCTGAACTTCAAATGGCCACAAATAGTTACAAAAAAATCAAAAAATGAAAAAACTTGCATAGTTC
The DNA here is from genome assembly GCA_947311845.1 of Poa pratensis. NCBI lineage: Eukaryota > Viridiplantae > Streptophyta > Magnoliopsida > Poales > Poaceae > Poa > Poa pratensis. The sequence goes on from CAMZMU010000054.1 coordinate 6,274,194, forward strand.
GTCGTTTTATAAGACATAGTTACCAAAAAACCCTGGGTTTAGGGTTAAGGGTCATTTTCATGAAAAACCATTTTCAGAAGTGAGACATCGAAATCACATTCAAATGAGCATAAGTAATTCAAAAAAAATCAAAATGACATAAAACCAGCGTACATGTTGTTATATGTGATATAGTTACTAGAAAAAAATATAAACATGGTTTATGGATAATTGATTGAAAATTGTTTCCACAAAAGAGCTATCTTGTATAGAGTTGTTTAGAGTTCGAGAATAGAGTGATGGGTTCAAATGAGCATAAGTAATTCAAAAAAATCAAAATGACATAAAACCAGCGCATAATGTTGTTATATGTGACATAGTTGCTCCTCAAAATTATTTGGATCATTTAGACAAGGTCGAATTTTTCATGAATTACAAATGGGGGTGTTTACCCTAGCTTCGGACCTCATTTGAAGCACATTTCTCACGACTACACAAAAATGATCGAATTGATCATCTAACACGTATCATTGTAACATCACATCACAGAGCAAATGAATTCAATGGTGGTTTTGTAAAAGTTCAAATATGACCTCAAATTCAAATATTTGCCTCAAATTCAAATTTTGTCTCCAATTTGAATTTGATCTCAAATTTCACATCAAAGTAAAAGTTTTCACAGATGACAACAGAAACCTTATTACAAATTCTAAAAGTTCAAAGTTTACAACTAGCATTCAAATTTCACATCTTTGTCTTGCTTCGAGTGTTCGACGACGGCTTAACCGCCTTGCTCCTAGTTTCCCTTGGTGGGATATCCACCTTTCTCTTCTTCCTTTTGCTTTGCACTTGGGGTGATGGCTGTCGAGGTGCTGAGGGAGTTATGACCAGTTGACGATCATCTGTGGGTTCAATAATGTTCAAAGGAACTACAGGAATAATTACTTCCTCATCTCCAATAGACTCAAAACCTGCAAAAGCCATGGCTTCAAATTCCTCCTCATCTCTTGGCCTTTTTCTGTTGCCTCTAGTTGTCCTGGAGCTAGGTCAGAAAAAAATAAGATTATAAGCCATCGATTAAAAAGAGAAGAAATGCACAAAATTCAGTTGAGAAATGCACACATACCAAGGTGCCGGCACTGCTAATTCAGTTTCTTCATTCTCCTCGGCTGTGGCTGCAATCAGCTCTACCTCTGCATTCTCCTCTGCATTTGTTGCTGCCCATCGTTCCTCTTCTCCAAATGATGCATCCACTGGATTGGTACAAAGCCTACGAATGTGCCCTAGAACTCCACATTTTTTGCACTTCCTCTGTTTTTTGACACGACCCTCTTCACCTCTTCTGAACCTGTTCTTCTTTGGTCTTCCTGGTGGTCTAGTGATTACAGGAGAATGTAGTTTGAACCCTGGATCTACCTGGATCCATTGATCCTTTCCCAAGAGTGCAGGCACATTAGAAGCATATGCAGCCCTGAATTTTGCAACAGAAAAATATTCAGAGATGTATTGATCGACTTCACCATCTTCACCACCGATAACCGTCATCAGATGCAGGGCATGTATGCATGGCTTCCCTCGGAGCTGCCATTGCCTACAACTGCATTCCCTAGCTGCTAGGTTAACTGGATACCTCCATTCCCTGTTTTTACTGTCAGTATATGTTACCTCAGCCACCAGTGTGTCTGAGCGAATGCATTTCATCTTCAGACCTCTTGCCTTGGCATGCAATGCCTTAATAAGAGATGGAAGCATAAGATGGCCAACATATTCTTTTTCTGCAATTCTTTTCCGGAGAGCCATCTTTATCATGATCATTTGCCGAATCTTATCAAATAATTGCCACAACAAAAGCCCTTTCAATTTCTTGATCTTTGCATTGAAACACTCTGCCAAGTTACTTGTCACATAGTCCACTTTGCAGATTGTATTGAATTTGCTTCTTGACCACAACTTCCCATGATGTGCATCTAGGTACTCCTTCACCAGAGGATTGTGACATACAACACACCCAAATGGTGCTCATGCTTCCTCTCACTGCATGTGTATGATGCTGGCCACAAATTATCGTCATAAATTTTACCTTTGAATTTGTTTCTGAAATTTTGCACTAGGTGGCGCATACATTCCCTATGCTCCACTCCAGGGAATACAATTCCTACTGCACTTTCTAACCCCTTGCAAGCATCAGTGTGTATAGCTAAACCTGGGGTGTACCTATAACATTGCGCAAATTCTGCAGAAACCAGACCCAACTTTCTTCGCACTCTACCTCCACCACACCAAATGCAACTGGGAATAGCCAGTTGTTTCCATCAACAGCACAAGCTGCCACTAGCTGTCCTCTCCATCTTCCATTCAAAGCTGTTGCATCAATAGCCAAATAGGGCCTACAACCATCCAGAAATCCCTGCCAGCAAGCCTTGAAACAAACAAATGCCCTCCTGAAGCACTCCTTCTCAAATGTCTTCCCTCTTATTTTGTATGGAACTGTATGCTTGTCAATTTCTACAACACTCCCTGGACTGGCAGCTTCCACTTCAGCTTTAAATGTGTAGAGCAATTGAAAGCTGTCATTCCAAGCACCATTAATCCTGTCAAGAGCCATCTCCTTGCCATAGAAAATCCTCATGTAAGGTATATCAATCTTGTACTTCTCAAATAACTTCCCATGGAGTGCTGTTGGACCAAGTGTTGGTGTTTCTCTCAACCAGTCCAAAACTGCATCTGCCACCCACCTAGTCTTTGCTAGCTTTGTTTTATTCTTTCCCCCTCCCCCTCCAGGTGGACAAGTGTGCTTGTGTTCGTTCTTTTTTATCTGAAACAAAATAAAAAAGAGAAACACAGTTAAGAAAAAATTACACAATGATCTGTATATACAATGAATTAATATAAACTGAAATACACAAACAAACCTGAATCAAGTTGCTCCTCAACATTACTGATGCATGCAACCTCCATCTGCACCTAGGATATGGGCAATGAACAGTGAACCTTGTTGGCTCACTCCTATCAACCACATATGTATTTTCAGAGATAATGCAGTACGTAGTCACTGCATTACGACAGTCCACCATCGACTGAAAAACTGTGCCGACAGTAAGCTGAGGATCTTCCCTGTTCCACTCAATTGCTGGCATGTCATCACCATCATATTCATCGATAACTAAGCTGTCCATGTTCTCCCCCCTCTCTTCATCGTCAGTGTCATTAAATCTTGCACCGTTGATAGCTTCCTCCTGATATTCATCATCCATAGCTTGTTGACTAACTGTATCAACAAGATCAGGGTACATCCTCTCATCCTCATCATCAGCTCGAGGCACTTCATCGTCTGGCTCTGCATCTTGTTCTACATCGGCTGCAGCAGCCATAGGAGAAGCGGCAGAAGAAGTGGCACCAGACATATTGTTACTTGCTGAACCACTAACTCTGCTTGGTCTCGACCTACATGGAGTGCCGGGGCGCTCGCTATTAGCAGAGGCAGAAGATTTTGAACACCCTTCCCCTTGTCCCGATCAGTGCCTCGTGGCCTAAGCACCTCGACAAGAATTTTACCGAAGCGGCTTTCAGCACCCGTAGCGAAGAGCAATTCCAGATGCTCGTCGCAAGTTAGTGGGACAAATTGTTGTTCACTACTGCTGAAATATTTCAGCTCAACAGCATCGGCGTCAGTCCAACCATATGGAGGAGAACTTAATGCATTCCGCAAAGCTTTGAACGAAATGCTTGTTTCTACCACCTTCGGATAGCAAAAGCTAGACATCAAATGCGGTTTTCTACCGCGTAGCACACTAGCTTCCATTCTAACAGTCAGCCGGAAAGCAATCGCGGGATCAATCCTATTCGATTAACAAATAAAGGTTTGAGTTAGGCCAGCAAAATTGGACAGATTCACGCGACCACCAGTCCAATACGGCCTACCTAACGAATCAGAACATCAATTAGAGAGGAAAACAATGCTTACCCAGGGGTAATCCATGAATTATCCGCCGCCGATTCGACCCAATCCTCTCCTCGGTCGATGGGCCGGAGTGGGCGCTCCCCCGACATCGCTGCTTCCTCCAGATGGGGGTGGGGGTGGGGGTAGATGTGGCGGAGGGCAAGACAACGGCGGAGGTGGACTAGGGTTAGACGGTGCAGGACACGAGGGTGGCGGAGGCGGCACGAAGACGGCGGAGGTGCTCGAGCTCGAGCTCGATCTGATTCAGTACGCAAGGGAGGCCCCACGACGCGTCAATACACACTGGACAAGTTGGCCCACACGTCAGTACGCAACGACAGTTACGACTGAGTTAACGGTCAAAGCTTGACCCGACGACAAACGTCCAGTTTGACATTTTGTGAGCACTTCAGACAAGCGAGTGGGGAAAAGTGAGCAAATGTTAAGCTCGTGGGGATGAATGAGTACAACTAAGGAACCAGGGGCACAGAAATAAAAATCCCTTAGTCTAGATATATGTATTCTGTCCGGCTGCACACCCCATCGTTTTGTATTCATACGCAGTGGTGTACTCATTCAGCTTGAAATAGTCATTTCCGTCATGCTTTATTGAACAGGTAGCAGAGTATAGAGGAGACTGATTTCGGTGGGTTTTGATGTTGGGTAACTTTTTTCTTCAAAATGCTCACAAGTTCGAATTCAGATCATTGAAGTTGCTTAATGTAATTAAAAAGGAAGAGTATACAGTAAGACCAAGGAACTGATCATGGGTCGTCTCCAGCGATCTCATAACAGCCTAGGATAAATAAAAACTATTTTATCAGCTGATTCATGATGAGTGGGCACTCAATTATCAAATAGGAGATTCTACATACTTGGTAACTGTATTGAGATAATATGAATCAATTGGAATATAATGAAGTTTCCTTTAAAACCGGCAGAATACTACATGTATCAGTTATCATTGTTCTTGCTTCATTGTGTCCTATAGCACAGTTGTCACATGTGCATCTTTAGTCAAGTGATGTAGACAGTCAAGTTAAATAACTTCCATATGTAGATATTTTACCATTCTTTGCTCAATGCAACTGAGATCAAGGTTTGACAAGGCTAATTGATATGTTAAATTGTTTTCAATTTAAGTGCTAGGTGGAATCTTGGCGACAAAATGTCAATTTCAGTTCCACGCATCAATTATGGAAAGAGAACCTCGATTCTTCAACCAGAATGAGAAATTTGAGCATCTGGGTCTCTAAACTGAAACCTCATCAATGTAGAGTATGTACCTTTATATTAATTTAAAACCACTATGATTTAGCTATTGTTCCCAAAATAGTTGATCTTACAGCTCATAGTAAGAAGTCGTGGCCATTTTCAGTTGTACTACACCATTTATTTAAATATTGTACATAAGCTTACACCTTATGTTCCAGTTTTAGTGTTAAGGTGGACTCTTGATGACAAAATGTGCGTTTAAGTTCACAATTCTGGAAAGAGAACCTTCAGTGAGATAGTGGTCATCAAGATGTCTAAACCTCTAAACTGAAACCTTCATATATAGAGAGTATGTTACCTTTATGTTATTCTAAACTGCTATGTCGTAGTAGTGCCCAAAATTATCTCAGGGCTCCTTTGAATCTGTGTCAATTTTCAGTTGTACTACACATTTCTTTAAATTTCATACATAAGCTACCACCTCAGGTTTTATACTTTTATGTGCTACCTGCCACTGCTCTACATCGCTTTGCCATTTGTTTTTGTAACTTATATTTCTGGAAAGCATTGGTTTATTTTTGGAAATACTCCAATCCATGAATTATTAAAACGCTCAGATTATCTATGTCTGTATTTAATTTAAAGTCTCCTAAATGTTTTAGAAGTGAAGTCGTTGTATTTCATGTAATTGTAAGCATCATGAAAATTTGTAATTTCCATGATCGCTTCTCACACATAGTCCTCTTCACCATGACGTAGCAATGGGCCCAGGTGTCAGCGTTTTCCCTTTTTAGATGTATTTCCATAAAATGCTATATATTCCTGAAATGTGGGAACTGATTTTTGCAAACAAATTTCAGGAACAATGATAAATGTTTTAAAATCAGTACCTCTAAATACAAACTCATCTCAACAATTAAATGTTCCAAATATTTCAAAAAACACTGAAATTCATCAAAATGCTCCAAAAAGAAAACAAATAATGCCATAAATTTGACCATTTCAATTTGCTTACAAAGAAAAAAAAACATTTGGAAAAATTCCAAAACATGACAGCATTCTCACATTTTCAAATTGCTAAATATTTGAAGCTATGATAAAATATATCACAATTCTCACAAAAAATACATGCAACACAGTTGGAAATTTCAATTTGCTAGAAAAAATAGAGCTACTCCAAAATATATATATCTCACATATTATCTCACAGATTGCATTCTCCCTAATTATGGAGTTCAAATAAATATTCATGGCATTTGACTACTACAATTTGGTGAATATTACTACAAAATCCAAATGAATTCCCTCTAATTACGGATTGACTTTGATAAATACTCACATACTGTACGTCCTCCAATTATGAAACTCAAATAAATATTTCGACAAATTACACACATATATAACCATTCCAGTTTGCTAAACATTTCCCGTAAAAAACCTAACACAATTGAAATAAATGTTCAAATAAATACGACACATTTGAACATTTCGAATTGCTACAAAATTGGAGACACTCTAAAAAAAATATATCTCACAAATTGCATTTTCTCTTATTATGGAGTTGAAATAAATGTTTATGGTATACTACAAATATATCCAAACATTATATCTGAAAATACTCGAAATGACAAATTGCTTCTTCTACGATAAAATATATCATAATTCTCACAAAAAATACATGCAACACATTTGAAAATTTAAATTCCCTAAAAAAAACAGAGATACTCTAAAATATATATATCTCACATGTTATCTCACATATTGCATTTTCCCTACTTATGGAGGTCAAATAAATATTTATGGCATTTCACTACTCTAATTTGATGAATATTAATACAAAATCCTCATGAATTTCCTCTAATTGTGGATTGACTTTAACAAATGCTCATGTACTGTACATCCTAGAATTATGAAACTCAAATAAATATTTCGACAACATACAAAAATACAAAACCATTCCAACTTGCTAAACAATTCAAAGTACTCTAAAATATATGAAAACGCTCAAAAGAAGAAAAAAAATACTAACTATTTCAGAGTATTTTCCCGTAAAAAAGAAAAACATTAACACATTTGAAATTGAATTACAATAATTTCCAAATTTGAGCAGTCTCCAAAATCCGACCATTTTTAAAACGAGAGCTTTTTTCAATTCCAATGATTTCCAAACTTACACAATTTTACAACGTCGCCATTTTCAAATTCGAGTTTACAAATGCGGGCGCGGCATTTGCCGCGCTCAGTTGCCTAGTACTTTGATGAAAGGCAAACAGAGTCGAATTAATGGACTCAAGCCCCGGTGCACCGTTTACATACATGGTTTCCCAGTACTACCTAGCTAGCTTAAAAAGTGATTTACCACCTTTCGGTTCTTTCCTCCTCCTAAACAAAGGTTGCTTAGTGCTTAACCAGATGGGGGATCATGCGCACATGTGACTTTGTGAGCAGGCAGAGAGCAAGGCTAAAAGCATATGATCACCCAAGCAAAACAACCAAAGGCTAAGGTTCTTGTTTAAGATGGGATCCGCGATTCGATTCTCCGTGTGTGCCGACGAATATTATCAAGTGCAAAGTCTCGGACCTTTCTACGCGGAAGACGTTTAGTGGCCTGAAATTTCATTTTATCGCCGCGCGCCTCGTACGGCTGCATGTGAGGGCCTTGCTGTGGTCGAGCCGGGGTAGCACGTAGCTTGATCACTTAACAGCTGGCCTAGCTAGGGTTAATTAGTCTGCATCGTGACGTGTCATCTACTCCCTCCGTTCCAAATTAGATGTCTTCCATTTGTCCACATGCGGATGTATCTAGACATGTTACAAGTATAGATACATCCGTATGTGGACAAATGGAAGACATCTACTCCCTCCGTTTATAAATATAAGATGTTTTAGCTTTTGTCCATATTCACATGTGTCAACATGTATGTAGACATGTTTTAATGTGTATGTACACTTATTTGGATATGCACCTAGCCAACATGTGAGCTAGCTAAAACATCTTATATTAAAAAACGGAGGGAGCAATTTGAAACGGAGGGAGTAGCTTGGAACTCGATAAAAAAAGTTTGATTAATTTTGGTGTCATCAAATTAAAGCTTGCTTGTGGCACCTTAATTCATTTCACTTGGCCCTAGGTGGTGCACGTTGCTTAATTTTCACTGTTCGCTTCTGCTCTTGTACCACTGAATATTGTACGTCCAGCTGTTCCAGTGCGCACATGCATGCATTGTGTTGTGTTGGACAGAAACTTGTTGAAACATCGGATGAGATTACGTGGGCCGGCCTCCTAATCCAGCAGCACTACCAAGTGCTCTCTTAGCAGTGTACTCCCTTCGTTCCAAATTAATTGACTTCCATTTATTCACACATGGATGTATCTATACGTGTAACATGTCTAGATACATCCACATGTGAACAAATGGAAGTCAAGTAATTTGGAACGGAGGGAGTATATGCTACTCGCTTCGTTCAGAAAAGTACGGTATGTCGTTAAAATGGATATATGACATACTCCCTCCGATCCATATTAGTGGGCATAGATTTATCTAAATTCATATGTATCTAGTTAAGTATTTAGACTAGATACATGTGTATCTAGACAAAGTTGTGCCCACTAATATGGATCGGAGGGAGTACTTCAATACTAGATATATCATTTTAATGACATCTTTATAGAATTTGTTACCATCTACAGTACTGTAGTACCAATCCATGCACACAAGTGTGGAGGTACTACCAAAAAGTTGATGCGTGGAAGTACGTTCAAGCTAGCGCCCTATCTACCCACGGGCCGCATGCATGCATGTTCTGTGTCTGATCGACGTGTGCAAAGAACCTAATTAAGCAAGCTGAAGATAATAAACTATCAACGTACGGTACTATCACTTTTAATTAAGATATATCACACACACACGTAGGGTGGATCTTTGTTGGATGCATGCCAGGTGTTAGCAAAAACCTCCTCCTCAACTAGCTAAAATATCTTTAAATATTCAACGAGAGAGGGAACCAACCTGATGATTAGGAGCAGCCAGCTGATGGACAGCTAAACAGTGGGCTAGCTTTGAAACTTTTTTTTTTTGACACTTAAAACTCCCTATATATTAAGCTAGCAAGCCGCATCATTAAAAACCTTCCACTGCCCTTAATTACCCTGATAAGAAAAAGAGCGCGTCTGAAACTTGCTGCTTCCAACATCAACAAATGTTACATTGTTACATCCAAGCTACTGGTTAACCAGCCCGGAGGCTCGTCAACCCAACTAACAAAAAATTTATTACAAAAACTATAGCTAGCTAGCTCATGAGCCACACCGTTAGCAGTGTGATAACAATGCCTATAATTGACCTTTCCAATTGATGTTGCCACATCAACACATTCTGAGAAAATTGCCGCTGCCGCATCCCACCATTGATTCTGGCCTGTGCAAAAATTAATAACCTCCAGAGAACCAGATTCCGCTTCTATATTATGGAAGCCGAGAGAATTAGCAAACATTAACCCATCTCTCATTGCCGTAGCTTCCATAGTTACAACATTTAGCCCCCGGTCTATATACCGACATTGTGCAACAATAAAATTGCCTCGATCATCTCTCAACACCGCAGCCGTAGCACCAATACCAATATCAACATGAAATGTTGCATCAACATTCAATTTAACAAATCTCGACGCAGGATTCACCCATTTTCCAGTGTCGCTTCTATTACCTCGTGATGATGACGATTTTTTGTAATTCTTTGCTAGTGCTAAAACCGACAAAGGCCATCTCCAAACCGGTGGTGTATCTTCATTGTGTGTAGCTTGACGTCGTATCAACCACAAATACCAGCAGCCAATTAAGAGAATCTCTTTAAAGCCCTCATCAGACATGATCATAATAGCATTATCCTGCTGATTTAAGAAATCCTCAAGCACCACCGAACAAGATCTGTCCAATTGTGCCAAATTATTGATTATGTCAAGTATACCGAGCCTATCCCACAATGCACAAGCTGGCTGACATTGGAATAATAAATGCTTCACATCCTCCGCAGCACTGTGGCATATAGGGCACTCACCTGACGTTCCAATGTGCCTATTAGCAAGAATACACTTAAGCGGTATGATTCCATGAAGAATTCTCCATCCAAAAATTTGTACTTTACGTGGAACATCAAGTTTCCAAAGAGTTCTCCAAACAGCCGGAGAAGAAGAGATCCCCGGCCCCGGAAACGAGTTTGCATGGCCCCCAAAAGTGTGTATCCACTCTGCGTGGTATGCTGATCGAACTGAAAAAGTTCCAGAGCTATTCAAATGCCACGCTATAAAAACATCGAAGGCTTGATAATTTATTGCGATCCTCATAATCCGTTCAACAATGATACGTCCAAAACATATCTAAAATTTTTGATGTTCCATGCCTGTTATATATTGATTACCACATGATTATCTTACACTTTATATCATTTTTATGCATTTTCTGGGACTAACCTAGTAACAAGATGCCACAGTGCCTATGACGAAATCTCCGGCTTTTCCGCCTTACGCCGCTTCGAGCGATCTTCATACATGTACATGGATCGGCAAGACGACAACAACTGTATTTCAACAGGGAAAACTAGTTAAAAGCCAAAGTCGCAGCTGCTGCATGCTTGGTCGGTCGGTCAGATGGCGCGGTTCAGGTGTGAAACCACCCTGCTAGCAGGTCTCGCGAAGATCCATTAGTTATGCCAAATCATCGTGGACTTGTTCGACTGGAAGATTAACAAACGGAGAGACGCATGCCGTCGACCAATTTGTCATGGCTTCTTCAGGAATCCAGGGAGGAGGGTCTGACTTGGTGACACTTAACTAAAGTTGGCCGTGCAAGCCGTCGGGCCAGTGTCACTGTCTTGTATGACGGTCGTTCAAATTCCCAGCAGAACTGTGTTCATGATTTGTGACATGATTCGGCCTCATTTGGCATTTCGTCTGCACTTGATTTTTGAATTTTGGCACTGCTCCAGTGTTTTCAGTACTTACTTGACGACAGATACCGAACCAACAGTTTTGTTATCTAAAATCTATTCTTCTGCTTTCTTAGAGATACAAGGAAACCCATTTAAGGTCTTCTATATCTGTCCATCATGCATGCTGTAATACAATTCCTTTTAATTTTTCAAACGGTATAATTAGTACCACTATTTTTATAGGGGAAATTTGTACCACTATTAGGACTACGTACTACATAAAGATAAATTATATATCACTTGCATGGCAGCGCACAGAATTAATACTAACTGAAGATCAGGTAAAACGCACGCGGTCTTGACTACACCGACAGGCACGTTCCTAATGGCACGTTTTATCGTACTTAGTCTAGAATATGCTCCCCATATCGAGCCAGCAATCATGCATTACTATGATACTTAACTATAGTGTGCGTCGCCGTCGCGCTCTAATCAAGGCACTTGACACACTGCTAGTGCTAGAGTGGGAGCACTAATTAAATTAACAAAAAAACCTATTAGCGTGTGATGGAACATGGCACCTTCCTCGATCGATGGAAAGATAAAATGAAAGCCAGGGCCACTACACTCTTGTCGTTTTACTTGGCCTGCATCCATATGCTCGATCGCTAGCTTCCAAGGAAGGATGTTTAGCAAAAGAAAAATGGTGGAAGACCACTTGGTAAATCGGATGGAAGATTGATGGGAGAATTGTTACTACAGTACCTAGCTTGACAAGTGCTCTATAGATAGCACCTTTCGGTTTCCCTCCTCATCCTAAACAAAGGTTGCTTAGCGAGTTGGTGATGAGTCGACCGATGATGCATGCCCACATGTGGGCAACTAGCGAGGCTAAGCACATGACCTGGATCACCTCAGCACAGCAACTCGGGCCAATTAAGGTTCTTGTTTAGGATGGGATCTGGCGATTCGGTTATGCGTGGCCTTTGTACGGCGCCGAAGAGGCGGTTAAGTAGCCCGCAATTTAGATTTTATCGCCGCGGGCCGGCCTCGTACGGCGCGGCTGTCGCGTGCATGCATGTGAGGTACGTACTGCGAGCTGGGGGTAGCTTGATCAGTTAAGACATAAGTGCTGGCCGGCCTGACTTAATCATCTAGCTTGGCACTTGATAAAAAAAAGTTTGATTGCGGTGCCATCCAAAATGCATGGCACAATATATAGTCACACTAGGAATAGGATTATGGCACATATGACTGGAGAGAAATAGCAGGATGTTCGAAAACGAAACGCATCCATCACAGCAGGTACTCCCTCCGTTCCAAATTAATTGACTTGGCTTTGTCTAAATACAGATGTACCTATACTTGTATAGTGTCTAGATGCATTCGTTACTAGACAAATGCATGTCAATTAATTTGAAACGGAGGGAGTAGTTCATAAGATCATTGCAGATTACAGTCTTTTGATGCAGACTCGTGTAGATCGAAGCGGGCAAGGGAGAGGGATCACGCACGTAATTGCTCCAAGTGTAGGCGGGTGCTCAGCACATGCATGTAATACCCAATGTAAATAGATAATTAACCTTTGCTTCTTCAATCAATCTTAATGAAAATGACACACAAGTCTTTTGCGTGTTCTGAAAAATAAAATAGCACTAACCCTAATTAACCTTCATTAATTGCGGCAACGGCGCATGCCAAAAAGTTCAGGATGTACCTTAAAGCTAGCTGGCGGTGTTAATTACACTGTCGTCGTCGAAGCCAATCTAGCTTTAGACCATCTCTAGTTAATTCTGGGCGTCCAAGCCCTAGCTAGCCACCGACTGAATGCATATATGTGTGTTCTGTGACTGATGTGTGCAGAGAACCTAGTATATATGCCAGGTGGATGTAGCAATCATCAGAGAGCAAATCACCTAGCTTTGGACAGGTGAACACATGCATGCATGCACGTACGCCGGATCTTTCTTGTATGCCAGGTGTTAGCATAAAAACCTCCTTCTCCATCAAGGCATCAACTATCTCTCTGTATCTCATTAATTAATTATCAACTATCTGACGAGGAGGAGCAGATAGACAGCTAAACATATACCCCCTCCGTATCAAAATATAAGACTTTCTATCTAGTTTCTACACACATGTATCTAGACATGTTTTAGTGCAAGATTCATGTAAACGTTGCACTAAAATATGTCTAGATACATGTGTGTAGAAGCTAACAAGAGAGTCTTATATTTATTTTGATATGGAGGGAATACACATTACACGTACTGTTCACCTTTTCTCAGGTGTCATGGTGGCTCATTCCGTTCTTTAGATCAGGCTTTGTGTGGCCAGGGTTTTGGCACATGCTGGTCTCGCAGATACTGGCGTTTTTGTTTTTGAAACGAATGCGTCCAGGCCGCTGAATACTACAGAGAAATCAGTCATCAGACAAGAAGGAGCAATGGAGCGAGAGAACGTCCATGAACTATAGCTAGTTGTTGCATCTTAATTGCTAGCATCTACTCCCTCCGTTCAAAAAAAGATGTCTAAGATACATCTTGATTTGGATGTATGTGACATGTCCACATACATCCAAATCTAGATATATCTAAGACATCATTTTCCGAACAGAGTGAGTATGTAATTGTTCTTGGAATCTAGTAATCACAAAGCTCTAGAGATGTTGGGAAGCTCGAGTAGGGGCCGGGCAATGGCTCGATCGAGCTGGGCGCCATGCATCATCGATCACATCCCCCACAGAGTTTGTCCATCTCTTAATTTTTTCTCTGAAATAATTTGATCGACTCTGAAACCGGCCAGACAAACCTCCTATAAATGTGGCGTTCTGTGTATGTACAAGGATGGTGCATTGTGTTGTGTGGTGATCATGATGATTCGGACCAGGAACAGAGCTTGGCCTAGCACGATCGCGAGCGACGTGGTACCGTCCGTGCCCGGACCCCGGAGGAAATCAGACAAACATACACATGCCTATTCGGGCCGTGACTAGTAGAATAGCTGGAAACTACTCGGATACTCTCTCTGGAATTCGATCACCTGGAAAGCTATTGATAGCTCCGACACACAGTATATGGCTGCCTGGAAGTAGAATGTGTTGTGCGTACGTGTATATATGTACTCCCTCCGTTCCATATTAGATGACTTCTATTTGTACAAAAGTGAGATCATCTCACTTTTGTACAAATAGAAGTCATCTAATATGGAACGGAGGGAGTACAAGGATATATCTTTCGAGCCGTACATAATTTGGAGTATATATGCAGCCATGCAGGAGCTGAGGAACAGTTGTTCCTGATCGATCACGACGTGCTACCATCCGTGCCCGGACCCCGGAGGAAATCACAAAATCTACAGCCGTACACATGTATCGTCCTCCGCCACGTGGGCATGTGTCGTCCCCATCCCCCTTACCAGCTTCTTTTTAATGGGGACCGTCCCCATCCCCACTTCCCACCGCCGTCTTTCCCACTCCACTGCCCAGCCAAACCCTATCTATGCATGAAGAAGGGGGGCCTAGTGGACGTCGAGCCGCAGCGACCACGAGACCGGGCCATCTTCCTGTCGCAGCTGCGCACGGGGCCACGCCAATTTCTCGACGGAGGTCGCCAGCTCTATTGGGAGATCGCCGAGCCAATCTTGTTTCCTGATGCGCACCTCCCGGGCACCTACCACCTCAATCGCCGCCCCATTTCGCTCCCAGCCTTTTTCCATGCTAGAAAAAAAGGTGGCTTCTGCCATGTTCGGTTTTCATGGCTAAAAAGATTTCTCCATGACAGGTACCGTGGCAGATTGGGTATGGCTAATTTTTAACCACGATCGGGGAACCGTTGTAGATGGTTTGGGCATCAACTACGAAAAAGACTGCCGTGGTAGATGAATATAACTGACACATGACAAACTGTTGATCACGGTCACGCCGTCATCTTTTAAACCGTGGTAAATTCTAGGGCCACTGGTGCCTATAAGTGGATCGGCCTATTAGTATTAAGGGTCTGTTCGTTTTTAGAATTAGGTGGCACGGGATGTCACGGTTCCGTTCCTAGGAGGCATTCTCGCGTTCGGTTCCCGGATGGAACAGAATGCACTCGTTCCACAGAAGCGAATATTCGCCACAGATTCGGAATGCACCCGTCCGGCCAAATCGGCCGGACGGGTGGAACCGCTCGCTAACGAAAAAATCAACGCTCGCTCTCTCTCTCGTCTCTCCCATCTAGCGACGGAGCAGGGCGAGCAGCGGCCGGCGGCCGCGGCGGAGCAGCGCCGGCGGCCAGGCGAACAGGGGCCGCGGCGGCCAGGCCGGAGCAAGGCGCGGCCGCGCCCGGGGCAGCGCAAGGACGGCGGCGCAAGGTCGGGGGCCGGATGCGGGCGAGGTCGCCGGGGCTGCCGCGGCCGCGGCGGTTGCCTCTTCGCCGACGAGACGGGGCAGGGCGTCTCCATCGACCGCTGCCGCGAGATGGTCAACACGGCGTGGGTCGTGCAGGTCCTGGTGGCCGACGACGAGCAGGCCGCGGGGAACCAGTCAAGGCGGCGAGCAGGCGGCGGGGAACCGCCCGAGGCGGCGAGCAGGAGGCTGTCTCCATCGGCTCCGATTTGCTTCAATCCATGGATTGTTGAGAAGATTTTGCCTCAGTTCATGCGAATTCCGAACACAGCAATTGATTTGGGGGAAATTAGATTTGGGGGCTCCGATTCCATGGATTCCATCGGCTCCGATTTGTCTCCATGGTGCCCTTTTCCAATTGATTTGGGGGAAATTATATTAATTAAAATGTTTAGATTAAATTAGCCTCTAATCAATTGATGTTTAGATTAATTCGATTCCATTCCATTCCACAGGTTCCAAATTCAACCGAACACAACAATAGGATGGTTCTATTTTGATGAAATGGAATGGAATGGAACCATTCCATTCCACTCCATCCAAAAAACGAATACACCCTAAGTGGTCCGGCCCGTTAGGATTAAGTGAGTTGGCACGTTAATTTTAAGTGGGCCGACCTATTATGGTTAAGTGGGTCGGCATGTTAAGGATAAGCGGGTCGACCGTTTAATTTAAATGGGCTGGCCTGTTAAGATTAAGAAGGCCGACCTTTTAACATCAAATTGGCCAGCCCTTTGAGATAAGTGGGCCTGTTATCGCTAAGTGGGATGGCCCTTTTAAACATGATGGGCCGCTTCAATTCCGGCCCATCAAAGGCAAGACGAGCCCATTACTGTTCCAAGAGAACCCATCATTGTTCCACGATATACACATATGGTCTACTAACAGATGAATAGTTTTATGGCATGTAGGCCTGATTACTGACCCATAAAATATATGGTCCACTATTTTCAGGTCAATTTTTAACACGCCTCGCAAGCTAATTTATAGGTTGCGCATATACTATATACCAAATTATGTCGGAAAGAAATTGAGAACCAGAAATGGATGGTGAATGATCTGTGCTAAATAATCAAGCCCTACCAAGCCAGCCGGTGGCTGAATGAATTATTCATATGTATGTGTTCTGTGACTGATGTGTGCATAGAACCTAGTACTCCCTCCGTTCGGAAAAGGATGTCTTGAATTTGTTCAAATTCGAATGTATGTAGACATGTTTTAGTGTACACATGCATCCAAATTTAGACAAATGAAAGACATTTATTTTCGAACGGAGGGAGTAGTATATATGCCAGGCGGATGATACCAATCATCAAAGAGCAAATCACCTTTGGACAGGCGAACACATGCATGCACGTACGCCGGATCTTTGTTTGTATCGGCCAGGTGTTAGCATAAAAACCTCCTTCTCCATCAAGTCATCAGCTATCTACCTGCCTCTCATTTACAACGATTCGACGGATGGCAAGGAGTAGATAGCCAGCTAAACAGTAGGAAATCACGCATCAACTATACACGAACGTGTTCACCTTTTCTCAGGTGGCTCATTCCATTCTTTAAATCAGGCTTTGTGTGGCCAGGGTTTTGGCACATGCTGGTCTCGCGGATACTGGCGCTTTTGTTTTTGAAAACGAATGTGAACTAGGTAAGCTGTCTCTTAATTGCTAGCATCTCTATAATTGTTCATGGAATCTTTTTTTTATCTTTGAAGCGGAATTGTTCTTGGAATCTACTTAGTGATCACAAAGCTCTAAAGATCTTGGGAAGCTCGAGTAGGGGCCGGCCAATGGCTCGAGTTGAGCGCCATGCATCACCACATCCCTCCACTGTTTTCCCATCTATTTTTTCTCTGAAATTTGATCGACTCTCTGAAACCAGAAAGACCCAGCTACCTTCTCCGTATATATAAATGTGGCGTCCTGTGTATGTACAAGGATGGTGCATTCTGTTGTGTCGTGATCACGATGATTAGGCAGCAGGAACAGAGCTTGGCCTAGCTCGCGATCAGACGTGTTAGCATCCGTAGCCGGACCCCGGCCGAGGAAATCAGACAATGTACATAGAGTTGGATGGGCATATATACAGGCGTACACATGCCTATTCGGGCTGTGACTAGTAGAGTAGCTGGAAACATCTCCCTCGCTCTGAAATTCCTTCACTTGAAAAGCTATTTGATAACATATATGGCTCCCTGGAAATAGAATTTGATGTGCGTACGTGTATGTACAAGGATGGTACATGTATATCTCTACTATATAATACAGGTGTTTCTTCCGTCCGTACGTCGTGGTACGTCACGCCGTTTTGCAGTTTAGTCCCTGGAAAAGTGGGAAAGCAACCCGTAGTCCCGTGGAAGATGTTTTGCAGTTCATCGATCCAATTCCCCGGTCCCCCGTGGCCGCCGCCGGATTAGACCTCCACGCCGCCGCCAGTTCCTCCATGTGCCGTCTCCCCCTGCCCCTGTCGCCGCCGCGCCGGAGGATTGCGCCTCGCCTTGACGGCAAGCGCCATGGATGGACTCATGGCGTACGCCTCCTCTGCATCGTCGCCGGTGGCCCCTTGTACCGCCCCTGCAAGCCGACGCAGCGGCACCCTGCCCCTTCTCTGCATCTCCGCCGGTGGGGCCCTGTCCCACCCAGCAAGCCGAGGCGGCAGCGCCTCGCCTCGCCCCTACCCTGCATCTCCGCAGGCGTCGTCCATCCCGCCCCTGGAAGCCGCTTCCTTTTTCTCCCTTTGCCTGCTTGGTTTTTCTTTGCTGTTTCTGGCTTCATTGCCACACATGTTATGAACCATCAGACTTCGGTCTGATTTTGCCTCTAACTTCCTATTCAAAAAAAAAAAAGCGTACTGGAGACTCTTCCCTGATTACACGGGATTGTTGGGTTCGCCGGTGCTTGGAGGTGTAGTGGATTTTGACATGCCGTAGCCCTTATCATTTATTGTGAATAGGGCACCAAGTTGGTCTAGAGTCTAGACTGAGTTCTTTGTGTGCCCAGCAACGACTGAGCAGCTATCACTGTGATTAGGCAACGGATCCAACTCCAACAGCCAAATATTCATGAACCAGAAAATGCCAGAACCAGCAAATGCTCAGGTTTAGCAAGGATTTGTAGTCTCCTTGTAAGTAGAATGGATCCAGCAGTAGAATGCCTCGAGATAATGACTTTGTCCCCAAGGCCCGGGGATGCTAATTATGATGAAAATGGTGCTCTGCCTGCAACATTTCTTGAGCTCACCTTCCAGTTTACCGGTGCTCTAACACCTCTGGAATCCATATACATGAGCTCTTTTAAGAGATCTCCTTGTGACATATAATTGAAGGGGGAGGACACAAGTTTCTGGAAGCAGGTCTCGACTAAGACTCAAGATAATCAATCCTCAGTAGTCAGTCCTAGGTTCGTTGTGAACTTGTTTTGTGATAATGGATGAAATAATACATATTGCCTTCTGTTTGTGAATTTCAACTCAAAGTAACTTAGGAACAAATTTTCACTACAGTCCAAGTATATACAAACATTCGTTCTGTTTCTAGATGTGATGAGCTTTTTCTTAATCCACTAATGTCAATGCCAACATTTCGTGCAATCAGTAATTCTAAATTTGCTTTTCGTGATAACCGCTATGTTGTCAAACTCCTTTCGGATGCAGCAGCGATAGGGCAAGGTGATACATCAGTACACTGAGATGAACACTGAAATTTGGTTCTACATGCAGGTGTAAATCTATAAGGTACAGATCTTATGTTGACATTTGGATGAGAGGGTGATGACACAACAAAAAAGAATAAACTATCTAATGTCATTATTTTGTGTGTGTTAGTTTAATCATGAGATAGGAGATTTCTTATGATTTGAACATAGACCGTCATCCTATGCTTAAAAGAGGAAATGAGAGGAAAACTATGTGCTTTGGGGCTTGTGAACCTTGCAAAATTATTTAGGAAATTGCTACATATTTTGCATCTCGAGGTGGAGTATAAATCCACCAGGATTACTACTGTCAAAAGTGGGATGATGATTCTCAATCTCTCTGATATCACGGGCTGTGGGAATGACCACAACGGTTTTTCAAGTTGGAGATCACGCTGGTGCGCATCGCCGAGTGATATTTTGGGGCACGATGACTACTGACTACAAAGTATAGTAAAAAATATTGATGGAGTGGAGTCACTACGAAGCACAATGGTGAAATCGGGGAAGCCGAGGGGTGGTTGGAATTATTTTTGGCCAGAGAGAGGGAGCGTATCGACTATAAAAAGAACTTTCAAAACCCGTGGCAACGCACGGGTATTCAACTAGTATATATATATATATATATATGCAGGAAACACACATGTTGCCGATCACGACGTGTTACCATCCGTGCCCGGACTCGGGAGGAAATCAGAGAATGTACGTACGCATGCCTATTGGAGCTGTGGCTAGGAGTAATCGGTCATCAGACACAGGGACGAGCAAGCGAGAGAACATGCACGAACTAGCTAGTTGCATCTCTGTGATTGTTCTTGGAATCTAGTGATCACAAAGCTCTAGAGATGTTGGGAAGCTCGAGTAGGGGCAATGGCTCGATCGAGCTGGGCGCCATGCATCATCACATCCCCCACAGAGTTTGTCCATGTCTTAATTTTTTCTCTGAAATTTGATCGACTCTGAAACCAGACAAACCTAGCTACCTATAATTCTATAAATGTGGCCTCCTGTGTATGTACAAGGATGGTGCATTCTGTTGTGTCGTGATCATGATGATTTGGAGCAGGAGCAGAGCTTGGCCTAGCTCGATCGCGCGCGATCGACGTGTTACCGTCCGTGCCCGGACCCCGGAGGAAATCAGACAAACATACACATGCATATTCGGGCCGTGACTAGTAGAATAGCTGGAAACTACCTAGTACGTAGTTTGGTTGGAGCATGCAGGAACACATGTTGCCGATCGATCACGACGTGTTACCATCCGTGCCCGGGCCCCGGAGGAAATCAGAAGATGCACTTATTATTCCATTGACATATACATGCCTATTCGAGCTGTGACTAGCTAGGAGTAAGTAGCTGGGAAATACCAGTCGGTTGTGCTACGTGGTACCATTCGCGCCTTGAGAAAACGGTCGAATTGGCCTTAGCTTCAAATACAAGCACCGGCAAGGATAAGACATATCTTATACGGAATATTAAGTTCATCTTCACGACGAAACACATGAACTGAGATGCTAATGGATCACAATATCTCGCGCTAGGCCATACGATCCCCGCATCACACAAGAAAAGAGACCCTATCACTTTTAATAGCTTCTGTTGTGAGGGCTTTACATCCGGATTCAGCTCCCTATTTACACGATGACTTATTCCTCTTCCCCCAGCATTTTTCGTACTTTTTTGTATGCGGTAGTTGGACTAGTCCATCTTGTCCAGAACCAAGGTTGTGTTAGTTAGACTAGTAGAGTAGTTGTGCCCCAATCTACTGGGCCAATTTTCACCAGAGTAGATGGACATTCAGCCCACCTAGCGCGACTAAATTGAAATCGACGACCAAGAGAGACTTAGAAGACGGTCAGATGGTAGAGAAAGAAGAGGCCGTGAGAGATCTCCTAGACCGCCATTTGTTAATGTCCCTAATTCCGAGATAATGTCATAAATCAATTTAAGGTCGTTGAGACATTTTTCATTTTCCAAACGTGTTTTATGCTATCTAAATTTAGTTGGCTTGAACTGTCGCTGTTGCGTCGGCGAAATTTCATGTAGGTACTTTGGGTAGACAATTTTGATTTTCCAAACGTGTTTTATGCTTTCTCTCGTTCTTGGAAAACAAACCGTAAACAAAGTCTTTTCTAGAAGAGAATGTGTTCCATAGTATGGTTTGATTAGGTAAGGATCTTAAGTTTGATTTTTTTTTCGGGAAAAGTCATAGGTTTTTTTTTTAGGGGAGAAAAGTCGTTGGTGGCATCCTTTTTTTCCATTTTCGAAGACGCAAAGCCCAAGCCCTCCTAGGCTCCTACCAAAGGCGACCCTTGGGCTGGACGGGCTGATGTGGCCCATCTCCATCTTCCATCAGCCAAACCCTTTCTCTCTCTCAAACCCTAGGCCGCGCCAGCATTCCCCCTCTGATCCCGCCTCCCCGCGACCGCCCGCCATGTCCGCCGGCCATCTCCTCCGCCACTCCCGCAAGGTCCGTTCCGCCCTCCTTTCCCCGACCCCTCCGATCTGCTGTTCCCATGGGCGGAGGATTTCCGGTCCACCAACACCGAATCCTTGACGGATTCTCCGCGCGAGAGGGGTAGTAGCAGTAGTGGTGTGGCGCTGTTACGATCCGATGCCCTAGCGGCGTGTCTTAGCTTGGGTATCGCGCGCCGGCGCCTGACGAATCGGTGATATATTTGTTTCTGTTCAGTGGGTGCGCATTTCTGCAAGCATGGAGATTGCCTCTGTTGGTCAATGCATCTGTCACCCCTACATTAGTAGTAGTAATTGTGATAACCACCTGTTGCAGCAATTCCTTGCATGTAACAATTCGTTGCTACGTGTGTTTGAGCTATGATCAATGCCCCGTGGCTGACTTTCCATGGCTCTACTCTCTGCATTTTGCTATTACAGCTCCAGGGCTTGCGGAACATTGTGGGTTGTGAGCGTCCTGGCGTAGCACGCTTCTTCTCTAGTGGTCTTGGATCCTTCGCCGTGAAAGAAAATGGTATGCTTTCCTTTGGCCATTTTACTTTGATGTTTATTTCTGATTACTGTGCATCCCTAATTCATTTTAAAATTTCCCTGTCTAACACATACTATTGCTGTGCTTAATGATGCAATTGTGCTGTCTAGAAGATCATCTGTGTTTTTTTCTCAGTCAGCTTTGGGGTATAAAAAGCTGTAATTGACAAATTACAGGTGTCTAGTACATATACATCTAAACATGGACACATAGTGTGTTGAAATGCTCATATTTTTACAAATAGAAGGTGACGATGTAGATTATTTAAATGTGTCAAGCGAACATGTTTCTGCTTACTAAGTTGACCCTGTCATTTTATATTTTAGACGGAAGGCTCGAGCTGAGCCCGGCTTTAAATTAATAAAGCCATCCGGCTAGGTCATACAACACAGATAACGAAAGGGTCCGAATAACACAATAAGGATCCAGGTAGCACGCAGGCTACATCAACACCTCAGCTCAAAACAAGGAGCGAGGGACACACACAGCCCGTAGGCACAGCAAACACTAGTGGCAGGCAAGAGCGGGGAGAAACTAGTCCCTGTCCCTGATGGTGTCATGGAGCGCACGGATCCTGTCGATCACCGCCTCCAACTCGCCTCTGTCCTGACGTCTAGCCACTGGCTTCCACACCTGCAAGTACATAGACAATTTATATAGGCTGTCAGCTGGCTGTGAAGGGAAAATCCCCTCAATAGTAAACTTGTTCCGCATGTTCCAAAGCGTCCAGCAAAGGGAGGCACAACAAATCCACAAGACCCGTCGTGGTTGGCCCGTGAACCCAAGAACTAGTCTGTAGAGTTCCGCGAAACAAGAAGGGTTCCAAGAACAGGATAACAGTTCCCTAACTGCGCTCCAAAGGAACCTAGCGAGGGTGCACCCGAAGAAGATGTGATTCGTGTCCTCTGACTCGTCACATAGGGCACATCTGCCACTCGCGGGCCCATGTCTTCGGCAGATGTTATCACTGGAGGGAAGGCGCTTCCTCACAACCTGCCATAAGAAGACACGGATCTTTAGGGGAACAGAAATCCCCCAAATCTCGCAGAAGTGCTTTCGGGGGCTACCCCGGCACAACTTGTGGTAAAGAGATCTAACCGAGAACAGGCCGGACGGTTCTAGGCTCCAGGATAAAACGTCTGCACCCGCCGAGAGGTGAGTAGGAGTGATCTCTCTAAGGAGGTCGTTCCACTCCACCCTCTCGGTGAGGCTAAAGACCCTGCGGAATGGGATATACCAATCCCCACCTCGGTACGTTTGCGCCACCGAGGCGCCCGGGTCCGCAGCAATGGCGAATAGGGAAGGGAATCTGACAAATAGAGGCCCCGACCCTAACCACCAGTCAGCCCAGAACCTCGTGGATCTGCCATCCCGAATCTCGTGCTTAGCTCCCAAGCTTAACAACGGCTTAACTTTCTGGATAGCGTTCTAGAATTGTGACCCAGAACCATGTGAGTCAACGAGGAGGTCCTTGCGCCTCAGATATTTGTTCCGTATGATGTCCGCCCAGAGCCCCTGTTGGCCGGTCATAAGTTTCCACACCCATTTGACCATGAGGCAAACATTCATAAGCTTGGTGTCAATAATGCCCAGGCCCCCCATGGCTTTGGGTTGACACACCGCGGACCACCGAACCCAGTGGTACTTCCGTTTGGCCCCGTCATTTTATATTACGGTGTGATTTGTCATCTATCGACTTTCGATATGCCCCTACTGTTTAGTTCCGGATGTAGCTCCTCTTATATGTCTCTTAGACTTTACCATCGCATAAAGAAGTATATGCCATGAAGATATAATTCAGTGATTCTGATTTATTTCGTCAGGTGTTGACACAATAATTGGAGGCGCCAGATTTTCTCAGTACAAGCAACCTGGGAATGACCTTGAGACCTGCAAGGTTACGTCCTTGTAAAATCTGCTCCTTAATTGAAATTCCTAGCATCTTGTGCTGATATTCTAATTTGACGTTTTGTGTTTTCAGGTGTCAGTAGGAGTCCTAAATGGAAGCTCCACCTGCAGAGGAACACTTGCCAGCTATATCCCAGTGGTGTTTCTGGCTTCAATGGTTCATTGTCACGGTATATTGTGAATTCTGTTGCGCCGGTGCTAGCTTATGTTTGTGTGTGAGAATGCATGAAAGGATAACCACCTTTGAAAGAGGAGAATGTTAACTATAAATGTTTGAAAATCGAATCCCTTCCCATTGACTAATATAAACCATGGAAATTGAAAAACCCACATCTTGCAATTGAAAATGTTGAGAAGCAATGTTAGATTTTGGGGGAGTTTTCTTGTGTGGGTTTGGGACGATTAATATATCTTAGCATGCCTGTCGTAGTGTATAATCTTAAAGATTTGTTTGTTCCACAGGTTTGGTGGGATTATGGGGCCAAGGACAATTCTTCGGTCAGTCGTCACGGTTAAGGCAAGTCCATGAGGGGATAGTGACCTTGCATTTTTTTTCTCTTTGCTCGGTTTTTATTGTACTACTTGCCCTTATGCCAATAATATTTTCTATGATGATGATGACGACATGCTAATCTAGAAGTGTTTGTGGCAAATAATTCACTTGCATTTGTGCATATTTGCATAACATCATAATGGCAATGGAAGCCAATGAAGCCAAGTTTGGTATGCATATTGAGACCTTCTATAATGAGTTGTTACCCACTTTGGCGGCACCCTCCACAAGTTGGAGTGAGTGGACTCCGACACAAGCAGTACTGGTATGCGCAATAAGAAGAGATGAGCATGTAGGCAGATAGGGCACCATGTGTTCTGATGACAGAGTGCTATTTAATAATGCCTTTATTTGACTTCTAGATAGTTTGTTATTCCTTAGTGCACTTGCTGAGTCGTTGTACTCGTCCTCGTGGCTTCTATGTTTTTAGAAACTATTGAGGACGGCATGAATGGGATTGGGAGTAACACCTCTACCTGCCTGGATACACACTACTTCCACACATAACAACCTTACTATACACATATTAGCTTAAATACGCTCCTTAAAGGTTTGTTCTTGACTTATTCTTTGTTGTTGAGCTTTGGCTTATGTTAGCGAGCTCCCTGGTTGGTTGATATGGTACATTCTGGATATTAACTTTAAGTTGGGCCTTGTTGAGTCTTACGGCCATGTGTATGGTTATATAACTGGTGATATATTCTTATTCTCTCGTCATGGATGTCCCAATAAACAAAGGAGGCCGCCAAAATTTATAGTTTTTCTGGGCTTGTTAGTGTTTAAAGTATGTGGTAGCAGTTCCAGCTAGGGTTGATATCTGGGTCGTTACAAGGTCTGTCAGGTCTTTATTTTCATTGCACAAAATGTTATGGGTTTGTGGTTTTATTCGGATTTAGATTCTTGGTTCCTGCAGTTTTCTCATTCCGTTCATTGTTTCAAGTGATAATACATGCGCTACTTCTCTGGAAATCTTATTATTTTCGTGGTGTCTTGAGAAGTTGATCCATTCCCATTACTTCCTACATAAGTTATATTATGAATGCCCTCAAACAATAGGAACCACTAGCTTGGTGTAAGAATCTCGTCATTTATATTGGTTCAGGCTGCAGTAATCGACACAACAATTTTTGGTCTTAGCGTAGTTAAATACAGAATGGGACAAGCTGTATAGATGTAAATGATAAGTCAGTGCAATGCCTATATCTCTTACTTCTTAGTCAAATGCTAATCTTCTTTATTGCTGGTTGTTTATGTTGCGATGTTTATCTAAACTTTTCTGTATGTTATACTTTGTGATCTGACCAGGCTCAGCACTCCGCATCTCCTTTGCTCCTGGGCTTTGGAGCAGTGGCTCGTGCTTTCAGGTAATTGCAGTTACAATCTTCTTCCGTATGCAGATAATTGTCAACACGAGCTGGTGCATATATGTCAGTCTACCCCTTGGTATTGCTTGTTGAGTATTCAATTGTATGTGTTGTTGTGCAGCTCAAGGTCTCTGTGGAAGGGAGCTTTTGTTGATGCTTTCCTGTCTAGAATAAAGAACAGAGAAAAGATGAATGGCAGGAAGATTTGGTCTCGTAGATCTTCAATTTCGCCGGAATTTGTTGGTTCCTCCATGCTCATTTACAATGGGAAAACTCATGTTCGTTGCAAGATCAACGAGGGGAAGGTCAGCCAAAAGTTTGGAGAGTTTGCTTTTACACGGAGAAGAAGACCCCATCGAACAACTATAGCAAAGGGCAAACAAGTAAAGTGTCGTGGTGGTATCACGGCAGATGCCATAGGATGGCTAAAGTGTGGGGCCGATCGACGCTGGTGGATCCGGGAGAGGGCTAGCGCGCTAAGAAGCACACACGAAGAACACAAGCACACCAAGATCTACCCAGGTTCAGGGCCCTCGTGAGGAGGTAAAACCCCTACTCCTGCCTGTCTCTCTCTCTATACCGAGATATCACGAATACAAGGTTGCTCCTTGAGCTATATGATCCCAACAATGGGGATGAACACAAGGTAGGAGATGAAGCTATGAGGGGGTATGAGTCTCAATGCATCGTCTCCGGCCGTCCCTCACGCAGGAGGGGGGAAGCCCTACTTATAGGCTAAAACCGAGTTACGGGAACACCCCTCCCGGAACACTGTAGCCATGCCAAAGATATGTCATGATGTTACTCCTGTGAGAGACAGGACGAGACCTGCCCATCTCCTGCAGCTCTACAGCACGCCTAAAACGTACCCTCTGCCAGAGACAGGAATAGGCATGCCCATGCCTCTGCCTCGCAGTCTGTCCCCGGATAAACCGGAGTCAGCTGTGGAATGATGGCCTGTCATCTCGCTCCTCCTGCACGCTCCCGTGTCAGGCGCTCCCGTGCCAGACGGGATGTGACAGGAGCATTGACTTAAACCGACACAAGGCACCTCGTTGCTTTAACCCGACATGGATATGCCGGAATCTTCTTCCTTGAGCTTCCCCTGCACACAAGAGAAGACACCAGAATACCGACATTGGTATGTCGGTTAACATACCCCGGTTGGTATATGTCGGTCAGTATATGCCGGTTTGCACCAGCATGGTACCTCGGTTCCTCCTGCCCCGGGACATCTTGGTTTGCCAATGTCGGTTTGTACCAACAACACACCCTGGTTACCTCTGAGGTCCAAGTATGTCGGCTTTTACTGTAACCTGGCCCACACCTGGGACCTTGCTTATACCATATCATGACCCTACCCGGGGGTAGCCCCCCGACATTAGTCCCCGAAGCTGGTGCGGTCCTGCAGCCTCGGTTGAAGGGCCACACCAGGTTTACCAAACAAAACCAACTTGACCAAAGTATCCGACATAACTATGTTGGGCAAAGTCAAATCAACAAGCATCCAAACTCCAACCTCTTCCGACATCCACCCCTATGTCGGTTTCTCCGACATAAAACAACTCCGTTAATCTGGTCAAACATCCGACATTCTCATGTCGGTTCATCTCAAGCTTCAAGGACCAAGCTTCCCACAACCTTCGAGATCTGTTCTTGTGCCGCTCTCTCCGACACAAAAAGATTCCCACGATCTCTTCGAAGATTTCTCCACGGCACGTGGCAGAGAAACGCTGCGCGTTACCTCGGTTCCTGTGCGCGGATAGGCTTATCACTGCACGCACGCCGCCCACGTCACGCGATGTCACGTCGCATGGGCACTTGAGTGTGTTTGACCGTGGGGTGCCTCCTCGATCCCCGCGCCAGTAACCGCACACGATCGCGCCGCGGACGGTTACCACCTTGTGGCCCACGATGTGGCCGATCGTGCGGCCGTAAATACCGCAACCGCGCAGATCGTGCGCGGTTAATTCGCGCGGCCGTTACGGGAGCCGCACGCGGTAAAAATGGTAACCGCACGCCCTCACACCCATAAATAGGGGAGAGGGGCGACCCACATCTTCTTCTCCGCCGTCCTCTCTTCTCCTTTCTCTCTCTCCTGCAACATCGCCGCCGCCGCGCAGTGAGCTGCGCCACCGCACGACGCCAGATCTCACGAGCCACCGTCCACCGGAGCACTTCGCGCCGCCACCGAACGCGCTCAACTCCGGCACGGCCTGCGCTCCTTCTCCTCGCATCGCCGTCGCAACTCCGGTTAGATTCTTGCCCTTGACATTGCCGATGAACGTGTTCATCCTCTCCGATGAACACGTTCCTCTTCTCCGATGAACACGTTCCTCTTCTTCGATGAATTTGCTCACCTTCCCCGTAGATGCTCTTACATCCATCTGCATGGATCCCCTCTAGATTTTCTTCAATGCGCTTCTCATTATCCTTGCAATAATTCCTCCGCAGATTCTCCTAGGTTTCAACTTATAAATCTTGCATTTAACCTCTATTTATCCTTCTCCGTAGATCTTTCCGCCAAACACTTATTCACAGATTTGTGTTTCCCGCCGCTTAAGCACCCTCCTCTGTTGCCCAAATATTCCGAGATACTTATCTCGGTGAACTTGTGCCTCTTTTGCAGATTCAGCCGCCGACACGGGCACCCGCTTCTCACTTCCTCTCCGCACTGCCGAAATGTCGGCTAGCAATACTCCGGAGCCTACCGACATTCCCGCCGAGGAAAGCGAGCACGCCGGATGGGAAGGCTCGGATGTCTCCGAAGCTGAGATAGATTGGCTGGTCCGGACCAAGCGAATCCCAGCAGACGTGATATGCCGGATTCCCGGCACAGAAGCCGAGTCGGATCTGCAAGCCAACGAACGCGTGGTCTTCGTCGCGCACTTCGAGCGCAGCTTTGGACTCCCGGTGAGCCGGTTCTTTCGAGCTTTCCTGGATAGATTCCATCTTCAACCCCATGACCTTCCAGCCAACGCCATCACCACTCTCTCGGCGTGCGTCTCTTTCTCCGAGGGATACCTCGGACTCTGGCCCACTGTTGAGCTCTGGGCCAAGTACTTCCAACTCCGGAAGCAGAGCGTCCCGAACCCGGACAAGACTCTCCCCAAAGAAATGACTCCTTGCGGCGCCGCCACAATTATACCTCGGAAAGCCTCCATCTTTCCTCGGGTCCAAGGCCTGGAGTCCTGCCGGAAGTGGCAGCGCATGTTCTTCTACGTGAAGAGCCCGAACCATGTTGATCTTCTGAACCTGCCGACATTCAGCATCGGCACCCTCACTGAGCAGTTTAACTGGTCTCTCAACCCGAATGAGACGAACCTCGAGATCAATCAAATTCACTATATCGTCAACCAGCTGGTGGAGGGAGGTTTAACGAGTGATGATCTCTTGAGGACCTTTGTCAGCCGCCGAGTCTCCCCCCTCCAAGCCCGGGTTCACAAGATTTGCCACATGAGTGGCCAGTATGATCCAACTCGGACCAGCAGCCACGAGCTGACCAAACCCGAGGTCAGAAGACACGTCAAGGCAATTGCCCGAACGACGATGACCGAGGAATGGGAATGGGGTCTAAAACCTCATGATAGAACTCGGCTTCCGGAGCAAGTAAGTAATTTGCAATTTTATACCGACATACTTTTTTCTGCCGAGATGACTCTTATGTCGGCTCCACACTTGGCTCATAAAATAACTCGGCTTTTCTGTGCCTGCCTTGCAGAGATTCGCTCGGCAAGCAAAGGAAGACGGAGCGGACCCCTCCGCCAAGTGGGGCAAAGATTTTCCTGCCTCGGCCGTCACCGAGGTAGACGACCCGGATGATGAGGATCAACTGCCGATCCCGGCTGCTGGCGCCCCTATCTCGGGTAAGCCTCGAGCCCGAGTCTCAATCCGAGATTGGTCAGACGATGACGATTGCGAAATGTTAGAGGTACTTGATGCTCGTCCCATCGCATGTGCTCACCCTCCACCCTCGGAAACAGCTAACCCGGGCGGCCCTGCTCCGAGTACACGCCCTGCTACGACGGGTAAACAAGTCGGATCTTGCAAGCGTGCAGAGACCGGTGCCCCGAATACCGGGACCTCCACATCCTCAGACCCAGCCGCGCCGAAAGCGAAGCGGCAGAAGAAAGGAGCGGTTAAGCCGCCACGGGTCAGGAAGACACCGCCAGTTTCTCAAGGGTAAGATACTTTTTTCCGATATACGCTTGTTCCCCTTTCTTCCTTTTCCCGGGATAACCTTTCCCGAGATAACATCTTTTCTTGTTTCAATACAGTGATGCCCTTCAGGTTAACCAGAGCGCCTCCTCCATGCGCTCACCGCTCCCGACATCAGCGGAACCTCGGGCAACTGACTCCGGGGTACACAAAACTCCACCTGTCATATTGCTGCCAGCATCTGATGTCCCCTTTGGAGGAGACCAGAGCACTCCCGAGGTCGTGATCCTTGACCGAGATGTTGGCTCCGGTGCCCCCACCGCGGACTCCGACATTCCGCGGGCCGAGACCTCGGTAGCACCGGATACACAGCAACCACCACCACAACAGCAGCAGCAACACCAACAACCGCCGCAGCCACCGCAGCAACAGCAACAGCAACAGCAGCAACAAAAGCAGCAGCCATCGCCGAAGCCCACCACAAAGTCCACCGAGGCAGTAACTCGGAAAGCTACTCCACCGCCCAAGCCGGCACAGAGTCAAGTGGCCACCGGGAAAGAACTTGCCAACCCGGAGAAACAAATGGTAGTGACTCCAACCCACTCCCCGAGCTATCAGCAATTAATTGCCAGAGCCGACACAGCTATCTCGGAGCTTCCTCAGCTGCGCACTCAAAGCGGCAACAGCCTGGGTTCGGTGGGGCACTACAACATGGATTGGAATGCCGCTGACACCAGCGAGGTTTCCTCCCCTAACCCGGTTGGCCCAAGCCAGGTTGCGCAGTCCATACACGCGCTGCAAGTTGCAGTCCTCAATGCCAGCAAGATCACCGAGGTAAACCTTCCTCAACTTAGCTCTTTTCTCTTTCTCAATAGAACATACATATACTATCCCCAGTCCCCGAGATTCGGGTTGAGTGATTTAAGCTCGACCGAGTAAAAACCACTCGGCGTGAATCTTCCCCAAAAAATTCAACATCTATCCCACTTCAAAAAACTTCGGTATCCAGTCCCCGAGATTCATGTCGAGTTTACTCGGCATGAATCTTCACAAATTTCCGACATGCAGTCCCCGAGACTCATGCCAAGCTTACTCGGTGTGAAACCTCACACTTTTCTGACATATCTTCTCTTTTTAGGATTGCACCAACACCCGGACCGAGGTGTTCAAGAAGCTACTCCTGGAGCACAGGAAACTCTGGACCTCCCACAAGCAGCTTCAGGATGCGCTGAAGAACAAGGACGCCGCGCACGCCACTGCCCTTCAGAAGGAACGAGACGAAGTGTCTCGGCTCCAGAAGGAACTTGCTCGGGTCCAGGGCGAGAAGACCGACACTGAGAATGCCCTGAAGCAGAGGGAGGAAGCCGCGCAGAAGCACAAGGAAACCCTCGAGGATACCGAGGTTCGCGCTACCTCGGCACAGGAAGCATTAGATGCCCTCAAGGCAAAATGCGACATCTGGATGCGCGAGCTCACCCGGCTTAACAAGGAGATGGACAGTAAGTTTCCTTTATTCTTTCTTTTTGTTTCCATTGCTTGCACCGACATTAAACATATGCCGGTATATATCTCAACTCGGTGATAGCTTTTTTGTCTTCAGATCACTTTTCCCATTCCAAGGAGGCTGCAGTCAACACTGTCCGCAGGGCACGAACAAAAAGAGCAGAGGCTGGCCCAATCCCGGAGGAATGGGACATTGAGGATCACCTGACGGCCCTGGGTGCTCGCATTTCTCCTCTGAAGGCCATTGGAACTGAACTCCTTGATGCTGGTATCCGGGTTTACGGAGCCTTATGGCCAAATACTGCGACTCCCATTTCCATCTCCGAGTTATCCAAATGCCTGCTTGCTGCCGAGACAAGGCTCTGAGAGTGGAGATCTTCTGCAGCTCGCGCCGGAGCCGATCAAGCCCTGACATTTGTGCTATCCTGGTATGAGGCCATCGACCTCAATGCCCTGAAATCTCTGCGCGCCCACTCGCAATGGACTGAAGATCCGGTGCTGATCGAGCGCCGTAAGGAAGCCGCTTCCTTCATGGCTGCCTACGCTCAAACCCGGCACTTCGTTCCGGGGCCGGCATATTCTGATGATGAAGAAGATGCCTCGGAGGATGAAGATGATGAGAACGCAGAAGAGGAGGTTGACGAGGAGATCGAGGTTGAAGCTCCCGAGACTGCAACTGCCGGAGCAACCGAGACTGCCACTGCCGGAGCAACCGACACTACCACTGCCAGAGCGGCGCCCGACACAGCCGATACCTCGGCGGCCACTCCAACACCCGAAGTTGCTCCAACAACCGAAGCTTCTTCTGCCACCGAGACTGCGCCTGCTGACCCCAGTTCCTCTACTGCGGCTGCCTGAACTTATCATAAGTTGAAACATTAAATCCCCGGAATGCCGGGTGCAGATGTAAATATACTTTTAAGTATTTCGCAGTGCTACTCTTATCAGTGCTACTTTTATCATGCTAGTTTTAACAAGACAGGCTCAATGCCGGATCACTTTGCACCAAGTCCCCGAGTTTACTTTCTTGTTTACTATACTTAGTAATCTCTGCTCTTGTCTACCATTTTGGCGTTCGACAGTCGAGTCACAAGACCACAATTATAGCATACAACTTGTAAATTTTGAGGTAAGGTTTAGAGTCATCCGACACAAAGGAAAGGAAAGAAAAACCGGGTTAGTAAACGACATATGTCGGATCTTTCTAGGACCGAGTCCCCGAGTCCATTTTCATGTTTACCATATACCATAACCTCTGCTCTTGACTGCCATTTCGGCGTTCGTCAGTCGAGTCACAAGATCACAACAAAATAGCATACATTACTTGAACTTTGAAACGAGGTCTCAAAATCATCCGACATATGAACAACACAGATAAAACCGAGATAAAACACAAGCATATAGACAAAGGCAGTCCCCGAGTTTCTTTTCGGAGTGCCGGCATTTTATTCAAAGGAAAACCGAGATACATACATTGCGCCCTTATGAGTAAAAGGGTCGAAGTAGAGCTACATTCCAGGGTCTTTTGGTCTCCTCTCCGATTTGTCCATTACATTTTTCCTCGGTGCCTGCGCATCTATAAGATAGTATGAATCATTGTGCAGAGCCTTGCTCACAATGAATGGTCCCTCCCATGGAGGTGACAATTTGTGTCGGCCTTTACTGCGTTGCACTAGCCTCAGCACCAAATCTCCCTCTCGGAATACCCGAGGGCTGATCTTCCGGCTATGATAGCGTCGGAGATTTTGCTGATATACAGCTGACCGAGATAAGGTCAGTTCTCGTGCTTCTTCGAGCAAATCAACACCATTCTCCCGAGCTTCTTTTGCCTCGGTTTCAGTGTACAGCGCCACTCTCGGCGAGTCATACTCCATGTCGGTCGGCAAGACCGCTTCTGCTCCATAGACCAGAAAAAATGGCGTATAGCCAGTTGAACGATTCGGTGTGGTCCTTAGACCCCACAACACTGCTGGTATCTCCTCTATCCAGCATCCCGGAGTTCGCAACAGTGGTTCAATCAACCGGGCTTTGATACCGGCTAATACCAATGCATTTGCTCTTCCACTTGCCCATTTGCCTCTGGGTGTGCCACCGAGGCTATGTCCAACCGAATTCTTTTTTCCGCACAGAACCGAGCAAATTCTCCCACAGCAAAGTTTGTGCCATTATCCGAGATAATGCTATGGGGTAGCCATATCTCAAAATGATGTCCTTCAAAAAGGACACAGCTGTGTGACCATCACACTTCCTGATTGGCTTCACCTCGATCCATTTGGTGAACTTGTCCACCATACCAGCATATGAGTCATGTTACCTCGGGCTGGCCTGAATTCTCCCACCATATCCAGACACCAAACTGCAAAGGGCCAAGTGATTGGAATAGTTTGAGTGCCGAGGCTGGCATGTGATCTTGTGAGCAAATCTCTGACATCCTTGACACTTCCTCACAATATCTTCTGCTGATTCAAAGCACTGGGCCAATAAAATCCATGCCGGAATACTTTAGCCACCAAGGCTCTTGATGAAGCATGATGACCACACTCTCCCTGATGAATCTCCAGGAGCATCTCTTGCCCTTCCTGCGGCTCGACACAGCGCTGCAGTACCTCGGTCACACTTCTCTTGTATAACTCCTGGTTGATGATGGTGTATGCCTTGGATCTTCTTTGCACTTGCCTGGCCTCAACTTCATTACTTGGCAAACTCCCGTCCATCATATACGCCATTATTGGTTGTGCCCACTCCGGCACAGGACGCACAGGAAAGACCGGATCATCCACCTCCATGAGATCAACCGACATTGCTTCTTCCGAGATATACTGGTCAGTCCCGAGTTCTGCCAAGCAGTCCCCGGGTTCTCCCAAATGCATCCGACATCCATGTCCATGGGCACAGCATCAGATTCCGGTTTTGCCGGGATAAAGATTGACTCGGACTCGGGAGATGGTTTGATTGATGGCTTCCTCAAATGCTCCAAGGATATGCCGGGTGGAATTGGATCCCGAGATGAGCCCAGCTTGGACAATACGTCGGCAGCTTCATTTTCCTCCCGAGGTATATGCTTGAACTCGCACCCTTCAAAGAATCCCGAGATCTTCTGGACATGAAACCGAAAAACGCCATATTGGCGTCCAAAGCGTCCCAATTTCCCGAGACTTGCTGCACTACCAGATTCGAATCCCCGAAACATTCAATTCGGCGAATTCCTATTTCCTTGGCCACATTGAGCCCATGGACCAGTGCTTCATACTCGGCCACATTGTTAGATGCTGCATAATGAATCTGCAGTACATATCTCAGCTGATCTCGCTTTGGCGAGGTAAGAACTACCCGGCCCCCAAACCAATCTTGGTCTTGGAACCATCAAAGTGCATCCTCCAGTAATTGGAGTCAGGCAGTGGTGGCTCATATTGCATCTCGGCCCAATCTACCAAGAAATCCGGCAATGCCTGAGACTTAATGGCATCTCTTCTTCATAGTGAGGAGTGTAAGGGGACACCTCGATGGCCCACTTGGCTATCCGGCCAGTTGCATCTTTACATCCAATGATCTCCGAGATAGGAGCCTCACATACCACAGTGATTGAATGCTCTTGGAAGTAATGTTTCAACTTCTTAGCAGCCAGATAGACACCATATGTCATCTTCTGGTAGTGAGGATAGTTCTGCTTGGATAACGAGATCACCTCGCTCAAATAATATACCGGCCTCTGCACAGTTTTGCCCTCTTCTCTCGCTCCACCACCACTACAACACTCACAACTCGGTTTGTGGCTGCAATGTAGAGCAACATCGGCTCTTTGGGTAATGGTGAGGCCAGTATCGGCGCAGTTGCCAGCATCTTTTTTAACTCGGTGAACGCCGCATCTGCTTGCGGGGTCCACACGAAGTGGGTGGTTTTCTTCATGAGCTGATACAAAGGCAATGCCTTTTCTCCCAACCTGCTAACAAACCGACTTAAGGATGCCAAACATCCGGTGAATTTCTGCACGTCCTTGAGACATGTCGGTAACCTCATGCTTTCAATAGCACGGATTTTTGTCGGGTTTACCTCGATACCTCGGCTTGACACAAGGAAACCGAGTAGTTTGCCTGCCGGCACACCGAATGTACATTTATCCGGGTTAAGTTTCATCCGGTATTTTCTCAAGTTTATGAATGTCTCTCTCGAGATCATCAATCAGAGTGGCTTTATCTTTAGTTTTTATGACGACATCGTCGACATACACCTGCACATTTTTGCCTATTTGCTCATGCAAACATTCTGCATACATCTCTGATAAGTAGCACCGGCATTTCTCAAGCCAAAGTCATGACACGATAGCAATAAGCCCCATAAGGGGTAATAAAAGCAGTTTTCAATTGATCAGCAGGGTTCAAAGGTATCTGGTGAAAACCAGAATACGCATCTACAAAGGATAACAGCTCACACCCGGCTGTAGAATCGATCACTTGATCAATCCGAGGCAGCGGGAATGGATCCTTAGGACATGCCTTGTTTAAGTTCGTGAAATCGATACACATGCGCCACACCTTGGCACCAAAGGTTCATCTTTTTTCTTTTCCACCAGGACCGGGTTAGACAACCAGTCCGGGTGCAGCACCTCCATGATGAAACCAGCCGCAAGCAACTTGGCCAGCTCATCACCCACCACTTTTCTCCTCTCATCCGAGAGACGCCGTGTCGGTTGCTTCACCGGTTTCATATCCGGTCTGACGAACAAAGAGTGCTCAGCCAACTCCCTCGGAACACCTGGCAGGTCCTGATTGACCATGCAAAGATATCCCGGTTCTCACGGAGGAAGTGACTGAGCTCGCCTTCCTATTTCTCCGTTAACCCGGTACCAATGATGACGTTGTGATCCGGGAACGCCGGGTCAACTTGATCTTCTTGGTCTCCTTTGGCACCTCGAAAGTTGCATTCTGCTCCGGGTTACTCATACCCGGCATACCGAGTTGCGCGGACTGAGCCAGCCACCACTTCATGGATCTTTTTCTTCTCTGCAGCAATAATCAATGACTCGGCCAAGCACGATCCAGCCGAGGCACACTCCAGTGCACGCTTGTAATCACCCGAGATGGTGATGATGCCATTAGGACCTGGCATTTTCATCTTGAGGTAACCCACATGGGTTGATATCATGAACTTGGACAGCGCAGGCCTGCCGAGTAAAGCATGGTATGGACTTTCGAGGTCCACTACCTCAAACTGGATGCTCTCAGTTCGGCAGTTGTCCTTGGTGCCGAACAACACATCAACCCAAATTTTGCCCATAGGTGCACATGAGACACCCGGCACTATGCCATGGAAGGTTGCTACTCGGTTGCAGCATGTTCACCGAGATACCCATCTTCACCATGGTGTCTCGGTACATGATATTGATAGCACTCCCATTATCAATGAGAACCGGGTGAACCGACATTGATGGTGGGCCCAAAGAATGTCGGATCCACCAACAGAGCATAACCTCCCGGAGTTGGCATAACTCGGGGATGATCCCTTCTGCTCCAACTGATCTCTTGCTCGGACCAGTGCATATACTCGGTACTGCCGGCATAACTGCGTTCACCTCCAGTGCACGCCGATGCAGGCTCCTTGTCTGTTGGCTCGGTCACAAAGACCACATAACTCTGATGAGCTTCTCTGTAATCTCCCTGAGGATACTCTCCTTGCCTACTGGGACCAGCATTGCCATTGTTGCCTCCGACACTTACTTGATTGACAGGTTTCGGAGCTGGAGGCCTCTGTGCCGGTGCATTCACGGGAATTGTGTTTGCTCCGGTGAGGGTAATGCTTGCCTCTTGAGGATATGTCGTTGGAGGCCTCTGAGGTGCTCCCATCTGATTTCCTCCGGAACCTCCACCTTCCTTCAAGGTGCGCTGATACCAGCTGCACTGCCGAGTTGAATGATTGGCCGGCCTGCGAGGATCATGCGTGTGATAGCTGCATGGCCCATCCAACATTGCCTCATAAGTTAACGGCTTCCTCGGGTCACTCCACGGTTTCTTCACATCCTGGTTTTGGCCCCAAGCAGGGCCACTGGTCCTCTGACGCTGGCTAGCGCCGGCATCTGGCTGGCTTGGTTTACTGCTGCAACTTGATTTGAGCCATACCGGTAATCCGGCTCTCTCCTCTTGTTGCCGAAGTCCTGGCGATCGTTCTGCCTGATGGCCCGGGTCTGTTATTCACCGGGTACCTTCTACTTGGTTCACCGAGTTCAGCAAGGGTTGCATCGGATCACCCAGTGCATAGCTATCCGCAATCCGGATTGTCTCGGCCAGGTGGCCGGCATTTCCCTCTGCAACTTCTGCCAAGCATGGTGCCATGTCGGCACCCCTGGGCAAACCAAGATATGGCCTGCGCCTCCACAACTCCTTCACAGGAATTGCGAAAGTACTCCACCGGGTCAAGTAATCCCGGTCAGTTTCATCATTCCTCTGCTTGCACATGGCAAGCTGTTGAGGACGATTCGGTCTCTTGTATGTGCTGAGAAGTTGCTAACAAATGCTTCTTCAAAGTCCAGCCAGCAATCAACACTGCCCTCTCGCAGGTTGTTCAGCCAGATCCGGGCTGGCCCTTCCAACATCTGCGGGATATATCTCACCGCCCATCGGCGGTTTCCTCCAGCAGTCCTCCGGCTTGGTGCTGCTGTCATACGTCAGTCCTCCGGCTTGGTGCTGCTGTCATACGTCTTCGCGCCTCGGTTCAACTGAAAGTGCCGCACGGTGGCTCCCTCATGATCCGAGGTCCAAAGCAGGCAGGGCCAGGTGGGCCTTGCTCTTCCAGCATCTCGGACATGTAGATTCTGTCCAACTTGTAACGTGCATCACTCGGAGACAACTGGCGATGTCCCAACCGAGATCCCAGCGGACCTCATATCTCGGATATCCGGCTTTCTCCATAGCCGAGTTACCATCATCATAACGATCAGCCACCGGGTCAACACCTCGTGGCTGCTGAACATGCTCACATATTGCTGCTGCCTCGGATACCGAGGTGGATGGCCTCGGCCAGCCGAGTTAACTATTCCGGCACTTGGATTGCCCGGACCGGGATTGCTCTTACCCCGGCCGGCACTGCCTGGCCCGACTAACTGCTTTCCGGCATATACCGGATCATATGTCTGCATTTGCTTGTTTCTACCGGAGTTTACACTCCGGTCACGATCTCCACCGACATGCGGTGAGGAAGCTTGCCCCCTAGATTTTTCACCGGCTGCTCCAGCCGAGTGAACAACCTGGGACCCACCTACAGCTGTGTTAGCCTTACGAAAGGCCTCATTCTGCCGGGTAGCCACAGCTACCAATTCGTTAACTCGGTCTTGCTGCCTACGGAGAGCTTCTCCGGATAAGCCAGACAACTCGGCTCTTGCTGCCTCTGCAGCTCTAAGAGTCTTAGCAGGGGAACTATACTTCGGCTTTTCAACTGATAAGTGACTAGGAGTCTTACTGGAACTAGATCTACCATCTCTAGCAATCTCGGCATTGAGGCCTTTGCCCCTCTTACGCACCTCTTCTACGCGACTAGGGCGAGCAGCTACCGGGTTAAACCATGTGCTTGGTTGTACTCACGGAGGGTTATCCCGAACTCTCTCCGTATCTCGGCCACCGCGAGGGCCTCCTGAAGCAGCTCCAACTCGGCCTCTGCCAAGGCCACATCTGTACCGGCAGCTACCGGCACAGCCAGCTTCTCAATCACATCTTCGAGAGGAGCAGTTCTGACCGACACATTGGATGTTCCGGCCTGGTCGCGGAGGTTCTCTCTCCTCTCCAGCGGCACTTTAGCAGATCTGGTGGTCTTGGCGCCAGGATTGCCGGCATCTCCTTCGCCGGGTTCTCCTCTACCGGCACCACCCGCGATGCCGGTCATCAAGACCTCTGCGCAGCTCCCGGGGCGAGTGATATGCCGGCCGCGAGCCGCACAGACCGCAGGAGGATCCTCAGCCACAAGCACCTGCTCCGGGTATTTGCAGACGAACTCGGTGGCGACGTAGATCTCGAACGTCCCGAAGAGGACGAGGCAGCCGTTCCTCGGCATCGGCCTGCTACCGAAGCAGCCCGCGTTGTCGCTGATGAAGTTCAGCGAGCCGAGTCTGTGGACAAGGCCACTGACCACGCGCTCGCCAGAGGCGATGATGGAACCCGTCCGGATGAACACACCAGCCAGCGCCGCTGCCAGCCCCACGGTGGGCGCCAACTGTCGTGGTGGTATCACGCCAGATGCCATAGGATGGCTAAAGTGTGGGGCCGATGGACGCTGGTGGATCCGGGAGAGGGCTAGCGCGCTAAGAAGCACACACGAAGAACACACAAGCACACCAAGATCTACCCAGGTTCAGGGCCCTCGTGAGGAGGTAAAGCCCCTACTCCTGCCTGTCTCTCTCTCTATACCGAGATATCACGAATACAAGGTTGTTCCTTGAGCTGTATGATCCCAACAATGGGGATGAACACAAGGTAGGAGATGAAGCTATGGGGGGGAATGAGTCTCAATGCATCGTCTCCGGCCGTCCCTCACGCAGGAGGGGGGAAGCCCTACTTATAGGCTAAAACCGAGTTACGGGAACACCCCTCCCGGAACACTGTAGCCATGCCAAAGATATGTCATGATGTTACTCCTGTCAGAGACAGGACGAGACCTGTCCATCTCCTGCAGCTCTACAGCACGCCTAAAAGGTACCCTCTGCCAGAGACAGGAATAGGCATGCCCATGCCTCTGCCTCGCAGTCTGTCCCTGGATAAACCGGAGTCAGCTGTGGAATGATGGCCTGTCATCTCGCTCCTCCTGCACGCTCCCGTGTCAGGCGCTCCCGTGCCAGACGGGATGTGACAGGAGCATTGACTTGAACCGACACAAGGCACCTCGTTGCTTTAACCCGGCATGGATATGCCGGAATCTTCTTCCTTGAGCTTCCCCTGCACACAAGAGAAGACACCAGAATACCGACATTGGTATGTCGGTTAACATACCCCGGTTGGTATATGTCGGTCAGTATATGCCGGTTTGCACCAGCATGGTACCTCGGTTCCTCCTGCCCCGGGACATCTTGGTTTGCCAATGTCGGTTTGTACCAACAACACACCCTGGTTACCTCTGAGGTCCAAGTATGTCGGCTTTTACTGTAACCTGGCCCACACCTGAGACCTTGCTTATACCATATCATGACCCTACCCGGGGTAGCCCCCCGACATAAAGGGCAAGAAGTAGAAAAAAGAATGTGAATGAAAGTGAAGGTAATATAATATCACAAGAGATGAATTTAGACATCAGCAGATACGGCATGCAGTTTACCTGACTTCTATGGCTTTTGTAGTATCCTGATTTTTTGTTAAGTCACGTGTAGAAAAAAAATCTTCAATTAGTGCTAACTTGGGCTTTGTGCCACAATAATCAGGGTTGTTTTTATTTAGCTTCCAGCTAACTGGTGGGAGATGGTAGATCACAGGGAAAACTATCAAACCCAGTTCCTGCTTGTGGTAATCCTTTAGATCTTGGTGGGGCTACATTTCAGATATTAGTACATTTGGGCAGTTTCCAGTCTATTCCTTGAAAATTTGATAGATTTATTCCTAAAAGATAAAGTATGCGAAGATTAGTTGGGTAGACCAAAAGTCGTGGCAATCTGAATTCGCCCTTCCTATGCATTAGTACTCTGTTTTGATGTACAGTATCCTCGTCCATCTATCTTGTAGCACAAATTTTAACATAGCGAAGAATACTATAAGAGGGGTGGCGTGTCAAAGTTCAGGAGTGTGTCCTGCTGTATTTACGAGTTTGATATAAGTGTATTAAGGAGCCGCACCTTGTATTTATCAGGTTCTAGTGCCTGACGTTAGAATAGATCTACAAGCAACTGATGCGCAGTATCTGTGAAGATAGTCCAGATGTGACATGTGTTATGCATATGCAGAATGCTTGGTGTTGAAAACTCTAGATTTTAACCACAATCTGTAACCGTACCTCGTCATATGCTCGTTGCTGTTTCTCTCACTCTGTTAATAACAACTTTTCAGGGTGGCAGCACAAGGAGGGCCTGGTTGTGAAGCACAAGCACTCGAATCACCTTA
Source organism: Poa pratensis (assembly GCA_947311845.1). NCBI lineage: Eukaryota > Viridiplantae > Streptophyta > Magnoliopsida > Poales > Poaceae > Poa > Poa pratensis. The sequence continues at coordinate 6,315,891 of CAMZMU010000054.1, forward strand.
ATTTTTTTACACCCTGGACTGCCTTTCTTGGGACAATCCTAATAATAGCAGTTAGCATGTGTCTGGATCATGGCCTGTTAGTTCATCCTTGCTAGTGTTGGTAGCATAACTCTGGAGGACATCCATCCATTTTGCTGGTGTCTTGGCACACTGGTTCTATCAGTGAACATTAAACTGGGAGGTGTAACTTGTAAGTAGGTTATGCTCTTTTTTGGGCCAATAGCTCCTGTGCGACGTCTTTCTCCGGAATTGGAAGGAGAGCGACGTCGTTGGCGAAAATAGCTCTGTTGCGACGCTTGTGGGTGCGTAAATAGCCCAGGCACAACATGGCCCTTAAACGCAACTGATGCGCTGGTTAGTTGTTTGGTTAGTTAGGTTTGGGTGTTAGGATTGTGACCGTTGGAACGTTGGACCCACAACTTATCCACGTACGCACAGGACCCACCATTTGTCCACCTCGCCACGTGGGACCCACCTGACCGCATCTAGACAAGAACCGCGCCCGTGCTCGCCCGGCCGCCGCCCCCGTCGCACATTTCCCCAATCTGTCTCTTCTCCGCCCTTCTCCGGCGACGACGCGCAGATGTCTAGCTCCTCCGTCCCGCAGTTAAGATGGCCAAAGTATGGTGCAGTGCCGCTGACACGGTGCCCTAAATGCCCACGCCCAGAGCCACTTAAGCGTTGGGTGAGTAATACGGATGAGAATGGCAATCTTGGGCGCGAGTTTGTCAAATGTCCGAGCAAGACACTGCAAGCAAGGGATGGCAAGGTTAGATCTCAGTTCTTTCGCAGCCGTTTGCTCTGATTTCTCCCCAATTCGTGTTTTCTCGTCAAATTTTGGATTTAGGGTTCATGTGGCTGTTTTCAGGTTCTGAAGAACTGTAGCCATTTCGAGTGGATGGATGTATATCTTGAGAGGCTTAAAAGGGAGGGCTACATTGATTCGAACGGGGCCGCAACCTGGGAGCTCACTTGGGGGTTGCCGCCGCTTGGTGTGGAGAATTTGGATTTTGGGAGCTCATCCGCCCCGGATAGAGACATGCCGACGACGAGTAATGCGCGCAATGGTGCAGTGCCCGTGGAGTACGAACTGAACCAGGAACTGAAGAAGATCAAGAAACATCTGAAGCAGATGATCGATTTGCAGAAGCAAGCAAATTTCATGGCAGCGGGATTTTATTGTTGTATCATTGCTCTGTTTTTCTTTTACTTGTTGTTTATCCGTCGTTAGGGCAGAGGACGCGATCTGTGCGCCATGCCAAGTTGGTGTAACTGAATCGAATCGAATCGAAGCAGGAATTTGGGAATTTCTTCGGGGGCGGCGCCCCTGTTCTTCATGTTCTTCAGTACAGAAAGTGCAGAGCAAATTTCTGTTTTAAGTAAAAAAAAACCATTTTGGGCCGCCGAGTAGATGTTGGGCCGTGAGAACAGAACCAGGCAAAGTTCTGTTTGAACTAGAAAAAAAGTTGTGGTATGCCGAATAGATGTTGGGCCGTGAGAAAACAACCAGGCCCAAAGAGAAAACCAGCCCACCTGCTTGTGGGCACCATTTTTTTTGTATAGCATAGAGCGAAAAATGATTAGACTAAAAGCTCTAAAATAAAATTTTGCTTTGGCAAAGAAACCTCTTAGAAACATGCACTTCTTAGCCTTTGAATTTTGTTACTTGTCTTATCCTTTAAATTCCTGGTAAATAAAATGCGTCAAAATACAAAGAACTACGACATGTTTTACTTGTTTTCCTTGTCTTAGCCTTTGAATTTTGTTACTTGCATGGAAAAAGGCAAAACTTGCCTTTGAATATTAGTTAATTGTATGCAAAGAATATTACTTGTTCGTACAACATATCAATAATATTCAAGGAGCAAATTTGAACGAAACATACATATTAGGACGAACAATACATTTTTGGCACGTATAAATGAATTTTGCACGAACATTTTGGCACAAAAATAACAACATATATATAGATTACTGCAATAACAAAATAGATTCGACGGACACGATAAAAGTGAAATAAGTTCACGACACGACATTACATAGGGGCGGCCCCATTACATAGACACGATAAAAGGATAACATAATAAAAGGATAACATAATAAAGTAGAGCCCGCCTCTTTGCTCCTCTTCATCGGTCGGCATGTTGCTTTCGACGGCCTCCCAACTCCAACATGGAGACGTCTTCACTCCTCATCATCGGCCGGCATGTTGTAGGGGAGGGAGTGCATGAAGGCGGGGAAGGGGCGGTCGAGGTCGGTGAAGAAGTTGTACATGGTGAATGTGATAAACTCGCACCCACTGTAGAAGACCTGGCCGAGAAGGTGATATGCATCGAACGGGTTGGTGAAGCGCGCAATGAGACCACTTCCTCCCATGCGAACCTCCTCGATGGTGAACATCACCGGCGAGCCTCGGGGCAAGTGCCGGAAGCAGTTGGTGAGGAACCAGGTCGCAAACTCCCGTGAACCCCTCCAGCGAGAGATGGCCCACACCCGGAGTGCCCTCTCAACGAAGACCCCGGCGGGGTACTGCCTCTCGGCCACAGTGTTGGGTAGACGGAACGTTGGCCCGTTGAACTCCGTGGCGGCAGCGGCGCTTGGATGTGGCTTGGATGCGAGATGCGAGTGCGAGTGTTTGGTGCTTGTGATGGCAGAGAAGAAGATGAGGCTTAGAGGTAGGGGACGGGAGGTGTGGTTAAATAGGAAGATGAGGCTTAGAGGTAGACGAATGGTGAATGGGGCGCCGTTTGACCTTCATCTCGTGGAATGTGGCCGAGCACGCGTGACATTAATGGACGCCGTTCGTCTCTTTGCCTTCGTCTTTGCCGAGCACGCCGCATAGGAGCTATTATCCCGTTCAAACTAGGGGCTGCGACACGGGATGGTCTTCTGCGCGTCTCGGGTGGTCAAATGGCCTGAGTGCGACGCATTACTGCGTCGAGAGGGTGAGCAGGGCTACGTAGAACGAGGCGAAGCAACGGTGCGACTGGGCATGCATGCATGCATCGAGGGGCCAGGGCGAGCAGGCTACGTGGAATGCGGTTGCTGCATGTCTTGTCCTATTTTTTTTTTGAACTGCTGCATGTCTTGTCAATGGAGTGTGAAGAAACACACAAAATCAGACGCGCATAGGCTTGTTCCATGCACCGTGTCGTTTTGTACCGTTGGATTAGAATATACGGCCGAGATCAAATGGACAGTCCGATCCAAACCACACCGCTCCAGCCAATCAGCGCTTCCGATGCGCGAGCCAATCAGATTGCAGATCAGCCATCCACACGGATCGGCGCGTCACGCACAGCGATCTCAACCGTCCACGCACAGCGATCAACGGCCCGGAAGGGTGCGGGGTTTCAGACGGGGTTTCCGGGGTTTAGAGGGGTTTTGAGATTGTTTCAGCGATTAGGGCTGAGCATAACTAATTCAAAAAAATCAAAAAAATACGCCGCTTGCGCACATAGTCTTGTTATGTTGTACAGCAATGAGAGAAAAATATAAATATGGTTTACATACATTTTTACGAAAAATCCAAAAATCAAGTGAGAGACCTCGAACACGTTCAAATGAGCATAACTAATTAAAAAAAATCAAAAAAATACAAATCCGGCGCACATAGTCTTCTTATGTCATATAGTAACGAGAAAAAATATAAACATGGTTTACAGGCGTTTACACAAAAATGTCTTCACTCATATGTGATTCCTCGAACAATGTAGTATGGACTTCAAGGTTGAGAGGAGAGGGTTTCGGTGACTAGGGTTGAGCATAACTAATTCAGAAAAAAATCAAAAAAATACAAACTCGGCGCACATAGTCTTCTTATGTCATATAGCAACGAGAAAAAAATATAAACATGTTTTTTACTTATTTTTATATATGGTTTTGTACTAAACCACGTTTTTTCAAAAAATAAATAAAATAATGGAAGATTAGTTCAATAAATAGTGAGACTTCAGATTTACACTATATAGATAGAATAGATGTCTAGGAAAATTATTTGGCTGATTTAGACAAGGTGCAAAAAAAAACTTGTTTAGAAATGGGGTCGTTTACCCGACCTTTGGAGGTCATTTGAAACACACTTTTGATGACTATGAGCTTAACTTAGCAAAAGGGCTCGGATTGATCAGCTAACATACATATTAGAGTTCAGATAGCATTGAAACATCATTACCCCAATTTGAGTTCAGCTAACATACTTTTGATGACTATGAGCCCAAATTTGAATTCCAGCCGAAATTTGAATTTTATTTCAAAATTGAATTTGTGTCTAAAAACAATGACCAAACAAGTTTGAATTGAAATATGGGGATACAATGACCAGCCCCAATTAACAAATATTTTTACATGATACAAATCAAATCAAAGTGCATTATTACACCACAAGTGTTTTCACGAACCTGGCTCAAATGTTTCACTTCTTCCTACCTCTCGATTTCTTCGCGTCGTCATTTTTGATTCTATGCCGAGAAGTTCACTCATGCTCTTGCTTTTCTTTGCATCTTCCATGTTAGGCGTACCCACAACACTTCTTCTTCTTCTTCTTCTCACGGGTTCAGCTTGCACCTCAGCATCCAGAACAGGTTCAGGTTGCACTTCAGCATCCAGAACAGATTCAGGTTGCACTTCAGCATCCAGGACAGGTTCAGTTTGCACGTCAAAATGCAGAACAGGTTCAGTTTGCACTTCATCGGACAGAACTGGTTCAGTTTGCACTATTTCATCGCAACTGAACCTAATCTGTACACTTCTTCTTTTTCTACATTCGCCAACTCTTCTCTTCTTTGTTGGCCAGCAATCTTCAACAACAAGGGGCTGAGCAGCAGGTTTTCGTTTTCTATGCCAAAATAAAGCATGTCATTTGGTTACAAAATGAAAAAACAACAAAAACAATTAGAACACAAACATCAACTTACCTTGGCCTTTCAGGAGTGTAACGACATTTGGTAGATCCAGCTCGGTGCCCAAGTTCCTGGCAAAGCTTGCATCTATTTTTGTTACCTTTTTGGGACCTTTTTGGCTTGTCATCTTTTTTTTTGCCTTCTTACTACTCCCACCTTTCTCAAACCATGGCTTGAATCTACTCTGTTTTGGCCTGCCAGCCTTTCTTCTTGTTAGAGGAGGACACAAGGTAAATTCAATATCCACTTCAGGCCACTGAGACTGGTCTGTAAGTGGTGGAATTGGTGTTGCATATGCAGCCCTGAATCTTGCTACTGAGTAATATTCATGCAAATATGGGTGCATATTTAACTTCAGTTTAGAGGCCAAGAAAAGTATGGCATGCTCACATGGCTTCCCAGTGTGTTGCCACTCGAGCAAGTGCATTCATGCAATTCAGTGTCCACGGCATGCCTCCTGCCAGTTTTTGTATCTCTAACTTCAGCACCCCACAATGAAGATTTTTCAACACACAAATGTGCAAGATTTCTGCTCCTATTGACAACCTGTTGTACCACTGCCGGCAGCTTATCCCCTTGCAAACAATCACCAATCCTTCTTCTCAATTCCCACAAGCGCATGATCATGATCCTGATCTGGTCAACCATGTCATGCACAGGCAAGTATTTTAACCCCTTCACCTTGTTGTTAAAACTTTCTGCCAAGTTATTGTTGATATGATCATACTTGATTGCAGTATTAAATCCTGACCTGTACCACAATAGAGAATGGTAGGTTTTCAGCCAAGTACCAAAATCATTCTCACTACATGCTGCCATTATCTTACCCAGATGATATGAATGTGTCTGGGTAGTGTAAGATCTTGCTGCCGGCCACATGCGGCCAAATTCTTCCCCTCTGAATTTTTTGATCAAATTCATCCACATATGGCCGAAGCACTCTCTCTGCTCAGCATGAGGAAACACAGTCTTCACTGCATTTTCTAGCCCTTTACATGCATCTGTGTGGACTGCCAAAGGTGACACCGGTCCTAAGCATCTTTTCAACTGCATCATAAACCATGTCCATGAAGCCTCTGTCTCTGATTGAAACATGCCTATAGCAACAGGGAACATCCAGTTATGTCCATCTAGAGCATTGCATGCTGCCAATTGACCATTCCACTTTCCAGTTAAAAAAGAGGAGTCTATGCTTAAATATGGACGACAACCTGCTTTGAAGCCATCGATGCAAGGTTTAATGCCATAAAAAACTTAGAGAAGTAGACCTTCCCATCCTCTGTTACCTCAGTATCAATCTCAACAACACTGCCAGGTGACCTTTTCTCCACCTCTGCTTTAAAGCTGTAAAGCATCCTAAATGTATTTGCCCAATCACCATATAATGCTTTCATTGCCCTTTGTTTTGCCTTCCACACTGTGGTATATTTCACCACAATTGGGTAGTCCTTTTCCAAGTCTGTTTTCAGCTTCTTTGCTATGGTGTTTGGTGTCTTGGCTAAAATAGGAGTGATCTTTTCTGCAACCCAAGCCTGTGATGTCATTGTGGTTGGATTCTGTGAACTAGTAATGCAACTATGTACATGTGGGATTTGATTAACTCTGATGGTACTGCCATCAGGCTGACGTCTAGCAGAAATGTACCATTTGCAAGGCTGGACACTCCCATCAAAACCTCTGCACCTCGCATAAAACTTCTTTTTATCAGTCCACTTGGTCTTGGCGTCAAACTCCTTCTTGATTGCATAAGTCTTGAAACACATTCTGAACTCTTCCATGTTTGGAAACAACCTTCCTACAACAATCACAGGATTTTCTTTATCATACACAGTTACCAGTTCATCATCATACTCATCATTTACATCATCTGCAACTTCATGCATCAACTCTTCATACACATCTTCAAAATGATTTCTGTTAGCATCAGCAGTGTCACTTCTATCATCACTCTCCTTCTCCTTCTCATTCTTATCTCGCTCATCTACTGGAATTCCAAAACATTCAGCCATCTCAGTGTCTTCCATTGGTGCAACGACTAAATCAGTAGTGTCAGATAATTCTACTGAATTCCAGTCAACACAAATAGCACCTGCATCAGTATCAGCCCCCTCACCTAAAACTGTCACCTCGGTACGTATGGGCACGATCTGCCTCCGTGATGCCCACTCATCATCTAACATCTGTGAAGCCAACCTTGATGGCACATATCCAACCTTTGAATCTGCATTCAGATCAACAAGCTGTTCTCGAAAAGTAGCCTCTTTCCTTGTCCAACCATCCTGCCGATCAATTTCTTCAACCAGCTCTTCTCCATTCTCAATTCTAACATACTCGCCCTTCCAATTATCAAATCGTAACAATGCTACTTCTTGCTCCGGACCCCAAAAACACTCTCTCCAAGTTTCTCCACCACATTCTTCACGGCCTTCTCTTCCAAAATTTGTAGCTCTTGGGGATCAATCTCCGTAAATTCGACCTCCCATCTTACTAATGTATCTCTCTCGATGTTTCTCACGCTACCATCACCTAGCTTCGCCTTAGATACAAAGAATTTGACAGTGAATTGGAAGGTCCTCCGCGAAGCATCACCTCTGTTTTGAATGGCGACGGGATGTGCCCGGATGTGTGAGGTAGCGGAATCGGAACAAATCGCATACAATTCTAGATAAAGAGAAGCACAGAATTAAAATTAAGACAAAAAGGGATCCATTTACCTATTTGAAGTAGTCTCGCCCGTCTCCTCGGGGTCCATCTCCTTCCCCCTCGTTCAGCAGCACACCGCTCAATCGAAACGAGCAGGCCCGAGACTGAGACGGGGTCTCGAATCGGCCGAGACGACTAGGGACATATCCCAATCGAAACGAGCAGGCTGCCGCGCCGCCGAGAACAAAACTGGCCGCCGTCGCCGCCGCCGCCGCCGAAGAAGGAGGGGACGGGTGGGGAGCGGGCAGGGGCGGCAAGGTCAGCTCCAAGATTCAGGAGCATTCAGTCGGCGGCCAATTAGTTGGGACCCCACCTGTCTGAATATGTTTTTCGCCCGAATTCTTCTAGCCCAACTAATTAAATCGGGCGGAGACAACATTACGACCGTTTAATCAACCAAGTTGTGTCCTGACTATTTTGGCCGTCCGTCGCGCAGCAGCTATTTCATCCAAAAATGTCGTATTTTTCACCATTCCGCGGAAAGACGTCACATAGGAGCTATTGGCCCGCTCTTTTTTAGCAGAAAACTGATGTGTCGTGTCGACCATCTAAACTTGCTCTCTTGAGATGTACTCACGGGCTCATGCTGCCTTTCGCCTTCATTGATTCTGGTCAGAGTTATGAATAGATCAACGGAGTGTGAGCTCCAACTATCCGCATATCAATTTGCCGTTTTCGTTTCTCTAAGTGTATTTTGAATTTCGTTCTGGAAATTCTACAGATTGTATACACACATCTTGTGAAAACTCACAATGTTGCTCTGAAATTTGTAGAAGCTTGTAAATTTGAATTTTAAGGAGCATTATGCGAGGTGTGGTATCATTAGATATCTTCCCTTACTGTTTGTACCAAATATGTTTGAGATCATATATTTTTATTCTATCCACTTTTTATGTGTTCTTGACTTCTTGGTATTTTTCATGGCACCTATACAAGTGAAGAATTAGGGTTTCAGAAATTCGTCAGTTTAGGGGCACAGTATAAGAGTTATATTATGCCACATATGCCCAGTCCAAGTAAGAAGTTACAAGTATAGACGATTTTACCTGTCCAATGGGCGCAAAAGCAAGCATTGGAAATCCACAACTAGCAATCTCCAAATTGAATTCGTGAGACATTGGAAATCCACAGCTAGCAATCTCGAAATTGAATTCGTGAGACAAATCATGCACGGTTAATCTGTCCCTGACCATCAGCACAACTCAAAATTCTGGATACTGAATGAAAAAGCGTTGTACATGGACCGCACGCGAGGGCTTCTACACTTCCCCTAAATAACTCGACTTGGTCCTCGGGCAGTACAAACACGCCGAGGTTTGAGACTTGAGTTGCTTCCCCTCCAGTGCTACAAACATACCCAGGCCAAAAACGTCATCTCTTCACTCTTGAGTCACATCGCTTGCCTCCTCCAGTGCCTCTTTCTCCTTTTGTTGCTCCACTGCTCGGCGGAAAGTTGGTTCAACATGAGTGAGTAAACAAATACACAATAGGCAAACTGTGCCGAAAACAAACTGGATCAATCATAAAAATACAAGTTCTACTCACATGCAATCTCAGCCAGAGCTTTCTGCGTGCGCTTCTCCAGCTTGTCGGTCTGCTTCTGCACGTCCCGTTTCAGGTCCCAGTTTGGGTTCTTTGGAGCGATGTTCCCAAAAGGGTTCTGCAGATAAAGTAAGGCAGAGTTATTTGCATCGTGAGAGATGCCAGGATGGCCCGGTGTCAGAACGGTGGGATTTGATGGATCTGGAAATGTTACCTCAAGCTGATTTGGGTCAGCAGCATCAGCAGCGATCGGATCCTCAAACTTGGGAAGAGACAACGGAGCCACCTTACCTCCTCGAAGCTGCTCATCGTGCGGGAGGTAGTTTCTGAACTTCAGTGGCATCTGGCTGCATCAGAAAGAATGCATACTTGTGAGCAATGATACAGCCACAATCAAACAGAAATCAAGTATGCTACAGGTTATTCACTAATCCAGCAGACATTTCATGCAGCGGTCTGCCTTTTTCAATAAATTGCCATGTAGCGTGGAAGAAAGGTTCCCATTTACTTGTAAACAATCAGGACATCCAGCATTAACAAGACGAAATTTGATGATCGACGATCCAGTGAATGCTAGACAGGAGCTGCTATCTTAATAATCTACTAGCATGTAGTCTGATTTTACCAAGTATATATCATGAGATGAGACTATACAGGGCAAGGCATTGCAGTGAAGATATAATCAATTCAGTTTTACCAGAATGACAAGCATGATAAATTTAACATCCAGAGCCAATTCAGATTTTCAGTCAGTTGCAAAAACTGAAATGACATGGGACTCTCCAATCATCATATATGGGGTATTGTAATGTAAAATACAGAACACACTCAAACATGGAATTAAGTGGTGCTTGTCTGTTCAATTACTTACCCATTGTCTTCAAGTTCGTCAGACTCCTTAGTGGGGCTAACATTCTCCTTCAAACCGTCCTCGGGTGCGTCCACAGGGCCTGGTAATGCAGGTCGATCTACCTGCTCTTCTGTGGTCTCATGTTTACCATTCCTAATGGAGTCAAATAACACAAAAAACTGTTAGAGCTGACACAGACAATACAAATTTACATATCCTAAATTCAACCAATATTCCCATGGCATAGTCCACTATCTAGCACATCCTAAAGAGTAGCACAAGAACACCTTAATCCAATTCTCCTAACCCAGATTGTCTTAGGAGAATAAGTAGTAGATCAGACAGAGCTGCAAAAACCCACAACGGAATATCTTGTATTCTTGTCACATAAATATCCGGTGATCAGCTTGTCACCCATCGGGCATGGTTCAGTATCTAACGCAGGAATATCTATTCAACAAACAAAGACCTTAAGCTGGCACATAAAACTGATCCCTGAGCAGTACATATAGAATTCAGACAATACAAATTATCTTCAGACAACAAGTGTCGAAGCAGTTGAATTCTTGTGGTCAGTACACCGAATGTAGACACAAAATGGCACTCTGAAACCGGTTCTAGTTCTGCAGAATGTTTGCTTCGGATGTTTTTCTGTGCAGGAGCGGGGGAGGGATGGGGGCAGAGCCGCAGAGGGATGGGGAGATCGTACTGCTGCTGCTCGGCGGAGGGGGCGGCGTCGGGGGTGGAGAGGAGCTCCTTGGCCGCGCGGAGGGCCTTGAGGCGCTCGCGGCGGGCCGTGGCGTCCTCCTCGGCGCCCATTCCGTCGTCCTGAGATGCTTCGGGTGCTGCTGGCTCGGCTAGGGTTTCGGAGGTTTCTCCTCCTCTGTTGAGTCTGCCTCGCCGCGGTGATTCGGGCGAGAGAACGAAGACGAGAAAGGAGGGTGGGCTTCTGGATCTAGACGGGCTCTCTTGTATGTCGTGCTCGGGCTCCCGTCCCAGACGATCTGATGCCTCCTCGTGGTCGGTCCAGAAACGCGCAACTTTTTTTTTATATGCGAAACACAGTACCGCTCACATACGCGTGCACGCACTTAACCCTATGAACGCACGCACGCGCACCCTACCCCTATGAGCACCTCCGAAAGACTGAGCTGGCGGTCAGGTCTTGAGATTGACAAAGTCATCGCAGGCGACTCGCTGTCGACGAGAACGTCACCTCCCACTGAAGAATATTCCGCCTAAATGAGAAACACCAGTGTCAAATCTGTGATTTCTAGGGGTACAACCACCCTACTAGCCATCCTGCCATAGGCAGGTTCTCCGTCAACTTCTTCTTCTTATACTGTAGTTTACCTCACAACCCCTGGTGAGTAGAATTATATCGCGTTATGAATTTAGTCAAAATCATTTTATACTTTTATATTAAATGTATATATATGAAAAAATGCTGGCACATATAATATAAATTCAATATTATTAGAATTATCATAAAATATCTTTTTATATCGTATACATTTGATAGTACATATGTTGATATTTTTCTTACACACTTGATCAAAATTTTAAAGGTGGACTTTAGAAAAATTTAGCACACATAGTAAACAATAACAAAGTGAATATTGTTAGATGAGTTGAGAATCTTTTGTTAATTATTTTGGTCAAGACGGTTGAAGAGAAGGTGGCGAGTCGAACAATGATTTGTATGCATTTATTTTTGTGATGGTGGTGGTATTTTGGTGGCCGAACTTTTATTTGACTGCGGTATTACCGGACTAGGTTATGTACAATTTTTTTGCAAATTATGAAAAAATTATCAAAGTGAACATCGGTGGACGTTTGCAAGTGACGATGTGGGCACCACCCCCACATTTGTCTGGACATGTGTCACCCCAAAACAGGCATATTTTACCATGTTTTTTGTCTCTTTGATGTTCGATTGTCCTCGTAATCTTAAGCATACCCAGCAAAGCGATATAACATATGCTTAGCCGTTTGGGGCATTGTTAATTTAAAATCAGGCTCTTTCGAGCCTTTCATCTTAAAAAGGTTCATAGGCTGTACGGTTGAATAAACTAGTTGAAAAACAAAATTAGCATTTTCAAACTTTCAATATAAAATTGCTAGCTAGGAAGAAGTGGCCACTCCAATATATATTCTGACCGCAAGACCTGGTCGCACTCGTCGTTGGAAGCTTCTGTAGAAAACTTGTGTTGCTTTGCGATCAAGTGGCCGGCAGCATCAAGCATTGCCATTTGCCAGCACTAAGAGTGTCATGCGGCGTCTCGCATGGGCCCGCTTTATACGTATTTAGTTCAAATCGATTAAATCTGAATAGGATTGTTTACGCTAACTTTTGTCTGTTTTAACTATATGCGGGCCGGGTCCGGGCGCCGCTATGACACCTGAGCCAGCACAGAGGATGATAGAAAATTCATCTGAAATACTACAGTTTGTTACATCAGTGAAAATAGTGTTAATATTTGTGTATTACTACATCTAACGTTTAATGTCGAGTGGATTGCTCCTAGCTGGTACTTAAAATCAAAGAGAGTTTCCATTTAAATAATTGATAGCACTAAACTTGTCGAATTGACTAATGCAAGGTCCAAACACTGACCAAATGCGTTCAGCTCGCCATAACCTAATCGCAATTTCCGTGCTAGCTTTGGCGGTCAAGATTGGCGTCGAGGAAAATGACGTTCAAAGTTGGCAACAATATTCCTTCACTAGTCCAAGTCCAAAAATTCACGTCCTTGTAGCACAGTTCACCGTTCCGCTCGAGAAAAACACCATCACTGAAGTAAATTGTCTCGAGAGGAGGCTTCCACGCTGTACTGTGCAGCACTATCTGCAGGCCAACCCACGCTTCTTGTAGTGCACACAATTCTTCACAAGAGTACAAGATATGGTCAATACTCAATAGAGGAGAAAAGCCAAAGCAGGGCCAGGAAAGTTCAAAGCTGAGGGAGAAGCATATAAGGATCACCCATCCCTCTAGCATTTCAGTGTACCAAATACACCTCACCTCAGGTTTCTAGCAATGGCAGCTCCTCAGTTTGGAGCAGCATTCCTCGCCGTCCTCCTTGCTCTTGCAACTCTTGCAAGCTGCAACACTGAAGGTACTACATGCTAATCTGCAATGGTTACATAACCTTTTCTTTTCTCACTCAAATATTCTGTGCTGACATGTAATCTGCTGATATATCCGAAGGTGACATCCTCTACACGCAAAGGCAGGTATGGAAGGACACTAACAATGTTCTGGAAAGCTGGGATCCAACCCTTGTGAATCCCTGTACTTGGTTTCATGTCACCTGCAACAACGACAACTCCGTTATCCGTGTGTATGTCACTTTGGTTTTTCTTTTCACCTCCTTGTTTGTCTCAAGATTAAATTCTCACTAGAGCGTTTGTCACAGCTATCCTCCTTGTTGTACTCAAGATAAAGAACTGGTGTTGTCTTGCTGCAGATTAATTAGATCATAGTACTTATAATAATAAATCATTCTTGTATTCTGTGCAGGGATTTGGGGAATGCAGGCCTCTCAGGCCACCTGGTTCCTGAACTGGGAGGATTGAAGAACCTGCAGTATCTGTAAGAACTTGCTGCTGCAGAGCTCTCTCAGAATTACGCTCAACATTTCTGCACACTGATCTCCCCATCTTTAATTTGCAGCGAGCTTTACGGGAACAACATGAGTGGACCAATTCCGGCAACCCTGGGCAACCTGACAAGGCTGGTCAGCCTTGATCTTTACAGCAACCGTCTCACCGGTGCTATACCAACCTCGCTTGGGGCCATCGCGACGCTGCGCTACCTGTACGCCTTGTCGCAACAATTTCAGACGATGAAATGCCTCTTGTCCCAAACTGCTAAAAAATGTTGGTGTGTGCAGGAGGCTGTATGGGAACAAGCTGACAGGAGCCATACCGGCGTCGTTGGGCAGTCTCACGAAGCTCCAAAATTTGGAGCTTCAGGAGAACACGCTGACTGGCACCATTCCGGCTTCCCTGGGCAACATCACCACGTTGCAGTTCTTGTATGTCCTTGCTTATTAAGTCCAAAATTTTATTTGAGAAACTAATACTAGATGCAAATGCAATACTCAAGATTTTATATCATAAACAATTCTCATATAAAGCCCGCAGAAAACATGACAAAGCGTTAGAAAAAGAAATTGATAATTATAGCTTCTTTCTTGCAGGCGGCTGAACGGGAATAAACTGACCGGCACGGTGCCGCTAGAGATCCTCTCTCTTGTTATCAGCGGGGACTTGTTTGAACTGTGAGTACTACAGTTCATTTCGCAGACAAAATTGCATTTGCTTCATTCCTTCTCTTGTTAATGACTTCTATCGACACAATATTGTTTTTGGATCTTCACGCAGAAATGTTAGGGCAAACAATCTGGCCGGCACTGTCAGCTCACCTGTACAAAGAGGTACGGATCTGCAGCTCTCATGGATTAAGATTTTATTTTATACTACATACATGTATTGCTTTAGCGCTCCCTGCTAACAGCAATTTCGGCATACTTTACAGTGACAAGGATCATCCAGGACACGCTCAAGACGGCAAATTAAACTTTCCTTTTGTAAACCTTCGTTCCGTTAAGAATCCCGGGGTTTACCTCCGTTTCACATTTGAACTAGTCCAATAATCGTGTGTCCCTACCGAACACCATTGTAACTTATGAATGTGCGTCCCTTGCAAAACAATCCTTCGACGTATGTGGCTTATGATCGTGTTATGACAACCTCACCTTATGCTTTCTTCCCTTATACCACGACCACCACACGCCATTGATGTTGGACACGATCAATAATCAACTCATCAACTCGATCAACTCCGGTGCCTGCAGTCTTCCCATCGTTTTAAAAAAGCACCGAGAGTGCACCGGTCTCTGCATCGAATCAATGCATATGATATTGATTTATTTTATGTATTGAACAAATAGTGCCAGAAAAAACCTTAGAACGATCATACAAAATGTATTTTGACCTCTTGTACATAAAATCTCCTTTTCAATCTTAATGAAATGACATGAAAGTCTCTTGCATGTTCTTGAAAAAACCATCACAAATCTCATTTATAATCGTACTAGTAAAAATATATGCTCGTGAACTCGGAGTAAAGGCCCAGCATGAAAGCCGCTTGCGTACCCGTCCACCCAAGCAAGAAGCCCTGCCAAAGCCCATCTCCTGCACTGCCGCGACCGGTCTCCCCTGCGCTGCCTCCGTCCCCCAGGCCCCAGCTCTAGGGCTTTACCTCTGACCTCCCTCCCCTCTCCCCTCCCGGTCTCCGCAGGTCGGCGCTTCCCGGCCAGATTCGTCGGCTCTCCTCCCTCCCCCGTCCTCTTCTCCTGATCGATTCCTACTGCTCCCGTCGCTGTGGGGGTCAGACCTCGGACCTGAGGGTGGTGGGTTTTGGGAGGGAGGGAGGGACGATGAGGCCGGTCTTCTGCGGCAACTTCGACTTCGACGCGCGCCAGTCCGACCTCGAGCGCCTCTTCTCCAAGTACGGCCCCATCAGCCGCATCGACATGAAGTCCGGTAAGCACCGGCACCGCCAGAGCCACCCCCCTTATTCTCTCTGTTTAAGCCTCGTACTGCCGGCGCTCAAATCTAAGCGAGGAGTGAAATGGCGCAGCACCTATGGGCGAGCGAGCACTTGTTCTATGTGATGTGGATTATCTGTAGTACGCTTGCCATGATTACTTTGGCTCTTTATGCCTTCCACACACTGACACACACAACTTATTGTGGATATACGTGGAGAAGGACAGTACAAAATCCATGCTCAACTTTTTACTTGGGTGTATGTATTGTAGGCTATGCTTTCATATACTTCGAGGACGAGCGTGACGCTGAGGATGCGATAAGGAGGCTCGATAGTGCTGATTTTGGCCATAGCAGGCGCAGGCTCTCTGTACAATGGTCGAGGGTAAAGCCTCATCTCCGTGCCCTTGATGAGATATATAGACAAATGGACCTTCACTAATCGCTGTCGTTCTTATGTTTGATTCCTTCAGCAAGAGGAACCAGTTTCAAAGAACCGTGACAGGCCTACAGGGGACGCAAAGCCGACGAGAACCCTCTTCGTTATCAACTTTGACCCCCTCCGCACCAAGATTCGAGACATTGAGAAGCATTTTGAGCCGTACGGCAAAATCTCAAACATCCGTATTCGGAAGAACTTTGCTTTCGTGAGGTATGAGACCATAGATGAAGCCAGTGCAGCTGTCAAGAAGACTGATAAGAGGTATGCTTCGTTTTCATATATGTATTACAACTTGCTACTGCAAATAACAGCTTACTTTGCTGCTACCCGACTCAACGCCAACTGTATTTCCCGACATTCACTTTGCTTTAGAGTACGGAACATGGCACTGAAGCTACTGCTACATCTATCAAGGCGAAACATCTTTATACTGCATACTGGATTGTCTACCTTGTTGCTGGAATTATTTGTCTAGTTCTGAGTACTTATTATGTCCATTTATCCGTTACATTAGGCTACTGGTGCTAGACCCCATGTATTTCAGATGTAGTTGGATGGTCCTGGATCTTACAGTGATTGGATTTGTGTCAAAATGGAAGTAACTGTTAAGTGCGGAGCCATCCCTTTTAAAGCAACTGAAGCTACTGCTGCATCTAACAAAAGGCGTAACTTCTTCATGCAGTATACTCGAGTGGACGTGTACTCGCGTACTATGCCCCATGAATTTCAAATATAATTTGCTATTAGGCTGCCAGTACTATGCCCCTTGAAGCAATTTGAGAATCAGTAATTCTTTCATGAATTAATCCTTGTTCTTTCGGTGTTGGCAAGATTCATGTGGCATTCCTCGGTTTTAGTTTAATGAATTTGGGCCGTCATTTCATATGCAATGCTCCTTTGCAGCGGAAGTCACTTTCTAGGGTCTAATGTTTCATTATGTTTCTTTGTGGCCGAAGCTTTCTATTATCGTTTCTTCTACTTCTTTTTACCCCGAAACAGAGATAATTCTCTTATCATTTCTTTGTTGCATATCGTACATAACATACATGGAATAAACAAAGAATGATTATTTTTGGGATAGTAATTTCTGGGTTGGTTCTTCTGTAATGTGTCTGTACTGTTGTTGATATCTTGCTTAGCTTATGTGAAGCTATGAATTCCATGTCTGCATTCAAGTGTAAAGTCAGCGAATCAACATTGTCACATCACATTTCTCATTACTAAGTGTTACTCCTTCCTGTTGCTGTGCAGCACGATATTGGACAGGGTGGTGACAGTTGAGTTTGCCTTCAGGGACGACGACAATGAAAGAGATGACCGATATGACATTCCCAAGCAAGGCAACGACAGATATGGCAGTCCCAAACGAGGCAATGACAGATATGGCAGTCCCAGACGAGGGGATGACAGATATGGCAGTCCCAAACGAGGCGATGACAGATACGGCAGTCCCAAAAGAGCTGATCAGGGGAGGCGTCGTGATGATCCTTACGTGCGCTCCCCTAGCCCAAGGTACCGAAGGGATTACAGTCCAGATTACGATCGCCGTCCACGTAACACTGGCTATGACCGTCGTGATGGTGCGCCATACGCTAGAAGCAGAAGCCCTGTATATGATCGTTACAACGACAGAGGCAGAAGCCCTGGCTATGGTCGTTACTAGGTCAGCTTACTGCATTTCTGAAAGGGTCTAAAAACGTTTTCTACTTCTCCTAGCATAACTTGGAAGTGCTTACTACAGTTCTGTGTCTCCATTCTGGAGTGTCTCCATTGATTGTGCTTTTGACACAGTTTAAAATCTTGTGCAGCTGATTCATTCTGAATGATCCTGAACGGAACACTCCCTTTTTTTTGGCGTGCTGAAAGAGCTTGAGGGAAGCGCGATGCAATCCTGTAGTTTCCCTTATTCATACCAGAACCTCCTGTGTTTTTTAGATGAAGAATAGCTACAACCATCCATGTACCCAGCTGTTGTCAGCGATTATTGCTCGAGCTGATATGACGCTGTACCGGGTCACTGTCTCCCTAAGTAAGTACTGTACTACGAACGTACATGGCGAACTACTCCGGTGGATGTTTGTGCATTTCCATCTGACAAGCGTACGATTTTGGAGAACTAGTTTATGTTGTGATTCATCTCTGTCAGTTCATAATGATGTGTTGATACCCAAAACATGTGGTAATGTATATTTTTTTTTGCTTTGGTTGTGCAATGTGATGTGATAAGAACTGTAGCTACTTTTGCGCTAAACAAAAACTAGCACGGAACAATTCAGTTTCTTGAGAACTTGCCTGTGGCAAGATGGTTAGGAGGGTGGTTGTACCCCCAGCCCACCAGAGTTCAAACCCCAGGTTTGACGCTGGTGTTTCTCATTTAGGCGGAATATTCTTCAGTGGGAGGCGACGTTCCCGTCGACAGCGAGGCGCCCGTGGTGACTTCGTCAATCTCAAGACTCAACCGCCGGCTCAGTCTCTCGGAGGTGCTCATAGGGGTAGGGTGTGCGTGTGTGCGTTCATAGGGGTGAGTGTATGCGCGTGTATGTGAGCGTCTGCGTTGTACTGTGTTTCGCAAAAAAAAAAAAATTCAGTTTCTACATACAAATCGGTGGGAAAAGGCTATCGAACGGTAGACTTCCGTTGCCGCCCCCTTCTACTGCAGTTTGGGAACCTTATCTCTGTCTGGGCTGCCGCTCGCCGACGCCATGCACTCGCCGGCGCGCTGCCCCGCCACGACCACCGTATCCCCGCCTCTGCGCACGCCGTTCGTCGTGATGGCCCAGCGCGGCGGCCGTGGGCGCAGGCCGTCCTCCTCTTCCCCATCCGCCCCAGAGGCCGAGCAGCCGGAGGAGGCGCTCTCCCGCATCCTCCGCACTGAGGCCGCCGTCTCGGGCGTCTCCCGCAAGGCCGCCGCAGCCTCCGGCCAGCAGTCCACCTGCCTCTGGCCCCGCGCCGTCCTCGAGTCTCTCGACTCCGCCATCGCCTCCTGCAGCTGGGAGTCCGCCCTCGAGGTTCTCTCCCAAGTCCCCATTAACCCCCACTCATTCCCCAGCACACTACCTGTTCGATCGATGCTTACCGCGTACCAATTGGTCCCATACTTCCCATAGATCTTCGAGCTGATGCGGAAGCAGCGGTGGTACGAGCCCAAGTCGCAGACCTACGCCAGGCTGCTCATGATGCTGGGCAGGTGCCGGCAGCCCGGCCCGGCCACGGCGCTCTTCAAGACGATGCTCTCGGAGGAGCGGCTGGCGCCGACGGCGGACGTGTACACGGCGCTCGTCGGCGCCTACGGCTACAGCGGGATGCTGGACGAGGCGCTGGCCACCGTCGACCGCATGAAAGGCGCCGCCGCAGGCTGCAAGCCGGACGAGTACACCTTCTCAGTCCTCATCAACTGCTGCTGTAAGTCGCGCCGCTTCGACCTCATCCCCGCGGTCCTCGACGAGATGGCGTACCTGGGGCTCGGATGCAATGTTGTCATCCACAATGGGATAATTGATGGGTATGGCAAGGCTGGGAAGCTAGAGGAGATGGAGAACGCGCTGTCGAACATGCTTGAGGGCGGGGACACTGTGCCGGACATTTACACGATGAACTCGATCGTCTGGGCTTATGGGAACCGTGGCAGGGTGGATGACATGGAGAAGTGGTACAGTGAGTTCCAGCTGATGGGCGTTGAGCCGGACACCCGGACGTTCAATATCATGATGAAGTCTTACGGCAAGGCCAACATGCCTGAGAAAATGACGTCGGTGCTGAAATACATGGAGCGGCGCTTCTTCTCGCCCTCTGCTGCCACATTCAACATAATCATAGAATGTTTTGGAAGGGCTGGCAACATTGAGAAGATGGAGCACTATTTCAGATTGATGAAGGTTCAGGGTGTCAAACCCAATCCCATCACCTACTGCTCTCTAGTTAATGGATACAGCAAAGCTGGGCTTCTTCATATGGTTCCAGCAATTATTCGACAGACAGAGAACACCGACGTTGACTTGGATACTCCATTTTTCAACTGTGTTATCAGTGCATACGCAAAGTCTGGAGATATCAAGATAATGGAGGAAATGCTGCAGCTTATGAAGGAAAATAAATGTAAGCCTGGCAAAGTAATTTACACCACCATGATTCAGGCATATATTGCGCATGGGATGGATGATGCCGCTAGGTTGTTAGAAATAGAAGTGGAAAGATTTGATTAGACGTTTCTGGTAAGTGCTTTGCTTTATCTTAGTGAAGTTACAAATTTTTGTTGATTTATGTCTGCATTAAGCTACTGATTATCCGTGGTTTCACTGGTTGTTTTTGTTCTTGGACCAGGAAACAGTTTCTCAGGTTGATAACAAATAGCAGCAACCATCTCTTTTTGGAGGATTAGAGCAGTAAGATTTGTCCAATAGAAAATAGAGAAATAAAACGTAAGAGGGCCTGAAGAGAATATGGTTAGAAATCCACAACAAAGCTCGATCACGATGACCAAATTAACTCCGACACCAGACAAGTGTTTCCAGGCCTACTTGGATGCCAATGGCAAGGTAATTAGAACTTCAGAATTTTCTCTAGCTGTACTATATTTAGCTGAGCTCAAGTAGGCGTTCTAGTTTAAGTAATTTCCGTATTCCAGCAAGAGGAATCCATAAACCAATTGTGGCATGTTGTGCCATCGGAGGCAGGAGTCTCACACGTCCTAAATGTGCAAAGCCATTTGAATGTTAAACTGATCTAGTTGCACCTAGTACAAACTCAGACAGAGGTAGCTTGAATATCTGGAAGTGGAATGGTACAGGAAAGAAGGTCAGGTTTAGTGCTTCCTGTCCAGTATATATTGATATCAAAATATGTAAACGTAGTTCCCTTTGTAAAATTTACTAAAAAGGTTAAGAGACGAACAGAACAATTCAAAGAAAGAAAGTTTTAGTGCCAATAAGTTGGAGTACAGAGCACACATTCTCGAAGATAAGTTCAGTATTGCAATGGACACGCCAGACATATCATAAAAATGATGGAATACGACTAGAACTCAAAACTTTAATCTAAATTGTGAGCCAGACTGCTCATACTCCAGACATCTTGTCTAAAATGTCCATCGCAATCGACGGGCAGCTTGCTGCGAGATACCTGAATCCATCAGTCTTCTTGACAGCTCGAAGCACATCCAGGGAAGACAAGTATCGAAGACAAGCATTTTTTAGTTGCATGGAGTGGTGCTGCTCCGCTAGAGCTAGGGTAGTCGCAACTGTTTGCACATCAATTCTTTGGCACAACTTCCCTTCACAAATAGCCTTTAGCATGTCCAGTCCGTAGCGATCAGCGGCAACCAACAAGTGCTGCGATACCACGTTTTGATTAACATCGCAATTGCTTGGCAGTGAATCTGTGTATATGAAGTGAAGAAGCGCCTTGAAGATGGCAGGTTCCATGTCATCGATCTTGATGCATTTCATGGTGGTCTCCTTCATTTGACCGAAGAGCTCAGCCTTAAAGACTGATGATCGTGCAGCTAACACGCATCGATGTGCAGTGAAGAGTTGATCGCCGACACTGAATGTCACATCTGCACCTTCCCCATGCTTAAACATGCTTGCGAAGTGAGTGTGCAGGTTCGACTCCGGAACTGGGACTACGGCTGTGCTTAGATCTTCCGTGCGAGTCTCCTTTATGACTGTCAAAACACACCTGATCGTGCAGCAGTCGTCGTTGCGGGATAGCAGTTCTCGCAGCTTGGACTTTTCAATGAACTTTTCACGGCCCCAGTAATCACCTATTGCCTGAAAGGTATTTGGTATGCTTGCAAGATTACTCTCCTTTCCAGTTCTGTCCAATAAACTCAAAGTGTACTTAACCTTGACACCAGTTGCCCCACTGCAGAAGCACAAGAAGACCGACACATAGGCATCTTTCTGCTCCTTCTTCCACCCATCGGGGTACAACCTGATGTTCCAGCTGTAGCCGCTGACGGTGAAAGTACTCGAGCTAACGAACTTGCCTGCACCCATGCCCTCGAGCTGCGAGTACCTAATCACCTCAAAGTTGTGGGCGGTGGTGACGCAGTCTGTCAGGCACCGCGACGAGGTCTCTGATGTGGGGTTGCCAACTGAAGAAGTTGATTTCTTGTCCATGGTGTGCAAAGGAGGAGTGAAACGGACGCTGCAAACTTTCTGGGTCGCACCAGATCAAGGAGGAAAAGGACCGGAGCGAGAGCAATGCCAGGAGGGGGAAGCGAGCTCGCGATGAAGAAGACGTGCGCGGCTGAGGGTACGAGTACGATACTACGATCGATCGCGCTGTGGGTTGAGTTTTAATGTTGAGATCGATCGGGGTGCACAAGAAAACGTATAGGATCTCCCTAAGAAAGGAGACGTTTAGGATCCGGTCAGGATCTTTTCGGTCTTGAATTTTGTAAAGCTAGGTGTTTGATTAAAGATAGCCTACCAGGTTAGCTTGCGGCATGGCGAGACAAAAGATTTTTTTGTGAATTCTCTAGGATTTTACCCTTTAGGTAATTTTTTTGCCTGCCTTGTTTGGTTTTTAGGATTGGAAAGTTTCTATGGTGTACTTTGTACGCAATATTAAAGGAATTTTTTTCCATCGAGTCCAACCTAATGGAAAGTTTCTACATGTTTCCAGGGGTGAAACAAAAAACTTCTTACTCATGTGTTTTCAATTATTTGAAGAATTGGTCGAACCAAAGAAGCCTTTGGGTATTTGATTTACAAGAAAAAAAAATGTAGATCCAAATTAGCATAGTTAAATCAAAGTCAAACCACATGAAAAAGTATATTAGGATATTATTGTCACAATGAAGACATTAATCTTATGATCTCAATTGTCTTCATTAACTCAGGGTTCTAAAAACAGTTTGTGTGGATAGATACAAATCCTGAGTTTTTTCTTTCAAATCCGGATAAAAATACTTCATTTTCTCTTTATTCCAGTCAACCAATGGATTAATAGTGCTACTAAAGAAACAAAAAATTGTTCCCATTATTCCTCAACTTCTTCTATGAACCAAGAGGCGGAAGCATCTATTCGACACGATTCAATTCAACAAGAAGACACATCGATAAAATGATGGTGCATCTTTGAATACGTAATACACATAGGGCACATATTTGTTCCTTAGGGAACACCAAAAACCATGTTACTTTCCTTTGATTTTTCAGTGTTAATAAGTCACAGTCAAGAGCGAGCACACTAGAACTTCAGTACTTTCTACTAAAATTATCTTTGGCTGTAGTACCTTTACCTGAGCTGAAGTAGATGCTCTGACTTTTGTTCTTTCCTTATCCCAGACATAACGAAGCATGTGGAATAGATAACCAGCTGTGACTGTTGTGCCATCGCACAACAGTCATTAAAATGTGTAAAGCTATTTAAATGTCCATCTGATCTAATTGCACATGTACAAACTCAGATGAAGGTAGCTTGAAATATCTCCAAGTGGAAGGTACTACGGTACAACACAGAAGATAAGGTTCAGTGCTCCTGTCCGACATTTTTTTTTTTGACGAAAAACAGCGGGCGCTGCTTTCTTTTATATTAAGAGAAATAACAATACATCATAAGGTTTGAAACCTGAAGCTCCAGGACAGGAAAGGAGCGAAAAAGCAAACTGGAATGAAGAAAGAACTAAAAGCTATCTATCTAGGCAGGTATAAGTATACAGCTATCTCCTAAGTAATTGCAGTCCATTCTGCCCCTTTAATACCAGCATCCCGCCAGATTGCGAACTCCTGGACAATTTGGTCGCACACCGAGAAAAAAGAGTGGTGCTTGGCCTCAAAAATCCTGCTGTTTCGTTCTCGCCAAATCTGCCAGAGAACCATCATCAGCAGCGAAGAGAACTTTCTGCCTTGCATCATGTCGAGGGAGGTCAGCATCCTTAGCCACCATTCTTGAATGTGTTCAGAGTTGGGATAGGTAGCATGCTGCGCGAGAAACTGAATCTGAAACAGAAACTCCAGGTTCCTGCAACATATGGGCAAGAAAGAAAAAGGTGATCCGGTGTTTCGTTTGCCAGGTTGCACAGGACGCAGTTCGGGTTGTGTGGCCAGTTTCTCTTTGCCAAATTGTCTGCGGTAAGACACTTCCCCTGAACCGCCAACCAGGCGAAAAACTTCACTTTTGGGGGGATTTTGACAACCCATATCATCTCCTTGAAACAGGAGGCTGTTCTCCCCCAGAACTGACATTCATACGCTGATTTGGCTGAGTAAATCCCATTCGACGTCCATTTCCATAGTACCTTATCCTGCTCATCCGAGAGTTGGAACATTTTGTGTTCGGCACCATAGGTCAATGTATTCAGTTAGAACCTGCATGGTGGGGTTGGCCTTGATGTTTGTAATCCATCTTTTCTCAATGATTCCCTCTGCCACAGAAATATTTCTTCTCTTGCTATGCTTGAAAAGGTTTGGGAAAGTGATTTTAGGTGTTTCTCCATCTAGCCAGTGGTCATGCCAGAACTTGGGATATATATATATATCCATATCAGAATATGTAAAACTAGTTCCCTTTCGTTTGTACAAGAAAATTCACTACCAAAATTAAGGGAATGATCATTCGCTACCAAAATTAAGGTGTGATCATTCGCAAATACAAAGAAAAAATTAAGGGAGTGACAGAACAACACGAAGAAAGAACCATGTGATTTTCCTTCGAGTTATTGGTGCCAATAAGTACAGATCACACATCCTCAACAAGTTCAGTCTTGCAATGGACACACCAGAAAGATGATAAAAATTGATGGACACACCAGAAAGATGATAAAAATTGATAGAATACGACTAGAACTCCACACTTCAATCTAAATTCTGAGCCAGAGTGCTCATATTCCTCACTAGTCACAGCTTGTCCAAAATGTCCATCGCAATCGACGGGCAGCTTGCTGCAAGATGCCTGAATCCATCAGTCTTCTTGACAGCCCGAAGCACATCCAAGGAAGACATGTATCGAAGACAAGCATTTTTTAGTTGCACGGAGTGGTGCTGCTCCGCTAGAGCTAGGGTAATTGCAACCGTCTGCACATCAATTCTCTGACACAGTTTCTCTTCACAAATAGCCTTTAGCCTGTCCAGTCCGTAGCGATCAGCGGCAACCAACAAGTGCTGCAATGTCGCGTTTTGATCAATATCGCAATCGTCTGGCAGTGAATCTGTGTATATGAAGTGAAGAAGTGTCTTGAAGATGGCAGGTTCCATGTCATCGATCTTGATGCATTTCATGGTAGTCTCCTTCATTTCACCAAAGAGCTCGGCCTTGAAGACTCGCGATCGTGCGGCTAACACATATCTATGTGCACTGAAGAGCTGATCACCGACACTGAATGTCACATCCACGCCTTCTCCATCCTTCAACATGTTTGCAAAGTGCACGTGCAGATCCGACTGCGGGACTGAGACTATGACCATGCTTACATCTTCCGTGCGAGGCTCTTTGATGACGGTCAAAACACACCTGATTGTGAAGCAATCGTCATTGCGATGTAGCAGTTCTTGCAGCTTAGACTTCTCAATGAACTTGGGCCATCCCCAAGCACCACTTGCCGGCTGAAAGTTATGTGTCATGCTCTCTAGATTAGTAACTTTTCCATCTTTCTCCAATAAACTAAATGTACACTTGACCTTGGCTTTTGTTGTTTCACCGCAGTAATACAAGAAGGCCGACAGGTAGGCAGCTTTGTCCTCCTCATTCGAGCCATCAGGGTAGATCCTGATATTCCAGTCGTAGCCACCGACACTGAATGTGCTCGAGCTAACAAACTTGTCGGCACCCATACCCTCGAGCAGTGAGTACCTAGCCACCTCGAAGTTGTGGGCGGCGGTAATGCACTCTGTCAGGCATCTCGACGAGGTCTCTGATATAGGCTTGTCAAATGAAGAAGCTGTGTTCTGGCCCATGGTGTGGAATGTAGTGAGACGGACGCTGCAAACTTCAGGGTTAGACATATGATTTATCGGGGGCGCAGCGGCAGATCGATGGGGAGAGGGATCGAAGTTGTAGTTTAACAACACTAACTAGAAGGTGTATAAGAAATTAAGAATCAAGAAGTTGCTGCATACCAGGTAGTACTGCTGCTCGGGTGGCTCCACGGTGCAGTGGATTAGTCGGCCTAGCTGAATTAGTCCTCGGCAAGATGTTCTTCCTCGCCTCACTGGCGAGATCAGTCGATCAGTCCCGATGCGGCGGCTAAGGCGGAGGAGGTTGAAGGCGACAGCGAGCTACTGGAGACGGCGATGGGAACGACTGTGGGGGAAAAGGTGCAGCTAGAGGATAGGGCCAGCAAGACACCGGAGCGTTCGAAAGCAAATGGGAGTTGAGACAGTCCAGATTGGCGGCTGGAGGTAGGGGACGGAGGTAAGGGGATTGCCTGAAGTGCCAGACGCCTGAAGCCTGATTGCCTGAAACAGTTCTGAGATAGGCCGTATTTGGTGCGGCCCGTTAACTAAGGCACAGATCATTTTTTATTTGTTTTCATAAACACAAATTCATATATTCAGATAAAGTATTTTTAAATGTATATTCTTGAATTTTATTTATGGTAAAAATTTATATAGTTAAAGTAATTGCTCATGTAGGTAAACTAAATATTCATATAGTACAAAATAATTGTTCATGTCAATAGAATAAATATTCATGTGGGTAGAATGCTAATAGACATGGCCTTGTGATTACTCTGCATGACTTCAAATAAATATGGACCACAAAACTAGATAGATCTTTGGGCCTTCCCATCGTCTGCCTCGGGGGCGATTAGGATTCTCACACTTGTTGTACCCCTCCGCCGCCATCCAAGGTGGCCGCCCTGCTTACCCATGTGGTTGTCGGGTGAGATCTGAGGACTTTGGACGCATGGATGGCGGCTTCATACAGAGAGATGTAGTAGACCACTAGTACAGAGCAAAATTATGGACTCGGCTTCGACAAGGGAGAAAGGCTATGTGTTCCGAGACTGTTCACTGATTTGAAGGCCCTCTTTGGGAATAGAGGATCTAACCGTCACCGATGAAGCCTGTTATCTGCAACGATTATCCACTTTTCTACGTTGCTGAAGGTTTGGCTCATCAGTTACAGAGTTTCTGGTTCTACTTGTTTGTATTGAGATTTTGTGGTAAGCCTACAATATGATATGACTCTACACAATAAAATCTCACAGCACAAACAACAAAATGTTAGAAAATTTCATTCATAACATAAACCAAATGTCACCATTACATTTCCATCACAATATGATGAATTTCACATTGCCATTCCTTACTAGACCTGTCATTGGTATCTCACTACACCTATCATTGTCATGCCTCGCTAAACCTATCCTCACCATCTCACTACACCTATCATTACATATAGTGCAATATGTACGTGAAGTCTTTGATCTCATAGCTTTCTTTCAATGTAGCCCGTGGCGAGGTACTCTTTTGAAAACCTTGGTGTAGCACGACAGGTCTAACTTGGTGGAGAAGCTTACAAGTGAGCCACCGACCGGAGGAGTCATTGAACGTCCTGGGCCATGAGTCGTGCAGTTCCATAGGATTATGGCATAATCCCACTTATCTCCGACATGACCATCTTCAGTGTGTCATTAGGGTCACCCCGTGGCAGGGCTCCGGGTAAAAACACATGACCATCGGTCTCGGCGATAGTGGTGCTTCGCATCGTTGGCCTCGTGGAGCTTAGGCACCTTTGGCCGCGTCTTGTCGTTATCGGCAATCTCAATTTCTATCACAAAGCCTCTTCCAGCTCTAGCGTGCGTATACACATGTCGCTTAGTCGTCATCGTTCCATGGTCCTCGTTGTACGCTAGAAGGATCGACGGTCCACGGCTTGGAGTGAGAGAGTATGCGGTCCTCTCTGACGACAGCTTGGTGTGTGCGGGACGATGATGTCCGGTTGTTTCCCAAAGAGGCGTGGTGTCACCTCTAGTTGGTACTCTCAGTTCCTTTTTATGGTGGGGCTACTCTTATGTTTCTCTATTTTGTATTGCTTTGTAACATAGTTCCATCATCATTTTATTGGTTCGGCCATATGCACTTAGTAATAAAGCTGGGCGATAGCCTATTTAAAGGTTCGAAATCTATGAAATTGGGATAAAAGAAAGTTTGACATAAAAAAAACAAGTTCTAAGTGGATAGATTTTTCTCTCTAAATAGAGTAAAAAGACACCTTCGGAAAGTTTCCTAAGAATTCCAATAATACAAGCTTAGAAATTTATAAGAACCCAAATCCTCCAAAAAGATCCTGTAACTCAAACAAGTTCTAAATATACAAATACTGTGTGTTTTTGCAATCCTACGTAATCCCGATAGCCAATGGGACACGTCTCCTTTGCGCGCTCGCCTTCGCAGCAATCTCCCTGATGGATTCGTGTGTCCTTTTGGTGCAAGTCTGCATATCTTCCAAAAACAAATTCCATAGATGTTATAATCTGCTGCTGATAAAGGCTAAGGCCCTGGGAAGGTAACGGGGCTGCCAAAAGAACTGCTACGTGCTGTCGTGCGAATACTCCGATCTGAAGTTCCGGCGAGTTGCAAGCCGTGACCCGTTGCCGCAAGGCCACGCGATCTTGCGCCGGAAGAATCAACACTGCGGTTTCCTCCGCTCCGCTCCGCTCGATCTGCCACCGCCTCAGCGCCGATAAAGCCTTCGACGCCATGGGCAACAAGCCAACGACCACCGTCACCCACAACTTTGAGGTGAATGGGTACTCGCTGCTCCAGTGCAAGGGTGCCGGCAAGTTCGTTAGCACGAGCACGTTCACTGTCAGCGGCTGCGGCTGGAACATCAGGATGTACCCTGATGGGTGTAAGGAGGATTACAGTGCTTATATGTCGGTCTTCTTGTATTACTGCGGTGGGGCAACCGCAACGGGCGTGAAGGTGAAGTACAGTTTGAGTTTGTTGGAGAAAGATGGAAAAGTCACTAGTCTAAATAGTTCAACAAATACCTTCAAGCCATCGGATGATACTTGGGCAGGCACAAGTTTATTGAGAAGTCCAAGCTGCAAGAACTGCTATCCCGCAATGGCGGCTGCCTTACAATCAGGTGTGTTTTGACCATCCCCATAGATGTAGGCATCCCAGTCCCGGAATCGAACCTGCACACACAGTTTGCAAGCATGTTGAAGGATGGGGAAGGCGTGGATGTGGCATTCAATGTCGGCGATCAACTCTTCCGTGCACACAGATGTGTGTTAGCTGCACGGTCGCCAATCTTCAAGGCCGAGCTCTTTGGTCAAATGAAGGGGACCACCATGGCAAGCATCAAGATCGATGACATGGAACCTACCATCATCGATTTTGGTGGACATTGTAGAGAAGCTGTCATTGTCAGGAGTATAGCGGTCTGGCTCAGAATTTAGATTGTAGTGTGTAGTTCTAGTCGTATTCTTATCATGTGATGTGTGTCCATGCAAGACTCAACTTCTCTTCGGGAATGTGTTTTCTGACTTATCATCACTAAAGATTTTAAGGAAATTCCTAATGATTTCATTCCTCTGAATCAAAGTGCCACAACATAGGAATTTTCTCAGGAAACCAAATCCTCCAAAAAATCCCATGAAAATTACCTTTAATAAAATGAGTCTGTAGTAGTGAGATCATCTTCTCCACCACGGTCTTCCAAGAGTGATGCATTCCAGTACCTCCACCATGGCAAACAGATGGCGGTCAATGTCGAGGAGGTTTTGGTGCTGCTGTTCTTGATGGAGAATTCCTGGTGCGCGATTGGTTGTGTTTTGTCCCGTGCAACTGTTGCTTTGATTACTTGCCTTGGGTTTTGCTGCTCATAGAGTTTGCTGTTGTGCTGCCACTTTGCACTTGTTTCTCTTTTCTGGATATTTCACAGAGAAGTTCACATGAGGAAAGATATTTCACATGAGGAGGTTTCTCTTTGCTGTTCAAGATATTTCACTCTGTCGTCACCGTTTATGTGTACCTGCTAATAAGCGTAATTTGATCTGGAGTCCTGAATCCCTGATAGTGCTTGTGACTCCCAAGGAAACTGTCACAGTGACACGCATACTGTCATGTGTTTTTTAGATAAAGGGAGTCTTTATTACTTAAAATGTTTAATCATTACACCCAGCCTCTGCATAACAAAGATGCACACAGCCGAACCAAGTCTGAAGTACGAAATAAATAATAAGCCGAATTACATATCAAAATGAGAAATTGTAAAGACGCCTATGATGGTGGAGGGCCGATCCGCAAATTATGCTGCCATCCATGTAGGGATAAAAAGTCTCTCGCCGTATCCTCCAGTCTTGTACACACCTCCATAAATAGGTCTCGATGCCCCACACGTTGCAACTGAGACCACGAACGGAGTGTAGCAGTAGTCCTGTAGATTACCTGCATAAGAGAGCAATTTTTATCGTTAAAAACCTTGTCATTTCTACATAGCCAAAGCGACCATATTACGGCAAGCGCTGCCACCCTAATAAGTTGTTTGAACCTATTATCCACTCCATTCAGCCAAGTGCCAAAAATATTAGCAATGCTCGAAGGTCGGTAAATAGTAGAACCTATCTGGATGATGGACCATATAGAACTAGCAAATTTACACTCGAAGAACAGATGTTTGATTGTCTCGTCTTTATGACAGAAGACACACTGTTTACTCCCATGCCAATTGCGTTTTACAAGGTTGTCTTTTGTAAGAATTACTCCTCGACGAAGATACCACGCAAAAACTTTGTTTTTAAGTGGAATTTTCATCTTCTAGATTTTCTTATTATTGTCTACTGGCACATCCGGTTGGACGAGTGCTGTATACATGGAGTCCACGGAGAATTTACCACAATTGCGTAAATTCCACCTAAACTCATCGGTCCCTTGAGACAAATTGACAGTAGCGAGTCGATGTAGCAACTCGTGCCAAGATGCCAACCTGGGTCCAACGAGATCTCTTCGGAACGTCACAGTTGGATAATTATCAACCAGAACACGGGCAAGTGTATCACTCTTGTGACGTCCTTGGACTATACCATATAACGCTGGATATTGTTCTCGGAGTGGGGTAGTACCCAACCATGTATCCTCCCAGAACCTTATCTCAGACCCATCCTTTATGGAAAAAGAACCATATGGGAAGAAGAATTTCTTCGTCGCCATAAGGCCCGTCCAGAAATGGGAGTCACCTGATTTCCAAGAAACCTGTGATAACGCCCGTGAGCCTACGTATTTTCTCCTAAGGAGGGTTTGCCACACCCCCTCTTCCGTCAGTAGCTTAAACAGCCACTTACCAAGAAGAGCACGATTCTTGACCTGAAGATCATGAATCCCAAGACCACCATGGTCCTTAGGGCGGCACACTACATCCCATTTTGCCAGTCTGTATTTCTTTTTTTAACTATCCCCTTGCCAAAAGAATCTAGATCGAAAGTAATCAAATCAATGCAAGACTCCCTTTGGTAGTTGAAAGAAGGATATCATATACAGCACCATATTAGTTAGGACTAAATTTATGAGCACCAATCTCCCCCCTAAGGATAGTAATTTTCCTTTCCAGCTACTTAGGCTCTTTTGTAGTCTTTCCTCAACATGCTTCCATTGAGTTATCGTTAGCCTCCTAAAGTGAATTGGGATGCCGAGATAGTTAATTAGAAACTGGCCAAGCTCACAGCCGAATAATTCGGCATATTGGGAGGCCTCCGCTTGAGCGTCGCCAAAACAAAACACTTCACTCTTATGGAAATTGATTTTTAGGCTGGAGAGTTGCTCGAACGCTGATAATATTAATTTCGGATTCTTTGCCTTCTCCATATCATGTTCCATACTGTCATGTGTTGTATTGTAGTGTAGGTGTTGTACTCATGTAAATGTCACGTTGCAGCAAGTCCCTGTGATTCTACCGGAAATGGGAAGTTGGTCCGCTGTCTTCAAGGATTGGATGTTCATTTCGTGGTGTGAGTAGCAGTAATAGGTATAGGAAGCAGAGTAAGCTGCGTCTGAAGAAACCTGCTGAAACCTTGGAGTGTTGTGGTATCAGGCATCTGAAAATTGCTCCCTGTTCATCACTAGGATTAAGTATTTAGTGCACTTCACTTATCTTCATATACATCACTAGGAACTAGTCTTACATTTGAATTACAGCTACTACACAAGCGCTGCTGGATCCCAACAATTTGTTATCGACACAAAAACTGGCAACCATCTTGAGCAGCATAATGTTCAAGTTAAGCCGACCATTTTGGGCAGCATAACGTTCAAAGTTTCGACATGTCTTTTGTTCTTCTGTCGTTTGGAGAACCTGACTACTCCGTACTGATCTGATCCATAAATCAATGGCATCTCTTTGCTTTATGGAAGTTTGTCGATTGTTATGAAGGATGTTTGTCGATTGTTGTCAATTACAGTACTTTATGGAGGTTTTGGTGCAAACGGATGGCGGTCGCTGTCTGTTTAGGAGCCTTTTGTGCTGGTGTTCTTGATGGAGAAGCGCTGGCGCGATTGGTTGTGTTTGTCCCGTGCAATGCAAATGTTGCGTCGATTACTTGCATTGGGTTTTGCTGCTCACAGAGTTTGCTGTTACGCTGCCACTTTGCATTTGTTGTTTCTCTTCTCTTCGACGCAGCGTCGAGACTCAGCTCACGGGTTAAGCATGAGGAAGGTGAGTTGCAGAAAACTGTCGGAGGATAACTGTCGGATGCCAAGGCGTCAAGGATCTTGATTCGAGCAACAGTGTGCGTGCGGTTGTCCATTTTTCACCAAGGAAGTTCCAGATAGAGATCTCACCGTTTCTGTATAGAACTAGGTGAATTTGGCGCGTCGTCACGCCGCGCCTTTGGTGTAAAATTTGCAAATTAAAGTCAGAAATTTGTTCTTGATAGATAAGTGACCTATAAAATTACTGTTGGGAAACTATGTTTAAAAATTTATGTTGGAAGTGCTTATGGGGTCGAGAAATTTTGAAAACTTATAATGCACAAATTGCAGTCACAATTTTGATTGGCGTTGGCTTAAAGAAAGTGTTACCAAGAAAATACATTTAAAATTTATGTTGAAAACATGAGTGTGGGGAAGAAATGTATATGCATATAGTTTTTTTTTCCACGGTGGATAGTTTTGAAATTATTGGATGTGTTATATTATATTCTTATATTTTTCGTAAAGTTTGACATGTTGTTTGAATTCTATTTGCATGCCGTGCCTTTGGTGCAAAATTTGCAAATTGAAGTCAAAAAATTGTTCTTCTATACTACTATTAAAAGAGCAAACTTCGCCGGATACATTAAATATTACGCGTTCGATTTTTTATCAACGGATGAGATTGTTTGGTCCGTGTTGAGTTAGTCCGTGTTGAGTTAGCGAAACGTTATTTTTCTTTTTTGCAGCAATGGTCGAGGCTCCAGGCCTCTGGTGGCGAGCCGCAAGGTGCAGGCGACGCCGCCTTGCAACCTCTACTGCGCGCCGCCCGGCTACCTCCGAGTACGCCGTCCCCGGCGACTCCTGCGCGCACCCCGGTCGATAACCTCCCGAGCGCGTCGCCCCGCGGGAGCTCTCGCACGCGCCGCCGCCGGTGACCTACCGCAGGCAGCGCTGCCGGTGAGAACACCGATCCTGACCGTCTGCGCGCTGGTACAGCAGCAACCTGATCACCGCGTCCTGCCCGGCCTCTACCGCCAGGATGCTCGCGTGGAGGCGCTTGGAGGCGTAGCCCATGAGGGATGGGCTGATGCCGACGGTGGCGGCGGCGGTGACGTGGGGCAGGATGTAGGAGGCGAGGAGGAAGTTGACGGTGCCGTTGTAGGCGTCGAAGGGCGGGTCGAGTTGCGTGCCCATGGCGTCGTCCATGATGGCGGCGAAGCGGTCGTCGCCGAGGTCGATGGCCGGGCGCGGGAACCCGCCCATGTAAGCAGCGGAGGTGATCGGCCGGCGGCGAGCGGGAGGTGAACGAACTCACACTGGTCAGCTTCTCCGCCGCCGGCTGCCTCCTTCGGATTCATCACCTGGCGATCTGGAGATAAGTCCCGAATCATGGAACCAAGACCACAAGCTTGGTTCAAGCTGACCGTGTACTTGCGTTCCTGATCTGTGAAATATTATATTTATCGATGTGGACCAAGCTGTAATCACCAATCTGTACGAGTACTCATGTTTATGGCTGAATTGAGTAAATTCAGTGTGTTACACCGAGCTTCAAATACACTTTTTAACATGCCAAACTTCATGTTCGTGTGGTGAATTTTTAATTTATATATGTATGATTTTTAAATAGCTATAAATCTGATGGAAGATTATTTCGATTTCTAACAGAATATCAAATTAGCATACCATGATCATGCTCTGCAGAAATTATATGACTGCTGCATGCTTAAATTTATGAAGTAAATGGATTTTTTTTGTGTGTTGTCTACTGAAACCAGATCGTAATTAAGGTTGATATTTTGTACCTATAGTGAGATCCTCTCAGAGTATTTTTGGAACACATACACAAGCCATCAACATGTGTATGTATTGTGAAATAACTCTGTTTTTAAAGTGAAACTATGTTTGTCTTCGAGGAAAAATGAAAAGGTTCCCAACTAACCCGTTCTCATTTACGTTGGTAAACATGTGTTATGTGAAATAAGATTGATACGGTTGTTAAAAGAATTTCACACGGTTGGAAAACTCTCCAAGTTGACACATATATAGTCAAATTAGATGCTACTGTTGGACTTTGCCGTCACTCATGAGATAATTCAAAAAGGGCGAAATGAGAGTAGGGTACTAGGGTTAAGTGGACGATAGACTTTCAAGCTAAATTTGGGTTGTGCTAATGTTTTCATCCAAAAGTAGATTTTACTTATCCTCCCGCTGCGGGCATTAGTATATTGACAGTAACCTCCTCTGCTGAAACAGGGAACAAGCACAAACACATGAAAGTTAATTACTATTGAGCATGGTAATTACTAACTTGGTAATGTGCTAATTTTCAAAGAAAAAGGAAGAATTCAGAACTAATCTTCCGCCTAAGTGTTGTGTTGAGAGAGATGTGCTATATCTGAATGTAAATTGTTGTATTGCTTTCTAAATGAAGTGAAAACACATCTGTTACTATTAGTGTAGCAGTTTCTTCTTGTATATGTTACAAAAATCTTTATTGTCTTTCTTGATTCCTGTCAAACTCAACCATTGAAGTATTTGCTCTGCAGCATATTAGTTAAATCAGCGATATTGTTGCGCATGGCTTTCCGGAACTATATAGTTTCTTATACATGTTTGGGTTCTGGTTCATAATGTGTGTTCTGCTCGTACATGTTTTTAATGCATATGTGCTATGGTCAATGCTCCAAATATCTGATAAACTGCTGGCAGCAGGTGTATAATCGAGCTCCCCGTGTTGCGAGCAGAAGTGTTACTGTATATTTTCTTATTTATCATATATATATATATATATCATGCCTTTCTATGGTTTAGAAAGGCTTTCATAAATTATTTAAAATTGGTTTAATTTTTTTTTTTGCATACGAACGTATATTTGGTGCATTTGTGGAGACGTGCGTTGCACGTACATGTCAACTAGTGGTAGATAAATTTGCAAATTAAAGTCAAAAATTTGTTCTTCGTAGATAAGTGACCTATAAAATTACTGTTGGGAAACTATTTTTAAAAATTTGTGTTGGAAGTGCTTATGGGGTCGAGAAATTTTAAAAACTTATAATGCACAGATTGCAGTAATAATTTTGATTGACGTTGGCTTAAACAAAGTATCACCAAGAAAATAGATTTAAAATTTGTGTTGAAAATATGAGTGTGGGAAAGAAATGTATATATGTATATGTATATTTTTTTCCACGGTGGATAGTTTTGAAATTATTGGATGTGTTTTATGATATTCTTATATTTGCATAAATTTTGACATGTTGTTTGATTTTATTTTATTTTGCATTTATTAATTGCTCATATTTGAAATGCTTTCAAAATTGTGAAATATTATAATTTTCATTTTGACCATATGATATAAGTGGGTAACATTTGTTTTTTGCCATATTTGAATTTTGTTTGTGTTTGTCGAATGATCACATTTGAAATGTTTTTGAAAATTGTGAAATATTACAAATTGCGTTTTGATCATATGATATAAGTAGGTAACATTTGTTTTTTGTCATATTTGAATTCTGTTTGTGTTTGTTGAATGATCACATTTAAAATGTTTTGAAAATTGGGAAATATTACAATTTGCATTTTGATCATATGATGTAAGTAGGTAACATTTTTTTTTGGTTGCTCATGTTGATATGTTTGCTATATTTTTTTTTGGTTGTGCGGTAAAATTTAATTTTGGAAACGTTCACATTTGAAAGTTTTTTGAAGTTGGAAATTATTATTGAAATTCGAAGGATTAATTGTTCATATTTGGGATGCTTTAAAAAAAAATATGAAGGCACTTTTTTTTTAAGTTTAAGCAAGTATGGGTTTATCTTGCTATAATTTTCCTATTTATTATTATAATCAAAGGAATTATATTCTGTTTATGTATAAATATTAATTAATTTAGCAAATAGTTTAAATCTGGAAATGTACATAATTGAAAAAAATTAGGTTTTGAAAATTTAGAAGTTCAAAAAATGTGTTTGTTTGAAAAGTGTTTACTTTTCAAAAAATATTCATATTGGGATTTTTTTTATTAGAATAAATTATTCTTACTTTATAAAATGAACGTGTTTGAAAGTTGTTATAATTTAAAAATATTCAAATTTAAAATTTTAGTGAGAAAGAAATGTTTTTTTGTTATTGTTTTAATATATATATATATCTATATATTTTTTTTTCTCCCTGGTGGATAGTTTTGAATTTATTGGATGTGTTATATTATTCAGTTTCTGAAATTCAAATATATTTGGGGGCCCACCTGTCATAGTTTTTTTCCTGAAAATTTCCTGTAAAAAGAAGAAGAGGCCGACAGCTAGGTCCCACGCTGACGTCCCAATGACGTCAGCAATGGCGGGGTGCTGCCGCGGCAGCGTGGAGCACGGCGGCGCTACGCCAGAGCAAACTGGGACGTGCGCCTGTGACTGCTGGGTGCGCGTGGACGCGGAAGACGCGAATATGGCGGCGCCGCCCCTAAATAGTCGCCGGAGCGTCGCCAGCGGGAGTCGAGTGCGGCGGCGGATGCTGAGGACGAAAACGTCGATTCCGGCGAGCTACTGGCGTTCGAGCACGCGGCTGTTGATGAAGAGGGAGAGGAGAAGGCGGCGGACCTCGCCATGCTTATTTTTTTTTGGAAAACATGAGGGTTTTACTGCAAAAAATGGTAAGCGTTGTAGAAATACATATTTATATGTCTGTCGAAATAAAAAGGCTAAAACATGAGAGTTGTTTGGAAGAGTGATGTGCGTCTGCTTGTGAAAGGAAAATTCAAACGGATGATTGAGCGCGACGAATTTGACAAAATTCGTTGAATGTGTTGACGATTTTAGATCATAAATTAAGAAGCTAGAATGAACAAAATTCGAAACCGATCACGGGAATGGAATCTGTTCGTCGACGCGAAAAATGCGATGTTTTTTATACAAAAAAAACTCGCTACAGTACCACGGGCACTGTACCTGCTACAGTAGTACACAGTGCCCGGAGGGCTCTCAGGGCTCGAAAGTGCACTGCCTTAATATCTGGAAATGTACATAATTGAAAAAAATTAGGTTTTGAAAATTTAGAAGTTCAAAAAATGTGTTTGTTTGAAAAGTGTTTACTTTTCAAAAAATATTCATATTGGGATTTTTTTTATTAGAATAAATTATTCTTACTTTATAAAATGAACGTGTTTGAAAGTTGTTATAATTTAAAAATATTCAAATTTAAAATTTTAGTGAGAAAGAAATGTTTTTTTGTTATTGTTTTAATATATATATATATATCTATATATATATATTTTTCTCCCTGGTGGATAGTTTTGAATTTATTGGATGTGTTATATTATTCAGTTTCTGAAATTCAAATATATTTGGGGGCCCACCTGTCATAGTTTTTTTTTCCTGAAAATTTCCTGTAAAAAGAAGAAGAGGCCGACAGCTAGGTCCCACGCTGACGTCCCAATGACGTCAGCAATGGCGGGGTGCTGCCGCGGCAGCGTGGAGCACGGCGGCGCTACGCCAGAGCAAACTGGGACGTGCGCCTGTGACTGCTGGGTGCGCGTGGACGCGGAAGACGCGAATATGGCGGCGCCGCCCCTAAATAGTCGCCGGAGCGTCGCCGGCGGGAGTCGAGTGCGGCGGCGGATGCTGAGGACGAAAACGTCGATTCCGGCGAGCTACTGGCGTTCGAGCACGCGGCTGTTGATGAAGAGGGAGAGGAGAAGGCGGCGGACCTCGCCATGCTTATTTTTTTTTGGAAAACATGAGGGTTTTACTGCAAAAAATGGTAAGCGTTGTAGAAATACATATTTATATGTCTGTCGAAATAAAAAGGCTAAAACATGAGAGTTGTTTGGAAGAGTGATGTGCGTCTGCTTGTGAAAGGAAAATTCAAACGGATGATTGAGCGCGACGAATTTGACAAAATTCGTTGAATGTGTTGACGATTTTAGATCATAAATTAAGAAGCTAGAATGAACAAAATTCGAAACCGATCACGGGAATGGAATCTGTTCGTCGACGCGAAAAATGCGATGTTTTTTATGCAAAAAAAAACTCGCTACAGTACCACGGGCACTGTACCTGCTACAGTAGTACATAGTGCCCGGAGGGCTCTCAGGGCTCGAAAGTGCAGTGCCTTAATATCTGGAAATGTACATAATTGAAAAAAAATTAGGTTTTGAAAATTTAGAAGTTCAAAAAATGTGTTTGTTTGAAAAGTGTTTACTTTTCAAAAAATATTCATATTGGGATTTTTTTTATTAGAATAAATTATTCTTACTTTATAAAATGAACGTGTTTGAAAGTTGTTATAATTTAAAAATATTCAAATTTAAAATTTTAGTGAGAAAGAAATGTTTTTTTTTGTTATTGTTTTAATATATATATATATCTATATATTTTTTTTTCTCCCTGGTGGATAGTTTTGAATTTATTGGATGTGTTATATTATTCAGTTTCTGAAATTCAAATATATTTGGGGGCCCACCTGTCATAGTTTTTTTTTCCTGAAAATTTCCTGTAAAAAGAAGAAGAGGCCGACAGCTAGGTCCCACGCTGACGTCCCAATGACGTCAGCAATGGCGGGGTGCTGC
Organism: Poa pratensis; assembly: GCA_947311845.1. Lineage (NCBI taxonomy): Eukaryota > Viridiplantae > Streptophyta > Magnoliopsida > Poales > Poaceae > Poa > Poa pratensis. Next base: position 6,355,039 of record CAMZMU010000054.1, read on the forward strand.
CGCGGCAGCGTGGAGCACGGCGGCGCTACGCCAGAGCAAACTGGGACGTGCGCCTGTGACTGCTGGGTGCGCGTGGACGCGGAAGACGCGAATATGGCGGCGCCGCCCCTAAATAGTCGCCGGAGCGTCGCCGGCGGGAGTCGAGTGCGGCGGCGGATGCTGAGGACGAAAACGTCGATTCCGGCGAGCTACTGGCGTTCGAGCACGCGGCTGTTGATGAAGAGGGAGAGGAGAAGGCGGCGGACCTCGCCATGCTTATTTTTTTTTGGAAAACATGAGGGTTTTACTGCAAAAAATGGTAAGCATTGTAGAAATACATATATATATGTCTGTCGAAATAAAAAGGCTAAAACATGAGAGTTGTTTGGAAGAGTGATGTGCGTCTGCTTGTGAAAGGAAAATTCAAACGGATGATTGAGCGCGATGAATTTGACAAAATTCGTTGAATGTGTTGACGATTTTAGATCATAAATTAAGAAGCTAGAATGAACAAAATTCGAAACCGATCACGGGAATGGAATCTATTCGTCGACGCGAAAAATGCGATGTTTTTTATGCAAAAAAAAAAACTCGCTACAGTACCACGGGCACTGTACCTGCTACAGTAGTACACAGTGCCCGGAGGGCTCTTTTTTTTTTTTGCAATTTTCCACGTATATTCACCAGAGAACCACATACACAGTACATAGAACAAAAGAAGAACAATACGTGGAGGAGGAGCCAGAACAAGCATCGAGATCATCCACTACACCGGCGACGGAGACGAAGAACAGCAGCCGCCAACTTACCACTGCCTGGAGCATTTAATCCCTTGAAAGACGCCGCCAAGCTTTGCCGCCGCGCCGCGGCGGACCTTTCGTCGATGAACGACCACGGCAGACGCCCCCCTGGCCCCGCAACGCCGCTTTGCCTCAGCCGCCTTCAGATCCGCCGCTGGAAGAAGCAGAAGAGCTCGACCCGCCCTGGGATCCCGCCGACACGACTCCAGCGCCGCCGCACCGCAGCAGCTGGAGAAGAAGACCGCACACGGCAGATCCAAGGATCCGCGAGCACGGAGAGGTCGACGACCGCGCGACGAAGCACCACCGGAGCTCCACCGCCGAAGAGGAAGGTCGCCGACGCCAAAACCCCACCGACCGCACCACCGCCTCCACAGCGCCGCCGGCGGGAACCCACTCACCCCTACTCTATGTACACGAAGGGATCCGGGGATCCCCCACCCACCCGCCGCCGGAGCGGACGGGGGGAGAGAGATCCCACGGATCCGCGACGGCGAGAGCGCGGCGAGCAGACGATTCCAGAAAATCGGCCTTCTCCACTGTAGCGAGGAAGGGAGGGGAAAGTGCGCCAAACGCTCTCTCAGGGCTCGAAAGTGCACTGCCTTAATATATAGTAGTATATTCCGAGTCCTGAATCCTGACAGGTGAACAAGAATTTGCACTCCTGAATACAGTGACACTCATACACCGTCGGCAGCAGCGCCACTCCAAGGCAGAACCACTCGTGTGGCGCTACGACTCTCACAAGGCTGACCAGTTCTTCCCCAGACCGACCGACCAACCAGCGCGCGTTCCGATCTACTACGGAGGTCAGGCCAGGTGTGATGGAGCCGGGTCGCCCTGGCCGCCGGCGGAGGGCGGCGCACACGGCGGACGAGGCGGCGGCGGTGCTGCGGAAGGCGTGGTGCCGGCTGCGGCTGTCCGCGCGCGACCCGGCGCGGGTGCCGCCCTGGGACGCCGTCGTGCTCACCGCCGCCAGCCCCGAGCAGGCCGCGCTCTACGACCGCCAGCTCGCCCGCGCGCGCCGCCTCGGCCGCTTCCCGCCCTCCACCGCCGCCCTCGCCGTCCCCGACCCCGACGGCGCACGCATCGGCTCCGGCGCCGCCACGCTCCACGCCGTCGCATCCCTCGTCCGCCACCTCCTCTCCCAGGTCAGGCCCCAGTCCCTACCACGTTTCACCTGCCGTTCATCTACCTGTGCCGCTGGACAGTACTGGGCGACTTCTGCTTCCTTGACCTGTAGGACATGTGAATTCGCAGGCTACCAAGGAAGAGATGGCCGAATTCTTCCCCGGATCAGACGGCACCTCTGCAGACGACGTCCCGCTCGACTCAGTCGTACGCTTCATGGCGACGAAGCACGTGCTGCTGCTCCACGCCGGCGGCGACAGCAAGAGGGTCCCGTGGGCGAACCCCATGGGGAAGGCATTCCTGCCCGTGCCTTACCTTGCCGACGACAACCCCGACGGCCCCGTCCCGCTGCTCTTCGACCACATCCTCGCGGTCTCGGCCAGCGCAAGGCAAGCATTCAAGAACCAAGGTTGTGGCTTACAACCAGAACCACCAACTGTTGATGATCAGTATAGGTTGCGTTTGACTGATATATAGCGTGATCAGGTGGGATCTTCATAATGACGGGCGATGTTCTCCCGTGCTTCGACGCCTCGGAGCTACTCCTTCCTGATGATGCCGCGTGCATTGTCACTGTGCCGACGACGCTGGATGTGGCCTCTAATCATGGGGTTGTTGTGGCATCCAAGGATGGAAATGAGGGAGAGAACTATTCTCTCTGTTTGGTTGACAATCTCCTTCAGAAGCCAACTATGAGCGAGCTTGTGGAGGCCCAGGCCTTTCTAGGTGATGGTAGACCACTACTTGACACGGGGATAATAGCAGTCAGGGGTAAAGCTTGGCAGGAGCTTGTTGCCCTTGCATACTCATCTAGCCAGACCATCATTCAGCAGATCATAGTTAGCAGAAAAGAGGCAAGCTACCATTTCCGGCACTGATTATGTGAGCTATAACATTTAACAAACATAGGTTTTGTATCTAATATCTCTTCCTAAATCAGTTCAATGTGCCGCACATCTTCCCAAAACACTTTTACATGCTGCACTACAGCCATCCTATGTTTATGCAACCTAGTTTCAGAAAATTATGTCAGCATGATTATACTGCAAAATACTTGATGCATTCGTGCACATTATATTATCCCTGAGAAACACCAAAGTTTATGTTGACCTTGTCAGTTTGCTCTTAACTCTGATATGCCGGCAACCAAATAAAATCTGTTGTAGGTCGTGAATATGCATTCTTGATCTGAATGATCACTTCGCTGTCAAAGAGAAACACTAACAGACAGATAAATCCACTCTGTGTCCCATATGGAAAGCACAAATTTTCTTGCAAAAGAAAGGGAAAATAAAGCAAATATACAGAATCCAACTGTTCTTATCTGATTATGTTAATTTAGACCGTTAAGCTGAAACAAATACCAAACATATCAAAAGTTGTTCCTTATTAACTTTCATTATATCTTCTCATACTTGTCAATCTATTACAGTTGAGTTTATATGAAGATCTTGTGGCTGCATGGGTACCAACCAAGCATAAATGGTTGAGTAACCGTCCATTTGGCAGGGAACTAATTGCTGCTTTAGGAAGGCACAAGATGTTCAGCTTTTGTTCGTGTATGTTCCTGGTTAAGTATAGTCAACTTATTTGCTTTGTGGTAGCATATTATGTTGATTTTCTATCTCAAGCTTATGCTTCAAGCCTTCAACTTATTTGCTTTGTGGTAGTATATTATGTATAGTCAATTTTCTTTGTGGTAGTTCGTCTGTTTTCTTTGATCAGTTGTGCAAATAGAATGCTAAGTTGGTATTGTTTTCCTTTTCAGATGACTTCTCATTTTTGCATTTTGGTACATCTGCTGAGGTTCTTGATCATTTTGCGGGTTCATATTCAGGACTTGTAGGTCGAAGGCACATGTGTTCGGTACCAGAGACCACTGCTTGTGATATTGCTGCCACAGCAGTCATTTTGTCTAGCACAATTTCTACTGGAGTCTCAGTTGGAGAGGATTCACTGGTTTATGATTCATCTCTTTCAGGCAGAGTAAGGATTGGCTCACGGTCGATTGTGGTTGGGGTGAATATACATGAGTTAGTCGGGGAAAGTCCTCAGATTATCAGTAGCAGCACCTTCACACTGCCTGATCGGCATTGCCTCTGGGAAGTGCCATTGGTAAACTCCATGGGAAGAGTTATGGTCTACTGTGGTCTTCATGACAATCCAAAAGCTTCTAGAAAGAGGGATGGGACATTCTGCGGAAAACCATGGAGAAATATCTTGGAAGATCTTAAAATCCAGGACACAGATATGTGGGACTCATCCAACAATGACAAGTGCTTATGGAATGCTAGGCTTTTTCCCATCATGTCTCCCCCTGAAATGCTAAGCGTAGGCATGTGGCTCATGGGATCAGAACGCGATCCCGATGGAAAAGTTGGCTGCATGTGGAGAAAATCACAAAGAGTCAGCTTGGAAGAGCTGCATCGTTCAATCAATTACCATCAGCTTTGGATAGATACAAGCAAGCATCAAGGAGATATTGCAGCTACCATAGGTAAAAGTTGCATGACAGATGGCTTACTTGGGTGTAACCTGTTTCAGCTATGCGAGGATGTTAGAAAATAATGATTCCAGTTTGCAAGTCTGTAAAGAGTTACTTACATTTTATCGAAGTCATGAGGATCGGTATTCTGGTGTTCTTCCTCAGAGCAGAGCATACCAGGTCAAAATGGATCTGCTTAGAGCTTCTGGAGATCTTTCTACTGCATGTATGGTTGAAGAGAAAGTATGGGCTTCTGTTGCAAGTGAAACTTCATCAGCTGTAAAATATGGGTCTAAAGGTACATACTTCAGGCATTGCCAATCAGTAGAACCTTGTTTTTAGATGAATAGGCCTACACCCCTGTTCCATTCCATATAACTGAAACAGCACTTCAGCATCCAGATTTCTCACTAGAAAATTTTATTCGAAACAAATTAAATATCAAACTTTTGAGACCACCAATTGACCAAGGGATGGTGCCTGTGAACTTGCATCCTTGAAGAACTTTTAGCAGCTTCAGGTTACCAATCTCTTCTGAAATGCTTGCACTAAGACAATTCTGTCTCTATATTAGCAATTAGTGCATCCAATATCTTTAATAAACCATGACGAAGTCTTGGTATGCAATTAGGTCACTGTTATTTTTTTACTATATAAACGCCATTCTTATCCTGATAAACTGATGCACCTTTTTTATAGAACCATCAGGTAATGCAATGACTTCAAGCAATGGAAACTTGCATCCTAAGAAGGCTATTGTAGAATTACCGGTCCGTGTTGACTTTGTTGGGGGTTGGAGTGATACACCCCCATGGAGCTTGGAGCGTCCAGGTTGTGTTCTAAACATGGCAATAAGCTTGGAAGGCAGCCTTCCAGTTGGCGCCATTATAGAGGCAACAGAAGACTACCACGGAGTTCTTATTGAAGATGATGCTGGGAGAAAGGTTTCTATTGACGATCCGTCATCTATCTCCCATCCATTCAAAGAAGACGATATATTCCGTCTAGTCAAGTCTGCTCTCGTTGTTACCGGCATTCTCGGCCATCAAATACTGTCAAAATCAGGCTTAAAGATCAGGACCTGGGCAAATGTTCCTCGTGGAAGCGGTCTTGGAACCTCTAGCATACTAGCGGCTGCTGTAGTTAAGGGTCTGTTTCAACTCATGGAAGACGACGGAAGCGATGACAATGTTGCTAGAGCTGTGCTGGTAGTAGAACAGATAATGGGCACCGGCGGTGGATGGCAGGATCAAATTGGCGGCTTGTACCCTGGAATCAAGTGCACCCAGAGCTTTCCAGAACAGCCGTTGCGCTTGCAGGTTGCTCCGCTGCTGGCATCTCCTCGGCTGATCCAGGAACTGGAACAGCGTCTCCTCGTTGTGTTCACTGGCCAGGTAAGTTTGTATGTTCTGCTAAGCAGGAAAGTTTGTAGGTTTATAGCCTTCTATGTATGCACCAGTAATGACTACTTGACACAACTTTATCATCTTATACCTGCATGTATAATTGCAAACCCATGATGCTGTTGATGATGCACACTTTGTTAGGATATAATCTACCCTGAACGAGCACAAATTTCTGCAGGTGAGGCTCGCGCACCGGTCCTGGAGAAGGTGGTCACGCGGTACCTCCGCCGCGACAGCCTCCTGATATCCAGCATCAGAGGCTCGAGCTGGCCGAGACCGGGAGAGACGCCCTGATGAACGGTGAGGTCGACGAGCTGGGCGGCATCATGCTGGAGGCCTGGAGGCTGCACCAGGAGCTGGACCCTTTCTGCAGCAATATGTTTGTCGACGAGCTGTTCGCCTTCGCCGACCCGTACTGCTGCGGGTACAAGCTGGTCGGAGCCGTGGCGGCGGCTTCGCCTTGCTGCTCGCCAAGAACGTCGGCCAAGCCGGCGAGCTCAGGCGGGCGTTACGGGAGTCCGCCGCGTTCGACGTCAAGGTGTATGACTGGAACATCGCCGTGCCACGATGATGGAAGGAAACACGTAACTCTCTGGAGTCTGGAAGCACGTACTCGTTCTTGTGATCATTGTGAATTTTCGATACATATAGGATAAAGTGAACTACGTTGCTGTGACATTGTACTTTCTCTTCATGCGTTCGTTGCATACTAGACCAGATGTAAAGTACTCGTTGCAGGAATATATAATTTGTGATAGATTTGAGAAATATTCACGGGAACTTTGCAAAGCTAGTTTGCGTTTATTCCGGGCAATCAATTAAGATGAAATAATGGTATGGATTCCTGGCCGGTCCAGGAATAAATTCTGTCTTGGCACCGACACAGACGCAACTGGGGGCAACCTGTTTTGTTTGGTACCACCATGTGCGGGGAGGTGTCCCATGAGCTGTGTGACAGCCTAATGAGACGATGAACAGATCACACTAGCGGATAATACCTGCCATTAAATCTGTAATCGAGATGCGACCGAAATGCAAAGGTGAACCATTTCCAACTCTCTTGATCTCCTGCGTACAAGAATGTAAAAATTGTAATAGATAGATGTACTTGCGTAGCGAGTGCAAACGATTCAAGAAGAATTGGGGATCCGAGGAACAGCGTGCGAGCTCATCCATCAAAATGTGCCAATCCACATCAATTTAATCCAAAAACACAAGGTCGTCTCTGTCTGTCTCAAAAATCAAATGAATGGGGAAGAAGAGCAGTAATCACTAATCAGCAGCAACAGCTCCCGCATCTCAGAGTAGGAGAAGAGCGAGAGACAGAGCCGCCGAGCAGCCAGCAGCAACACAGATCCGGCGCAACCAGGGGCGCAGCACCGGCGGAGTCGTCGCCGTCGTCCGAGAGCGCGGGGAGGGCCTCGGTGGGCGCGGCGGCGGCGGGAGCGCCTGCAGGGCCTTCAAAGCAGCCTGGTCATCCGCGGACGGCGCCAGGAACTTCCCATCCGCCGTGGGCACGTCGATGGACAGCTTCTGGCCCTTGCGGCAGTGCCCCGGCGCCGCGCTGGTGAAGTAGACCCGCCCGGGGGTGGTGAGGTTGAAGACGGAGTTACCGTCGTCGAGCTTGAGGACCGGGTCGGAGACGTCGCAGGCGGCGAAGTCCTTGGCGGTGACCTGCACCGCGTTGTCCTGGCTGGGCGGGTACAGGAACCACACGGAGTCGCCGAGCTTGAAGGGGAGGGACTTGCCCCACCGCACGTACACGTCCGGCTTGGTCGACGGCGGCGGCGCCCACGCGTCCAGCCCGCCCACCTTGTACATCGCCGCGCCGCACCCGTCGACGAGGAGCAGCACGGCTATGGCAGCCAGGGCCGCCAGCGCCGCCGGCCGAGCCATCGTCGCTCTGAGTGTGAGTGTGTGTTCTCACTCGGAAGCTCAGCTTAAGCTCAAGCTCGGCTCAGCTGCTTGTTCGCTTGTACTGACTGACTGCTCGTACCAGCTAAGCTTGAGCTTTTCTTCGCATGTGGGCGGACTGTGGCAGAGCGGTGCAGAGGAGTGTATATATTTATGAGGAGCGGCGGTGCGGCGGGTGGATTTGACCTGCGCCGGCCGGTGTTGTATTCTTCGGTTTGGTTCCAGAGGGGCGTGCGCTGGTGCTCGTCGGAGCCAGGCGAGGCTGCTGCACATGGGAGCACGTGGATCCAGAGCTATGACTACGAGCCTTTTGTTTTCATCTCTGGGTTTTCTGAAGTGGTTCGCGGCAGTGTTCGTGGTAGTTCGTTGCGGGGAGTGCCCAGGGTTTGAATTAGTGCTCTGCAGCTTTGGATCTAACCAGGTTTTAGACCAAAAAATCCAACCAGGTATGGCTCTAGGCTGCTGGTACGCGTCGGCCGTGGATCGACATCGTTTTCCACCGCAAACCCATGGGACATTGCAACAAATTAAATTACACGTATGTGACAATTAAAAGAGATTCGTTAGAAGTTTCAACACCTATCTACGTACTATGAACATTTAAGCCACTTTTTTTTTTCTACAAAGTGTATTGTTTCCAAATCGGGGCTAAGGGCTCCTTTAATTCGTATAATAGGCAAATTGTAGAAATAGGAAACTCATAGGATTGAAATGACATGTCTAACTGAATCATGTGGGAAAATGAAATTCCTTTCATTGTGGTGAAGTAATTTTCCGTGAGGTATATCTCATGTTATTTTCCTATAAATTTTGCACTACAAGATTCCAATAAAAAAATTCCAATGAGATATGATCCTATGAATCAGACGACTTCTTAAGAAAATATACAATAGAATTTAAGCTCTACATAAATGTTTTGAAAATCCTTTGAATCAAAGGAGCCCTAACAGAACAAGTCTATTTTCTCAGCCGGATAGACCCGTCTCAAAAGCTGACACATGTTTTTGTGTGAATCAGAAAGCAACTGGAGGTAAGAGACTCTCATCCACTTACGAACGTCGGGACTAGGGACAATTGCCCACGACTGCCGACAGTGGCGAAGGATGGTCTAAAATTTAGGTATGGCAAAGCTAAAAACACAGATGATTGTTTAATTAGAATCATGAGTGTGTGTGTGTGGGGGGTGGGGGGGGGGGGGGGGGGCAATCGCCCCACCCCCACGGTAAGATGTAAAAACTATTTAACATAACTTGTTAAACATGAGTATGCAATTTTCAGTTGTCCATAGTAGTTAAATTTATAAATATCATCAAAATTCACTCAAAGTGGCTTCAAGCACAAATTAGATAAATGATATTAAGTTAGCGTTTTGGGAGGTACTTTTTTTGGCCGCGATCGACCTGGGGCCGCTTGTGAGATACGGTATGCGATACTCTGGGTATACCGGTCTACATATTAATTTAAGAGTGAATTCCATTTTTTACCCCCTAGTTTCACGTTTGTGACAGTATTTACCCCATTTATCAAAAATTTCACATTTTTACCCAATTTAACAAAACTTATGCCGCAAATTACCCCATTTAAGTTTTTCCCAGTTTCTATGCTGACTGTGTATGGTACCCACGTAGGTGGTTTAGTTAACCCCTGGTTTTCTTCTCGTTTATGTGCACCGCACTGAACTGAATGGACAGTGAGTGACGCGTCCGCCAGGGCCCTGTGCACAGCTAGCTTGAGCTTGACTTGGAGCGGCAAGCGGACAGATCAATCAAATGCACACGTCAAAGCTCCCCACTTCATGCAATCGTTGCTCCAAAAGTCCAACATCCAAAACCAGCGCTCCATGGACGGGTTGGCAGCAGCCACTACTTTACCACACCGTGCATCACGCCTTGCTGCTGCTGCCTGAATGAAAACATTGACACAGCGAGGCCAGGTGCCGACGCCTATGACATGAACTTGGACCTGTAGCCCTTGCCTCCCAAGACCTTGCTGCCTCCTTGTCTATATGCAATCTAGGAGATCTAGTCACTGGTGCCTGGTGGCATGTATTTCGGAGGGATGCGGCGGATTGGCTACCTTTGCGTCTACGGGTGGTGGCGTTAGCGCCGCTGAGTCCCAACTGCGGCCTGTCATCTTTTTTGAACGTAACCTGCAGGAGCTCTGCCATTGCATTATTAGAAGAAAAAATTGATCCAGTTTAGAAGGGGAAACCGGACCCAAACCCATACATTGCACGGTTAATTACGGGAACCGGCAAAACCACTCAAAACACTCTAAAAGGAATTAAGGCACATCATCGGAGCCGGAAACAAGAGTCCCTAGGCCCAAGTCCATCGGAAACACCTTGTATTCAGCAACACCAAGCAACACCACCCGGAGATCACTCACCCGACAAAGGGAGAGCTTGCACCTAGCAAGACAACAACTAACCATTAACTTGAACCAACTCACGGATGGCCTGGAGCGCCGTCGGCGAAGGAGGTTGCTTGCACATCCGTAGAAAGGGCTTCATCCTCTCTTGCACTTCTTCCTCGGAGCCTGCCTTTGAACTTGTGTCCTTTGGCAGTTCTCCGAAAGCCTCGGCCAATCTATACTCAGCTCGCTTGGCAGTGGGAATGGTGCAGTCTTTGTTCTTCTCTTCCAATCTGCAACTTCGCCTCCCGACCCAAGGGGAGTCGCCTCCCCACCCAAGCGGCCTGTCATCTCATTGTCCTAGTCCCTCAAAGACCGTCTCACTGTCTGCATGACATCTAGATTACTCGATGTACCCTAGACTCTGCTCTGCTTTCTTTCTATCTAAGTCGACACGCAAGTTTTTGTGTGTTCACAAAAAACAACAACATCTAGATTGGGTAAAAATGGGGAAAAACTTAAATGGGGTAATTTCTGGCACAAGTTTCGTTAAATGGGGTAAAAATATGGAAAATCTGGTAAATGGGGGTAAATATTGTCACAAACATGAAACTAGGGGGTAAAAAATGGAATTCACTCTTAATTTAATTAACTAATTAGGTGAAAAAACCTTTTGAGTTTTGGGGGAGGGGATGTACCGAAGCAGGCCTCTTGACCAACAATTGTGCAATGCTCAATAAATACAAGATTATATGACATGAAATTTGTGTTGCTGTATTTTGTTAAAAAGTACTTTGTTATTATGATGATTTTGTATCACATAATTCATATATTAAAAGAACCGGTAGTCAAAGGTTTATCTTGACGAAATAAAATACGTATTTATCATCTTACGACCTTAAGAGCAGGTTTTCCCATTTCCTTGGATGAACATGGTTACCTTTGGGCTTTGACAATCTTGTTTATAGACCCCGGAAGAAATGTGTCCACCATCATTTTATAACTTGTTCGACAAAACCAATTCATTTGAATCGCTCCATGGTTACTACAAAGAGCAGGTCCCTGACAAAGAGGTATGCCACCTTGATTGTTATTTTTCACTAGTTAATAGTTTTAAGTTCTTGACTGAGAATTTTGTGTACATCCACTTCATATGCACTAACATAACTGTTACTAGTCACTTCCTTTTGGTTCACTGTATCTGTTTTTTCTGTTCCGTCACGTTTCCATGTACACGAGGAGAGCAAAGCACATAGCGGCCACAGCAGCAGCGAGAACGGATGCCGCGCCGACAGTGGCAGCTCGTGGCGCAGAGGAGTCGTCATAATCCTCGAGCGCCGGCAAGGCCTTGGTCGGCGGCGCCGCCGGCGGCACTTTCGCCATCGCTGCCAGCGCGGCGATATCGTCGGCCGACGGCGGCAGGAAGGTCCCGTTGGCCGTGGGCACGTCGAGCGACAGCCTCTGCCCCTTCCGGCAGCGCCCCCGCTTGGAGCTCGTGTAGTACACCCTCCCCGGTCTGGTCAGGTTGAAGACGGAGTTGCCGTCGGCCAGCTTCAGCAAAGGCGTCGACACGTTGCATCCGGCGATGGCCCGCGCCGTGAGCTGCACCGCGTCGTCGTGGCCCGGCGGGTACAGGAACATGAGGGAGTCGCCGAGCCTGACGCGGGCGGACTTGCTCCACCGCAGGTACACGTCGGGCTTGGACGCCGGCGGGACAGCCCACGCGTCCACCCCGCCCACCTTGTGCGTCTTGGCGCAACAGCCGTCGATGAGCAGCAGCAGCAGCGCCACCGTGGCCACCAGCGACGCCAACGCCGACGGCCGAGGCACCATCGTCTTAAGTGACCCCTCTCCCACCACACTCCTCAGCTCGATCAGCTGCATGCTTCTTCTTGTTGCGCCGACTTCGGCCAGCTAGCTGCCGCGGCAGCGCATTGCAGAAGGCATTTATGAGGGATCAACGTGAAAAAAAGTTGTCCGACTCGTGGCGGTGGCGGTGACTCGACGCCGGGGTGAAGCGTGTGGTCCACCGCGCGCGTGTTTAACGTCCGGCTAATCGCATTTGGTTTTGCCGTACGTTCTAGATTGAAGCAAAGAGCGCTGGCTAGCTGCTGGTGCTTATCGAGTTGTCATCAGTGGGCATCGATGGATCACATGGGAGCACATGGATATCGGAGCTAAGCTTTGTTCTCTTCTTCAATATACATTTCCAAGTGGCGGCATTGGCGGTTAGTTATGGGGGTTTCGTGTTAGTGCTCCACATATTGCTTGCTCGTGGAAGCCAAGTTTGGCTCTAGGTTCTGTCTCGCCAAATCTGCATAGCTCAGGGCATGTTTTCTTGTCCACCATACTGTACCGCACTTTCGGCGATGCCCTTCTATTTGGGGCGTTCATAATTCATATTGGTCTCGTCACGCGTGCTGCATCTATGAGATGACACTTGGCTAGCAAATGAGTATTATACCGCAAGTGGAGTATGAAGGTAGAGAAGTGTTTCTCTCATGCTAGGCCTACACGCCGAAACCATCGTCAGCATCGTGGCTCCGGTGTTGTAGACCATGCCCAGCCTACATGAGTTGTGTGGGAAGCGCTAGCTGCCCCTCTCAATGGAGCATCCGAAGCTTATTTGAGACCTCCACAGTGGCTATGTGGCCCACACCACCACCATTGAAGCTCATATTGCGAATCATCTTCATGTAGCGTGTAGGATCGGACATTCATGTCTTTCATTCGCCTAGGTCATCAGTTAGGTGTTTTCTGCGTGCGACGAGATTGTTGCGTCAAAACACTTTTTTTAGGCCCTCTTCGCTAGAACACTTTGCGATTTCATTGCCAACTTAGAGATTGTTAGCCCTGGATATGTTAAGATGATTGATTACCTTATGAAACAAAGACAATCGGGGGCCAAAGCAAGAACATCTTGAAATGGAAACCATTTAAGAGTGAAAGCCAGAAGAGGTGATCCAAGGAAATCATATGCGGCTGCTTGATGGATGGTTTCCAATGACTCGTCATCTTGGCTGCTGCCATTCCTTGGTGGCACCTTTGAGTTTCGGTGTCAGGGTTCTCAATTTCTCATGAGTGCGTGTCGGGAGTATTCATTAGAGCATTCTGTCGCTGTGGAGGTTTGTGAGTAGATCGTCTTTCTAGTTGAATTTTACATCAGTGACCTTTCTTAGCCATGTTTGTGCTCTGTTTTTCATGAACTAACCAATATTTTGCATATATAGGCAATAGTAAATCTTTCACCTCCATTTTTTAAAAGTGGTTGCAACAGAACCTAACAAATCCATCATCCGTAAAATGTGACTCCTACGATGTATATAATAAGCGTCGCAGATTTGAACCTATGGAAGGGGATTTTTTTAACATCAATGGAAGGGATTACTTTTGTTTTTTTTTGCGGGACTGAGATGTGACTACTGGACCGTGCCGGCGACCACATACCAGCCCAAGCCTTCATCACGGCCAGCCTATGATCATCCCTCCCGACATGGGCCGGACAGCATCCACGAGCCCAGAGTCGAGACGTTTCGCTCCGTCCTCTCCACAAATATGCGGAAGCGACCATTCGCCTCCAGAATATACGCGGTCAGCAGCTGCGTCCCGAAACCCTCTTCCTCCTCCTCGAGCCGCCGCCCCTTTCTTGCCCCCCACGCACGCACGCCGCCGCCATGGCCGATCCGCGGCTGTACCCGTCGGGATCCGCCCCGCGCCGCGAGGACAGCGCCGCCACCGGGGACCGCCGGCTCTACAACCCGTACCAGGATCTCAACGTCCCCACCGCCTACAAGAATCTCTACGACCTGCCCACCTCCCCGGAGTTCCTCTTCCAGGAGGAGGCCCTCGTGCAGCGCCGCTCCTGGGGTGAGAACCTCACCTACTACACCGGCATCGGGTACCTCTCCGGCGCCGTCGCGGGGGCCGGCATGGGCCTCCGGGAGGCCGCAAAGGGCGCTGAGCCGGGGGACACCGCCAAGATCCGGGCCAACCGCGTCCTCAACTCCTGCGGCGCCACCGGCCGCCGCGTCGGCAACAGGCTCGGCGTCATCGGCCTCCTCTACGCCGGGATGGAGAGCGGCATGGTCACCGCCAGGGACGGCCAGGACGACTGGATCAACAGCGTCGTCGCGGGACTCGGCACTGGCGCGCTCTTCAGGGCCGCCAACGGGCCCAGGTCCGCCGCGGTGGCCGGCGCCGTCGGAGGGGTCCTCGCAGGCGCCGCCCTAGCAGCCAAGCAGGCCGCCAAGAGATATCATTTTGCCATCTGATGCGTTTGCCTGACGGTATTACTCTCTGCTGCTGCTGTGTGTCAATCAGATGGTCGAATCAATTGGGGCCGAGGATGTTATTACTTCGTTTATTGCTCTAGCGGTTAATTATTTGAGAAGGGTCATCTTCTCGACATTATGGTGTTCAGTGTTTATGTTATATCATGTAAACGATGCGATCAGGGCCAGATCAGCAAATTTTTTGACATGTGTTTCAATGTAACATCTTCTTCAGTGGTAGTTAGTTAGCTTGTGTCGACACAATAATACGTGCTTTACATCATGCTGGAGAGTCCAGGACATTGGGAAATGTAATGTTCATTATAGTGTAGTTTGGCTAGATCATTGTGCTGCTTGCTTGCTTCTCTTGTGATGAAATGGTTGGACATGGAATGGTATGCTAATTACATCGTACTCTAATCTTTATGCATATGTTTTGTTGCTGGGAGGCTATACTGCTATTTGGAGTAACTTGAGTTCATCAAAAGTTGAGCGTTCTGCATCTGCTAATTTAACAATGCATCATTACTCACACTGGAATTCTGTACTGCTTGTTCAGATAACTCGTTCATGAGTTGACCGTTCTTCATCTGCTAATTTAAGAATGCATCTCTGTACTGCTAGTTTGGATAACTTGTTCATGAAAAAGTTGAGCTTTGTGCATTCTGGTATTGAACTATGCATTGGCATGGCATAATTGATATTTGCCCATTGGGATCCGCTCAGCTCACAAGTATTTGCATCTGCGACTTTAGTGTACATTAATACTGGCCTCCTTTGATTCGTAGGATATACTAAGGAAAATTGTAGGATTTAGATCCTTAGGAATTTTTCCTTTTGGAGGTGTTTGATTCAGAGGATACAATCCTGTAGGAACTATTCCTATAGGAACTCTCTAGTGTATTTTCAAGGGAAAACTAACATGAGGCTGAACCTATGGCTGTAGGATTGCAGTGGACAGGCCAAACTAATCCTACACAATCCCTATCCCTTTATATATATTTCCTACCCTGTGAATCAAAGTAGGCCTAAAAGATAGTTGGGTCAGGTTTGAAATTTCCCTAGATGTTATTGTTGCTAGAATCCTACACTGCTATGTGTAATAACTTGAGTTCATGAAACAAAAAATAGCCTTTTGCTTTCTGGTATTTTAACAACGCATGGTTACTTACACTGGAATGATGCACCACGATTTTGAATAACTGGACTACATGATATTGAACAATGCATTCACATCACATAATTATTAATCATTTCTTTATATATCCCTTGTCTATATGATTATGATCTTGCCCATTTTTATCCTGACAGCTCAGTAGTATTGGAATAGGCATCTTAGTGTACATTATTATTCTTCAGGGATAGTTTGATCAGGTGTGGTTCTGTTACAAGCAATCATGGTTTTTCATGTTAGTATTTTGGAAGTGATGCCAATGGGAATGGTGTTATGCTATGCCGCTGAGTGCTATATTCTCGATGTTTCAGGGCGTTTGACTAGTCTTAAACTGAATTTTTTTAGCTGTTACTGCCTATCATCATGTTTCTTTGCCACTTTTTCACAAGTACATGCATGTGCAGCTTTAGTGTACATTAATACTCTTCGAAGATAGTTGAATGAGGTTTGTTCTTTATGCAGATGTTATACTGCTATATAAAAACAACTCGAATTCATGAAAAAGTTTAGCCTTTGCATTATGGCGTTTTAACAAAGCCATTTTTACTCACACTGGAATGATGTACCACTATTTTGAATGACTCGACTTCACGGAGAAGTTGAGCATTTTGCATTCTGGTATTGAAATGCATTCACACCACATAATTATATATCAGATCTCTCAGTGCCCCTTGTTTATACAAATATGGCTTGCCCATTTGATCTTGACAGCTGGGTAATATTGTCATAGGCTTCTTAGTGTACATTTGTAGTATTGGCATAAACATCAAAGATAATCAGATCAGGTGTGGTTCTATTGCAACCACACATGTTTTTTCATGTTATATTTCGGATCTGCTCCAATTGGGAATTTGTTATGATATGTACAGTATGTTTGACTATCTTAATTTCTGAGCTGCTACTTGCATACCATCGCACTTGTTTGCTATCTGTTGTTCAATGACCCCGCACTTGTTTGCTATCTGTTGTTCAATGACCCCGCACTAACTTGTAAATTGCACATCATACATCCAGCGTTCTTTTCTGTGTCAAAGTAGACTACTGAGAGCATCTCTTGCTTTGCATTGTACATTTTGATCTTCATAGGGTCATGTTGATTGTTCTTTTACAGTTAGTTCTTCCACCTATTTGCTGCTATATTAGCCTCTAAGTGGGCGCATCTTTCAGTTCATTTCTTCGTTTTAATAGGAACCTGAAATTAGTTTTGTACGTTACCTTGGCATTCTGGGTTGTGCCACACTCAGTATTTCTGATGTAGGATTTCACTGGCCGTTTGCCATTCATCGGTTTTGTGGTGAACACCAACATATGACAAACAGGAACAAAGTTAGAAACCATAAACAACTAGCTCCTGCTCTAGCCTTTTCGATTTTGGTCTATTCTCGAACGAATTTTCGGAAGGATTTACCCCCTTGTTTACCTACACTGATTCTTATTTCCCTTCTGAATTTCTGCGTCTTCCAATTCAGTTCCTGTTGTCAATACGAACCTGAGATACTAAGTAGCAGCGGAGAGTTTCACCAGATCTCTGGGTGTATAAGAGCTATCGTATATTGAAATGTTTGCTAGCTTATTCTCCTTGAGGAACTCTTTCTGGAATTTGGTTAGAGAATCATGTTCCAGTGCACCTTATCATCCTGTGCCGTGGTATGTTCGAGGCAATTTTGATGTAGATATTCGGTGTCCACTGAGAGGAGATTTCTTACACCCGAGTTCCAGACCTCCTGCCACTTAATTTTTTTTTTTAAAGTTTCAAAAAGTCAAAAAAAAAATCATGCATGTTCTCGATGATGTATCCTATAGACGTGCAAATTGCAATCCGAAATCCTTTATATTGCAACCTACACAAATGTTTCAAATCTACAAGTTTTGTCATTTTGGTGTAGAATATAATATAAAGATTTTTTGCATTGAGCTTTTGCACGCTTCTAGTATGCATGATCGAGATTTTCAGATTTTTTTAACTTTGAAATATATTTTTTGAATTTTTTTAAGTGGCGGGAGCATTGAAGCTCGGGAGTAAAAACTGCTTTCCGGTGTCCAGTAATCCAGTTCCCTATTCATCCATTGTGCGTGGTGGTGTAAAACAACAAATTATCTTACATGAAGAAAGTTACAAGCCAAAAACATAGTCACAATACGTAAAAAAAATCACTGGGAGATGAGAGAAAACAAAGGTGCAAGGCCACCTCTGTAGGTATTAAACTATTGATGCAGGAAAACCACGAAATACATGCAAATACCTAGGCACATAAATGTTGCCATAGCACAAATTTTATGTTGCATACACACGAATACGGTGTCGCCATAGTCTTTGTCTAGTGCTGCCCAAGTATCCCGATCCTACCTGTATTCGAATAGGAACACAACTAGGTAAATGTGGCGCGTCGTCACGCCGCGCCCTTAGTGGGAAAGAGTAGTGATATTTTTTGTGTGGAAGTTAAATTATGTCGGAAGCAAATCTCTATGTAATTTTAAAAAATGTATTCAATTATTGGAAAAGGAGTAGAAGTGTAGAACATAAAACCATGAATTTTTGCGAAATCTTAAAAAACAAAGTGTACTTTTTTTTTGTTAGGGTTTTTTTCTTCTTTGTTTTTGTGTGTAAAAAGTTTGGAAAGTATGGAAAATCGTTAAATAGATCAAAAGTTATTGGTTTTACAACATTAATTATTTTGTGAATTCATTTTAAATAGGTGGTCCCACATGTTAGATTTCTATAAAGGTTCAAAATCATTTTTTTTAAAATAAAAAATAAATAGAGTTATTGGTTTTTAGCATTAATCATTTCTTAGATTTATTTTAAATAGATTGGTCCCACATGTTAGATTTTTATTAATTTCTAACATCATTTTAAAAACTGACTTGTGGGTCCCACTGCTGACGTCAGTGCTGACGTCAGCAATGGCAGCATAGCTTCGGTAGCTCGTCGATCTGGACGCGTCGATTTGAGCGTGAGAGGGCAGAGGAGGAGTCGCGTGAGCTAGCGCATTCGACGCGCGCGGACGCGCGCTGCCTAAAGGTGGCGGCGCATGATTATGATCTTGCCCATTTTTATCCTGACAGCTCAGTAGTATTGGAATAGGCATCTTAGTGTACATTATTATTCTTCAGGGATAGTTTGATCAGGTGTGGTTCTGTTACAAGCAATCATGGTTTTTCATGTTAGTATTTTGGAAGTGATGCCAATGGGAATGGTGTTATGCTATGCCGCTGAGTGCTATATTCTCGATGTTTCAGGGCGTTTGACTAGTCTTAAACTGAATTTTTTTAGCTGTTACTGCCTATCATCATGTTTCTTTGCCACTTTTTCACAAGTACATGCATGTGCAGCTTTAGTGTACATTAATACTCTTCGAAGATAGTTGAATGAGGTTTGTTCTTTATGCAGATGTTATACTGCTATATAAAAACAACTCGAATTCATGAAAAAGTTTAGCCTTTGCATTATGGCGTTTTAACAAAGCCATTTTTACTCACACTGGAATGATGTACCACTATTTTGAATGACTCGACTTCACGGAGAAGTTGAGCATTTTGCATTCTGGTATTGAAATGCATTCACACCACATAATTATATATCAGATCTCTCAGTGCCCCTTGTTTATACAAATATGGCTTGCCCATTTGATCTTGACAGCTGGGTAATATTGTCATAGGCTTCTTAGTGTACATTTGTAGTATTGGCATAAACATCAAAGATAATCAGATCAGGTGTGGTTCTATTGCAACCACACATGTTTTTTCATGTTATATTTCGGATCTGCTCCAATTGGGAATTTGTTATGATATGTACAGTATGTTTGACTATCTTAATTTCTGAGCTGCTACTTGCATACCATCGCACTTGTTTGCTATCTGTTGTTCAATGACCCCGCACTTGTTTGCTATCTGTTGTTCAATGACCCCGCACTAACTTGTAAATTGCACATCATACATCCAGCGTTCTTTTCTGTGTCAAAGTAGACTACTGAGAGCATCTCTTGCTTTGCATTGTACATTTTGATCTTCATAGGGTCATGTTGATTGTTCTTTTACAGTTAGTTCTTCCACCTATTTGCTGCTATATTAGCCTCTAAGTGGGCGCATCTTTCAGTTCATTTCTTCGTTTTAATAGGAACCTGAAATTAGTTTTGTACGTTACCTTGGCATTCTGGGTTGTGCCACACTCAGTATTTCTGATGTAGGATTTCACTGGCCGTTTGCCATTCATCGGTTTTGTGGTGAACACCAACATATGACAAACAGGAACAAAGTTAGAAACCATAAACAACTAGCTCCTGCTCTAGCCTTTTCGATTTTGGTCTATTCTCGAACGAATTTTCGGAAGGATTTACCCCCTTGTTTACCTACACTGATTCTTATTTCCCTTCTGAATTTCTGCGTCTTCCAATTCAGTTCCTGTTGTCAATACGAACCTGAGATACTAAGTAGCAGCGGAGAGTTTCACCAGATCTCTGGGTGTATAAGAGCTATCGTATATTGAAATGTTTGCTAGCTTATTCTCCTTGAGGAACTCTTTCTGGAATTTGGTTAGAGAATCATGTTCCAGTGCACCTTATCATCCTGTGCCGTGGTATGTTCGAGGCAATTTTGATGTAGATATTCGGTGTCCACTGAGAGGAGATTTCTTACACCCGAGTTCCAGACCTCCTGCCACTTAATTTTTTTTTTTAAAGTTTCAAAAAGTCAAAAAAAAAATCATGCATGTTCTCGATGATGTATCCTATAGACGTGCAAAATTGCAATCCGAAATCCTTTATATTGCAACCTACACAAATGTTTCAAATCTACAAGTTTTGTCATTTTGGTGTAGAATATAATATAAAGATTTTTTGCATTGAGCTTTTGCACGCTTCTAGTATGCATGATCGAGATTTTCAGATTTTTTTAACTTTGAAATATATTTTTTGAATTTTTTTTAAGTGGCGGGAGCATTGAAGCTCGGGAGTAAAAACTGCTTTCCGGTGTCCAGTAATCCAGTTCCCTATTCATCCATTGTGCGTGGTGGTGTAAAACAACAAATTATCTTACATGAAGAAAGTTACAAGCCAAAAACATAGTCACAATACGTAAAAAAAATCACTGGGAGATGAGAGAAAACAAAGGTGCAAGGCCACCTCTGTAGGTATTAAACTATTGATGCAGGAAAACCACGAAATACATGCAAATACCTAGGCACATAAATGTTGCCATAGCACAAATTTTATGTTGCATACGCACGAATACGGTGTCGCCATAGTCTTTGTCTAGTGCTGCCCAAGTATCCCGATCCTACCTGTATTCGAATAGGAACACAACTAGGTAAATGTGGCGCGTCGTCACGCCGCGCCCTTAGTGGGAAAGAGTAGTGATATTTTTTGTGTGGAAGTTAAATTATGTCGGAAGCAAATCTCTATGTAATTTTAAAAAATGTATTCAATTATTGGAAAAGGAGTAGAAGTGTAGAACATAAAACCATGAATTTTTGCGAAATCTTAAAAAAACAAAGTGTACTTTTTTTTTGTTAGGGTTTTTTTTCTTCTTTGTTTTTGTGTGTAAAAAGTTTGGAAAGTATGGAAAATCGTTAAATAGATCAAAAGTTATTGGTTTTACAACATTAATTATTTTGTGAATTCATTTTAAATAGGTGGTCCCACATGTTAGATTTCTATAAAGGTTAAAAATCATTTTTTTTAAAATAAAAAATAAATAGAGTTATTGGTTTTTAGCATTAATCATTTCTTAGATTTATTTTAAATAGATTGGTCCCACATGTTAGATTTTTATTATTTTCTAACATCATTTTAAAAACTGACTTGTGGGTCCCACTGCTGACGTCAGTGCTGACGTCAGCAATGGCAGCATAGCTTCGGTAGCTCGTCGATCTGGACGCGTCGATTTGAGCGTGAGAGGGCAGAGGAGGAGTCGCGTGAGCTAGCGCATTCGACGCGCGCGGACGCGCGCTGCCTAAAGGTGGCGGCGCCGCCACCTAATGGTCGCCGACGTCGTCGGAAAGTTGCTCGAAATCCGGCGGCCGAACCTGGGGAAGATCGCTCGATTCACTCGATTCAGGCCATCCCAGCTCGCGAAATTCGATGGAGAGGAAGAGCAGAGGACGGCGGATCTGTTGGTTTGTTCGGTTCGCTCTGGGGAGGCCGGAGACGGCGGCGCCGCGGCGGAGTCCGTGCGGCTAGGGTTCCGCCCGGAGGAAGAAGAAGTGCACGGGAAGGAGATGTGTGGAACATTTTTGCAGCGAATTCCCGGAGTTTTCTAAAAATTACGAATTGGTCCTTCGTACGTAGAAAGTCTGGACTGCGGAACAATTCGTACAAAGTGCTGGTTCTTTTTTGTAAGACGACCACGGAGGACGTCAGGGGCCGTCGGATCGGCGGAGGACGGCACGGATCGAGTCACTGTAGACTGCTACAGTGTACAACAGTAACGCTGTAGCATCTACAGCGCCCGAGCGCTCTCACTCAGGCCGGGTGGTCTTCGTCCTCGACGCCGGCGAGGTTGCCGATCTCGTTTCTTGGTTTGTTTCCCCTTCGTTTTGCTCCTCTGTATTTGTTCTGGGTACTATGTATTTGGTTCTATGTTGAATATACGTGGTGGAAAAATGCAAAAAAAAAAAAAAGTGACGCACCTGAAAGTCTGGACTGTGGAACAATTCGTACAAAGTGCTGGTTCTTTTTTGTAAGACGACCACGAAGGACGTCAGGGGCCGTCGGATCGGCGGAGGACGGCACGGATCGAGTCACTGTAGACTGCTACAGTGTACAACAGTAAACACTTTAGCATCTACAGCCCCCGAGCGCTCTCAGGCCGGCAAAGTGACGCGCCTTAATATATTGAGTATATATATATGTGTCCAGAATAGTAAATAAATAGCGATCTCAGCCGCGAGCCGATCGATCCCGCTATCGATCTTTGCAATGCCGTGCAACAAAACAGAGGGAGGCGTCGGCCCCGCCGGCCGCCGCCGTCGCATCATCAACCTCTCGCCGGACATGCTGGCGAATATCCACGCCCGCCTGAGCTTCCTCGACCGTCTCGCCTTCGCCTCGGTCTTCCGCGAGTGTCACGACGCGTTCAAGCCGGAGGCGCCGTGGCTCGTCCTCGCCGGCAGGACCCCGGAGACCGCCACGCTCTACTCCCTCACCGACCGCCGCGCCGCCGCTGTGCGCGCCCCGGACCCCGCCTTGCGCGGCTACGTCGTTCTGGGCTCCTCCCGAGGGTGGCTTGCCACAGCCGACGCCAGCGGACGGCTGAGCATCGTGAACCCGGTCACCGGAGAGCAGCGCGCGCTCCCGGCCACATCACCACAATCCCCTGCCTCGAGGCGCGCCAGGGGGGCTCCCTCTTCGTCTTCGAGCTAAAAAACTTCGCTAGGGGATCCCCGTACGCCGTCGGCCCCGAGCCACCCGGGACGTTCAGGCTGACAGCGGTCCAGATGCGCAGCCAACTGTACCGCAAGATCGTCCTCTCGGACTCCCCCGGCGGTGGCCATGGCGTCACTGCAATGTTGATCACGGGATCGCTGTTCGGCGTTGCTGCCTTCGCGACCGCGGAGGACGCTGCGTGGAGGCTGGCGTCCTCACTCGACGGCGTCGAGGTCGCCATCCACCACAACGGTAGGTTCTACTCCGTGAAATACTCCGGCGTGGTGGAAGCGTGGGAGCACGACGCCGGCACTGGCGTGTTCACGAGCGCGGCGGTCGGGCCGAGGCTCCGCCGCAAGTACCACCACCGCAAGTACCTCGTGGCGGCGCCGGGCGGGCCGCTGATGGTGGTGCTCAAAACGGACAAGCACGACGGGGGCCGGTGGACGTGCTCATTCAAGGTGCACGTCCTCGACGGAGCGAGGTGGAAGGAGACGGACGACGTCGGCGAGGCGGCGCTGTTCGTCGGGGCGAACGAGCCACTGTGCGTGTCGACGAGGGCGCACCCAGAGCTCAGGCCGGCCGCGTTTACTACACCGAGGACGATCTGAGTCGGGCATCATCGTGGAAGGACGTGGCTGGCCGCAATGAGGATGACGGCCTGCGTGGCGCCGGGGTGTTCTGCCTCAAGGACGGCACAGTGGAGGATGTCGAGGGACACTGGCGGAGCCGGTGCTGGCCACCGCCTGCGTGGTTCACGCTTTCCATCGCATGATAATGACGATGGCTTTGCTTTTCGTTGATGGTTGGCCATGGAATGGTAGATTAATTTTGTCTGGCTCTAATCTTTATGCAGTGCTAGCCTCCCTTCACGATGAAGCCAGCAGCTGGGCTATGGCTGGGGCAAAGGCGCCACGAGAACTTCTGTTTGATCCACCTTGAATTCGCACCCTTTTTCTAGTCGGTGCCTTTTTCCCTTTAAATTCCTTTTTCTGCTAGCTCCGGCACGTAATTTGGATGTTGGGCGACTATTGTAACATGGTTCCCTCTGCTTATCAATGAGAAAGCCAGCATTTGCTGGGTCTTTCAAAAAAAAATTGTTGCTGGAAGACTATACTGCCATCTAGAATAATTTGAATTCATGAAAAGTTGATCCTTTTGTGTTTAGATATTCTAACAATGCATTGTTACTTGCACCGGAATGCTGTATTGCTATTCAAATAACTTGAGTTCATACGTGAGGTACGAGAGCAGGCGATCCACAAAACCCATCTATGGTTCCGTCTACCTGGCCGGCGCCGCCGCTGGTCCGCTCCGTCTCCGGTGGCCTTAGGGCCTTTGAGGCGCGGCGGATCATAGTCTCTCGTCGGCGGGAGGGTTTCCGTCCTTTGTTTAGTTTTATCAGTGTTTTCTTCAAGATGTTGAGGCGGCGGCTACATCTTGAAGTCAGAATAAGGTTCTCCCCGTCCTATCCTCGCTCCGGTGGTGCGCCTAGCGCCACCGGAGGGCGCGTGGAGGCATGTGTCTGTCAGATCTCCTGGGATCCAGTCCGTTTTCGTGTTCGTCCGTGTTGTTGCAGGTCTGGTTCTTTCGATCTATGGTTGTCATCATTGGCGATGGTTACTGCTCTGGTGCGCTGGTCCCTCGGGGCCTTAGCATGACGACTTCCCGTTTGTCTACTACAACAAGCTCTACTACGATAAGCTTTACCCAACTCCGGTGGGGGAGGGGTGAGGACGGCGGCGCGCCTTCGGCTCGCTTTAGTGTTTATAGTCGTCGCTACGTGGTCCGAAGTCCTATTTGTAATTTTTATTACTTGTGAGATTCTTTATACCTTTGTTGATGATCAATCTAATAGATTGGTTGGCCTTTCCGCAAAAAAAAATTGAGTTCATGAAAGAGTGGAGTTTGTCATGAAGAGCTCCCGCGACCGTGCGGGCGATTCCGCCGCCTGAGGGCTGGCCCCGAGCGCCGGGCGGCCGGCCGCCGCCGCCGCCTCCGTCTCCGCGTCGTCTCAATCGTGGGTGCTCGAGGAAGTGGTGACCGCGGCGGCGACCTCGTCCCCCACCTCCCACCACCGCCCACTCCCGACGCCGGCCGCCCCGGCGCCGGCGTCCATCATGTCTCTGCGTCCCCACCAGGCTCCTCCGCCGCCGCCGCCCGAGATCCTGGCGGGATTCGTTCCGCGCGTGGTGGCGCCCGTTCCAGATCTGCCGCGGCCGAAACCCAGCTCGGCTGTTGTCATGTGGAGCTCCCGCGACCGCGTGGGCGTTTCCGCCGCCAGCGGGCTGGCCCCGAGCGCCGGCCGGCCGGCCGCCGCCTCCGTCCCCACAACGTCTCGCCCGCCGCCCCTGCCGGCCCCGGCCGCCGTGCTGTGCGGTGACCGCCCGCGCGGCTTGCCGCCCCGGTCGCCGGCGACCCCCGGCCTCCCTGCCAGCCTCCGCAGCAACCCCAGCCGGCCTCCCCCACCACCTACCACCATTCCGGCTGGTCTTCGCCCGACGTTTCTCGGGTTTGGGCGATTCCCGTCCGAATCAAGATATGGCGCCGCTCCTCCGCCTGTGGCCGCGCCGCCGGCACGCCTGGGCTCCCTCGTGGTCGGAGCTCTCCGGCTGCCCCTGCCACCGTCCTGCTTGCCGCTCAACTTTGTCTCCGTCGTCCTGGACAGGCCCTCGTCTTTGTCTCCGTCACCGGCCGGCCACAGCCCCTTCGCCAGCCTTCGGTCGGCGCCGGCCTCCGTCCTCCCTGCTGCCATCGTGGAGGAATCCGTGCTACTGCTCACTCTCATGCCTACCTCACCTGCGATGGCACCTGTTGGCATCCTGCGCTTGGCCTCCAATGCCGTTGCGCCTGCGCGCCCACGGAAGACCGTAAGGTTCTACATCCCCACGCCGCGCTTTCAAGACGAAGATGCGTCATCTCCCCTGCTTCGTCCTCAAGCTGAGCACCATCGCCCCCGTCCCATCCCCCACACTCCGACAACGCGGTTCACGAGGAGCGCGTCGCCGGATGGGCCTTGGACCCGTGTGCTCTCCTGCCGCGCACGGGGTGAGGCACGCCGCTTCGCTCGTCACGACGGCTTCTCCGAGAAACGTCATGGCTCTTCGAGGCCTCCCGTCTGGCGCTTCTCCACGCTTTCGTCCCGCAGGCGCCCTTGCTCCTCTGCTCCCTGTTTCCGGTGCCAAGGTCATGACCACTTCATCGCCGAATGTCGCGACCCGGTGCGGTGCGCTAACTGCCGTCAGTGGGGGAACTGGACACGCCACTGTCACGAACCACGCCCTCCGCCTCGCTGCACGTCGCGACGGTCTGCGCCACGCCCGTCTGATCGAACCTCGACCCTCGTCGCCGATTGTCGGGACTCGGTCTTTTGCGACCTCTGCGAGAGTTCGGGCCACCGCTCCAGGGAGTGCCGCAACCGCGCCGGCAGCGCTCTCTCCTTGACACATCGTGTCAACTCGCGGCCTCCAACCTCACCGACGGCCAAGCCCCCAACTGCCAGTCAAATCGTGACCGGGAACGTGCGCGTGAGCGCTCTCCTCGCCGACATGGAGGTGTCTCTGATCATCATGAACAACGTCATGCCTCCCCACCGGTCGTGCCCAGGGTTCGACCAGCAAGCCTTCCTCGGCAAAGCGCGACGCCAGTCAGCACGATTCGCTCGTTCGCGGACGTGCTCATAGCGCGCCTGGAGATGGACATGTGCTACTCCACATCGACGTGGGTGGTGCTGGCTAGCGAGAGGTGCTACAAGGTGGACGTGGACGGAGCACTCTCAGCGGAGAACGAGAGGGCCGGCCGCTAGTTCAGGTTGAGTTGCTGCTGGACGACGAGAAGGTGGCGCACGAAGACGGCCTTGATGACGACGGCGACTTGGCTAGGAGGGTGTTTCAGCTCGTCGCTGACGTCATTGACGCTGACGCGGAGGCTGCTACGATTGGGAACCTCTTCGCTGCCGATATTGATGACGCTCCCTCATCAGGCATCGCGATACGCTGCGTCGCAGATCTGTTCAGCCTGCCGGCTGTGCCGCTCCTGCCCACGCCTACTCCGCCGATGCCTCGTGCTCTTGCGGCCCTACCCGACCCCGAACGTCGCAGCAGCAGGCTCGCGGCGAAGCCACAACTCCCAGCGGTCGGCAAAGCACAGCGTGTCCTCCACAAGAAAATGGGGCTCGACTTTGGAGATATGCCCCTGGTGGAGGCTACGAAAGAATTCGCGAACACTTGCAAGAAGGCTCCGTTCTCTGATTCGGCAATCAACGGGTTGAGGACCCTCCTCAGGCTGAACCTGCCGTCCATGACGGCAGCGGATGAAGCTTTGATTGGCCTTGCTGGCCCAGGGGGAAGCGACTTCCCGCCACCGACGGCGCTGGACGTCTCCGCCTGATCTGCTTCTCGATCCTCTGATCGCGCCGCGTAGTTGCGTTTTGAAGATATGACGATATATCTTTCTGAGAAATTAGACGGTGTTGGATGAGATCCTTTCGTCTAGCACGCCCTGTCCTGTATGACTTTTTTTCTTTTTGGCCTCGGCCGTGTCATGTTTGCTTCTCCTATATCAATATAAAAGGCAAAGCTTTTGCCTCGTTTCAAAAAAAAGAAAGAGTGGAGTTTTGTGCATCCTGGTATTTAACATTGGTCGAGCCCCCTGCAGCTCTTCCACCGCCGCGTGCAGCGCCGGGCCTCGGGGTCTCCTTTTCTTCCAGTGCTGCACACAGGGGTGGATCCAGCTGCCCCTATGCCCGGGCGGGCTTGCCGGCGGTGCGCGCTTGTATTTTTTGTTTTTTTGTAGCGATTTTTGCTGAAAATTTAGCGATTTTTGATTGTTTGCCCGGGCTTCCGGAAGTTTCTGGGTCCGCCACTGGCTGCACATCACTTGTTTGATGAAAATGTATGAGACTACGAGGATGAAAAAGGAGAAGAAACAAAGTTTTAGGGGGAGATTTGCAAAAGAGAAACTGTCTTTTTTTTTTTTTGCGGATAAGAAACTGTCAGCCATGTCAGCAAATTAACGGGGCCGTGACGGACTGACCAATATACATACTTGTGGGAACTTCATGACCTGCTTTTGACAAAATGCAAGTTCGTGACCAAATTGCACATGCGAGGCAAGCTCATCTACTAAATCTGTGTTTTTCTTTGAAGAAAATCACGGGGAGATGCGTGAAAAGTGGAAAACATAGAGATTTATATAGGAAAACACGAAATACACACGAATACTGTGATGTCCAAGTAGCCCCGATTTGTATGTTGTCACAGCACAATTTGTATGTTGCATAATACGGTGCCGCCATAGTCTTATGTTTTGTGTTGTCCAAGACTCCAAGTAGCCTGACCATACCTGTATTCGAATCGGAATACGATGTCTTCAAAATAATAAATAAATAAATAACGCAGTCTGACCCTAGTGACCTAGTCCTTCCCGAGTTTTACAATTTGTACGGTTACAGACGGCAAAACCTGATCGATCTCAGCCGCAACCGGATCGATCTGTGCAATGCCGCGCGACCAAACTAAGGCAGACGTCGGCGCCGCCGGCTGCCGCCGCATCAACCTCTCGCCGGACATGCTGGCGAACATCCACGGCCGCCTGAGCTGCCAGGACCGACTCGCCTTCGCGGCGGTCTTCGCGAGTCGTGCGACGCGTTCAAGCCGGAGGCGCCGTGGCTCGTGTTCCCCGGCGAGACCCCGGAGACCGCCACACTCTTCTCCCTCACCGACCGCCGCGCCGCCGCTGTGCGCGCCCCCGACCCCGCCCTGCGCGGCTACGTCGTCCTGGGCTCCTCCCGCGGGTGGCTTGCCACGGCAGACGCCCGCGGCCGGATGAGCATCGTGAACCCGGTCACCGGCGAGCAGCGCGCGCTCCCGGCCATCACCACCATCCCCTGCCTCGAGGCTCGCGAGGGAGGAAACATCTTCAACTTCCAGCTAAAACCCTTCGTCAGGGGTCCCCCGTACGCCGGCGGCCGCGAGCCGTGCGGGACGTTCACGCTGAGAAACGACCAGATGGGCCACCTCTACCGCAAGATCGTCCTCTCGACTCGGAGTCCCCCGGCAGTGGCCACGGCGCCACTGCAATGCTGATTACGGGATCATTGTTCGGCGTCGCTGCCTTCGCGACGGCGGAGGACGCCGCGTGGAGGCTGACGCCCTCGCGCGATGGGGTCGAGGACGCCATCCACCACGACGGCAAATTCTACTCCGTCACCTACTCCGGCGCAGTGGAAGCGTGGGAGCACGACGCCGGCGCCGGCGTGTTCACGAGCGCGGCGGTCACGCCGATGCTTGCCGACGCGGGCGGCCACCCGTATCTCTGCCGCAAGTACCTCGTGGCGGCGCTGGGCGGGCGGCTGATGGTGGTGCTCAAAACGGACAAGCACGACAACCCGGGCCGGTGGACGTGCTCATTCAAGGTGCATGTCCTTGACAGAGCGCAGTGGAAGGAGACAGACGACGTCGGCGACGCGGCGCTGTTCGTCGGGGCGAACGAGTCGCTGTGCGTGTCGACGAGGCTGCACCCAGAGCTCAAGGCCGGCCGGGTTTACTACACCGAGGACGGTCTGAGCCGGGCATCTTCGTGGAAGAATGTGGCCAGCCGCTACGACGACGGCCAGGGTGGCGTTGGCGTGTTCTGCCTCAAGAGCGGCGCAGTGGAGGACGTCGAGGGCCTATGTCAGCACCGGAGCTGGCCGCTGCCGGCGTGGTTCACGCCTTCCAACTCATGATAATGACCATGGCTTTGCCTTAACTTGGTTGAAGCTGAGTACTCTCCCGCACGACACATCGGAATGTTTCAGCAATACATTTGCGTGGCACTAGTTCATAAATATTTCAGCACTTTCTTTACAACCGGTAAAGGCTTAGGCAAGGGGATCCCCTGTCCCCGTTGCTCTTTGATATGGTTGTAGATGTGCTTACTAGAATGCTTTACAAAGCAGCGCATAACGGTTTGATTAGTGGTTTGTGCTCTGTTTTGTATCCTGGTGGTGTCATCTGTCTGCAATATGCAGATGACACCATCCTCTTTGTAGAAGATGATGTAGAAAAGGCAAAGAACCTAAAACTACCCTTTCTTGCTTTGAAAAAGTTTTAGGTATGAGAATCAATTATGCTAAAAGCGAGTTGATTCCCCTAGATTTAGATGCAACTAGAATAGAATCGTTCACTGAAGTTTTTGGTTGCATTGTGGGTTCCCTCCCTATTAAGTACCTAGGGGTGCCCTTGCACTATGACAAACTTAGAAGAGAGGACATCCAACCTCTCATGGACAAAATCTTAAAAAGAATTGCAGGCTGGAGGGAAAGTTGCTTCCTTATGCAGCTAGACTCACTCTTATCAAAGCCTGTTTAGCTAGCATTCCAGTTTACTTGATGTCTTTCTTCAAGTTCCCCAAATGGGCTTTAGATATGATTAACTCTCAAATGGCACACTGTCTCTGGAACGATTTCGAGGGACATAGGAAACTTCATTTAGCCAATTGGCACTTAGTTTGTATGAAAAAAGAGTTTGGTGGGCTAGGTGTCCCCAACATTAGAGACGTTAATATGTGTTTACTTGGCTCTTGGATTAAAATATTTTGCCAAGATAAGAAGTCGATTTGGAAAGACCTAGTAGAAAAGAAGTACCTAAATAATTCACCAAACATCTTTGCTGCCTCACCCACTGCCCCATCCCAGTTCTGGAAAGGTGTTATGTGGGCATCGAAGGCTATCAAAACGGGCTACAGATGGAATGTGGGTGATGGTACCAAAATTAGAGCTTGGGAGGACACCTGGTTCGGTCCTCCCCCCTAGCAGTTCAATTCTGGCCGCTGTACGAGATCTGTTACCAACAAGCTGTCACCCTAGCTGATGTGGTAGATAATGGGTTCATCAAACTCACCTTTAGGAGGGTCTTTACCCCTACCATGATGGAGTCTTGGTATGAATTAGAACAAATCCTGCTTAGTGTTCAGTTCTCTAACTCGCAAGACGCTCTCATCTAGCAACATGAGAGTAAGGGGGTTTACTCGACGAGTTCGCTTTATAGTATAATTAATTATAGAGGTGTGATCCCTGTATACATCCCTTCAGTGTGGTCCCTGTTGGTTCCTCCCAAAATTCAGATTTTCTTGTGGCTAATGTCACATAATAAACTGATGACGAGAGATAACCTGAAAAAAAGGAAAATAGAGAAGCCAGTATACTGCGTCTTCTGCACTGAAGAGGAAACGGTCTCACATCTTTTCCATGAATGTGTGGTGGCCAAGGAGATTTGGAAATGTTTCTCTGACTATTTTGGCATCCCCCTAGGATCAGACTTATTGTCTGTAAGCAGGTTTTGGATTTCGCAATAAAAAAACTCTGCTTTGAACACTATATGTGCCAGTGTGCTTTGGTGCATCTGGAAAACTAGAAACGCTATGATCTTTGACAATCGTCCATGGTCTGATACTAAGCAGGTGCTGTGGATGATTCTCAAAACTATCAAGAGCTGGTCGATTCTTTCGAAAGAATCGGCGCTGAACAGACCGGACAATTCTCGCCTGGAGCTGGCAAAGAGAGTTGCCGAACCTCACCAGCTGGAGTGGGGGTGACAGACATGCACAAGGACGTCTTGCCTCCGAGATCTCCTCGCTCCGAGGGAAAAACCATCTTCTTCAGCCCCGTGACTCCCCTGGAGTTGCCATCGTCACCAGAGCCGTCACCGCTGAAGAAATCCAAATCCTCAAACTACGCGTCGCTGCTGGGAACCACTGAAGAAGTTCACCTGGAGCTCTTGGTGTAGCTTTCTCTCGCCTGAAAACCCTCCTGCGAGAGGCGTACTGACGTGCATGGCTTTCCCTGCGTCATGTAGTTTCCCTTCTGTTCTAGAGTTTATAAACTTTGTTTCGCTTTAGCGCTTCCTAGTAGTTTTCCTTTATTTCTGCCTGTAAAACGACTGGAGACTGTGCTGGGTTCATCCTGGTTTCATTTCTTAATGGAACCGGGGGGTTTCCACTTTCCACCCCCTTATATTCTACTCCCTCCGTTCGGAAAAGGATGTCACAAAAATGAACTATAGATAGACCATTTTTATGACATCCTTTTCCGAACGGAGGGAGTAAAAATGAAATTTTAAGAGACATGACATGCTTTTCCATTGCAGATCACCCAGATATTCTTATCTGACGAAATATAGCTTGAATGAAGACACCCGTACATTTTAAACACAAATAATGCCGTGCTGATGAATGGCAAGATGAATAATACCCTATACCACCCTCTCATAACTTGGCCAAATATCTCAATCCTTGCTCAGCTATGTATCATCCTCGCGCCTAACATTAATGGATCTATGCTACAGAAACGAAGTTACAAGCAAAAACGACGACCGGTTTCTTCTACTCCAGGCTTTTCTCACTTCCATCTTATTCAGCCGCCAGGTGGAAAAGACTTGACGAGTATAAAGGGCACATCTTTGTTTATCCGATTAAATTTTGGCCTTTCAGGGATTTAGTGGCTCGTCTTCCCCAGTCATCTCTTGTGCTTCTGCAGTACGGTTAGCAGTTAGGGAAACTGAACTGATAAGTCGAATGCAAAGAACAGTGTCATTTTCATCTCTGCGGGAATAGATCGAAGAAAGAGAACATACTTGTCGATAGTTTGTGTAGGTCGGCGACAACCATTAGCCGTCTCTGCAAGATTGCTGCCATAAAGAGGAAGATGGAGCACATGCCAAACATGACAGTGATAGGGAACGCGTTCACCTGCAAGGTAATGTTTGTAACAAGTTTTTAACCATGACCCCTTGCGCCATTCTTGTCAAATGATTTTGACAGAACACAATCAATGGATACAAATGGGTAAAACGGAAAATACTGTACTTACATTGTAAAGCACCACACAGACAAATAGGTTCAGTGGTATGCGGAAGAAATTCATGATCGTGCTTCTTGCCTCTTCAGGAATATATTGAGATCTCATTTTCATGATAGATGGCCAGAAGATGCCGACACATGACTCAAAGGTACAGAAACCAAGCAGCTGCAGAGAGCCTGCAAATGAGATGCCATTTCCTTTCACTGAAGGTGGCACTAGGAACTGTTGGACATTAGAATAACAATGTCAGAGATCTTAGAATGGACTAGAATAAAAGAAATGAACACAAATAAAGAGTAGCGAGCCGTGGTCTTACGCTGGTGGCAACAGGGAGGAAAAGGGTGAAGGCTGACACTGAAAACACTATCTGCATATAACCTTCAACCTTCATTTTCCGGGCCAACAGGCGTGAAGCAATGGAGCTACCCAACATAGACGACAGCATGAACGTAGCAAATATGAAACCATGAGGAATGTCTTCCTCATTTGGGCTCAATGCTGGAGTCCAGAGGAAGACAAAAGTGTACATTGAGCCCTCAAACAATGACTGTATGGCTCCAAGCAATGCAATTTTTTCATCTGAAGATTTGTGGAATAGTGTTAGAATAAAAATTGCAAGGTCAGTACACAATTGATGTTCTGTTGCAGTACAATGATGCTGTACGCATACCTGAAGCAATTGCCTTAGCTGCACCCTTGAACTGAGCAATCAAGTCCTTTCCTTCGGATGAATCTCCATAGTTTTCACTCCATGAGGACATTATGATAGCCATGCCTATTGCCAGGAAGCATGCAGCAGCATCAAAAGGAGCCACAGGACCGAAGCCCAAGTTGTCAGCAAGCAGGTTTGCAAACAGCCCAGCTATGATGGCAATTAGACCGTTTCCGAGAAATATAGCCTTGGAGAACGTGATGGACAACCATTGCGGATCATAGCCTCTCTGTGAAAGAAAAATATCAAGTTTAATATTCACATTGACAGTAACAATCAACAAGGTAAAATAATGCATAATTTGTTACTGACAGGATAAATTGTTAGATTCTGTGCTGGATCACATCACTTGTTAGTTACTATTAATCAATAGGTTAGCTGCATGACTGCATCACGGGCAGAAGAACACTAAATTGTGTGTCACATGGTGCAGATACTGTGCCGGACCCTTGGATTCTTAGGATAATTGTGCGAGTACAATATTAATACCGACAGCACATGGCCGAATAAAAGGACAAATCCTAGCGAGGCCATTCAAAAAAAGTTTATTAAACTGGGCCATGATTGTTAAATGCGGACCCTTGTGGCAATGGCAAGTCGGCAACCACCTGACCTGATCCACCGACACAAGGACAAGTGTGCTGGAGCAAAAACAGAATTCATGGTGGATTTAAGCTTGCAACCAGCGAGACTTCATTCAGTCCTTTTTCAGATCCTGACAAAGTGCCGTTTTCCTGGGCAATGTCTTAATCCTACAGACATGATCTCCAATTTTATAACGCACAGCTCATTTTTAAATGTGGCTTCGAGCATTAGTAGTCAAACATCCATCATATTTGGTACTAGTTTATTAGTAACAAACAAAGCTAGGAATAAGGAGCATCACGTGAGATGAACACAATCCAGTAAGATGCATAATTTATTACCATCCTAGTAGTAGTACATGCCTTCTATGTTGAGGGACAACAAAAAATGGATTACGCTTTGGATTAAAGTTAAAGGCAGCCTAGCCGAAAAGCAGCAGCGAGTTGACAGTCTGAAAGAGACAGCGAGGAGCAGATCTGGGTTGTGGATATTTACACACTAGTAGGGAGTATGAGTGAGTTCCTACCTTGTTGTGCTCAGCGACGAGCCATGACTCGAAGGCCGAGAAGAGCAGGGAGGTGGCGATGCCTCCGAGCACACGGCCGACCATGAGGACCCTGTACTGGGGCGAGTGCTTGGTGATGCAGCTGAGGATGTAGGTGATGCAGTAGGTGATGCACGCCCTCTTCCGGCCCCTGAATGGTTGTCAGGAAGACAGGAACGAAGGAATTCAATTGGGGATCTGCATTCCGGGAAACAAGACGGAACTGAAGGAAACGGAACACGTACTGCTTGTCAGCGAGGGAGCCGACGATGGTGCCGAAGAGCATGGATGAGCCGAAGCCGGCGATGAAGAGGCGGCCGATGTCGCCCTTGTCGAAGCCGTACTGCTGGTAGAGGTAGTAGACGTAGGGGCCCTGCAGCCAGTCCCCGCTGCACACACAATCCCCACAAATTCGTCAGAATTAAAACCTCGGCCGGCGGCATTGCGGCGCCGCGTTCCCCCGTCGATTCCAGATCTGAACTCGATGGCGGAGGGAAATCGGGAAGACAAACGGGGAAATCGAACTGAGAGGGGCGCGTACACATCATGAGGGAGTAGACGAGGACGTAGTTGTTCTTGAAGGCGTTGAAGGCGGTGGGGGTGGCGACGCGGTCCTTTCCGCTCTTGCCGAGCTCGAGCCCCGCCACGACGGCGGAGAGCGCGCCGAACACCAGGTAGTAGAACACCTCCATGGCCGGCCGGCCGCCCGCCTACGGAGCGGAGGGGATCGGGTCGGGGGTGAAGGGGGAAGAGGGGAGAGCCGATTGGGCGCCGCGCTGCTGCTGCGTCGTGGTTAGCGACTACGGGCCGGGATTTATACGCGCGTTTCTCGGTGATCTTTTCTTGGTTCGGGCTGGGGTGCGCCGGGGACTCAGCTTCGGTGACTTGCAATGCACAAGTCACCGAGCGACTTGGACGAATCCTGTCCCTCCATTTCAGATCCAACGGACAAGATTTAACCAAATCTGAAACTAAAAAATAAAACTTCTCAGAAAAAATCGAAAAAATTCCAGTACAACAGAAATGTTTCGTTTTTTCTATTTTCTGAAAGTTTCATCCTGTTTGGATTGATGGTTTGCATATAACTAGCGTTTTATGTTTTAATCTAAGAAAGCTACGTATTCCCAAACCATTCGTCCAAATAAAATACAAAATTCACAGAATAATTATCGAATCATTTCTGTTGTACTGGAATTTTTTTGATTTTTTCTGAGAAGTTTTATTTTTTAGTCTCAGATTTGGGTGAATCTTGTCCGTTGGATCTAAAATGGATGGACAAGATGCGCCCAAGTCGCTCGGTGACTTGTGCATTGCAAGTCACCGAAGCTGAGTCCGTGCGCCGGTACGGCGCGTGTTGGAGTTGTGGTTGGGGCAGTGGGAGGAGAGTGGAGTGGTGCGGGCCGCAGTGAGCGGGAGTGCGAGTGTGGGTGCGCCGAATCTTTGGCCGGGTCGCACTCCGTGCTGGCTGCTGGTGAGTGAGATCGTCCCCAATCCAGAGCTTGCTTCGCCAAGTCTTTGATTTACTGTTGTTTATTCTTTAATTAATGTGATCCAACCGATAATGGGACCAGCCGCAGTGTAAACAACCCCGGTCACATTGCTTATTGGAGAAATATCTTCAGAGTCTACAGAGCCCAATTGGGCAACCCAACACAGGTGGTTGGTCAAACTCCTCTCGTAAAATGTTTGGAGGCACTCCTTTTCTTATCTTTTTTTTTTGGAACCGTACCATTTGATGTTGCGGAGTAGGATATAAAAGATCGACGCGTTCGTCGCTGACGCATCAAGGGTCGCCTTCTTCGAACCACATGATGAGAGCAACGGAACCGAATGACCGGGATCATCCATCTGAGCTTCACGAGCGGGGCATCGACCTTCCCAATTTGGCACGTTGGTCACGTCTATACCGAACACACCATTGTGAACCCTTGGGAGTAGGGGTGATGCATCGCAAGCGCCCGAAGTAAGCCGACTGGAAACGCGATACGTGAAGACCTGGAACGACTCGCGAGGACTATGGGTTGGGCTAGAACGAACTTCACAAGTCAAACATCCAACCAAAAAACACTTTTAACACATTGTTGTCTGGAACAATCATTGAAGAAGCCCCTCCCTTCTCGACAAGATTTTCAGCTTCTCTAGTCGGCACACGAACGATGGAGCTCTACTCCAAAGGGAGCCGTCGAACAAGACATTGGTCGCACATCAAGCAAATATATACTGGCTCTTTAACAATGTTGTAAGAAGGGCGTAAAAGACTGTGAAGGGTGTTGGTTGGGGTGGTATCGTGAGGTCTACACCACGCGATTATTCCAAACACTGCCATGTTAAGGATTGAACGGTGAGAAGTAATGATTGAGCATCATTAGTGCATCTTTGATTCGTGGATTCTTTGAGCGTAAAAATAGAAGAAAAAAAACACAGGACTGTAACATCACGCATACTTCGATCCTCATAATTAATTGATTACACCATAGGAACAAAAATCTTTCCAAGTGGTCCTGGTTTGAGTATTCTAAAAAAAATCTTATGCAATGTGCGAAATCAAATACCGTAAATCAAATGTCAGACACAGAAAAAAGATTTAAGGATTATAACTTCCTAAGATTGGTACGAGAATAATTTATTCAGAGACGACGCCTCCTAAGATGGGGATCAGT
The DNA here is from genome assembly GCA_947311845.1 of Poa pratensis. Taxonomy (NCBI): domain Eukaryota; kingdom Viridiplantae; phylum Streptophyta; class Magnoliopsida; order Poales; family Poaceae; genus Poa; species Poa pratensis. Next base: position 6,392,254 of record CAMZMU010000054.1, read on the forward strand.
CGCCTTGGCACTATTGTTTTTCCTTGGAGAACAGGGCCTTGCAGAATGCCACTACGGAACGGATGAACATGAACCCATTGCTTGTGTAAACAGTAGCACTACCCCGCGACTTCCCCTGTGCCACTGTGCGGTAGGAGGCATGCACAAGGTTAATGGATCACACCCACCTAGCTCGTGTGCCGTACGCGCGCGGTCGGGCTTGGAGCGTCGGCCGGTCTGTCGGTGCCGCTAGCGACGACGGAGCTGGACCAGTGAAACCGATCGACGCCGCATCGATCCATCGATCTACCGTCGCCTCCGGCGGCACTGTGAAACGCCAGTACACGGACCCGTGCCTCCATGGAGACAAGGCTCGAAGCCGAAGTGAGGCTGTCATACGCGTTTTTTAGGCTATTTTCGTCACGCGGCAGGTTGGTGCCTGTATTGTCGCTTGTCGGACGGCGAGATGTGTGAAGAAGAAGAACCCTACAATTCCTCGTGGAGTAGTTTTTTTAGAGTCTCCTCTCTCTCTAGGTAGCTTCTGCCTTTCTCCTATTCTCACCTTTGCAATCATCACGTCTGTCTACACCGCTTTTGGGCCAAGGCCACGTCCATTGCTTGGGCCTCTTCTTTGAGTATTGCCTTGTTGTGAGTCTATCCCATGGCTACAAATTCACACACTAGTAGGAGTATATTCCAATGCTTTGCTAAAAAAATAGTATATTCCAATGCAAGTGATAGTTCAGTGCCTCCCATAAAAAAAATATGTGATCGTTCGGTGCAACTAGTCAAAACGGTAAAGACATGCACAATTTCATTTCCCTCCCCTTTCCACCTCGCCTAAGACATGCACAGTTTCATTCCCCTCTCCTAAATTCCACCTCCCTTGGTCATCTCCCGTTCTCCTTCAGCCAGTAATGTACCTAGCGACTGCGAGCGGCGCGGATGATGAAAAGGGTTCTCCTTTTGGCCGTCCTCCATGGTTGGTTGATGGCTGCGGTGTGCACGCGACCGATCTTGCCAAAGATTGGTTAAGTATTCAATTTATACTCTAGAATTTGTGATTGATTACATAACCATACACTACACCCTTATATGTCAAGATATTTGTTAGGCTATATACTTTGAAATCTCTGCCAATATATTAATTATATTAAACATACAGAAGAAAATCCAGACAACAAAATACATATACATTATATAATTCATCAATTGTAAAAATAATCAAGGAGGCATGTATTTTTTTTCTTATTTTTGTTTCCGGATTTAAGTTAGTTTTGTATCTTATCAAGGGTAATATCTCACAAACGGATTTTGTTTTTGCGCAATCAGATAAAGTTTTAATGATAGCGGGAAATAATTTTAAATTATTGTATGGTTAACAATGGTAAATAAATTCTCGTGAAAAAACAATGGTAAATAAATAATATACAATGTATTATCAAAACCATAATATTGTTAAAAATTTCAGAAAAGTATAAACGTTTAGTATAACTATATTTACTTTAACTCACCGCATGTCCAAAATCTAGTTGGAACGCCCCTGATAACACGTCATTAATCTTTTAGCGTGTTGGGGAGAGGGGGATGCCGAACGATGGGAGCCCGCCTAGCTATTAGCTGCTAGGAATTGTACCTCTTTGTTATTGCTCCCGTCCCCTTCCAACACTGTCGCCGCTAACATCCCGACGACCAGATCCCACCCACGCGGACGCGATGCCATCGATGTTCGTCACCTGCTGCAAGTACGTGGTGGCTGGTACGAACACCCTCAAGGGAGCCGAAAAAGTCCTCAAGGGTTCTTCAGATTTCGTCAAGGCCTTCCTTACCGAGGAGTGTTATTTGCGTAGGGAGAAGGTGAAGGGAAGACCTCTGAGAGCATGTATTAAGGCACATGAAAGATCCACCGTTTCTACATTGTTCCACCACTTCGGTCTCGTTCTTCTTGTCAGGGGTTTCTACTCACGACTTCTTTTCAATATTCAACGTGGAGAAGTATTTTCGATGCGACAAGAAGGTCAACCATCCTGAACTTAGAGCACATGTCATATCACATCGGTACGTTAAACCTCTGTGTGACTATCTCCTGTCAAATTGGTCGGTTTAACTTTCTTTGAAAGGGGTTCGATTTGTGATTTATTTTGACCACCAACTTCATCAACTCCTGGGGTTTTTGCTTGACTGTGTCTTTCGTAGAGACTTAATTTTTTTTGCATCATTGGCATAATCTTTATTGGGTATTATTTGGCTTTAATCTATGTGAGATTTTGGTACTGGTCGTGATCTTCATAAGTCATAAGTCACACGTAAATTTGTTCGGTGTCTCCCATAAAAAAATGTGGTCGTTCAGTGCCTTCCATAAAAAATATGATTGTTCAGTGCACTAGAATAACTAGTCAAAATAGAAATACATGCACACTTCCATTTCCCTCTCCTTTCCACCTCGCCTACTCATCCCCCTTCACCTTCGGCGGTGTATCTAGTGACTGTGAGGGACGATGAATGATGACAAGGGTTCTCCGTTTAGCCGTTCTCCATGGTTAATGGCGGCAGTGTGCTCACCGCCTATCTTGCCAAAGATTGGTTAGTGAGCGACGCGAGTAAGGGTTCTTTGCATCCTCTATTCACCGGAGGAAAAAGAATACCAGCTGCCACCCCCTCGATCTGGAGTTCTATGAAGGCTCGACCATGTTACCCTCATCTACAACGTGTTGCTCGAAGACCTCAGTGGCAAGCCGTAGCTAGGACACGATCTATTTGAACTCGCGCTCACCAAGAACCATGGTAGGCACATCCGGTGAGTAAGGCGTGCTATGTATTAGCTCTGTTCCAAAATACAAAACGTTTTGGTAGACTAAAATTACCTACCAAAACATCTTATATATTAAAACGGAGGTTGTATTTGCTTCCGCGGTTGGGGATAGTTATACACTTGGGGCGTGTTTGGCTTACTGCATGGACCTCGGCCAGGCCCGCTGGGTGCAAAAACAGCCGTTTGGTGAGCTGGGCCGAGTCCACGTTGTTGGCCCGCACGAACCTCAAAGCACTGCTCAGCCAGGCCCTGGAGGAACGGCCGATTCAGCCGTTTTTCCAGAGCCACCCTCCCGCAGTGCAAAATGGGGAACGCCGTCGCCCTCCTCGTGCGAGCTCGTGCGAGGGATTCGCCCCAGCTCGTCCGCGCGTGCAAGCGAAAATGCGGCGGGAGATTTTCGTCTCGCCGCCCTCGATTTTCGCCACCTATATCATCCCCTCCGCTCACTGCCTGCTTTCGCGCCACCATTTCCCCCCACCTTCCCCACCTTCGAGCTCTCCGGTCCGACAGCCTACCAAGATCTACATGAGCAGGCAAGCGGCGGCTCCTACAGCTCCGGCCGGCGGTGGCGACAAGACGTGCGTCGGCTTCCTCTTCGTCCTCTTCTACGAGCTCCTAGGATCTGCATCGGCCGCAACCATGCCGGTAAGTTTCATCGAACCCTAGGTGTTCTAGCTTAGATCTGTGACCTGTAGGTACGTAACCATGTCTAGATGTACTGTTAGCTAGTAGATTGAAGTAGATCTAGCTTGCTTTGAAGTAGAAACGAGTAGATTGAAGTAGATTTTTGCTATGCTCGTTCATGTTCAGTCTAGTGGTTCTAGTTCTTAGCTTGCTACATTTGAGTAGATGCTATGGTACAACCTCATGCTGTTCTCTTGGACATAACCCTTGTAGGACTATACCACCGATGAGTTCACTCAGTCCCTGGTTGATAGCCAGAAGGACCTCACCCTGTCCTTGGTCCCTGACTCTCAGTCTGAGGTGCCAGTCACCCAAGAGAGAAGGACTTCCATGGCTGTCGGTTGGCTTCGCAGATGGTCGATCTGCCAGGAGGGCAGCTCGATCTGTAGTACAGCCAGGAGAGGAGCAAGAAGAACAAGACGGGGACGACCATGAAGTGGGCTCCCTTCTTGTCCACCTTCCTACTTAACAAGATGGTCGAAATCATCAAAACTGGCGTGCGCACGGACAAAGGGTTCAAGGATGTGCACTTGAGGACTGCTGCCAAGCTGATTTTCCAGTTCTGTGATCAGGAGATGACCTCCACGCACGTGTACAACCATCTGAGGAAGTGGAGGGTGCGGTGGATCATGGTCAGCAAGCTAAAAGACCTTAGCGGCGCACAGTGGGATGAGGAGACGAAGAGTATCATCTTAGAGGCTGAGCACCTTATAGGCCATATCAAGGTTGATCACCGTTCTAACTGTCTAACACATTCATCCCTTTCGTCTTAGTGTATCTGACTAACATGGTATTCTGCTGCGTAGGATCATCCTAAGGACGCAGAGTACCTTAACAAGCCCATCTAGAACTACAGCCAGATGCAGACCATCTTCTCTTGGGGCCTGGCGACTGGCAAATACGCCATGGGTTCTGCTGAGCCTCTTGGCACACCTGTTCCCGACTACGTTGACATTGGCAGCCAGGAGTCGGACCCCTTCAACATCGATGGTGGAGACAAGGCCGATGATCCTGTGGGCAAGCAGCCAGACAAGGAGAAGAAGGAGAAGGAGAAGAAGAGGAAGAGAGGCGCACTGGTGGACGAAGAGGTCATCGTCTTCACCAGCATGACCGGGGCCGTGAGGGAGGTGGCTGCCGCCATAAGGGACAGCGTGCCCATCGACGTGCACCCCGGCTTGTACGAGGCTGTGATGACCTCGAAGGGAAATTTCAGTGACACCGCCAAGATTAATTGCTGCTCTTGGCCACCTCCTGGACAATAAGGCGCAAGGCTACGGCTTCGTTCTGATGGCCGAGGACCACCGTCTGCTCTGGCTTCAGAACTTCCTCAACAAGCACTACTACACCCAGGATGTTTGAGGTGGCGGTGGTCAGTCCCTGGCGGTGGTGCAAGCATGCTAGATGATGATGATGTATATTTTGGGTAACTAGGACAACAAAATTTCTTATGGCCTGTATATTTTGGGTGCTTGAGGTGGTACATATGCTAACCCCTCAGACGACGAACTTGCGGTGGTAGTTTGACACCCTCTTTTGATGTGGTGGTAGGATAACACCATACTAGCTAGGCAGCGAACACTTATGCTGCTTGTAGTTTGATGAATCAATGCATGCTTTGCTTACTTTCAGATTGCCATGTTCTTAACTTGTTCTTTACTTCTGTAGTGGTATGTGGTCTATAGAGGCTGGAAGACTGGAGTCTTCGATACCTGGGACGCTACAAAGGCTCAAGTTGACGGTTTCCCCAACGGTAGCTGCAAAAGGTTTGCAACTCGAGAGCAGGCAGAGCAGGCTTACGCCACGAACTTGCTCCCAGAGATCGTTCCTGCGATCATGACTACTGAAGAACGGAAAGCACCTGTGACCAATGTTGGAGCAGCCGAAGCTGAAGCACGGATCGAGTCCCACCGCCTCAAAGACTTCATCATCATCGTGCAGTTCGTTGTCATTACCTATTTGTTCTTCGCCTAATGCATGTATGATACTGTGTGAACTGGTAAGCTCACCACTAGGGATGCAAGGTGACCAGAACTACCTAAAAACGTGCAACCAAACGCTGGGTTTTAGCCTTAAACGACGATGTTAGCAACCAAACAGCAGGGGAAAAAATTTGGTCCCAGGGAAACGGGCCTGGCTGAGTCTTTGTGGGCAACCAAATAACCTGCACAACGTGGCCCAAACCTCGTTTTTCCGGGGTCAGGCCCTGCTGGGCCACGGATGAAGGGGCCAAAATCCATGCAGGAAACTAAACACGCCCTTGAATTTTTTTTGATAGGACGGTGAGTACCGATTTTCACTTTAAAAATATACGTTTCACAAAGATTGAGGACGTTAGCAAAAGATTTATAGATTGTCATGCTCAGGGCACCTCTCGCCGACGCCTACCTCCATGATCTTTTATTGGCAGAGTGGCACAGGGTGTACGGTTTCAATGCACTGGCGATGTGCAGTCTCAGGTGCACCTAGATAACTAATCAACTAAGGGTCAATAGCATGCACCGGTACAGATCAGCCAATCACGCACGGTTTATGCTACCAATCTCACATACATGCGGAAGATACAGTAGGGGCTGCAATGATTTTTGCGTGACCAGGCCGATCGCTGCAGTTATTTTAGTCCTGTGTCGGGAGCTTCAGATTGCTCGTCTGCTTTGGATGCAGATCTTACTGAGCTACCGATGATTATCCTTGAGTCTGACTGCGCCGAAGCGATCAGCGCGGTCAAAGCTGCATCTAAATATGGATCGAGCTATGCTTCTCGGGTGATCAAATTGGACAACTAATTTTTGAGAAAGGGAAGTTCTGAAACTTTGTGAAGATCAGAATGTTGCTGGGCATTGTCTTCTCAGTTCGTTCGTTCCCTACAACGCTCGGTCTGTTGCCTTGGAACCTACTCCCTCCGTTCCAAATTACTTGACTTCCATATATCCACATATGGATGTATGTACACACTAAAAGATGTCTATATACATCCGTATGTAGACAAATGAAAGTCATCTATTTTGGAACGGAGGGAGTATACCGGAAGAGATTGCTAATGTGGTTACGAAAGAGTGTAACTCATATTTAATCAATACAAACAATCTTTTCCCATGCAAAAAAGAAACATAAACAGATAGATGAAAACAGTTGTTTCTCTCATGTCATTATACATTTGTACAGTACTAGTTGGTGATTAAATTACTACTAGTAGGCAGGGAGCTCTAAAAAGAACCCGGAAAAAACAGGCACGTCGCACGAACGTGGAATACATTTGTCGGGGCAGCAGTATTGGATATCATATCAAACACTTCACCAGCCGTGTCATAAAAATAAATAGAGTCCTCCTTCACGTCTCCACATGCAAAAACAGATTTGCTGAATCGTTTGCTAACGAAAAGCGCTTGTCCATCAAGCCCACCCAACACGGGCAGCCACTTTCTAGTGCTTGTGTCTGCCTTGAAAACCTCCACCTTGAAGCTGAAAAAGGTATCACCCGACCTTGACACTCGTAATTGGCGCCTGACCATAAGCAACTTCCTGCGTGACTCGACCAAGTACCATATTGTGAGATTGCCAACTTGAGTGGGTTCCTCCTCATCGCGGAGTTCTTCGAAGCGCATGCCATCATCCATTATGTAGTCAGCACCGCTCTCTCTCGATTCTTCCAAGACGTGCTCACGTTCTCCGAGTTCTTGGGGCTTGACGACGAGCTCAATATTGGTAACGCTGGTAAACCGTCGCTGTCGAATGTGATACATAAGGAGACGAGGTCCTCAGCTTGTGTGATACCATAGAGTTTGTCTTGGACGAGCGCAATGTCGATGATGCGAGACAACAACAAAGCTGTTTGTGGCTTATCAGGTAATTAACCACACACCCTTCCCAGGCTGGAGTAGGATGATGGGATAATCATAACTGTTGGTCCTAAGAGCGACGAGACCAGTAGGGGGCGAGTTCATGAGTACCTTGCGAACCTCGAACGGCTTGGAAACATTGCCTATGATGTTTTCCAGCTCTGGGAGATACACGGTTGTGTCGGAGAAATAATTATGTAAATAGTAGCGGGTACGAGTAGATGTAGTCTTGTATTTTCTTTTGAGCCTGGTATGATGAGTTCGTGTCTGAGTGTCGACGAAGTCTAGGGCGAGTCAGCTGTCGGTAGCGCTGATGCAGCGTGTGTTGTTGTGAGGGTAGAAAGGTAGCACATGAGCTGAACCGTCGTCTTGAGGAGAAAGCATTAAGAATCCATCCGGGAGAACGATGAAAGGTAGCCGGCGAGGAGAGGGGAACCCGGAGCCACGAACGGCACACGGCCCGGAAACGAGCGCAGTCTGCCGGCAATGTGAGGCCGGCGATCACCAGACGCAGCAGGTCTTGCGGGAGATCCGACCAGGGCGAAATCGGGGCCATCGATCGATGCTGGGTATACCTACGTGGTACTGATCAATCGTGTGCGGCTGAAGGACAGTCGATATATTGGCAAAGCCGCGCTTTGGTTGGATCCTGATTGGTCTCCGTTCCGTGTACGTGGCCCGTGGCCGCTGGCACGTCTTCTGTCCGGAAAGGAAACACGTCGAGGCCTCGAGGCAGTGATTTGAATTCCGTTTCCAGTTTGACAGAGCCGTGCTCCGTTCAAAACCTTTTCTTTGATGAATTACTAGCAAATATTATGGCCATGTACGTGTTGCTACGGTTTTTGAATTTCTTTTGGACCACGGAGAATTTTTGTTGGAGGACCTCTCTGTAATCCTAGTAGTATTTACGGTTCGAGTTGTAAAAGTAACTTTATTAAGTGAGAGTAGTATCGGCTGAAGGGGAAGGATTCCCAAAGCTTCTAATCCTCTTATGTGTTCTTCCCTCTGTTTCCAAATCTCTTCTAAATAATTTCAGAGATCAAGATGGTATCAGAGCGGGACATATCCGGTGTGTTTCCCTGTGATTTGGAGTGAGCTCGATTGGAGTTTGTATGTGCGGCATCGTCTGCCCGGCTGGTCGCAGCTTGAAGGCCGCTCCTCTGTTTTTGCTGCAGTCGTGCGTGACGCAGGGCAGCTTCTGCTAGTTGCTATTGTGGCTCTTTTCTCGGAACGGGCTCCTCTAACATGAAGGAGAGAAGTCAGGTAAGCTACAATACAAGTTAGTGTAAAATGAAGAAGAAAAGTCAGGGTACTGTAGCAAGTACTGTGTGTATTATCCTGTACCATGTACTGTACACCGTTACTGTTGATAAAAATAAATCTAAAATTAATTTATTGCACCATAATTTTGTGTATATGTAATTATTGTAAATGTATACACTAAATTTTTAATTAGCTAATTAATTCAAGTAATTTTAGGCTTAATCATATGGATGTGAAGGAGAAAAGTCAGGGTACTGTACCTTACCTGACATTACCACTCAATGTTAGAGGATCTGGTTCCTCTTTTCTCCTCCTGTTGTTCATCCAACAAGGTGCTTGTGTCCTTGTGTGATTAGTTGAACAGATGCCGTGGAAATTCCTTTGAGTTCCATACATGCATAAAGGGTGTTTGCTGAAATGTTCAAGAAGAAGGGCTTACGTCCAGGAAGTTTTCCTCGAAACATGCCACGTCCAGGAAGTTTTAGTGTGTGGTATTGTGGTCATTGTGGAAGACGTGGCCACCTAAAGGCGTTTTGCTGGGATCTCTATGGGAGGCAATTGGATGCTAGCAACTGTAACTCTGCAAACATGAATCATACACAATGTGATGACTTATGGTTGATTGACTCAGGTGCTTCTAAGCATATGGTTGGCTCAGCTAAGAATTTTAAAACATATACTCCTGGTGTTTCAAGTGTGAAGCTTGCAGATGGTTCGTTTCAGAGTGTGATAGGCAAAGGTTCTGTGCAATGCAACCCTGGTCTAGTGCTATCCTCTGCCCTACATGTGCCTTCCTTCCCAGTGAATTTACTCTCAGTAAGTGCAGCTGCAAGAGAACTGGACTGCGGTGTTCATTTCTATCCTTATTATTGTGTGTTTACCCAACTAAGGACTGGAGCAAAACTTGGAGAAGGCATTATGAGGGATGGTCTATATTATCTGAAATGTGAAGAAATCGACTCTGCACTTGCTACTGTATTGTCTCGCACTCCAACAGAAGAATTCTTGCTTCAACATCGTCGTTTGGGACATATGTCTATGTCTGCTGTTCGGATGTTATACCCAACTCTCTTCAATGCTGCTGAAAAGGAGAAATTGGTATGTGATGCATGCGAATTTGGTAAGCACACTAGAAGCTCGTATATTCCATCTGGTGTGAGGAGTAAAGAACTATTTCAGACAATTCATTCAGATGTTTGGGGGCCTTGTTCAACCACTTCTGTGCATGGATATAGGTGGTTTGTCACATTTATTGACTGCTCTAGCCGGTATACTTGGCTCTATGTCTTGAAAAACAAAAATAACGTGTTCTCTTGCTTCAAGGATTTCCATAAAATTGTGATGAACCAGTACGGATCACAGATTAAAGTGTTCAGATCTGATAATGGCACAGAATATGTGAACTATCAGTTTGAAGAATATTTTGCTTCCTATGGGATTATTCATCAGACAACTTGTGCTAACTCACCAGAGCAGAATGGTGTTGCAGAAAGAAAGAATAGACACTTACTGGAGGTGACAAGATGTTTGATGTTTCAAATGAATGTACCAAAATTCTTATGGAGTGATGCAGTTATGACAGCAGCATACCTGATTAATCGAATCTCACTCAGGACATTGAATTTTAAGTCACCACTAGAGTGTTTAACAGGGGAGATGTCCTATATAGTTCCCCCCAAGGTTTTTGGCAGTGTGTGTTTTGTGCATGATCAACGGCCATCAGTGGGAAAACTAGACCCCAAGGCACTCAAATGTATATTTGTTGGATACTCTAGCACAAAGAAGGGTTATAAATGTTGGTGTCCGTCGGAAAGAAAGTTGTTTGTCAGTATGGATGTGACCTTCAGAGAGCCAGAGCCATATTATAGTGGTCGCCCTGATTTATCCGACTTTTTAGTTGACACAATATCGGATAATGCGCCCGAGCTTAGCTCTGACAGGTCAATTGAAGACGCCCCAAGAGTGCAGCAACAAATTCCGAGTGTGATAATTGGGACAATGCCAGTACCACCACAAGAAATCAAGGCGAGGAGATTAGTCAAAGGACAAATGATCGTATTATTGAGGAGTTGGCTGGTAATGAGACAGTCCTTGATCAAGTGGAACGAGAAGTAAATGGAACTCAGGGGGAGCAAAATTCAGATCAAAATGAACAACCCTCACAGGGGGAGCAAGGTGAAAGGCATGAAGAGCAAGTTACAGAGGAAGTAATTCCAGTTCAAAATCCACCAATTGTTGAAGAGCTAGACGTTCCCATTGCTCAAAGAAGGGCTCCACGATGTACAACTGGCAAGTTACCCGCAAGACTAGCAGATTATGATATTTCAAACTATGTTGCATATGATCGTGTTGGAGATCGGTATAAGGCATTTGTTGCATCTCTGGCTGCATCTGCACCAATCCCTAAAGATTGGAAAGAAGCAAGGCAACATCCAAGATGGAAGGCGGCCATGCTTGAGGAGATGGCGGCACTAGAGAAGAATGATACTTGGGACTTGACTACTCTTCCAGTAGGCAAGGAAGCTGTTGGTTGCAAATGGGTGTTCACAGTGAAAGAAACACCAAATGGAATTGTTGAAAGATATAAAGCACGATTGGTGGCAAAAGGGTACAGCCAGACATATGGAATTGATTACGATGAAACATTTGCACCTGTGGCCAAGATGAGTACAATTAGAACATTGATTTCTTGTGCAGCTAATAAAGGTTGGAAGTTGCATCAAATGGATGTAAAAAATGCATTTCTTCATGGAGAGCTGCAAGAGGAAGTTTATATGGAGATTCCCCCGGGTTTCTGCACTAAGCAAACAGAGGGTAAGGTGTGCAAGTTGAAGAAATCTTTGTATGGGCTGAAACAATCTCCTAGGGCCTGGTTTGATAGGCTTAGAAGGACTGTTTGTTCGTTAGGATATAGCCAAAGTAAGATCACACACTATTCTTCAAACACGAAAAAGGGAAGGTTGCTATCTTAAGTGTTTATGTTGATGATATCGTGATCACTGGAGATGATGAGGATGAGATTTCTAGGATGAAAAGGCAGTTGGCAAAATCCTTTGAGGTTTAAGACTTGGGGAAGCTAGGGTATTTCCTTGGGATAGAGGTGGCTTACTCTTCTCAAGGTATATACCTTTCACAAAGAAAGTATGTTCTCGATCTGCTATCTGAGACCGGAATGTTACATTGCAAACCACTGTCGACTCCAATTGAACAAAACCATCGCTTGCAAGCTGATGAAGGTGAACACGTGGATAAAGGGCAATATCAAAGGTTAGTAGGCCGTCTCATTTATTTATCACATACAAGACCAGATATTGCTTATGCCGTGAGTATTGTGAGTAGATATATGCATGATCCTAGGAAGGGGCACATGGATCTTGTCTACAGAATACTACAATACTTGAAGGGATGTCCAGGAAAAGGCATATTGTTTAGTGCTCATGGTGATCTTGATATTATGGGATACACAGATGCTGATTGGGCAGGATGTTTGGATGACAGAAGATCTACCACTGGCTATTGTGCATATGTTGGTGGCAATTTGGTCAGTTGGAGGAGTAAAAAGCAAGGTGTTGTAGCACGGTCAACTGCTGAAGCCGAGTTCAGAGCTATGGCACTAGGTTTGTGTGAATTGATGTGGCTACAGATTTTGTTAGGTGAACTTAAATTAAATTCTAGAGCAAGGCCTATAATACTAAGATGCGACAATAAAGCAGCTGTTGATATTGCCAACAATCTTGTTCAACATGATCGAACGAAACACATTGAGATTGATCGTCACTTCATCAAGGAAAAGCTGGATAGTGGATATCTACATCTTCAACTTGTGCGGTCTAGTGCACAACTAGCTGATGTCCTAACAAAGGGTTTAACCACTACAATGTTTCATAATATATGTAGCAAGATGGGACTAATTGACATATTTGTCCCATCTTGAGGGGGAGTGTTGGAGGACCTCTCTGTAATCCTAGTAGTATTTACGGTTCGAGTTGTAAAAGTAACTTTATTAAGTGAGAGTAGTATCGGCTGAAGGGGAAGGATTCCCAAAGCTTCTAATCCTCTTATGTGTTCTTCCCTCTGTTTCCAAATCTCTTCTACTCCCTCCGTTCGGAAAAGGATGTCACAAAAATGGTCTAACCATAGTTCATTTTTATGACATCCTTTTGTGAACGGAGGGAGTAAATAATTTCAGAGATCAAGAATTTCATTATCGTAAATCAGTTTTCTTGACGGGACGAAATGCTCTTGGCGGGTTGCCTACCAAGAATAATAACTCTTTCTCGGCGGTCGCATTTAAGCGCATCAATTTTTTCTCATCTTGCTGAAGCTGAATGAGTGTACTCGGTACAAAAAGAGAAGCAACGCAGTAAGCGAAAATTGCTTGTTGCTTCCGAGCTCCCTACAGCTCGCTTTTATTTTTTAATTAAGAAACGGGATTTTGAGGTCTCCAAAAGAAATATCCCGTTTCTGATTTATTCTGATTTCTTCTGGCTAGCGGCTGTACCAAATCGAGTGTATCGTTACTACCAAAATTCTGCATGGCACCAACTTTCATAAGTATTACGGATTTGGATTGTATGCAGGGTTTATAAATTGAGGACCACATCTGCTTAGAAATGACATGTTCGGAGAAAGGGCTCCGCTTGGTATACTTGGCGTTGGCGAATCGGCTGAACTAATCGGGTGATGTGTCCACATTTGTTAACAATTTTGTTAACGTAATTCATGTGGTTGAAACTTGTAGCCATTGACTATTTGACATTGCTGATGATGCGGATGAGTTAGTATGGATATGTTTGAACACGCCTCATTCCGTATCCTGACGAAGTAGAAGTGGGAGCCTGCGCGCCGGCACATCCTCGGAAAAGGCGGAGAAGTCATCCCTCTCCATGGACAGCTCCATGGCACTCCGGACGTCTTCGGCGCCGACCGTGCAGCCCAGCGCTGTTAATGGTCGTCACCTCCGTCGTTTCCGAACAAAGACACACATAGATCTATGCATGGTGGAGGAACGGGATGGGAAGGGCCCAGCAAAATCCAGGGCTATGTGCCAAACTTTAAAATGGCCCCTACTCCATTTTTACCAAAATCCAGTTACCGGTTCATGTCGAAGTGTCCATCGGGATTGAGCGTTTGCCCGATCGGCCGGTCGCAAAATTCTTTACCATTAAAATAACTATGATTTTAGCAATCCTAACTGAAATCAACTCTTCAATTTGAATCTTTTATTTGAAACTAGTACACGTGTACGTGCAACACACGTATCATAATTTATATTATATATACATGTTTTTTAAATAATATTTTGTTTCACCGTGGATGACCTGCATAATTATAACATTTTGATAATACAAATTTTAAAATATTCAACATAAATTATTTTAGAAAATCTTAATATTCTTATAAAAACCTTCAAAACATCAAATTATCCAATCTTTTTCAAATCCTTTTGACACCCGAATCAGTCACCAATCTGTCAAACCAATTTGCATGCAGATTTTTGGTTTCTAATAGAAGAAAGAAGAAACCCATGTAGAACTTACAAAACTAACTCTTCCCCATACATATAGAATTTTCAAATTCTATTTGTGGTTGTGAGATTCTAAAATCTAAACAACACAAACTGAACTTACCATTGGAACACGGGAGAAGAACAAACCACATAATTTAGCAATAGTGCACACTCGTACATGACCATTTAGTCCGTGCAATAGCAAACAACATTGCACACACTTCCTTTCAGTTCCTCTGAAAGAATCTCCCTCGTCTCTCTCACTTCCAGCAGCAACGCATTACGCATCCACAAATCCAGTAATTCCCAAGCACAAAAAATTCACACATCCAACAGCTATGCATCCATAGATCTTGCAATTCATATGGAACATCACATGCCAGGACGCCAAGCATCGATCTCTAAGAAACAGAACACAGCAGGGACGGACACGCACAGGAACAACGACAGACAACACATATGCATCTCTAGTGGGAGATCGAAGCTCCTCCTCCTTTGAGCTCCCTTTCCCCTTGCTATCTCTCCCCTGCTGGTGTCGACACATACAGACAACAGTGCCTGCCTGGCTGCCTGTGCCTTTCGGCTTCGAGTGGTGGACTGGTGGTCGCGATGATGCGACGTCGTGCTCAACTGCTCATGCTCCGCCTGGCCCATGGATCGATTTGTGGAAGGGGATCCGCCCGGCCCGTGGATCGAGATGGAGAACGGGCGCGGCGATGGCCACCGGCGCTGTGTGGTGGTCACCTCCGGCCGCCGTACCGCGCCGCCGTCTCCGACCTTCCCAGGCGAATCCGAGAAAGCCACGAGCTCCGCTATCTTCTTCTCTTCCTTCGTGTCGAGTAGCTCGTGCCGGGATGGCCTAAATCGCGAGAATCGAACATTCTTCCTCAACCCCGGCCGCCGCCTTTCCAACAAGCTCGCCGCCGTTTCCGACCTCGCCTTGGTCGACCGAGCAGCTCTTCACGCTCAGGGTGAGCTTGCGCATCTTTGTGTGCCCTTGGTTCGATTTATCGCGCTAGGTAGCGCCGCCGCCGTGACGCTTGTCTCGGCCGCCGCACCGTGGTCGTCGCTCCGGTGACCAATATACCAAACGGCGCCGCGCCAGCTAGGTTCCTCTCGTCACACTGCATCGCGCCTCCCTAGCTGATTCGACAGACCTCCTGGCCGTCTCCATCCCCGCGCCCTCTGATTGCCTGAAATCCGACCGGAGTGGTGGAAGAGAAGGTCCAGGCGGCCATGCGCGACGACGGCGGCCACGCGCGTTTTCTCTAACGGACGTTTTTTTTTAACTTGGCGGTCCACTGTAATTTTCACGAAACGAATAGTTGTGTTGAGTTGTCAAACATTGGAGCAATCTGTACCGTTGGCTAAATATTAAAAGGCTCAGATTTAATCTATCAACACAAGTTTGCTCTTTTAATAGTAAGTATAGAAAAGCATAATACGAACAACTCATAAGCATGTGCTGCAGCTCATTGTTAATGTGCATATAGAGCTCCAACGTATTAACATAAGAAATCCCTCAACTATAATACACTTCCATCGCTAGCTAGTTACCATAACTGGCCGTTGCTTCTTGATTGTTCTCTTTACATTTATAGGCGAACAAATAGCAATATCTATAAACAACCTGGATGAAAGAGCCATGATGCAGAGAAATCCATGGACACATTTGGTCGGCTTGTAGTCTTGGATCTCATGTTGAACACTTCACGTGTGTCAATAAAATAGATAGCATCTGCCTCTACTTCATCGCGTGCAACAATGGACTTGCTGAAGCGTCTGCTGACAAAAAGCGCATTGCCATGTAACCCATCCGTGACGGGCACCCAAGTCCTTGCACCGACATCCGCCTTGAAAACCTCCACCTTGCGAGTGAAACTGTGACGACAAGGAAGATGCTCTAGTTGGCGCCTCACCATAAGTAGCTTCTCACACGATTCGACCAAGTACCAGATGGTCACAATGTGCCCAACGGGTTTCTCGTCGTTGGGTGCAAAGTGCATACCGTCGTTAATAATGTAGTCGCCGATTTTCTTTCTCAGTGCGTCTTTCTTAACATTAACACTGGTTTTTTATGACGCCCTTGATACTAGTAACCATCGGTACGCCCTCGCCATCGAAGTCAACAGTGAAGGAGATGAGATCCTCATCCCGTGTGATCCCATAGAGTTTGTCTTTAAGAAACGCGATGTCGATGATACGGGTGAAGGGTCTTGATCTTGGCTGGGGCAACCACGCATCTTTGCCTCGATTTAGTAAGATGATGGGATGATTACGGTTGTTGGTCCTTACAGCGATGAGACCATCGAGGCCTGACTGCAGGAGCACCTTGTGGATCTCAAACGATTTAGAAACATCGCCGCCGATCACTGCGTCTAGCTCCGGGAGTGACACCCGTGCCTTTGAAAAGGGATTAAACAGCGTGCACTACGGGAAACCCATGATACGCCGACGGCCAGAAGCCGTCGGGGTAGGCACGTTTGCCGTCGGCGTAGGCCTAGGCCGACGGCGGCCGTCGGCGTATCTCCGTCGGCGTAGCAGCCCGTCGGCGTATACAAATAACCGTCGGCGTATACGTAACCGTCGGCGTAGCCGCTGTGGGACCCACAAAAACGGAAGCCGTCCGTCTCCGTCTGCTCCACCCATACGCCGACGGCAGTGCCGTCAGTAAAATATTGTGTTTGCCGTGGCGAGTACCACCGGCCTGCTCATGTATTTATACACCCAAAGGGGTTTCAGATAGGTACAAGTTTGTTAGCTTGGATAAGCTAGATGAGCACGTCGTGCGCTACAATACACACGGTTGATCAACAACCAAATCAAGCCTAACTACCTATATTCTAGTAGTTAGTTTACATTCCCCCTCAATCTCAACGATGTACATGAACTAAGTTGAGATTGTAAAACAACTGATTCAGCATCTGCTTGGTAGAAGGTTTGGTGAAGGCGTCAGCTACTTGATCGGCTGATGAGACAAATCGAACATCAAGAGCGCCCTGAGCAACCTTCTCACGGACGAAATGGAAATCGACTTCGATGTGTTTCGTCCTAGCGTGGAACACTGGATTAGCAGTAAGATATGTGGCGCCGAGGTTATCGCACCACAAGACAGGTGGGCGATCTTGAGGAACATGAAGTTCTCGGAGAAGTGACTGCATCCACATGGCCTCGGCTGTCCCATTGGCTAATGCTTTGTATTCAGCTTCGGTCGATGATCGAGAAACGGTGGGCTGCTTGCGGGCACTCCAAGAGATCAAGGTTGGCCCGAAGAATACTGCAAAACCCCCAGTGGAACGACGATCGTCTGGGCTGCCAGCCCAATCGGCATCGGTGAACACACTCAGAAGCATGGACAGAGACTTCCGAATACGCAGTCCTGTATCGACAGTGCCCTTGATATACCGCAAAATGCGCTTGACTGCTTCCCAGTGCACCGTTGTTGGCTTGGCGAGATATTGGCACACCTTATTTACTGCAAACGAGATGTCTGGTCTTGTGAGCGTCAGGTATTGGAGACCACCAACTGCACTTCGATAGTCAAACACAACATCACCCGTGAGAAGTGTTCCTTGGTCAGCGGCGAGCTTGTCCTGAACTGACATCGGTGTGGTAACAGACTTGGAGTTGTCCATGCGTGTACGCCGGAGAAGATCCAACGCATATGAGGCTTGGGACAGTGTCATTCCCCCTGAGTCACGCACAACTTCAACACCAAGGAAATAATGTAGGGACCCCAAATCCTTGACAGGGAAGGTGTCACCAAGACGCTTGATGAGCAAGGCCGATGCTTGCGGACACGAACTGACGACGACAATATCGTCGACGTATACGAGCAGGTAGATGGTGGTGCCAGCCTGATTGAACACGAACAGGGAGGTGTCTGTCTTGGCGGCAATGAAACCGAGCTGATGCAGCATGTCACTTAGGCGGGAATACCAGGCGCGGGGTGACTGCTTGAGGCCATAAATGGATTTGTGCAGTTTGCACACATAATCTGGATGTGCTGAATCTTCAAAGCCGGGGGGCTGGCGCATATATGCAGTCTCCTCCAAAACGCCGTGCAGAAAAGCATTGCTGATATCTAGCTGTCGAACACTCCAGTTCCGAGACATGGCGAGGGCAAGGACCAGGCGAACGGTGGCGTGCTTAACCACAGGACTGTAGGTGTCGAGGTAGTCGAGTCCATAGCGCTGGGTAAACCCTTGAGCCACCAAACGGGCCTTATACTTATCAATGGATCCGTCGGCCTTGTGCTTGATCTTGAACACCCACCGAGAGCCAATGATGTTGCGGCCAGATGGAGGAGGCACCAGAGTCCAGGTGCCGTTGTGAAGGAGAGCAACATGTTCGGCTTCCATAGCCTCACGCCACCGTGTGTCAGAGAGAGCACGACGATAGGAAGACGGTTCCATGGTGGCCAGGGACTGCGCCGCAAAACCGCGGCGGCGTGGATCATAACGGATGGTACCGTCAGTCGGCTTGAGGGGCTTGACGGTGGCATCACGCGTGTGCGTCTGCATGTGATGACGCGGCGCGGGTGCTGGAGACGCAGGTGTCGTCGACGGAGCCGCGGACGAGCGCGGCGAGACGACAGGCGGGGAAGAGATCGCGGCAGACGACTCTGCCGAGGCGGAGAGATCAACCGCGGCGGGCTGCCGTGAGCCCTCAGCAGACGAGCCCTCGGCAGATGACTCTACAGCCGCTGCAGGATCCGATCGCGGCGTGCTGGCAGGCGTGCGAGGAGAGCCCGTGGCGCCGTCATCGCCTGAGAAACCTGCATCAGATGAGCTGCTTGTGGCAGGGGTGTTAGTCAACAAGGTGAGATCGTAATTACGCATACGATCATCCTGGATTACTGGCTCGGCCCGAGGAAAAATAGATGGAACGTGGGTGGCAGTGGGCTTGGGATGGATGGGCTCGGTGGTTTTGGTGGAGTATGGGTAAAAATTCTCGTCAAAGACCACGTCACGAGAGACAAAAATACGGCCAGAAGATTTGTCCAGACATTTGTAACCCTTATGTTGTTGGCTATACCCGAGGAAAATGCACATGCGAGATCGGAAATCAAGTTTACGGTTATTATACGGCCGTAAGTTGGGCCAACACGCGCAGCCGAACGCGCGAAGGAATGAGTAGTCAGGCTTTTCCCCACGTAAACATGTAATAGGTGTGGAATTTTGGAGGTTCTGCATGGGCATACGATTTATAAGGTAGACGGCAGTGAGAAAAGCTTCGTCCCAAAAGCGAACCGGAAGTGATGAATGGGCGAGAAGGGCAATGCCTGTCTCGACAATGTGTCGATGTTTACGCTCGGCGATGCCGTTTTGCTGCGAGGTATGTGGGCAAGTTAAGCGATGTTGAATACCGGTGCGGTCAAAATAACGTGAGAGGCGGCGATACTCTCCACCGCCGTCAGATTGCACGGCAAGAATTTTGGTTTGAAGCAAACGCTCAATATGAGTCTGAAAATGATAAAAAGATTTTTCAACATCCGACTTGCGCTTAAGTAGATAAATCCAAGTGTAGCGACTAAAATCATCGACAAAACTGACGTAATACCTAAAACCTCCCGTGGAAGATAAAGCCGGCCCCCACACATCGGAGTGCACAAGCTCGAGAGGGGATTGGGTACAATGAGAAGACCTAAAATATGGTAACTGGTGCACCTTGGCACGTTGACACGAATCACAAACTGACGACGACGACGGGAGTGCACAAGCAATTTTATTTGACCTAATGATAGACTCGACGACACGCGACGAAGGATGCCCTAGCCTGCGATGCCAGTGATCAGCGGAGAGCGTCGTGCTAGCAAGGCAGTGGTGGCGCGAAGGAGACGGCTGGACGAGGTTGCTTGGCACGGGGTAGAGTCCATCCTGGCATCTACCCTGAAGAAGAAGGGCCTTCGTGGCTTGATCCTTCACATAAAAATGGAAAGGGTAGAATTTAGCATATGCATTGTTGTCACGGAGCAGTTTGTGTACAGATAAAAGGTTTTTGTCCAGCTGAGGGACGCGAAGGATATTTTTGAGAAGGAGGGGTCGAACAGAACCAGTAATCTGAGAACGACCAGTATGAGTAATATGCAGACCTGCACCGTTGGCGACCTGCACGGACTCCTTCCCGTGATAGCGCTCCTGGAAGCTGAGGCGGTCCAGATCGGCGGTCAGGTGGTCTGACGCACCGGAGTCGAAGAGCCAGGGGCCGCCGTCGTTGGAGTTGTTGGTGTGGACGGCGTTGGCGTTGCGCGGGCGAGGCTCGTCGGCCTAGTAGGCGTGGTTGAAACGGTTGCGGCAGCGCAGGGCGTCGTGGCCGAATTTGCCACAGACTTGGCACGTGGGGCGACCGCCACCGCCTCCTCCGTTGCGGTAGCCACCTCCGTTGGTGTTGCCGTTCCCACGCCCACCGCGGTAGCCGCTGCCGTTGCGACCTCCACGGTCGCCTTGTCCTCCTCCATGATGGCGTCCGTCGCCACCACGGTGACCACCGCCTTGGCCACCGTTGCGGTTACGATCGACCGCGTTTGCAGATGGATGAATCTCGCCAGCTGAGGCCTGCTGCTCAATACGAAGCTCGGCACTAAGGAAATATGAATAAAAGTGGTTAAGTGTCACCGGGTCGTCTCGCGTGGTGATGGAGGCGACGAGCGGCTCGTACTCCGGGCCCAGCCCGGCGAGGATGTAGCCGAGGATCTCCTCATCCCCGAGAGGCTTCCCAGCAGAAGCCATGGCGTCGGCGAAGCTTTTCATCCGATTGAAGTACTCGGAGGCGGTCATGTCCTTCTTCTTCAGATTGGAGAGCTGGTAACGCAGTTGCATCACCCGGGCTCGGTTCTGCGAGCCATGGCGAGGGCAAGGACCAGCCGAACATGGCGTGGAGTGCATCCCACACACCGGCCGACGTGCTGATCCTTGTCAGCTGCCCAAGAATGTCCTCGGACATGGAGCCGAGGAGGGCGATCATGACCAGCTGGTCTTGCTGGTACCACCGGAGATACTCCGGGTTGGCCGTCTGCTTAGCACTGGCGCCGGTGCCCTCAGTGATCATGGGCGTTGGCGCGGTGAAGGTGCCGTCGACGTAGCCATACAGGTGAGCTGCACGCAGAGCGGGCGCCGCCTGGGTCTTCCACAGCAGGAAGTTGTCACGGGTCAAGCGAATGGTGATGAGGCTGGCGATGGAAGAGATAGTCACGGTGGTGCTTGGCCCGGCGGTGGCGTCTACTGCCATCGCGATGAAAGGTAGATGGGATCTGGCTCTGATACCAAGTAAAATATTGTGTTTGCCGTGGCGAGTACCACCGGCCTACTCATGTATTTATACACCCAAAGGGGTTTCAGATAGGTACAAGTTTGTTAGCTTGGATAAGCTAGATGAGCACGTCGTGCGCTACAATACACACGGTTGATCAACAACCAAATCAAGCCTAACTACCTATATTCTAGTAGTTAGTTTACACCATCGGCCTAGCGTGCCACGTGGAGCGAGCTGGTGCGTCTGGGACGTGGCATACGCCGACGGTAAAGCCGTCGGCGTATTCGTGACCATTTGGTCCATTTTAGATGACGTGGCAGCACCCTGTGCGCCTGGGAAGTTCTCTACGCCGACGGCAATGCCGTCGGCGTATCCTTGACCATAATTTCCAATTTTAGCTGCTTGTTGCTGCTGGTTTCTGGCGCATTTTAAATACAATTAAAATTGCACAAATTATAAAACACGACAGAAACATCACATAAAACATCACATATATATCCAAAATGACACAAACATGATTCGAATTCATACAAGCATTCATACAAACTCAAAATGACAGAAACATAGTTCGAATTGACACCCGGAACACCCGAACTAATCCTACATCTCGTGAGAGGTCGAGCCACCTATCTCTGACCGCGTGAAAATAGGCGACCGACCGCGTGGGCCAGTCGAACCACACAGGGAATCCGGAGAGCCACGGGACTGTGTGGTCTCACGCGACGAACCCGGCGAGGCACCACCAGTGCCATGCACCACGAGCGCGCGCGTCGAAGTCGGCGAGGCAAAAGCAGGATCAATGGGTGCATTCCTCGAGCAACTCGATCCCTACATGTTTGAGTCCAAGTTAGCAACTTGGAAAGCACAGCATGGCGGTAACAATTTGTTTGGCAAATAACTTACCGGTGTCGCTTGCTTGTATGTGCGAGCGACCGACTCCCTCGTTGGGCCGACGGGCGGGATCCCCGGCCTAGGTGGACGCGTAGGCAGCGCCTCCCGCTCTCCAGTGGCAAAAAACTTCTCGGTAGCCTACAAGATAGTTTAGATGTCAGGAGTTGTAGAAAAAGAAGGTTCAAACTAGAGGAAATGGGACTTGTCATATTTTGCAAATACAAAAGTTGAAACTTACAGCATCCTTCAACTCATTCCACTCCTCATACTCCTGGCTCTTCTGTACCCACAACTGATACTGTCTCTCATAGTCCGCGTAAGCGGCATCGAAGGCCGCCTCGAAATCAGCCTACAGTTTTAAAAGGGAACGCATCTCGTCAACTTAGCCACTTAGCTAGGAACGAATGTCGGAAAGAGAATGAAATTGAGAAAAACTTACATCGGGGCGAGCTCGGGAAGGCCGACGAGGCAGGACGGGAGGGTCGTCGGCGGTGAGGGTAGCCTTGACACGCGAGAGGCCCAACTCAGGAGTACGCGTGAGTACCGCACTAAGCATGAGAGGACGGCCATGCTCCCAACCGTTCCCGGCAAGGACCACCGCTCTCTCATCGGTGTCATGCCGAAGAGGGTTGTCCACAAACGGATTTATACCCTGGAACGTCTCGACGTATGCCTTTATCCCCTCCTTGGCAGTGCCGAAGTAATCGGGCTGCGAGGGCTGAGGCTCAGAAAAATTGGGCTTCTTCATCTTCATCCTCTCCCATGTTTGCATGTCCGTAAGAGGCTCCCCGAGATCGGCCTCCTGCAATGCCAAAGAAGTGTCATGCGTATCAAGTAGGAACATGAGGGGAAATAAATGAAGATTGTTTCATGTATATATATACCAGCTTTGCCTTGAAGCGATCATGGTTGCGGGCACCCGCACGATGTGTCCCCCCGCTCCCGCGGTTTAACCTGTTTCGCTCGCTCAAGGCCTTGAACTCGGGGTCCTCCCCAGCCCACCTAGACACCAACGCCCTCCACGCGTCATCCTTGCCATAGGCCCATGAGGGCTTAAACTGAAAAAACAATACTCATGTGAAGAACGGATAATGCAATTGCAACCTAGCAGCAACATGTAATCTCATTAACAATCTACTTACCGCCATGTAGTCATCTACGGTCACCTCAAGTGGGTTCTCCACAATCTCATGCTTCACCGCCTTCTTGTGTAACGTCTCAGTACTGAAATGATTGATGATGGTATGCTTTGCATTGTAGAACTGCTGTCGTGTCAACTTCCTACAAGCCCCCTCCAAAGTCCTGTCCGCATCGGCCCGCTGCTCAGGAAGTACCCTATAGAACCTCTTTAATCATGCACAAAAAACAAATTGTGAGAGCATGGTGGGGACATCAAGTATGAACGAAATTCGAAAAGTTCAACTTACCCAAAACTTGTTGATCACGGCGTCAGAACATTTCCCGCCGCTCGCGTAATTGGCGGCCTGATAGTCTACCCAATGGGTGGCTAGCTTCGTCGCGCCGTTGGGGACGGTACTGTACAAGCCCGGCCAAAACTTCCTAATCAAAGCTCCAATCAGGGTGTTAGGCACACGGGCTCCCGCAGGATGTATCCAGTTGCTGCACAATAATGAAACATTAGTACATGTCAAATTGTCCTGACCACAATGAAGTTACCATGTTCAAAATTAGTATATATAGTCACTTACTCTTTCCCATTAGGCGTAATGAGGATCTTCGCCTCCTCGGTAGCAGGTTCCTTGTCCTCATCAGGGACCTGGGATTCCCCTCGAATCCTTGGCTTCTTCGGCGGCGCGGAGGACCCCGCCTCCAAGTCCGTGGAGGGGCCCGGCCCCACGTCCGTGGAGGGGCCCGTCTCCTCCGAGTCCGTGGAGGGGCCCGTCCCCACGTCCGTGGAGGGGCCCGCAGAGGGTATGTCCGAAGACACGTCGCCCCCACCTCGCCCTCGTCCTCCCTCACCTCGCCCTCGTCCTCCACCTCGCCCTCGTCCTCGTCCTGCACCTCGTCCCCTCGGAGGAACTGGAGCATCGGCACCTCCCCCTCCTCCAGCATCTCCACCCTCACCTGCATTGAGAAAGGGTGAACAATTAAGCATAAAGACATGAACAAATTAAGAATTGCATCATCACCTCTACTCTCACCACTGTCAGACAGGTAACGCGGGTTCGGAATATGTTCTCTTCCACTTTTACTAACTTTCTTCTGGCGCATCTTCTTCACCAAGGAGGCCGATGATTCCTTGCCTTGGCTCATCTTGGTCAATCACCTGCAGGAATAGATCTAAGCATTCAGTTCAATCCTCAAATGCATAGCAGTTATTCACCTAGGCAGTCAGACAACAAATGATACATGCACCTTATTCATAGTATATATGTCTAATGCTCTGTAAATTAAATCTCTGTTTTTCTTATATGAGGCATTTCCTCCTATTGGCAATAAAATAGCAGCTCCGGCTACTTTCGAGAAAAATGGACTTGCACATACATGCAAATCAGAATGGATAGAGCATAATTAAATATGACACCAATGACATTAAAGTGCTAACGGAAGGCTGTTTAAAGTGATACATATGGTTCCGAAATTCCTTGCCAAATTTGCACCATATGGTCTAAAGTAAGTGTGCAGTACGTTTTTTCCACTGTCTAAAGAACGCAGCAACAATTCAAAATTCAGTTGTAATCTTCAGGAAGCACTGCTTGCAGCCATTGACAACAATTTCCTAGAGCTTTTCCTGCATTTGTTCTAATCTAATAAATCTTAGCATTTCAACCACACATCAGAACGAAATCCTAGCCTAAGGACTAACTGTTTTTGCAGCTGGACCGAAGCTAAATTGCAACAGCAAGAAGCTAACCCTAACTCTAAAGCACACCAGAAGAAGAAGTAGTGGTGGTGGTACCTTGTGGTCGGGCTGAGTTGAAGATACGGCTCCGGCGAAGGCCAGCACCGGGCGCCGCGTCGTCCTGACGCCGGTCCAGCAAGGGGGGGCAGCGGAGGCGAGGCAGCACGGGCGCAGGCGGGCGGCGGAGAAGAGGCGGGTGATGGGCTGCCACGGGCAGTGCGGGTTGGGGCGGCGCGAGACCGCGCTCGGGGAGGGGGCACGCTCCGAGGCGAGGCGCTCCTGCTGTGGTGGCTGGGAGAGCTTGAGGTGAGGCGCTCCTGCTGTGGTGGCGTTGGGGGCGGCCGGAGGAGGTGGTGGCGTTGGGGGCGGCCGGAGGAGGTGGACTGGAGGTGGTGGCGTCGGGGGCCGGAGGAGGTGGACTGGAGGTGAACGGAGGTGGTGGCGCACGAGGTGGGGAGGGCGCGAGGTAGGGCGGCGGCGGCGGCGAACGGGGTGCGGTGGTGGTTTGGCTTGGCACGCGCGGGGTGGGGAATTGGGGATTTGGAACGCGCGGGGGGGGTAAGAAAATTCCACCAAGCCTTGGCCGTCGGCGTATGGTTTTTGCTTTTTTTTTATTTCTTAAAAGAAATCAAATATTATGGTTTTTATAGGTCCAATATATATATAAATTACAACTACATTAAATATTATATAGAGAAATAAAGAAATGAATATTATATACGAAAATAAATATAAAAAAACTACTAAACGCCGACGGCAGCCGTCGGTGTTTTTATCGCGTGTAGTACCGTCGGCGTATCAACGACGCTGGACGGTTCGCGTTATGCCGCCCTTTGTACGCCGACGGGATTTAGAACGCCGACGGCAGCCGTCGGGGACGTAATTCTACGCCGATGGCGCTTCGTACGCCGACGGCCTGTTCGTCGTCTGCCCAAGCCCGTGCTGTACGCCGACGGCCCCGACATTTGGCCGTCGGCGTACAGGACGACCGTCGGCGTTTTGACGGTTTCCCGTAGTGGTGTAGGTATGCCTGTGGGTCTGAGCGTCGGTGGTGTCGACGGCGAGCCAGCCATCGGTGGAGCCAATGCAGCGGTCATGCTCGGGAAAGCGATGGAGTTCATGACAGCCGCCATGAAAGGGGAGATGCAAAAGTCGCATCCGGACTCAATTTTCCTGTGCACCCCCTTGGTTGCACTTGGATCCGCCAGTGGGTAGGGTTCGCGGACAGGGGATCGATCGCCAGGACCGGCACACCGCTCGAAAGCGAGCATGGTCGGCCTGGAAAGGGAGAACCGCGATGACGATACGAAGGAACTCTTGCGGGAGATCGGACCACGCTGAAACAGACGCCATCGATCTAGCTCAGTTCAGCTAGTTGCTATGCTGGATCATCGTACGTGCAGCTTTGCACCAGGAAAGACAAATTTATAGATCGTGCTAGCTAGGCTTCAATCGGGTCCGATCGAAGCGGAAAAGGTCTTGTCGGATACGAGAAGGAAACGAGTTATTGCGTTCCAAGTTTGGAGGTTAGTTTCTGTTCCGTGTATATACCAATATAAAAAGAACGAGAGGGTTATTGCCAAGTTTGGAGACTCGCCTTCCCTTCACCACAACGCCGCACGCGCGACTGCCCACCGTTTGCCGTTCATCTCAACAACAAAAAAAGACTGCTCACCGTTTTGTTGGATAATTAGACAAAAAAATCCATGATTGATTTCAGAATGTTAAACATGACAACAGTAGCAACTAACATGTGAAATACAAACATACTAGACGTAGTAATCAACATGAACATCAGCAACATATACGCCAACATATCCATAGTATCACAGTTCAGAATACGCCGCACGTATTGAACATTCGTAGAGCAAGTAGCAGTCGATGCAGACAGGTTCACCGCGTCCAAAGCAGCGGTGATGTTGTTGATGATGACGTGGGTGAAGACGGGTCGAAGAACACGACGTCTGCGGAGACGATCTTTAACTCCGGCTAGTAGACGACCCGTGGTGGAAGCGCTTCCCAAAAAACCTAATTCGGCCTCTCCCGTATAGGATCACAACTGGTTCTGGAGACCTGCTTTCCCAAATGCCGCTGCACGCCGGTGTTCGGGATGGAGTAGACTACGGTGACGGCGCAAGACACAAGATGTGGCAAAACCTAGATTGGTTTGGTGTGTGACGGCGCACACCGTGCAAGGCAATATGTAGTGCGGCTCGGGAAACCCTAACGGGTACAACGTGGGCCGACCATATCGCACACGTTCGATTCGGCTACAACAGCCCACGATCCGGGAGCGACCCGAATTGGCTAAGCTGTACGCGTACACTAACGACTCAATTTTCCGAACAGCAAAAATATAGGCAAAATTTGACGCGACTCGATTCACGAAACGCGATCGCGACGTGTCGAGACGAGCGGCGGAGGAGGAGGAGTGCGCGAGAGAGAGCCTTTTGTTCTCACAAGCACACCAAATAGCACTACACTCCACCTTAATAAGGTGGTGCAACTCTCCTTCAAATTTCCATGTGGGGCTAAACATTAGAACCTCCAACCACTTGCCATGCACATGGGCCATTTGAGATTTCAGAATTTGCTTATTTGATCTGCCCACAAATGAGTCCAAATTCTAACAATCCCCGACCAGATCTCATATTCCCATTAACAAATTTGTCAAACCTCGTATCTTGTTTATATACCAGTGTTTCAGTAGATCGAGACTGTTAAGTTAAACTTCCGCCTAGAGCTTTAACCTACATCTACCAGCAACTTGAACCATAGACGAATATTGAATTGCAAGTTTCATGCCAATATACTTCACTGAAAGTTATAACCAGTACGTGGCTGCCAGTAGCCTACCCGCGAGTGGAGCATATGTGTCATATTTCCTGGTCTCTTCATGAGCTTACTCGAGATCACCCAAATCTCATAGACTGTGACGTTTGACAGTCGGACTCATATAGGTGTGTTGTTTCAAGAATACTTTGTAGGACAACATCTTTGCTACAAGTAGCCAACAGAAACACATTAAGGCATGCTGTCAACCTGCTTTACAGAATTTGATAGTTATGTATCTTCACTTAGATATGGTTAAATAAAACTCTTCTCTGTTAAACTACTATCTTGTTCTTCCCAGGTACTAAGTCACGGGATTTCCAATCAAATAGGTTGGGTTACCACTATGGTGTAACGCTCATGGCTCAACCTCATCTCACTCGATGCACTATCTATCACATTATGTGATAGTCCCTTCGTAAAGGGATCTGCCAGCTGTTTGAATATACGTAACAGTACTTACTCTGGAGTTTCTCATTTCCTGACAGACTTCAAACGTCTTTTAACGTGTCTTGATGACTTCGCGTTATCCTTATCACTGTTCACTTTCATAATAACCGTTTGGTCACAGTTGAGCATGTATGTATCGGGGGGGGGGGGGGGCAAAAATATAGTATCACTTTGAAGGTTCTGAAAGGTGTCATCACCGCGACAAATACTAAATACTGAGAACCAAGATCCGAGATATTCAGCTCCTCGCACACGAGCGACGTGGTTCTACATAGAAGAAAGCCGTTGAAGAAGACAATGGTTGCACATCAAGAAAAACATGTATTGGCTCTTTAACGATGTTGGAAAAGGCAACAAAAGGCGCTAAAGGGCGTTGGTCTGTGTGATGTGGTGAGGTTTAGAGGACGCGGTTATTCCAAACACTACCATTTCACTGGTGTTGAGCCACTAAACTCTATAAATAAACAATTATATTGAATGGTGCTTCATAAGATTGGGCAACAAATTCGGGTATATTGAATAGTGCGTCATTTCCCTCTTCTTTCCACCTCAGGTAAGACATGCACACTTTCATTTCCCTTCTTTTCCACCTCATTTGGCCATCTCCCCTTCTCCTTCGGTTGGTGGTGTACCTAGCGACTGCGAGTGACGCCGGATAATGAAAGGGTTCTCGTTTAGCTGTCCTCCATGGTTTGTTAATGGCAGGGCTGTGCACATAGTCGATCTTGCCAAAGATTGGTTGACGATTCAATTTATACTCTAGAATTTTCTATATATATTCTTACATAACCATACACTACACCCTTATGTCAAGATATTTGTTAGCCTATATACTTTGCAATCTATACCAATAAATTAATAATAATAGAGGAGAACATTTACACAACAAAATTGATATACTTTATATAATTTATCAACTGTAAAAAAAACAATGAGGCATGTGTTTTTTCTTACTTTTTGCTGCAATTATGTTAGTTTGTATGTTGTCAGGGGTAAGATCTTACAAAGAAAAAACTTTTTATACAACTAGAAAAAGTTCCAATGATAACAGGAAATAATTAAGAAATATTATTGTATGGTTAACAATGGTACCTAAATAATATACAACATATATTTGTTCAAACCACAATATTGTTAAAAAAATAAGAAAAGCACAAAAGTTTAGTATAACTTTATTTACTTTAACTCGCCCCGTTTCCAAAATTAAGTTGAAACATCCCTAATGTCACCAATCCTCGTTACCTGCTGCAAGTGTGTGGAGTATGTTGTGGCTGGTACAAACGCCCTCTAAGGAACAGGGAGGGTCCTCGAGGGAGCTTCATATGTCAAGGCTTTCCTTACCGAGGAGTGCTATCTATGCGGCGAGAAGGTTAAGGGGAAGGCTTGTTAGAGTTTTGTGCCCTATTTCTCTTAATTCTCTTCAGTTTTGCCTTACTCCCTTACATTTCCTCACTCCCCCCCCCCCCCCCCCCCCCCCCAGTTTTCTCTATCGTGCCTCACAAAGGGCCAAACGGTTACTTCTATCCGGTCAACCTCGTTTGACCGTTACTTGACTGAATTCTGACAAGTGGGACCAGTCCAAGCTGAGAGTGGTTTCTCCCGCTGTTGAGTCACACGGGGAGGGATGTTTACTCCCGCATTGAACGAACGGGGCCGATCCCAAGCCCCATGCCTTCAATGTTATTTTTTATGCATGGTCGAAAAGTCAAACAGGGTGGGTGTCTTTCACCGCTGAGTCATACATGGTGGGATGTTTAGTCCCACCTCGCTAGTTTATAGTTTGGCAAGCGGTGGGAGAGGGGACCAAGACCAACATACGCCCTGGCCGGTGGAGATCGGGAGGAGCCTTGGCCGCCGCCGCCCCTCGCGAGGAGGAGAGGAAAGAACGAAAAGTTGTTTACAGGTGGGTCTAATTATGTCCCACTCGATGTTGGTTATACTGAATTTTGTGCAGCTGAACGAGAAATTCATTGGCAACGCCGCGAGCTTAGCTTTGACTCCGAAGTTCCCGCGCCGATCATGTGGACGGTACACTAGGGGCGGCAATGATTTTTGCATGACCAGGTTAATCGATGCAGTTATTTTAGTCGCGTGCCAGGAGGTTCAGATTGCTCCTCTGCTTTGGATGCAGATCTTCCTGCTTGTGAGGAGGTCGGAAGGACTTCGCCTACAGTGGAGATTTCGTGCTGTGAACGTCCAGTGATCCTGGTGTTTTAGAAAAACAAAACAATATTTACAAGTTTCAGAAAAATTTGAAACAAAATATCGAATGTAACTAATGGTGTATTCCACAAACTAGAAAAAATTAACTTCAAAAACTTTTCTGAGCTGCACAAAAATGAAAAAAAGTGTTGTCCCTTGCGCAAAATGTCTGGTCGATTTTTGCCGCATGCTCCGTATCTACCAAGTGCTCAAGTGAAGGTGGGCATCACCGCCGGAGATGCTTCTATATGGTATCTTACATGATTTCATGGAGTTTGTCATATATATAATTTTTTGTATAATTTTTGGTATATGGTATAAAATTTATCGTATAATTTTTGGTATATGGCATAAAAACTCTAGACCGACGTGTCAGGTACGTGTTAAGCCTCTAAATCAGTTATTGGGCTTGTTGCAACTTATTAGACTAAACCTGGGGTTTGCTGTAATAAGTGTTTTGATTATGTGTTTTGTGCAACGATGTCACCAAACATTGGTGTTACGTGCAATTTTCTCAAATTTAGATTTCTTCATTTTTGTGTAACTTAGAATACAAAGTTTTTGGATTTTATATTCTGCATGTTTGTGGGATACACCATTGACTACATCTAGGATTTTTTTCCAATGTTTTTGAATTTTTAAACTAGCAGACTGGTGCTCAGGAGTCAAACACACTTTCCGCTTCACCTCACGTTCTATGCAGCTCCTCAAGAAATATTCATACTACTCTCTTCGTTTACTAATATAAGATATTTATATTTTTCTTAATTCCTATGTATCTATAATAAGTTCACTCATTTTAGTAGTATGTATATAATCAATATTAAAATAAATAAACCGTTTTACAATAGCGAACATAGGGAGAGTACATAATAATACTTCATCCTTCTGAGTTTACAAGGCCACTCACAACAGCAACAAAAAAAAAAAAGCATATGCCCTCTGATCCGAATTGACTGTCGCCGGCCCTGTATAATTTTGTACTGATGTAGCACACTTCCTACGCCAATTATTTCGGTTCAGAGGGAGTATCAAAGGTCCGCATTTTTGCTGGAAGGTAGGACGTGATGCCTTTGCTTACTTGCCTGATCTGATGCATGTTGCAGGTCATCGACGGAATTTTGGTGGTATCACCGCTGATAATGGGATACGCGAAGCTGGATGTTGATAGATCAGCTGCTTTGGTCGACCGATGCGGTTATTTTAGTCGCGTGCCAGGACCTTGAGATTGCTCGTTTACTTTGGATGAAGATCTTACTGCTTGTGAGGAGGCACTTCGCCTCACGCTTCAGTGCACTGAGCTACCGATGATTATCCTCGAGTCTGACTGTGCCGAAGCGATCAATGTGGTCAAAGCTGCATCTAAATATGGATCGAGGTATGTTTCTCGTGTGAATCAAATTGGACAACTGATTTTTGAGAAAGGGAAGCAATCATTCTGAAAATTTGTCAAGATCAGAATGTTGTTGGACATTGTCTACTCCGTTCAGTCGTTTCCAACAACTCTTCTTTAAGCATTGCTTTGTTCCGAGTGTAACCTCTGGTTACAAATTCACACTATCTAGCACTAGTATATTCCAATGCAAGTGATCGTTCAGTGCCTACCATAAAAAAAAAATGATAGTCCGGTGCCTCCCATGCGTAAAAGAATATGTGATCGTTCAGTGCAACGAAAAAGACATGCACACTTTCATTTCCCTCTCCATTCCATTTCAAAAAAGGATGTGTTCGGTTTGAGAATTTGGAGGAATGGAACGGGATGGTTCCGTGCCTAGAGCCCATCCTGGCGTTCGGTTCCAGAATTTAGAGGGACGGGACGGAACCAACTAGTTCTCCAGAAGAGCATATACCCGGAATATTCTGTCCCAATCCATCCGGCCGAATCGGCCGGACCGCGCGGAACGGCTGGCTAACGCGTCTCTCTCTCGCTAATCACACGCTCTCTCACCGCGCGCGCTCTCTCTCTCTGTCCAGAGGACGACGGGACCAGACGGCGGGGGCTCGCGGCCAGACGGCGGCGGCGGCTCGCGGGGACGCGGCGACGGCGGCCAGGCGGCGGCGGCTCGCGGGGGCGCGCGACGGCGGCTAGGCGGCAGGCGGCGAGGGTCATGCGCGGCGGCCAGCTCGAGGCCCGGCGACGGCGGCGTCGAGCAGAGCGCTTCGCGCGGCCAGGACGACGGCCAGAACGGCGCGGCCCACCGCTCGCGGCCCGGCGACGGCGGCGTCGAGGAGCGCGCGGACGCGCTTCGCGCGGCCAGGACGGCGGCCAGCTCGAGGCCCGGCGACGGCGGCGTCGAGCAGAGCGCTTCGCGCGGCCAGGACGGCGGCCAGAACGGCGCGGCCCACCGCTCGCGGCCAGGACGGCGCGGCCCCCAGCTCGCGGCCCGGCGACGGCGGCGTCGAGGAGCGCGCGGACGCGCTTCGCGCGGCCAGGACGGCGCGGCCCAGCGCTCGCGGCCAGGACGGCGGCCGGCGTGCTCCTCTCCCGTGGTCCTCTCCCGTGGTTTCTCCCGTGGTTTGGGGAATTAATTGGATGTTTAGATATTTAGATTAAATTAGGATCTAATTAATTAGGTGTTTAGATTAATTAGATTCCTTGCCCATTCCAGTGCAACCGAACACCCAGATGAATGGCATGGGACGGGACGGGATGGAATGGAATGGTTCCATTCCATTCCATTCCTTGCCATTCTCAAACCGAACACATCCTAAGAGATCCACACTTTCACTTCCCTCTCTTTTCCACCTCGCCTAGTCATCCCCCTTTTCCTGCGGCTGGGGGTGTACCTAGCGACTGTGACTGCGAGTGACGCCGGATGATGAAAAGGGTTCTCCGTTCAGCCGTCCTCAATGTGATGGCGGCGGTGCGCACGGGCCCTATCTTGCCACGAATTGGTTAACTATTGGCAGTGAGCGGGAGGTCGCAGTGAGCGAGTGTGCGCCGAATCTTTGGCCGTGCTGGCTGCTGGTGAGATCGTCCCCAATCCAGAGCTGCTTCGGCAAGTCTTTCATTTAGTGATGTTTATTCTTTAATTAATGTGATCCAGTCGATAATGCGACCAGCCGCAGTGTAAACAACCCAGTCACATTGCTTATTGGAGAAATCTCTTCAACGTCTAGAGCCCAATTGCGCGCCCCATTTTAATATTTGGTAGGTCAAATTCCTCTGATAAAATGGTTGGAGGCAATCATCCGATTTTTTTGGTACCGTACAATTTGGTATTGTGGAGTAAGAAAATGGGTACGGAAAATTGACGCGTCCCTCGTCAACGCATCAAGGGCTGCTTTCCTCGAACCACATGATGATAGTAACAAAACCGAACTAATGAGATCATCCGAGCTTCACGAGCCAGAGATCGAACTTCGCAAGACAAAGATCCGACCAAATACACCTTATCACATATGTATCGGGAAAAGTCATTGATGAAGATATTGGTCATGCATCAAGCAAAACCTCTAGCTAACACTTTTTTTCTTCTGAAATAACTGACTGTAGGGGAATACCCCCCACAGTATTTTATTATAATTAGAAAGTGTCAGAGGCTAATTACAATATTTATAGGGTTACGTGGTTAGCGGATTAGCTAAATTACATAAGGTTGTCAATCCATCTTGACAGACTGTCAGTGTGTGACGCCTTCACCCTATGCACATGCAGAGTGATCTCATTGACAGAGCCTCTCTTCCAAGCCCTGAAAGATGGCAGCACATTTTGGAAGATGGCTCCATTCCTCTGTTTCCAGATGTGGCAAGCAGCTAGAATAACCACCTCTGTAAAGAAAGGGTGCCCAAACGATTTCCTGGCTCTGGAGAAAACTTGTTCCATCGAATCAGCTGACTGCCAAGAGACCTGTAGGTAGTTCCAGATTCTAACACTGAAGGGACAGTGGAAGAAAAGATGCATCCAATCTTCAGTGATATGCGAGGGGCAAAGCACACAGTGATCAACATCAGTGACATTATAGTGTCTTCTTCAGAGCATATCTCTAGTGTTGAGCCTGTCACTGAAAAGTAGCTAGGCAAAGACCTTGATCCTTAACATCACCTTACTACTCCATATCCATTCATAAATCTTGCTAGCCGTAATGTGCTTAAAGCAATGATGATAATATCTGCTAGAGGTGTAAGTCCCATCTTTCCAAACAGTTTTCCATATATCTCTGCCAGATGTGTCAATGTTGATCGTGACAAGCATTTGCTGCAACTGAATTAATTTCTGGTAGGCTTGCTGTGACAGAGGTAACTGAAACAAAGTAGAGATATCTCTAGCTAACACTTTGACAACGCTGGAAGCCGTCAACGCCGAGAGACCCCATCCCCGCCAACATATTCAGCGTCTGCACTTCGGCACACAAACATATATATGCTCTTAACGATGTTGTAAGAAGACAATAAAAGACAGTGAGGGGTGTTGGTTGGGGTGAAGTCTACACGACGTGCCATGTCATTGGTGTTGGTACAGTAAATTGCACTCTCTCCGTATCAAAATATAAGACTTTCTAGCTACTTTCTAAACAAATGTATCTAAACATATTTTAGTGCGAGATTCGTGTGAATCTTGCACTAGAACATGTCTCGATACATGTGTGCAGAAATTAGGTCGAAAGTCTTATATTTTGATACAGAGAGAGTATGAAACAGTAACCGATTGAACAACGAGCAGTAACGATTGAACATCAAACTAGGGCATCTTTGATCTGTGGTTTCTTGGAACATAAAAATAGGGGGAAAACACGTGATTGTAATATTATCATGTCTATTTCAATCCTCATGATTGATTACATCGCAGGGAGTATAAATCAAATGTTAGACATAGAGAAAAGTTGTAAGTATTCTTATTCTCCAAGATTGCAAGTACGAAAATCATTTGTTCAGAGAGGGATCGACCTTGCCACGACGGATTTAACCCGCCGATCACATGTGTACACAGTGCCCGTCTGTGCCACAAGCGACGGTCGCGCGCGGTCGGCCGGTGCCGCTATTGTTTAGGTTCTGTAGTAGTCTCTAAAATCTATTTCTATGCTTTTCTGTTTTTATTCATTCCTAGTGTCATTAATTAATCTACCCATATTGAATTATTATTATTTGGATCTTTATATGCCGATATGTTAGTCGAGTGCACTGTCTGTTGATAACATGGTAACATGGTATTGAATGCGTGCCTCTGAACTTGATGCTTCTAAAATTTCTGATGTACAGATTCAAGCTAGGATTATAATCTTCATAAAATTTCTGAAGGTTTGTCTGTTGAGTAGTGGTTTCTTGGGCCGTAGAAGTAAACCTTTCTTTTTTGTATTGTCGTGCAGGAGGAGCTTCTTGTAGTCGGACATGATGGTGGAGCAGTGTATGGAGCAGCAGCAGGTTGGTGCTGGCGCTGGTGAAGGGGAGAAAAGTGTAGGTGGAGCTTGGCCAGGAGGGAGGGAGGGCTGCAGTAGGTTAGGTAGTAGCTAGCAAGTGAGCTGAAGGTGGAGTGCTTTGGCCTGGAGCATCTATATAACGTAGATTGACTGAAGAAAGTGTTGCTCATGCGTTGTGCTAGTTGCAGCACTCGAAACCTGTGAAGCACCAAAGGGTAGAGAGACCTGATGTTGCAGTGACGAGCTGAACCTTGCTGCTGCTGCTGTCTCCACCAAAAGCTTGACAGTGATAGGAGCTGTTGTTCCTAGCTGAGGAAAGCCCGGATTCTTCCTTCCAATGTATTTAGAACTCTGTAACAAACCCTGATATTGGATACCTTCCAGAAAGTAACTGTACTAGATTCTGATTGATGCTTGAAATCCCATACACCAAATAACTTGTAATCTGCAACTTTTGCGTCTTACTTGCTGAAAGATCTTCTTTTTGCCTTTGCCATTTGACATAGTTGCATAACTATCATACCTTTGCATTCAGCGATAACGCAAACTTAGCTTGCAGCCTTGCACTCATATGGCTTTACTAGATTCTGACTGTGATGCTAGAAATGAGAGATCTCCTGCTATACACTAAATAACTTATAATCTGCAACTTGTATGTCGTGCTTGCTCATGTCTCCTTTCGCCTTTGCTGTTATACATAGAAACAATTCGACCTCATGATGAAGGGACAATGTCATTGTGCTAAAAATAAAAAAATATAGTATGTCTGCTAAAAATAAAAATCCATAATCTTAGCCCGCACTCATTTCTGTTTGCCTTTTATGATATGCAGATAACAACGCGCAGGGGGAGTCTGCACTGCAGCGAGTGGAGGCGGAGAAGGCGGTCAGGCCATGATGGCGAACGCCAACCTGCTGGCGGCGTACAAGGGGGCGATGGCCATCCGGATCTCCGAGTCCGCGAGCTTGTCCGACTTGTATCGGGACCATGTAGGCCAGGCTCTCGTCGGCTAGTCCATGGTTGCCCTTTGTGATATGTACCCATGTATATTTGGCGCACAAGGGGGGATGGCCATCCCGATCTCCGAGCTCGTGAGCTTGTCCGACTTGTACCGAGATCATGTCTGCCAGGCCCTTGTCGGCTAGTCCATGGTTGCCCTTTGTGATGTGTACCCATATATATTTCTACAGTTATTGCTCCAGCAGCTCAAGTGCAGATCGTGTGTAGTGCTTGCTTTATATTCCTTTCATATTGATGTTGGTATACGATGAGTTAAGGTTGTAGCAGCTCAAGTGCATGCAGAATCTCAGGCCAATCTATATAAGTGTGGGATGGAGATGCTGAACGGCCATGTAGCTACAGATAATTCATTTTTGGTCTTTGAACGGCCATGTAGCTACAGATAATGCTACAGATAACATGAAGCGCCATCTTACATGGCATTGAACATGCAGAAAACTAGTTTAGATAAAAGAAACCGTAGTAATCTCGATAGGTTGAAAGGTGTGGGGGTAGAATAATAGTTGCACTCTCGGTCGATCGGTTGAAAATGTGTAGGCAACAAAATTAGGTAATGAACAAAACAAAGATATATGATCTTGCAGGTCGATCGGTTGAAAATGTGTAGGCAACAAAATTAGGTAATGAACAAAACAAAGATACATGATCTTGCAACGTGGTACATACAACCGGTAAAATCTTGAAACGCGTTTACTACCAATTCCTACTATATATGAACCAATTGATGAAGAATGTGATGAGTGATGGTCCGTGTATGTAGATCCTGAACCATAGCTAACGGAGCAGTCAAACCATAACTACTCTGCTCCAGAAAACCAATGCATGCACGACTACTCTGTGCCAGAAAACCAACGCATGCACGGCTTCTCGGCTACTATGCCATTCCATAATTAAATAGGACATTTCCCGAGGGTAAAGTTATGCTGAATTAGTGAATCTGCCATGTCAGCAATCCATGGCACTGCCCATCCTAGGCGCCCATCCTCTCTGCTCTCCAAACAAGCAACGACGATAAGCTCAGAGTACCACCTCATTTTTTTCCGTGCCACCTTTCACCTCCCAAATCAGCCTCTATAAGTACAAGCCTAATGTCACGAGAGCCGCGTGCGGTATGCGCGTGACTTGTGACTTGGGCTTGGCGAGGCGAGGAGAGGAGAGGTGTTCGTCGTCATCTCGATCGCTTCATGGTGACGGCGGACGGAGCAGTTCTCCTCCATCAGATCCATTCGTCTTCCTCGGGTATTCTCACGCAACCTTCCATCCTTACTGTTGAGCCTGCAAGTAAATATTTTATTTGCTGAGAGCCTGCAAGTAATTTGACCTGGGACTGTCCCCTGAATGTTATGTAGATTCATGAGTGGTATTAGTCTCGGTCTGATTTTAGCTTGAGAGCAACCTCATTTCATAGAGAAACCACTGTGACTTATTTTAGGCATGTCTATCCCCTGTAATTTGACCTGGGACTGTCCCCTGTATGCGTGTACTGCTTCCTGCCGCTTGCAGTTGCAGTTAATCGTAGTGACAAGACAGAAAAAATAAAAACTTTGAGTGTAGTCTGAAGTGATCACTGGTCTGAAGTCTGAACTTGAGCTGGAGAATAGGAAGAGTACAGCGTCAGTGCCGAGAGCAAGAAGTGTTTTTTGGTCAGTGCCTTTATTTTCAGGTCCAGTTTGTACTTCCTGGATCGGCGCACCATTCTTCTCCTTGTTTCCAAACCACTGTGACTTGTGTTGGCCTCTTTGCTTCAGATTCGTTCATGTATGTATCACAGAGGAAGCATGAACCAAATAGGAAACGATCATGTCTCTCTGTCTGTTTGTTTGTTTGTTTGTTTGTTTGTTTGTTTGTTTGTTTGTCTGTCTGTCTGTCTGTCAAGACAACTTGCTCATGATTTTTGTTAATACTTCTAGTGTAGTACTACTAGTTAGCAAAGTCTTCTTTCCTTGTCGCTGTTCATAGTTCCATTTTCCAGCGTCAGTTTCGACATCCATTTGTCAGACTCGGTGGCTTTTAAGAATACACTCTCCTGCCATCCGTCCATTCTAATGCGTCTGTCCAAAGTCTCTATCCATCTTCATTTCATATCTCTCGTCTTTTTCTGCATTCATTCAGATGACTGACGCTACCGGCATGCGGCATCACAAGACATATTTGTAAGCTACATAAATTTGTGGCTCCAAAGAAGCAAACGGTAACTCTGTTTTGATACACATATTTTTCTTGTTGTGTACGGTGGAGCTGAAAATATATAATGATGAAAAAAATGCATACTGCGCATCTATAGGTGCATCTACATTTGTTTAGGATTTTTGGGAGTTACAAAATATCCTTTTTGATTAAAACGACCGGTGCAACCAGCATGCGAAGCTAAGAGTATTTTACTCAAATGATGCTATCGACTGGCTCTTGGGATACATGTAGCCTGAGCTCTGTCTGCACTTTTCAGATAGAAATGTCAGTTTGAACCATTCGGGATGACAGGTGAACTCTACCAGTTTAATGGCATTTTACACTACCCCGCCATTTTTTTTAAACCACCACTTTCGGTGCATTTTACAGGATCTTTGATTCTTTGTTGAAATTTTCCAAATTATGGTGCTTATTTTGCAATTTACTCTTGTCTACGACATATCCTAGTTATGGTTTTCTTTAAATTATTTCGTTGTTTTTTCTTATGCATGATAAGGTTTATTGCACATAGTGTTGTATGTCTAGTCGAATTCAAGTAATTGAAGGTTGCTGATACCCGGCCAAGCTGCCGTACGCGCGCGGTCGGCCGGTCTGTCGGTGCCGCTAGCGACGACGGAGCTGGAGCAGGACCACTAAAGCCGATCAAGGCCGCATTGACCTACCCAGGCGTACCCTCCGGCGGCGGGGGTCCAGAGTCAGCATGCAAGCGGACAAGTCCACGGCGGTTCCATCGCAGTCCGCTTCGTCCGTAAACACTAATCACGGGATTAGCGACATTCGCGTCCGTGAGTTGCTTTGTTCGCTACTTCCAGCGGAAAGCTGCGGACAGTCCGCTCGCTGCATGCTACGACTAGCTGCTGAGGAAAACGAGATTTTGGTGCCACGCCGATCGTGTGAAGCAGCGTGTGCGAGGATGGAGCAGGATGTAGCGCTAGCGGACAACGGACCTAGCAGGCTGGGCGGACGTGTCGGTGAGGTCCATTTAATTTGTACGGACTGTCCGTTAAGCCGTTAAGGCGTTTGGAGCGGCGCGGATGAGGCGGACCAGCGGAATCCGCCTTCGCCTGCATCCTGAGTCCAGAGGGATGTGAAACGCCAGTACGCGTACCTGTGCCTGCATGGAGATAAGGCTCGAAGCCTAGGCTATGACGACGTGAGGCTGTCAATGGCATACGCGTTTTGGGCTATTTTCATCACCCGATTGGGTATTTTTTTTTGGCAAATATGGCCTTTTGCGAAACAAATAACATATATGGCCCCTTCTCAAAGCTATTTTCAAAACTATCTTCTGAGATCGGCGCCAACGAGAATGAAGCCGACCTTGTAAAGGTCAAGGCTACGTCCCTTGCTTGGGCCTCTTAGAGCGGAGATAGCAGTGTGGTTTAATAACATATACACCTGTCTGCACTGCTTTTTGGGTCAAGGATACGTCCCTTGCTTGGGCCTCTTCTTTGAGCATTGCCTTGTTCCGAGTCTACCCCCTGCTACGAATTCATACCATCTAGCACTTGTATATTCCAACGCAAGTGATCAGTTAGTGCCTCTCATAAAAAATATGTTCGTTCAGTGCCTCCAATAAGAAAATGTGTGATCGTTCAGTGCAACTAGTCAAAAAGAAAAAGACATGCATACTTCAATTTCCCTCTCATTTCCACTCGCCTAAGAAATGCACACTTTCATTTCCCTCTCATTTCCACCTCGCCTACAAAATGCACACTTTCATTTCCCTCTACTTTCCACTTAGCCTAGTCATCTCCCCTTCTCCTTTGGCTGACGGTGTACCTAGCGACTGCGAGCGACGCCAGACAATGAAATGGGGTTCTCCGTTTAGCCATCCTCCATGGTTGGTTGACAGCGGCGGTGCGCAGGCGGCCGATGTGGCCAAAGATTGGTTAACTATTTAATTTATACTATATAATTTTCTATATATTTATTAGTCTACATAACCATACACTAGACGCCTATGTCAAGATATTTGTTAGGCTATATGCTATGAAATATCTACCAATATATTAATAATGTTAAAATAGTGAAGAACTTCACAATACAAAACACATATACATTATATAATTTATCAATTGTAAAAAAATCAAGGAGGCATGTGTTTTTACTTATTTTTTGTTTCCACATTTAAGTTGGTTTTGTATCTTGTCAAGGGTATTATCTCAGAAAGGAAAAAACCCTTTTGCACAATCAGATAAAGTTTCAATGATAACGGGAAACAATTTACAAAAAATATTTTATGGTTAACAATGGTAATTAAATAATACACAATATATATTTGTTAAAACCACAATACTGTTAAAACTTTAAGAAAGTATAAATTTTAGTATAACTATATTTATTTTAACTCGCGATGTTACCAATTTTTCTCACCTGCCACGAGGAGGATAAATGAAACAAACGTCAATACGAAGAGAACAACCAAGCGAAAAAGGAAAAATAAATCAGGTAACATACACCATAATGTTGTCTCCACTTGGAGACATAGTGTATCACTGTTTACTTTGGCAATATATAGACCCCGGATTGTTCCATCAGTATTAACATGCATTGAGAGTGATGCCAAACCATCTGCGCTCCAACTCAAGCAAGTGCAGTAGAGCAGGTCAACACACATAACCTAAAATAATGCGATGTTGCAGATATTTTTAAAAGTCTACTACTGCTCTTTAGGGTGCAACCATTTATGACTAAACTAGCTGAAATACGTGATTACAACTTTCAATGAGCCATAATAATAAGGCAAAAGGGAAAAATTGGACGATATGTTTAGAGTCCTGATGGATAATGCTCTTGTTCTTATTATTCACGGTAGCCTCAGCTTCCATCATAAGTGCCATTTGCTGTTTCATGCACATGGGTATAACAAATTAGAGCACAACCTAGAATAAAGTTGATCATCTATTCTTTGCAAAGATCATATTACTCAATTAAAACAACACTGAATCGTCCTGAGTTAGAAACATTCAAAAAAAAAAATGTATAAATTTCATGATTTTGAAAATAATGTTCATGAATTTGAGAAAAGATGTGCAAGAATGTTTAAAAATAGTTCATGGATTTTTTTTAAAAAATGGTTCATGAATTTAAAATTTGTTCACAAATTTGAAAATGTTGTTCATGAATTTTATTTGTAGATTTGAAAAATCACGAATTTAGAAAATTGCTCACATAATTAAAAAATTGTTCACAAAATGAAAGATGCTCATGAAAAAAAATGACAAATGAAGAAGAAAAACGAAAAAACCAAAAACCGTAACAGAAATCAGTGAACCAAAAAAATATGGCTCGAAGTATGTAGATCCTTTTCCCAAAACTGTGCAGACATCCTATGTGGGTTGTCCCATTTTAAAAGGCTAGCAGTGAAGGAGGTACGCGTTGCGTCCCGCGCCAAATAGGATTTTCCCAATACCTAGCACCTGAGAGGTAGGCTCCTCTCTCGTTCGACTCCTCCCCATCTCCAGCAAATTAGTTGGGTTGAATTTGAACCTTATTTCAAAATTGAGTGGCATGCAGAATTTTTCTTACAAAAATATTTCATTTTTACAAAAGACCACTATTACTATCCAAATTTTGAAAATCTATTATATACTAAAAGCAAAATGAGAGAGTTTTTCGAGACACCACGTTAATCTACATGGGGTAGAAATATAAAATCAGTTGATATTGGTTGTGACGGTTGAGATTAAAAGGTGAAAAGTTACGTACAATATTGATCGGGTACAAACAGTTTGTTTTCAACACGTACACTATTTTTATTTATCTATTATTAGAAATCGAGGGTTACGTTGATGGAGTCCAGGCTGAATACAACTGATTTAACTAGATATAGGGATTCATAAGTCATATCTACGTTGATGGAGTCCAAGCCAGATACGACTGTACGGATAGCCTAATCAGTAATGGAAAAAAAGGAAAGCTGATCTATTCGAAACTAACAAAAAACTGATCGGTGGGATCAGCTACTAGCTAAAAACACGCAAAAAAAACTAAAAGAAAGTAATCGGATCAGCTATTACTAGCTAGCACATGTGCATGTCAGGAACAAATAGTACTACACTAGAATATGGTTGCGACCTGTAAATGTAAGATGATTTGCACGGAAAATTTAATTGGGATATCGGAGTATATACTTCTGTCATCGGAAAAAATATTTTGTATGCCGAAAAATTATGAAAAAAATTTACATAAAAAATGTTTCGTGAAAAGAATTTTTAGCATCGAGTTTTGTATTTTTCACACACAACACAAAAAATATCGGTTTTCTGTGAGACGACTTTGTGAGCATACAACGTCGACATGTACACGAGAAATTTTTTGTCCGATTTTTCTAACATCTCACAACATGTACACGAGAATTTTTTGGTCCGATTTTTCTAACATCTCACAGTACGTTTAATATGCATTTTCACCTCCGATTTGCACTACACACGAATATCATCTACAGTAATATATATAATTAAATACATACATTATAAAAGCTAAGATAATTTTACAATTTTCGAAAAACAAGAGACATAAACTTCAAAGAGTATAAAAGAAGTTGTGGCACGCGTAGTGGTGACAAGGACACACCCTAACAAGAAAAAATGTTCGACCACCTCAGTACCAAAATACAAAGAATTAGACGGTGTATTTCGTACGAAACCATATCTACCACCAAGACATTGTCGTGAATAATGTACATATACCATACATACAGAGTCAGAGCTTAGTGTAAGTTTGGTGTGGCCACCGCACTTGGCTTTGGACTAAGTACAGAAGACTTTTTTCTAGGAAGGGCTTAGAAGGGTCTTCCAGATGTTTACCCCGAATGAAAATTTTGTGTTGAAATAATAATATATTATTTATATTTTTTGGCACAGATTGTTCTGTCTAATATCAACTTTGTCATTAATAATATAAGAGTTAAGCAAATTGGATTTGATCGCAATCATAACCTCCTAGCACAGTTTGTGTCAACCAAAAATAGAAATCAAAGCAAGATGTGAAAGAGGTTGGGATTTGTGATCGGAGGGAATGGTGTTGCTACTATAGACATATTAATGTCAACCTATCCGACTGATTTGGTAGCAACTCATCCACGAGGTTCTCAACTTGGTATGGACTATGTATGTCTATTCA
Source organism: Poa pratensis (assembly GCA_947311845.1). Classification (NCBI taxonomy): domain Eukaryota; kingdom Viridiplantae; phylum Streptophyta; class Magnoliopsida; order Poales; family Poaceae; genus Poa; species Poa pratensis. The sequence goes on from CAMZMU010000054.1 coordinate 6,436,523, forward strand.
CTTCATGCTGGAAGTAATTTCAAAATATTATTTGTTACTAGGATTTTTTTCCATTGACAATGTTTGATGCATTGGATAAATCTTAAAAATTATTCTTTATGGATCACACATAAACTGAAATTTAAAATTTTCTTTAGCTTTATTTTAAAATCATTCTTTAAGAGTTTAATGGACGGATTTGTTACGACCAATGTTTCTTAAGTTTTATTTGACGTTTGCTCTTTTAGATAGATGCGTCAAAGCATATTGGGCATAATTATGAAGCTACCAAAGGAGTGTTGAAGATATGTTTAGAAGAATTTTGTGTTGCCTTGGAGATAGTATGGTTAATTATGTCAGGGTATGTAGTAAATTAGTGATAATATTTTTCAAAACAATTATGTGCAATCTAAATCGCCATAGTCAAGTGACTGCATACAATATATACATGTGAGGGAGCTTACAATCACATGGATTCAAGAGCCGGGAATAGTACGAAGGAAGTAAAAATAAATCAAAATACCACTGCTCTACGTTACAAGATTGTGACATGGCATTTTTGGAAATGACGCAATTAATATTAGGCAACAATTTAATATGTTCTAAAAATTCAAATAGGTATTATTACCGAAATAAAATCCGCGGACATGTTCACATTATTGTAAAGATGATGTCCATGCCAATTCATAGCATTCACATAAATAATTGTTACCCAAAACATCACAATAGTTGATTTCCTTTTACATGACTAGCCTGTCCAGGTGCATGGGTTGATGACTAGGGCAACATGATGTTTTGGGGAATTTCAAATAATAATTTGCCCATTGATCAAAATGAACCATATAAAAAAGGTGTATTATCTTAAAATAAAACATAATCTAGACATTTCTCAGGTGAATGTATTTTACATGATGTAATCAAATCTAGATTTCATGATGTAGTCAAATATTCTTTTCTACGTTCCATGGTTGCTAATTCCTTATGATTTAAGCGAGCAAATGATGTCATATAGAAATTAGTATGTTTAACGTCTCTACAACCATTTTCGGACACATTGAGTGTGCTTAAGATGATGCCCTCGCATTTGCGAGGGGCCACTGATACGTCCCAAACGTATCTATAATTTTTGTATGTTCCATGCATATTATATTGCCACATGCTTTTATAATGTTTTATATCATTTTGGCACATTTTATAGAACTAACCTATTAACAAGATGCCCAGTGCCAGTTTCTGTTTTTGGTGTCTTTTTGTTTCAGAAAAGCTAGTCGGGGAATTTTCTCGGAGTAAGCTGCCAATTTACGGGAATTATTTTTACATGGAAACAAAGACTGCGCCAGGAGGACGCCTGTAGGGGGGCCCCACAGGGGCCAGACGACCCCGTGGCGCGACCCACCTTGGACCGCGCCAGAGGACCGTGCCAGAGCCCCACCTGGGCGCCTCGAGAACCTTCCGACGCCGCTCTTTCGCCTATAAATTCAGTTCCTCCCGAAAACCCTCGGTACGCGATCATATTTTCCAGAAAACGTCCGAGGCCGCCGCTGTCGCCAACCCTAGATCAGGAGGGTTCTGAAGCTCTTCTCGGCACCCTGCCGGAGGGGGAGATCGTCACCGGAGGGCATCTACACCACCATGCCTGCCTCTGGAGTGATGCGTGAGTAGTCCACCACGGGACTACGGGTCCATGGCTGTAGCTAGATGGTTGTCTCTCCTCTCTTGTGCCCCATTGTTTAGATCTTATGAGCTGCCTACATGATTAAGATCATGTTTATGTAATACTATGTGTTGTGTTTGTGGATCTGATGAATTATGGAGTCATGACATTATTGTTCAGTTTATCTATGATATGTTTTAGTTATGATCTTGCATGCTCTCTGATGCTTGTGTATGCTTTGGCCGAAGTAATTACTTGTGTCAGTAGAGGGAGTATTTATACTAGATAGTGGGTTCATGTCTCTCTTGTTCGAGCTCGAGTTGACAGAAACGATTAGAACTTGAGATGTGTTGTCGCTACTAGGGATAAAACAGCGGTGTTTATTGCTTTATGTTGTACTCATTGCTTACATTACGCACCATGCTTATTGCATTTATCTGTTGCTTGCAACTTAATACTTTCGGGAGACATGCTGGATAGCGATCCTGGGGTGTATTATTAGTCATAGATGCAGTTGGATAACGATCTATGTACTTTGACGTAATGCCCATATTAAATGAAACGGTGAACTTTGTGTCATGATAGTATTGTGTTGCGCCCATATTTGTCAAGTGCCCAGATGTAATTTGTTTACCCAACACATTTATCTTTTGGAGAGACACCACTAGTGAACTGTGGACCCCTGTCCTATTTTACTGCATTGCTTACAACCGTTTTAATAGCTTTTCCTAGTCATTTGCTCGCTGGTCATTTTTGCTCTCATAATATTTTCCACCATACGTTTAAGCCAGAGAGATTGGCACTCTCTCTGTTTCGTTGGGGCAAAATAGTTTGTTCGTGTGTGCGCAGGTCCACGTCAACGCCTCTTTTCTGGCGCCTTTGCCATTGTCACCTAGCCGAAGCCTTCTCCAAGCCCTACTGGTTCGATAACCTTGGTTTTGTAATCAAGGGAAAATTGCTGCTATGCTACATCATACCTTCCTCTTGGGGTTCCCAGCGAACGTGTGATCCACGCTATCAAGCTCTTTTCTGGCGCCGTTGCCGGGGACTTGGAAGCTTCAGCGAGGGGAGTTTCGCACGTCCTTACACTCTATTTTGTTATTGTCGTGCTTAGTATATTTTTATTAGTCTTGTTTTGCTTTTCGTTTGCTTTAAAAATCAAAAACACAAAAAAAAAATCCAGCACCTAGTTTAATTTCGGTTTGTCTAGTTTTGTTTTTTGTTTTATTCATTATGTCTAGCTTTACTCATTATGTTTTGACTCCTGAAGTTGAGGTTCGTTCCTTTAAGCAAAAAGGTGGAGAAAGTTTAAAAGATGCTTGGTATAGAATTAGTGATTCTCATCATAGATGTACGAGAAAGTATTCTACCACAATCCTCCTTAGGAATTTTTATGTTGGTATCACAAATTGGTATAGGTATGTTTTAGACACTTTAACAGGAGGTAATTTTCGGGCACTCCCGCGTTGGAGGCAACCAATATCCTCGAAAGTCTGGTTGGAACCCCACCTATTAACAACATTAAAACTGAAATTACACTGGAAAACATTATGGAAAAATTGGAACTTATAGGGAAAAATTTGCTAAGCATGGATAATATGAAGGGAGTAGAGAAATTACTTGACAATACTAGTAAATTTGATGAGTCTTTGGAAAATATCAACAAAAGGATTGTTGTTTTAGAAACTAGTACAATTAAGGATGATCAAAATTTGAGAATTGGCAAACTAGAGGGAGTCATTGATACTTTGAGTGCAACTTTTTCCTCATTAAAAAAAAAAAAGAAACTCCTGTAGGTAGAGGACCTAAGTTTATGTATGTGCCAAAAGTTTCTGAACCAAAGATTGCACCTTTCGATGAGTTGAACTCCGTAGGGTCCTTAAAAACTGATAGAGGAATCAAACACTCTCGAAACTAAAAGCTTTAATCTTGCTCCTAAGTGTGATGAGGTTAAGGAACCAACAAAAAGTCCTCCAAGTAGGACTAGTTATTCTTCTGAAGATGTTCTTGATGACTTTGATTTGGGTGCTAATATTGATAATACTTGATCTTTTGCTATTGTGCCTAGCTAAAAGGTGTTAAAAAAGTGCTTATGGGTGGCAACCCATTGTTTTTACTTTCAGTTTGTTTTTTTTTTTGAGTCAAGGTTGCTGTTACGTAATACTTCCTTTGTATCCTTTTATTTTCGTTTTGTGTGCCAAGAATAGCCTCTAATGAGAGGAAAGTAAAATTTTAAGTTTGCTGTCCAGAAACAGATTTTGTTCGTCACCGTACGAAAATCCAAAAATCACAGAACGTGATCGGGAGCTGTAAATTTTGACAGCAAGCATCTGGGTTTTGTCTACCTTTCGTTAGTTTTGAGTTTTCTGATTCGAGGTGTCCTAGTAGCTCGATATCTTTGCGTTATGTTCTGTTTTGACAGATTCTGTCTAAGTTTTTGCATTGCACCTTTTACGGGCAAAGTGGAGTTCTTTTATCCACGGAACATCACTTAGATCTTTGTGACAGTAGCTAATGTTTAGAAACAAGTTTATGCAATTTGTCAAGTGAGAACTGAAGGTGGATTATTTTGTTTGGTACTAACCCCTCTAATAAGTTTGTGATAAGTTTTGTGTGAAGAAAGTTTTCAAGTGTTGAGAGAACGAGGTGATGAAAGAAGATCAAGAAGGGATTAAAGCTCAAGCTTGGGGAGGCTCCCCTGGACCTCCACCAAATATTCAAGAAGTCTCAAGCGTCTAATCCCAAGGCATCCCCTTCTTCATCGACAATTAATCAGGTCGATCCCATGAAACTATATTTTTATTCCTTTACATAATATGTGTTGTTCTTGGAGCGTCATTTATGTTTTGCTTTCAGTTTTGTTTTGTTTTGTTTGCTGTTACTTTTCAATAAATGGATCCTCGCATTCTTGTGTGGGAGAGAGACACGCTCGCTTTTTCATTAAACACTCATGTTCTTCACTTATATGTGTAGAGTGTTTTAGTTTTTATTTTAGCTTCTAGCTCTTGTTTTTCATGTATCTCTTGTTCAGAGCTATTAGTTACTTGTAGTTAGGTTGTACTCTCTTGTGTTACATGCATATTTGCTTAGAGAGTTGTTTCGAATAAATTGATTGGTGTTTGCTCGAAGGGAACTATCATGTAGGAAGTGGTAAAAGAAATTCAAATAGCATTGTCTTGAGTAATTTGATGCTTGCCAATTGTTTTGAGATATAAATTAGATGAATGCTTAAACTTGTGGATCATTTGCTTAAGAATGGACTAGTGGAGAAATACCGTAAAGCTTAAAATTATGATGCTTGTTCTGATTGTTATTTCTCAAAGTCTAGATATTCTTTTTGCAAAGCATGTTTGGTTGACAAGGAGACAGTATGGAGTCTAATGGTTATGCTTAATGTATATCTTGTAGTCATTCGTGTATTCGGTTGTTAATATGTGTTTGCTTGACACCTTGCTAAGCCTAAAAACTCTGTACTGAGAGGGAATGCTTCTCGTGCATCCAAAAACCTTGAGCCAAATATCCATGCCATTTGTGTCCACCATACCTACCTACATGTGGTATTTCCAAGCCACTCCAAGTAAATTTTTGTGTGCTACCTTTAAATATTCAAAATGTTATTACTTCTTTTTGTGCCTCTACTACTAAGCTCATGAGGAAGTAGTGGGTGGTCTTTATTGCATTTGTTGGACAGACTTATTTCAGGACTTGTATGCTTCATCTACTTGTCCACTAATTTTGCAAAAAGAGCTGGCAACGGGGTGCCCAGCCCCATAAAAGATAAATTACAACTTTCACCAAAAACTCTCCTCACATTTTGTTCCTGTGAATTCAGTCAAACATCTGCATGTGTAAACAAAGGAGATAAAGAGGAATGATCTGCTTGCTGCAGAAATAACGTTCCTCATGGGAGCCGCTCTTAAAAGTCTGTCTAGCAAATGTAGTAATGTATTGTTCACTAGCATTCGTTGACCATAGTATGCATCTCTCAAAAATATATTTTTATGTCTCTATATGCTTTCAAAAACTAAAAAGCTCTAGCACACGATTAATCTCTGCTTCCCTCTGCGAAGGGTCTTTCTTTTACTTTTATGTTGAGTCAGTTTTCCTTTCCAATCTTTATCTCTCAAGCAAAACATAGTATCAATTGCAGTACAAGTCTACTACATTTTATCTTTATGTTTAACTGTGAAAACTTTATATTGACATTATCTTAAGATAAATAAGTTACAAGTTGAAGCTTCTTGCTGAAAACTTAAATCTTCCTTTGTGTTGGTTGAATACCTTTGCCGAAAGTTTTTTGCTTTGTGAACTATCAAGCATGACAAGTCTTATAATTTTCATGTCTCCAAAGTACTATCCATGAAAAATTCTTGCTTAGATGTTACACATGGTTAATCATTATTTGCTTTATATCAACTATAGGCCATTGGCTTGGATCACTTCATTCAGTTCATATGCTTTACATTACTTGATCATAATCGTATTGGTAGCATGTCACTACAAAAATATTTTGTTATCATTTACCTACTCGAGACGAGCAGGAATTAAGTTTGGGGATGCTGATACGTCCCAAACGTATCTATAATTTTTGTATGTTCCATGCATATTATATATCATTGCCACATGCTTTTATAATGTTTTTATATCATTTTGGCACATTTTATGGAACTAACCTATTAACAAGATGCCCAGTGCCAGTTTCTGTTTTTGCTGTCTTTTTGTTTCAGAAAAGCTAGTCGGGGAATTTTCTCGGAATAAGCTGCCAATTTACGGGAATTATTTTTACATGGAAACAAAGACTGCGCCATGAGGACGCCTGAGGGGGGCCCACAGGGGCCAGACGACCCCCAGGCGCGGCCCACCTTGGACCGCACCTGGGCCCCACCTGGGCGGCTCGAGAACCTTCCGACGCTGCCCTTTCGCCTATAAATTCAGTTCCTCCCGAAAACCCTCGGTACCCGATCATATTTTCTAGAAAACGTCTGAGGCCGCCGCCGTCGCCAACCCTAGATCGGGAGGGTTCTGAAGCTCTTCCCGGCACCCTGCCGGAGGGGGAGATCATCACCGGAGGCATCTAATCCAAAGCATTACATGCAATAGTCGCTCACCCATTACTTATGGTAGGACTTAAGGTGATTAATTCCCTTAATGCAATCGCTCCACGCCTCCACCGGGCACAACTGAAGCATTACATAGTAGTACTACGTGGATTTTAAATCCCCTTCTACACACCTGTCCAAAGCAGCCCATATGCAGCCCCTTCCCCTCCCGTCTCTTCCACTCCCTCCTTTCCGTGGACACTGCTTGACTATTCGCTCGGATTCGTCTTGCTTCGCAGCTCTCTGGTAAATAAATTCTTCCTGAGAGAGATGTCCAAAACATCACCTTCGAGCCCTGGCATGTCTCCCTCCTGCAAAAGATTGGATGCCGCCGCCACTATCACAAAATTAAGAGCTACATCTCCATCGGATCCCCATGCCAGCCATGAGAATATGAGACTCACTACCGTCGTAGACTTTCCTAGCGGTAAGGATGAGGTAAAGAGAAGCATCTCCAGTCCAAGAATGCTATGAAGGTGTGTGTGCAATGTCCTTTCTCATGTGCAGTCTTCTCCATCTAAATTGTTTGATCTCATACAAATGTTTCTTTTATGTTTCAAAAAAGTGAGCTTATACATGTGTCGTATAACTCCTCCCTCTCGCCCCCGCGCGGCGGCAGGGGGAAACCCTAGCGTCGTCGGCGCCAAGACCCCCCACCGCTCCTCCCTTCTCCCCCTCCCCCCCGCTGCCACCAAGGGCGCGGCCAGGCAAAGCCTGGGTGCTGCGCGGGTTGGTTCCACGATCTCAAGCGTGGCGCGGCCGCCGGGCGCCACGGCGACGTCGAGTCCTTCCATCGGCGGCGTGGCGGACGACGTGGGTACCCGACCCTCCTTGCGCAGATCGGCATGACGGACGACGAGGGTCTCCGGTGGCTCGGCCCTTTTTGGGTTGTGCGCGGGTGATCCAGCCGAGACAAGGGCGATAACTCCGGTGGCGTGCCACCCGGTATCCTGCCTCTGTTCGTGGTAGGTCTGGAGAAGTTGATGATGGCCAGTGAGAACCGGGCTCCGATGTGGTCGGGGCCGACGACGGCGGCGCCCGTGGGCGTCGTTACCTTGATGAAGGTGTCGTTGCTGTGATTCTTCCGCCTCCCGCCTAGATGTTCCGGGGGAAACCCAAGATCTGGTTCTACCGGATCGGACGATGGCGGCACTCCGGTGTCGATTCTCCCCCTTGGGGGCATCGTTTTGGAACACGTGATGCCTGGAATGGTCTACCGGTGGGACTCGACGACGGTCGTGGCTAGATGGACTCGCGCAGGGTGGAGGCGTAGCCTGGTGTCATGGTGGCATCGGCCACAGGTCTGGCAAGAGTTTTTGTTTCGATCGGCACGCTGAAATTGGGTTGGAGGAAGATGGTGGAGGCGTTTTTCCGGAGCTCTATTCTCTGAGTTGGCCAGGGAGCCGGCGGCGGCTGTGGCCGGGGCACAAGGCCCTGTTTACTCTGTCGTTTGTGCTAGTTGTGGTGTTTTCATTGTTTGGTGGCTTCGGCTTGTATTCGTTCGTTGTAAGGCTCTTTGCCAGCTTATGTTGAATAAATGACATAAAAGCCGTATGCATCTCTTCGATGCAGAGGCTAGGCTCCCCTTTTCGAAAAAAAAATACATATGTCGTATGGTCAATATTGTGCAAATAATTGTGCTTATCCTTTTATATATAAGACGATCTGCAGGCTCAGTTTATTCTCAAAAGATATCTTAAGAAACTATTTGTTTTATTCACTAGACGAGATATCCTCATTGGTATGGCATCTATTAATTTGCTACAATGCTTCGTCAGGTACTCCCTCCGTTTAGGTTTATAAGTCCTCTACGTATCACTAGGTCGTAAATTTGAGCAACATAATGTGATTTATATATTGTAAAAAATATATAATTAGAAAATTCAGACTTTATATTTTCTAATGATATAATTTTTGTATTTTAATTTTTATATTATATTAGTTGAATTCACGACCTAGGGATACGTAGAGGACTTATAAACCTAAACGGAGGGAGTATGATTGGTTCTGTTTGTCTGTAATAGTTCAATTATTTTGTCCGGTTATATCTTGCAAGCCTGCTCCATAGGTATGATTGGTTCTGTACGCGATTCAGCATGTAGTTCAAAGGATCCTACACTACTAAATATTTGCCATTCGAAGTACTTATTATTTTTAGTTCATTTTTGTTCTCCGACGTCAGGATTTTGTTGGTCGAATTATGGTGATGAAGAATTAAATACCTCTACAATTGTATATCACATTCTTTATTTTATTTCATGGGCGTATAACTTATTTAAGAAAAAATGCATCATACAATTCCCGTCGCAACGCGCATCTTCTAGTTCCTATAACGTTGCACAACATCACATGGAGAAAATAAATATGCTAATTTGTTTGATATGTAAGGTGTTAGCTGCTAAAATTGGAAGACCTCTAGATTCGAATTGGATTTATTTTCTGTACTTCGCAGAATGCTTTCACCAAATATTGATGCAAACAGTACAGAATAGAAGCTGTGTGATAAGCCGGGGGTACGTGTGCCCAGGCTGGATCTCTTTTTCGTCCCCTCCCCACCAGAGAACTAAATCATGCATATCGATCAGCGATAGTGCCATGCTATGATGCTAGCAATATGGGACGGCAATGTGTGACGCTTGGAGTTCAACGGAGTAATGTATACACCTTAGACACCGCCTGGAATTTAACCGGGTCCGTCGCAAAATACCCGCCGATCTTATACACGCAGAATTCCGGCGAAAATCTGCCAGACGTTCCAAGCGGGCCATTAGTGTTCTGACGGCCGGCCGGCCATAACGAGTGAATCGTCGACAGAGCTTCCAGATTATTCAGTATCAAGACAGACCCGATCAGCTTGGGAGGAAGATGAACAGATGCCTCGTGAGTCGTGACCGGCCGCGCGTCCAGCCGATCGTCTGAATTGCCGCATCGGCCTGCATCGTCTGAAATTGCCGCACGCTGCAGATCGCCGGATTTTGCAGCACCCAAACAAACACTGAAACACAGGCCACGTACGTACTTACTGAATCCGAAAGCACGGCTTGACGTGTTTTCTTTCCGGAGAGACCTTTCCGTCTCCGACAAGGTCGGGAACTCGCTTCGCTTCGGACCCAACCCGCGACTTACATATATTTGTCCTTCCGGTCCAGGTTTATGCGATTCAGTACTCCTCCTACCTGCAGTACAGGCAGCCTCGATCGATGGCGTCGATTTCATCATGGTCTGAGCTCCCGCAAGATCTCCTGCGTCTCGTCGTCGCCGGCCTTACTTTGCCGGCTGACTGCGCTCGTTTCCGAGCCGTCTGCCGTTCCTGGCGCTCGGTCCTCCGGATACCATGGATCGCACTCCCGGACAAACTATTGATGCGTTCTGAAAGCACCATCTCCAAAGTCATCTTTTTCTCCAAGAACGACCTTTGTGTCGGCACCACGGATGGCTGGCTCGCCATGGACTTCATCGATCCTCACACTCGTTCTCATACCTACTCTTTGAAGAATTTCTTCTCCAAGACAACCGTGCCGCTGCCGGAGTTGGACACAATCATCGGCGGCAATGTTTCCGAGTTGTTTAAGGTTCGCAAGGTGCTCATGAAGTCCCCCCCTGTTGGTCTCATCGCCGTTAGGACCAACAACTCGAATTATCCACTCATCTTAGTCCAGCCGGGGAAGGGTGCGTGGTTTCCTGAGGCACCTACAACCATGTTGTCTCGTATTATCGACATTGCCTTCCTTCAAGACAAGCTATATGGGATCACGCAGGACGAGGATCTCATCTGCCTATCTCTCGCCGCTGATAGCCACGCCGTTACCACAATTGAGTGTGTCATCAGTCACTCTGCTGATGATCATACTTCCGATGTTTCCATCCATGCCGATGTGCTCGGTGATGAGGACAAGGATGCGAACAATAATGAGAACATTAACTACGACGAGGCAGATAATGACTTGGTGGTTAGAGAAGAGGATGATACCGACGATGGCTACGAGACCGCCTGTGACGACATGACCGCATATGACGACGAGGACGAGAATAAGAATGAGAACATGACAGAAAGTCGTAACTACATGAGTCAGAGCAAAAAAGATAATAGTGATGAAGAGGAAGAGGACGAAGACGTCGTAGAAGAATTCGACTCAAGTAATGACGGCTTGCGGTTCGAACTGGATGATGAGCAACCATACAAAGATCTCATTCTTACTATTTGGTACTTGGTCGAGTCACGTGGGAAACTGCTTATGCTGAGACGCCAAATGCAACGGCCGTTGGATGCTACCCGTTTCACTCGTCGGGTGGAGGTTTTCGAGGCAGACACGGATACAAACACGTGGCTGCCCGTGTCGAAAGGGCTAGACGGGCATGCACTTTTCATCAGCAAACGATTCAGCAAATCTGTTTCGGCGGGTGGGGAAGTGGAGGAGGATGCCATTTATTTTATCGACACAGGTGAAGTGTTTTACATGAGAGCCAAGACCACAACCCCGCCGGAAATATTAAGCAACTACGAGGCGTCGTGTCTGTTTATTCCCGGTTCTTTTTGATCCCCTACAACTATTTGTATACAAACCATTGTGTCGGGCATAGAACAAGACATCAGAAACTATTTTCTTTGATATATTATTTTACATATAGGTACGAATACAGCGATGTGCATCTATATATAAGACGTTTTGGAGATTTCCAGTAAGGTACAAAAAGCGCTCAAATGACATGTCTACAGGACAGCTAGATTAGACATCAAACACTATTGTCTTGATCTATGTATTTATTTACATATAGGTATGAATACAATGATTTGCATATATCTATTAGTAGACATTTCTGGCTCCTGGGCTCCAGCGACCTTCTAATTTAAAAAAATAAAAAACATATTTATAAGTTTAAAAAATAACTAAAAATCAGGCATGATGTCAATGAGTTTTGTATAAACGTGTTAAATATCGATTTGATATATTTATAATCTAAGCTACACAAAAATGAAAATCTCGACGTTGCCATCCCTGTCTCATCTAACTCTGATGTTAGAGTGGATTTGAGGTTTAAATTTATTTTGAAATTCATTTTAGTATTTATAAATTTTGAAGTGTGTTTAAATATGTGTGTTTCTTATAAATAAATCGGTCTTTCGTTTAAGAGATGACGCATAGAACACTCGTCCCGTCGGTCCGGAAATGTCTCCGAACGCACTCAACCGGATAATCTTTTTTCTGATAAAGAACCGGGTAATATTTGGGACAGCCTTAACACATATTCGCGAACACCGCTGTAGTTCATAATCAAAACATAGGAAAATATAAAGCCTGCAATGTACCCAACTGAATAGACTCTCAGCAACGTAAACGTTCTAGGGGGACTTTGTTCCTCTAGACTCGCGCCAAGAATTTCCTTGGACTGGATTCACACAAGCTTGCTCTGACGTGGATTAACACAGTTACACGGACAGGGTTTTCATCGAGACCCGCACGCACCACGTCGTGCATCCCGTGATTAGCCCGCTGAAGATACAAGCAGTAGGGAACTGCATAGTGGTACACTACATCGATTCAGACCCTGCAGCGACTCTCTTCTCCTTGTTTCCAACAGAAAACGTTATTTTTTTTTGACGATAACAGCGAGCGCTGCTATATTTTTTGATTAAGAGAGGACAACAGTAACAGAGGTCTGAGTTACATGCGCCGAAGGGCACAGATACATAAAGACAGAAAGATAAGTATAGAGAGAGAGGAGCTAATTATCACTATATCTAGGCTATAGCTATACACCAGAATATACTCAACAAATCATCGCGCGCCTGCCCAGATAGCTCCTTTGAGGCCTACCCTAGCCCAGGTTGCAAGTTCTTCAGAGATCTTGTCACAGATTGTAAAGAAGCTAAGTGACTGGAGTTGAAAATCCTATCATTCCGCTCCCGCCAGATAAACCACCACGCAGTCATCACCAGAGAAGAGAAATGACTACGTCTTTGTGCCTGCAAGCTATTCAGTGCATTGAGCCACCATTCCTTTAGGTCTGAGGTGCTAGTATCAGGTCTTAAATTGATGGGGAAACCATACTTTGTCAAGCAGTATCCCCATACGCCAGCAGTAAACGGGCAGGCCGCAAGAAGGTGCGTCGCCGTCTCGTTGCCCAAGTTGCAAAGCGGGCAGTGAGGGTTGTGAGGCCACTTCCTCTTCGCCAGGTTATCCGCAGTCAGGCACTTTCCTTGGATTGCCACCCATGCGAAGAATCGAACCCTACCAGGGATCTTGATTTGCCATATAAGCTCATCGAACACACATTCCGTTCTGCCTATGAGCTGCAGATTGTAAGCCGATTTTGCAGAGTACTGACCATTAGTTGTCCACTTCCAAGTTATTGAGTCAGTGCAATCTGTCAAAGTTACTCCTTGCATCAGCTGCCACAAGTCGATATATTCCCTGACGACTTGTTCAGAGGGGTTTGGTTTGATAAGATCAATCCAGTGCCTATTAAGTATCCCCTGGGCAACCGTAATCTTTCTGCCTTTGCTGTGTTTGAATAAGAGTGGGAATTGTACTTTCAGAGGGGTACCATTGCTCCAATGGTCATTCCAGAAGGAAGTGTTTAGCCCATTTCCAATCAGAATTGAGGTGGAGGTCTGGAACATTGATAGGACGTCGCTAGGAATCGACATTTGCAGTCCATGCCAAGGCTTCTCAGGGTTGGTTTTATTCTGCCATAGCCAGCGCATTTTAAGCGCCCTGCCTTGCATTGCTAAGTTAGGAATTCCTAGCCCTCCATAAATAGTAGGAGTGCAAACCTGAGACCATTTGACCAGACATTTGCCCCCACTCACCTTATCTGTGCCAGACCAGAGAAAGGCACGCTGCAACTTTTCAATTTGTTTTTGCGTCCACTTAGGAAAATCAATTGCAAGAAGCTGATATATAGGCATTGCTGCCATGACATATTTGACCAGAATAAGTCTTCCATCAATAGATATCCATTTGCCCTTCCAGCAAGCAGCCTTCTTTGCAATCTGATCTATAATGGCCTGCAGATCATTCTTTTTCAACTTCTTGTCTGAGAGGGCATTCCGAGGTAAGTGCAGGGGAACGAATCCAGCTGACAACCAAAGGCCAGCTTGAGAGGTTGCAGATCAAGACCTTCACATCTTATGGGCAATATTTTGCTCTTGGTCATATTAGTGTGCAAACCAGAGGCCTGGCCAAATAGCTCTAGGATCTGATTTACAGCCTGAACATCAGTGATAGTGGGCTTGACGAAAATCATAACATCATCTGCATACATTGAAGCCCTATGACGAATCAGCTGGCTTCCAAGAGGTGCAAGAATTTCATCATTCTGAGCTTTGTCCATCAATCTACCAAGGCAATCCATGACCAAAACAAAAAGGAGAGGGGAAAGAGGGTCTCCTTGACGCAACCCGCGTCGATGAAAAATGTTGTCTGACAGCATGGAATTGACTAGAATTTTGGTTGAAGAAGTGAGAAACAGGGCTGCTATCCAACCACACCATTTGTGTCCGAAACCCCTGAACTGCATTACCTTGAGCAAGAACTCCCAAGAGACACTATCAAATGCTTTGGAGATGTCTAACTTCAGCAGCAATGAGGGTATTTTCTTCTGTCTTAGAGACCGTGCCAGAGATTGTACATAGACGAAATTGTCGTGGATGACCCGACCCTTGATGAAGGCATTCTGACACTGAGAGATGAGGGTGTTCATCTTGGGCTGCAGTCTGGTCGAAAGAATTTTTGCAGTGACCTTGGCAAAGCAGTGAATTAAACTTATTGGCCTGAACTCTTGAGGGGAGTTTGCTCCTGCATGCTTAGGAAGCAGTATCATGGTAGCCTTGTTCAGCATACGCAGATTCTGCGTGTTGAGGTTTTGGAAATGTAAAAATGCTGCCAGCCAGTCAGATTTAATAACATCCCAGCATCTTCTAAAGAACAAGCCAGTGTACCCATCTGGTCCAGGGGCCTTTTCAGGGTGTATATCAAAGATTGCTTTCTTGATCTCTTCCGGGGTAAAAGGGTTGTCTAAATCAGAGAGGTCACACTGTGGGAAGTTGAGCGACGAGAGATTAATTTCAGCCGAGCGAGAATTATAGCCTCCAAGGATCTGGTCAAAGTGTGACCAGAGGCATTCCATCTTCTCCTCCTGATCAGCAATGCAGCCACCATTCACCATGAGACTCGGTATCATATTTTTCCGTCGCCTCCCAACAGAAAACGTTATTTGAATACAACAACATAACACCTTTCTCTTTCAAACTTCACCATTTATTTGGACTTGCATTTTCGGCAACCTCCTACACAACATGGATGGAGCAGATGTGACCTTTCATGTCGGCGGGGAGAAGTTCTTGGCTCATAGGTTCGTGCTCGCTGCTAGGTCATCCGTATTCAAGGTGGAGCTCCTCGGCGCAATGATAGATAATGTCGGCAGTCCGATTGAGATCCATGAGATGGAAGCTAATGTGTTCAAGTGCTTGCTCCATTTCATATACACCGACTCACTGCCTGTTCTTGAGATGGCTAGCAACCAAGGTGAAGCACGCCCCGATGTGGTGATGGCTGGCCATCTACTCGTGGCAGCAGACAGGTACAACGTCGAGAGGCTGAAACTGGTATGTGAACACAAGTTATGCAGCCACATTGATGCTAACATGGTGGCGACCAATTTGGCTTTAGCTTATCGCATAATTGCAATGGACTCAAGGAAGCTTGTTTATTGTTCCTTGCTTCCCCTTCCAATTTGGAGGCGATGATGTCAAGTGATGGCTACGAGCACCTGAAAAGCAGTCGCCCATCTGCCTTTAAGGAGCTCATTGCTAGGCTCCTGCCGGTTGAAATGAAAGCGGCGAAGGATATTCTCATGACAATCTAGTAGTGTCGCTCATGATAACCGTATCTGATATAGTTATGTATCTATGTGTGTTTTAGCTTAGTTCTCTATGTATGGTTGCGTGTCTGCTGCATCAAAAAAACTGCTATCTAATGTTAGTTGCTAGCTGTGAAGTTTGCTGGACTGCCCAGTGCCCTCTATTGACCCTAGGGTATTTTGGTGGAAACAAAAAAGATATCCTATCTACGAAACTTCAAATGTTATCTATCTATATCTCTATTGCAAGTACAATGTGATTGATTTGGTGTCTCTTGTGTTTTCTACTTCCTGAGATGCATGAGTCCTGGATGTGGTTTTTTTATTGCTGCTGCTTATTTTTATTTTTACATTTTTTTTTGATATTTCACTATATTAGATTTCAACAGAAGTAACAGGATTACAATCTTTCTGGATCATCTCCCACACGCAGGAAGGAGCCTGACCCAGTAACACCCCTCCACTCAACGCACTACAAAGGCTCAAAACCTATGCTATGAGCCTGACGACGTGAGGCTGTCAATGGCATACGCGTTTTGGGCTATTTTCACCACCCGATTGCTGCATGTATTGTCGGACTGTGAAGAACCCTACAATTTCTCAGTGAGTCTCATTTGATTATTTCCTTTCTACTCCCTCCATTCTATGATACAAGACATTTAGATATATCAAGATTGACTAGATACAAACCAGTTTTTTTGTGAAGAACAATATGGACTAAAATGAGAGCATATACACACTAAAACACGTTTAGATGCATACGAATCTGAGAAAACCGAGAAGAGCTAAAACATGTTATATTCAGGAAAGGAGGGAGCAACTAGCTTCTGCTTTTCTCCTGTGACATGCTCCAACATTCTTCTCCCCATATTTATAGATCCTTGTTCAAGTTATGTCGTACACCTGCTAATCATGGTCTATCTTTTTTTTGGTCTACTTGCTTATTCTCCACCCTCTCCTCCCACCACGTACTACGTACTGCCTCCGTTCCCAAATATAACATGTCTTAGCTCATACAGTACATATTTTGTCTAGATACATATTAAAATAATGAACATGCACACTTAAACATGTTTACATACATTTGTGTACATGTGGACAAAAGGTTAAACGGCATCTTATATATATTATTTAAGAACGGAGGGAGTACCCCCTCTCTCCCTCCCTCCCTCTCTCGCTCTCTCTCTCTCTCATATGGCATAGAATTACAAAACACGTGGAGTATCTTACTTGTGTGCTTATTCCATTTTAGGAGACATCACCAACTCCGACTTATAAGTTACTCCTCACCTCCTCTCAGCAATGTAGAATTAAAGGCTTTACATACCTTTACAATTCTCGCATGTCTACAACGCTTTTGAGCTAACGCTACGTCGCTTGCTTGGACCTCTTCTTTGAGCATTGCCTTGTTCCGAGTCTAACCCCTGCTACAAAGTAATACCAACACAAGTGATCATTTAGTGTCTCTAAAAAAAAGTGATTGTTCAGTGCCTCCCATAAGAAAATGTGTGATTGTTCAGTGCAAGTGTGCAACTAGTCAAAACGGAAAAGACATGCATACTTTCATTTACCTATCATTTCCACTCGCCTAAGAAACACACACTTTCATTTCCCTCTCCTTTCAACTTTTCACCTCGCCTACGAAATGTACACTTTCATTTTCCTCTACTTTCCACTTAGCCTGGTCATCTCCCCTTCTCCTTCTGTTGGCGTAGTACCTAGCGACTGAGAGTGACGCTCGTTGTGGAAAGGGTTCTCCGTTTGGCCATCTCCAGGGTTGGTTGACAGCGACGGCGCGCAGGCGACCGATCTCACCAAAGATTGGTTAGCTATTTAATTTATACTCTAGAATTTTCTATAAGGTTTTGTTTACATAAACATACACTACATGCCTATGTCAAGATATTTGTTAGGCTATGTGCTATGAAATCTCCACCAATATATTAATAATGTTAAAATAGTAAAGAACTTCACAATACAAAGCACATATACGTTACATAATTTATCAAATGTAAAGAAATAAAGCAGGCATATGTTTCTACTTACTTTTTGTTTGCATATTTAAGTTGGTTTGTATCTTGTCAATGGTATTTTCTCAAAAAGGAAAAAAACCTTTTGCGCAATCAGATAAAGTTTCAATGATAACTGGCAACAATTTACAAAAAATATTATATGGTTAACAATGGTAATTAAATAATATACAATATATTTTGTTAAACCCACCATAATGTTAAAACTCTAAGAAAAGTATAAATTTTAGTATAAATATATTTATTTTAACTTGCAATGTGAATGGGAAGAGAACAACAAAGTGAAAAAGGAAAAAATGGATAATATGTTTAGAGTGCAGGTTTAGAGGCAATTACAACTACAAATTTGGAAGTAGATTATTAAGTTAGATACTTGTGTGCTAACACGTGGTCGCGGAGCTCAAGCCGGCTTAGTTGTATTGGGTTGCGTGTACGGTAAATTAAAATTTTCTCGTATTGCTACGCAACACCTCCCAAGATCGACTATGGAGATACATGCGAATACGAAGATCCGATGATCTAGTTTAGTATATGTTACCAACACCGTAGATTGCGTAAGAACGTGTTGATGACGTAGTTGATGTAGCCGATCGCGGTCTCTCTCAACCAAGCCTGGTAGAGAGATTCCGACGCCTTCTTCTCCTTCGCTTCACCACCTTGATTCAACAGCGTGAGGGTCAACCGTCGTGAACGACAGATCACCCCTCTGAGAGCTTGCACACGTACGCCGGGAAAGGTTCAGCAGGGCTTCGCTGTCCAAGCTTGGAGTCCGCTGGTGTATATGAAGGTGGAGATCTCAACACATGAGAAGGAGAGAGAGATTAGATCTAGTCTAATCGGATAGGTCGCCTCTAATTAGAGGTCCCTCTAATCCAACTAGAAGAGATCTAAACTTGAGAGCTACTTAACCTCTCCAAAGAGGAGGGGGTGGGGTTTATAAAGGAGACCAAAGGGTAGGGAGACTTGGACAAGGGAAAAACCTTTCCTTGTCCAACTCAACTTGTACAAGGGGAAAGTTTCCCCTTGCCAAATTCGGTTTGGGAAGGATGAGTTGGAGTTGGACTCCAACTCTCCCTCTCTTGGTGCGCCGGCGGGTGGGGCCCACCTTGGGCCGCACCAACCTAGGCAGGTGGGCCCACCTAGGCCGGCCGCCCTGCCCTGCACCGACCCGGCGGGTGGGGCTCGCCTGGCCGCACCGACCTGGCGGGTGGGGCCCGCCTGGCCGGCCGCCGTGGCTGCCACCGCCCCCGCCGTGGGCCTTCGCCCACCGGGGTTCGGCCCGGGGTTTCCCCCATTGGCGCCTTGGCCCACCACCATTTGGTGGTGTGGCCTTTTAATATTTTTCCGTAATTATATTTATTAAATAAATAAATCAATATTTAATTAACATATAATTAAATAATATTTTGTCTAATTAATTCTTATTTGAATATTTCCTTTTACATAATATTTCACTGAATTAATTTCCTATGATAGAAACTCCTTTATATATGATAGAAACTCCTTTCATATGATCGAGACACCCAGTGTCTGCTGATAAAATACTCCAACAAATATTTCCTCTTATATAAACCCTCAGAATAAATCCGACCGTGATAGTAACTTCTATCACAAACTTTCTCTCTTGATAAGGTATATTATCACGCAAGCAACATGCCGGTGATACTCTCTCCATGTTCCAGACCAACCATAATACACAACTAACCAATCGTAGTTTAAGTGTGTCCACCCTACAGGTTCGATAACGGGTAGCTATAATTGGTTGGGTATCAACCAATCACCGGCCAGTGACAGTTCCAAGGACGATCCTGTGTAGCTGCTATCGTTATGCCAATAACTCTTCTGTTGAACCTGTTGATTATCATATTTCAATCCCATTACTCACGATACTGAACTTCAGCCGAGATATAGATCCGTGGATGATACCATGAATCAATCAACGATTGATTCACATCATCTTTGTCTATCTCGTTACCGGTAAGTTCCCTTTACTCGTTGCCATATTATTATATCCCACATGGTGTAACTTCACCATGCATTGTCTGCAGAACATAGTGGATACATATATAATACTGAGTGGGCCTTGGACGTATCTCTCTTTACCTAGAGGAGTAATTACCCATCTCAGAACATTAGGATACACACACCTTGAAGCCACCCAGTAAGTGCCTTTATGATCACCCTGTTACGGCCGTGACGGTTAACAACACCAAAGTAACTCTTCTAGTATGCATGACCCTAATAACCTCATGGTTACAAGGACATGTTATACAACAACCTTTGTGTGATAAAGCTAAGGACAAAAAGACTATTTAACGGAATCTCTTAGCATACCAACACTTGGGTGACCCAGCCATATTATTATCCAATAATATGCCATCCTTGATGCTGACATATACAATGTCCATGACTAGGAAAAGCCGCGTCATCTAGATTCAAGAATTAGTCCTTAAAAGAACTAGGGTACATTTTACGTGTTCATATTCTCTACACGTGCGAGTGAGCTTTTCCCTAAATCACGCATTTAGAAATCACCGCAGTTATAGCATAGAGAATACGAATCAATAATATATGAATCAGATATATGTATATGTATAAATACATTATCACATGTATAAATACATTGCCTTTTGGGCATATATCCAACAAGTTGTCCCGGACTAAGTTTCCAGAGCCACTTTCGAGCGCCATTTTTCTGTTTGAGTTTTGCTCCTCTACTCCCGTCTATAAATGATCTCACTCTGCTACTCCTCCATGGAAGACCTCCCTCCTCCTTCCATGAGTTCAGTGCTGACATGTTCAACCTGAACTGATCTAGATCTTTTAAGAGAGCGATGAAGGTATTCTACTCCGCTGAATCTCGGTTTAATTTCTTTCTTTTCTTCTCATCAACCTCAACCAACGAGTTTGATCATGGCATGGTCCAAGGCAGCTGCTGGAAGCAGTAGCACCGTCGGACGCGGGCGCACTCAACTAAGACCCAGTTGGCGCGGCGCCGCTGGAAGACACCTTGCTGCTCGAGGCGAGGAGCAGAGCTGGCCGAGACGCTGTGAGCAGAGGAGCAGCTGGCGGCGGAGCCGCTGGTCAAGGCACAGTTGGTGAAGCAGCTCGCGAAGGAGACTCTGGTCTTGACTCCTAAGCAGCTGGATGAGGCGGGGGAGGCGAGAGATTATCGGGAACCGTGCCGATTCCGCGGGGCAAAGTTGGAAACTCACACCAGAAAGCAGGGTAATTACGAAAATCTGTGAAAAACTAGAACACATGGTATAAACGGACAGAAGGAGTAGTGGGGAACTGCATAGTGGTACATCGCATCGATTGAGGCCCTGCAGCGACTCTCTTCTCCTTGTTTCCAACAGAAAGCGTTATGAATGAATACAACACCTCTGTTTTCTTCAAACTTCTTCGACTTCACAATTTGTTGGTCCAATCACAAAGTAACAAACTGGCTAGGAGGACCTCTACGGGTCTCTGGGTAGATGAACCGCCTTATAATTTTATCTTGTTAAGCTTCAGCCAGTTACTATATCACCATCATCACTTCACCATCTCCACTAATATAAAAAGGGAGAGAGAGGAGTGATCCAAATCATCCCAGCCACACAACAATTGATCCAACGCTTATTAACGACCTCCTCCGCAAACCGCAACTTAACTCTTCGTTAATCGGTAATCGCTAATTAACAAAAAATATCCCCGCTAATAACGCATCCTTCCATCAGCGCCGGCTGCTCTCTCCATAGGCCGCCGCCGATCTCCAAAAGCGCCGCCGCGCCCTCCATACCAGCAGATCGCGCCGTTCATCTCCGCTGCCGAAGATCTCCGCCGCCGTACCCTCCATCCCCGCCTCCACACCCTCCATCACCGCCGCCGCAAGCTCCATCCACGCCACCCCGCAACCTCCTCCCCGCAGATCGCACCCACGCCGGCGCCCTCCATCAACAGAGGTCACCATATCTCCCACGCCCGCCCGAGACGCCAGCGCCCGCCTGCCCGCGCGGCCGTCGCCCTAGAACACGTCGTGGACGCTGCACCAGACATCCATCAGAGCACGACGGCGTTATCGCAAATTACAGGTTAATTCTTGGTTCATACATTCAACGCCAATGTCATCATTCTCGGTTCTACTGACGCTTCAGTTTTGTGGCCCAGTTCAACACCATGTTCAACTAAAATGCCTCGGCCAGTTAGCCTTTCTTAGGAAACACACAATCTGAAACTCGAAAACAGTGAACTCTGAAGCTTACTTGTGTCAAATTCTCCACACATGTTGGGCTCTACTTAAGTACTTATAGTCCCACGTTGATTCTGATGCTTACTTTCTGGTTGGTTGTGAAATTTGTAGCAAGTTGGTTGTGCACTGAACGAACTTACTTTTTCTGAACAGCCCAAGCAAATATCAGTATGTCATCTTCAAACCATACTCCATATGAGGATATAACAAACAAAGAAAACCAAGGTAACTAACAACAATCATCGTTGTTAATACGTCATCTATGCAGATCATAATATCATAGGTGTGTCATCGATGCAGATCCTAAAGAGGTCAAGAGGCAGAAGAATAGGGAGTATTATGCAAAAAATAGAGATAAGATCAATAGTCGCCGGCATCAAACACGTGAGCTTAAAAAGCAGTCGTTGGTGACAGTGAATGACGAAAACGCTGATTGTGCAAATACTGGTATGGCTCACGTTTAAATTAAGAACTGAGTATGCAATCATATATTTGCCATTTTTTTGAACACCTTATATTTGCCATTTTCGTATGGCTACTTTATATATGAATGAAATAACACTGTTTTTTAAGGTAAGACCGAAGGTAATTGACAAAAAACTAATGAGGTCATATATGCAGGTCCTATAGAGGTCAAAAGGCAGAGGGATAGACAGTGTGATGCAAATAATATTGATGGAACATTAAAACGGGTGCGCCAAACAGGGGAGCTTAATAAGCAATCATCGGTTCATGTCCAGGACGATAACATCTAACGTCTCACAGGAGCTACAGGACAAAGCGGAGTTACTCAACTGCAATGCAGAACACCTGCAGGAGGTACATGTTCTGTACTTACAACATATATGTGCCATGTTTTTGAATTGCAAGGTTATGTATGTAATACTGATTATCTGTCTTTGGTTTTACTCTAGGTGTTGGTGGTGTAGGGATGTCTCAAGCATGCTATCCCGTCGTGGTTCACAACGTACCACATTGAGCAACATAACCAATACACATACAAATGGTACACTTGGTAATAACCTTCAACACTCATACGATGTTCTCGCTAATTTACGTTGGAGAAAATATCATTTCATGATGGCTCAAGCTATGTATTTCACATTGTCTACTTCAGGTATTGGGGATATTGGATCTGCATGTTCCAGCATGAACATTAACATGGATCTTCCCACATCATGCTTCAAAACAACTTTGATCGCCGACGATGACAGGAATGAGGGAAGTAGCTCTCATGAATGCTGACATGAGCTTCTTTCCGGTGAAGCCAATGTTGGCTTCATCATGGCAACCTCTATGGAGGTTAAGAAAACATCCAGTAAGTCCTTCCTTAAAAAGTCGCCGTCGCCATTTTGACGTTACTATTACTAATTTGATGATTGACAACAGGAACTCTTCTTAGCACGGCTGCAACAACTCTTTGCTTTCATCAATGCTCAGCATGTCATAATTTTGACTTTCTTAAAGGTTATACTCTTTTTTTGCACTAATCATTTTGTCAGGTTTCTCCCCAATTAGACTAACTGTATGCTTGTCATTTCTTATAGGTGTGCACCATCAAGTTCTAAATGACTTGTCTTTCCGTGATGTTGTCAAGAATGCTGTGCTGATTAGGAAGGATGCACGCAAACCAACTGGCAGAGACACTCTTTTGAACTACCCGTGCCCAAGAAAATCAAGACTGAAGATTCGTCCGTGAATCACATTTTCAAATATTTACTGGATGGTGTTTGCTATCATACACTTCGAGCGCCTACTAATTGTGAGCATACAGATGACACTATCAACAAGATGGATGAGTCTGCTGATTGTTGCGAGCATACTGACGACACTATCAACAAGATGGATGAACTGGACTAGGCCATACACTTTCTAATAAATAAGAAGTCGAGTGGTTTCAAACTTTAATATTTTTTGTCATTAGATCTAAGTTTTCGTTTGTGGAAGTTGAACTTTGTGAGATTTTTTATATCAGTTTGATGATGGATTGCTATGCAAACCTCTATTTTGTTGGGCGTGAAATTAAACAAGTTGTGTTCATTATGCCCATAATCTTTCTTTTGAACTTCGACGATTTATTTTATTTGTTGTTCTCTTTGATGAAAGAAATTAGACTTTGTTATTGAATTATACAAATGTTTTATTACTATACGTGCATTGCACGTGCACGATTACTAGTACTATTGATGTAAGAAAACAAGAACTGACGACTAGCCGACCAAACACAGGTTGTTGGCTACTGCTCTCCCAAAGCCCATCTTCTAAAGCCCAACAACTATCGCGACGTTAGTACGACGTTATCTTCACTCACCTAGTTCACGGCAGCCCTTCTCCGCGCCGCCGCGTTCCCCTTCCTACTCGCCTGTTGCTGCTGCTGCTCCGCCGATCTAGAACCGCACCAGCCGCCGACGGCGAGCAGCTAGAGGCAGAGGTGCTCTTCCTCCTCGATCTGCCAACTTCAACATCCCACCCAGCTGGGTCGTGGGACAGGGCACCGACCCAGGATCTTGTTTACAGTTCCTTGCTTCTCCTTCCAATTTGGAGGCGCTGATAGCAAGTGATGGCTATGAGCATTGAAAAGCAGTTACCCATCTGCCCTTAAGGAGCTGATTGCTAGGCTCCTGCCAGTTGAAATGAAAGCGGCGAAGGATATTGTCATGGCAATCTAGTAGTGTGGCTCATGATAGCCGTATCAGAATTAGTCATGTATCTATGCATGTGTTAGCTTAGTTCTCTATGTATGGTTGCGTCTGTGCTGCAGCAAAAAACTGCTATCTATGTTAGTTGCCAGTTCTGAAGTTTGCTGGACTCCCAAGTGTCTACTGACCTCTAGTGTCTTTTGTGTAAACGACAAAGATATCCTATCTACGAAACTTCAAATGCTATCTATCTATATCTCCATTGCAAGTACAATGCATGATTACTGGATATGTTTTTTTATTGCTGTTGCTTATTTTGTTATACTTTGTACGGACCTCATCGAATGTTCAATCTATGAGAAGCTCTGTTATACTTTATGCCTTGTTTTAAGCTTGCAATCCTCTAGTTCTTCTTCCCTAGTTAAAGGTTATATCTTTCAATCTGCCATTTTTAAGCTGTATCTTTTGGACTGCATAAAGTTCAGATGAGCTCATGAGCTTCTCACTTAAGAAGTCAACATTTGTATGACGTATAATTCCCTTTGCTCTGACTCATAAATTGATTGTATGACTCCTATGTTCTGTCACTTTTTTTCTTCTCTAGTGTATGACGTATAAGTAGTTGAACTTTACTGCTCTGTCCAATGTCCATGAATCTCTAATTTCTTTTTGTCAGGCTTAAATGAACTTGGGCGCCTTGTGTCCCCTTTGGTCGAAAAAGAATCATCTATCTATATTTATATTGCAAGTATAAACGAGATTTATCTAGTGTTGCGTAAGTTTTCTACATGCTGAGATGCATAAATATTGAAATACGGGTTTCTGCACGTTCAGTCTGTTATGGTCCGTAAAGACTTCTTATTTTGCATGATGCCATATGCTGAGATTGCAATCCGCTACTGAACTGATTCTGTTAGTATGGGTGCATTTTGTCTGTCGATCTTCAGAAGCCACAGTGGGTGCAGTTCAAGTTACTAATTTGTGGGTTCATGCAAATACGATCGTACTATTATGACCGGAAGAAAATTTGCACGGTGCCAGCCGTAGTAGTACAGCTTTCAGATTTCAGATTTTGTCTTGTGAAAACTTGTACTGGAGGAGAGGAGGCTGAGTTTCCGTAGCAGTACACCGTTCCATCCACATCGCTCCGACTTGAGGAGCTAGGTCGCAGCCTGTTCAGAATATAGCACCGTTGGCCTGAAACCGTCAATGACTGATCGTTGATTGCCGTGCCAAGAGAACGAGCTGTGGCTCGTTGGCTAGCTGTAGCAGTGGCTACGCAAGCCCACCCGGGATCGATCCCCAGCGGGGACGATTTTCACGGGTGTCTCACCTGCGCGGCACTGTTCACGTGAACAGTGTTCGCGCTGTAGCAAATTTGTGGAGGGCCTTTGGGGACTGAGTCCTTAATCAGTCTGCCCAGTTCCAGCTTCTGGGCCAATTCCACCGTGGTTCAATCAGAGGTATTGTGGTGTGCCCACCACCGCAGGGGTTTCCCAGTAGGTCTAGACTCACGGTGGCTCAGAAGCTTAGTATAGTCTGGTTAGTTCTAGCTTGCGCACATGTGGCGTGCGTGTGGTGTTGAGTGTGTGTAGTTAGTTCTAGCTTGCGCACAGGTGGCGTGCGTGTGGTGTTGAGTGTGTGTAGAGTGAGTTGTGCGTGAGTTCAGATACTACAATTGTACTGTAAAAGACCAGGAATTCTCAAAAAAAAAAAAAAAGTGCCACGCCAAAGACGTACAATACTTCGCCTCAAGTTTCTGACTTGGCGGATGACTTGCTGACTCGGTGAACATGCAACATGACTACGTGACTCTCTAGGTGTGACACTGTAGTGGCAATACGGGCGCACAAATTTAATAATCGCAGGCACAAATGTTCGACTGAATTGTGGTTTGTTTATAGACTTTTTGCCCAATATTTTGGACGTTCAAGTCACTAGCACGGTAGCACCCCCTTGCTTCCAACAGAGTACCTTTTTTTTAATCCAACAGAACACCTTTGTTTTATTAAACTACACAATTTGGTTTTCTAGTGGACTTCACAATTTGTTACTTCATTCTCAAAGTTACCAACATTTTTTTTGAGGGGACTCAAAGTTACCAACTGACGACTAACCGAGCATAAACGCTGTTAGCTTAGAAAACAAAATGGAACATACACGGGCTGTACAGCTCCCCGAAGCCCATCTGAGCCCAAAAACTTTCGTCACCTAGCTCAGGCCAGTACTTCTCCGCGCCGCCGCGTTCCCCTCTTGGTTCTTCCTCTGCTGCTGTGCTCTCACACTCCCCTTCCTACTCGCCTGCTGTTGCTGCTGATCCGCCGACCTAGAACCGCACCAGCAGCCGACGGCGAGCAGCTAGAGGCAGCGGTGCTCTTACTCCTCGATCTGCTCTCACACTCCCCGTCAGTTGGTAAGTTTCAGCTACTCAGCGTGGTCGGCTCACCTCCGTGGCATTTGGGGTCCTAGCTGTCCATCTTGTCGCTCCGGACTCGTGGCCGGTTCCCTGGGTCGTGCGACGTGGCACTGACCCACCATCCCGGCTGCTACCAATCCATCCTGCCCCAGCTACCGAACCAACCTCCGGAATGGCAGATCAGCGCAACGTTTCTGCTGACATTGTAGCTGAATCTGAGGAAAGGTCTTACTCTTACGTGTTCAAGGTACATGGATACTCAAGACTGAAGGAGATGTTCAAGAACGGTGAGTGCGTGTCTTCTTCCCCTTTCAGCGTTGGAGGTGGCAACTGGGTTCTGAGGTATTATCCCAACAATAACGTTCCAGGAGAGCATGATAGTAGAATATCCCTGGTTCGTGTATCTCCTGATGCTAAGTATGTGAATGCGGAAGCCAGTTGCCTTAGTCTACCAGTGCCAACTTCCTTCTTCATCTTCGGTGGCATGATTGAAAAGGACTATACTTTTCAAGCGATAGGCAATTTGGGCCTCCTTCTCAAAAGGGGGAAATTGGAGCAAGCGGGGCATATAATAGATGACTCTTTCAACATCAAGTGTCATTTCGCTCTCAAGAAGGATATCCACAGTGAAGAAGCAATTGGCAATCAGTTTGTTGTTGTTCCTCCAACTAACTTGCATCTGCATTTCGGCAACCTCCTAGACAGCATGGATGGAGCGGACGTGACCTTTCATGTCGGCGGGGAGAAGTTCTTGGCTCACAGGCTCATGCTTGCTGCTAGGTCATCCGTGTTCAAGGCCGAGCTCTTCGGCGCAATGAAGGAGAATGTGGGCAGTCCGATTGAGATCCATGAGATGGAAGCTGATGTGTTCAGGTCCTTGCTCCATTTCATATACACCGACTCACTGCCTGTTCTTCAGATGGCTTGCAATCAAGGTGAAGCGCGTCCTGATGTGGTGATGGCTGGCCATTTGCTCGTGGCAACCGACAGGTACAATATCGACAAGCTTAAACTGATATGAGAACATAAGTTATGCAGCCACATTGATGCCAGTATGGTGGCGACAAGTTTGGCTTTAGCCGAGCAGCATAGCTGCCATGGACTCAAAGAAGCTTGTCTACAGTTCCTTGCTTCTCCTTCTAATTTGGAGGCGATGATAGCAAGTGATGGCTATGAGCATCTGAAAATCAGATGCCCCACTTCCCTTAGGGAGTTGATTATTAGGCTGCTACCGGTTGAACTGAAAGCGGCCAAGGATATTGTCATGTCAATCTAGTAGTGTGGCTCAGGATAACCGTAGCTAAATTACTTAGGTATGTATTTATGTTTTAGCTTAGTTCTCTATGTATGGTTGCATGCCTGCTGCAGCAAATAACTCCTATCTGTGTTAGTTGCTAGCTCTGAAGTTTGTTGGACTGCCTAGTGTCTATTGACCTCTAGTGTCTTCTGGTGGATACCACAAAGATATCCTATCTACAAAACTTCAAATGTTGTCTATCTATAACTCCATTGCAAGTACAATGTGATTGATTGGGTGTCTCTTGTATTTTCTATTTTCTGAGATGCATGATTACTGGAAATGTTTTTTTTTTGTTGTTGCTGCTTATTTTGTTATACTTTGTACGGACCTCATCGACTGTTCAATCTATGAGAAGCTCTGTTATGCCATGTTTATAAGCTTGCCATCCTCTAGTTCTTCTTCCCTAGTTAAAGGTTATATCTGTGAATCTGCCATTTTTAAGCTGTATCTTTTGGACTGCATAAAGTTCGGATGAGCAGCTCACTGAAGAAGTCAACATTTGTATGACGTATAATTTCCCTTTGTTTTGACTCATAAAGTGAGTATATGAATCCTATGTTGTGTCATTGTTTATTCTCGACTGTATGATATATATAAGTAGTTGAAGTTTACTGCTTTGTCCAATGTCCATGAAACTCTAATTTCTCTAGTGTATGATATATAAGTAGTTGAAGTTTACTGATCTATCGGGTGTTGCCTATGCTTTCTACAATACTTAGATGCAAAAATATCGAAATAGGGGTTTCTGCATATTCAGTCTGTTATGGTCAGTAAAGACTTCTTATTTTGCCTGATGTCATATGCTAAGATTGCAATCCGCTACTGAACTGATTCTGGTAGTATGAGCGTAATTTTTACTGTCGATCTTCAGAAGCCACATGGTGCAGTTTAAGTTACTAATTTGTGGGTTCATGCAAATATGATCGTACTACTATGAACGGGTTAGGTCAAATCATGACAAGAAGAAAATTTGCACGGTGCCAGCCGTAGTAGTACAGCTTTCAGAATTCAGATTTTGTCTTGTGAAACTTGTACTGGACGAGAGGAGGGAAATTTTCCGTAGCAGTACTCCTTTGTATCCACATCGCTCCGACTCGAGGAGCTAGCTCGCAACCTGTTTTCAACTGAATTGTTTATTTGTTTTTAGACATTTTGTCCAGTATTTGTTACGTCCCAAAATACTGGACAAAATGTCTAAAAACAAATAAACAATTCAGTTTCCAACAGAGAACCTTTTTTTTAATCCAAAGTTTTCTAATGGACTTCACGATTTGTTACTGCATTCTCAAAGTTACCAACATTTTTTTTAGGGGACTCAAAGTTACCAACTGACGACTAACCGAGCATAAACGCTGTTAGCTTAGAAAACAAAATGGAACATACACGGGCTGTACAGCTCCCCGAAGCCCATCTGAGCCCAAAAACTTTCGTCACCTAGCTCAGGCCAGAACTTCTCCGCGCCGCCGCGTTCCCCTCTTGGGTTCTTCCGCTGCTCTCACACTCCCTGTCCCACTCGCCTGCTGTTGCTGCTGCTCCGCCGACCTAGAACCGCACCAGCAGCCGACGTGTCAGGGACTAGTATTAGTATGTAATAGTCAGTTAGTAGTGTGTGAGGGTATTCTAGGTATTCCACCTATGTTGGCATCTATTAGTGGCTAGGTCTATATAAGGCTATCTTTGTATCTTGTTGAACCAACCAAGAAATGAAAAACTAGTTATCTTCTTTATTTTCCTGAATTTATGTTTCTGTCTTTTATTTCCAGTTCATGTTTTTATCAAATCTGAGCACCGATGCTCCAATTTCCCCCAATTTCGGTGATCTTCCATGTCCAGGATCCATCGGGGACCTGACAGATGGTATCAGAGCAGTTCGATCCGTCGGGCGTGCTCCCTCCCGTCCCTCCCTCTTCGTTCGGATTCGCACCGGCGATTCCCACTCCTCTTCTCTTACGATTCGCACCGGCGATCTCCCCTACCCCTTCTTCATTCGCATCCATGGCGACCTCACCGTCGATTACCCCCTTCTTCACCGCTCCATATTCTTTCCCCACCCCAATCCCCACCACCGCTCGGGCCTCTCTTTCAACCTCGTCTTCGATTCCCTTCGATCCAATCGCACCGGCATTCTGGGTATACTAGATATGATGCTAGTTATGGGAAATCAGTCGGTTGTTACAGCTTCTGGTTCCAGCAACATTGAGGGCATCACATCATATACACGCACCAGGTGCTTCATTATTCACCAATTGGAGTTGTCCATCAGCAACCTATCAATGAAAATTTCAAGACCAAGTGTTTGCTGCTATCTTCAAAGAAAGTTCTTCAAATCTGGGATATTGATACCTTCTTCACAACATTTCTACCTCCTTGACAAAAGATGAATGAAATCTGGAGGATAATTACAAGCTCTATGATTACACAAAATTGAAGCACTATGGGCAGACTATCCAGAAGTATTACAATGCAACCAGTGGCTCTCTTCGCAGAAGTATCTTCAGATCTGGGAATTGGATATCACCTACATTACATTCCTGCCTTCCCCTGATATGCTGAATAAATCAAGATGGATAATTGTCAATGTTAAAAGTTTCTGTAGAAACTTGTCCATTGGTGACCAATGGTCTCAAGGGGGGAGTAATGTCAGGGACTAGTATTAGTATGTAATAGTCAGTTAGTAGTGTGTGAGGGTATTCTAGGTATTCCACCTATGTTGGCATCTATTAGTGGCTAGGTCTATATAAGGCTATCTTTGTATCTTGTTGAACCAACCAAGAAATGAAAAACTAGTTATCTTCTTTATTTTCCTGAATTTATGTTTCTGTCTTTTATTTCCAGTTCATGTTTTTATCAAATCTGAGCACCGATGCTCCAATTTCCCCCAATTTCGGTGATCTTCCATGTCCAGGATCCATCGGGGACCTGACACGACGGCGAGCAGCTAGAGGCAGCGGTGCTCTTACTCCTCGATCTGCCACTTCCACATCTCACCTCAACCTCCACCTCCCACTTCGGCTACACTACTCAGCGTCGTCAGGTCACCTCCGTGGCATTTGGGGTCCCAGCTGTCGATCTTGTCGCTCCAGAATCGTCCCCGACCTTCGATCCGGTTTCCCTGGGTCGTGGGACGTGGCACTGACCCACCATCCCGGCTGCTGCTAATCCATCCTGCCCTAGCTACAGAGCCAACCTCCGGAATGGCAGATCAGCGCAACGTTTCTGCTGACATTGTAGCTGAATCTGAGGAAAGGTCTTACTCTTACGTGTTCAAGGTACGTGGATACTCAAGACTGAAGGAGCTGTTCAAGAACGGTGAGTGCGTGTCTTCTTCCCCTTTCAGCGTTGGAGGTGGCAACTGGGTTCTGAGGTATTATCCCAACAGTAACGTTGCAGGAGAGCGTGATAGTAGAATATCCCTGGTTCCTGTATCTCCTGATGCTAAGTATGTGAATGCGGAAGCCAGATGTCCTAGTCTACCAGTGCCAACTTCCTTCTTCATCTTCGGTGGCATGATTGAAAAGGACTATACTTTTGAAGCGATAGGCAATTTGAAACTCCTTCTCAAAAGGGGGAAATTAGGGCAAGCGGGGCATATAATAGATGACTCTTTCAGCATCAAGTGTGATTTCGCTCTCAAGAAGGATATCCATAGTGAAGAAGCAATTGGCAATCAGTTTGTTGCAGTTCCTCCAACTGACTTGCATCTGCATTTCGGCAACCTCCTAGACACCATGGATGGAGCGGACGTGACCTTTCATGTCGGCGGGGAGAAGTTCTTGGCTCATAGGCTTGTGCTCGCTGCTAGGTCATCCGTATTCAAGGCCGAGCTCCTCGGCCCAATGAAGGAGAATGTCGGCAGTCCGATTGAGATCCATGAGATGGAAGCTGATGTGTTTAAGTCTTTGATCCATTTCATATACACCGACTCACTGCCTGTTCTTCAGATGGCTTGCAATCAAGGTGAAGCACGTCCTGATGTGGTGATGGCTGGCCATTTGCTCGTGGCAGCCGACAGGTACAACATCGACAGGCTTAAGCTGATATGCGAACATAAGTTATGCAGCCACATTGATGCCAACATGGTGGCGACCAGTTTGGCTTTAGCCGAGCAGCATAGCTGCCATGGACTCAAAGAAGCTTGTCTGCAGTTCCTTACTTCTCCTTCCAATTTGGAGGCGATGATGGCAAGTGATGGCTATCAGCATCTGAAAACCAGTTGCCCATCTGCCCTTAGGGAGTTGCTTATTAGGCTACTGCCGGTTGAATTGAAAGCGGCCAAGGATATTGTCATGGCAATCTAGTAGTGTGGCTCCTGATAACCATATCTAAATTAGTTATGTATCTATGCATGTTTTAGCTTAGTTCTATATGTATGGTCGCATGTCTGCTGCAGCAAAAGATTTAATATCTATGTTAGTTGATAGCTCTGAAGTTTGTTGGACTGCCCAGTGTCTATTGACCTCCAGTGTCTCTTGGTGAAAAACAAAAATGCTATCTATCTATATCTCTATTGCAAGTATAATGGGATTGATGTTATCTCTTGTGTTTTCTTTTTGTTGAGATGCATGAGTGTTGGACGTGGTTAGTTGATTGCTGCAACTTATTCTGTTATACTTTGTAAGGACCTCATTCAAGTGTTCTATCATCTTAGGCTCTGTTGTACTTGATGTCTTGTTTTTAGATTGCAATCGTGTAGTTTATTCTTCCCTAGTTAAAAGTTATGTCCCTGAATCGCCATTCTTTATGATGTAGCTCTGGACTGCATAAATTCGGATGAGGTCCTCATTGTACAAGACGATAAGTGTGTGACCTATGATTCCTCGTTGAGGGCTGACTCATAAAAGGAGTTTATGACTCCTATGTTCTGTTATTTTTTATCTCTAGTGTATGGTATATATAAATAGTTCAAGTTTATTGTTCTGTCCAATGTGTGTGAAACTCTAATTCTCTTTCTAGGGTTTGAATGAATTTGGGTGACATGTGTCGCCTTTATCGAAACAACTATCTGTTCATATCTATATTGCAAGTAGAATGAGATTGATAGGGTGACGCCTATATTATATATTTTCTGAGATGCATAATGTCGAAAGAGGGTTATCATTTTGCTTAGTTTGTTATGGTCTGTAAGGACTTCAACTGTTCTATGTGGAGTTTTATTTTACCTGATGTCATATGTTGAGACTGCAATCCTCTAGTTCTTCCCTATTTTACTTTTTCTGAGTGAGTTCTTCCTAGTTTTTCTTATGATGTTTCTTTTGGATTGCCTAGGGATTTCTTCTGACCATTTTGTAGAGTAACTGTCTGTTCTGGCTTCTGACTGAAACTGAAGATATCACTCTTCTTTCTTTGTCTTTTTTACTTCACTGAGACTTAGCAAAGTTGTGGATGGGCTAAGAAGTATTGGTATGTATTTCAAATCGATTTTGTCCTTCGCTTGAGTGTGATTGTACACTCTTCTTCTTTGTCTTTGTACCGAACTGAATCTGGTAGTATGACTGTATGAGCGCAGTTTTTCTGTTGATCTTAAGAAACCACAAGATGTAGTTCAAGTTTCTAATCTGTGGGATGATATATAAATATAAATTGTCTAAATTAGTTATGTATGTATGCATATTTTAACTTAGTTTTCTATTTTATGGTTGCATGTCTGCTGCAGCACAAAACTGCTATCTATGTTAGTTGCTAGCTCTGAAGTTTGCTCGACTGCCCAGTGTCTACTGATCTCCAATGTCTTTTGGTGGAAAATAATATATGGTATCTACGAAAAACTTCAAGTACTATCTATCTATATCTCTATTGCAAGTGTAATGTGATTGATTGGGTGTCTCTTGTGTTTTGTATTTGCTGAGATGCATGAGTGCTGGATGCGGTTATTTGATTGCTGCAGCTTTTTTTTTATAATTTGTTAGGACCTCATCAACTGTTCTATCTATGTGAAGCTCTGTTGTACTTGATGTCTTGTTTTCTACTTAGCTCTTCTTCCCTGGTTAAAAGTTATATCCGTGAATCTGCCATTATTTAAGCTGTATCTTTTGGGCTGCATAAGTTCAGATGAGCTTCTCATTGTACAAGATAACAAGTGCCTGATGGATAGTTCCTCTTTGTCTGACTCATAAGTTGAGTATATGACTCATATGTTCTGTCATTTTTTCCCTCTAATCTATGATATATAAGTAGTTGAAGTTTAATGTTCTGTCCAATGTGCCATAAACTCTAATTTCTCTTTCTAGGGCTCAAATGAATTTGGGCGGCATGTGTCCTCTTTGATCGAAAAGAACCTACCTATTTATATGTACATTGCAAGTCGAACGATATTGATTGGGTCACGTCTATGTTTTCGATTTGCTGAGATGCATAAATGTAGAAATGCGGGTATCTTCTTGCTCAGTTTGTTATGGTCTGTAAAGACTTCAGCTGTCGTGTGTGGAGTTCTATTTTACTTGATGTCATATGCTAAGATTGCAACCCGGTAGTTCTTCAGTAGTACTTTTCTTTCTAGGGAGTGCGTCCCAAGATTTGGTTTATGCCTTTTCTTGTGGACTGCCCAGATCAGCTGGTTTCCTCATTGTAGAAGACACCAAGTGCATGATATATAACTCATGTTTGTTCAGACTCAGTCTGTTCTGGCTTCTAACTGTCAAAGTGAAGAATACCGCTCTTCTTCTTGTTCTTTTTCAGGGTGACTTGCCCAAGCTTTGGATAGGCTGAATATATTGGTATGTCTTTCGAATCAAATGCCCGCCTTCCCTTGAATGTGACTCCAAGCATATACAGATTGGTGACAAACTGAATCTGTTAGTACGGGCTCAAGCTTGTGGGGGGTTAAAAGCTCAAGCCTTTTCTTCACAATTTATGAGAAGTTATGAAGGTAGTGCTGGAACATCTCTTATTTGGTTATGTAACTGACAATGGTCATTCCTGGTTTGCTTGGGTGTTTGGTTTATCCCTTCTGCTTCTCATTGTGTCACTATGACGATGATCCTTCGTCTTGTTCCTGGTTATTTTTTGTTTCAGGTTGTGATTTTGTCTCCTGCAAATAATCTCAGCAACTTCTAAATGTTATTTGTGTAGGAGGTGTCTGCACTACACACCCTATACAAAACACATCCTGTGCAAAAGGGCTCATTTTCTTCTGAACCTAGGGAAGAAGAAGCACAAGATAATCCACCCAGAAGCTGTAGGTATGTGACCCTTATTTATACTGCTACCTGCCTTGTGTAGTTGTCTTGTACATAGCTTTTCTTGAACTCTGTTTCTTTTGTTGCTCATACGTCTGCAGTGTACGTTGATCAGATTTTACACCCGTATACGTCGGACTGTCGGAGGAGCCATAGAGCAAAATTGGAGGGGAGGGCGAGCCTGGATGCATAGCAGGTCTGTCAGGGAGGAGCTGACGACGCAGTCATCCAAGAAGCGTGAGTTATGGACGAGGATGGAGGTGCTGTACTACCTATGCCGCACCCACCACCAGGAGCATCCGGACATCTTGGAGGTGCCCCTAACGTCCCCACAAGGTCTCTATCTGCAAGGTTAGTTCACACTGGCGCCTGATTGGTATTGCCAGTGTGATTGTTGTAGAATGACACCTTACTATAGTTCCAATTTGTTAGATGTGATTAGCCGACTGAACGCCTTGAGAGGTAAGGGTATGACATTCAAGTATTTCTGGTCCTGCAATAGGAATGTACATATTCATCCATCGAATTGCCGTCTCAAGATTCTCACTTACCCAACATTGTATTTGTGACACAGCGATGCCATGCAGAAGATACAAGTGTGGATTTGTGTGGCATGATCTATCTGAGGGTGATCTTCTGCTGCTCTGGTTATCAAGGAGGTAGTACCAATGTTTCCTCCTGCTGCTGCTGTTTCAGCAGTGAAGGAGGTAGTACAACGAGCAATGCAGGATGCCACATTCAGGTTCCTCGAGCGACTCGTTCCCAAGACAAGCATGCCTTCCTCAGGCGCAAGCTCACCTGGCATCAATGATCCCGTGGCAGGGCACCATGTGTCCATAGAAACAGAGGTTAAAGCGAGAGGGTACAACACGAAGCTGCAACAGTGAGAAGTCGCAGCAGAAGTAACCCCGGACAGGCTAGAATTCGTCGACGAGCCCCATCGCAAGCATCCGCCTGAGTACACTGATAAGGGCGGAAAGCGTCCGGCAAGAGGGGAGGTGTGCTGGAGGATGAAAGAACTACTATGAGCTCCGTCAGCGGCAGGCTGAAGCCAGCCAACCTGCTCATGCGCCTCATGACCCGCGGGCCGAACAACCTCGTTCAAACCTCCGACAAGCCCCGGTTCATGTGGCCTCCCCGTTGTCTCCAGAGCTGTACCTTCACGGTGTGCTGAAGGCTGGAACTACCGGTACGTCAACTGTCAGAGGTTGAGAAATGGACAACTCAATCTGTCAGTGACGCATGCAAAGATTGAACGCTCTTTTTCGCCTCACAGCCACCATGACGGGTATGTGCACCTGTTGCCTTGGACATGCTCTGTCCTGACATATCCACGCTGATTTATCCCTACACTTGATTTATTCGCATTTTAGATCCTGGAGCATATATACTGCACGTTGCAGAGTCTGCGAGGAAGCACACTCGTCCGAGATGGAAGAAAAGGTAATAGAGCGGTAAGAAATTATATGAGATATATGCACGGTTAGTCACTGAACTTGGCCGAGATGAGCACTTTGGTCACTAAACTTGCAAAATGTTGCCCGCGGGTCACTCAACTTGGCAGAGATGAACAAACTGGTCACAAACCATTGACTGAGGAGTTGACCATTGACTCTGACCAAATTTTTTTGCAAAAACACTTTTTATATCCATAGTACTACTGAGTAGTACACTTTTTATGTTTATGTAGAGCGCTATGAAAATTATATCCGTACTACTAGTACTCCTTTTATGTTTGTGTAGTCTGTATTTGACCATATGAACTGCTACCGTAGGATATCACACTTGTAGACTGGGATATCAGAGCTCGAAAACCACAGGCCGCACCACACCGTATCTTCAAATCCTTGATAACGCGGACCAATCTGGATGAACCCGGCCGGCTCTGGTTCAGACGTTAGGGATTTCTGCCCTGCCGTGCGACCAAACTCTGCGTCTGCCTGATTTCGACGTTGCGATGGTGAGACGTGCTGGCGCAAGGTTGATGTGGAAGAGTAGCAGAACGATCGCGCCGTGAAGTGCTCGCTCGTGGTAGTCCAATCCTATGCTTAGGTATTTACTCTGAATAGAAGAACATGGTAAACCTGCTTCGTGCAACTCTGAATTCTGGAAGGTGCATCGTGTTTTTCCGTCAGCACTCGTCATAATAATCTGTGCAAAGACAGTACGAGCTTATAAAGATTAAAAGGCCCGGACCGCACACGCTATGATTTATTGATTTCTGAAGTAAGACAGAAAAGATGTGCCTGTAGTAACAGTTCCATAGCTCCTGCATGGCATTGGAAACCTCATACTAAGGGTGTGCTGGGTTATAGAATGAGCTGGAATGGAATAGAACCGTACCACATCTGGGGCTAATTCGTTTGGTTTTTAGGTGGAATGGAACCAAGTCGTTCCACCGGAGGGAATATACCCCTCAGATACGTAATGCACCGGTTCGACCGATTCGGTCGAACGAGGTGAAACGAGGGAGGTAATCACTTGAGAGATTTAGTTCCATGTCATTGCAAGCTTGCAGCACGCCAGCACGTTCGGACAGCAGGATTCCAGTAATCATGTCAGGACCTCTATACTTGGAATCACACTTAATAAAAGGCGAACAATGGATTCAAAATTCATACCGATATCATCTTTAACCAAGAATGAATATTTAAGCCCAGCCAAAAAAAAGAAGATAAAAAACAAGGTGCAAAAACAAAAAAGTGATATCTTCACTTGGAGAGTCAGGTCATAACAGACAGGAACAATTTCCTGGCTTGTACTATGACGAGCTCGCCCAAGCTTATGCACTCCAAAAGCAGCAACAAAATGCGGATTCAGGATATAGTTTTTAACTAGGGAAGAAGAACTAGAGGATTGGAAGCTGAAATAAGATCACTGTCGGCTAACCGTTAGTCACTACCAACAGGAACAACTCAACGTGAATGAAATTGTATTTCTTAAGAACATGAGAAATAAAGAAGTTTCTAAGAATGAGGCGTGCATGCTATATCTGGAAATTCTACATGAATCTTTGGCTATTTGAAATTTTATTTCATCCCTAATTTTAAACTAAAAGAATTACGTGGTAAAATTTACCCTTGATATTGAATATTCCTCAGTATCAAGGGTAAATTTTACCCGTGATATTGAATACTCCCTTTTAAAAAGTGCTCCAACTTAAATTTTACGTGGTAAAATTTACCCTTGATATTGAATATTCCCTTTTAAAATTTCATCCCCACTTTTGAAATGATCTATCACACAAACGTGCAAAAAAGCAACTTCACGTATTTTGTATTTCGGGCTGCACAAACATGACAAAACGATTTAAATATGTATGTTTTCAAATCTCCAAATTTATCATATTTTGTCATTTTTGTGTAGCACAAAATACAAAGTATTTGAAGATGACATTTTGCTTGTTTGTGGATACATTATTTCAAAATCAGGGATGTTTTTTCAGATTCTTTTGAAACTCGTAAATATTTTTTCAATTGTTTTAAAACACAAGGATCACTAGCGTTCAGGAGAAAACAAAATACTTGCCGCATCTCTAAGAATACTAAGCTCCCTAGAAATAGAGGCCTCTCCTTGATCGTGACCCCACTTGTCGGAATGGAATAAAATAATCTAAAAGTATATAGATCTTGATGTTTGTGGCCCACGTTTAAGCTATATAAAAAAAATTAAGATATCTTCTTAATTGTGGCCTCTTAGGTTGTGCAAATAGATAGGTCTCCTTAATTGCGATCCCACTTGTCAGTTATGATAAAAAAGGTAGAGCTCCAAAAATAAATAAAGATTTAATCTTAATTGTGGTCGCACTTTTAGTTTGTAATTTTGTTCCTAAAATATATACTGCTTGGTGCTTGTGGTTCCACGTTTCAGGTCGTAGAAAAAGTGTTTTTACCTTGTATCTGATCTCCGGGCGTTTCGGAATTGTGTGGCCAGTTGCACAGAGAGATGTTTTTTTTAACATGCACCTAGCCGTACACCCTATTTTTACCATCCATTCGTGTTGAAAACCCTATAGATAGGTTATATGACATGAATTGCAGGGCATGAAAATGAGTATACGACATTTTTATTATATTATTTAACAAAAGTCTCACGAAACAAATATTTCAATCGGTCAAAGTCATTTTTCTTGATATATGTTGCAATGCCGAAAATATTATGGAGTGGTCTTGATCACTGCCAAGTGCCCTAAGCTCACACCAATACACTCATTTAAATTAAATGACTCACAAAACTAACCAACGGCGAGCCGAGAATCTAAACCGGTCCAGTAAAGTACACATAGTCTACGTACACACTAGAAGTTGCTACCTCCCTCTTCAGTCTACCCATTTTTTAAGAAATCAACACATTGACCTTGCTGACATGTCGTCGACGTGCGCGAGACAACGCCACCCTCCTGCGTGCGACCATCACCACGGGTCCGCCATCAATAACCCACTGCACTATGCACTACGTTGTCGAGACTCCCTGTTATGGACGTGCGTCTCAACACAATTTTCTCTCATGGCACCGGAAATACCGCCATAGTCCGATATGGGAGACCTGACTCTAGAGTTCTCCCTGAGCAGCGTGGGCGAGAGGATGACCGTTGGAGCAACCATGTCTTTTACAAGTTTTTTGCTAATTCTCAATTTATTATGATTTTCCCAAGAGAACGTTCTCAAAGAAATACCATGCAACTTTTCTGTTTTGTTTCACAAGATGGTAGTGGTAAATCAAGACAATTTTATCTACGATCTGACGTTATTTCTTCTAACTTTTGGGAATGACTTAGAATTTCAAATAGAAATTGTTGTTGTTTGAATTTTTTTTATACAAAAATGGTTCCCTCAATTTTATTAAGCAACATTTTCACGTTTAAGATAGTTAAATGTGTCTACATCCGCAAGTATTTTTTAATACCATTGAATTTTATTGTTTTAAAACCTGCCAAGACATATCTATAGCTTCTATTGTTTCTTACTTATAATATTTTGTGTGAAGTAAATTTGGTTTGTGGCAAAAAAAAAACGTTACTAGACAATCAAGATGACAAAATAGAAACAAATAGGTTTATTGATAATACACTTATTTATATGTATGGAGTATTAAAGACATGTTATACTTTAATAGTCTAATATACATTAGGCGCAGCATCGCGCGCCTTACCTTCTAGTACATGGGATTTTGGCTGTTAGTCTTCGAAGCCCACTAAAGCCAAAACCTTCACCTAGCTCACGTGAGCAACTTCCTCACGCCGCCGCGTTCCCCTCTCCTGCCCTGCTCTGCTCTCACTCCCCTCTTGCCTCTACAGCTCGCCCGACCTAGAAGCGCACCGGCGGCGGAGTACAGACGCTGACCCTTGATCCAAGCTGCCATTATCCACCCTACCCTAGCTACCGAGCCAGCCTCCGGAATGGCAGATCAATACAAGGTTTCTTCTGCCACTGTGGCTGAATCTGAAGAAAGTTCCCACGTCTTCAAGGTACATGGATACTCAAGAGCCAAGGAGCTGCTGAAGCACAGTGAGTACGTGAAATCTCCCCCTTGCAGTGTTGGAGGTCACAATTGGGTTCTCATGTATTACCCCAACGGCGATGGAGGACTGGCCGGTCACGTATTGCTGGGTCTTTGTTCTGGTTATGCTAAGGATGTGAAGACGAAAGGCAGGCTTAGTATACTTGACAAGGATGGAGTACCGGCGCCACCAGACATCACATTAATCATAGAAATAAATAGCCCAAGGGAAGGTCGAATCTTGATCTTCATTATCAGTCAGGCGACATTGGATCAATCAGCACACATAATAGATGACTGTTTGACCATCAGGTGTGATCTCACTCTCACGAAGGATCTCAACAGTGAAGAAACAATGGGTAATAAGTTTGTTGTGGTTCCTCCAAGTGACTTGCATCTTCAATTTGGCAACCTACTTGAGAGCATGGTTGGAGCAGACGTGACCTTTCATGTGGATGGGCAGAAGTTCTTGGCTCATAGGTTTGTGCTCGCTGCTAGGTCATCGGTATTTAACGCGGAGCTCCTTGGTGCCATGAAGGAGAACATCGGCAGTCCCATTGAGATCCATGAGATGGAACCTCATGTGTTCAAATGCTTGCTCCATTTCATATACACTGACTCTCTGCCTGCTCTTGAGACGGCTTGCAATCAAGGTGAAGTACGTCCTGATGTGGCAATGGCTGGCCATCTCCTCGTGGCAGCAGACAGGTACAACGTCGAGAGGCTGAAACTGGTATGCGAACACAAGTTATGCAGCCACATTGATGCCAACATGGTGGCTTCCAGTTTGGCTTTAGATGATCAACATAAATGCAATGGACTGAAGGAAGCTTGTTTACAGTTCCTCGCTTCTCCTTCCAATTTGGAGGCGATGATGGCAAGTGATGGCCATGAGCATCTGAAAAGCAGTTGCCCATCTACCCTTAAGGAACTCATTGCTAGGCTCCTGCCGGTTGAAAATAAAGCTGCCAAGGATATTGTCATGTCAATATGGTAGTGTGTCTCATGATAACGGAATCTTCATTTCTTCCGTATCTATGCATGTTTTAGCGTAGTTCTCTGTTTATTGTTGGATGTGTGCCTCACCAAAAAAAGAACTTTACTGTTCTGTCCTAAATTTGTGTATGGAACTCTAATGTCTCTTTCTAGGGCTTAAATAAATTTGGTCCCTGTGGCCTCTTTAATCGAAAAGAACTCGTATCTATTTATATCTATGTTGCAAGTGGAATGAGATTGATGGAGTGGCGCGTATGCTTTGTACTTGTTGAGATGCATGAATGTCGAAACAGTTTCTGCTTGCTTCAGTTTTTGTTATGGTCTGTCAGGACTTCAAGTGCTCTATGTTGAATTTATTTTTCATGATGTCTTATGTTGAGACTACAGTCCTCTAGCCCCTCTTCCCTTGTTTTCTTTAGGGAACTCGTCTTCCCTAGGTAAGAGTTGCATCCCTGAATCAGCTATGGATAATTTTGTTTCTTTTGGAACAGAAAGTGCATGCTATATGATTTGCTTCTAACTTTTGGAACAACAACATCATTCTTCATCTTTGTTTCTTCTTCATCTTAAGTGTGTGTCGTGCATCTTTTTGATGGGATGAAAATATGAAATAATATTGGTTGGTTAATGAAACCTTTTGCTTTAGTTTTATTCCGAGCATAAGAGTTCTTGACATTATTACTGCAAGCATACTATCCATACATGCTTTGAACTTTAGAAGTGATGGCGGGGGAAAGCCGCTCAAAACCTTTAACCCATGGGCTCATATTGTTCTGCCTGGGTTTTGATGATAAGGGTCGACAACACAATGCCAGCTACAGCAGTACACACCTTACACAATTCAGAGTTGTGTCTTGTGAAGAAACATAAAGAAGTGAATATGAAGCGTGAGCTGATGCTGAAACATCAAGACAGAGAGCACATAGGTAACTCGCAGTGTTTTCATCCACTAAATCGTCTTCAATTATTCATCCTCAGATGTAGCAGTATAACCTAACTACCCAGGAACGAACGAGATTTACTTGTCTTGAATCATGATGTCGATTGAAGAGGCTTGCCAAAGGTTCGAAATTGCCCTGTAGGAGAGGGAATCAAGCTAGCTAACTGTATCGAACAGCAACCATGTGCCTGCTACCTCCTCCGTCTTCATGCATGCCGGTCATGGCAACTCCGCCGCCGCGAACATGGTCAATCCATCACATGCCGGTCATGGCACTCCGGCCGGCCAGCAGCTGGCTATGCACGTAGGCTGGGGCGCGCGGTGTGTTGTGACTTGTGAGTGTTACGCTGCAAAATGAGGAGGAGAGATGCTGCCCTTTTATACAGGAGCTAGTGATGGAGAAGGTTGGCCGTGATCGATTGGTTCGCGGCATCTTCCCAGGTCACGGTGGGCGTTCGGGTTTACCCGAAATTTCGGGTCGGGTTTTTCGGGTAAAAACAAATTCGGGTTTCCAAACATGATACCCGAGAAATGCCCCAGAAATCTCAAACCCGACAATTCGGGTACCCGTAATTTCGGGTCCGGGTTCGGGTAATCCCGTAATACCCGAAAATTCTGTAGAGGCTACAAATAAAAGCTGAAGATAAATTTCTAAACTTGATGCAGTTCAACATCTGAGCACACACAGTTCGTGCAGTTCAACTTGATGCCTTCCTCTTGATGCAGTACACACTAATCTCGAGCTGCTGCAGAGCTTGACGCCGTCAATCTCGAGCTGCTGCACCAGTAGAAGAGGGCGAACATGAATTAAGGGGAGAAAAGGAGGATTGGATCGAAAGTTACCTTGGTCGACGATTCTGCAGAGCTTGACGCCGTCAATCTCGAGCTGCTGCCTGCACCAGTAGAAGAGGGCGGACCGGCGGAAGACGCCGTCGATCTGTCGCTTCTCCTCGCCGTCCTCGGCGTCGTCGCGGCCTCGATGGAGGTGTGGCTGTGGCGTGTCCGCGTCGGGGAAGAAAGGAGAGAGGGCGTGCCCGCGTCGGAGAAGAAGGGCGTGCCCGCGTCGAGTTCTTGCCGGCGGGCGGCGGCGGGCGGGGGCGGCGCCAGTGGCCTGTGAGCTGGGTGCGGGCGGCGGGCGGCGGGGGCTAGGTCGAGGCTGGGGAAGTGGGGACTGGGGAGTTGACTCACGCGTGAGCGTGAGGGAGTGGTCGAGAAGCTGGGCTCATGGGCTGTCACGCGTGACTGGGCTGTCACGGTGTGGGCTGGGCTGGGATATTCGGGGTAATCGGGATAATCGGGTTTTAGAGGCTGTTACCCGAATTACCTGAACTAATTTCGGGTTTCAGAAAGTGATACCCGATCACACACTCGGGTCTCTCGGGTTCGGGATAAACGGGTCCGGGTCCGGGTTTCTCGGGTTCGGGGTTCGGGTCTCGGGTAATATGCCCACCGTGCCCAGGGCATATCCACCACCTGCCTTTTCTTCCAGCTTTGGCAAATGGCCATGGCATCTCCAGTTCTCCAACCAGGATATACTCGAGCACTAAACCAGAGCAAAGAGAGGGTGGCATGCCAGCCGATCCAGCGATCCATGTACCCCTTCCTAGCCTCAGCCCTCACGTGTAGTCTTTTCCAACAACTAGAAAATTAAATTAAGGCATTTTTTCTTCCTTTATCTTGCCATACTCACATGCCTTTTTAGCTCGGCGCAAAGATAATACTGTCTAGGTTATTTTTCAAGGTGCTTCCGATTGCTGGGCTTTTGACTCGCTGGAAAGCTAATAATCAATGTATGGGTTCTTTATTTCCAAACATTATGTAACCGACTAACAGTAGAATTAAAAAAATATCCTCTAGCATCTTCTTACACTGCACTCTTACTGTGGATATTAGCACAACATTTTTTTTTGAAAGGATCCGATCACAAATACAAGGCAGCTCAGAACATATTACAACAGGACCCGAAAGAAAAGAAAAATACAAAGAAGACCAGGAAATATGCAGAGAGCCCCCTCAGCCGCCGAGAAGAATCACGATCAGATCCAGCAACCGCGCGCCCGAGCCCTAGGCCTCGCCGGAGTCGCCGTACCGCTCACCGCCGGGGAGCCAGCACCTCCACGCCTTGTAGAAGAC
This sequence comes from Poa pratensis, assembly GCA_947311845.1. Lineage (NCBI taxonomy): Eukaryota > Viridiplantae > Streptophyta > Magnoliopsida > Poales > Poaceae > Poa > Poa pratensis. The sequence continues at coordinate 6,481,479 of CAMZMU010000054.1, forward strand.
TGCAAGAGCCGTCCGCCGCTCCGCGACGGCACCGAAGACGATGAACACGCACAGCCACAGCGCAGGCTCCCCCAAACCTCCATGCTTCCCGCCGACTCCGCTCCGCCCGGACCAACCTCCAACAGCAGCACACAACTTCCCGACGGGCACTCCCCTCGCCACCACGGCCGGCCGGAGCAGCAACGTCGAGGAAGACCACCTGCAGAACCACCACCAAAACCGGAACGCCCGCCTCGAGCAGCCTCTCCCCACACCACCACGGCAGGCTAGAGAACCAAGGCAGGAGGAGAGCACCGGACGAACCACACCACAGACCACCTCCACGACCTCTCCGGCGACACCACCGGAACGGGGAACAGAGGGGAGGACAAAAGCTCAAACACCGCCGCCATCGCCGCCGTCTCGATGTCAGCGAGAGCCACACACACACCTACACCTATACTATACACGCACGGCCACCTCCCGGAGCTCCCCCCCTACCTCACAGCGCCAAAACGGCGGCCGGTGGCAGAGGGGAGCGGCGGAAACCCCGGCGAGACCAGTCGCTCCTCGGTCGCCTCCTTAACTCCTCCTCTCTACTGTAGCGAGGGGAAAGCACCTAACAGTATCCCTGTCATTTTGTAAGCCTCACACATTCAATGACATTTTTTCTCCGACAAAGTAAGAAATAGACACTATGTTCTTAACTTTCGATTAATGGTGTTAGGTTATTTCGAAAAACACATGAACGCAAGCTCAACCAAACTTATAAATATTATTAGATGTATAAGAAACAATTCTCTTGATCTATTATACCTCTATTTTATATGGAGTGTGATTAACCATTAGCTCCTTTGTACGTGAGCATGCGCCACGGCTAAATTAAGATGTTTTCTCGTGGACACATCATGCATGTGTTTTATTTATGGCAAATGCTACACCCCTATCACTTTCTCCATGCGGCAGTGGGCCCTGAATATAGCTGCAAAAAATGCCGAATGTACTATTTCTAAATGTGGAAGTGGACTTTTAAAAATGTGACAACGTTTTGTAACATTCCTTATGAATCTGTAAACTTTCAACTAGCACATTGGACACAACAATGTAGTAAGAACCAACAAGATATGCAACAAATCCCACTTTGATTCGTGAAACATAAAAATAGTGTTGACGTTTGTAATAAATAAATTAACGAATCAAACACATATGCCGAACGTATTCCAACACGTTTGTATCTTTTTACACCAGATGCTTTTTAGCGTACAATCCAAAAAAAAATACTATAGTTAAATGGTGTCTGGTGGTATACAACAAAAGATGAGCCTATAGCACTACACAACCAACACCGTTCCTTACATTGAACTTGTCCTGGCGACCAAGAGCCTTTCAAGCTTATCCTGTCCGGGAAAACTTTATTTCACGCTGGGAATCTACAATCTGTCCTGATAACGGATGTACCCGCCCAAAAAGGAACACCTAATTAAGATGCATGGGATGTTATGCTCAACGATCAGTCAACTTCAGTGCTGCTATATGTGATGAGAAATTGAGAAGCTCACGACTCACAAGTCCACTTCAGTGCTGATTTTACACCATACACTGAACCCTCATGACTCCTCGTCCTCTGGTACCAGATTCAGAAGCCAAAACTCTGAATTCTGATAGGTGAACTGCTGCAGTTGGCATCCGTACGATTTTTCTTTGTCAAGATTTAACATAAACTCAGCAGAATAAGATGGTTATATTTATACACGGCCATAAATTAGATACTTGAACTGCACCCCGCTAACGGTTATGGTTTATTAAATCAGCTGAAAAGTTGCGCTCATACTGAGAGATTCAGTTCCATAGCATTACAGGATGCATGCATGGAGTCGGGGACAGCATGTTTCAGTAATATCATTAGGAGCTCTACCAAACTTATGCAGTCACATAGCAACATAAAGGCTGATTCAGGATATAACTTTGTATAAGTAGGGAGACGAACTAGAGGATTGTAAGCTAGACAAAAGACATGAAGTACAACACAGTACAGAGCTTCACATAGGTAGAGCACTTGATTAAGTCCTTAGAAACCATAATAAAATAAACTACAGCAAGCTGAAACCTGTTTTATTCGACACTTACGTATCTCAGAAAATAGTACACATGAAGTACAACACAGTTTAGAGCTTCACATTGATAGAACAGTTGATGAAATCCTTGCAAACCATAACAAAATAAACTGCAGCAAACTGAAACCTGCTTTTATTCGACACTGATGCGTCTCAGCAAATGGTACACATGGGCTGACTTCCTTCTACTCTTATTCTTCTCGTGCAACCATACCTAAATTGTCATGACAATATCCTTGGCCGCTTTCATTGAGGCCGGCAGGAGACTAGCGATCAGCTCCTTGAGGACAGACGGACAACTGATTTTGAGATGCTCGTAGCCGTCACTTGCCTTCATCGCCACCAGATTAGGAGGATAAGCCAGGAACTGTAAACAAGCTTCCTTGAGTCCATTGCAGCTATGCTTGTCAGCTAAAACCAAACTGTTCGCCACCATGTTGGCATCAATGTGGCTGCATAGCTTGTGCTCGCATATCAGTTTCAGCCTCTCGACGTCGTACCTGTCCGCGGCCACGAGCAGATGGCTGGCCATGGCCACATCTCGACTAGCCATCTCAAGCAGCGTGTCAGTGTATATGAAATGGAGCAAACACTTGAACACATCAGCTTCCATGTCAAGGATCTCAATGGGATTGCCGGCATTCTCCTTCATGGCGCCGCAGAGCTCCACCTTGAACACGTACGACCTGGCAGCGAGCACGAACCTATGAGCCAAGAACTTCTTCCCGCCGACATGGAAGGTCACGTCTGCTCCGACCATGCTCTCTAACAGGCTGCCGAAATGCACATGCAGGTCACTCGGAGGAACCACAACAAACCGATCACCCATTGTTTCCTCCTCATCGATATCCTTCTCGACCTTGAGATCATACCTAATGCTCAAACAATCATCGCCTATTACGCCCCATGATCGCTCCAAAGCCCCATGATGGATAATAATAACCCATAAACCATTTCTTCCGAACGTATGCTCATGGAAAACACGGTATTGAGGCACTGGTAAATCATCCGCGCCAAGAACGCTGAGCCTGACGCTCATCTTCACATCTTCAGCGTCTTCGGAGTCAGGAACCAGCACAAAAGACGCGAAACCGGGATATCCTGCGGAGTCACCGTTTGGGAAATACCTGAGAACGAAGCTGTGACCTCCAACACTGAAAGGTGGGAAAGCCATGTACTCGCCGTTCTTGAGTAGCTCCTTGGCTCTCGAGTATCCTTCTAACTTGAGCTCGTACCTTGTTCGTGGGCACCTCTCAGAAGAATACAAGAAGTTGAGCCTGTATTGGCGGCAGCGCTTCACCTTTCGCCTCTGCCGACTCGGGGAGGAGAACACCAAGTTCTTCCATGCATGTGCCTCCGCGCGCCTCCGCGGTAACCAGATCAAGGTATTGCATGACAACGGCAGGGTGCTCGTCAATCACTCGGACAAGGCGGAGGTCCTGCATCGGTTTTACTCCGATCTCCTTGGTGCCTCGCAGCCACCGGTGTGGGACTTCGACCTCCGGCGTGTCCTCCCGCGTGTGCCCGGACTTGGCGCCCTTGAGTCCACCTTCACCGAGCAGGAGGTGAGAGACGGGCTATGGGCGATGCGGATGGATAGCAGCCCCGGTCCCGATGGCTTCGGTCCGGCATTCTACCGGGCGTTTTGGCCTCTCGTCCGCCCCGATGTTATGGCCTTCCTCGCTGATTTCCACGCCGGCAACGCGCGTTTGGACGGCGTGAACCGTGCCTTCATCACCCTGCTGCCCAAGAAGGCGGACGTGGTCACCGCTGATGGCTTCAGGCCCATCTCTCTGCAGAACTGCGTCATGAAGCTCATCACCCGTATCCTGACGACCAGGTTGCAGCCCTATATCGAGCGCCTGGTGGCTTTTGAGCAGTCTGGGTTTATCAAGGGGCGTGTCCTTACGGACAACTTCCTCTACGCCATCGACCTCGTTCAGAGTTGCCATGCCCGCAGAGTCGCCGCCGTGGTCCTCAAGTTGGACTTTAGGAAAGCTTTCGACTCCGTCAACTGGACCGCCTTGGACCTCATCCTGGAGGCGCGTGGTTTCGGCACCACCTTCCGGGGGTGGATTTCTGCTATCCTCTCCTCTGGAAAAGCAGCTATCTTGCTAAATGGGGTGCCAGGGAGATGGATTAACTGCAAGAATGGCCTGCGCCAAGGTGACCCGTTGTCCCCGTACCTCTTCCTCGCCGTCGGTGAGCTGCTTCGTGCGCTTCTCGTCGAGGACGTGGGTGATGACCGTCTCTGCCATCCTCTTGTGGATGACCTCCCCGTTCCTGTCATTCAGTACGCCGACGACACGCTGATCATCCTTCGTGCAGACCCCCGCCAGATTATGAGGCTGCGTGGTGTGCTGGACTCGTTCTCTCGCGCGACTGGCCTGCATATCAACTACCACAAGAGCACGTTCGTGCCCGTGCACATGTCGGCCACCCGCGCTGCCGATCTTGCAGCCCTCCTGGGGTGCCCCGTGTCATCCTTTCCCCAGACGTATCTTGGCCTGCCCCTGTCAGATCAGAAACTCCCGGCGTCGGCATTGGAGTTCCTCGCCACCAGGATCGCGCAGCAGATTCCGGGTTGGCGCACCTCACTGATCCCCATTGGGGGGCGCCTTACGCTTGCCACGGCGGTTCTCTCGGCAATACCTATACTTGCTATGTCGGTGCTCCCGCTGTCGAAAGGGACTATCGCCAAGATGGATAAACCGCGCCGCGCGATGCTGTGGAAGGCGGCCGCCGCGTGCTCTGGTGGGGATTGTCAGGTGGCGTGGGACTTTGTTTGTCGGCTGAAGTCGGAAGGGGGGCTTGGTGTAGTTGATCTTGAACTCCAGAACACCTGCTTGCTTCTGAAGAACCTGCATGGGCTTTTCGACGGCCGTGACATCCCGTGGACGCGTTGGGCCCGGCGTAGCTACCTGTGTCCGTGCCCTGAGCCATCCACGCCGTCTTGGAGGCATTTTGCCTCCTTGATCCCTCTGTACCGCACCATCACTCGTGTGGTGCTGGGAGACGGTGTCTCGACCTCGCTATGGCACGACTCATGGACCTCACTTGGGCCGCTCTCCCTGGCTCTGCCAGCCGCTTTCTCTCACTGCCTCTCCCCCGATGCGAGGCTTACGGATGCTTATGGGGGGATGGGTCCGTGCGTTGCGGTGCAGCCGCGTATCTCCGAGCAGGCCGATGCGGAGCTAGCCTACCTGCACGAGCAGTTGCGAGCCGTCCGACTCGCGCCTCTCCCTGACCGTCGCGTCGTCTCCTTTGGGTGCTCTGACAGGTTTCGGACCGGTGACATCTACCGTGCGCTGCGCTCGTCTGGCGTGGTCGTCCCGTTCCAAGACGTCAACTGGGAGAACTTTGCCCCCCCGAAGGTGCGAGTTTTCTTCTGGATCCTGCGCCTCGGCAAGACTAGGACCCGCGCGCGTCTCTTCCGACATGGCTGCGTCCCCTCGCCGCATTGCCCGTTCTGCCCCGGCCGCGATGAGGACCTGCTTCATCTGTTTGTGCGATGCCCACGTCTTGGTGAGGTGTGGTCGCGTGCCGCGCCGGGCCTGCGGCTACTGCCCGATGCCGACATGGTGACGCTCTTGAGCGAGCTGGGCGGCCACCTCCCCCGCTGGCACCCGTATGCTGTTAACACTGCGCTGCTTGCGATCGTGTGGTGCGTTTGGAAATCGAGGAATCGTATGGTGTTTGACTCGGACAATCTCACCACCGCCCGTGTGCTCGCCATGATTTCGGATCACTTGCGGCTCTGGATGGTGCGCGCGCCCCGGCGAGTCGACCTCAGCGACTTCCAAGCCTGGTGTGATGCCTTGGTGTAACTTCTCTCGTGCTGGAGCATAGCCCCCTGTAGTCCTCTCCGCTCTCTCTCTCCCCCTCCCCCTGTATCCTTGAGGGTGGTATGCCGCCCCGCGCGCGTCGCGCACCCTCCTGTTTTGTGTGCGACGCTGCTACCCTGTACCTTTTGGACTTATAAATTGAAAAATCGTTCAGGTGGGCGATCGCCCCCGTTGAGCTCTCTAAAAAAAAACTTGAGCTCGTACGACCTCTCCTCAGCTTCGGCAACCATGGTAGCAGAAATCTTCCATGTACTCGCCATTCTTGAGCTGGGCTGGGTAGCTAGATAGGATCACAGGAGTAGTACACTAGGGCGATGGAGCGTTGGTGAGGAGAGGAAGTCCTGCAACGCCCATATATCTAGGCGAGAAGTCCACAGGTGGTGGGGCTTACGTGGTGCGATAGCGACCCTATCCTTTGTCCTTGCTAGGCGTCACAGGATTTTTTAAGACCGGTTCCTTCGTGGCAACAAGTAAGCTACGCACAGCAAAACGCCAAGGTCACACCGACTCCATCGTACACTGGAGCTACGTGGCTGGTTACCAGAGGGCCTGCATGGATGTGCTGGCCTAGGCATCTACGTGGATTGATGCATGCTGGACAAGCCTCCAGGAAACTTAGGACGTCGGCCGATAGCTTTCTTCGTCTCCAAGGGTCAGCTACGTTAGAAATAGATATAACCGTCTTAAACGGTTGTAGATATGCCCAAACCGACATGCCTCCTAGAGGCGTCTTTTCGTGTTACCGACGTACCGATAGTCGGTTATCCCTGTATAAATACTTCATGTAATCAATCGATCGAATCATTTTATTATCTCCCTCGTTGTTCTCAATTCTAGTTCCAACACGTTATCAGCACGCTCGACTACGAGCAATTCCTTCGACTCCAGCGCTGAGAATCGGAAAAGAGAAGAACATCAGAGGAACGAAGAGCAGCACAGGGCGTCCGCCTCCGTCGCTCAAAGAAGAACAGTGCAGGGAAGAAAAAACAATTGACAGTAAAATAACAAGCAAATCGGTAAGAAAAATTGCCTGGGAATCCTATCGCGGTTTTGTTCCACTTCTTCATGAAGAACACACCGGTGAATTCGCCGGAATGGAACAAGATCGGCAGAAAAACAGCAGGCAAAAGGTAAGAAATAACTATAATGTCTGGGGATTTTCTTTCCCTGTTTCTTCATCTTCTTCACGACGATGGCCGTCGCTGCCGTTTCGAGGTCACCGCGCCGATGCCATCTCCGTCCCCAGCGGTCGTTGAGGTCGCTGCCGCCGCGTCTCTTGTCGCCAACGCCCACAGTCGAGGACGCGACGTGCCGCCGGGATAACCGCGCACGCCTTCCTTCGCGGGCTGCGGTTTCCCCGCCGCCCCTCCGCCTTCGCCGCACCCCTCGGCGTCTCGTGTGCGAGACCGCCATAGAGCGGCCGCGAGCGACGAATCGCTTGCCAACCCGACTGCCACCACGCCGCGGGCGTGGGGTCTTGGAGCCCGGCCGCCCTCAGGCTTGTGAACGACGCCTCTAACAGCGTCGCACCGTGCGCGCACGCATCTCGCCGCCGGTGAACGCCGCGCCGCCGCCCGCCGCGAGCGTGGAGGTGGCGTCGGCCGGCCGTGGAGGTCTCCGCCTGTTCAGTTTCATGAGGATGAGGATCGAGTAATTGGGGATTTATTTTCCTTGTCTCTCTGCTCGCTTGATCAGGCTGGCAGCCTCACGTGGCACGAGCAGCCTTTGCTATTCTCTAAACTAGTTTAGCTTTCAGCAAATTAGTATCCTAACATAGTTCTAGCAGTATAAAATCTGTTTTAGACATGTTGATCATAGTACATACATTTCAGTACTGTTTCTTGTTGAGTATAGATATAATCCAGATCCTAATTTGATGTAATATATTTCCACATTTTTCACGTGTCGAGATTAATTACGTCTATTTGCAATTGAAAAATCTAATTTCTTGCAGATATAAATTCAGTACCTTTATAGTACTGTTTCTCTGTCGAGTACGATGTATTCCGGAATCCATTTAAGACATGTATATATTTCCATGTTTGACACATGTCGAGATTAACATGTCTATTTGCATGTCTATTTGCAATTGAGATTTTATTTGCATGTCTATTTGCAATTGAGATTTTTAGTTTCTTGCAAATATAGATGCAAAATTCAAAGTGATTTTCTCGAATTGATGTTTTGGGATCATGATGTGGTGTGTAGATTTATCTACCACTACTCACTACTGTTTAAGCCTACATTTTGTCATCTTTGACATTATGATTGCCAATGTGCTCTCCCATACATTTTAATTAAGTTATGACAAAAAGCATTCGAAGTGTGAGTATCTATACTCCGCTAATGCTGCTAGATCTACTCCATAATTTCCTTTGGAGATTATCTACAACGTGTCATACTTAACAATTTGAGGTTCACACTAATGAGTTCAAGGCAACTTCTTGAAACCTCATTTATTTTGCATATTTCATTACGACATAATCATGATGGATTTTAATTTACCAAATGGAAATTAATATTCTCTGATTTACCCGTATAAGTAAATGATGGCTCGTTTGATGTACTGGCTCTCAATGGCCACAACTATCTTATATGGCCATGGACATCAAGATCGCCTTGCGTCCTCTGGATTAGTGCGTGCAATCCAAGCCTCAGATGTTCTAACCCCGGCTGGAGTCACGCCGCTGACACTACCACCAATCCCATGGACGCAACACACCTTGACGGAAAAGGTTTGAAGCCAACTTCAACCTTCATCCTGATGGCACCAATGGAGCTCGTTGTTCGTGAGACGTTCCTTCTGGACCTCGCAACACCGTAACTCTCCAGCCGTCATAGGACCCTACAGTAACGGAGGACATGATGGTTGAGTACTCCTCAACAGACATGTTTGGAGACTTCCTCTAGTTCCACTATCTCCTTGGTGGTCGCATTATTGATGTCCATTTGTATTGTCGTAATAGAATATATATATATATTGTATCAGCACTCTGATATAAATAAGATTGTATACATTCTATATATCTTATAAAGATTTCCATATTGGAACTTCTTCAATTTTATATATAGATTTCTATGAGTGTCAATCCGATGGATGTGGAACAAGTAGATGAAAATGTACCCGCTCTATTGTATGGATTGTACTACCCGTACATCCAACTCGTAGCACATGTTGCTGATGGCCCTTGAAGAGGTTGATCTACAGCTCCAAAAAACGGTTTGATCTCCGGTGCGTAGTTACTTGCGTCAAAAGTAAATGGGTTAGGTTGAGACTCCAAGTGCAGAGTGTGTAGTAAGTAGAAGACGTGGTTTCCCCACGAGGGTGACTCGAGGGTTTAATATTGAACTCTCGGGGAATCAGTTGTGAAAAGTTTATATTCTTATCCTTCTTTTTGGTCACCTACAAAACAGAGTTAAATGTTTTGGTCCTCAACCTCACCTGTGGTTGTCAACCACAAGGTGTAAGAATGATATCAAGATAATTATGCAATGCAAACAAGAAATAAATATGCGATGGTGGTGAATAAATGTGCAAGGATGATGATAACAATGATGAATGATATTTTTGGGTTTTTTATGATGAATGCAAGATGTAAAAGTGTTTTTGTATTTTCGGATTTAATAATTGCAGAAAATGGAAAAGTGGTAAAAGTTGTTGGAAAGGTGTTTCTTATGATTAAAAATGGACCGGGGTTCATGGTTTCACAAATGTACTCTCTCTTTAATAAAGTGGCAGACAATGGACACATAGAGTTGACATATGAGATTGCAACACAGGGTTTGATATCAAGTTACTAATTATATGGGCATCACGTCCTAAGATAGAGATCTTTTGGTTATTAATCTCAGTTATACTCCACCAAGATGCGAACTAAATCATACACCTTAGTAATTAAGATATATAACTCAGAGTATAGCCTTAAGTATCATGACATGAAGTTAAAATAAGAACATGCTAGATCTAGTCACGGAGAAGTGGCAAGTCACCCACAACCCTTGTAGCATGGTATTTTTGTTTATCCCTAGTGAGGTAACAAAGTAAGGTAAAACACCCAAGTGGATCGCGATATTACAGTGGTCAACTTACCGCACTCACCACCCCCCGTTACTCCAACTAATGCACACATCACCCCACACACGCTCTCATAAACATTCTTGATCATAACAAGTAGACAAGAACGGGGTACATAATATGCATCTATGTTCATAACTGAAACATACATTGCAATCTCAAACATATATTAACTCACAAAAAGATCCACCACATAGGAATTACAACAATGACCGTAATCATGTTCAACAGCTCATACGGTACTAATTAGTGAAGCTCAAAGAGAGGAGAGATACATAAGTTACTTCCACAAACCCATAGTCTAGAGGTGGACTACTCCCTCTTCATCATGGAGACGGTGGAGATGTCGATGGAGAAGATGGAGACCACGCCGGCAGCGCCCCGCCGGAGTTTTCCCCCTCCAATCTACAGCTCCAGACCTTTGTTTTCGTGTTTCTGTCGTGTGGCGGCGCTTGTTTTCGAGAACGTCGTGGGACTTCTTTTATAGGCGTTTTTAGGTCAAGACGAAGTCGGTGGAGAAAAGATCGACGGCAGCGGAGCCTCGAGGGCCAAAAGGGTGGGCCCCACGCGGCCAGGTACAGAGGCCGCGTGGCCCCCTTCTTTTGGGCTTCCGGCCTCCGTTTACTTGCTTCCTTCGCTCCCAAGTCTTCCTTCTTCCAAAATAATGACGCCTGTATTTTTCCAGGTTATTTGGACGTCGTTTGGGTCCCTGAAACTTAAAAGGAAAAAATAGGGTTTTCTGCCTGCGCAGGGTTAATTCCATAAAAATAGGAAATAAATATTTTATTCCCCAAAATCATTATATAACAGTGATATAACCCTTATATGATGCAAATATGATTGGAATATGAGTGATATAGTGCAAAGTTCATGTATGCATTTTACATGCATCAACATCCCCAAGCTTAACCAATACTCGCCCTCGAGTATAAAGGTGATAAAACTAACATGGTCTTTACAATATAGCACTAACAATGGATATCAAAGATGATTGCTACTGCTATATAGAGTCAAATAATTCATTCTTCAAAGGAGTAGCAACATGCAAGATAGTTTATGAAGTGATATCAAGTATTCAAGCAAGGATGTTCAATGATAGTTCACAAAGTGTAACATAGAAGATACACTAATACAGAACGACACATCGGATACCCCTCTATGGAAACGGCAGGCGTTAGGCGACGGAGAATCGCGCTTTCCGCGCGGCCAGTGCGTACAAACCTGACCTGGGCCGTGGCTGGCCCATCAACATAGGTAACGGAGAAAGTATTAACTCCGTTACCCATATTATTGGCAACGGTCTTAATTCTGGCTCCGTTTCCGATATGTGCCTCTATAGCAACGGAGACTTTTGTGTGTCCGTGTGCAATGTGGACACGTTCCATCTTCGTCGAATTCGATGCGACCGGAGTAACTGCTATGGCGTAGTGGCGTAGTGACGCCGCGGCACCGCCCACTACTCCTTAAAAACCCACGATCTCCTGCTATCTCAGTACGCCACTTCGCCGCAGCCATGGATACTCCTAGCAACTCCTCGGGCGTTCGCCGCAGCAGTTTCCCGCTTTCGCTGAATTGGAACCGCGTCGTCGTGCCGGAGGCCGTCGCGCAGAGGCACTGGCAATATAGGAGGCCAGTGCCCTGGTCAAATGTTAGCCTCCCCACTGACTGGCTCGTCAACCACATGAGGGTGCCTATGCCGCCGGAAGAGGACGTGGGATCCTCGGGCGCCCGCGACCGCAGCCGCTCGCCGCGGCGGAGAGACGCTCGTCCGCGGTCGCCTGGATGGAACCGCGTCATCGTCCGGCAGGCCGTCGCGGAGCGGCACTGGCAATATAGGAGGCCAGTGCCATGGTCAAAGGTTCGGCTACCCGGTGGCTGGCACCTCAACCGCGTGTCGGTGCCTATGCCGCCGGAAAGAGTTGAGCTGCTTCAGAGCCGCCGGCTCCTCCTCCCGCCGGAGCTGCGCGACGATCCTGCCTACGACGATGACGAGATGTGGGAGGGGTGCACGGGCGGCGATGACATCGTCGGCGAGGAGCCGCGCGACGACACGGACGACTACACGGCTCTCCTCGCATACGAGCAGGAGAAGGCGGAGGCCGAGGAGTAGTTATAGTTATTTATTTTTATGTTCTTCAACTTCAATACTAGTAGAGATCAGTATAAGCCCAGTGTGTCAGTGAAAAAATCAAAGGAAACGGTTGTTTATACCCTCCGTTTCCGATGTTCTACTTTGCTATAAATGCGCCCTTCACACAGCCCTAAACTCCATCGCTCTCACTCTCAGCCTCACTCTCAAAGTGTGGAGGCGCCTCCACGCAGCACCAGATCTTCGCTCCACCGTGGCGGCACGCATCTCCCTCCCTCCGACCGTAGCGGCGCGCATCTTCCTCTCCTCCGACCGTGGCGGCGCGCATCTCCCTCCCTCCGACCGTGGCGGCGCGCATTTCTCCTCCGACCGTGGCGGCGCGCATCTCCCTCCCTCCGACCGTATCGGCGCGCATCTTCCTCTCCTCCGACCGTGGCAGCGCGTACCCGTTCTTTGCTCCACCCGGGCAGATCTCGTCGCCTGATCTGTAGCTGGAGGGCGCATGGCGTGTCGATCCGAGGATGACGAGGACGACTACGTACTCCCGCCGCTAGATCCAAAGGTAATACATCTATTTGTGACCGGCCGTCGTGCCGACGAACTAGGGTTGTTGTCATTGTTCTGCTTAGGTTTTCTTCCATAGGACACTCATGAACAGAACTAAAACTAGGGTTGTAATACATCCGAGGACGATGAGGACGACCACTGGCGGATCCACCTTGAGCCAGCCGGGTGCACAGGACACCGGGAGAAGGAATTTTTCTTTGTAAATTAGCAATTTTTCATCACATATGCACCCCTAAAAATTGTTTTAAATGTATTGTGGTAACATGTGTGCATCCTGGTTCAATATGTTCTAGCTTCGCCACTGAGGACGACTACGTAGTGTCGCTCGAAAAGAACATAACTAGCACAAATCGGTAGTGTATGAAACTCATGGCTGACTTATCTCCTTTGCAAAACAGATGTACATTTCGGTGACACTGCATAAAAAGCCGGGTCCTTAGCTAAGGTGCGCTTGTCGTCCGGCATAATTGTTGGTACACAACAACTATGCAATGGATTTGTAAGTTTGTTATTCTGTCTTATGCATCCTTTTGTGTTGTATGTCCTTTATGCTAGATGTATAGTGAGCTAACATGGAGTCATATATCCTCTCTTTGCATTTCAGTGACCACTTTACAAAAGAGGCACCTTCAGTACATCAGCACTCGCTTATTGCACTATGTGCAGAGCATGGTGCTGATCCGTTTAGCTCATTTAAATGAGCTAAATACAAGGTCGGGGACAAAGCGGCGAGTTGATTATATTTTGGCGACACCGTCCAAGAAGAAGATTGAATTCATGAACTCTAACAGCAAGTCATGAAGATAAATTAAGTTGGAAATGACAAGGATAAGTTTAGAGAGGCATGACATAGATAGATTTAGCTAGACATGTCAATGATAGATTTAGAGAGGCATGACAATGAAGATAAGTAATTGGTTGTCTTGTGATGCAATGTATCGGTGACATTTGTTGTACCTTATGAATGAATGAATTTTTTAGCCTTTTTGTGCTTCTGCTGTGAAATTTTAAATGTCCAGTGCCAAATCTATTCCTGCTCTAGGCTTATGAAGAAACCTCAATGCAAACGAGTAGAAACAGAATCTCCGTTATTGATGTTCCGACACATCAGAAACGGAGGTTGTGCACAACCGTTGCCAAACCGATGCCTCATCAGCGACGGTTTTTTCGCCTCCGTTACCGATGAGGGCCTTCACATCAGTAACGGGTCGGGGACACGGACCCTTTTTTCCGTTTTCGATGGGGTTTTTGGCCCGTTTCCGATGTGTCGTTCTGTACTAGTGATAGTAATATGGACCACATGTATGCATAATGATAAGTAAGAACATCCTACATTGGTCATAGAGTGTAGATGAAAATCTGAATATAAAAGGTGGACACTTTGGAAAGATGTATATGTGAGTAGAGGTAAAGCATGCATAAGTTTCATCTAACTTCAAATCTTCCTTAAGTTAATGATTGCAATGTGGAATTCTTGGTGTCAAGCTCTCATTACCCCTATCATAGCATCTTGAATGATTAAAGTTTAATGTGAAAGCAAATATGAGTAGTGTGCTTGATAAAGTAAAGGTTAGGTGTTCATGCCCCTTGAATACAAGTACCTACACCATGAGTTACTCAACTTGGAAACAAAGCAAGTTCAAGTTATATATCATTGTAAGTAATAATAGTATCATCAAGAGCGTCAACTGGGGTACCTCTTGTCCCAGGATATGGAACAAGCCCATATCAAAATGACAAGACAAACAAACAAGATGAACAACTCAACACCCTTTTTATTTACCATTGGAATAGCTTTTTATTATAAGGTGCATCACAGACGGTTCACCATAGCATGTAAGTAAATTTCCACCATGAATGATGCATGGCTTAGATTAGCGGCCCAGGCGTCTCTCTAACCATTTATACAAACTCATTTAAACTACTTCATTTCCACCTCATTTCACCATGATAGGCATCCATAAACAAAAGTACATGATATCAACTAAATGAGATGAAGGAGCATGTTGAAAGCTTTGCATGTGACAGCACATATGGGCTAACTCCCAACCTCGGACATTTATCAAGCCACTAACATCATAATCTTAATCACAATGGGTCATGTTTTATTTATGCAATAAAAATAAAGTTGTGCATCAAGTTCGTGAGAGCTATATAACCAACTTTTATAACAATCAATAACATAAACATTTTCATTCAGAGGTATAGATAACACAAATATCATGATAAACATACTCGGAATAGCATAAAGCCATAGGTAGATATGGTGGACTCACTGGAATAACTTTGGTTGAAGGTGTTGGAAACAAGTTTTTACTTGTTGGAATTTTTGGGCTAGCAAGAGGGAGAAAGTTGACCATCTAGATGCATGCATGAGTGTCCATAGAACTAACTAATCCATGTTAAACAAGTAAAATAACTTTCAGCATCAAAACATGAATAAGTGATAGCTCTGATAAAGCATTTGCAAATTATTACTCATAAACAAGCTCATGAATCATGCAACTATATGTATCATTAAAAATCAACTCAAACATCCCTTTTCCCAATCATAAAAGCATCCAACATATTTCAACCCATATTTCCAGTAGCTCTCTCATATAAATGATAGTGTGGTGGTCTCACAAAACAAATCAAACCAAAACAAACAAAAAGACGCTCCAAGTTTATGCGATAAAGTGTTTCGATCGAAAAACAGAAGTTAGACGTGTGCAAACCGAGAGTGTGTAGGTCCAGTGGGGTTGTCTTCACATCCCCAAGCTTATGGTCTTCACCATCCTTGGATAGCTCTTGGTGCATCTCCTCCAATCCCTGTGAAAAAACTTCAAAACACCGTTTCTCCCATTTCTTTTCTGTGGGGTGCATTAGTAGTGATAAACAAATAGGTTTCTTGCTGCATATAATCCTTAAACAAAACATCATATGAATGTCCAGAAAGTATATAATGTTGTATGCCTACTCATAAACTCAATTGAATCAAAAAGATTCAAGATAAAAGTTCAAAACATGCATCAAACAAAATGGGACAGAATCTGTCCAGAAAAACAGCAGCAGCAAAACGTATTTTTCTACCCTACCAAACTTTCCGAAAAATTCCGAAAAATTCATGCATACAGAGGATGAAAAGTTGCAACTACAGTTCAAATATGAGCTCATTCGGAGTTACAGAATAAGAATTAAAAATCATACCGTGCACTGATTCGTGCAGGAATAAAATCTCCGAACGCTATAAGCAACTTTTTCAAACCAAAAAGGGTAAAACTTGGCACTTTATTAAAATTCCAGAAACTAAACTAAAAAAATCTCTTTGATACAGCAAGAGGACACAAAGAAAATCACACATAAAAATAACCGGGTTGCCTCCCGCAAAGCGCTTTCTTTATAGCCATATAGCTAGGCTTCTTACTTGTTGTTTATTGAAGATGAAGCTCATGAGGGAGCTTGAACTTTGATGTTCCCTCTTCCTTGGGAAGTGTTCCATGCACTTCTTGTGTGGAAACTGAAACTTCACATTCCCTCTTTGAATCAATGATGGCACCTGTAGTACGAAGAAAAGGTCTTCCAAGAATAATAGGACTAGAGGTTTTATTCCCCATGTCCATGATTAGAAAATCCACAGGCACAAAAGTCATATGTAACTCTACCATAACATCACTTACTTTCCCTAAAGCATGTTTAATGGAATCATCAGCAAGTGCAAGTTCAATAGAGCATTTTTCAAGATTTTTCAATTCAAGTACTTCATATAGTTCTTTAGACAAACAGAGACACTAGATCCTAGATCAAGTATGGCATGGTGTGTCTCTTTTCCAATAGTTACTAGTACCTTGGAATCCATATATCCCCAAGCTTAGGTGGTATCATGGCCTCTTGGTTGTACCTAGCAATTTTCTCTTTCAAGACATGATTAGCAATATAAGAACCAAAGCCAGCTTGATTAGTGTTGATGGAAGGATCACTTGCAAATTTTTGTAAGATAGAGATTAATTCATGCAAGCTACAATTTTCTAAGTCAAGCAAAGGATCCTTGACTTCACTAAGCATTTTAACTTCCTCAACTTCTCTCTTTCATTACCCCAATAGATTCTTTAGCAACTCTCTCTTGCTCATGAATGTGTTCCCAAGACTTATTGATAACCTCTTGGCAATATTTAATTGTTTCCTCATGTTTTTGGGCTGTAATGATGCTCTTTAATGATGAGACTTCCTTAGCAAGCTGATCTACCCTTTCAAACAAAGCATCTTGTTTTTCAAACTTAGAGATAAATTCCTTATTAAGCTCTTTTGGTAGATATAAAAGATCTAATGGTGTTTTCCAAGTCACTAGAAACATTACCACTAGAAGCATATTTATTTGGCACATATGGGGGTTTATTATAAGAGTTATAATTGTTGTTACCATACCCATTATTACCATAGTTCCTAATGAAGTTGACATCAATATTTTCAGAATTATTACCAACTAGTTCTTGCAAAGGAACATTTTCAACACTAGGTTTATTAAGCAAAGCAAGAATAGTATCCATTTTAGATGACAAATCATTAGTTTCCTCAATAGAATTCACTTTCTTAGAAGGATTGGGTGCCCTATCAGTATGCTTTCCAATATATTTCTACTATAGTCTTACTCATAAAAGCACCTCCAGCAGCAGAATCAAGTATGTTTCTAGACATGTAGTTTAAACCATTGTAGAAAGAGTGTAATATGGTCCATTCATTAACCCATGTGATGGACAAGTTCGAAGCATAAGTTTAATCCTATCCCAAGCCATAGCAACATGTTCATTTTCATTTTGCCTAAAAGAAAGGATGTTGTTTCTATTTTGCAAAATTTTAACAGGAGGATAGTATTTCTTAATAAAAGCTTCTTTAAGATCATCCCATGAATTAATACTACCGGATGGCAATGAATGCAACCACTCTTTAGCTTTCCTCTAAGTGAAAAAGGAAATAGCTTCAATTTTAGGATATCACTTTCAACATTTTAAACTTTTGCATGTCACATATTTCAACAAAATCATGAAGATGCATAGAGGCATCCTCCATAGCACTACCACCAAATTGTTCCCTAGTTATCAAGTTCAACAAACTAGGACTTACTTCATAGCTATCAGCTTTAATCTCAGGTGTGGCAATAGCTTTAGATATGAATTGATCATTAGGAGTGTTTGTGTAGTCACACAATTTAGTTCTTTCTCCCATTTTAGCAAGTTTTTTGTATTTTTTAATTTTTTATGCAAAACTGAAAATAAAATGAGCTCACAAATGCAAACCGAATTACAAATGCAAGACAATGACAAAACAAATAATTTTGCTTTGAAGGTAAAGATGGATAAGATGATGCTCACGTAGGTGCAACCTCCCCAAGCTTAGGTGTTAGCACAAGTTGGTGATGTTGACTTTGTTGTGATCTCCTTGGATAAACCTTCGCAGCTATGATTCCCCGGCAACGGCGCCAGAAAACAGTCTTGATGGCCCTTGAAGAGGTTGATCTACATCTCCAGAAAACGTTTGATCTCCGGTGCGTAGTTACCTGCGTCAAAAGTAAATGGGTTAGGTTGAGACTCCAAGTGCAGAGTGTGTAGTAAGTGGAAGACGTGTTTTCCCCACGAGGGTGACTCGAGGGTTTAATATCGAACTCTCGGGGAATCAGTAGTGAAAATTTATCTCCTTATCCTTCTTTTGGTCACCTACAAAACAAGTTAAATGTTTTGGTCCTCAACCTCACCTGTGGTTGTCAAGCACAAGGTGTAAGAATGATATCAAGATAATTATGCAATGCAAACAAGAAATAAATATGCAATGGTGGTGAATAAATGTGCAAGGATGATGATAACAATGAGAATGATATTTTTGGGTTTTTTATGATGAATGCAAGATGTAAAAGTGTTTTTGTATTTTCGGATTTAATAATTGCAGAAAATGGAAAAGTGATAAAAGTTGTTGGAAAGGTGTTTCTTATGATTAAAAATGGACCGGGGTTCATGGTTTCACAAATGCACTCTCTCTTTAATAAAGTGACAGACAATGGACACATAGAGTTGACATATGAGATTGCAACACAGTTTGATATCAAGTTACTAATTATATGGGCATCACGTCCTAACATAGAGATCTTTTGGTTATTAATCTCACTTATACTCCACCAAGATGCGAACTAAATCATACACCTTAGTAATTAAGATAACTCAGAGTATAGCTTAAGTATCATGACATGAAGTTAAAATAAGAACATGCTAGATCTAGTCACAGAGAAGTGGCAAGTCACCCTCAACCCTTGTAGCATGGTATTTTGTTTATCCCTAGTGAGGTAACAAAGTAAGGTAAAACACCCAAGTGGATCGCGATATTACAGTAGTTAACTTACCGCACTCACCACCCCCGTTACTCCAACTAATGCACACATCACCCCACACACGCTTCATAAACATTCTTGATCATAACAAGTATACAAGAACGGGGTACATAATATGCATCTATGTTCATAACTGAAACAAACATTGCAATCTCAAACATATATTAACTCACAAAAAGATCCACCACATAGGAATTACAACGATGACCGTAATCATGTTCAGCAGCTCATACGGTACTAATTAGTGAAGCTCAAAGAGAGGAGAGATACATAAGTTACTTCCACAAACCCATAGTCTAGAGGTGGACTACTCCCTCTTCATCATGGAGACGGTGGAGATGTCGATGGAGAAGATGGAGACCACGCCGGCAGCGCCCCGCCGGAGTTTTCCCCCTCCAATCTACAGCTCCAGACCTTTGTTTTCGTGTTTCTGTCGTGTGGCGGCGCTTGTTTTCGAGAACATCGTGGGACTTCTTTTATAGGCGTTTTTAGGCGAAGTCGGTGGAGAAAAGATCGACGGCAACGGAGCCTCGAGGGCCAAAAGGGTGGGCCCCACGCGGCTAGGTACAGAGGCCGCGTGGCCCCCTTCTTTTGGTCTTCCGGCCTCCGTTTGCTTGCTTCCTTCGCTCCCAAGTCTTCCTCCTTCCAAAATAATGACGCATGTATTTTTCCAGGTTATTTGGACGTCGTTTGGATCCCTGAAACTTAAAAGGAAAAAAATAGGTTTTCTGCCTGCGCAGGGTTAATTTCATAAAAATAGGAAATAAATATTTTATTTCCAAAAATCATTATATAACAGTGATATAACCCTTATATGATGCAAATATGATTGGAATATGAGTGATATAGTGCAAAGTTCATGTATGCATTTTACATGCATCAGTTGCATATAATACAATTCCGTCGGTCATGTTTTGCAAGAGCAAAACTTTCCTAGTCGTGAGATTTGGCTTGCACATATTGTGCCAATGGATCACTACAGTCCCTCGAACACATTCAAGGTGATATTTGTGGTCCCAACCAACCATTGTTGGACTAAAAATTGAATTAAATCAGTTCGAATGGACAAATACTGTTGCAGAATTCTCTTCACATGCCTCCACCATTTAGTGCATGGCTCCGAGGATTGAAGTTCAGCACAGTGTCCTATGTGTCCATACACAATTATTTTCGGTTCCATCTCTGATCAAAGGATTTTTCTCATTGCATGACCCATGTTAATGAATGCAATTTACCAACTTCACGTTGGAGTCACGCAGTTTTACACACTGCTACTGACTAACTGCATATAGCAGTACTTCCCCTCTGTAATTGATACGTGGAAATCCTCCGGGCATTTCCCATATGCGTAAGTTCGGAAGCGCTTCACGCGTACCGATCTCACCACCGCAGCATACATCATGGGCCCACATATGAGGGATCTATGTGGGGTACAGATATCCGTCGAGGTACCTTGCACCCCTCATAAGGGATGTATTCATAGCCCAGCATGCTGATTGCTTATATTTAAGGAGGATTATTTCCAAGCATTAGGGGGAGATTTAAAGTACCACATCGAATGCCAAGAAATCAATTGGGACTTCACGTTCCTCCTCATACCCACGTACTCAAGAATTTGGACTCTACGTTCGAATTCACAAATTTGCAACACATGCAAATAACCTGCCAGATTCATTCACTGATCTGAAAGGTGTTACAAAATCCTTCAGTCCGCTGAGAAATGCGTCCGAAAGAGTGGAGGTACCAATAAAAACCACTCAACTCACTATTTTATAAAAAGGGGGAGTAGTACGGCCTTTAACCAGGATCCAGCTTTTCGTAAAGCGACAAGGAAATCGAGGATAAATCCTCTAAATTAGTAAATGCAAGTCGGCCTTGCGTTGATGAACACCTAATGGGTAGTATACACCCAGTGGAAGGGAAACCTCCACAACCCCAGCTGCAGCTTGCACACACTGGCTGGGACATCGGAACACCCAGACTCACGCGTATTGGGAATCACGAAGAGTCATCAAGGGTGCACGATATTCGCTCCAACTATATTGATTCTGGAGAATCATATAACCAAATCCTACAACTGTTGACAAACATCTCTTGTATGATTGCAAACAACCTTCATAATGATTTAGTTCCAAAGACCATGGCCATGGCAGAGTGTGAACACACTTGCTAGGACTGAACTCATTAAAGGATGCAATCCAAGCAGATATAGCCTCGCTCTTCCAAATGAGTTCCCTATGGGATTATTCAATGTGTTTTCTTCCAGGAACGGAATGAGAAATACTAGATGGTGAGAAAGCAAGGCTTGTAGCATAAGATCGGGTTTCCGCAGAGATCCGAGACCTACTCTCCAGACATTAGTGTAATCTCTTTCCGATACATATAACATTGGCAGCACAAAATCATCTATATGTGCAGTTGATAGGTGTAGTGACAACATATCCATGTGGATCACTAGATGGCGACATGTATGGTTCCCGATGGAATCTCTGTTAATATCGAAACACAAATGCAACATCTATTGTGTAAAACTCAATAAGTCACCCAAGTCTTATTGTTGTCGGTATGTGTTGGTACAACCGACATATAGTGAGTTCCTTATACACAAGGATTACTCCTACGATGATGATTACCCATGCGTGTATGTCGTAAATAAGGATAACTCCTAAATGACAAAACACGTGATCATCTAACAGACGGATTTGAGATGAAGAATCTAGATAAACCCAAATAGTGCTTGTGACTACAATTCGAGCACCTTCACTCAAGTATCGTGGTACACTAAGATGCCTACATCCAGGAAATTGAAGAAATTTGATATAAACAAGTCATGTCCATCTCCTAGGGATTGTTCGATCTCTAGATGTAGAGAAAGATCCATGGGAAGATGGAGAAGAGATGTTGGCACATATGTTCCATATCTCAATGTCATTGGACCACCAACATAATTGGTTAGGGGATCAAGAATATTTTTCGATATCTCCAAGGCACAAAATATCTTGACATATTGTATCAATATTGGACAAATCCGAACTTCAGCTTAGAAACTGGTATTGGCCACTTACATGATCCTACAATGTGTACGTACATGGTATAGTTGTCACTCCATTGATGTCTTCAAATAGACTTTGGTGACTATACTACCACGATCATTCTAAGATGCAATGCTTCATGTTAACACACGTGGCTTCACGGAATGACAAACTACATACATTAGTCATGTGGTATTGGTTCTCTCAAATCACCTATAATTATCTACACAGATAATATTACTTATGTTGCATAGATGCAAAACAGGTTACATAAAGAGCAATATCGTTAAGCATATTGCGCTAAATTGTTTTATCCCCATAAACTCATGACGAGTCAGGAATAAACGTCTTGCAGTTAAAATCAGGCGATATCCGCGCTGATCTATTCACCAAGTCTCTACCAACTATAACATTCCAGAAATGATTCATGGGATTGGTATGCGACGGCTTCGGGAATTGCAAGAGTCAGAGGGAGTATATTCCTGAACTATTCATGTTCAAAGCATCATATTACACTCTTTTTCCCTTTATGAGTTTACTTTCAGGTTCTCATCGAGGTTTTTAATGAGGTAGTATCAACATGAGATCATATGTCATACTTTCTGTTTTCCCCACCGGGGTTTTTAGGAAAGTATACACGACATATTTACTGTCCTCTAAAACTCTATGGATTTCATTCGTATTGAGTTAACAGAGACAATAATCATTTTATGTTGTATCATTTTCTCCTTACTTTTCCCACTGGGTTTTAAAGGAGTTTTAACAACATATCCAATACAATTCTCCTCACATTTTCCCAAAGGGTTTTGGGGAGAATTTCTAACATCATATGTCATACTTCATGTTTTCCCCACCGGGGTTTTTAAAGGAAGTATACAAGGTATATTTATTGTTCTCTAAACTCGTTATGGGTTTCCCTTTTCAAGGTTTTCCCATGTGAGTTATCAAAGAGACAATAACCATCATATGTTGCATCATTTTCTCCTTATTTTCCAGCCGGGGTTTAAGGAGTTTTAGCAACATATCATACACACTACTCTCCTCATATTTTTCCCACAAGGCTTTTGGAGGAGACTATTTCAAGATGATAGAATCTACAAGGGGCATGGATTTACAAGGACTTCATCGTGAAGAACACTCTAAAGACAAGCATGGATTAGGGAGAGTGTTAGGAATTAATTAATTAGTTTAATTAATGGGTTAAATCCCTGCTTATGTCGGTTCCACTTTGGCAACAGCTTCCTTGTAAACTGCCTTTGTACCAGGGTATATATACCCGATATTCTATCAATGAAACCAACACTTCGATTCATTTGTCGTTCTCTCGCTTTTCTCCTATTTTTCCCACAGGGTGTTTAGGGGAGATATTATAAACTTCAATGATCATCAAGACTACATGGAATATTATCAAGATTATGCAAGTGATACAAGACATAAAAGACGTAGATTTGTGCAAGGGGGAGTGTTAGAAATAGATATAACCGTCTTAAACGGTTGTAGATATGCCCAAACCGACATGCCTCCTAGAGGCGTCTTTTCGTGTTACCGACATACCGATAGTCGGTTATCCCTGTATAAATACTCCATGTAATCGATCAATGAATCAATCGATCGAATCATTTTGTTGTCTCCCTCGTTGCTCTCAATTCTACTTCCACCAAGCTAGCCGGTCAAGCGGCAAGCGGCAGCTCAGATATTTTCAGCTGGCAACTCGTATAAATACCCGGAGCTACTGATCGTACAACCATTGGCGTAGCTTAGCAGAGGCCAACATTGGCCATGGCCCCCCAACTCAATCAAATTTTGCGTAGTATTACAATGTATTTATCATTTTTACCGTACAAAACATAAATATATCAAGTTGGCCTCCTCAACTCTCATCTTATTTCTTTTGGCCCCACCTACAAAGATGATCAAGCTCCGCCACTATGTACAAGGGTACAAGCATACCAAAGAAATCGCAAGATAGACGAGTTGAGTGTCATAGCGGGCGTGAGAGGAGAGACGAAAGATCGTACAAGGATATGTTCGTTTTGTTACAAAAGATAGCAACAAACCGATGAAGAAGCGGAAGATCAAACCAACGGGGACACGAGATTTAACGTGGAAAACCCCTCCAAACAAAGGAGAGGAAAAACCTTGGCCGTCAGCCAGCAATACTTCACTATATCGGGTGAGGTTACAAACGTCGTGGGTTTACAATGTATGGCTTACCCCAGCCGGCGGCATACAAGATGTATTTATAGCGGTGGTGCAAAACCCTAAGTCGGCTGCAATCCGACTACGGCTTAAGCCTCCCGGCGACGAGCCTCTGCTTCGCTCCGAAGTTAGCTGCTCACTCTATATCGTCATAAGAATTTGGATCACCATAAAACAACACTCCACCTTGAGACAAATTCCATCTTGTAGCATGAACGAGAACCTTCACCCTGAAACAAGAAAGAAAACACTTTCGGCACCTTATACCCGATGACGTAGTTACCTGCGTCAAAAGAATATGGGTTAGGTTGAGACTCCAAGTGCAGAGTGTGTAGCAAGTGGAAGACATGTTTTCCCCACGAGGGGTGACTCGAGGGTTTAATATCGAACTCTCAGGGAATCAGTAGTGAAAGATTTATCTTCATATCCTTCTTTTGGTTACCTACAAAACAAAGTAAATGTTTTGGTCCTCAACCTCACCTAGTGGTTGTCAAGCACAAGGTGTGAGAATGATATCAAAATAATATGCAATGCAAACAAGAAATAAATATGCAATGGTGGTAAATAAATATGCAAGGATGGTGAAAACAATGATAAATGATATTTTCGGGTTTTATATGATTAATGCAAGATGTAAAAGTGTTTTTGTATTTTCGGATTTTTAAATGGCAGAAAATGGAAAATGGTTAAAAGTTGTTGGAAAGATGTTTCTTATGATAAAAAATGGACCGGGGTTCATGGTTTCACAAATGCACTCTCTTTAATAAAGTGTAATAAAGTGGTAGACAATGGAACACTAGAGTTGACATATGAGATTGCAACACAATAAGTTTAGTGACAAGTTACTAATTATATGGGCATCACGTCCTAACATGGAGACCTTTTGTTTATTAGTCTCACTTATACTCCACCAAGATGCGAACTAAATCATAACACCTCAGTAATTAAGATAACTCAGAGTATAGCTTTAAGTTTCATGACATGAAGTGAAAATAAGAACATGCTAGATCTAGTCATGGAGTAGTGGCAATGGTCACACCCACTTCTCCGGTAACATGGTATTTTTATTTATCCCTAGTGAGGCAACAAAGTAAGGTAGAACACCCAAGTGGATCGCGGAACTATCTCTCACGTTCACCGCACTAGCCACCTCCCATTACTCCAACTAATGCACACATCACCCCACACACGCTCTCATAAACATGCTCGATCAAAACAAGTAAATAGGAACATGGTACATAATATGCATCTATATTCATAACTTAAACAAAACTATTGCAATCTCACATATATTAACTCATAAAAAGATCCACCACAAAGGTATTACATAGATGACCGTAATCATGTTCAGCAGCTCATACGGTACTAAGTAGTGAAGCTCAAAGAGAGGAGAGATACATAAGTTACTTCCACAAACCCATAGTCCAGGGGTGGACTACTCCCTCTTTTTTTTTTGACGATGACTACTCGCTCTTCATCATGGAGACGGTGGAGAAGTCGTTGGAGAAGATGGAGACCACGCCGACAGCGCCCCGCCGGAGGTTTCCCCCTCCAATCTGCATCTCCAGGTCTCTGTTTCGGTGTTTCTATGTTTCGGCGGCGCTCCTCTCCGAAGAGCGTCGGGGGCTATTTTTATAGGCGGTTTTAGGTCAAAACGGAGTCGGTGGTGAAAAGATCGACGACAACGGAGCTCCGAGGCCCAAAAGAGGGGGTCCCACGCGGCCCAGGTACCTGGCCGCTTGGGCCCACTCCACTTCGTCCCCAGACCTCCTTTCGTGCGCTTCTTGGCTCCTACGCTTTGTTCCTTCAAAAAACCGATGCTCGTAAAATATTAGGTCATTTGGACGTCGTTTGGGTCCCTGAAACATTAAAATATGGAAAATAGGGTTTTCTGCCTGCGCAGGGTTAATTCCATAAAAATAGGAAATAAATTAAATATTCCCAAAATCATTATAAAACATTGATATAACCCTTATATGATGCAAATACGATTGGAATATAAGTAATATAGTGCAAAGTTCATGTATGCATTTTACATGCATCAACATCCCCAAGCTTAACCAATGCTCGTCCTCGAGTATGAAGGTGATAAAACTAACATGGACTTTGCAATTTAATACTAACAATGGATATCAAAGATGATTACTATTTCTTCATAGAGTCAAATGATTCATTCTTAAAAGGAGTAGCAATATGCAAGATAGTTTATGAAGTGATATCAAGTATTAAAGGCAAGGATTTTCAATGATAATTCACAAAGTGTAACATGAAAGAAAGTAATATGGACCACATGTATGCATAATGATAAGTAAGAACATACTACAATGGTCATAGAGTGTTGATGAAAATCTGAATATAAAAGGTGGACACTTTGAAAAGATATATATGAGTAGAGGTAAAGCACGCATAAGTTTCATCTATCTTCCAAACACTTATATTTAAGTTAATGATTGCAATGTGGTAATCCTTGGTGTCAAGCTCTCATTGCCCCTATCATAGCATCTTGAATGATTAAAGTTTAAAGTGAAGCAAATATGAGTAGTGTGCTTGACAAAGTAAAGGTTGAATGTCTCATGCCCCTTGAATACAAGTACCTACTCCATGTGTTACTCAACTTGGGACACAAAGCAAGTTCAAGTTAAATAATATTGTAAGTAATAATAGTATCATTAAGAGCGTCAACTGGGGTACCTCTTGTCCCAGGATATGGAATAAGCCCATATCAAAATGACAAGACAAACAATCAAAATGAACAACCTCAACACCTTTTTTATTTACCATTGGATTAAATTTTTATTGTAAGGTGTATCACTGATGGTTCACCATAGTATGTAAGTAAATTTCCACCATGAATAATGCATGACTTAAATTAGCGGCCCAGGCGTATCTCTAACCATTTATACAAACTCATTTAAACTTGCTTTATTTCCACATTTATTTCACCCATGATAAGCATCCATAAACAAAAGTACATGATATCAACTAAATGAAATGAAGAGCATGTTGAAAGCTTGCCATGTGACAGCACATATGAGCTAACTCCCAACCCAAGACATTTGTCAAGCCACCAACATCATAATTTTAATCACAATGGGTCATGTTTTATTAATGCAATAAAAGTAAGCGTGCATCAAGTTCGTGAGAGCTATATAACCAACTTTTCCCATAACAATCAATAACATAAACATTTTCATTCAGATGTATAGATAGCACAAATAACATGATAAACATACTCGGAATAACATAAATCTAATAGGTAGATATGCTGGACTCACTGGAATAAATTTGGTTGAAGGTGTTGGAAACAAGTTTTTACTTGTTGGAGTTTTTGGGCTACAAAGAGGAAGAAAGTTAACCATCTAAATGCATGCATAAGTGTCCATAGAACTAACTAATCCATATTAAACAAAGTGAAATAACATTCAGCATCAAAACATGAATAAGAGATAGCTCTTGATAAAGCATTTGCAAATTATTACGCATTAACAAGCTCATGAATCATGCAACTATATATCTTTTTAAATCAACTCAAACATCCTTTTTCCCAATTTAATAATAGCATCCAACATAATTCAACCCATATTTCCAGTAGCTCTTTCATATATAAATGATAGTGTGGTGGTCTCACAAAATAAGAATCAAACCAAACAAACAAAAAGACGCTCCAAGTTTATGCGATAAAGTGTTTCGATCGAAAAACAGAAGTTAGACGTGTGCAAACCGATAGTGTGTAGGTCCAGTGGGGTTGTCTTCACATCCCCAAGTTTCTGGTCTTCACCATCCTTGGATAGCTCTTGGTGCATCTGATGCATTTTAAATGATTTTTGGGAATATTTTATTTATCTCCTATTTTTATGGAATTAACTCTGCGCGGGCAGAAAATCCTATTTCTTTATTTTAATGTTTCAGGGACCCAAACGACGTCCAAATGACCTGCAAATTTACGAGCGTTAATATTTGGAAGGAAGATGACTTGGGGGCGAAGGAAGCGAACAAGCGGAGACCCGAGGGCCAAAAGAAGTGGGCCCACGCGGCCCCTGTACCTAGCCGCGTGGGACCCCTCAACTTGGGCCTCGACGCTCCGTCGTCGTCGATCTTTTCTCCACCGACTAGGTTTTGACCTAAAACCGACTATAAAAATAGTCCCCGACGCCCTCTGGAAAGGAGCGCCGCCGAAACACAGAAACACCGAAACAGAGACCTAGAGCTGCAGATTGGAGGGGGAAAACTCCGGCGAGGCGCTGCCGGCATGGTCTCCATCTTCTCCATCGACTTCTCCATCGTCTCCATGATGAAGAGGGAGTAGTCCACCTCTGGACTATGGGTTTGTCGAAGTAACTTATGTATCTCTCCTCTCTTTTAAATTCACTAATTAGCACCGTATGAGCTGCTGAACATGATTACGTTCATCCTTGTAATACCTATGTGGTGGATCTTTTTATGAGTTAATATATGTTTGAGATTGCAAATGTTTTGTTTCAGTTATGAATATAGATGCATATTATGTACCCGTTCTTATCTACTTGTTATGATCAAGCATGTTTATGAGAGCGTGTGTGGGGTGATGTGTGCATTAGTTGGAGTAACGGGGGGGGTGACTAGTGCAGTGAACGTGAGAGAAAGTTCTGCGATCCACTTGGGTATCTTTACCTTACTTTGTTGCCTCACTAGGGATAAACAAAAATACCATGCTACAAGGGTTGTGGGTGACCATACCACTTCTCTGTGACTAGATCTAGCATGTTCTTATTTTAACTTCATGTCATGATACTTAAAGATATACTCTGAGTTATCTTAATTACTAAGGTGTTATGATTTCGTTCGCATCTTGGTGGAGTATAAGGGAGACTAATAATCAAAAGGTCTCTATGCTAGGACGTGATGCATATATAATTAGTAACTTGTCATTAAATTTTTGTGTTGCAATCTCATATGTCAACTCTAGTGCTCCATTGTCTACCACTTTATTAAAGAGAGGGTGCATTTGTGAAACCATGAACCCCGGTCCATTTTTAATCATAAGAAACACCTTTACAACAACTTTTACCACTTTTACATTTTCTGATATTATTAAATCCGAAAATACAAAAACTCTTTTACATCTTGCATTCATCATATAAAACCCAAAGATATCATTGTTATCATCATCATTGCATATTCATTTACCATCATTGCATATTTATTTCTTGTTTGCATCACATACTATCTTGATATCATTCTTACGCCTTGTGCTTGACAACCACAGGTGAGATTGAGGACCAAAACATTTAACTTTGTTTTGTAGGTAACCAAAAGAAGGATAGGAAGATAAATCTTTCACTACTGATTGCCCGAGAGTTCGATATTAAACCCTCGAGTCACCCTCGTAGGGAAAACACGTCTTCTACTTACTACACACTCTGCACTTGGAGTCTCAACCTAACCCCGTATACTTTTTCACGCAGGTAACCTGAAGGCTATCACATCTACGGGTATCACCAGGCCACGCCTACCTCCGCCGAAAGTCACACTACCACAGAAAGGGCTATCAGTGGCGCACCATATTGCAATTCTGTGGCGCACCCGCCAAATTGCTGGGTGCGCCACAGAATTCTCGCCACAAAAATTATTTCTGTGGCGCACCTAGCTTGGTGCGCCACAGAATTGGCGCACCTGGCCTGGTGCGCCACAGAATTCTCAAAAAATGCAAAAAAAATATAAAAAGTTTCAAAAAAATCAGAATATGAAAAAATATGAAAAATCCTATTTATTGGAACTATTTTCATATTTTTTGAATTTTTTAAACTGATACCTTCCCGCTAGGTCATCCATCCTCAAATTGCTCCAAGCCTAGCACGCTTAACTTCTAAGTTCCACCCAGTCACCCATCATCAAATTGCTCCAAGCCTAGCACGCTTAACTTCTAAGTTCCACCCAGTCCACCTACCCTCGTGCTACTCAAGTTCTTATTGATATATATATCATATGAACCCTCTTAAGACTTGTATATGTATATGTGTGGCATGTGTTATAAATGTGCGTTTTTAAATTTCAGATTTTTAAAAACTTTTAAAGTTTCAAAAGATCCAAAAAATTTCAAAAAACTTTAAAAACTTCAAAAAATCCAAAAAAAATCAAAAAGTCCAAAAAAATTCAAAAAACCAAACCAAAAAATCCAAAAAAATTCAAAAATCCAAAAAAAATCAAAAAAGTCAAGAAAAGTCAACAATCTTCTTTGTTATACATTTCTGTGTCTTTTTTGGACTTTTTGAATTTTTTTTTGATTTTGCTGCGAAAAATCGTCTGTTTGAAATGATTTTTTTTCTTTTGGAATTTGAGAAATCTGTAAATTGCTGATTTTCTCTAGTTTTTTTTGGCATATAAAACGCGTTATTTCGACGTCGTATGCAAAAGTTATGGCCATTACAAGATTTATTTTTCATTTGTTGCAGAAAAGGTCAAAATTCATATTTCAAAATTTATATACCTACTAGACACTCATACCTAACTACATGTCAAAGGATTTTATTTATTGAAATTTTTATCATTTTCTTTTACTTTCTGCAAGACTAAAAAGGCGATCCACGAGGGGTGGGATTTGGAGAAAAAAAATACTGTGGCGCACCAAGGTTGGTGCGCCACAGAATGTCAGGTGCGGCACAGATTTTTTTTTTCAAATTTTAACCCGCCCCCCCAGCTGACTTTCTGTGGCGCATCTGGCCATGTGGTGCGCCACAGAAAGTCACATTTCTGTGGCGCACATGGCCAGGTGCGCCACAGAATTCTGACTTGCCACAGAAAGTCCAAAATTTCTGTGGCGCACCCTCATCCATGCGCCACCGAAATAATTCGGTGGCGCACCAATTAAGGGTGCGCCACAAGCAGCCAAGTCTCCTATAACCCTTTTCCTAGTAGTGTCACCGCCGCCATGGAGAGCTCCTCCCCGTCTTGATCTCCGAGCGTCGGGTAGAGGAAGTTCCGCCGCCGCTAGCACCGCACGGGCTTTGCCCGGCGGCGCGCGCCGGTGGCGGCAGGGGAGGAGAGAGGGAGGAGGGGAGAGGGCCGATGAGCTAGGGTTAGCCGCCTCTGGTCGCACGTGAGCGATCAAGGAGCGGGTCGGGTATGAGCCTGAGAATCAAGACTGTACGTGGACCTCACTAGGGTGTAGCTAGGGGTTAGGATTTAGAGTCTGGAGTTTAAATGTAGGGTTTAGTGATTAGAGAGAACAATTTTGCATCTCTTCGTTCGTCCCCAGATGGGTTTAGATATGGGGAATCACTTTCACTTGTGATCTTCCTTCGATCTGGACTCAACGGTCAAGTCTTGTTGCGTGTGTGATGACGTAGCTTGCTGCTGCGTGTGATGAGCAGCTCACGACACACAAGTCTCACTAGAGTATGCCGATGGCATACCTTATCTTAGAGCAAATTAATTAAGAGATTCTAAAACAGTTGCAAACAACTGTTTCAGATTACACCTTGCTCACACCACTCTCACCACTCACTAGGTCTACTCTCTCGCAGCATGTACATCACCGACTCCTGTTCTTGCCTTCTCTCACAGAAAAAACTCCTCCTTCCCACCGCCCGACTTGTTCGCTTAGATTGCCGAACACTAGAATTCCTTTGCTTCTATAGCCGCCATGCCGTTAGAATGACCAGGGTGTCAAATCTCCTTCTATCTCTACTCTGAATTTGCACCCTAGCCGTAGTCCACCAGTCCTCCAAGCAGTTAGTGCGTTGCGGCTCTGCTAATTGTACTCCAGCTGCTTGTAAACATCCCCACCAAACTTCCTTAGCATACGGGCATTGTATGATTATGTGGTCTAATGTATTTTCCTCTTGTAGACATGTGAAGCAAGGATTGGTATGCTCCTGTAATCCATGCCTTGTTCTTCTATCCGATGACCATAGTCGTCGTCTCAAAGCAAGCCAACAGAAGATCTTACACTACGGTGTTGCAAAAGATCTCCAAATTGGCTCACACATGGTGTCTCTCACCCTGCCCTGAATTAGCCTAGCCTAGCGTATGTTGACTTAGCCGAGTACAACCCAGATGCCGCCGCGCCGCTGGCCACACGAACCTGTCATGTTCCATGTCATTCCTCTGAACTGAAGTGACGGCAAGCCACAGCCTGACCAGTTGTATGTGTCCCTCATCGCACAGCTCCCCTTCCACATCCATCACCCAGTTTTGCTCCACTAAAGCTTCTTCTACTGATCTCCTATTCTTGCGTCTTGTTGTTACGGCTGCCACCACCAATGGTGCGATGTCGATCACCGCAAGCCCCTCAACTCATCTAACTAGCCAGAACAGCACCTCACTTTCTCAACCCGGCACAATTTTCACCAAGCTATTGAACACTGCTGTCACTTCCGTGTCTCGCATCATTGGCAGGTCGTGCCAAGGTCTGCTGGGGGTATGTACGCCTAAGCCATTCCCATCTCGCGCGCAGCGCCAATCCTTGCACTCTTAGGTCTTTGACTCCCAAACCATCGTATTCAATCGGTTTACGGATAGCCTCCCAAGCAACCACACTGCCCTCCAGAGACTTCTTTCTTCCCCGCCCAGAAAAAACTCTGAATCCGCTTTCGATCTCCTCCAGCGCCCATACAGGCACATCCGCCACCAATTGCTGGTGCACCAGCTTTGCGGCGATTACTGCTTTAATTAGCGTTAGGCGGCCAGCACGCTCGATTAGGCCCCGCTGCCATCCTGACACCAGCTCAAGCACTCTGTCAATCCACGGCTGCCACTCCGCCCTTGTCAACGGACGCACAGCCAGCGGTAGACGTAGATATTTGATCGGCAACCGTGCAGTTTGACATCCCAGCGCCACACGTACCCGCTCTTCATCTCCTTCTTCTGCTCGTATTACCGTCGCTGCGACAAGTCTCACCCTTATTTAGTGCAGATTCTACACCACACCCTGAACCGGTGAACCCTCTCGACAGATTCAGAAGGCAACACTTTGAATTCGGACGGGTGAACCGATACAGTTGGTAGTTGGTGCCCGTGTAAATTTTCTTTCTCAAGATTTAACATAACCCGACCAGAAAGATACTAATATGCGGCCAGAGATTGGTTTCTTAAGTTCAAGAGAGAAGTTGCGCTCATAATGAGAGATTCAGTTCCATAGCATTACAGCATGTCTGGACAGCGAGCTTCAGTAATCATGTCAATACTTGTATGCTTGGAATCGCAATCAATCAAACGCGAGCAATTGACTCAAAATCCATACTAATATCAGCATTAACCAAGCAAGATAAGCCCGTCCAGAACTTCGCAATGTCATAAACATGAAAACGAGCAGGGGCAAAACAGGAGTTGTCCTATACAATGAGGAGCTCGCGAAACTTATGCAGTAAAAAAGCAACCATATAAAGGCTGATTCAGAATATAACTTTTAGCACATCAATTACAGCAGAGCGCAGAACTTCACATATGGATAGATCAGTCGATGGAGCCATTACAAACCATACCCAAACAAACTGCAGCAA
Source organism: Poa pratensis (assembly GCA_947311845.1). Lineage (NCBI taxonomy): Eukaryota > Viridiplantae > Streptophyta > Magnoliopsida > Poales > Poaceae > Poa > Poa pratensis. Next base: position 6,515,213 of record CAMZMU010000054.1, read on the forward strand.
GCTGAAACCTGCTTTAATCGACACTGATGCATCTGAGCAAACAGTACACATAGGCTGACAGCCTATACCAATTCCATTCAACTCGTGCAAACATACCTAGAGAACCAAGTGGAAACATCCATATAGTATAGGTACGAAATGCATATGCAAGTGATCACTCGGAGGAACCACAACAAGCGGATCACTCATTACTGCTTCCTCGCCGTGGATGTCCTTCTCGACCCTGATATCATACCTAACTCTTATCATCTGCTCGTAGAAGGTCACACCAACTCCATCTTTATCTAGAGGCTTATATAGAATGGAATTGTTGTCTTCTAGAATGAGGAGGTTCCCTGGGCAGTCCAAAAGAACAGCATAAAGAAAAACTACGTAAGAACTCACTCAGACAGAGAACTAGAGGATTGCAATCTCAACATATGACGTAGGTAAACTAAAACTCCACAGAGAGCAGTTGAAGTCCTTCCAGACCATAACAAACTGAACAAGCAAAAAACCCCTCTTTCGACATTGAGATAAACGCACCATTGGTCACTGAACTTAAATTAGATGAGCACTTTGGTCACACAACTCTCAAAGTGTGATAAATTGGTCACTCAACTCTCAAAGATGAGTAAACTGGTCACAATTTTGCCAGCACAGTACCAAACGATGACGCGTCTCGCTGACAGAGCAAAGTTACGTTGACATGGCATGCTGACTGTGCTATATTTTTCGCAAAAAGGACCTTGGTGATTTTTTCCGTGGCAAGAGAGCAGCAACCTGGTAAGACATTACTTCGAACATGTTATGGTCGCTGGAGTTTAGCTTGCCGACCGGGCACCAGTAGCGCAGCCGATGTCGTCATGCAGAGCACGCCAGTAGCGCGGCCGGTGTGCGTACACGCCTGGCTGGACGCGGTGTGGAAGCCCTGGTCGGAACGTGGGAGCTTGGGCGACGGGCTGTTTCCCGGCCGGTAGATCGGCACGAGCGCGTAGATGAAATCCAAGAGCAACTAGTCCGTTAGCTTGCGGCCGATCTTGCCAAGTGCGGCGAAAGGCTGCTGCACGCTAGGCGAGGATTCCCTGGACGGCGGGCGAGCGGGCGCACTTCTCACCTCGTTTAGAACACGCCGTCCCTGGTGTTCTCGTCGTGTGCGCGCCGCCGTGCCGTGCACCATCCGACGAGGCACGCCCGCGGCGCGGACTGGCTGCGGCTTGCGCCATGCATCAGGCCAAGAACCGGTCCGGTGGCGGCGCATCCGCCAAGATCCATTGGTCGCCCGGCCACCGTGCGGAGCCTCTCCAATTCGGCCGACGCAGAGGCGCTCGGCCATGACGTGGAGGTTCACGGAGAACTTCATCTCGCCGGTGCCTCCATCGTCTTCTCCAACTCCGGCGTCGGGCAGTTGGTCGCCACGGCCACGAGCTCTGACGGCCTCCTGGAAATGATGGAATGAGCGCCGTCATCGGCGTTCCATGGAAGCGCGCCTCTCACGGCGTTCCAGCACAGCTCACGCTGTCCTCGGCGTTCCACCGAAGCGCGCCGCCCTTGAGACCTCACTGCAGCTCCCCCGCACGGGCCACCGTGTGCCGACCACAAGCTCGGCTTCCGGAGGCACAATCTAGCGATTCGCTCGCCACGACCTTCCTCCGACCACCACCCGAGCTCTCCGCCGCCGCCTCCCCATCATTCCCATCGCTGACGAGCTCTGTACTCTGGCGACCATAAGCTGTTCGAGGAAATGTCTTACCATGGTGCTGTGTGCTTGCAGTGATAAAAAATCAGCAAGGTCCTTTGTGCAAAAAAAACAACACAGTCAGCATGCCACGTCACTGTAATTTTGCTGCATCAGCGAAACACGTCATCGTTTGGTGCTCTGTTGGCAAAATTGTGACTGGTATACTCATCTTTGAGAGTTGAGTGACCAATTTGTCACACTTTGAGAGTTGTGTGACCAAAGTGCTCATCTAATTTAAGTTCAGTGACCAATGGTGCGTTTATCTCTTCGACATTTATGCATCTCTGAACATAGAAAATATAGGCATTACCCAATCAATCTCGTTCTACTTGAAATATAGATAAGTAGATAGTTCTTTCAATCCCCTAGAAACATGGCACCCAAATTCATATAAGCCCCAGAAAGAGAAATTAGAGTTTCATAAACACTAGACAGAAGAGCAAACTCCAACTATTCATATATCAGACGCTAGAGAGATAAAATGACAGAACCTAGGAGTCATATACTCACTTTATGAGTCACAAACAAGGAGAATTATACAGCACGCACTTGTTGCGTTGTACAATGAGGAGATCATCAGAACTTATGCAGTCCAAATGCGACAGCGTAAATAATAGCAGATTCATGTATAGAAGTATTAACTAGGGAAGAAGAGCTAGAGGATTGGAAGCTGAAACAAAGCATCAAGTACAACAGTTGATGAGTCCTTACAAAGTATAACAGAATAAGCTGCAGAAGCTTCACACAGATAGAACAGCTGATGAGTACTTACAAAGTATAGCACAATAAGCTGCAACAATTAACTAAGCAAAATCCAGGACTCATGCATCTCAGCAAACAGAAAACACTAGAGATGCATTGTACATGCAATAGAGATATAGATAGATATCATGTGAAGTTTTCATAGATAGCATGCCCTTTTTTCCCACCAACAGACACTGGGAAGTCCAGTAAACTTCAGAGCTAGCAACTAACGCATATAGCAATTTTTTTGCTGCTGCAGACATGCAACCATACATATAGAACTAAGCGAAAACATGCATACATACCTAACTAATTTAGCTACGGTTATCTGAGCCACAATACTAGATTGCCATGACAATATCCTTGGCCGCTTTCAGTTCAACCGGCAGGAGCCTAACAATCAACTCCTTAAGGGAAGTTGGGCAACTGATTTTCAGATGCTCATAGCCATCACTTGCCATCATCGCCTCCAAATTAGAAGGAGAAGCAAGGAACTGCAGACAAGCTTCTTTGAGTCCATGGCAGCTATGCTGCTCGGCTAAAGCCAAACTGGTCGCCACCATGTTGGCATCAATGTGGCTGCATAACTTATGTTCGCATATCAGCTTAAGCCTGTCGATGTTGTACCTGTCGGCTGCCACGAGCAAATGGCCAGCCATCACCACATCAGGACGTGCTTCACCTTGATTGCAAGCCATCTGAAGAACAGGCAGTGAGTCCGTGTATATGAAATGAATCAAGCACTTAAACACATCAGCTTCCATCTCATGGATCTCAATCGGACTGCCAACATTCTCCTTCATTGCGCCGAGGAGCTCGGCCTTGAACACGGATGACCTAGTAGCGAGCACGAGCCTATGAGCCAAGAACTTCTCGCCGCCGACATGAAAGGTCACGTCCGCTCCATCCATGGTCTCTAGGAGGTTACGGAAATGCAGATGCAAGTCGGTTGGAGGAACCGCAACAAACCGATTGCCAATTGCTTCTTCACCGTGGATATCCTTCTTGAGAGCGAAATCACACATGATTCTGAAACAGTCATCCATTATATCCCCAGACCGCTCCAACTCCTCCCGGTTGATATGGACGCCTCGGGATCCCGGTTCATCAGAGAGCCTCATTTGAAACAAGGTACCAGAGTATGATGCCTGTGAGCCATGTTTGCCAAGCACACGAATACTACTTGCTTCCGCGTTCACGTGCTTACCATCAAGGGGACCAAGAAGCAGGAATATGTAAGCAGCACGAAGCGCCGAGCGACCGTTCGGGTAATACCTCAGAACCCAGCTGTGACCTTCAACGCTGAAAGGGAAAGAACATACGCACTCGCCGTTCTTGAACAGCTCCTTCAGTCTTGAGTATCCATGTACCTTGAACACGCACGACCTTCCCTCGGATTCAGGTACAATGGCAGCAGACTCGTTGCGCTGATGTGCCATTCCGGAGGTTGGCTGGGTAGATAGGGCAGGATGGATTAGTAGCAGCCGGCCGGGATGGTGGGTCGGTGCCGCGTCCTACGACCCAGGACCCGGATCGAGGGTACGAGACGAGTCCGGAGCAAAGCGGATCGACGGCTGGCCGGCCGGGATGTGACCTCCGACGGCACTGGGGCGACCCGGCCACGGCGAGGAGTTGGATCGGGAGGTGGAGGTGAGACGCGGAAGAGAGCGGGTGGAGGAGGAAGAGAATCGCCGCCTCCGCTTGACGGCGTCTGCTGGTGCGCCGGCGGAGCAGCAGGCGAGCTGAAGAGGGGAACGCGCCCGGCGGCGGCGAGGAGAAGAGCTCGGCCGGCGTGAGTGTGCTGCTGCCTGCTACGTACGCGCGCTTTGGGCCCAGCTTTTGTTTGCCACACAACACAGCTTTGGGCTTTTGGTTGCTCGCAGCGCGTGCGTTATGTCCCATGAAGCTTTGGGCTTTTGGCTTCAAGGGTGATTCCTATTCTACGCTCGTACCACACCCTTCTTCAGCAATAGCAGTAGAATCGGTAAGTGGCCCAGCCCATATAGCTTTTCCAGGTCGAATCAGCAACAGTTTCATCTAAAAAAGAAATCAGGTTTTTGTCATTTTTCCTGTTTCGCTTTTTCTGTTTTTTAATGTCAAGATTTTAAAATTGTTCATGATTTTGAAAATATTCAAATTTCAAAACATGTTTAGATTTCTAAATTGTTTAAAGTAAATATTCAGATTTTGAAAATGGTTCATGAACATTTTTTTATTCGTCAAACATTTTTCAAATACATGAACTTCATTTAATTTCAAGAGAGATTTTAAATTCATGAACAATTTGAAAATTCATGACCCGTTTTTAGATTCATCAACATTTTTTCAAATTTGTGAACCACTTTTCAAATACATGAACTTTGCAAAATTTAGGACATTCTACATTTCCGAACCAATTTTCAAATGCATAAAACAATTTCAAATTCATGATTTCTAATTTATGACCATTACTAGGAACATTTTTTATTTCACAAATTTTCTCATATTTGTTTTTAAAATCAGACGTTTTTCAGCAGCAAAACAGTTACCAACACTAGACCTAGCTAATGGGCAGGCCTAGGTTGTTGACAGTTTGTATGTCCCTTTGCTAGTTTGATGCGTGAAGCGCAGATTAGGAGCTCCTCGCTTAGAGTGAGCCAAAGTCTCGCCTTGCTAAGGTCTCTTGTGCTCCATGCCTGGGGCAGCCGAGTGCATACACTACACACCTCTTCTAACCGATTAGAGCTACACTAAAAAAACAACGGGCAGCAAGCCACTTTTCTTTTTGCGAGGGACCAACAAGCCCTTGAAAACCAGCGATAAGCACCCATAGATATTTTTCCATGTTGTTTTTATTTTTTCATTTCTTTTGTTTTTCAATTATTTTTTAATCTTAACCACATTAAAAAATACGAGATCTTGGCATTTTAAAAATGAATATTTTCAAAAAATGAACAATTTCAAATCTGAACCATTTTAAAAATGAACAATATTCAAAATCTGAACCTTTTCAAAATTATTTTCTTAACATATGAACCTTTTTCAAAATCAGAACTATTTACAAGCATGAATATTTTTGAAATATGAACCATTTTTTAAAAGAATAACCATTTTTCAATTCGGGTGAACCGAAAATAATAGTGAAAAGTTGTTATGAACAAAATTAATAGTGAACCAAAATAATGGTAAACCAATTTAATAGTGAATCAAAAGTGTCCATGAATACTGATGGCACCCGCACCCATTAGGTGTGGGTAGAGCTTAACCAAACCCGCACCCGTGTCCTGAAATCTTAACCACACCCGCACCCATACCCGTGGCTGGGTATAGATTTTATACCATACCCGCACCCACGTGGGTATTAAAAACCCGCGGGTAAACCCATCAAATAGCACAATAAAAAAAAAACTATCGATATGTATGCTTATTTATTCATTGATTCAGCGAACGAAATATATATAAAATTAACAATAAAATAACACAACATATATAAAATGAACAACAAAACAACTCATCGTATATGAAAATAACATCAAAACAATATTTTAGATATCAAAATAAAAATATGCATATACGAAAAATGACATCATTACAGCGAAACAAGCAAAAATTACGTGTAGACGGTTAGTATTTCAGGATTTTTTTCCAAAATAACCTTATGTTACCACAAATATACATGTCATAAACAAAAATAACTGGGTACGTGTACTAGTACAGAACGACACATCGGATACCCCTCTATGGAAACGACAGGTGTTAGGCGACGGAGAATCGCGCTTTCCGCGCGGCCGGTGCGTACAAACCTGACCAGGCCCGCCTACATTGGCAACGGACCCTTTCCAATCTCCGTCACCTATTATATTGGCAACGGTTAATAAAATTGTCCGTTTCCAATATTTGCCTCTATGGTAACGGATAGAATTTTCCAACCGTTGAAAATGTTGATACGTGGAGGCTAGCGAATGGGCAGATGGGGAGGTGGGCGGAGCAGACCCGTGAGTATAAATGGCGAGAGGTACCAGCAGCGGTCTCTTTGAAGCCCCAGTCCATCGCCTACAGTTATTCAAACTTCGCCGGATCCTCTCCGTCCAAATCCATGGCGAGAGGTACCAGCAGCGGTCGCGGCCGTGGACGAGGGCGAGGCCGTGGTAGGGGGCGCAGCGGCAATGCCATGCCGTCGGTGTCGCCCTCACCGTCCTCTGAAGATATGTCCTCGACGAGAGGTACCATCAGCGGTCGCGGCCGTGGACGAGGGCGCGGCCGTGGTAGGGGGCGCAGCCGCAATGCCACGCCGTCGGTGTCGCCCTCACCGTCCTCTGAAGACATGTCCCCGGAGCTGCGCGGCTTCGAGTTCTTGGTTATCCTGTACAAGGGCATCGAGAGCCGCCTGAGGCTCCCGAGGGCGTTCGCAGAGAAGCTCCAAGGCATGGTGGCAGCTACCATGCATCTGAAGATGGAGGACTGCGAGAACGGCAGCTGGGCGGTGAAGACGGCCGTGAGTGCCGGGGGGAATTTGTACCTCGGCCAGGGATGGAAGTCATTCGCCCAAGCGTACAAGCTTGAGCAGGGGCACTTTTTGTGCTTCGAGTTCGACGGCGACAACGGGTTCTTCATCAAGATCTTCGACGGTACCTTATGCCGGAGGGACGCACTCGTGTACAGCGACGACGAGCCCGAGTCTTCATCAGCAGCTGCTAGTAGTAGCATATATGTAATCGTTTACTTCATTATCAAGTCCGTATGTAGTAGCATTAGCTGCTAAGTGGTCTCTGCGTTCATATGTAATTTAGAGTACCTGTTAGTAAGTTGGGTAGTAAGTTTACTCTCTCGCTGGTGTAAAATCAATGGAAACGGTTATATAAAATGTCAGTTGCCAATGTGGTGCTTATATATACTGCCGGCTCGTTCTCATTATCACTCTCTCACTGTCTCTCTTCCAACCCTATCCGCCGCACACTGTGGCTTTCAACTCTCCTCACTCTCTCTAATGGCTTCCTCTGTCGAATCTAGCCGCCGCGGCAGCACCGTTCTAGCGGCAGCCCTTCGTGAGGGGAAGGTCGATCTGGAGGCGGCCATGCGTCCGCTAATGATGCGGCAGCGCCACCATCTGACGCCCTCCTCCTCCGGTGATGCCCGGCTTCTTCTGAGCCAGGCCGATGTGGAGGAGGTCATTCATGAGGTGGTGGTGCAGCACCTCCGGCGGATCTACCAGCAGAAACCCATCTGGAGGAGGAAGTGGCCGATCTGGAGGTGGTGGAGGATCTGTAGGTGGTGTCTGATCTGGAGAAGGAGGAGGAGGTGGATGTCGACGAAGGAGAAGGGGGAGGAGGTGATTGCGTCGCAGCGCGCTGGTAGCATCTCAGCGCATCTGGCAGAGGCCTGCACCTCCTCGATCTCCCGCCGGGTGAAAGGTATAAATCTTTTTGTGACCGGCTGTGATGCCGATGAACTTTGTGCAGCGGCATCCGCTCCCAAAAAACGTGCTGGTTGGATGGGAACTCCTTCTTCATGTTGGCGTATAATTTGTCGATGAGGTCTGCCGCTAGATCACCCATTCCGTCCCTCTCGTCTCCACCCTTGATTTTGTATACGAGTTGGATGTCCACGTAGTACTCCGGTGGAAGGTGGAAGCCGGCAGAACGGTGCCGTGGGTATGGACGGTAGTTGTCTCTGTTATTCTGTTGCGGTCGTCCATGGCGGGTGGGGGATTGGGGTGGAACGAGGAAGAAGAGAAGGAAGGAATGCGAACTGTCTGCCACCAAACAGAGCAGTTCCTGGATATTTGCTGTTGATCTTAGCAGTTTCTCGAAAATGGCAACCGAACAAAGCAGTTGCTGGAAAATAGCCACCGATTTTTTTAATATCCAGATGTATTTTGTACATTTCGCTAATAGTTTTTTTTCTTTAACGCAGGAGTTTATTTCGGCAACACTGCATAAAAGTACCAATCTATCATTCCGAGAACCAGAAAACTTAAGGCAAGGAAATTTCGTGGATACTGGTCTTGGAGTGGGTACTGCGACGACCGAGAGCTCATAGAAGGTGAGCTCCAAGTCAAAGATGGAAGGCTGGCTTAATTAAGCCAGCCTTCCATCTTGTTAGGTTAGTTGCTTATAGGTTTAGAGTTCATGATTGTAGTCAAAGTGTAATAGGTGATATTACATTATGCCAATGTGTGATGGATATGATTGTAGTCAAATTGTAAAAAACAGTGATATTATTGTATACCAATGTAATGATGGCATTTGTTCTATGTTATGAATTGAATAACGTTTTATTGCATTGTGCAATCAGCCTTTCATGTATTATGGCATATAACCGAAATATGAGAAAAGCTCAGTGCAAACGGGTAGATGGAAAACTCCGTATCTGATGTAGGAAAACTAAAGCAACGGAGGTCTGCGCCAACCGTTGCCAAATGGAGACCTCATCGGAAATAGTTTTTTGCCTCCGTTACCGATGAAGGCCTTCACATCAGTGACAGGGTCGGGGACACGGACCCTTTCTCCGTTGCCGAAGGGGTTTTTGGCCCGTTTCTGATGTGTCGTTCTGTACTAGTGGTGGGTATGCGGGTATGGGTACTACTTTACCATCCCCGCACCCACGATACCCACTGGGTACACAGTTTTTACCATTTAGGTACCCATGGGTAAAGTTATTTAACCAAACTCTTACCCTAATGGGTAAATACCCACTAGGTATGCGGGTAATGGGTACCCATTGCCATCGGTATCCATGAAGCTAAAGTGATAGTGAAACGAAGAGTAACTAAAATTTGAATGAACCGAAAATAATAGGGAACAAAAAATAAAGTGAACCAAAACTGCCAGTTAACCAAAAGTAATAGGGAAACAAAATGCCAGTGAATCAAAATGGTTCAGATTTGAAATTTTCATATTTGAAAAAACATTCACTTTTTATAAAATATTCAATTTAAGAAAAATTGAAATCGAAATATAAAGTTCAGATTTTTGAAATTCAGATTAAAAAATGTTTAATGTATTTATGAACGTATTGCGATTTTTTAACTTTTTTTAAATTATGGTATGCCAAAAAAAATGAAAAAAAGAAACAAGAAAAGAGAACCAAGAAAGAAACAAAGGAAAAATTGAACGCCCATGAAGTTAATGGATCAGTCCATGCGAGCGATCCCAATGGGCGACAATAGTGTTGGCGGGGTTTTCTATTGTTGTTTATTCTTTTCTATTGTCTTTTAATCTCAACCATTAAAAAATGTAAAAAAACTAAACATTTAAAAAGGAATATTTTTCGAAAATGAATATTTTTTAAATCTGAACTATTTCAAAAATGAACAATTTTCGAAATCTGAACCATTTTCAAAAATGTTTTTTAAACGTATGAACCATTTTAACAATGAACGTTTTTCAAAATCGGAACCATTTATAAACATGAATATGTTTTAAATATAATTTTTTTTTAAATGAAGAAATATTTTTAAAATTCAGGTGGAAAAAATAGTTAACCAAAATAGCCTTGGACAGAAAGTAATAGTGAACCAAAATATTGGTGAAGCAAATTTAATAGTGAATCAAAAGTGTCGATGAAGCTAGAGTGATAGTGAAACGAAGAGTAACTAAAATTTGAATGAACCGAAATAATAGTGAACCAAAAATGCAGATTAACCTAAAGCAAAATAGTGGGGTGCCATGGGGGTAGTGGTGCACCCTCATCCAACCATTGGATGTACTATATGGATCACAAGATTGGTTCTAACGCAAACGGCAAATCTTCACGGCGTCACACCGAGAGCACGAAAATCATGCATGTTGATTCCTCTTTCTCGCTCCTACCCATCTCCTTTAGACAATTCTACACTCATGACATGAAATTTTGCATGGCTGGACCTAGTTCTTTAAGGAATTCAAGCGAGTGGGGGAATTGTCTAGGGGAATTCCTCTTTCTCTTTCCTATCCATCTCCTATAGACATTTCCAAACACTATGGCCGTCTTTTTATTCTTTCTCGTGTCTATATTGTTTTTCGCTGCAGCACGGAAAGAAGCACATCTGTTTGTGATTTTATTTTCCTGCCATGCTACTATATCAATCTATCGTAGGATCAAGGATTTATGCATAATTTGAGCACCCTTTTTTCCCTGCTGTTTTTAGTGGATTTCGAGCTGAGCTGATACTGGATTCGTGAGTTGCATTGGTTCACCCTATGTGAATGGAAAAATATGAATCTCACTCAGCCTTTCAGTTGGACAAAAAGTACAATTTCTCTCACAAAAAATTAGAAATTTCTCTGTCAGGTATAGCAGCAGGTTCCAATAAGCGGCGACCGTGACTTACTTAATTAATTAGTTCATGATTAGTTCAGGCAAAAATACAGTACGGTTCACCAGAAAAACACAATAAACTGCTTTGGTTACCGAGCTAGTAGATAGACAATTTTTCATTTGCCGAGCTAATAGATAGACAAATTTTCATTTGCGTAGAGTTTCCCAGCTTTTTGCAAAAAACAAAAAACGAACCACCACCCATATTTTCTTGCACATGAATTGTTTTTAGTCCCCAACAATTTCGACCAGTTAAAAAACAAGAAGAAAAACAACCACCACCACTACGTTTTGAAAAAGGATGCAACCGAAGCCGATCACCTTTCCAACTTGGGAATTGTCTAAAAAGTAAAAGGCGATCGCATAGGAATTGTTGTGTATGATGCTGAAGGACAACCACATCCATTTCCAACTTGGGAATTGTCTAAAAAGGTGTGTCCACCTAGCAAGATTCAGACTAGAATGTTTTCACCTCTGAATTATGTCCAGTGTTTTTCTGGACGGCAACACATGCAAAAGAGGTGGAGAGAATAGACGGAAAACTTTCGCCGTTGCATGCATAAACGGCTCTTCCAAACATGGATTCATCAAGAGAGTACATGTGCGCTTTATCCAACAGCGGCCACCACATGCACCACTACCCCCGGGCACCAAATCCGCGTTGTTAACCTAAAATAACAGTGAATGCAACTGTTAGTTAACCAAAAGTAATAGGAAACAAAAAAATGCCAGTGAATCAAAATGGTTCATATTTGTAATTTTCATATTTGAAAAATGTTCAGATTTTAATTAAGAAAAAAATAAATTCGAAATATAAAGTTCAGATTTTTGAAATTCAGCTTTAAAAAGGTTTATGTTTTATAAAAGTATTGCGATTATCTCCTTTTAAAAATTATGGTATGCCAACAAACAAAAAATGAAAAAAGAATCTAGAAAGAATCAAGGGAAAAAATATACATACATGAAGTTAATGGATACCAATCCACAAGGCAGATACAAGCGATATATGGCAGGAGTTCTTCTCCAAAAACAAAAAGGAAGGAGTTAGCAGAGCAGCTACTTACCCCGGGATCGAGATCAGTGGTGAGTCCAGCCCATTTGTTTAGAGTGGGGACGGGCCTATTGGGCTTAGCCTTTTTATTCTTTATGTCACTTTTCTATAGGTAACATATGGGCTGGGCCAAATCATAGCCCCATCCTTCCACCCTGTGTTGGCTCCGCCACATTAGAGATCATAAACCATGTCGGCAATCTCCAATCGATCGAGTCCGATTGATCAACCCGCCATAGTATTGACGCATGCGAGTACAGTATGTCTACAGCTCGGTTGGCAGCACAAACGTACATGCTTGTACGATCTTGGTGTCTCTCCTCTCACGCGCGCTGTGACACTCAACAACTCGTCTATCTTGCAATTTCTTCGGTATGCTTGTACCGTTGTACGCAGTGTCGGAGCTTGATCATCTTTGTAGGAGGGGCCAAAAGAAATAAGATGAGAGTGGAGGAGGCCAACTTGATATATTTTGTGTTTTGTATGGTAAAAAATATAAATACATTGTAATACTACGCAAAATTTGATTGAGTTGGGGAGCCATGGCCAATGTTGGTCTCCACTAAGCTACACCAGTGGTTGTACGATCAGTAGCTGCGGGTATTTATACGAGTTGCCAGCTGAAAATATCTGAGCTGCCGCTTGCCGCTTGACCGGCCGGCTAGCTGACCCTTGGAGATAAAGAAAGCTTTTGGCCGACGTCCTTAAGTCTCCTGGAGGCTTGTCCACCATGCATCACTCCACGTAGATGCCTAGGCCAGCGCCAGCACATCCATGTATGCCCCCTGATAACCAGCCACGTAGCTCATCATGATTAGCTTTGACCTTCTAGATTGTGTGTACAATCTCCACGTATGGGTATGGCCGACATGAGCAAAGCTTCACTTCTACTAGGCAACTTGGCGCGGCGTCTGTACTGATGTTATTACGTGTTTTCGGCGGTGGCAAACAAAGGTATTTCTTTTAATCTTTTGAGAATAATTGAATTTGCAGTGGACATGAAAGAGAACGTTAGCGAACGGAACAAATAGTAGAAGCTTTGTCGATGTTATCATATATAAAAGAATTGGATAAATATACCGTAAGGAATGATTCGTAAGAATTTACTTGCGCAAAAAAAGGAAATATATACGCCGCGCCCTCCATGCTAATTTATTTGCAAAAATTACTGTTTGTGTACCATTTTAAAATATCGCTTTGCGGGATAACTAATTTTCTGAAGATCACTGGTTGAGTACCACTGAAAAATATCACCCTTCGGCCTTCGGGTTATCTTATCCGATGAAGATTATTGTTTGGTTGCTGTTGTAAAATACCGCCTTTCGAGTTAACTAATCAGCTGGAGATCACTGTAAATCACTGTTTGGGTATTGTTGGAAAGTATCGCCCTGTTTTGTTGGAAAATACCGACGAAAATTACGTGACGACGCATCGGGTCTTTTGAGTTAGCTCACCTTGTAAAGATTGTTGTTTGCGTAACATTGAGAAACACTGCCCTTTGGGTTAACTCATTTATGTAAAAATCGCTAGATATTCGGAGTTAACTCATCTGCCGAAGATTGTTGTTTAAATACCGTTCTCCCGGTTAATTTATCTGGTGGAGATCACTGTTAGGACATCGTTGGAACATACCGATAAAACTTACTGTTCGAGGATTCGCTGAAGGTCGCCATTGAGATACCTTTGGAGAACACCATCATTCAAGTTATTCATATGGTGGAGATCATTTTTTTATCAAAGTCGGGAAACATCGTTATAATTAAACGCTAAACAATTATCGTCATAGTGCGGGGACGAAAAATTATTTCTGAATTATCACCGACCGGGTAGAGAATCATTCAAAGCTTAAGTAAAATCTCGAGCTTTTGTTTTCCTACCCTAAAAAGATGGTTGAAAGTTGTTAAGTTTTAAAACTAAGTAGACATGTTTTTTTTTGTCATGTTGATATGCTGCACCTTTTTTCCAACTTAATTAAAATGTCAGACTTTTTTTTGCGATTCATAAGAAATGGTTGGAAGTTGTTAAGTTTGTAGACATGATTCATTTTTTGGTCATCTTGATATGATGCACATTTTTTTAATTTTAAATGCAAAGGACTGTTGAAAATTATGAAACAGGACAATGAATTAATCGTCAATAGCCAGTTTTTTTTCTGAGTTACACATCAAACATTATTGAATTTACAATTTTTACACATTTTCTGTAATTTTTGGAAAAATTCTGAGCAAAAGGCAGTAGCTCCATGCGTTGCTTCTCGGTATTTTCATCTTCTCTGCGGCTTCTTCCCAAAGTCGTTTGTATTGTGTAATTTTACTGAAGTTATACCTAAAAAGACAGAAAATTTTAATTGAGGGAGCACTTCCTATTTGAGACATTAAAGCACATAATTACTTATACAGATATTTATAACTTGCAAGTGTATCCCTTAGCATGAGATTGTGGACACCCGTAAAAAGCCCTATTGCAAGTAACTATGTTTTCATGGTGATTATTGTTGATATGAAATGGGGAGAATAAGGAGAAAAATAGTACTTGGCTATTGTATACTGCGATGCCTCGTGTTGGCTTTGGTTCTAATGTTCCCTGTTTTACCTTCCAATATCCATGGTTTTCTGTTATATTATTTCTCCTGTTTTTTTTGAAACATGTGTGAAACAGGATAACACGATTACAGGAATAAGATGATAACAAATGTATTCGGATTAGGAAAACAATTAACCACAAAATGTTATAGTAGCAGGTACATCTTCAAGTAGATGAATAAAATAAATCAACTTGGGCAATATAGGTATCTAGTATGGCACTACAACTGTATGATCAGTTGGTCGCCAACACGTACAGTTTTATTGGGGAATTATGCTCATTACGGCGAGTACTGCTTTCTCCGGTATAGCAAGAAGTGAACTCCGTACCTCCCTAACCTTTGACAGTTCTGCTGAGAAAGAAATGAATTAGAACTTCGAATGAAAATGCAGAGAAAATCAAGTTCAGATTTGAATTGCAGTGTGTAAGTTCAGATTTGTTAAAACTACTGGCCAGTGGCCACATACAGTTTAAATCATATAAGAGAAAAAAATGAAGTTCAGATTTGCATTGCAGCACGTAGGTTCAAATTTGCTAAAACTACTGGCCACATATACTTCTAATCAAATAAGAGTTCATTGTCGGAAGAAGTTCAGGCTCAAATGTTTAGCAGCAGATCGAGCTACTGGGATTTTTTCAGACCGAGAATTCTAATCTACCGTAGTATACCGGTTGCAAGCAAATTCAGAGGCTGCACTCACATTTGGCTAGGACTTTGAAAACCTTCCTGCTACATTTAAAAACTATAGCTTTGGAGCATAAATTGATGCAGACAGAGGTGGTGTGACAAAAGAAAAGAGAATTGTTAAACCTGAGAGGGCCTTGGACGTTGTTCTGTAGGCAATGATGGATTTGTGAAATCACTGGACAAAAAAATAGGAATTCACAGCAAGTGACTTTCATGTTAAATGATGCTACATGGTAATTATATAAGATGATGTGATTCCTTAAAAAAACACTGAGATGCCCCAAATTCTCCAACAACATCAGTTGAAGGGATTAGAACTGAGAAATCAATCTTACCTAGGCCGATCATTGTTGAAATGGACTTGCAGTTCGCTGAGACTGGATATTTACGCAAAGAAAGAAAATTAGATATAACAACTGAGAATAATAAAATTTCAACTAAGAGCAGTCACAGTTCATACTTGGAATATTGGATATCTAGCTGGCAGCAACCATCATAGATATCCCTTCCCTGGAAAACATTGGTTTGTAAGATTAAGATGTGTCAGAATCATGTGAGATTCTAGGACATTAATGGAGACATGAAACAATTACATGCAAAGCACCAAATACTTCCACAGCTTCTTGACGTGATTGATACTGAATGAGGGTTTGGAAACCTGAACCAAAATGCATTGAATCATCTATTTCAGATATTAAAGAGATACATTAGGCTTATTCCTAGTCGAATGAGTGACTGAGTGCCAAAAGTAATGCAAAAGAAGCATTGGGCTTATCCAAAACTATACATACAATTAATAGAAGTAACCAGTAATCGTAGACGCGCGTGACATAAGAATATCACACTAACAAAACTTCAGTCCAACGTGTCTAACAGATACAGAGAACGAACAATAGCAGAAGACAGATTGACAAAAAGAAAGAACACAGCCAGAGAAAGAAGAACATACCATCAGCAGAAAGTTCTGTACCTAGAAAAGATGACAGTACAGCGCCAGGGCGTCGAACAGAGGGCGAATAATCAACAGGCACAGCCGAGTCAGCTCCACCTGATAGAAAGGAAAACCAAATATGTAAAACAAAAATCAGGAAACAGAAACAGCTAAGATAAACCAAGCTTGACCATAGACAACACCTAAAAGAAAACAAAGAGCACAAATACCTGACGAAGCGTCAACTGGTCGCTTTCCTAAGCTAATCTCTCGCCTTCGCACAGCCTGAACAATAAGGTAGTAAATGTTGCAAGAGAAATTATTGTTAAAACTTGAACATTCTATTTAACACTTGGGTGTTTCTTCTCAATTTTGTGCATATGGTGTGAACTAAATGAGTCAGAAAATAGGTGAAGAAAATCCAAAATCTACACTTGACTTCTTTGCTGGTTGGAAACAGCATGACCAACTGATGCATCCAAAATGCATCTACTTTTCCAAGCACTTTGCTTCATGATTTGCTCCGGAATCTTCCCATATTTGAATAAAACTGCTGAATCTGATGCTGTTTTTAGCAAAGTCTCTTTTCTGGCTATTTCTGCAGGAAATAAAATCGGGGAAAATTACCACGTCAATTTTTATGGAAAAGAAGGACAATGGACAAAAGATGGACACGAGGAAGCGCTCGAGGGCCAAATGGGTGGGTCCCACGCGGCCCCTGTACCTGGCCGCGTGGGCCCAGCCCAAATGGGCCTCGGGCGCCGCCTCGCCTTCGGTCTTCGACGTACCCCCTCATATATACGAAAAAGTGCTTGCCCTAGGAGGAGAGGAGCTTTCGCGAAACAGAACGCCGCCACCATCACGATCTTCGTTTCGGGGACAGATTGATCCAGGATTTCTCCTCCGGTGGAGGGATCCGGAGACCGTCTTCACCGCCATCTTCACCGCCTTCATCTCCATCGACCATGAGCTCCCTCTCCATCACCATGTGTGAGTAGTCCGCTGTAGGCATGTGAGGTGGATGGGGATTGGATGAGATTGATCATGTAATGCTACCCGTTGTTCGGGATTTTAGGGTTTTATCTTGAGGATACTTTTGTATTGTGTTGATGCACTCTTGCTATGTTTAATGCTTGCTACTAGGGCCCGAGTGGCATGATTTCAGTACTGAACTTATATTGCCCCATCATATATTTGAGTTTGGTATTTATCTGCAAAGTGTATCACCTGCTATTATGTTGAACCTGCGAACCCTAAACGTGACATATAGGGAAAACAAGGGGGAGATGTTTTAGTTTGAGGATTCTATGTGTTCATGAAGTGTTAATGCATTGTTCCGGTCTATTCGAAAGGGTAGACCTTAATTACCTGTAGTTCCAAGTTGGCCCCGGTGAAATGGGCAGGTTGGACAATAGATGTTGTGCAAATTCTCTTGGTTAGTACGCACAACTAAATATGGAACACATACCTACATATATCGGAGTTAGAGATAGGTCCCATTGTTATTTGTTTCTTATTATATGATCAATCTCATTCTTGCAACACCCCGCTATCACCTCATGCCTACGTTTTGAATCTCTGAGTTACACTTTCACTTTTCCGGTGAAAACTGGGAAACACTTGTTCACTGCTACTGTTCTGCTTGTTACTTGAATCATACTACTGCCATCACTATTACTGCTGCAAGTTATTGATATACAGGTGTGGTTGAGAGTGACGCCTCAATTGCCAAGGTCTTATTGATATTCTTGTGTTCCCATCGAGTCGAACTATAAATTTGGGTAATACTTCCCAACGAAGACTTCAGCGATCCCCTATACTTGTGGGTATCAAGACGTTTTCTGGCGCCGTTGCCGGGGAACCTAGCTTTATTGGTAAGACAACTTGTTATCATCTATTTGCTGCTTTTGCTTGTTCCTAACCATGGGAAAGGAAAAGACTACTCTGAAGGAATGAGGCCTTCAACTACTCGCGGAGGTACGGATTTGCCAAGTAGGCCAAACTTTTCACCTAATGTTGCTTCTGCTGTTGCTCCTAAGAAAAGAGGAAAGGTTTTATCTAGTTCACCATTGTCTAAAATGTCTACTAGTAATGAAAATGATTTATTATGTGGTAGCATAGACAAAGAAGTGACACCTGAAACATCTGAGATAACTGAAACACCTGAAAATGTGGAATCTGAGTTAGAAGATAATGAATACTGTGATGATGAATTTGAAACTTCTTCTGAGGAAGAGGAGGCATTTACTATGGCTTTTATGAATTCTGACTTTGATAAATTGGATAAACTTGATAGCTATAAAAATTCTCCTCTTGATGGATATTTTCCTATTACTGAGAAAATGAATGCTCCTGCTATTAAAATTAAAGATAAAGATTATGAGTTTAGTGTTGATCCTGAAATAATTGAAAAAGCTGAAAAATATAAGTTTTATGGTAGAGAGGATGAGTTTCCTTTTGAACACATTGCTGTCTTGCATGACTTATCTGTGTTATTTGGTAAAGATGAAATCCATCAACGCTACTATTTCTTAAAGCTTTTCCTTTTACTTTGGGAGGAAGTGCTAAAACTTGGTATAATCGTTTAGAACCTGGATGTATTACTAGCAAGGAAGAATGTTTGCAGGTATTCTATAATAAGTATTTCCCTGCTGATAAGATTCATGGTTTGACTGTTGCGATTAGCAGCTTTTCACAGAAAGAGAAGGAGGATTTACCCCAAGCTTGGGGGAGGTATAGTAAGATGGTTAGGAAATGTCCTACCCATGGCTTCAAGAGTAATGAAATACTTGATATATTTTACAATGGTCTAACCGAAAACACCAGAGGCTATCTTGATGGTATTGCAGGTAATGTTTTCAGGGAAAGGACCGTTGATGAAGCAACTGAGCTATTGGAGACTATCTCTAGGAATTATGAAGACTGGAATATTGAAGAGATATTTCCGGAGAAGAAAGGAGGCATGCTCAAATTGGATAACGAAACAATGAAAGAAGCTTCCAAGGCTATTAAAGAGAAGGGAATTAAAACCTCTCATCTTAAGGAATTATCTGAAATGGGTGTTAAACTTCCTGATGATCAACCATGTTTTCCAATTCAAGTCAATGCTATTAGCTCCATAAAAGGTAATGAAAAGGTAACACCTCCTGTTGATGTATCCTACATGAATGATTTTGCTTATCATCATAATCCTGAGGAGCATAATATTAGAATGACTATTATGGAGAACTCTCACAAAATTAAATCTCTTCGAGAAAGTTTACATGCTAGTGTGGGAGAGGTAAAAAGAATTGTTAAACACTGTGAGATGATGAATAATCAAGTTGAACAAATGGTTTCTCTTCAAAATCAATTGTATGAAAGTCTTATGGTGAAGAAACAGGTTTGTGGAGTTAACACTAGGGGAGGTGCAAGTACTCAGGATCCTGATTTTCCTGAAGGCCATCCCAAGAGAAAAGAACAAGAAGCTCTCAAGAAGAAATCTTCTGCAGGAAAATCTCCCAATGAAAACAAGGACATTGATGACTCTGAAGAGCAAGATAAGGATATTTCTATTTCTGATGCTGAGACTGAAGATAATAATAATGAAGAAGAAGAATCACCTTCACCTGAAGAAGAGCCACAAGAGGATGAAAATATTGAAGAACCTGAACCTAATGATAAAGAAGACCCTCCACCATCTACTGAGAAGAATAAAAGAAGAGCCATCCTAATCCACAAAGAGGTAAAGATAGGGATCCGTGGGTACAAAAACCCATACCATATCCCCAAGAGGTAATAAAAACTTTGGATGATGCTAGATTTGAGAAATTCTTTGAGTTGATTAAGTCTTTGTGTTTGCAAATTCCTCTTGTTGATGCTATTAAAATCCCTCCATATTCCAAATACATGAAAGACATTGTGACTAATAAAAGAAAGATTCCTACTGATGCAATAACTGCTATGCTTGCTGAATATTCCTTTAAAGGGAAAATGCCTGAAAAACGTGGTGATCCTGGTATTCCAACTATTCCTTGTCATATTAAAGAAACTTACGTGAAATATGCTCTATGTGACTTAGGAGCTGGTGTTAGTGTTATGCCTTTTTCTTTATATAAGAAACTTAACCTAAACAAATTGGTTCCAACTGAAGTATCATTACAAATGGCTGATAAATCAACTGCTGTGCCTATAGGAATATGTGAGGATGTCCCTATCTCTATTGCTAATGTGTTAATCCCTACAGACTTTGTTGTGTTAGAAATGCCTGAAGATGATAATTTGTCTATTATTCTTGGAAGACCCTTTTTAAACACTGCAGGGGCTGTTATAAATTGCACTGAGAGCAAGGTAACATTCAATGTCAAGGGAAATGAGCACACTATCTATTTTCCTAAGAAGAAATCTGTTACTATGGTAAGCCAGAGTGTGAACTCCATTAAAAGGAATACTCTTATAATAGGAAGTTTGAATTCATTACCACCTCCTGAACCAAAATATGCTATCTTAATGATTGGAACTATTCCAATCAAATATGAGGTGACTTGAAATTGCTCAGAAAACATATAAAATAAAGAATCATGTATTATATCTTTTGCATATTATTAATGAGACTTGATCAACCTCATTACTAATATGAAAATGATGCAAACTTGATTCCCATAAAAATTGCTTTGAATGTTTGATTTCATTTATTCTAGAATTTTTAGATTATTTGCATGAGCATAATTATTTCAAAGTGCAGAAATTCCAGAAATGTAGTTTGAAAAATTCTGTTCAGAAAATTTTCTCGAAAAATTCCAGAAAAATTTGGAGGTAAGTTATTTTACCAGAGGAACTAACAGCCAAAAGGGAGACACCAGAGGGCCACCAGGGCCCAAAAGGGGTGTCCCACGCGGCCACAGTACCTGGCCGCGTGGGACCCACTATTTTGGCCCACAGAGGGGGTTAGGTGAGTATCCAGTGCCCATCTCCTTCCCCTCGACAGGAAACCAGCCCCAGGTATTTTTCCCAAATTTTCTCGAGCTCTCTTCCTGCTATCCTTGGATCTCCAAGTTTAGGGCAGATTTTTCAAATCTGTTTGGTGGGATTGCTCATTGGTATGTGACTCCTCCACTCATCCAATTACTTTTTGTTCTTATGCCTCATGCATGAAGTATTTTGCTGCACTAGGTGTCACCCTTTTATGCTTAGGAAATCCATAGATTCAAGTTTTCTAGTTGATATTGATGCATGATATTGATGTGGAGACTATTTATGGATGGCTTAATGTTGTTTTAAGGTGTTACATCTTGATTTTTGTTGAATATTGTTTTTGGGCAGCAAGGTATCATGTTTAGCAAGGGCAAAGCTTTGGTTGGGATGAGCTCAAGACCAAGAAGAAGAGCATGCAAAGTCTCCCTCAATTATGATGACGACCACCTGTGGGAGGATGATGCATTCTTTGTAGGGGAGAAGCTGAAAATACATACAACAAGATGGCAAGATCCCTATGTTCTTGAACAGTGGGGGATCAAAGAGGACTTCGACACCTTCGTCACTACAACTGGCTTGCTTAGGTTCTCCCAGAACCCCCAAGATACATATGAAGAACTCTCGCGGGAATTCCTCTCTACCTTCAGATTTGAGGGCCCGGAGCCCCAAAAGCACAGGAAGAGAAGTAAGGCACCCCTCTTACCTTTGTTTGCAAATTTACTATGAGAGGTGAGCGCCTTGTTATGTCTCTAGGGAATTTTGCAATGCTATTGGTGTAGAAAATTCAGGGAGTTGGAGTGAAACTCGTGCTGATACCAACCATGAGCTTGTTGAGTTTTGGCACACTATATCTGTAAACTCTCGTGATAGATTAAATAGGGGTAAATTTACTCATATACAGCACCCAAGTTTGAGATATTTTGCGTTGTTTCTTGCAAGAGGATTTCTTGCTAGGGATAACAATTCTGCTTGCACTGGACCAATGGTTTATCTACTAAAATGTGCAAAAGAAAATACACCGTGTGAATATAACTTGGGAGTCATACTTGCTAGATCTTTGCATACTGCTGTGAGTAGAAATATTACTGATCAAACTCCTATTTATGCTGGTGCTATTGCTACTATGGTGTACAATTACATTAAAAACGAGAGAGGATATGGTGATAACATGGGTACTCTAGTGCAAGAGTCCAAATTACTTGATTTTGCTTTGACTACTCGCATGGATATAAGTACGTTGTATGGGGACATTATCTGTATAACTATTTGAGCACTAGTGGGCAGCGAGTGTCCATTAGGCTCCCCCGTACTGATCTTTTTGACAGGAGTACCGGAAAATGGATAGTGGAAGAGGCGCCGCCTCAGGAGGAGCCACAAGCTCCAGAGACACAGGGGTACATGCCTCAGGCGGAGCCCCTGTACCCAAGCATGCAAGGCTACCCATATAGTTACTACCCTGGAAGTGGAAGTGGATACGGCAACTACCCAGGATACTAGCTTGATCGCAAGCTTGGGGGAGTACTCTCTTACTCTCCATTCATTGTTTTATATCACCGTTATATTGCTATGATAAGTTTCTTGAAAACACAAAAACACAAAAAGATTTTATTTGTTTCTTTTACTTCTGGTTGTTTGTTTTTGTTTCTTAGAACGAAAAATAACAAAAAATTTTCGTTTTCTTGAAACAAACGCAAAAACGGAGGTGCAGAAATTGCTGAAATCTGCTCGCTGTTTTATTTTTCATTTTTTCTCTGTAACTCCGATTGAGCTGAAATTTTAACCACTGCTGCAACACATCATAACCTCACACACGTAAAATATGAGATTTTTCTGAGGTGTCTAGGTAGGGTAAAAACAGTACTGTATGCAGTGACATTTTCTGGCAGATTTGAGTTTTTATTGTGCAGTTCAAGTTGGGAGAGGAGAACAACGATGATGAGTTGAGTGCATGAAGTGGATGAAAGGTATGACACCTTTGCCGTTTATGTGGACTCTTTAATAACAGCAAGTGAGCACATCATAGTTTCTTCAACATCTAGAGAAATGGTAGCAAATGTTTATCTTCTCCATGTTCTAGTATGTTATATGATGATGCAAGTGAAATTTTATTTAGTGACAATACTTGGTTGTGGATTGAATAATTGTAGCTCTAAACAAAGGTCTACGCATCCCATTGTGCTTACTAAACTTGCCAACCAATAGAAAGTAAAATAATCTTTCAAATAATAAACATGAAGTTGTATGCTTGACAGGTTTAGTGGTTGGGAGTTAGCTGAAATGTGCTGACACATGTAAAGCTTTCAACATTGCACTAAAATATATTCAGTTGATATCATGTACTTTTGTTTATGGATGCTTATCATGTGCGAAATGAAAGCGGAAACTTAGCAAGTTTGATGAGTAAGAATAATTGGCTAGAGAGACGCCTGGGCCGCCAACTTAAGCCATGCATCATTCATGGTGGAAATTTACAGCGCACCATGGTGGACATTCAGTGATGCACTTCATAATAAAAAGCTATGCAAATGGTAAATAAAAGAGTGCTGAGATTGTTCATTGTCTGTTTGTCTTGTTGTTTGGACATGGGCTTGTCCATGTCCTGGGACAAGAGGTACCCCAGTTGACGCTCTTGATGACGCTTTTATTACTTGCAATGACTGAAAATTTCGAACTTGCTTAGTGACCCAAGTTGAGTAGCCATGGTGTAGGTACTCGTATTCACGGGGCATGAGGTTTTCAACCATTAGTCGGTCAAGCATATGAGTCATGTCAGTAATATCAAATGGTTTGCTAAAACTAAGAGCAAGGTTGTAAGCACAATGATTTCACCAGGTAACAAAAGAAAGAATCAAAAGACCCAAAAGTCTTGTCATGATTCAATCATTAGCGATGCAAGAACCTTTGTTTATTTCTACAGTTGAGCAAACTCATCCAAGTATTGACTCTACATAATATCTCTCTTGCAACAAATATAAATGCTTTAACATTGATTAGATATACCTTTGCTAACATCTTATCATTTGTTGTTGAAGCTATGCTTTGAATGCTTGTTGATATTAAATTGTGTTACATATGCAATGCAAAGTTCTTGTCAAAGTCTTTTATCGCTTCTGCACTACGTTTGAGTTGTTCGAGGACAAACAACGAGCTAAGCTTGGGGGAGCTGATGCATCCAAAATGCATCTACTTTTCCAAGCACTTTGCTCATAATTTGCTCCGGAATCTTCCCATATTTGAATAAAACTGCTGAATCTGACGCTGTTTTTAGCAAAGTCTCTTTTCTGGCTATTTCTGCAGGAAATAAAATCGGGGAAAATTACCACGTCAATTTTTATGGAAAAGAAGGACAATGGACAAAAGATGGACACGAGGAAGCGCTCGAGGGCCAAATGGGTGGGTCCCACGCGGCCCCTGTACCTGGCCGCGTGGGCCCAGCCCAAATGGGCCTCGGGCGCCGCCTCGCCTTCGGTCTTCGACGTACCCCCTCATATATACGAAAAAGTGCTTGCCCTAGGAGGAGAGGAGCTTTCGCGAAACAGAACGCCGCCACCATCACGATCTTCGTTTCGGGGACAGATTGATCCAGGATTTCTCCTCCGGTGGAGGGATCCGGAGACCGTCTTCACCGCCATCTTCACCGCCTTCATCTCCATCGACCATGAGCTCCCTCTCCATCACCATGTGTGAGTAGTCCGCTGTAGGCATGTGAGGTGGATGGGGATTGGATGAGATTGATCATGTAATGCTACCCGTTGTTCGGGATTTTAGGGTTTTATCTTGAGGATACTTTTGTATTGTGTTGATGCACTCTTGCTATGTTTAATGCTTGCTACTAGGGCCCGAGTGGCATGATTTCAGTACTGAACTTATATTGCCCCATCATATATTTGAGTTTGGTATTTATCTGCAAAGTGTATCACCTGCTATTATGTTGAACCTGCGAACCCTAAACGTGACATATAGGGAAAACAAGGGGGAGATGTTTTAGTTTGAGGATTCTATGTGTTCATGAAGTGTTAATGCATTGTTCCGGTCTATTCGAAAGGGTAGACCTTAATTACCTGTAGTTCCAAGTTGGCCCCGGTGAAATGGGCAGGTTGGACAATAGATGTTGTGCAAATTCTCTTGGTTAGTACGCACAACTAAATATGGAACACATACCTACATATATCGGAGTTAGAGATAGGTCCCATTGTTATTTGTTTCTTATTATATGATCAATCTCATTCTTGCAACACCCCGCTATCACCTCATGCCTACGTTTTGAATCTCTGAGTTACACTTTCACTTTTCCGGTGAAAACTGGGAAACACTTGTTCACTGCTACTGTTCTGCTTGTTACTTGAATCATACTACTGCCATCACTATTACTGCTGCAAGTTATTGATATACAGGTGTGGTTGAGAGTGACGCCTCAATTGCCAAGGTCTTATTGATATTCTTGTGTTCCCATCGAGTCGAACTATAAATTTGGGTAATACTTCCCAACGAAGACTTCAGCGATCCCCTATACTTGTGGGCATCACCAACACCAGTCATCTGACACATTTCAGTTTAGAGGGTTCACCAGGGAAATGGATCTCAGGTTTTGACTTACCTTCTTATGGAGAGCAACTGGATAACAAAGAGGATGTGTTGTTCTACCCCTCCAACTAAATATATTCATATAGCTCATGCTAGATAACAAAGAGGATGTGTTGTTCTACCCCTCCAACTAAATATATTCATATAGCTCATGTACTGGATTGTACATGACGTATATTTTTTGCTACCTAATTACTCATCTAAATGCTAGAGCCAGATTTAGGAAAGAACCTAACTCATGTGAATAACTCAAGCATGCATGTTATTGAGACCATGGTGGTGTAATAGCTGGTTGCTCCAGAACTATACGGTTCAGCAATGATGTGAATTGGTAACCTGTAACTACAAATTCTAGTATTGGTTAGTAAAAGCTTAATGGTTTTGGCGCCGCAACAATGTTTAAATGCATAGACGCTAGATGATAACCTCAAGCTCCAGTACAAAAGCAGAATGGTATGCTGCTTCCGACGCCCGACTGAAAACTTACGACACTCATGTTATTTGACCATTGCCACGTCAATTAAATCTGAACTGACAAAGCAATGTCAAATGATGATCAGTTGAAATCCAAAGGTCCTGGTAGAAGGGAAATAAATTGGCACTGATGTATAACACGAAGTTTATCCCTAACCCCCACATCGCATCTGGTCCAAGCTTGCACGGGTGGAATAGTTGCCGCGCTCACCACGACCGATTCAGGAAGCGGAGTAAGCTGTAGCGTAGGAGGCTCACCTTCTTCTCGTAGGGGAACGGGCGCTCGCCGGCGAGGTCGTCCATGGCGTCAGGCTGAGTTGCCTCCACGGATGCCTCGTGGTGGTGGAGGTGGAGGCGACGCACGAGCCAGCCAGCGGCAGCTCACGTATTGGAGGTAGCTCTGCCTGGCCGTGTGTGTGTGGGGCGGCCGGGGAGGCGCGGGCGTGCGGCGAGGTGGGGCGGCGAGTTGGTGCAGCGGCTGGGCGGCGAGATGGGCGTGGAGGTGGTGCGGCGGCTGGGCGTGAGGAACCCTAGCACTCACGGTCGCTCGGGTGAGTGGCGAGGTGAAAGAAAAGGAAAACAAACTGGGGAAAGAGGAGAAGAAGGTGGAGCGTCGGCCGGCGCGTCGACGGCTGAGGTGGCCGGAGGACGCCGGAATCAACCGGCGACGGCGAGGCGGCAGAGGGTCGCCAGAGGGGGTCGGGAGAGAGAGAGAGAGGCGGGTGGGGAAGAGATGTGGGGGAGATTTTGCGGTAAGGTCCCTCGCGTTTCCAGAAACTGCAACTTAGACCTTTGCGGGGGGTTCTCTGTATATTTTTGCGCCAAAAACCGTGCGGGGCGACGTGCCGTCACGCGATTGGTAGAAAGTCCGCTGCTACAGTAATACTGTAGCATCTAGCAGCGCGCGTGCATCTGGGACGTCCAACGGCTCGATCGGACGGTCGTCGTTTTTCGGGTGACGTGGACGCGGGACGGGGAGCGGTTTCTTCCAACTTTTATATATAGTACCCATTCTTGTGTGTCTAGGTAAAACCTGGCTAGCTCCGCCTAATTTTGTAGCATGCAAGAATTTGACACCCAATCAAAAACACTATGAGAAATTCATAATGGCACCCGATGTCATATGCTCTTTTTATCGTCGGGCAAATGAAAAAAATAGAAAAACGTTTCAGAAAATTTCGAAAAAAAAATAACAGGCATACCTGAGTATGGTTCGCACACCCATGTGAAATTTTGCAACGAAATGACATCGTGGCCGCCCTGTGCAAAAAAGACAATTTTCTGACAGAAAATGAGATCCAATTATTTGAATTTTCAGATCTGTGATTTGTCTTTTTTACACAAGTAAGCCACAATGTCAGTTCGTTATGAAAATTCACACGCTCGTGCGTACCATACTCAGGTATGCCTGTGATTTTTTTCGGATTTTTTTGAAAAGTTTTTCTATTTTATTTATTTTTTCGAAAATACTGGGAGCATATGCTCCGGGTGCCAAAATACCACTCCCAAACACTATAGCCTAGGAAAACAAAAGTAATTAGGGGCCAAAATATTTTTTCGTAACACTTTGATGAGTAACTTAGAGCAAATGATTTGTGTTGGGACTAAAAAAGTTTCAACCTCTATTCAACAAAGGGTACGCCTAGCCCTCACTACACCGAGAACTAAGCTAGTTCTCTTGTCGAGTGATGTTATGGCCTTCTTCACCGTATTTGGCGAGTGCGCCTCCCTTCACAGTCACCGCTGGTCGTTGTCCTCGTCGCCTGTGTTCATCGTATTTGGTGAGCGCGTCTCCTTTCACAGCCACCATTGGTCTAACTGTCGTCCTCCCCGTCTGTGATCGGCGCGCTGCCGTGATGTCTCGCCGTCTCATCTGCACTGAGCTCCTCTTCCACCGGTCCGCTGCCACACAATCATCCCTCTACGCCCATCTCTGACTCCGATGATCTCGTATCCCTGCACCACTCCAGTTAAGTTTCTCCTCACCTCCATCGCCGCGGTCAGCCACGGCTACGACAGATCCAGCTTAACTTGCTGCCGCCACTGTAGCGACGAGCTCAGCTTGCCGCCACCACCGTCACGAGGAAGAAGATGATGAAGATGATCTAGCGTTTGCATGAATCACGACGCATTTTTCGACGATAGTTGAATTGATTGAGAACTAAGCTAGTTCTCCAGCACATGAGAATTAGCAAAACGGTTTAACAAATAAAAACCTCGACTTGTGACCGCTCCAGGCCTCCAGTGTACATGGATAGTCCAGAGCTATCTGCTTTCAAGGAAAAACTGCGATAAGCCTCTTGATAAATATGGAGTTGATGTGACTTTCGACGGCAGTTTTTGCCGTTTTGCTGCGTGTGCTCGCTTGTTTGCCACGAAGGAACAGGTCTTAAAAAATTCTGTGACGCCTAGCAAGGACAAAGGATGCGGTCGCTGTCGCACCACGTAAGTCCCACGACCTGTAGACTTCTCGCCTAAATAATATATGGGCGTTGCAAGGTTTCTCTCCTTACCAAATACCAACGCTCCATCCCAGCACTATCATCTAGCTACCCAAGCCACTTCAACAATGGCGAGTCCATGGAAAGTTTCTGCTGCCATGGTAGCCGAAGCTGAGGAGAGGTCGTACCTCGTACGAGCTCAAGTTACAAGGATACTCGAGAGTCAAGGAGATATTCAAGAACGGCGAGTGCATGGCCTTCCCCCCATTCAGTGTTGGAGGTCACAGCTTTGTTCTCAGGTATTTCCCGAACGGTGACTCCGCAGAATATGCCGGTGTCGTATCTTTTGTGCTGGTTCCTGGTTCCGAAGACGCTGAAGATGTAAAGGTGAACGTCAGAATCAGCGTTCTTGGCACGGATGATTTACCAGTGCCGCAGTACCGTGTTTGCCATGACCATATCTTCGGAAGAAATGGTTTATCGGTTATTATGATCCATCATGCTGCTTTGGAGAGATCATGGGGCATAATAGGCGATGATTGTTTGAGCATTAGGTATGATCTCACCGTGGATAAGGATATCGACGGCGAGGAAACAATGGGTGATCGGTTTGTTATGGTTCCTCCGAGTGACCTGCATATGCATTTCGGCAGCCTCCTGGAGAGAATGGTCGGAGCAGACGTGACCTTTCATGTCGGTGGGAAGAAGTTCTTGGCTCATAGGTTCGTGCTCGCGGCTAGGTCGTCCGTGTTCAAGGTGGAGCTCTACGGCGCCATGAAGGAGAACGCCGGCAATCCCATTGAGATCCTAGACATGGAAGCTGATGTGTTCAGGTGTTTGCTCCATTTCATATACACCGACACGCTGCATGAGATGGCTAGTCGAGATGTGGCCATGGCCAGCCATCTGCTCGTGGCCGCGGACAGGTACGACGTCGAGAGGCTGAAACTGATATGCGAGCACAAGTTATGCAGCAACATTGATGTAAACATGGTGGCGAACAGTTTGGTTTTAGCTGAAAAGCATAGCTGCAGTGGACTTAAGGAAGCTTGTTTACAGTTCCTGGCTTCTCCTCAAATCTAGATGAGATGATGGCAAGCGGCGGCTATGAGCATCTCAAAATCAATTGTCCGTTTGTCCTCAAGGAGCTGATCGCTAGTCTCCTGCCGGCCTCAATGAAAGCGGCCAAGGATATTGTCATGACAATTTAGGTATGGTTGCAGCAGAAGAATAAGATTGGAAGGAAGTCAGCCCATGTGTACCTTTTGCTGAGACGCATAAGTGTCGAATAAAAGCAGGTTTCAGCTTACTGCAGTTTATTTTGTAATGGTCTGCAAGGATTTCATCAACTGTTCTATCTATGTGAAACTCTAAACTGTGTTGTACTTTATGTGTACTTGTATTTCCTAAGGTGCATCAGTGTCGAATAAAAAGCAGGTTTCAGCTTGCTGCAGTTTATTTTGTTATGGTTTGTAAGGACTTCATTAACTGTTCTATCTATGTGAAGCTCTGTACTCTGTTATACGTGATGTTTATTTTCAGCTTGCAATTCTCTAGTCTGTCTTCCTAAGTTATGAAAGTTATATCCTGAATCAACCTTTTATGCTGTTGCGTTTTGACAGCTTCTCACTGTACAATACAAATCTTCAGTGTGTGTCCCCTCTATTCATCTTCACATAGCAAAGTTTTGGATGACCTTAAATAATTTTGCTTTGCTAAAGGTAGTTGCATGTAACCAAACACCATGAAATCAGCTCGGTGACACAACTCATGCAACCAAACGCGCGTGGTACAATTTTTGCACCTAGCCGAACGGGCCCGGCCAGGACATTGTTAGCAACCAAATGGGCAGAACATTGGTCAGACCGCGTTTCAGCTGAGTCGGGCCCAACGGAGCCACGGAGACGGGAGACCCAAAATCGATACGGTTAACCAAACACGCCCTTACATATCTCGAGAGGCCGGGAAGCATTCCGACACCGTCAAAACTTGGACGCCGTCGGGCAGCCTTAATCGCTCCAGGCTCGACGCGCTCGCATGACCTCTGCCAAACCGCGCATGTGACGAGCCTCCACACTAGGGGTGTAAACGGATCGGATCGGATCGGATTTTGCCTCTACCATATCCTTTACCATATTTTTTTCTCGGATTCGGATCGGATCGGATAATGAACGGTTGCGGATTCGGGGGCGGATAGATATAATCACGGATTCGGAACGGAAACGGAGCGGATTCGGGGCGGAAATAAAATTATTCGGATCGGTATGCGCAATGTACATCATCAACCCACATAACCAAAAACAATAGCTCAACAACGTAATAATCTAACAAAGTTGTACTCTATTAGTTTAGACAAATAGAACTAACTACAAATTGTGCTCCACAAATGAACTTCACAACTCACTAACTACAAATTGTGCTCTATTAGTTTAGACATTTCGGTAGAAAATCGGATTATTCGGATTATAACCATCGGATAATCCTAATTAATATTCGGATAATCCATATTCGGATGCTATTTTACATACCATATCCTATACCGTATCCGGGTGTTCAGTTCGGAATCGGATATCCTTATCCGGCAGATTCTTCGGAACCGGATATGGATTCTTTAAAACGGATTCGGCGACGGATTCGGTACAGAAATTATCCTATCCGTTTACACCCCTACTCCACACCGACCGCCTTGCTTTTCTCCGCGCCCGTGCCGCTGCCCGCAAGTCACCTCCCTCTTTTGCTCTCCAGCTGCTCAACCTGACGGTCGCTACGGCCGCTTCGCTCGAACTCCCATAACCCCCACCTGTCGTGCCCATGCGCCTGTCCAGCCATCTTCGGCCCAACCAGCTCATGAACTCCCCTCACACACCTGACCTCGCCGTCGTCACGATCCGACCAGCACGAGCTCCCCAGCGCTGGATCCAAAGAACCTGATGCTCATTGGTGTAGAATGGGAGGCAGAGGGAGAGGTGGTGCTTGCAACAACAGAAGAACCACAATCATAGACTCCTCCTTCTAGCTCTTCGACATGGATGTTTCAAAACAAAAACTAAAAAAATCTCTTCGATCTAGAAACCGTCCAGGTGCTGATCCGCATGAGTGATTGGTATAACCCATTGCGCACACACATTGCAACATGGCGGAACGCAAAACATCTACGTAACGAGCGCACGAGCGGTTGCGCGGTGTGATTGCGCACGCAACACGATGGGTGGGTCCCTTCACTGTGCTCCGGTTCATGTCCAAATTCTCTCTCCACCGCACACCTAACCAGGGCCAGGCGGGCGAATAGCTCAGATGCGACGTTTTTTTGAGTAATTGGACAGGAAGCGACGCAGTTGCACGCAATAGCTCACATGCGGCATCTATTCGAGCCATAATTGCTCTGAGGCGACATGGCCGTCAAGTCATGTTCCCCACGCTGTAAACCAGGTTTGACCGGTGTTTTTCTCGAGTGGGACCCATGCGTCAGCGAAACCGGCCTCTGTTCGTGGGGGTACCCTCTCTGCCACGCGCCGGCGTCCCGCGGAGCTCACTCTGTCCCGTCGTCTCGGTTTCTCCGGGCTGGGGAAAAAAATTTCCTGGCGACGGCGAGTCGGCGGGAATGGAGCGGGCGACTCGAGCTGTGGCAAAGAAGCGGGCGATTGGAGCTGCGGGAATGGAGCAGGCGAGTAAAGCTGCGGCGAGGGGGCGGGCGACGAGGGGGCGGGCGACTGGAGCACCGGCAATGGAGTCGAGCAAGCTGGCGGCGAGTCCTGCGGCGGAGGGAAGAGCGGCCGCGCGAGTCCAGCAGCGGCACCAGGAGTCGAGCAAGCTGGCGGCGACGCAAAGCTTGGGGTGCTGCGTCGAGGGAGCGGCGAGGGAGGATGGAGGATGGGGGGGCGGTGCGGGTACACGGTCGCAGAGGCGACCGGCGGCCCGATTTGTGTCTCGTGCAGCGGCGAGGGGCTCCATCTATCTCGACGGCAAGCGACCCTACCGGATTTCAGTCCAGCAGGTACTGAAGAAGGCGTGGAAGCGTCACGGCTACTACAGCTCCAAGGGTTTTCCGCTCGGCGGTGATTCGCCGCCGATGACGAGGCAGAGGTTTGCCGCGATGCGCAAAATTGCTGCGTTCGACGACAGCAGCTCGGGCGGTGCTGCGGGCGACGAGAGCTGCTCGGGCGGTGCTGCGGGCGACGAGAGCAGCAGTTCAGCAAGTTCATCCCTGAGCGTGGACTTCGATGCCGCGTTGAGCCTAGAGGCTTTCAGCCTAGTTGCCGGGATGGCGGCGGATAGATTGTTCTGCTCCGATATCCTCTGCGAGATGAAATCGAGCTAGAAGATTGTGCTGCAGAGCCATGGCGGAGGGAAGATCGTGCTGCATTCTGTAGATAACTAGTGTAGTGAATTTTGTTAGGTGCCTGAAACCATTTCAGGCAGTGTTTGCCCAGCGCTGGGAGCGTGTGTGGGAGTTCTTTTGTGAAATGGCCGTGCTCTGGACGTGCCCTGGACGTGCTCTGGACGTGCCATGGCACGTTCCGGTAGGTGAAACCTTGTTTTTGTAGGTGAAACCTTGTAAACAAAATGTAAATTATTGTGTTCCTTGTTTTTGTGTTCCTTGTGGCATTCGCACGCCGTCAGATTGTGGCATGCACACTGTCGAACACCTTTGGGAGCGCGCTCTGGACACGCCCGATTGTGGCATTCGCACGCCGTCGGATTGAAAACAAGTTGAAAGAGTTGAAACATTGTCAACTAGGTAGAGGCTTATGTCATCTATAGACAAAATGCTTTAATTTTTTTTTTAACTTACCAAAATGTAAATATTGCTAGTGTTGCTAGTGTTACCAAAATGTAAACATTTGTAACTATTACCAAAATCGAAATGTACATGTTATTTGTGCTAGGCTTGGATGTTGCAATGATTTCATACTAATTTTTGAATTCAAATTTGAACTACAATTCAAATGTACATGTTATTTGTGCTAGGCTTGGATGTTGCAATGAGGAGGATTTCATTTGTAAATATTAACCTTCTAATGGTGGTAGATTTGTCGCAAACAGAGCCATAGCCTAGTGGCAAAGGGTTGATGCTCCCTTTGCCCACCTAAGTTCGAGTCCCCTTGCTCGCAATTTAGGTGTTGCACATTATATATCCTAGTCCAGTAGCTTAGTGGGTCGGGCATCTCACTATTATAGAAAGATTTCTATAATAGTGAGTTGTCCCATCCATTAAAATATTGCACTTGGACAAATTCTTTTGAATTTTTTTTTAATATTTTTGATTCTTTTGTGCTAATTTATGAATATTTGAATTCAACTATGAACCAAAATTGAAATGTACATGTTATTTGTGCTAGACTTGGATGTTGCAATGATTTCGATCTAACTTGG
Source organism: Poa pratensis (assembly GCA_947311845.1). Lineage (NCBI taxonomy): Eukaryota > Viridiplantae > Streptophyta > Magnoliopsida > Poales > Poaceae > Poa > Poa pratensis. The sequence continues at coordinate 6,549,032 of CAMZMU010000054.1, forward strand.
TCATCCCCATTTCTAATCCTGTCATTTTTCTAATCGGTTCTCCAAAATGAGCTACAAAAGAGCCCCAAAGGTAAGCCCAAACAGACCTATTTCTAATCCTGTCATTTTTTCGACATTCTCCAAATGATCTCAAACTCTAGGGTTAACATCTATTGCACTAATATAGTGTCCTAGACCAATTTTTAACTCAAAACTTGTTTAAAAGTTGGTTTGATAAACTTGTTTAAAATATAGTCCTAGTTTGAGATGTGAGATTTCACACCATATTGAAACATTTCTTGTTTAATATGTGTCTAGACCTTGTTTATCAGTTGGAGATGTTAGTACATGACAAAATAAGACCATGTGCACTGGATTTGCATTTTTTTGATGTTTTTTGAATATTTCATGAATATTTCAAATTCGGCCAAACTCAAGCCAAATCAGCATTTAAACAAGTTTTAAACATGAAAATGAAAAACCAAGCTTGGATCCTTCTTAGTCAATCCAAAATGAAGCTTTGGTGAGTTTTTTTGTAAATTTCATGTTGCAAATCCCAAACCACCTCTCTTCGCACATGAGAGTTCATTGTTTGAAATGTGTGATTTCACACCATATTGAAGCATTTCTTGTTTAATATGTGTCTAGACCTTGTTTATCAGTTGGAGATGTTAGCACATGACAAAATAAGACCATGTGCACTGGATTTGCATTTTTTTGATGTTTTTTGAATATTTCATGAATATTTCAAATTCGGCCAAACTCAAGCCAAATCAGCATTTAAACAAGTTTTACACACCAAAATGGAAAACTAAGCCTGGATCATTCTTAGTCACACCAAAATGAATGTTTGGTGAGGTTTTGGACAATTTCATGTTGCAAATCCCAAACCACCTCTCTTCACACATGAGAGTTCATTGTTTGAAATGTGTGGTTTCACACCATATTGAAGCATTTCTTGTTTAATATGTGTCTAGACCTTGTTTATCAGTTGGAGATGTTAGTACATGACAAAATAAGACCATGTGCACTGGATTTGCATTTTTTTGATGTTTTTTGAATATTTCATGAATATTTCAAATTCGGCCAAACTCAAGCCAAATCAGCATTTAAACAAGTTTTACACACCAAAATGGAAAACTAAGCCTGGATCATTCTTAGTCACACCAAAATGAAGGTTTGGTGAGGTTTTGGACAATTTCCTGTTGCAAATCCCAAACCACCTCTCTTCGCACATGAGAGTTCATTGTTTGAAATGTGTGATTTCACACCATATTAAAGCATTTCTTGTTTAATATGTGTCTAGACCTTGTTTATCAGTTGGAGATGTTAGTACATGACAAAATAAGACCATGTGCACTGGATTTGCATTTTTTTGATGTTTTTTGAATATTTCATGAATATTTCAAATTCGGCCAAACTCAAGCCAAATCAGCATTTAAACAAGTTTTACACACCAAAATGGAAAACTAAGCCTGGATCATTCTTAGTCACACCAAAATGAAGGTTTGGTGAGGTTTTGGACAATTTCATGTTGCAAATCTCAAACCACCTCTCTTCACACATGAGAGTTCAAATGAGCTCTAAAGGTAGTGTAAACGGCTCCATTTCTAAGCAAGATTTTTTTCCACCTTCTCTAAATCAGCCAAATAACTATCCTACACATCTACTCTATATATAAAAACCATGTGCACTGGAATTTCATTTTTTTGATGTATTTTTAATATTTTATGATTATTTCAAATTCGGCCAAACTGAAGTCAAACCAACATTTAAACAAGTTTTAAACATGAAAATGAAAAAATAAGCCTAGATCATTCTAAGTCCCACCAAAATGAAGGTTCTGTGATTATTTTAATTTTTTCTGAATTAGTTGGTCAACCCACACAAAATCCTACGAAGCTTCTGTGATTTAACCCTGGCCGTCCGATCATGCCTTCTAGAAGGAAACCCCCCGATCCGCGCCAGTCCCAGTTCTGTGCTCTGATTGGCTGTTGATTCTTTTTTTTTTGAGAGGAGGCTGTTGAATTTTTTTAGCTGCAGTGTTTCGAACGCGCATAGGCCACGGCCCAACAAATTTTTTTAGCTGCAGTGTTTTATTAATTTCAAACGCGCATAGGCTACGGCCCAGAAAACTCGACGGCCCACGGCCCAAATCCTGTCGTGCCCTATCTATTGCTCTTCTTATCCACTAACCCTGTCGTGCCCGAGCTATTTCCCCACCCTCGCCGCCGCTCGCATTAGCTCGCCGCCGGTGATCAAATCGAGCTACGCCTGTAGATCCAGCCCCGCCGCCCGCCGATGTTTAGGAGGGGAGGTCGAATCGCCGGCCGCGGTGGCCATTCTGGCGGTGGCAACGGCGACGAGGAGCGGAAGGGGAAGAGGCGGGTTCCGGCTGACCCCGCTAGGAAGGCCGTGGCCGCTTCCGACGGCGCTCGTAAGCGAGGCGCGCGTGCGTGGACGAACCTCGGAATGCGGCCTCCGCCTGCGTACGAGCGCCGCGAGCTGCCTGAGTACGACCGCCGCATGGCGGCCCGCATGGCGATGGCTGGAAGCTCTTCCGGTGCGGGGAGCTCCTCCATTGCTCGGGGTCGGGCACCGCTGCCGCCGCCGAAGAGGGAGGAGGAGGAGCAGCAGGAGCGCTCACCGCGCAGCGGCCGCCCCCTCCTGCCCGGGGACTTCGTCTCCAAGGAGGACCTGCCCTGGGTCACCTTGGAGGTGTTCCAGCGCAGCACAGAGGAGGAGATGCGCCGTCAGATGGAGACTGAGCTCGACCAACGCCGCCACGAGGTCGGGATTTACAATTCCCTCCACGACGTCATCGACATCAGCTCGGACTCCGACGGGGCCGGGCTATTCGACTTCGACGAGGACTAGGACTGAGCGGCGCCGCCGCCTCGTTGCCGCTGCCGCACCCCCGGGGCTCCGGTGTGAGCCCAATTTTGGGTCGTAGCTAGGGGTAGGAGCAGCAGCGAATCGTCCCCCTTGTATTTTCAGTTCATCTCTGTGTGGCTTTTGATCCGATGAGCCACGAGCTTCTGTAATGTCGAATATATAGTTTGTCTACTATATGCGCCTCACTTGTTTATTTTATCTGCATTTATTTATGTTTTGTCTCGCCGGCGTTGCCGCGCTGCGTCGATGTCGCCGGAGAAGAAGAAGGAGAAGAAGCAGAGAAAGCGCGCGCAGGGGAAGAGATGAAACGGTCGTCGTTGCTGACGTGGACAATTGTGGGTCCCACCCGCCTCCCCTTAATCCTAACTGACACCGGGGTAGGAACTGATTAAGAGCAATGAGTTAGGGAAGTTATTTGAGCTCAATGAGATGTCGCACTGGAGCTATTACAAGCAACGACGTCGTTCCCCAGTGAATAGGGTGAAAAAACGTCGCATGTGAGCTATTTGCCCGGGCCAGGCCGAGCGGGAGTCGCGGCTGGTCGCGGCGCAGGCGGCGGAGGTGAGGCCAAAACTTAACTTGGGGGTGGTGGTCGACGGCGACGGAGAAGAACCAGGGCCAGGGCGAACCAGAGCTGCGGCTAGCCGCGGCGGAGGTGAGGCAAAAACTTAACTTGGGGGTGGTGCAGGGTGGTGGTCGCCGGTGACGGAGAAAAACGATGGGGTTAGAGGGTTGGTCGTCGGCGGCGGCGGACCGGCGGAGGCCGTGCTTCAAGCAGGGCGAGGCAGCGAGGCGGTCGCGGTAGCGCTGCTGGCCACAGATGGCGGAGGTAGACGGTTTGGCCGGCAGTGTTTGTAGGGGTACATGTTCATCTTCTTCCTGGTGGTGGAGCCGATTTTGTCGCGACGCTGCCGGAACGCACGCGTGCAGGCTGTCGAAAACCGAGCGAGCCATCATGCGCGCAAGCTAGCCCCACCCGTGGAAAAGCCGCCTCTAAATCTGCATCGTTGTGGCCAACCATCTGTCTCGTACTTCTGATTGTGCGCCAGCCGGAAACGATGGCTGATATTGGCGCAATCCCGACGATGACAAGAGCGCCCATTGAGAGGCTTCACGTGAGAGAGCGGAGGTGTTTCAGGTGTACTATACTGTCGTTGGATCTATAGTGAAGTTCCTGTAATTAGCCTTTTTTTTATATGTGCCTCTGATTTTTTTTCCGAGGTAGACTTTTACCTATTGTTTAATGCCATTAGCTATTGACATGTATGTTTTACACTAATTGTGGCGCAGGGCCGCCCCCTCTTCTCCTGTGACCGTCAGGATGGATCCCAATTTTGGCAATCCATCTAATCCATCAAGCATGAGATTAGAAAGGGTGTCCGCTTCTCCATTGGTAATGGAGAGGACACCCTCTTTTGGCTGGACCCGTGGCTCGATGGGAGCCCGCTACAGCATAGTTTTCCGTCTTTGTTTGCTATCTGCGCGGACCCGATGCAGCTGGTGGCCGCGGCGATACCTGATGGAACGTAGAACATCTCGTTCCGACGTACTTTCGGTATTGCCGAGGCTACAGCTTGGGCAGAGCTACGGAGTTTGCTTCCGGAGTCACTGCCAGGCGGTCGTGACCTCGTGTCATGGCACCTGGCACCGTATGGGACGTTCTCTGTAAAGTCGGCCTATCAGAGTCTCTTTAGTTCCCCAGTTAGAGCGTGGACCTTTCCACTATGGAAGGCCCCCTTACCGTTAAAAATCAAAATCTTCGTGTGGCAGCTTCTTAGGGACCGCCTCCCCTCAGGGGTGGAGGTTCGCAAGCGACAGGGGCCGGGTGATGGCCTTTGCCCCATGTGTGGGATCCCAGAGACGGGAACCCACATCCTTTTCACTTGCCCTGCTGCCAGATTTCTATGGAACTTCGTCCGCGAGGCGCTGGGTCCTGCTTGGCAGGCCTCAGACCTGGGCGAGTTCCTAGAAATCCAGGCGAACCGTACCGGTGAGAGGCGACGCCTCTTCTAGTTGGTGTTTGCCGCGTTGATGTGGACCTTGTGGACAATTCGCAATAAGATGGTGATCGAGCGGATCTTTCTCCGACGTGCTTCTGACTCGATGTTTAAATTTCTGGCTTTCTTGCAGCAGTGGCACCCGTTGTCTAGGCAACGGGACAGGGGGCAGCTGGATGACATGATTGCTAGGCTTGTGGAGACGGCTCGGCGCATCTCCTCCTCCTTTTCTTCCAGCTAGCGCCGGAGGGGCTTAGTCTCTTTTTGTTCGCCCTTCGCTTCTTTATCTCGATGTATCTCTCTCACCGCCCCCTCCCCCCACCACTCTTTTCTTGCTTATTTCATGTGGGCTTACTTGTGCTGCGCCCTCAGCAAGCGGCCTCACCGCTCTTATGTCTGTAACAGTGTATGGACTTGCTTGGCATGTTGCTTTATTTATAAAGCGGGGCGAAAGCCTGTTTCGAGAGTGTTTTACACTAATTGTAAACCTCGATTGTACATTTTCACTATTTCCATTACATTTGAATATTCTGCTAGGTCGAGACTAAATTAACCACACTTATCTATTATATACTAAAAGCAAAATGAGTTAGTTTTTCGAGCCACCACGTTGATCCACATCATCTAAATTAATTTTAGTTGTTAAATCTAAAATAAACGGCTGAGATCTTTTGAAAAATAGAGTTACGTGACATGTTTAACACCACTTCTGTTGACAAGACACGTGACAACTGGAACCAATATAGCTGGAACGTGACAACTAAAAGGAAAAAAAAATCCGGCCGCCGCCAATGAACCAGAGCAACATGATTTCTCGATCTGCTCCTATAGGCGACCATTTATATCCATATATGGAGCAACATCAAGCATCGTACAGATCCACTTATATATCCATATGCAACTCCATGCACAGGGCAATGACACAGTTGGTACTATTGGAGGATGCATGGTCATGTATACACAAGATCGATTTATATCGATAGAATCCCCAACCAACGAGGCGACGATGTAAAACAAAAGAAGGTGATCCTGATCAGGAACGTAGTAATACATGGGAGAACTTGGCATGCAACTTCGGTATTACCACCTCCTTGCCAAAAACAAATTTTGACCGTTGTAAGATGCCAAAACAATGTTATCATAAGTGTAGTCATGTCCGTGCAAAAAAAACAAAAGTGTGTGAGAGCGTTTAGTTATTTGGTAGAAGTGTGGGTTTAGTAGGCAGAGATTTATATCATATGAATCAAATAATCGACCTAAAGCATTAGGTAGTATGAAGATGGTCCAGTGAACGATAATAATAATCAGGTGGCGAAATTTTGGTGGTGCAATTAAAAAGATTTGTCAGATGACTTGAAGTGAACTGGTGATTGATCAACAATGTTGAAACTATGTATCATCCAAGTATGTTGCATGTAACTATGAGCCGTCGAAGTATATGCATTCATTGTTCCGTGACAAAACAAATATGTTGGTAAGAGAGTACAATGATGAGTGGTGATGGAGGAAGAGAGTAAAATATATATTAAAATAGCACTATATATGGTTAAAAGTAAACACACATTTAGAATATGTGACATTGTATTTTTTTAAATGTCAAAATACCTACACTCCTGTAAATTAAAAGAATATTTCATCTATCATAATATTTACAGTTATGGAATTCTGCTGATTTAGATTTCCATTTTTGCAGTAACTATGAAACCACACATTTAGTTCATGAGCGTATTCAATACACTTAAGACATTGCCCTCGCATTTGCGAGGGCCACCTTGCTAGTTTTATCTTAATAATTCATGTTCTCCATGGCATCCTCCAGAGCGACGACAACCTACGCGAAACCAAGGATAAGCGTTGCTCATCGTCTTCATGGATTTGAACAACGAGATAGTGCCCAACCGTGAGAAGGCTTTGGGAACGCGCTGGTCAAATGTCATCGGCATCTCATGATGGAAACACGGGTCAGATCAGTACATGCATGTGATAATTTTACTAATAAAAGATATATTATCCCGCGCCAACTTCTTTGGACATCCTGTCCGCCATGGTTGAACGAGGACAAGCTGTGTGAAATAATGGATTTTCTATTGCTGCTGAAAAAAGACACCCAAAGGCCGGCGAATCTCTAACATATCTAAGCCCTAAAATCTTTGCACTCTCCTTGCTTTAGACTACCCATAGTGGGAGTAACTTCACTAGTAACATAGATGCCACCTAAGTAAAAAATCCTATGTGGCATGTAATTAATGAGGAGAGATACAAATAGAGTAACTTAGCTAGTTACTTGTAACACTAGTAACATCACACTTTTCAAGAGAAAATGAGTCTATAGAGTAATAAATGAGACCATATATGACACCACCTCTATGTTACTTTGCACTATAAGGGTAGTAACATAGTCTAGTAATATGTGTATGTTACTAGTTGAAGTTACTCCCCACTATGGCTAGTCTTACATGTCCACATCATGGTGGACCCCACTCACCACTAATTTTATAGTCATAACTCTTACTCTCCTTGCTTCATATGTCCACATCATGGTGGACCCCACTCACCATTTATTTTATAGTCATAATTATTAAAATATTAAAATTACGTTTTAAACTCCCAATGTGAACCCCATTCATCTCTCATTTTATAGCTCACAACCCTAAAATATTAAAATTGAGTTTAGAAAATCTTGGATATAGATATATATGTTTTGTTCCCATTTTCCAAACTTCATGTAAAAAAAAGTATTCCCAGCTACAAAATAAATAAATAATGTAGGTGAAAAAGAAAAAATAACTCAATTTCTCCTCAAAATTTCTCTTTTGTGTAGCGCAATATACAAATATATTTTCTACAAAACTTTTAGAGTACATTCATTACGTGCACGTAGCTGTATGCTTTATTTAAAAATAAATCAAACCTAGATCTAGACATGTCGTTTCGATTCTTTCAGAAAAAAATGAGATTCGAGGAGCTCGAATCTATTGGCACCTGCCTTTCTCTACCGCAAGCACCCGCCATAGCGTCGCGCAGCCCGTGCCACACGACACGGTTTCTCGCCCCAATTTCCCCTAAAAAATTCTCTTTTGTGTAGCGCAAAATACAAATATATTTTCTACAAAACTTTTAGAGTACATTCATTATGTGCACGTAGCTATATGCTTTATTTAAAAATAAATCAAACCTAGATCTAGACATGTCGTTTCGATTCTTTCAGAAAAATGAGATTCGAGGAGCTCAAATCTGTTGGCACCTTCCTTTCTCTACCGCAAGCACCCGCCATAACGTCGCGCAGCCCGTGCCACACGACACGGCTTCTCGCCCTCCACTTCCTTAAGTCGTATTCAACCAAATGAGCTTGACCGAGAACTTCGACGGCTGATCAAATCTTGGCTAATCTATCTCCCGAGTTTGCAATGTTTATCATATCGTACATTGTCTAAAAATTATCAGAACTTTGTTCAATTCTTTTGTTAAAATCTTCATAGAGTCATGTACACAATTTAAATTTTATGGCATTTCATAATTATGGTGGCACCCCGATCTTCTAACAGGGTATCTGCAGAATTTAAGTTTTTTTTAATGCGGGGTCATATTTTGTTTGTTGAGTGGTGTACTTCCAAACTTGCTATGACCGACATAAATGTGGTCCCTTCTCTACTTATATATGTTTATATGAGGATAGCTGAGTTTACAATGTTTATCATATCATACATTGTCTAAAAATTATCAAAACTTTGTTCAATTCTTTTGTTAAAATCTTTATAGAGCCATGTACACAATTTAAATTTTATGGCATTTCATAATTATGGTGGCACCCCGATCTTCTAACTGGGTATCTGCAGAATTTAAGTTTTTTTAATGCGGGGTCATGTTTTGTTTGTTGAGTGGTGTACTTCCAAACTTGCTATGAATGACATAATTGTGTTCCCTTATCTACTTATATATATGTTTATATGAGGATAGTTGAGTGATCGTGTTGCAAAAGGCTAAGTCGGTGCGACACGTAGGTATATGCTTTATTTAAAGATAAATCAAACCTAGATCTATACATGTTGTTTTGATTATTTTAGAAAAAAAATGAGATAGGGAGAGTTCAGATCTATTGACACCTTCCTTTCTCTGCCGCAAGCACCTGCCATAGCGTCGCGCAGCCCGTGCCACACGACACCCTTTCTCGCCCTCCACTTTCTTGAGCCGTATTCTTTCAAATGAGCTTGACCAAGGACTTCGATGGCTAATCAAATCTTGGATAATCTATCTCTCGAGTTTGCAATGTTTATCATATCGTAGATTGTCTAAAAATTATCAGAACTTTGTTCAATTCTTTTGTTAAAATCTTTATAGAGCCATGTAGACAATTTAACTTTTATGGCATTTCATAATTATGGTCGCATCCTGATCTTCTAACTAGGTATAGATTTTTTTTTTATGCGGGGTCATGTTTTGCTTGTTGAGTGGTGTACTTCCAAACTTGCTATGACTGACATAATTGTGTTCCCTTCTCTACTTCTCTACGTTTAGATGATGATAGTTGAGTGATCGTGTTGCAAAGACCCAGTCGGTGCTAATATTTCCTCCATATTTTCTACTGTCTTTTATACATGTTTCACTAAAATTATTTTTTGTTTATCTATCGTTGGTTGTATTAGAGCGGACGCGGCAACGCGCGTATCTCCTTCTAGTTATTTTGATTCAGATGGCATGTTTTGAATCAAACAGGCTTCCTGACTCCTGAGGGTAACCTGATTGCCCCTCATAAGGTTTTGTTCAAACTTCGCCACTGCCATATTCAAGGTATCTTCGAAAACTGTTGGCAAACATATGATTATTTTGTTTACTCAAAAAAAAATTGTATACGTGAGCATTTGCTTGATAATTACACAAAGAGACAAATACGTGCAACATTACTAGTAAAATATAATAGATCAAGACAATTGTTTCTCAGGTGTAATTCTATATTGGCGCAACGGTTGGAAAACAAATAGTGGTGGGTGGGAATCTAAAAAGACCCAGGGATAAATACATACGCCATCCTATAATACAATTGTAAGAAACGGCGACCTCGTAATATATTTGGTGGGCCTGTGGTTTTGGATCTCATATTAAATACTTCACCCGTGTCGATAAAATAAACAGAATCCTCCTCTACTTCTCCGCCTGCTGAAACAGATTTGCTGAACCATTTGCTGATGAAAAGCGCATGGCCGTCTAGCCCACCCGACACAGGCATCCACGTTCTTGTGCTCATGTCCACCTCCAAAACCTCCACCTGACGAGTAAAATAGGTAACATCAAGCGGGTATTGCAAGTGGCGCCTCACCATAAGCAACTTCCCACATGATTCCACCAAGTTACAAACGGTGAGAATTTTATCTTTGTAGTTCAGGCTGTCATTAGTGATTTTGAATTCTTCGGGGACCTCTCCCGCGACTAGGGTTCCGCCCCCAGCCGCCGCCTGCTCGCCGCCGGCCACCTCCTCCTCCTCCACGCCCCCTCCCCCCTCCCCCCCCCCCCCCCCCCCCCGTGTCGCACCCAGGCGACACCGGGGGGCCCTCCTCGCGCCGCCAGGGTCCCCTCCCTCGTGCCTCTCCCGCCGCTGCCATCGCCGGCCCTCGCGCCGCGGCGGTGGCGGCCTCCCCGTCGCCACACAACTGGCTGACGGGGGTGGTTTCCTTTCCTCTCGCGGGGGCGCGCGCCGGCGCTCGTCGGACCCGCCTGGGACGGGGACGGCGTGCTGCCGCCGCTGGCAAGCCGGAGCGGCGACTCCGGGGGCGCCGAACGATGGCGTGGTGGCGGATCCGGGGCCCTCGCGCCCGGATTTGATGGGGGAGTGCCCGGTCTGGCCGTGAGGGCGGCAGGCCGGGGCGTCGGCCGTGGCGACAGGTCGAGGTCGTCGGCGGCTCCGGAGGCTGTGGTTTTGCGGCGGCAAGACGGATCGGCGGCCATCGGGCCAGGATCTGACGGGGGCGGCCGGGGCCTGGCCGTGTGGACGGCGGGTCGAGGTCGCCGGCGTCGTGGCGGCGCGGACTGAGACTGCAGCGGCGACGATGCTGCTGCAGGGCGAGGTCAGGGAAGGAGGAAAGCCGTCCTTGGCTTCTGCAAGGGCGTGGCAAGGGCGTGGTCGGGGAAGAGAAAGCCGGGGCGGCGGCCCCGGAGCGGCGGCTCGACCGGGTCGACGTCGGCGTGCCGCCTGCCGTGGCGTGAGGTGTTGCGGCGGTTGTGGCTCGCGTGTGGATGGGCTGGCCGGTCCTCGTTGGGCGGCTTGCGGGTCTGTGACCCATCGCCGGGCGAAAGTCCCGCCCTGGTTGTCGACCGGGCCGACGACGGCGACGTCCTCGGACGTCGCGACCTTCTTGAAGTCGTCGTCGAGGTGGTGGTGTCGCCTCCCAATGCCGGGTTCTCCGGGGGAAACCCCAGATCCCTCGCGGGATCGGGCGAGGGTGGCTCTCTTGTCGCTTGCCTCTTGGGGCCTCGTCTTGGATGTTCCACCGGCTTGTGGGACCAGCGGATTCTGATGGTGGCTGGCGTTGGCGAGCGTTCGTCTTCGGCTTGGGGGTGCGCGGCAATCGGACCGGTGTGGATGTCGGAGCGGCGGCTCCGGATTTCGTCTTGCGTTGAGTTCATCTCCGCCGTATTGGTTTGTCGGCTATTGTCGCTAGGGCGACATGGTCGTCGACTAGGTTAGGGGCGTGGCCTTGGGGCCGGTGTGGATGTCGGAGCGGCGGCTCCGGGTTAGCGTTGAGATTTTCTCCGCCGTGTTCGTGTCGTCTTTGGTTCGCTTGGGCGAAAGAGTCGTCGACTCGTTGTTGGGAGAGTGGCCTTTGGGCCGGTGTGGTGCGTTGTGTTGTATGGTTTTCGGCCGGTTTCCCTCATAAACTGTCCAACTCTTTTCGACTTTATCAATCAAAGGCATTGCCGAGGTTCGAAAAAAAAAATTGAATTCTTCTAGGTCGAGCTCCTTTTCCCTGTCTTCTCTAGGTGCCTCATCGTGATGTGTTTTGCTCTCACCAATGTTGTTGTGATTGTATATCGTGTCCTCGTTATTATCCTCGTCCTCAGCGTCACCTACGGTCTCATCTTCATCGTCGGTCTCATCCTCTTTGCTGACCACAGAATCAGTATCGTCCTTGCAGTCAATGTTCTTGGCCTCGTTATTATTGTCTGCATCCTTGTTCTCAGCACAGAGCACATCAGCATCGCTAGAAACATCGTCGTCACCATGGTGATTGATGACCCACTCCATAGCCGTAACGATGGGCGCTCCGTGGCTATCAGCGGCGAGACAAAGAGAGACGAGATCCTCGTCCAGTGTGATGCCATATAGCTTGTCTTGAAGGAATGCAATGTTGATGATACGAGACAACATAGTTGTGTATGGTTCAGGAAACCACACACCTTTCCCGGGCTGAACTAAGATGATCGGATATATAGAGGTATCGATCCTAAGGGCGATGAGACCAATAGGGGGCGACTTCATGAGTACCTGGCGAATCTGAAACCACTTGGGAAAATTGCCGACGACAGCGTCCAGCTCGGGCAGCTGCACGGTCGTCTTGGAGAAAAAATTGTTCAAAGAGTAGGTATGATTACCTGTCTTAGCATCGGTTAAGTCCATGACGAGCCAGTCATCAGTAATACCGACGCAGCGGCTGTTCTCGGAGAAAAGGACGACTTCGGAGAAGCCGAAGTTACCATGAGAGTGCATCCATAATCCCTTGGGGAATACGAACCAAGGTTTCCGGAGCAACGAACGCCAGGAACGGCACACAGCTCGGAAACGGGCGCGGTCAGCCGGCGAAGTGAGGCCGGCAATTACGAGATGCATGAGATCTTGCGGGAGCTCCGACCACGACGCCATTGGGGAATACGACTTTGGAGAGGCAGGTGCTGCGAGGAGTACCGAGTCGCATAAACTCGTGCACCGGAAGGACAAATATATTTACTTTTTTACGGTAAACTTCGCATAAACCCAAATATATTTAGGTTGGGTTGGGTTGGGTTGGGTTCGAAGCGGAGCGCGAGTTCATTCGCAGACCTTGTCGGAGACGGAAAGGTCCCGACTGCTCATAGACAAGGAAGCGTCAATGTCCCGGCCGTCAGGCTTCCAACGTGTTCGCACGATCTTTGTGTTAAGTGTACGTACTCTTTTTTGCGTACAACTGACTGAACAAAGAAAACAGGTTTTGCTTATCTCTAAGCTACAACGAAGACCTTCTGTATATGAAACCCATTTGTAAATAAAAAAATTATTACCTTTCCAGCGAGTCAAAAGCCCACCAATCGAAAGCAAAATGCTTGAAGGAAACATAGACAGTATTAGCTTTGCACCGATCTAAAGAGGCATGTTCCAGTTGTTGGAAAAAACTCCACATGAGGGATGAGGCCAGGGCAGGCCGGGAACGGGTGCATGGGTCGATGGATCGGCTGGCATGCCACCCTCTCTTTGCTCTGGTGTAGTGCTCGAGTATATTCTGGTTGGAGAACTGGAGATGCCATGGCCATTTGCCAAAGCTGGAAGAAAAGGCAGGTGGTGGATATGCCCTGGGAAGATGCCGCGAGCCAATCGATCACGGCCAACTTTCTCCATCACTAGCTCGCTGTATAAAAAGGCAGCATCTCTCCTTCTCATTTTGCAGCGTCACACTCACAAACACCTACTAACAAAGCTGCAGGTCGGCGTGCCATGCTTGCGGCGGCGCCGGTGCGTTTGCCTCGCCGTGATGGAAGGATGAGGGGCGGCGTGGTCGATGTGATTCAGGCATGCATGCAGATGGATGAGCTAGGAGGCGCATGGTAGCTGTTCCATCTTGCTAGCTAGTTGGTTTCCCTCTCGGCCTCTCCTACAGGGCAATTTCAAACCTTTGGCAAATCTCTTCAGTCGACATCAAGATTCAAGCCTTCCTTTCATTCCAGCTGGGTGGATGGACTGGATAGTTAGGTTGTACTACTACGTCCGACGATTAATTGATGACGGTGTAGTGAATAAAAATGCCGCGAGTTAATCTTTTTTTTGAAACGGGATGTACCGCGAGTTAAATATGTGCTCTGTTCTGATGTTTCAGCGTCAGCTCACGCTTCATGTCGCTTCAGCGTGTTGTGTTTTGTGCCTGTGCGTTCAGTTCCCGATTTGATGCATCCAACCAAGTCTAGGTAGCTTTGCATTCAGCATTATCTTCACAAGGCACAACTCTGAATTCTGAAAGGTGTACTGCTGTAACTGGCACCGTGTTGTCGACCCTTACCATCATAACCCGTGCAGAACAATCTGAGCCCATAGATTAAAAGTTTTGTGCAGATTTCCCCCACAATGATTTCTAAAGTTCAACAGAAAAGTTGCGCTCATACAGTCATACTAACGGATTCAGTGTCACCTTTCCATGCATATTTCCGAGTAAAACGCATGCATAATTCACAATGCCTTCATTAGCTCCTCCCATAAGAAATATGCATAATTCACACAGCAGAAGGAGAAGAAAAGGAAGAATGAAAACAGAAGAGTGATATCTCCACTTCAACTGCCAGAAGTAAGAAGAAAAAGAAATTGTACAGCATGAACTTGCTGTCTTTTACGATGAGCAGTTCAAAAGAACCAGCATAAACCATGGCTACGATGAGCTAGAGCTAAAGGACTGCAATCTCAACATATGAAACAAATAAAACTCCGCATAGAGCATTTGAAGTCCTTTGGGACCATAAATAAAACTGGAGCAAGCAGAAACCCCCCCTTTCGACATTCAGGCATCTCAGCAAGTATGAAACATAGGTGTCATCCGTTCAATCTCATTCCACTTGCAACACAGATATAAGTAGATAGTATTTTTTTTTAAATGAATGAGGCAACATGGTTCCCAAATTCATTTAAGCCATAGACACAGAGATTAGAGTTCCATACACATTGGAATGAACAGTAAACTTCAGAGCCAACAACACAGATATAAGTAGATAGTAGTTTTTTTGCTGAGGCACACATCCAACCATAGACAGAGAACTAAGCTAAAACATGCATACATACGGAATAATTTTTCATTGGGTTATCATGAGCCACACTACTATATTGCCATGACAACATCCTTGGCCGCTTTCATTTTAACCAGCTGGAGCCTAGCAATCAACTCCTTAAGGACAGACGGGCAACTGATTTTCAGATGCTCATAGCCATCACTTACCATCATCGCCACCAAATTGGAAGGGGAAGCGAGGAACTGTAAACAAGCTTCCTTGAGTCCATTGCAGTTGTGTTGGTCAGCTAAAGCCAAACTGGTCGCCACCGTGTTCGCGTCAATGTGGCTGCACAACTTGTGTTCGCACATGAGTTTCAGCCTCTGGATGTTGTACCTGTCCGCTGCCACGAGCAGATGGCCAGCCATCACCACATCTTGACGGGCTTCACCTGGGTCAATAGCCATCTCAAGAGCAGGCAGCAAGTCGGTGTATATGAAATGGAGCAAGCATTTGAATACAGCAGGTTCCAATTCATGGATTTCAATTGGACTGTCGACATTTTCCTTCATGGCGCCAAGGAGCTCCGCCTTGAATACAGACGACCTAGCAGCAAGCACGAACCTATGAGCCAAGAACTTCTGCCCACCCACATGAAAGGTCACGTCTGCGCCATCCATGCTCTCTAGGAGGTTGCCGAAATGCCGATGCAAGTCACTAGGAGGAACCAGCACAAACTGATTACCAATTGTTTCTTCACTTTGGAGATCCTTGGTGAGAGTGAGATCACACCTGATGCTCAAACAGTCATCCACTATGTGTGCGGATTGCTCCAAGCTCGCCTGACTGATAATGAAGACAAAGATCTGACCTTGGCCTGGGAAGCTTTGTTCTTTCAAACGGATGCGTAGTGGCGCCGGCAGCCCATCCTTGTCAAGTATACTAAGCCTGGCTTTCGTCACATCCTTGGCTTGAATAGAAGCAAGAACCAGCAATATGTAACCGGGACGATTTCCATTGCAACCGTTGGGGTAATACCGGAGCACCCAATTGTGATAACCTCCAACACCGCAAGGGGGACAATTCACGTGCTCACCGTTCTTGAACAGCTCCTTGGCTCTTGAGTATCCATGTACCTTGAAAACGTAGGACCTTTCCTCAGATTCAGCTACAATGGCAGCAGAAACCCTGCACTGATCTGCCATTCCGGAGGTTGCCGTTGGCTCGGTAGCTAACTAGGGTAGGATGGGTTATGGAAGGTTGGATCGAGGGTCAGGGGCGATCCCAGAGCGACGTGGATCGACGGCTGGGACGTGACCCCGGACGCCACGGACGTGACCGGACCACGGTGACGAGCAGAATTGGCCAATTGGGAGGTGGAGGTGAGGTGTGGAAGAGGGCAGATGGAGGAGGAAGAGCGCCAATTACTGCGATTTCCGCCGTCTGTGCTCTGCCGCCGGTGCGCTTCTAGGTCGGCGAGCTGTAGAGACAGGGGAGTGAGAGCAAGAGCAGAGCAGAAGAGGGGAACGGGATGGCGTGAGCTAGGTGAAGGATGTTGTTGGGCTTTAGTGGGCTTCGAACACTAACAGCTAAAAGCCCATATGTGCGGAAATTGTTTTTTCTTCTCCCGAACACTAGTGATCCTTGTGTTTTGTTAAAACAGTTGAAAAAAATACGAGTTTCAGAAGATATGAAAAACATACCTTATGATGAAATAATGTATCCCAAAACAAGTAAAAGTTCAACTTCAAATACATTGTATTATGTGCTACACAAAAATGACAAAATCTGAAACATTTGGAGATTAGAAAATATATATATTTAGATCCTTTTGTCATTTTTTTGAAGCCCAAAATACAAAGTATGTGAAGTTTATTTTTACAAATTTGTGGGATACATCATTGGCTACGTCCTGGATTTTTCAAAAGAAACTTATAAATTTATTTATTGGTTTTTTTAAAACACCGGAATCGCTGGTTCTCGGGAGCACGAAATATCCTCTTCCATGTTTATTCCTTTTCTCTTTGAATTTTCTTTTGAGGATTTAATTTAAATCTAACATCGTGATCTTTCAGTTCTAAATATTCTCTGTTCTCATGTTTAAGGGTATATATTCCCTTTAAAGCCTGCTCTAGCTTAACTCCTAATAGGTAATTGGAATATTCAGTATCAAGGGTAAATTTGACCATGTAATTTTTTTAGTATAAAAGTAGGAATGAAATGAAATTTCGAATATATTTAACTTTCTTGGTTTTTATACCAAATATTGACGTAGAATTTCCATATATAGCATGCATGCATCGTTCTAAGAAACTTCTTTATTTTCCATGATCTTAAGAAATACAATTGCATTCCCGACGAGCTATTCCTGTTGGTAGTGATTAACAGTTAGCCGATAGTGGTCTTATTTCAGCTTCCAATCCTCTAGTTCTTCGAATTCAATGTGGGCGGTATGGAAGGAGAGGAACCGAAGCACCTCTCGCAATGTGGTGATCTGACCTATGGAGGTGGCGACTTTGGTGCAGGAAGAGATGGCGCTGCGCGTTTCGCCCGGACGCAGGATCCTGTAGACTCGTAGTTTTGTTTGTCTGTAAAGTGATTTTTCCCTATCTAGAAATCATGTCCATAACACTCTTTTCTATCTGTAATGTTCCTCAAAAAAATTCCTAAATCAGCATTTTGTTGTTGCTTTTGGAGTGCATAAGCTTGGACGAGCTCGTCATTGTACAAGGCAGGAAGTTATTCCTATTTGTTATGACCTGACTCTGCAAGTGAAGATACACTTTTCTGTTTTTGTAAAAAAAAATCATCTTTTTGGTTTTTTTCTGGGCTTAAATAATCTTTCTTGGTTGAAGATGATATCTGTATGAATTTTGGATCCATTGTTTGCCTTTGATTAAGTGTGATTCCAAGCATACAGGTCCTGAAATGATTACTGCAAGCATGTTGTCCAGACATCTGCAATGCCATGGAACTGAATCTCTTAGTATGAGCTTCCAATGCCATGCGGGAGCTATCGAACTGAATCTGTTACTACAGGCACAATTCTTCTGTCCTACTTCAAAAATCATAACGGGTGCAGCTCAGGCTTGTTAATCTTTCACAGGAAAAAGTTACACGGTGCCAGCCAACTGCATCAGTGCACCTTCCAGAATTCAGAGTTGCACCAAGCAGGTTTACGATGTTCTGTTGCGAGTAAAACCAAAGCACGAGATTGGACTACCGCACGCTATCACTTTATGGCGCGATCTCTCTGCCACCCTTCCACCTCGTGTCCTCGTCCTTGCGCCCCCACAGTGTCAGCATCGTGACGCACAGACGTCGAAATCAGGCTGACGAGGAGTTCGGTCGCACGGCAGGACAGATTCAGAAATCCAAACGTCTGAACTAGAGACGGCCAGATTCATCCAGATTGCCCCCCGTTATCAAAGATTTGAAGATACAGTATGGTGTGGCCTGCGGTTTCCGAGCTGTGATATCCCGGTCTGCAAGCGTGATATCCTAGGGTAGCAGTTCATATGGTCAAATACAGACTACACAAAACATAAAAGGAGTACTAGCACTACGGATATAATTTTCATACGCTCTACAGAAACATAAAAGGAGTACTAGTACTATGGATATAATTTCTTACCGCTCTATTATCTTTTCTTCCATACTCAGGCGGATGCTTGCGATGGGGCTCGTCAACGATTTCTAGCCTGCCCGGGGATACTTCTGCTGCGACTTCTCCATGTTGCAGCTTCGTGTTGTACCCTCTCGCTTTAACCTCTGTTTCTATGGCCGCATGGTACCCTGCCACGGGATCGTTGAGGCCAGGTGAGCTTGCGCCTGAGGAAGGCATGCTTGTCTTGGGAACGAGTCGCTCGAGGAACCTGAATGTGGCATCCTGCATTGCTCGTTGTACTACCTCCTTCACTGCTGAAACAGCAGCAACAGGAGGAAACAATGGTACTACCTCCTTGATAACCAGAGCAGCAAAAGATCACCCTCAGATAGATCATGCCACACAAATCCACACTTGTATCTCCTGCATGGCATCGCTGTGTCACAAATACAATGTTGGGTAAGCGATGGATCTTGAGACGGCAATTCGATGGATGAATATGTACATTCCTTTTGCAGGATCAGAAATACTTGGATGCCATACCCTTACCTCTCAAGGCATTCAGTCGGCTAATCACATCTAACAAATTGCAACTATAGTAAGTTGTCATTCTACAACAATGACTGGCAATACCAATCAGGCGCCAGTGTGATCTAACCTTGCAGATAGAAACCTTGTGAGGACGTTAGGGGCACCTCCATGATGCGTGGATGCTCCGGGCGCTGGTTGCAGCATAGGTAGTACAGCACCGCCATCCTCGTCCGTAACTCAAGCTTCTTGGTTCACTGCGCCACCCGACAGGCCTGGTATGTATCCCGGCTCAGCCCTCTCCTCCAATTTTGTTCTATGGCTCCTCTGACATATACGGGTCTGAAATCTGATCAACCTAAACATATGAGCAACAAAAGAAACAGAGTTCAAGAAGAGCTATGTAAAAGACAACTAGACAAAGCAGGTAGCAGTAAAACAAGAGTGAAGGGTGATATCTGCAGCTTCTGGGTGGATTATATTGTGCTTCTTCTTCTTCCATATAGGCTCAGAAGACATGAGCCCTTTTGCACAGGGTGTGTAGAGCAGACACCTCCTATACAAATAACATTTAAAAGTTGTTGAGATTATCTGCAGGAGACAAAACCACAACCTGAAACCAAAAATAACCAGATACAAGACAAAGGGCCATAGTCATAGTGGCACAATGAGAAGCAGAAGGGGTAAACCAAACACCCAAGCAAAGCACAAAATGACCATTTTCAGTTAAATAACTAAACACGAGATGCTCCGGCACTATCTTCGTAACACAACTCTGAATTCTGAAAGGTGTAGTGCTATAACTGGCACTGTGTTATTTTCTCGTCAATACTTATCATAACCCGTGAAGAAAAAGCTTCAGCTTTAACCCCCTCAAGGCTGAGCCCACACTAACAGATTCAGTTCGTCACCGTTCCAGTATGTGGACAGTAATAATATCAAAAGCTCTATGCTCAAAATAAAACTCAAGCAAAGGCGCCAATACTTCATCAACCAAGCAAGGCTACTTCAGCCCATCAAAAACTTGCCTAACGCAGATTGAATAAGAATAAATAAAAGAACAAAAACAGAACACTGATATCTTCACTTCAACAGTCAGAAATAAGAACAAACAGGAATTATATAGTCCACTTGATGCCTTTTACGATAACATTCAGGATACAACTTTCAGCTTCGGGAAGAAGAGGCCCCTCAAATTAAAAACGAGGGAAGAAGAGCTAGAGGATAGCAATCTTAACATATGACATCGGAGAAAATGAAACTCAAGATAGAGCATTTGGAGTCCTTCCACACCACAACAAAAACTGAAGCAAGTAGAAAACCCTCTTTTGACATCATGCATCTCAGCAAATACAAAATATAGGGCGTCACCAAATTAATCTCATTCCACATGCAACATAGATATAAATAGATAGGAGTTCTTTCTAGATTAAAGATGCCTTATGGCACCCAAATTCATTTAAGCCCTAGAGAGAGAAATTAGAGTTGCACACATTGGACAGAACAGTTAACCACAGAGCCAACAGCAAATACATATAGCTGTGTATTTGCTGAGGCACACATCCAAACCATACATAGAGAATAAAGCTAAAACATGCATAGACACTAATTTAGATTTGGTCATCATGAACCATACTACTAAATTGCCATCAATATATCCTTGGCCGCTTTCATTTCAACCGGCAGGAGCCTAGCAATGAACTCCTTAAGGGCAGATGGGCAACTGCTTTTCAGATACTCGTAGCCATCACTTGCCATCATGGCATCCAAATTGGAAGGAGAAGCGAGGAACTGTAAACAAGCCTCCTTCAGTCCATTGCAGTTATGTTGATCAGCTAAAGCCAAACTGGTGGCCACCATGTTGCCATCAATGTGGCTGCATAACTTGTGTTCGCATACCAGTTTCAGTCTCTCGATGTTGTACCTGTCTGCTGCCACGAGTAGATGGCCAGCCATCACCACATCAGGACGTACTTCACCCTGATTACAAGCCGTCTCAAGAGCAGGCAGTGAGTCGGTGTATATGAAATGGAGCAGGCACTTGAACACATCAGGTTCCATCTCATGGATTTCAATGGGACTGCCGACATTCTCCTTCATGGAGCCAAGGAGCTCAGCCTTGAAGACCGATGACCTAGCAGCAAGCACGATCCTATGAGCCAGGAAATTCTCTCCACGGACACGAAAAGTCACGTCCGCTCCATCCATGCTCTCTAGGAGGTTGCCAAAATGCAGTTGCCAGTCACTTGGAGGAACAACCACAAACTGATTACCCATTGTTTCTTCACTGTTGAGATCCTTTGCGAGAGTGAAATCACACCTGATGCTCAAACAGTCATCTATTATGTGTGCTGATTGCTCCAGACTCGTCTGGTTGACAATGAAACCGATAATTCGACCTTTGCTTGGGCAGAATTTTTCTGTGATTAATGTGATGTCTGGTGGCGCTGGTACTCCATCCTTGTCAAGAATACTAAGCCTGGCTTTCGTCTTCATATCCTTAGCAACATCAGAACAAAGACCCAGCACTATGTCATTGGCCAGTTCTCCACTGCCGTTGGGGTAATAGAGGAGAACACAATTGTTACCTCCACCAACACTGCAACGGGGAGAAGTCAAGTACTCGCCGTGCTTGACCAGCTCCTTGGCTCTCGAGTATCCATGTACCTTGAACACAAAAGACCTTTCCTCAGCCACAATGTCAGCAGAAACCCTGAACTGGTCTGCCATTCCGGAGGCTGGCACTGTAGCTAGGGTATGATGGATAATGGCAGTATGGATCGTGGGTGAGTTCCCCGTATCTAGACCCAAGGGCCGAATCGCGGGTCGGGACGAGCGCGGAGCGACGTGGATCTACGGGTGGGACGTGACCCCGGCCAAGCGGAGGTGACCGGACCACGGTGTGTGTTGAGCTGGACTGGGAGGTGGAGGCGAGGTGTGGAAGAGGGCAGATGGAGGAGGAAGAGCACCGGTTACTCCGCTTGCTTTCGCCTGGAATCCGCCGCCGGTGCGATTCTAGGTCGGCGGAGCAGCCGCAGGCGAGCAGAAGAGGTGCTCGTGTGGAGCAGAGCCGGGCAGCAGCAGAATGGGAAGAGGGCAGATGGTGAAGGAGGTTGTTGGGCTTTGAAGAACACCAGGTAAAGCCCAATGGGTTTCCTTTTCGTTTTTTTTAGTTTTTTACGTGTTTCTTTTCTTAAGTTAGCAGCTTACTCCCCATTATATATGGGCAGCATCGCAAGATCAAACATACTCCGAAGTCTTTCCCATTTATTGGATTTTTTATTCAATTTATAATAGAACTAGGAAACGTGCCCGTGCGTTGCTACGGGAGAATAAAATCTATATAGTGGTTAGACGCATCGCATGTTCTACTGTTCTGCATGCTGTTTCAGTCAGGCTACCCTGTACATGTGCCACAACGGTAGTAGAGCGCTGTCATCGCCACCTCGCCCCACTATGCTAAGGCCTTCGCCTCCGTCGGCTCGAGGAGTAGAGAAAGTAGATCCGGAGTTGAGGTGGGAGGGGGTGGAGGGGAGGAAGAGACCCATGTCCTCCGGTCAGATCGGCGCATCTCCACCTCACCACGCCCTTTCTAAATTTGAAGAACTCACGTCAGATTGGCGCAGCCAGCCTTGTATGAAAGGTGTCCATGCGTTGCAACGGCTTTAAAAGAAAATTAGTACATGCTCACATATCTAGAAAATAACATGTGTGATGCAATGAGAGAGAAAATTCAGCGGAAAAACACACGCAAGTGGAGAAAATATCAACTGAGTTGATGACTTGGCTATCTTCATTTAGATTTTCCCAGATCTTTATTGATTGCTCTTTGGGCGCACCATCTCAACATTACAAGAAATGCGACAGATCAAAGGTGTCATGAAGGAAGTTGCTGAAACTGATAAAAGATGCACTACTCAACCCCAACTAACTGTTTCAGTGAACAACAACGTCTACATTGTCCAGTTTTGTAAGCTAAAGTAAGGATCACTTGCTGGATAGAATACAATATAAATGCCCAATTACCTAACAAGTAAGTATGAGGAAGCGAAGTCAGCTCTGATTGTCATCGTTCAATCAGTCCAATACAAAAAAATGACGTGGATATCATCTCCGGCAGAAAGTTTCTTTTCTTCTTCACCCTTCTCGCTTCCTCTGTTACGACCGAGAGAGAAAAAATATCAGCTGGTGTTCACGAAAATTCAGTAGAAGCCACACACCTGGACCTGGCTGAGACATCATCGGACTGCATCATCTGTCTTCTCACCATCAGTCGATCACGGTGGGGCAAAGCCGCAAAGGGATAAACACGCGTTAGCGTTACACGCCACATTAGCGCTGGCTGATTCCGATTTCGATAGTGCTGCGCCCGGCGGCCATGCAGGCAGGAGCTAGTTGACAGCTTCCGAAGACGGCGGCGAGCACCTTAAGGCGGTCCATGTCCCCGGCCAGGCTGCCGCCGACGGCGCGCGGCGGGCGCCGGGCGTTCGCCAGATCGGATCGGATAGGTTGCTGAACGCTCTGACCTGGGGATCAGATCGGTCGCGGCTTGCTCCAGAGATGTATGGGACCTTGAACCAGTTTGACATGGCGGGGGGTGGCTCGTTGGTGAGGAAAAGGATGGAGAGGGGAAGGGACGGACCATGGAGCAGGTCGCTACGGTAAGGGCACCTCCAACGGGCAGGCGCATATGGACCAGCCCAGTCGGACAAAAGAGGGGCTCCAACGGCCAGGTGCATACGGGCTGGTGTCCGCCCGGACACCAGCTTCCGACCCAAACTCGGCCCAAGTTTGGGGTGGCTTTGGGGCGGGACGGACAGGCGCTCGGTCCGCCACTATGTCCTCCCTGTCCGCGTCGGGCCCAAGGTCCAGCCACACAAATCCCTCCCCCAAACCCTCGCTCGGCCGCCATTCCTCTCCCCAGCCGCCGCCCTCGCCGCCGACGCCCTAGCCGCCGCCGCCCCCGCCGTTCATGGAGGACGGACTGTCCAGATCGACGGCCGGTACCGGCGCCGCCCTCCTCGCGGTGAAGAAGGAGCCGAAGCCGGCCTCCATCAAGCGACAAGGCCGGAGGGAGCGGACTCGCTCGAAGAAGGCAGAGGAGAAGGCCGCCCTCGAGGCGGCCAAGGAGAAGGAGAGGCTCGCCGCCATCGCGCAGCAGGCCAACTCCGACCTCATCGCCGCCAAGGCCGCCGCCCGAGCCGTCCTTCTCCTCAAAGGTGAGGTCTTTGCAGGGGTCTTTGATGCCGCCTCCCCCGACGCGGTTCCGTCCGTGGAGAGCTCGGTCTCCTCCGCCAAAGGCAGGCCGCCGAAAATCGCGTCCCCTGGCCTATTGACGCCGTCTCCGGCCGCCGCCAACCACCCAGTGTCGCGGCTGGGTTCCCGCGAGGAGTCGCCGGAGATATCGTCCGTCCCGGCCGAGCCGAAGTCCCTCGACCTCAACCTGACCCCGACTGCCGTCGAGGGCCGGCGTGGCAAGTCGAATCTGATGGCGGGTGGCAGGATAGAGATGCCCGAGGCCCGTGCCCTCATGTTCGAGGGGTGCGACGGGTGCGAGCTCCCGCCGACGACGCCTGCCAACCCGGCGTACTTCGCCGAGGATGCCATGGACGACATGATCAACGGCCGCACCCCGTTTGATCCCGCCAAGGCCGAGACACAATAGGCCAACACATACTTCGACCCGGCCTACCTCAACACACAAGACCCCGACGCGAGCATGCCCGAGACGGAGCCCGATGTGGTCGACATTGAGGATGAGCCACTCGATGTCGACCATGAACATGCCCTCATCGCGGCAAGCCTCAAGCGGAAGAACATCCGCACGGCCTCCTACACGGACAAGGAAGACAAGGTGCTATGCGAGTCATGGATGACTTGTGGGCAAAATGCAAAGTGGGGTGCCCAACAAAGGGACATCGCATTTTGGTTTAGGGTGCATAAGCATTTCCATGAGCAAAGGAAGTTGCCACCCTACCGAATTGAGAGTGATCGCAACGAAGGATCACTCACAAAAAGGTGGCAACACATCTCGGCCGAGTGCTTCAAGTTCCAAGCGGCCTACGAGCATGTCAAGAACCGGCCGGTGAGCGGCTACGGTGTTGACGACAAGATGAACCAAGCCTTGGAGTACTTCAAGGTGGCCTTCAAGACCAAGTTCACCTTGGGTCATTGTTGGGACATGATCAAGACTTGTCCCAAATGGATGGAGAGCTACAACTCCATGAAGAAAGGGGGTCTTGACGGCTCGAAGAAGAGAGCCAACGATGATGATGTGAATCCCGGCCAAAGCTCCGGTGGCCGGGCTGTGCGTCCTAGAGGACACAAGTCCTCGGCGCAAGACATGAAGCGTGAGGCGGCACAAACCCAATTGGAGGAGACCTTGAAGACGTTGATCGCCGGCAAGGAGGAGTCCACCGCCGCTAGGTACGAGGAGAAGCGCAAGGACAAGGAGGAAGTCATGGCAAGGTACGTGGAGATGCAAAAGAAGAAGCTCGAGATCGAGCAAGAGAAGATGAAGGCCGAGGAGACCCGGCTCATGCTCGAGGCCAAGGCGGAGGAGAATCGCGTGAAGCTTGCGTTGCTCGCCGAAGAGAACCGGATCATGATGGCCGACTTGACCATCATGGACCCGGAGCAACGGGCATGGATCCTCAAGAAGCAGAAAATGATCCGTGAGCGCGAGGACATGTGATGTCCTTGTTTATTTCAATTTATTAGGTGTTAAACTATTTAAATTTTGAACAATTTGTATTGTAATCTATTTGTGTTGAACAATTTAAATTTATTTAGATGTTTCTACATTTTTGGGCCTTTTTTTGCGCCAGGCCGTTGGGGGCACCCCAACCCCAAACGGACAAATGCCCAAAATGTGTCTGCTGTCCGCCCCCAAAGGGACAAATGCGGACCATTTTGGCTGTCCGTATGCGCCTGCCCGTTGGAGGTGCCCTAAGCGACGGCGTGGAGGTCCTCCTCCTGGCTACAGGGCGAAGGGGTGGTTGCGGAGGTGTCCGCACGGGGTTGACCGGGCGAAAAAAGACTTGAACCATTATTTCACTTTGCGGTGGCAGGATGAGTAATTTCTTTGAAGCTTAGGGGCAATTCCAATGACGTACGAGAAGAAGTCTTAATGCTGGCACACATGCCTGTGCGTTGCAACGGGAGGAATAAAAAATCTTTAAAATGTGGCGAAAAAGAATTGGACAATAACAATTAAGTCTATGCCAAGAAGCTTTATTCCATTTAGAATTCGGCTCATATACAAAACAAAGTGAAACAAAAAAACAACCTGTGATTACTGGATTCCGTACATATCTCGCCATATCAATGTTTCAGCTCATCGATCTCTACGAAAAGTTTGGAGTTGAATAAAAGTTTCCAAAACAAATGGCATATTTTCTTTGAGAAGCAGTGTGTAGATATCACGAGGTGTTCCTATCGATAACTAAAATTATAGCCAGTATATCAATTTAATCTAGCCCTAGATCTTAAGAAGTGAACCTTAATTGCTGATGTGAGATTGAACCTGGAGAGATTATCCAACGTTGGATTGAATAGTGCATGCCTGAGTGGCACTCTGATAGCCCCTCGGAGGGTCCCAATTCCGCGTAGCCTCTCTAGCAGCTCAATCTTCCGTCAACACAGGCAGTATACACGGGCTAACTCCTTCTCTTCGGCGGATGACAATACCAGACAACGAAAATAAGATCTGATATTGGAAAGAAGAAAGGTGCATCGCTTTGCTTACCTGTGATTAATGATACTACCCGTCATAGCCAATTTGAAATCAGTGTCCAACAGCACGGCATGTGCTATTGTTGCACATATGTTGGCTGCTGCTGCCGCAGAAGAGCACGATATGGAGACACAGCTTCTCGACCTTGTTCCGAGCAGTCTAGAACGTGGGCTTGTCTGATCCAAATCGGCCACCTCGCCGGATTGATTCACTCGGAGAGATCCGCTAGTGAGGGCGTGTTGTTTTATGATGTTCCAAATTCCAGCGGTAGTACCGCTGGGTTAAGCGGTACTACCGCTCGGAGCTACCGCCGCCGCTACCGCCAGAATGGCCTTCTGACGCGCTTGTCCGGTACCAACTGGTACCGCTGGCGGTACCGCCGCCGGTACCGCTGAGGTGGGAAGAGACGAACCAGCCCACCCCAGCGGTAGTACCGCTGGGTTAAGCGGTACTACCGCCGAGGTGGGATTGATTCCGGGTTGGACTGCAGCCGACCTAGGGTTTGATGCTTCTATTTATTCCTCTTGTAAGCCGCCGTTTTGGGGTAAGCCACACATTGTAAACCCACGGCGTTTGTAACCTCACCCGATATAGTGAAGTATTGCTGGCTGGCGCCCGTGGTTTTTTCCTCTCCTTTGTTTGGAGAGGTTTTCCACGTTAAATCTCGTGTCCCCTTTGGTTTGATCGTTCCGCTCTTCGTCGTTTCTTTGCTATCGTTTACAACAAGTGGTATCAGAGCCCTGTTTCAGATCTGTTTTCAGATTAGGGTTTTGGATGGCATCGATGAAGTTCGATCTACCGGCGCTGGACTACAAGACGAGATTTTCGCTGTGGCAGGTCAAGATGCGTGCGATCCTCGCACAGTCCAATGATCTTGACGAGGCGCTGGAGAAATTCGGCGACAAGGATGCGGCGGCATGGACCGCCGATGAGAAGCGGAAAGACCGTAAGGCTTTATCGCTTATTCAACTTCATCTATCTAATGATATTCTGCAAGAAGTACTCCAGGAGAAAACCGCAGCGGCACTGTGGGCTAAGCTGGAGTCGATCTGCATGTCCAAAGATCTCACCAGCAAGATGCATGTGAAGATGAAGTTGTTCACGCACAAGTTGCAAGAAGGTGGTTCGGTAATGAATCACTTATCGATCTTTAAGGAGATCGTTTCTGACCTAGTGTCGATGGAGGTAAAGTACGATGATGAAGATCTAGCACTTTTACTTCTATGCTCGCTGCCAAATTCCTTTGCAAATTTTCGTGATACCATACTGTTAAGCCGTGATGAACTAACCACCGCGGAAGTATATGAGGCCCTGCTTGCCAGGGAAAAGATGAAAGGTATGGTACAGAAAGAGGAGTCGTCGTCCTCCAAGGGCGATGCTTTGCAGGTCCGAGGGAGGCCTGAGCAGCGAGATAACCACTACCACAACAACAACAGAGACAAGAGCAAGGGTGACAGAGTCGCTCAAAGTCTAAAGGCCGTGACAAGTTCTGCAGGTATTGTAAGAAATCTAATCATGTCATTGATGATTGTTGGAAGTTGCAGAACAAGGAGAAAAGAAAAGGTACTTACCAACCGAAAAATAATGAAGGTAATGATACCGGTGAGGCTTCTGTTGTTGATGGTAGTTCTGATGGCGAATGCCTAGCTGTTTTAGCTGCATGTGTTTCTCGTCAGGATGAATGGATTCTAGATACTGCATGTTCTTTTCATATTTGCTGTAACAAAGATTGGTTCAGTTCTTATGAGTTAGTGCAGACTGGAGATTTCGTGCGTGTGGGAACGACCAGCAATGCAACATTGTTGGTGTTGGTCCGTTCAGGTCAAGACACATGACGGTATGACACGCACGTTGACGGGAGTGAAACACATACCAACCATGGCAAGAAATTTGATCTCGCTCAGTACCCTTGACTGTGACGGGTACAAGTACAAAGGAGGAAATAAACTCCTAAAGGTATCAAAAGGTTCTCTCATAGTTATGGTTGGTGATATGAATTCTGCTAAGTTATATGTTCTTAGAGGTAGCACGTTATCTGGTACTGTTGCTGCTGTTTCTCATGATGACGCTAGTAAAACTAACCTTTGGCATAAGCGTCTTGGACATATGAGTGAACTTGGTATGGCAGAATTGATCAAGAGAGACTTGCTGCAAGGATGCAGTTTGGGTAAGATGCAGTTCTGTGAACACTGCATTTTCGGTAAGCACACAAGAGTTAAGTTTAATGCTTCTGTTCACACCACCAAAGGTACACTTGATTATGTACATGCTGATGTTTGGGGGCCATCTCGTAAGCCCTCTTATGGTGGTGCTCGTTATATGCTTACCATTATTGATGATTACTCTAGAAGAGTTTGGCCTTATTTCATGAAAAATAAGGATGATGCGTTTGCTGCTTTTAAAGAGTGGAAAGCTATGATTGAAAGGCAAACAGAAAGGAAGGTGAAATTACTTCGTACTGACAATGGTGGCGAATTTTGTTCGAATGCCTTTAATGATTATTGCAGGAAAGAAGGCATTGTCAGGCACCTCACCATCCCGTACACGCCTCAGCAGAATGGTGTAGCGGAGCGGATGAACAGGACCATCATCTCCAAGGCTCGCTGCATGATCTCCAACGCTCGCATGAGTAAGCGTTTTTGGGCTGAGGCGGCTGCCACCGCCTGCTACTTGATAAACAGGTCACCATCTATTCCCCTCGACAAGAAAACTCCCATT
The DNA here is from genome assembly GCA_947311845.1 of Poa pratensis. Classification (NCBI taxonomy): domain Eukaryota; kingdom Viridiplantae; phylum Streptophyta; class Magnoliopsida; order Poales; family Poaceae; genus Poa; species Poa pratensis. The sequence continues at coordinate 6,578,424 of CAMZMU010000054.1, forward strand.
GAGGTATGGTCAGATTCTCCTGCTGATTATTCACAGCTTAAAGTTTTCGGCTGCACTGCTTATGCTCATGTTGATAATGGAAAGTTAGAGCCGAGAGCTATTAAGTGTGTGTTCATTGGTTATGGTTCGGGTGTAAAAGGATACAAGTTATGGAATCCCGAAACTAGCAAGGCATTTATGAGCAGGAGTGTTGTTTTCAATGAATCTGTTATGTACTTTGATAAGTTGTCCTCAGATGTTTTGCCAGATTTTTCTGAGGAGCAGGTTCGTGTCGAGGTGGAGCACTCTGTTGAAAAGGAAAATGTCACTGTTGACAATGATGGTGCTGCTACTTCAGATGATTCTGATCCTGATTCTGCTGGTTCTGATGATTCTGATTCTTCTGATTCTGATAATAATAATGTTCAGAACTCACCCCCTGTTTTGCAGCCACAACAGTCTATTGCTGCTCGTAGGAACAGGAGGAATTGTGGTCCTCGACCACGTTTAATTGAAGAGTGTAACATTGTTGATTATGCTCTGAGTTGTGCAGAACAGGTGGAGCACGGACATGAGCCGTCCACCTATACTGAAGCTATTGGTTCCGGTGACCGCGAGAAGTGGCTTGCTGCTATGCAAGAAGAAATGCAGTCACTCGATAAGAATGGCACATGGGAAGTTGTGCGCTTGCCTAAGAAAAAGAAGGCAGTCCGCTGTAAGTGGATCTTCAAGAGAAAGGAGGGTTTATCTCCTAGCGAGCCTCCGAGGTTTAAGGCAAGGTTAGTTGCAAAAGGCTTCAGTCAAATTCCAGGTGTTGATTATAATGATGTTTTCTCTCCAGTTGTTAAGCATAGTTCAATTCGTACATTCTTTGGTATTGTTGCTATGCGTGATCTTGAGCTTGAGCAGTTAGATGTAAAGACTGCGTTTCTGCATGGAGAGTTGGAGGAGGAGATATACATGGACCAGCCAGAAGGGTTCATAGTGCCTGGTAAGGAGGATCTTGTGTGTAAGTTGAAAAGGTCCTTATACGGTTTGAAACAATCTCCTCGTCAGTGGTATAAAAGGTTTGATTCTTTTATGTTGTCACATGGCTTTAAGAGGTCTGAATTTGATAGCTGTGTGTACATTAAGTTTGTTAATGGATCACCTATATACCTGTTATTATATGTTGATGATATGTTGATTGCTGCCAAGAGCAAGAAAGATATCGCTGCTCTCAAGTCACAGTTGAGTAGCGAGTTTGAGATGAAGGATCTTGGTGCTGCTAAGAAAATTCTAGGTATGGAGATTACCCGTGACAGAAATTCTGGTTTGTTGTTTCTTAGTCAGCAAAATTACATTAAGAAAGTTCTTCATCGTTTTAACATGCATGATGCAAAGTCTGTTAGTACTCCTATTGCTCCTCACTTTAAATTGTCAGCTGAACAATGTCCTAGTACGGATGAGGATTTTGAGTACATGTCTAGAGTTCCATATTCTAGTGCTGTTGGTTCTTTAATGTATGCCATGGTTTGCTCACGTCCAGATTTATCATATGCTATGAGTTTGGTTAGTAGATATATGGCTAATCCTGGTAAAGAACATTGGAAGGCTGTTCAGTGGATTTTCAGGTACCTTCGTGGCACATCCAATGCTTGCCTCAAGTTCGGCAAGACTGATGAGGGACTCGTAGGCTATGTGGATTCAGATTTTGCTGCCGATTTGGATAAGAGGAGATCCCTCACAGGTTATGTGTTCACGCTTGGTGGTTGTGCCGTGAGTTGGAGGGCAACGTTACAATCTGTTGTTGCCCAGTCTACCACTGAAGCAGAGTACATGGCTATTGCTGAAGCATGTAAAGAATCGGTTTGGCTGAAAGGTTTGTTTGCTGAGCTTTGTGGAGATGATACTTGCATTAACCTGTTTTGTGATAGTCAGAGTGCTATTTACCTTACCAAGGATCAGATGTTCCATGAGAGAACAAAGCACATTGACGTCAAATACCATTATGTGCGTGATGTTGTTGCAAAAGGTAAGCTGAAGGTATGCAAGATAAGTACTCATGATAATCCTGCTGATATGATGACAAAGCCAGTTCCTGTTACTAAGTTCGAGCTTTGCTCGGGCTTAGTTGGTATCACTGTCTAGCCCAAGAGGCTATTTGGCGCCGAAGGTGTTTCTTTGTTGTTTTCAGGATGAAGTTCTCTTTCATGCTACAAGATGGAATTTGTCTCAAGGTGGAGTGTTGTTTTATGGTGTTCCAAATTCCAGCGGTAGTACCGCTGGGTTAAGCGGTACTACCGCTCGGAGCTGCCGCCACCGCTACCGCCGCCGCTACCGCCAGAATGGCCGTCTGACGCGCTTGTCCGGTACCGACTGGTACCGCTGGCGGTACCGCCGCCGGTACCGCTGAGGTGGGAAGAGACGAACCAGCCCACCCCAGCGGTAGTACCGCTGGGTTAAGCGGTACTACCGCCGAGGTGGGATTGATTCCGGGTTGGACTGCAGCCGACCTAGGGTTTGATGCTTCTATTTATTCCTCTTGTAAGCCGCCGTTTTGGGGTAAGCCACACATTGTAAACCCACGGCGTTTGTAACCTCACCCGATATAGTGAAGTATTGCTGGCTGGCGCCCGTGGTTTTTTCCTCTCCTTTGTTTGGAGAGGTTTTCCACGTTAAATCTCGTGTCCCCTTTGGTTTGATCGTTCCGCTCTTCGTCGTTTCTTTGCTATCGTTTACAACAGGGCGGAGGCAACCACGCCGGAGGAGTGGAGGGAGGGAGGGCTGACCCTTCTGAGCTAGGTGTTGTGTTCATCCTTCCGTGGCCGCTGTTCTTCTTGCATCTTCGACCGCACGAACTGCGTGCTTCTTGTCACTAGTGGACGGCAGGGATTTCGGGGCACTTCGTTAGGGGCATTTTGGAATCCCCAAATTGTAGATTAAAGAGGGCATTTTGATTAAAGTGCCCTAAAAAGTTAACTAATAAAGGCATTATTTGAAAATGACCCAATAGGTGTGGGCTTTTAGGGGCACTTTGAGAAAGTGCCCCAATAGGTCGGGCCTTTTGGGGCATTTTATCAAGTGCCCCAATAGCTATGGTCTTTTGGGGCATTTTATCATGTTCCCCAATAGCTAGGGTCTTTTGGGTCATTTTATCATGTGCCCCCAATTATATATAGCTAGGTTAAGGGCAATATGCCATTCCGGTTCCATGGATTCGATCAAGCACCGTGCATTGACTTGCTTCGGTGTTTTCCGTCGCTGGCTGCCATGGTTTGGAATCGAATCCTATGTAAATTTCGCCGAGGGTACGTTTGGATTAGATACCATAGAAAATTCTGCATCTATTCACACGTTTTTATTAGCCATGTATTTTTTTTCTTCTTCTATGATGCTGCCAATCAACGAAACCAAACCAGAAAACCTTGTAAAATTTAAATTCGCAGTTCTGCACAGCTCCAATATAAATACTCAGCCGCCACACCCGACGCCAGCCGCCGGCCAGAGCTCGACAGACTGGCGGGCGGGCCCCACCTGCCAGGGTGGAGACACCCACCCAGACAGACAGACAAACCTTCCATCCACGTCCTCCAACTCCCCGAGAATCTCATTCCAACCCCCGATTTCTTTCCCATTCCGTTCCTTCCTTCACAGTTGGTGGCGGCCGAGGGGCAGAGAGACCATTCCGATTTCCTCTCTGTCCGTCGCCGCCGAGTCCAATTCCCAACCCTAGCCAGCGAGCGAGAGATCGTCGGAATGCCGGCCACCGACTCCTCCGCCTCGTCGTCGCCGGCGCACCACCACCACACCTCCTTCGGCCGCTCCATCCTCTCGCTCCGCCACCGCGACCAGATCCACAACGCCTTCCCGCCCACCCCCGATCGAAGCAACAACTCCCACGCCTCTGACTCTGGCGAGGTCGACGCCTTCCAGCGCCACGCCGCCGACCTCCTCCTCGACCTGCTGCCCTCCCCCGACAACGCCACCTCCTGCCCCGCCCCGCCGGAGGTCCTCTCGCTCGACTGGACACGCCACCTGCTCGACTCCTTCCTCATCTCGCTCGAGGAGTTCCGCTCCGTCCTCTTCAACGACGCCTCATCCCTCGTCCGCCCGCTGCTCGACCGCCTCCTCTCCGACTTCTTCGACCGCGCCGTCAAGGCGCTCGACCTCTGCAACGCGCTCCGCGACGGCCTCGACCTGCTCCGCCAGTGGCGCAAGCACCTCGCCATCGACGCCTCAGCGCTCGCCCCATCATCCTCCCCTTGCGGCGCGCCCATCGGGGAGGGCCAGATCCGACGCGCCCGCAAGGCGCTCACGGACCTCACCATCCTCATGCTCGATGACAAGGACGCCGGCGGCCAGCGGAACCGCTCCTTCGGCCGCGGCCCGGCACCACCAAAAGACGGGCAGCAGCAGGGGCGCGGCCACCACCGCCGGAGCAGCAGCGGCTCGGGGTCCGGCTCCGGCTCGTCGGGCTCCCACTTCCGGTCCCTCTCCTGGAGCGTGTCTCGGTCCTGGTCCGCCTCGCGCCTGCTGCAGGCCATCGGGGGCAACCTGCCCGTGCCGCGCGCGAACGACGTGGCCGCCACGGGCGGCCTTGCCTCCGCCGTGTACACCATGGGCGTCGTGCTCTTTGTCACCGCCTGGGCGCTCGTGGCTGATCGACTACGAACATGACATCGACGCCACTCCGCGACGGCTGACCTCAAGCCCCCTGGCCCTGGTAAGCACCCCTTCGCGACTACTCCTCCTCTATGCCCGCCAGCTGCTCGATGGAATGCGGCGCCGACCAAAGACACGAGCTCGCTGCACCGGCTCGAATCTCACACTAGCTACACCGGCTCGTCGCCTTCCATGATATGATCTACTCTGAGAAGGCCCTTTCTGGTAGCCCTTGCATAGGAAGTTCCCTTTCTATAATCTTTTGCCTATCACGATTGAGAACATATACTCTTTCAGAACTACAAAAGTTAGCCAGGGCTCATGTTGTAGTTATTTATCTGATTAAGTGACCACAAAATAAAAGTTATTGATATCTAAGGAAGGTTCTAGCTGTTTGTCTCTTAATTTACTTTGATGAGATTTTTAAGTTATAGCCAAGGAAACACCAACAACCTTAAATTGTGTTTCTTCAGAGTTATGTTCATGCATCCATTTTTTGACAGCTGAGTAGCAGCAGGAGACAAGATAGTATCTGGGACGCCACTCTGCAATCAAGGCCAATTGAGCTTGTCCTGGTAAGTGATTCTTCTAAAACTCTCTTACCAAACAGTGCATGCAGTTCCACTAGTAAGACTAATAAAAGACAAATAAGATTTCTGTTTTAGTAAATTTTCAGCTTTAGAATTGAGATGATCATTTTTCAAGTAGGCATACTGATGTATTATGATATCCTGAACTCGACAAACTTGAATGATTTGTGTTGACTTTCAAGCATTCTGTTGATGCTTAGGTGTCTGTTTGAGAAAGTATGTTTACTTGAATACTGTATAAACACTATACTATAGTTGGAATCGATCGTACTATGTGAGTCTACATGATCTTCCAGTATTTGCTGCTATGTTATCTACTGTGCTTATAGATTCATATGACCCTTCATTTTGTTTTTGACCATATGTTGAACATGTTTATTTCCCTGGCACACCATTATCTTCCATTTGCACAGTACACTATCTGTCAAATACTGACTGTGATGACATGACCAATGTTGGTACAGAAACACATGCAGAAATGTAAAGTTTGTTATTCTGGCAAGACATGCTACTTTGGTACATAAACACATGCAGAAATATATTTCAACTTTGTTTCCAAATGTTGTGTACTAGGGTTTAGGAAGAGGTAGGGGGTCTGAGATGGATGCGCTAAGTGTCAAGTTTCTTCCCTAATTGGCCTAGATTGTTTGGTAGAAAATGCAGCCTATCTTGAACCTTGGTTCATGGTTGCTTATTGCACTTGATAATAGTTTTCAGAAGTGATTTGCATTATATATAGAGAGCATGCATGTAGCTACATTTTACATTTCGCAGTGAGGGCACAAATTAGTATGAAGCTGTATTGATGTCTCTCTTTGGTACCTCCAGCTATAAGAAATATTACGCTCACGGAGGCGTTCCAGATCCCACCCTAGAAGGCGGCGTTACAAAACTTACCACTTAGTGGATAATTTGAAACCAACTTCTCTTCACATACAATGGTGACTTGTAGATTCATGCTAGACCAGTTGCACCACAAACTTATTCTTTTGGTATATCATCTGAAAAATGGCTTCCTTTTTCTCTTTACTTTACCAGGTTATATTGCTTAGTGTTCTGCAACCTATGGAGTCTCTTATGATTTAAATTGTATGCTGCAGTTATGCAAACATGACCAACTACTGCAGCATCTGAAACATGGCCAAACATAAACCTAGAGCATCAACTTTAAATCAACGCTCCATGGAAGAATTCTCAAGCGCTGGTGTTTTTACTTTTGTAACTAGTATCAAATAAACTTTAAATTAAGGCTAAACCATGGAAGAATTTTTAGTTATGGAAGTCTGGAACACTGAAATCTTCTCCTTCCAGAATTTAGACATAGCTACAACTTTACACTAATACAACCTGTGCCTCTTGTTTATTCTTCCAAACAACTAAGAAAAGGGTATTTGGTAGCTTTCAATCATATGCTGTAATTTGGTCATATACAATCAGTTTTTATGTCATATCCCTTCACTTTCATTTCACTGGTACCCCAACCATTTCTAGTGTTCTTCTGTTTTTGTATTCTTTTTAAGTTGTGATTTGTGCATGTTTCTTGTCTACAGGAGTTTAAGTCCCAGATTATGCCATCAAAGGATGTCTCATGGGGAATAAACAGTACATACGGCCGTGAAACTAGCAGAGGGGAACTCCCTGCTTTCAGTTTGATACAGAAATTTGCTCCATGACCAATTTGTAATGAAGGCTTAGCTGATCTAGATGTCGCAAAGTATTGCATATTTGATCATATCTCATAATGGCAGTAGTGCAGGTCCCTGTAATCTATATGTTCCGGATTGTATCATGCTCAACTGGCAGTCGGATACATGTACCTTTGTCTATTTCAGATCCATAATCTGATTGCAGATCTTACATTTCCCTGTAACATTGAAGATCTTACGGACTATTTTGATGTTTTCTTGTTTTGATTGTATCTGCTATGAATTGTGAGTAATATTATAATGTAATCTGAAGAATTTTAGAACTAATATAATGTGCCCTTATAGGATTTTGAGGGCACTTCTCCAAAGTGCCCTGAAGTGCCCTAAAAACTTTCTGGGACACTTCGGAGAAATGCCCCAATAAGTATACGGGGTAGTTTTCAAAATGCCCTAAAATCTATTCGGGGCACTATTCCAAAGTGCCCTAAAAGGTGTACATTTTGGGGCATTTTCTCAAACTGCCCTAAATACTTTCCCAATCACCAGTATATTGGGCACTTGAAAAAGTGCCCTAATAAGTTTTTAGGGCATTTATTGGACTTTTTGGGGCACTTTGAAGTGCCCTAAAATCCTTACCGTGATGTAGTGTGTCTGCCGCTGCGTGCTTGCATCTCCTCCAGCAGCAGTGCTTAGGCGATGCCATGGCCCACTGCAGCCTCTCCCCGGAGCACGTCAGGCTGGCTCGAAAATTCCCGACCTAAATCGAGCCTCAACACGGCGCACGTTGGGGCGACTCGAAAAATTTCGATGGAAATCGAGGGGAGAAGGAAGGAATAGAACGGATCGAGGGAGAGATTGACAGGGCGCGTGTATAAGTAGAGATGGAATAGCGTGCGGCCGGAGAAGACATTTGATCGGATCGGAGTCGGTGATGATCAGGAGTAGGACACACGTACGGCGTACACGCTAGGTATGGCCGTGTGGGACACAATTTCTCAAATCGAACAGAACGGAAGGATTACCAGGTACAAACAGGTCAAAACGTTTTTCTCACTTATCGGTGACATTGGTGGGTAATTTGCATCAACTTTAGAGGTAAATTGAACGACGTACGAGAAGAAGCCTTAATGCTTTTATTATTAGGTATAGATTAGGTATAGAAATAGTTGTCAAGCATTTACTTACCTCGGAATAACCTATACTTCAAATACCAATACAAACATATCGTGCCTTATATTCTGAGACAGATCGAGTATTGTTTGTCTGCATCATTATGTCGCCTCACTAAAACTAAATTTAAGCCCACCTTAATAAAAAATTATATCTTTTATTTTTGCTATGGTTTTGGGTGAGTACTTATATTTTGATCCTTGAAGAATGCAAAAATATTAGAATTATCTTACTTTCTACATTTTTTTAGATAAAAGGGTGCGGATCCCCGGCCTCTGCATCAAACTAATGCACACAGCCACCGCATTTATTAAAGAATATCAACTCAAGGTTTACAATTTAAGAGTCACTCAACGTGGATACAAAAATCAGCCACCTAAACAAAGTTCTATCCATCGATTCTCTTATGTTGTCGCCACCCACCCTGGCAGAAGATAGCCCGTACGACCATCGTCATTCGAGTACAGGCATAAAAATTATGCAATACGAAAATATGCAATATATACTCTTTTATGGTTAAAATGACATGTCTTTTAGTTTTCTAAATTATTTAGAAAATACGAAAAAAGAAAATGGCAATGACGTGCCATGTAGGAACACCAAACACATGGAAAACCACAAATTGGCAACTCGCTGATATATTTCCTTGCTGAGCACTCTGCTTAAAAATCATAATTATTTTTTCCCTTACTTTCTTACAAGCGTGATATCGTGTGGTAGCAGTTCATGGTCAAATACAGACTACACAAACATAAAGACTAATACTACTACAGACATAATGTCATACGGCTCTACTACCTGCACGGACGGAGCCAGAAAATGAATACGGGGGGCAAAGCTAGACTAATCACTGTGTGTCATCTCATGCATGGAGGGGGCAGAACCAACTAAATTAGCTTAAATATTGAACCATCATGCTTAATACAACTAAGAAATCATGATCACAGGGGGGGCGTAGCCCCTGCTCGTCCCCCCCTGTCTCCGTCCCTGACTACCTGTCTTCCATCTTGACAGCCTTATCCTTTCCATGGTGGAACGACACTGCCTACGGAGAGGCAAGGGTCGCCCATCCTTTTGCTCAAGCTCCTGGACAGGTTTAACAGAATCTCCTTTCGACGAGCGTGTTGTATACATGCTTCAGGATCTAAAATGCAAATCAACCAAGTGTAGGGATAAATAAGCGTGCATATGTCAGGACAGAGCATGTCCAAGGCAACCGGTACACATACCCATCATTGTGAATGAGAGACGAAGAAGGGGTTCAAGCGTGCATGTGCCACCGACTGAATTATCTGTTTCAGAACCTCTGACAGTGGCGGTAGTTCCAGGCTTGCACACACCGAGAGGGGACAGCTCTGGAGACAACATGGACATGAGGCGCGTGAGCAGGTTGCCAGGCTTCAGACTGCCGCTGATGTAGCTCATGCTAGTTCTTTCATCCTCCTCATGACCTCGCCTCCTGCTCAGTGACTGCAATGTCCAACTCCTCCTTGTTGGTTATCTCACAAAATCTGATCAACCTACACTGCAGTCATATGAGAAACAAAAGAAACAGAGTTTAAGAAAAGCTATGAATAAGACAACTAGACAAGGCAGGTAGCAGTAAAATGGTGTAGTTCCGCAAAGAAGAAATGCCAGGAGAAACAAGGGTGACATACCAGTAGCTTCTGGGTGGATTATCTTGTTCTTCTTCTTCCCTTTTGTACAGAGTGTGTAGTGCACGGCAAGGGGTGGAAGAGAGATAAGTCTTGGTAAGAAACACATACGGGAAAGAGATGTTATTTCTACCACATGGGTGTATATGTACAGTTGGACATTTGTATGTGAGATTTGGTTGGTTTTACTTTTACTCCATGAACTGCAATGCAGTGTGCTTTGACACTGCATCTCCATCTCCAGCTTCTTTTCACATACCGATGCTTGCACTTGAAGTGCAGCCCAGTGGAGCCCCTCCTGGCTCTGGCTCTTTGATTCCCCTGACCTGGAGGTGATACAATGCAAGTAAAAAAAACTTATATACTCAGCATTACTACAATTAAGTTCACAATTTCAAACAAAAAGTTGAGTTCAAATTTTCAAGGAAGATAGATATTTGGATGCACAGAGCAGGCCATGTATCAGGCACGGGAGTCTTGGGATCAGGGGAGTAAAATCCAATGGTCTACAGTAACAAAAGGCTAAGCTCTTACCTGACAGTTACCTGCAAACATACAGTGCAAAACACTCCAGCAGATATGAGCGACATATAGATGAGAATCTTTGCGTCATGATTTTCTGCAAAGAGTTTTTCAGTGCGAAGGACTTGCTGTATTTGGTATAACCCCTTCCAGAACTCCTAAAAAGGGAAGAAATATTGTTGGTTATCTCAGTTTAACTCTTGGCTGAACGGAATGTCAACTAAGCAGCATGTCTACTTAACCTAATGCCGATCTGCCATAATATCACAGTAACAATGCCATTGAAGCTATTTATCTCCTTCTTTTGTTAGATCCTCACAAGCTGGAATTTCTGATGAGACTTTTAGCTGAGCTACAATGGTTCCCCGAGGGTAAGTAAACAAATTTATTTCAGATAAGCTCGATGTCTAAGTGATGAGGTTGTTTCGCAAGCAATAGTACCAAAGGTATATTTATCAGGAATTAAGAGAAGACATAATGTAGTATGCCTATCATTTTAGCGACACAAAAGTTGTCCATCTCGAATGATGTAAGAATGGAAAAGATGCTATTCACACTGCAGTTATCTCTGCTCTACCTTATCTACTCCATCTAGGATTTAAACTGTGCTTGTTGGGGCTAACATAACTCATACCTGGCAAAAACATCAAACATTCAGATGAAGTCTTCAAAAGGAGAAGGCTCCACAAAACAGAATGTCTGTTAATGTCACTCTGTGTGGTTTTAGTCAGACCACAACAGAAATGTTCTTCACTTACCAAAGAAATGGCCTTTGCTTACCAGGACCATGAGTCAACCATCACTGTTGCAGTGTTGCATGAATTAAGATGTTTTTCCTCCATTGAGGATCAGCTCCAGAGTGTCTTAGTGTTATATTTCAATTTCCAAAACCCCTTAAATAATCAAGAAAGACATCATATTGTTGTAACTAGCAAGCAAATGTTCTTAGGGAGATCCATAATCCATAGCATGATGAATAGTCAAAAACAGAACTCACGATTATACATCTGTGCAGAATAGATGCTCATACCACCTATGTAGATTTTAAAGCTATAAACCGTGGATCACTCATACATACCATATGTCAAGTACTCTTAGCACTAGCAGCACTGAGCTGAGCTATACAACAAAATTTCCCTCAAAGTGGAACTGACTGAATAATCTACAGGCGAACCTAACAACAAAATTCAAACAAGATCTATACTAACAGATTCAGTGCATCACCATTCCAGCATGCATGGACAGCATGCTTGCAGTAACAATGTCAAGAATTCTTTTACTCGGAAGAAAACTCACGCATAACCAACCATATTTAAGAACAAAAAGAAGACAAAAAACAAAAGAGTGATATCTCCTCGTCAAGCAAGAAGAAGCAGGAATTATGTATCTTTTACGACAAGCAGTCCAAAAGAAACAGCATAAACCACAGATGAAACTTTTAGCTAGGTGAAAAGAGGTCCCACGAAAAAAAAAACAAGCGAAGAAGAGCTAGAGGACTGCAATCTCAATATATGACATGAGGGGGAAAAAACTCTGCATCGAGCATTTGAAGTCCTTACAGACCATAACAAAAACTGAAGCAAGCAGAAACACCCTCTTTCTACATTCATGCATATTAGCAAATGCAAAACATAGGCGTCACCCAATCATTCTCATTCCAGTTGCAACATCGATATAAATAGTTAGGAGTTCTTTTCCACCCAAATTCATCCAAGCCTTACAAAGAGAAATTAGAGTTGCACACACATTAGACAGAACAGTCAATTTCAGAGCCAACAACAAATATAGATATCGTCTTTTCTTGCCAAGGCACGCATCCAAACCATACATAGAGAACTAAGCTAAACATGCATAGATACTAATTTAGATTCGGTTATCATGAAACACTCTACCATATTGACATGACAATATCCTTGGCAGCTTTCATTTCAACCGGCAGGAGCCTAGCAATGAACTCCTTGAGGGCAGATGGGCAACTGCTTTTCAGATGCTCGTAGCCATCACTTGCCATCATGGCCTCCAAATTGGAAGGAGAAGCGAGGAACTGTAAACAAGCTTCCTTCAGTCCGTTGCATTTATGTTGATCAGCTAAAGCCAAACTGGTGGCCACCATGTTGGCATCAATGTGGCTACACAACTTGTGTTCACACATCAGTTTCAGCCGCTCGACGTTGTACCTGTCTGCTGCCACAAGTAGATGGCCAGCCATCACCACATCTCGATGTGCTTCACCTTGGTCGCTAGTCATCTCAAGAGCAGGCAATGAGTCAGTGTATATGAAGTGGAGCAAGCACTTGAACACATCAGGTTCCATCTCATGGATCTCAACTGGACTGCCGACATTCTCCTTCATGGAGCCGAGGAGCTCCGCCTTGAATACGGATGACCTAGCAGCGAGCACGATCCTATGAGCCAAGAACTTCTCCCCGCCGACATGAAAGGTCACGTCCGCTCCATCCATGCTCTCTAGGAGGTCGCCAAAATGCAGATGCAAGTCACTTGGAGGAACCACCACAAACTAATTGCCCATTGTTTCTTGACTATTGAGCTCCTTCGCGAGAGTGAGATCACACCTGATGCTTAAACAGTCATCTATTATGTGTGCTGATTGCTCCAGAATCGCCTGGTTGACAATGAAGCAAATAATTCGTCCTTTGCCTGGGCAGAATTTTTCTTTGATTAATGTGATGTCTGGTGGCGCTGGTACTCCATCCTTGTCAAGTATACTAAACCTGGCTTTCGTCTTCACATCCTTAGCATCACCAGAAAACAAACCCAGCATTATGTGACCGGCCTGTCCTCCACTACCGTTGGGGTAATACCAGAGCTCCCAATTGTTACCTCCAAGATTGCAAGGGGGAGATTCCACGCACTCGCCGTGCTTGACCAGCTCCTTGGCTCTTGAGTATCCATGTACCTTGAACACATAAGACCTTTCCTCGCTACAATGGCAGCAGAAACCCTGAACTGATCTGCCATTCCAGAGGCTGGCACTGTAGCTAGGGTATGATGGATAATGGCAACTTGGATCGGGAGTGAGTTCCCCGTATCTAGACCCAGGGCCCGGATCGAGGGTCGGGACAAGCGCGGAGCGACGTGGATCTACGGGTGGGACGTAACCCTGGAGGAGGTGAGAAGACCACGGTGTGTGTGGAGTTGGACTGGGATGTGGAGGCGAGATCTGGAGGAGGAAGAGCACCGGTGCTTGCTGTCGTCCGTACTCCCCCGCCGGTACGATCCTAGGTACGATTCATGCATATCAGCAAATGCAAAACATAGGCGTCACCCGATCATTCTCATTCCAGTTGCAACATCGATATAAATAGTTAGGAGTTCTTTTCCACCCAAATTCATCCAAGCCTTACAAAGAGAAATTAGAGTTGCACACGCATTAGACAGAAAAGTCAATTCCAGAGCCAACAACAAATATAGATATCGTCTTTTCTTGCCAAGGCACGCATCCAAACCATACATAGAGAACTAAGCTAAACATGCATAGATACTAATTTAGATTCGGTTATCATGAGACACTCTACCATATTGACATGACAATATCCTTGGCAGCTTTCATTTCAACCGGCAGGAGCCTGGCAATGAACTCCTTAAGTGCAGATGGGCAACTTCTTTTCAGATGCTCATATCCATCACTCGCCATCATCGCCTCCAAATTGGTAGGAGATGCGAGGAACTGTAAACAAGCTTCCTTGAGTCCATTGCAGTTGTGTTGATCAGCTAAAGCCAAACTGGTCGCCGCCATGTTGGTATCCATGAGGCTGCACAACTTGTGTTCGCACATCAGTTTCAGCCTCATAACATTGTATCTGTCTGCTGCCACGAGTAGATGGCCAGCCAACACCACATCTCGACGTGCTTGAGCAGGCAGTGAGTCGGTGTATATGAAATGGAGCAGGCACTTGAACACATCAGGTTCCATCTCATGGATTTCAATGGGACTGCCGACATTCTCCTTCATGGCGCCAAGTAGCTCCGCCTTGAATACGGATGACCTAGCAGCGAGCACAATCCTATGACCCAAGAACTTCTCCCCATCGACATGAAATGTCACGTCTGCTCCATCCATGCTCTCTAGGAGGTTACCAAAATGCCGATGCAAGTCACTTGGAGGAACAACCACAAACTGATTACCCATCGCTTCTTCACTACGGAGATCCTTTGGGAGAGTGAGATCACACCTGATGCTCAAACAGTCATCTATTATGTGTGTTGATTGCTCCAAAGTCTCCTTACTGATGATGAGACCCAAAAGTCGACCTTTGCCTGGAAGGATTTTGTCTTGGATTAAACCCATGGGTGGTGACACTGGTAACCCATCCTTGTCAAGAATACTAAGCTTGCCTTTCGCCTCCACATTCTTTGCATCAATAGACGCAAGACCTAGTAGTATGTGACCGCCATGACTTGCTTTGCAACCGTTGGGGTAATACCGGAGCACCCAATTGTAACCTCCAACACTGCAAGGAAGAGAGACCATATATTCGCCGTTCTTGAATAGCTCCTTGGCTCTTGAGTATCCATGTACCTTGAACACGTAAGACCTTTCCTCAGATTCAGCTACAATGGCAGCAGAAACCCTGCACTGATCTGCCATTCCGGAGGCTGGCACTGTAGCTAGGGTAGGATGGATAATGGCAGCTTGGATCGAGGGTCAGCGCCGCGCCCCTAGACCCAGGGCCGGATCGAGGGTCGGGGACGAGACGGCTGCGACGTGGATCGGCGGCTGGGACGTGGCCCCGGCCGGATGCCACCGACGTGACCGGACCACGGTGACGAGCAGAAATGGGAGGTGGAGGTGAGGTGTGGAAGAGGGCAGGTGGATGAGGAAGAGCGCCAATTACTCCGTCGCCGTCTGTACTCCGCCGCCGGTGCGCTCCTAGGTCGGGCAAGCTCTAGAGGCAAGAGGGGAGTGAGAGCAGAGCATGGCAGGAGAGGGGAACTCGGCGGCGTGAGGAAGTTGCTCACGTGAGCTAGGTGAAGGACATTTTGGGCTTTAGAGCATCTCCAAGCGAGCCCCCCATAGGCATCCCAAACGTCCGCCCGGACCGCCCGGACGGCCTTTGGGCCAAAAAATGCGACCCAGCGCGGCCCCCAAAACGGCCCCAAACGCCCGGGCGGTCCGGCACACCCCAAACCCAGCCCATATCTGGGGCGGGTTTGGGGTGGCCCGGACGCGCCCGGGCGCCTCCGTACCTTAGTGGCTGACAGGATGGGCCTACGCGTCGGAAAGAAGACTGACCGGCGATGTACTCTGACCGGCGGCGACCAAGCGTCGTCGGTGCAATAAAAGCCCGCATCCTCACTCTCTCCGCCTCGACTCAATCCAATCCCCACTCAAATCCAATCGACAATGTCGGAGAGCTCCGGGAGCATCGACTGGGACGAGGTGGCGGCGGATGCGGAGAGTGCGGCGGAAAGTATTTTGTTTTCTCCCGAACACTAGTGATCCTTGTGTTTTAAAAAAATTGAAAAACTATTTACGAATTTCAAAAGAATCTAGAAAATTTGATTTTGGAATAATGTATCCCCAAAACAAGCAAAATGTCTACTTCAAATACTTTGTATTCTGCCCTACACAAAAAAGACATAATTTGATAAATTTGGCGATTTGAAAACATACATATTTAGATTGTTTTGTCATTTTTGTGCAGCCCAAATACAAAGTATGTGAAGTTACTTTTTTGCATGTTTGTGGGATACATCATTCGCTACATCCAGTATTATTCAAAAAAAACTTCTAAATATATTTTTCAGCTTTTTTAAAACACCGGTGCTTGAGAGCACGAAATCTCCTCTTCCATGTATGTTCCTTTTCTCTTTGAAGTTTCTTTTCCGGGTGTTTATTTAAGATAACAACGTGCAACAATTCGGGATATTCTCTTTTAAGGGTAAATTTCCTTTAAAACACTGCTCCAACTTAACTCCTAAGAGGTAAGAAGAATATTCAATATCAAGGGTAAATTAAAGTAGGGATGAAATAAATTTCGAATAGATTTAATTTTCTTGATTTTTTTATACCAAAGATTCACATAGAATTTCCAGATATGACATGCACGCCTCATTCTTAGAAACTTCTTTATTTCCCATGATCTAAAGAAATACAATTTTATTCGCGTCGAGCTGTTCCTGTTGCATGTTGGTAGTGACTAACGGTTAGCCGGCAGTGGTCTTATTTCAGCTTCCAATCCTCTACTTCTTCTTCCCTAGTTAAAAATTATCATGAATCAGCATTTAGTTGTTGCTTTTGGAGTGCATGAGCTTGGGTGATCTCGTGATTGTACAAGCCAGGAAGTTATTCCTATTTGTTATGACCTGACTCTCCAAGTGAAGATACCACTTTTCTGTTTTTGCCCCTTGTTTTTCATCTTTATGATTTTTTTTGGCTGGGCTTAAATAACCTTTCTTGGTTGAAGATGATATCAGTATGAATTTCGAATCCAATGCTCGCCTTTAGTTAGGTGTGATTCCAAGCATACAGGTCGTGGCATGGTTACTGGAATCATGCTGTCCAGACGTGCTGGCGTGCTGCAAGCCTGCAATGCCATGGAACTGAATCTCTTACTATGAGCTTCCCAATGCCATGCAGGAGCTATCGAACTGACTCTGTTACTACAGACACATCTTTCTGTCCTATTTCAGAAATCGCGGGTGCAGTTCGGGCCTTTTAATCTTTATAAGCTTGTACTGTCTTGCACAGATTATGACGAGTGCTGAAACAAAAAAACGATGCATCTTTCAAATTCAGAGTTGCACGATACAGGTTTACCATGTTCTTCTATTCGGAATAAATACCAAAGCATAGGATTGAACATTTGGACTACCACGTGCGACGGTGCGAGCACTTCACGGCGCGATCATTCTGCCACTCTTCCACCTCGACCTTGCGCCAGCACGTCTCACCATCGCAACGTCGAAATCAGGCAGACGCGGAGTTTGGTCGCACGGCAGGACAGAAATCCCAAACGTCTGAAGTCTGAACCAGAGCCGGCCGGGTTCATCCAGATTGGTCCGAGTTATCGAGGATTTGAAGATACAGTGTGGTGCGGCCTGTGGTTTTCAAGCTCCGATATCCTGGTCTACAAGCGTGATATCCTAAGGTAGCAGTTCATATGGTCAAATACAGACTACACAAAACATAAAAGGAGTACTAGTAGTACGGATATAATTTTCATACCGCTCTACAGAAACATATAAGGTGAGCTAGTACTATGGATATAAATTCGTACCACTTTATACCTTTTCTTCTATCTCTGATGAGTGTGCTTCCTCGTAGATTCTGAACCGTGTTGTATGTATGCTCCAGGATCAAAAATGCGAATCAACTAAGTGTAGGGATAAATCAGCATCGATATGTCAGAGGCGACCAGTAACATACGGGTCTGAAATCTGATCAACCTAAACATATGAGCAACAAAAGAAACAGAGTTCAAGAAGAGCTATGTAAAAGACAACTAGACAAAGCAGGTAGCAGTAAAACAAGGGTGAAGGGTGACATCTGCAGCTTCTAGGTGGATTATCTAGTGCTTCTTCTTCCATTTAGGCTCAGAAGACACGAGCCCTTTTGCACAGGGTGTGTAGAGAAGACACCTCCTATACAAATAACATTTACAAGTCGTTGAGATTATCTGCAGGAGACAAAACCATAACCTGAAACCAAAAATAACCAGATACAAGACAAAGGGCCATAGTCATAGTGGCACAATGAGAAGCAGAAGGGATAAACCAAACACCCAAGCAAAGCAAGAATGACCATTTTCAGTTAAATAACTAAACAAGAGATCCTCCAGCACTATCTTCATAACACAACTCTGAATTCTAAAAGGTGTAACGCTATAGCTGGCACCGTGTAATTTTCTCGTCAATACTTATTATAACCCGTGAAGAAAAAGCTTCAGCTTTAACCCCCACAAGGCTGAGCCCATACTAACAGATTCAGTTAGTCACTGTTCCAGTATGTGGGCAGTAATAATGTCAAAAGCTCTATGCTCAAAATAAAACTCAAGCAAAGGCGCCAATACTTCATTAACCAAGCAAGACTATTCCAGCCCATCAAAAACTTGCCTAACGCAGATTGAATGAGATTTTAAAAAAAAGGAACAAAAACAAAACACTGATATCTTCACTTCTATAGTCAGAAATAAGAACAAACAGGAATTATATACTCCACTTGATGCCTTTTATGATAACATAAAACCATGGCTGTTCAGGGATACAACTTTCAGCTAGGGAAGAAGAGGCCCCTCAAATAAAAAAACGAGCGAAGAAGAGCTAGAGGATAGCAATCTTAACATATGACATCGGGGAAAATGAAACTCAAGATAGAGCATTTGGAGTCCTTCCAGACCATAACGAAAACTGAAGCAAGTAGAAAACCCTCTTTTGACATCATGCATCTCAGCAAAATACAAAATATAGGCGTCACCAGATTAAACTCATTCCACATGCAACATTGATATAAATAGATAGGAGTTCTTTCTAGATTAAATAGGCCACATGGCATCCAAATTCATTTAAGCCCTAGAAAGAGAAATTAGAGTTCCAGACACATTGGACATAACAGTTAACTACAGAGCCAACAACAAATACATATAGCTGCGCTTTTGCTGAGGCACACATCCAAACCATACATAGAGAACTAAGCTAAAACATGCATAGAGACTAATATAGATTTTGTCATCATGAACCATACTACTAAATTGCCATCAATATATCCTTGGCCGCTTTCATTTCAACCGGCAGGAGCCTAGCAATGAACTCCTTAAGCACAGATGGACAACTGATTTTCAGATGCTCGTAGCCATCACTTGCCATCATTGCCTCCAAATTGGAAGGAGAAGCGAGAAACTGTAAACAAGCTTCCTTCAGTCCATTGCAATTATGCTGATCAGCTAAAGCCAAACTGGTCGCCACTATGTTAGCATCAATGTGGCTGCATAACTTGTGTTCGCATACCAGTTTCAGCCTCTCGACGTTGTACCTGTCTGCTGCCACGAGAAGATGGCCAGCCATTACCACATCAGGACGTGCTTCACCTTGCTTGCCAGCCGTCCCAAGAGCAGGCAGTGAGTCAGTATATATGAAATGGAGCAAGCACTTGAACACATCAGGTTCCATCTCATGGATCTCAATGGGACTGTCGATGTTCTCCTTCATGGCACCAAGGAGCTCCGCGTTAAATACGGATGACCTAGCAGCGAGCACAAACCTATGAGCCAAGAACTTCTGCCCGCCCACATGAAAGGTCACGTCTGCTCCAACCATGCACTCAAGTAGGTTGCCGAAATGCAGATGCAGATCACTTGGAGGAACTACGACAAACTTGTTACCCATTGCTTCTTCGCTGTTGAGATCCTTTGTAAGAGTGAAATCACACCTGATGCTCCAACAGTCATCTATTATGTGTGCTGATTGCTCCAAGCTCGCCTGCTTGACCACGAAGAACAAAACTCGACCCATTCCTGGCTTGATTGTTTGCTTTCTTAAATGGATGTGTGGTGGCGCTGGTAGCCCATCCTTGTCAAGTATACTAAGCCTGGCTTTCGTCTTCACATCCTTAGCGCCAACACAACAAAGAGCCAGCAATATGTCACCGGCCGAGGTACTGTTGCCATTGGGAAAATACCAGAGAGCCCAATTGTAGCCTCCAGGACTGCAAGGGGGAGATTTCAAGCACTTGGCGTGCTTGAATAGCTCCTTGGCTCTTGAGTATCCATGTACCTTGAACACGTATGACCTTTCCTCAGATTCAGCTACAATGGAAGCAGAAACCTTGCACTGATCTGCCATTCCGGAGGTTGGCTGTTATGATCCCGCCTGACACGACGACGCTGCCGAGCCTGACGAAGGAGGCAGCGAACTCTGAAGATCACTTACCTGTCGAACAAGCAGCTGAGAGGCAGAAGGCTAGGAAGTCCACGCGGGGCCCAAGCCCAACCCGAAGTATGCTGGGCCAGACTGGACACGCTGAAGGGTACAAGACCAGGAGGAGAAGCTTCCGGGCACGGCATCCAACGAAACGATCATCGAACCTGAACCTCACCTACCTCCTGTGTATCTCATCCCCTTGCTGTTCTAGTTCTTCTCTCACCCCAGATCTCGATCCAGAACTATTGTAAGTTATGTTGTGATCTCTGAGACAATGAAGCGGGGTATCTGATGGTGATCATGTGGTGAATTGAGTGGGTTCGTATTAGTTGGTATCAGAGCAGCTGCGATCCGAGGGAGAGAGTGAGAATTCGTGCTCAATTCCTGTTAATCTCGGTGAAGGGTGTTGGATCCTTCACGGATCTGACGCAAAACACTTCGGTGTACCCAAATCGAGTGAGGAACGAGTCGATTTCGATTGGAGGCGATGGGGGAAGCGACAGACAAGGATCTGACGCTGAAGCAGATGTTCGAGTTCATGACCGCGGCGGATAAGCGGCGTGAAGCGGATGCGGCAGCGTTGAGCTCGAAACTGGGCTTGATCCAGGCTTCGCAACAGGAGATGGCGGAGACGTGGAAGCCACATGTGGATCAGGTGCTGGGAGATCTCTCCGGAGCTCTCGAATCGCTCAAGGAGCGAGTGGACCGGATGGATAAGCAGCTGACTAACGCGGCTGCGAGGACGGAGCCGGGAGGTGTGGTGCCTCTACCTACCGCATCTACCGCTCGAGTTGGCCATGGCATGGTCGATTTAACTCGGCAACAACCTCCCTTGCTGCCTCCACCGGCCAGCCACAATGGTGGAGGTGAAGTTGTTGCTGCCGGCCCTACTGGGCACCGCCTTCAATCGGAAAACCGGGGGTCTCAATTTAGACCTCCGGCAAATGGTACGTACGAAACTCCTGCACCAGTTCGTGCTCTGGATTTCGATTCAGTAGAGGGTGGTGGTAGTTGTATCTCTGTTGGCAGTGCTATGAGATCTGAGATACCTGGTTTTGATGGAGATAATCCTAAGTGGTGGAAACGAAATTGTGAAAAATACTTTAAAATGTGCCAAACTCATGATTCCTTATGGAAAGATCTAGCCACTATGAATTTCACTGGTCAGGCAGCCTTATGGTTGCAGACGGTGGAAACTAAAGTAGAGAAACTAAATTGGGAAGAGTTTAGTGCTATGCTTTGTGAGAAATTTGGGAAAAACCAATACAAGGTCCTGATTAGGAAACTAAGGAACTTATTTCAGACTGGTAGTGTGTTAGAGTACATTGAGAGTTTTAACAATGTCATGCATCAAATGCTTGCCCACAATCCTAGCATCGATCATGAAATTTTTACCACAGCCTTTGTTGATGGCTTAAAAGAAGAAATTAGAGCTGTAATTCTCATACAAATGCCTGAGGATCTGGATGCTGCTAGTTCTTTGGCTTTGTTACAGGAAGAAGTTCTGGAGAGTGGAAGGCGCAAAGATTCCAGAAGAAGGGATCCCTCTAATTGGGCTAAGTCTTATTCACCGGGTTATTCTATTGGTGCTAGTGGATCACAGTTTACATCTCCATCTACTGTCCGGCCTGGGCTTAAGCCTACCACTGAAGATAGAAGGGTACTGAAGCATCTCGTTCTCGGAATTCAGCAAGTAACATCAACACACTTCGCTCGTATCGCCGAGCCAGAGGGTTATGTTTCACTTGTGGCGAGAAATGGGGTCCGGAACACAAGTGTGGGCAAACAGTACAGTTACATGTTGTACAAGAATTGCTGCAAATGATAGGAGCTGATGAACCTGTTGAAGCCGTCCCAGGGCCTCCAGAGACTGATGATTCTGATTCAGAAAATGAAGATTTGCATGCAATTTCAGATCACGCACTGAAAGGGTTGGAAGGGAGTCAGGCCATTCGCTTAAGAGGGATCATTCAGAAGAAGGAAGTCATTATGCTGGTTGACTCAGGCAGTTCTACTAGTTTCTTGAGTGCAGCTTTAGCTCAAGAACTAGAAGGGGTGCAGCCACTTAAGAATACCACTAAAGTGAAAGTAGCAAGTGGCGAGATATTGGAAGGTACCATGGGAGTGCCTGGAAGCAAATGGAAATGTCAGGGAACCACTTTTGTAACCAACTTCAAGGTTTTGCCCTTGGATTGCTATGATGCTATTATTGGGATGGACTGGTTGCAAGCTCATAGTCCTATGCAAGTTGACTGGGTGCAGAAGTGGATGAGGGTTCCCACAAAAGGGGAGCCAGTGATGTTGCAAGGCTTAACAGCAGATGTAACTTCCTGTGCTGAGATATCGCAGAGACAACTGATGTACATGGTAGAGCAACAGTCTATTCTGCATTGTTTCCTATTAAACCCTGAACATGAAGAAGCATTGGAGCAGTGTCCAACTGAATTAAAAGAATTGATCACACAATTTGAGGAGTTATTCGATGAACCAAAAGGATTACCTCCCAAGCGTGACTTTGATCACTCTATACCCTTAGTGGCGGGTGCACAACCAGTGAATATCAGGCCCTATCAATACAACCCTGAGCAAAAAGATGAGATTGAGAGACAAATTGCCGAGATGCTGAAAAATGGAATTATTCAGAAAAGTTCCAGTCCGTTTTCATCACCTTTGCTCTTAGTCATGAAGAAGGATCTAACCTGGCGACTATGTACTGATTTCCGGCATCTTAATGCTATGACCATCAAGAATAGATACCCTATACCTATTGTGGAGGAACTCATGGATGAGCTGCAAGGAGCTACGTATTTCACCAGCTTGGATCTTAGGTCGGGATACCATCAAATCCGGATGAAGGAAGAGGATGAGGCCAAGACTGCCTTTCAAACTCATCAAGGCCACTATGAGTACAAAGTGATGCCCTATGGGCTAACTGGAGCTCCTGCTACATTTCAGGGTATTATGAACAGTATTCTGGCAAAATGGCTTCGAAAAGGAGTACTGGTGTTTATTGATGATATACTCATATACTCAGCTAATTGGGATACTCATGTGAAGTTGGTAAAGGAAGTATTTCAAACACTGCAGCAACACAACCTGAAGGTGAAATTCTCAAAGTGTAAATTTGCGCAAAGGAAATTGGCATTTCTGGGACACGAAATCAGCGAAGCCGGAGTGTCAACAGATGCCAGCAAAATACAAGCCATCCAAAGTTGGAAGGTACCGACGAATGTTAAAGAACTGAGAAGTTGGCTAGGCCTGATAGGCTATTACAGACGCTTTGTCAGGGATTTTGGCATCATCAGCCGAGTGCTATTTGATTTATTGAGGAAGGGAGCAGCTTGGGTTTGGACACAGCAGCATGAGGAGGCCTTCCAAGCACTGAAAACAGCTCTCATTACCGCCCCTGTCTTAGCTTTGCCAAATTTTGAACAGCCCTTTGAAATTGAGACAGATGCGTGTGATTATGGTGTGGGAGCAGTCTTAATGCAAAAGGGCCACCCAATTGCTTTCTTGAGCAAAGCACTGGGCCCTAAGAATAGAGGCCTGTCTACATATGAAAAGGAGTGCCTAGCTATTCTAATGGCCATTGATAAATGGAGGCCATATCTGCAGAGGGGAGAATTTGTAATTCGAACCGATCAAAAGGCATTAACGCATTTAGATGACCAAAGGTTGTCTACACCCTGGCAACATAGGGCACTGACTAAAATGTTGGGGCTCAACTACAAAATAGTGTATAAGAAAGGCTATGAGAACAAGGTCGCTGATGCTTTGTCTCGCAAGCAGCCAGTTGAAGCAGAAGAAATGCTAGCACTCTCCACTTGTACTCCCACTTGGCTAGAAGAGATAGCAGAGGAGTATCTAGTAGACAAGCAAGCCAGTAAGCTACTAGCTGAATTATCAGTGTCCAAAATAGTGGGGCCTTTTACCCTGGAACAGGGGTTAATTCAGTTTAAAGGGAGGATCTGGTTACATGCAAACTCTAAACTGAAAGGAAAAGTGTTGCAGGCTTTGCACTCTAGCGCTGTGGCAGGCCATTCGGGCTTTGCAGTCACTTATCACCGAATCAAGAAGCTGTTCGCTTGGCCAAGAATGAAAAAGGAGATCAAGGAATTTGTGGCAGCTTGTGCAATCTGTCAACAGGCAAAACCGGAGAGGGTTAAATACCCAGGGCTGTTAGCACCTCTACCTGTTCCAAAGAGTGCGTGGAGAGACATTTCCATGGATTTTATCGAGGGCATTCCGAAGTCGGCAGGGTTCAGCTGCATTCTGGTTGTGGTGGATCGATTTTCGAAGTATGCTCATTTCGTGCCTCTGTCTCATCCATTTACAGCAACCTCGGTGGCTAATGCTTACATGAATTCAGTGTTCAAGCTCCATGGATGCCTAAGTCAATTGTCTCTGATCGGGATAGAATTTTCACCAGTAAGTTCTGGCAGGAGTTGTTTCGTATCACTGAGACAACCCTAAACATGAGTTCACCTTATCACCCCGAGACAGATGGGAAGACCGAAAGGGTCAATCAATGCCTTGAAGGATACTTGCGTTGTTTTGTTCATGGATGTCCGAAAAAGTGGGCACAATGGCTACCACTTCCGGAGTTCTGGTATAACACAACTCCTCATTCTTCTCTGGTAAAACCCCTTTTGAGGTGGTGTATGGTCGTAAACCTGTGCAGTTGGGAATTGATAGACTGGAATCTTGCGCAGTAGATGATGTAGCAGAATGGGTTAAGGAGAGAGAGCAAATGAGAGATGTTCTTCATCAACACTTGATCAGAGTGCAGTTAAGAATGAAACATCAGGCGGACAAAAATAGAACTGAACGAAAGTTTGCAGCTGGAGATTGGGTGTACCTAAAGTTGCAACCGTATGTTCAGAAATCTGTGGCAACCCGGGCAAATCAGAAACTGTCCTTTCGCTATTATGGGCCTTACCAAGTGGTAAAACCTGTGGGGAGAGCTGCTTATGAACTAGACTTGCCATCTACAGCGAAGATTCATCGAGTGATGCATGTGTCACAACTGAAGAAAGCCATTCGTGAAACTGACAAGGTGTCGCGTGAGTTGCCGGTCTAGCAAGAAGATGAAGTTTGTCTTCCGGAACGTGTGTTGCAAAGCCGTGACTATATCAGGCATGGCTCCAAGGGTAAGCAACTTTTGATCCAATGGACAGGTATGGCGGAAGATTTGGCGATGTGGGAGGACGAGCAGGAGCTGAAGACCAAGTTTCCAGCAGCTCCGGCTTGGGGGCATGCCGGCGTTAAAGAAGGAGGGGATGTTATGATCCCGCCTGACACGACGACGCTGCCGAGCCTGATGAAGGAGGCAGCGAACTCTGAAGATCACTTACCTGTCGAACAAGCAGCTGAGAGGCAGAAGGCTAGGAAGTCCACGCGGGGGCCCAAGCCCAACCCGAAGTATGCTGGGCCAGACTGGACACGCTGAAGGGTACAAGACCAGGAGGAGAAGCTTCCGGGCACGGCATCCAACGAAACGATCATCGAACCTGAACCTCACCTACCTCCTGTGTATCTTATCCCCTTGTTGTTCTAGTTCTTCTCTCACCCCAGATCTCGATCCAGAACTATTGTAAGTTATGTTGTGATCTCTGAGACAATGAAGCGGGGTATCTGATGGTGATCATGTGGTGAATTGAGTGGGTTCGTATTACTGGCACCGTAGCTAGGATAGGATGGATCGTGGGTGGGTGCCCCGTCTCTAGCTCCAGGGCCCGGATCGAGGGTCGGGACGAGCGCGGCGCGACGTGGATCGACGGGTGGGACGCGACCCCGGACACGAGGAGGTGAGCAGACCACGGCGTGAGACTGTGAGTGGAGCTAGACTGGGTGGTGGAGTTTGGGTGTGGAAGAAGGCAGATGGAGGAGAGAGAGCACCGATTACTCCGCTTGCCGTCGCCTGCAATCCGCCGCCGCTGCGGTTCTACGTCGGCGGAGGAGCAGCAGCATGCGAGCAGAAGAGGTGCTCGCGGGAGAGCAGGGCAGCCGCAAAATGGGGAAATGCGGCGGCGTGGAGAAGCGGTGAGCAGAGGTGAGGGAGGTCACGTGAAGAAGATAACACAGCGAACGGCCCAATGGGCTGAGTCCATTTATATTCTTTTTCGTTTTCAAAAAGATTTCTCTATTATTATAAGGTAATGAAAGGAGTATGAACATTTGTTGGATATGAAGATCCGGGAAGTTTAGAACTATATAAAATGAATAAGTAAGTAAAGATCAAATACTTCCTAGATACTCTCGCTTTAATTTTTAAGTATGGATGTTGGGCTTTTATTTAAGCCAAGGTTGTGGCGCCTTTTATTAAGACGCTCAAACTTATCTCCCAAGAGCTAGAGTGATATTCAGTCTTGGTCATGCATTGCGCAAGGGTAAATTCAACTATGTAAAGTTTATATGTATAGACAAATGGAAGGAATAAAATCTAAACAGACAAATGGAGAAGACTTGCCATTTAGGAATAAGGAGACATGCAAAAATCACATGTTTATGTTCCTCTGAACTTATTTGGCGGCACCAAAAAGAAGAATTGCTCGGTTGGGAAAGATCTTGACAACAAATTTTGCGTCAACCGACTCACACTCGACATGGTTTTGATATTGATCACATCCAGCAAATTTTTACCCTTTTGGATATGGTCTCCAAAATCAACCTCACTCATGGAATCCTCGACACCATCTGATGGAAATTCACTATTCATGAGAAGTACTCTCCCTCGTCGGCATAATTCAGCGGCATATCTTCACCTCCATGAATCAAGTCATTTAGAAAGCAGATCACCTTTAATGTAAGGGATGGAAAAACTGTAGAAGTTGTCACCTTTACAATCAAGTCCAAGAATCGACGGTGCACTTCATCTTCAAGTGTCGCTTGACCACTCAAATATGGACGGCAATGCTATCCTGAAATGGCTCCATGTCACTTATTTTGCTCTTTGGATCGAATGAAGCAAAGTTCAACGAACGGTGGACATAACTAGCTTTGGAAAAATGAAGGTCTAGGAAAGCGATGACCTCCATATTCATGCTTGTCTCGTAGGAAATTGGGAAGGAACAAAATTCATCAAGTTTTTAACTTAAAGAAAAACGCAAAGAAAATAACTTAAAAAATGAATAAGAGACCTATTGGGCTGTAGCTGGTGTTGTTCAAAGCCCAACAACACTCTTCAGGTGACCTTCACCTAGCTCACGCGAGACCAATCCCCATTCTGCTTGCTCTGCTCCACACGACGAGGACACCTTCCGCTGCTCCGCCGATCTAGAATCCCACCGGCGACGGAGTACGGACGGCAGTGATACGTCTCCAACGTATCCATAATTTCTGCTGTTCCATGCTTATATTATACCATTTGCTACATGTTTTATATACACTTCGTATCACTTTTATGCATTTTCTGGGACTAACCTATTAACAAGATGCCACAGTGCCAGTTCCCTGTTTTCTGCTGTTTTTGGTTTCAGAAAGTTACTTCTGGAAATATTCTCGGAATTGCACGAAACAAAAGGCCAGTCCCTATTTTTCCAGCACGTACACGGAGTCCGAAGGAGAGACGAAGAGCCACGAGGTGGCCAAACCACCAGGCGCGGCAGGGGCCCACCGCGCCGCCTGGTGGTTTGGGCCCCTCGGGGGTCCGCCGACATCGCCCCTTCGCCTATTTATTCCCCGAGACGCGAAAACCCTAAAACACCGAGCCTTTCATCCAGAACATATTCGCTGCCGCCGCCGTCGTCAACCCTAACTCGGGGGGTTTCTGAAGCTCTTCCCGGCACCCTGCCGGAGAGGGGAATCATCACCGGAGGGCTCTACATCGCCATGCCCGCCTCCGGAGTGATGCGTGAGTAGTTCATCCTTGGACTATGGGTCCATAGCAGTAGCTAGATGGTTGTCTTCTCCACTTGTGCCATCATGTTTAGATCTTGTGAGCTGCCTATCATGATCAAGATCATCTTATTGTAATGCTACATGTTGTGTTTGCTGGGATCTGACTTATATTGATACCTATGTGGAGCTGAATATTATATTATCATGTCTATGTCATTTGTGATCTTGCATGCTCTCCGTTACTTGTTGAAGCCTTGGCCAAGTGAATACTTGTACTCCAAGAGGGGGTATTTATGCATGATAGTTGGGTTCAACCTCTATTTAACCTGGGATAGTGACAGCAAGTTCTAAGGTTGTAGATGTGTTGTTGCCACTAGGGGTAAAACAGCAATGCTTTATTCAAGGATGAATGTATTGTTTACATTACGCACATTACTTAATGCAATTGTCTGTTGCTTGCAACTTAATACTGGAAGGGGTACGGATGTTAACCGGAAAGTGGACTATTTAGGCATAGATGCATGCTGGATAGCGGTCTATGTACTTTGTCGTAATGCCCAAATGAATCTCATAGTAGACACCACAGCTCACACATGCATGTTATATGCACTTATCAATTGTCAATTGCCCAGCTGTAATTTGTTTACCCAGCATGTTAGTTATCTTATTGGAGAGACACCACTAGTGAACTGTGGACCCCGGTCCATTCTTTTACATCTGAAATACAATCTACTGCAATCATTGTTCTCTACTGTTTTATGCAAACAAACATCATTTTCCATTCGATACGTTTAACCCTTTGTTTTCAGCAAGCCGGTGAGATTGACAACCTCACTGTTAAGTTGGGGCAAAGTAATTTGATTGTGTTGTGCAGGTTCCACGTTGGCACCGGAATCCCTGGTGTTGCGCCGCACTACACTCCTTCACCAACACCTTCGAAGCAAACCTCGTTTTCCTACTGGTTCGATTAAACCTTGGTTTCATACTGAGGGAAAACTTACTGCTGCACTCATCATACCTTCCTCTTGGGGTTCCCAACTGACGTGTGACGTACAAGCATTGTTTCTGGCACTATAACCTAGAGCCACCAACACGTTTTCTGGCGCCGTTGCCGGGGAAAACCGAATTGCTTCTGCAAGGGGAGTCTCTCACACCCAATCTCTTTACTTTGTTATTTGTCTTGCTTAGTTTATTTTTATTTAGTCTTGTTTGCTCTTTATCAAAAACACAAAAAAATTAGTTACTTGTTTAATTCAGTTTGATTTTGTTTTTCAAAATGAATGCTCCTGAAGTTGAAGTTCGTTCTTTTAGGCAACTAGGAGGTGAAAATTTGAAAGATGCTTGGTATAGAATTAGTGATGCTCATCATAGATGTACTAAGAAACACTCTACCACTATCCTCCTTAGGAACTTTTATGTTGGTATCTCTAGTTGGTATAGGTATGTTCTAGACACTCTTACAGGTGGAAATTTCTTGGGTACTCCTGCTTTAGAAGCCTGTAATATTATTGAAAGTTTGGTAGGAACACCACCCACTAAAGATATTAAAATTGAGATCACCTTGGAGGATGTTATAAATAAGTTAGACTCTATGGAGAATTTTTTTCCAAATTTTCTTGATTGTATTGGTAAGACTAATGAATCAATAGCCACCATCAATGAAAGAATCACTGTTCTTGAGGATAATAATATCCATGACACCCAAAATCATAGAATTGATGAGTTAGAGGAAGCTATTGAAACCTTAAGTTCAACCTTTACTTCTCTTAAGTCTAAAAAGGAGAAAGTTTATGTGGGTAGAGAGCAAAAGTTTATGTATGTTCCTAAAGTGCCAAAACCAAAGACTCATTATGAGCTTAAAATTGATAAAACTTTTAGTACGGTTAAAGGTAATGAAACACCTCCAGGAACATCTAAGATACCCATTGTTACAAGCTGTGTGTTGGAAGAAGCTTTTGATGATTTGAATGATTTGCCACTTGACAACACTTGATTTTCACTTTCTGCGCCTAGCTGAAAGGCGTTAAAGAAAAGCGCTTATGGGAGACAACCCATCGTTTTTATTTGCTGTTATTTTTGTTTTCTTTGAGTCAAGGAGTTTTGTTACTTCTGTAGCAACTCCTTTGTATCTTTATTTTATCGCAATGTTGTGCCAAGTAAAGTTCTATATTGAAAGTTGATGCAAGATTTGGATTTCTGCGCAGTGACAGATTTTTAGCTGTCACGGATTTGAGCTTATCTCCCTGTAGAAAATTCAAAAAATTCTGAGAAAAATCACGCATATTCCTGAGATATGTACGCAACTTTCATTATTTTAGGCCAGATCCATCTGAGCAACTTAAGTGCCTCGAAAAAATTCGTCATTCCAGACTGTTCTGTTTTTGACAGATTCTGCCTTTTGTTTTGCATTCGCTCTTTTACTGTGTTTGTGTGGATTTCTTTGCTCCACAAAGCATTGGTGGCTGTAGCTAATGTCCAGAAGCTTTGGGATTGATTGTATCATTACAGAATATGAGAATTTTTGATTATGCACTAACCCTCTAATGAGAACTGTCTTGAGTTTGGTGTGAAGGAAGTTTTCAAGGATCAAGCGAGAAGGGTGATATTATGTGATCAAGAAGAGTGAAAAGCCTAAGCTTGGGGATGCCCCCGTGGTTCATCCCAACCATATTCAGAGAGACTCAAGCGTCTAAGCTTGGGGATGCCCAAGGCATCCCCTTCTTCATCAACAAACTTATCAGGTCATCTCTAGTGAAACTATATTTTAATTCTTTCACATCTTATGCGCTTTACTTGGAGCGTCTGTGTGTTTTTATTTTTGTTTTTGTTTGAATAAATTCGGATCCTAGCAATCCTTGTGTGGGAGAGAGACACGCTCCGCTTTTTCATGTGAATACTCATGTTCTTCACTTATATTTGTTGAGTATTCTTAACTAGCTACTGCAGTGCTTTTAGCTCCTGTTTTTCATGCATCTCTTCGAGCTGTTAGCACTTGTTTATAAATACTCTCTTGCTGCATTATATTATCATTTGGAGAGTTTATGTTTAAATAAATTGATTGGTGTTTGTTTGGAAGAAAGAAAATGCTACATGTAGTAGTTGGTATTGGAAAAGACATATGCATTCTTGTAGATCATTGTCTTGTTTTGATTTGATGCTTTGCAATTGTTTTGAGCTCTCAAGTAGATCATGTTTAAGCTCTTGCATCATGTAGTTAAAGCCTAGTAGTGGAGAACTACCGTAGAGCTTGTTGAGACTTGGGATGCATATTTGTTCTCTCTAAGGTCTAGATATTTTCTGGTAAAATGTTTGAGCAACAAGGAAGACAGTGTAGAGTCTTATAATACTTGCAATATGTTTTTATGTGATTCTTGCTGTACCGGTTTATACTTGTGTTTGCTTCAAACAACCTTGCTAGCCTAAACTCTGTACTGAGAGGGAATGCTTCTCGTGCATCCAAAACTTGAGCCAAAACCCATGCCATTTGTGTCCACCATACCTACCTACTATGTGGTATTTCCTGCCATTCCAAGTAAATATTTCATGTGCTACCTTTAAACTATTCAAAACTTTATTACTCCTTATTTGTGTCAATGTTTTATAGCTCATGAGGAAGTATGTGGTGTTTTATCTTTCAATCTTGTCATTTACTTCTGACAGACTTTCACCTGGACTAGTGGCATATACATCCGCTTATCCAATAATTTGCAAAAAGAGCTGGCAACGGGGTGCCCAGCCCCAATTAATTACAACTTTCATTAATAATTCTCTTCACATGTTTTGCCCTGATTTATCAGTAAGCAACTTAATTTTGCAATAGACACTCCTCCATGGTATGTGAATGTTGGAAGGCACCCGAGGATTCGGTTAGCCATGGCTTGTGTAAGCAAAAGGTTGGGAGGAGTGTCATCTATAAAGAAACTAAAATACATGTGTAAACAAAAGAGAAGAGGGATGATCTACCTTGCTGGTAGAGATAACGTCCTTCATGGGAGCCGCTCTTGAAAGTCTGGTTGACAAGGGGGTTAGAGTGCCCACTACCATTCGTTGACAACAACAAACACCTCTCAAATACTTATTTTGTGCTCTCTATATGCTTTCGAAAACTTAAAAAGCTCTAGCACATGATTTAATCCCTGCTTCCCTCTGCGAAGGGCCTATCTTTTACTTTATGTTGAGTCAGTTTACCTACTCCTTTCTATCTTAGAAGCAAACACTTGTGTCAACTTTGTGTGCATTGATTCTTACATATTTACTTATTGCACTTGTTATATTGCTTTATGTTGACAACTATCCATGAGATATACATGTTACAAGTTGAAAGCAATGCTGAAACTTAATCATCCTTTGTGTTGCTTCAATGCCTTTTACTTTGAATCTATTGCTTTATGAGTTACCTCTTATGCAAAACTTTTTGATGCTTGTCTTGAAAGTACTATTCATGAAAAGTTTTTGCTTATATGATTCATTGTTTACTCTTTATCTATTTGTTAGCAAACTATAGATCATTGCTTTGAGTCACTTCATTCATGACATGAGCCTTGCAATATATTGATCAAGATTGTGTGAAAGCATGTCTCCTCAGAAATTATTTGTTGTTATCGTTTTACCTACTCGAGGACGAGTAGAACTAAGCTTGGGGATGCTTGATACGTCTCCAACGTATCCATAATTTCTGCTGTTCCATGCTTATATTATACCATTTGCTACATGTTTTATATACACTTCGTATCACTTTTATGCATTTTCTGGGACTAACCTATTAACAAGATGCCACAGTGCCAGTTCCCTGTTTTCTGCTGTTTTTGGTTTCAGAAAGTTACTTCTGGAAATATTCTCGGAATTGCACGAAACAAAAGGCCAGTCCCTATTTTTCCAGCACGTACACGGAGTCCGAAGGAGAGACGAAGAGCCACGAGGTGGCCAAACCACCAGGCGCGGCAGGGGCCCACCGCGCCTGTGGTTTGGGCCCCTCGGGGGTCCGCCGACATCGCCCCTTCGCCTATTTATTCCCCGAGACGCGAAAACCCTAAAACACCGAGCCTTTCATCCAGAACATATTCGCTGCCGCCGCCGTCGTCAACCCTAACTCGGGGGGTTCTGAAGCTCTTCCCGGCACCCTGCCGGAGAGGGGAATCATCACCGGAGGGCTCTACATCGCCATGCCCGCCTCCGGAGTGATGCGTGAGTAGTTCATCCTTGGACTATGGGTCCATAGCAGTAGCTAGATGGTTGTCTTCTCCACTTGTGCCATCATGTTTAGATCTTGTGAGCTGCCTATCATGATCAAGATCATCTTATTGTAATGCTACATGTTGTGTTTGCTGGGATCTGACTTATATTGATACCTATGTGGAGCTGAATATTATATTATCATGTCTATGTCATTTGTGATCTTGCATGCTCTCCGTTACTTGTTGAAGCCTTGGCCAAGTGAATACTTGTAACTCCAAGAGGGGGTATTTATGCATGATAGTTGGGTTCAACCTCTATTTAACCTGGGATAGTGACAGCAAGTTCTAAGGTTGTAGATGTGTTGTTGCCACTAGGGGTAAAACAGCAATGCTTTATTCAAGGATGAATGTATTGTTTACATTACGCACATTACTTAATGCAATTGTCTGTTGCTTGCAACTTAATACTGGAAGGGGTACGGATGTTAACCGGAAAGTGGACTATTTAGGCATAGATGCATGCTGGATAGCGGTCTATGTACTTTGTCGTAATGCCCAAATGAATCTCATAGTAGACACCACAGCTCACACATGCATGTTATATGCACTTATCAATTGTCAATTGCCCAGCTGTAATTTGTTTACCCAGCATGTTAGTTATCTTATTGGAGAGACACCACTAGTGAACTGTGGACCCCGGTCCATTCTTTTACATCTGAAATACAATCTACTGCAATCATTGTTCTCTACTGTTTTATGCAAACAAACATCATTTTCCATTCGATACGTTTAACCCTTTGTTTTCAGCAAGCCGGTGAGATTGACAACCTCACTGTTAAGTTGGGGCAAAGTAATTTGATTGTGTTGTGCAGGTTCCACGTTGGCACCGGAATCCCTGGTGTTGCGCCGCACTACACTCCTTCACCAACACCTTCGAAGCAAACCTCGTTTTCCTACTGGTCGATTAAACCTTGGTTTCATACTGAGGGAAAACTTACTGCTGCACTCATCATACCTTCCTCTTGGGGTTCCCAACTGACGTGTGACGTACAAGCATTGTTTCTGGCACTATAACCTAGAGCCACCAGGCAGCAAGCGGAGTAACCGGTGCGCTTCCTCCTCCATCTGCCCTCTTCCGCACCTCGCCTCCGCCTCCCAATCCAGCTCAACACACACCGTGATCCGGTCACCTACTCACCTCCTGCTGTCCGGGGCACGTCCTACCGTGGATCCACGTCAATCCGCGCTTGTCCCGACCCTCGATCCGGGCCCTGGTCTAGAGACGGGCACTCACCCACGATCCAAACTACCATTAGCTACAGTGCCAAGCCTCCGGAATGGCAGATCAGTGCAAGGTTTCTGCTGCCATTGTAGCTGAGGAAAGTCTTATGTGTTCAAGGTACATGGATACTCAAGAGCCAAGGAGCTGGTAAAGCACGGCGAGTACTTGACTTCTCCCAATTGCAGTGTTGGAGGTAACAATTGTGTTCTCTTCTATTACCCCAACGGCAGTGGAGAACAGGCCGATCACATAGGGCTGGGTCTTTGTTCTGGTGTTGCTAAGGATATGAAGACGAAAGCCAGCTTAGTATACTTGACAAGGATGGAGTACCAGCGCCACCAGACATCGCATTTATCAAAGAAATAAAAATATCAATGGAAGTTCGAGTTCTGATCTTCAGTATCAGTCGGCGAGCTTGGAGCAATCAGCACACATAATAGATGACTGTTTGAGCATCAGGTGTGATCTCACTCTCGCAAAGGATCTCAACATTGAAGAAACAATGGGTAATCAGTTTGTCGTGGTTCCTCCAAGTGATTGGCATCTGCATTTCGGCAATCTCCTAGAGAGCATGGATGGAGCTGACGTGGCCTTTCATGTCGATGGGGAGAAGTTCTTGGCTCATAGGATCGTGCTCGCTGCTAGGTCATCCGTATTCAAGGCAGAGCTCCTTGGCGCCATGAAGGAGAACATCGGCAGTCCCCATTGAGATCCATGAAATGGAACCTGATGTGTTCAAGTGCTTGCTCCATTTCATATACACCGACTCATTGCCTGTTCTTGAGACGGCTAGCAACCAAGGTGAAGCACGTCCAGATGTGGTGATGGCTGGTCATCTGCTCGTGACAGCAGACAGGTACAACGTCGAGAGGCTGAAACTGATATGCGAACAGAAATTATGCAGCTGCATTGATGCCAACATGGTGGCAACCAGTTTGGCTTTAGCTGATCAACACAACTGCAATGGACTAAAGGAAGCTTGATTACAGTTCCTCCCTTCTCCTTCAAATTTAGAGGCGATGATGGCAAGTGATGGTTACGAGCATCTGAAAAGCAATTGCCCATCTGCCCTTAAGGAGTTCACTGCTAGCCGCCTGCCGTTGAAATGAAAGCGCCCAAAGATATATTGATGGCAATTTAGTAGTATGGTTCATGATGACCAAATCTAAATTGGTCTCTATGCATGTTGCATCTTAGTTCTCTATATGGATGGTTTGGATGTGTGCCTCAGCAAGAAAAACCGCTATCTATATATTAGTATATATGCATGTTTTAGCTTAGTTATCTATGTATGGTTTGGATTTGTGCCTACACCAACTTTGCTTGGGACAAAAGGCTTAGTTATTGTATTTGTTGTTGCCCTGAAGTTTACTGTTCTGTCCAATGTGTATGGAACTCTAATTTATCTTTCTAGGACTTAATTGAACTTGGGTGCCATGTGGCCTCATTAATCTAAAAAGAACTCATATCTATTATATCCATGTTGCAAGTTGAATGTGAATGATCTGATGACGCCTATGTTTTGTATTATGCTGAGATGCATGAATGTCAAGAGAGGTTTCTACTTGCTTCAGTTTTTGTTATGAACCTTATGGTCTGTAAGGACTCCAAATGCTTTATGTTGAGTTTTTTTTTCTGATGTCATATGTTAAGATTGCTGTCCTCTAGCTCTTCTCCCCTTGTTTTTTATTTGATCTCTTCTTCCCTAGCTGAAAGTTGTATCCTGAATCAGCCATGGTTTATGTTATCGTAAAAGGCATGAAGTGCACTTCTTATTATGAATGTTGACATGAAGATATCAGTGTTCTGGCTTTGTTCCTTTTTTCTAATCCTCTTCAATCTAAGTTAGGTAAGTTTCTGATGGGGTTAAATAGTCTTGGTTGGTTAATGATGTATTGGTGCCTTTGGTTGAGTTTTATGTCGAGCATAGAGCTTTTGACATTATTACTGCCCACATACCAGAATGATGACGAACTGAATCTGTTAGTATGGGCTCACAATACGTTCCATGACACCTTCCCTTCTCTTTGAACTAATGAACCAAATGTCAACAAATGGTGCACACAATTAGCTTTGGAAAAAGGAAGGCCTAGGAAAGCGATGACATCCATGTTCATTCTTGTCTCGCGGGGATTTTGGAAGGAATGTACTGCGAGAAGTTTTCTACATCATGCCACCACTTTGACCGTTAATCCATTATCATCGACAAGATTAAAGAGAGAAAACAATTTTGGGCTTGGCCCGTACTAAAAAATTTAGTAACCTAATACCCACCAGAAGTTTCAATTAATTTACGAGCATCCTAAACGGTCTTTGCACCGATTTTTTTCCGATTAGGCTTACGCCTTCGCTGACACAGCGTGCTCTTTGTAGCGGTCCATAACGCGGCATGAGACGATCTAATCTAAAGCTGGTGAGATGAAGTGTATCTTATCTCTCTTAGAGCATCTCCAGTCGGGCGTCCAAATGGCCGCCCAAAGGGATTTGGGGCGTGCCGGACACATTCCCCCCCCCCCCCACTCGGGCCGCCAAATCTGATTTCGGTCCGGCGCGGCCCAGTTTTGTGTCCGGCACGCCCAGCCCACGCCCTCAACTTGGGGCGGCTTGGGGCGGCCCCGGACACTACGAAACTGCCGCCGCCGACGCGCGGGCCACGCCTGGCAGTGAGACACGGCCACAAAGACTCGTCGTTTTCTCCTCGTCGCCCTCCCACTTCTCCTCGTCGCCGTCGCCACGATCTGGAACGACCGCCGCCCGGCCGCTGCCCACCCCCCGACTAGACGCCGGCGCCGCTGTTTGATTTTCCTCCTCTCCTCGCCGCGCCTTGCTTCTCAGCCGCGCCGCCGGCAGTTCGGCGACTCGAGCCGGAACCGGCGGCCTCTCCTCTCCACCCCGCCTGGAAGGTGTTCGGCGGAATTACTGGTACGCAGAATTGAATCTGCCAGCTCCGACGACTCCAGCCGGCACCATTGTTCACAAACGTGCCGTCATGTGCTGATGGACAGCGACGACGAGTTGATGGCCGTGATGCTGTTGGAAGAAGAAGCCGCCATTGCCGAGGAGGAAGATGAGAACATAGCGATTCTCACATGTCTTCTCCAACTTCAAGCCGTTCGAGGACGCCAATGCCGCACCAAAACGAGGAGGCTCGGCGTTCGGAAGGAGGAAGAGCAAGCCGAGGCAGAGAATGGAAGGCCACTGCATGTTAGTCTCTGACTACTTTGCGGACATTCCTGTCGCTACCGCCAAGGATTTTCGTCGACGCTTTCGGATGAACCGTGGATTGTTCAACCTGATCGTGCAAGGTGTGAGGTCGTATGATCCATCGTTCAAGTTGAAGAAGGACGCCGTGGGAACTATTGGTTTCTCTTCACTCCAGAAATGCACTGCAGCCATAAGAATGTTTGCATATGGAGCACCTGCTGATGTTGTAGATGAGTATCTACGCATGTCAGAGTCGACAATTATCAAGTCGATGTACAGGTTCTGCAGGGCGGTGGTTGGTGCGTTTGGCCCACAGTATTTGAGAGGACCAAATGAACAAGAAACAGCCCGGATCCTGGAACAGAATGTTGCAAGAGGATGGCCTGGGATGCTTGGAAGTATAGACTGCATGCATTGGAGCTGGAAGAACTGCCCTTTTGGTTGGCAAGGATTGTACAAAGGAGGCCACAAAGGATACTGCAGTGTGGTTCTTGAAGCTGTGGCCGATCATGATCTATGGATTTGG
Source organism: Poa pratensis (assembly GCA_947311845.1). Classification (NCBI taxonomy): domain Eukaryota; kingdom Viridiplantae; phylum Streptophyta; class Magnoliopsida; order Poales; family Poaceae; genus Poa; species Poa pratensis. Next base: position 6,616,534 of record CAMZMU010000054.1, read on the forward strand.
CACGCATTCTTCGGCATGGCAGGATCAAACAACGACATCAATGTGTTGCAGCGCTCTCCTGTGTTCGCGAAGCTAGTTGAAGGTCATGCCCCACCTGTGAACTATGAGATCAGTGGCCACCAGTACAACAAAGGGTACTACCTTGCCGACGGCATCTATCCAAGGTGGGCAACATTTGTGAAGAGCATCACCAATTCTCGGGGGAACAAATCTTGTCATTTCGCAAGTGAGCAAGAGAGTGCCAGGAAGGATGTCGAGCGGGCATTTGGAGTGCTGCAGCAAAGGTTTGCTATCGTTCGGTACCCTGCTCTGACATGATCGAATGAGCAGATGTGGGAGGTGATGAACAGTTGTGTGATTTTGCACAACATGATCATCGAGAGCGAGCGCAACAATCCAGTGCAGGATCATCAGCCATATGACTTTGAGGGTCCTCATGCACATGTTGATCACAACGTGCCGCCAGATTTTGCTGATTATCTGTCAATGCATTTGGAAATTCGTGATGAAACTACTCATAATGAACTCCAATCTGATCTAGCGAACCATTTGTGGGCGCGACGGGGCATGGCGGCGGCAGCCTAGGAAGAGGAAGACGGTTGAGCTGCCATTTTATTTTTCGATAATGTGTAAAACTTAATTTTATGTGTTTGAACTATTAAATATTTATGTCTTTTCGATTTGCCGACTTTAAAATATTTGAATTTGTGTTAGAAAAAACTAGTCATCAACCCGTGCGTCCGCACGGGCTCGCTATTTTGAAGCCTATTTGTCCGAACAAATTTTGCATTACAAACTTGAGGGTTACTGCAGAAACTTTATTCCTAAGTAGTGTACAACCATCAAATTTTATGCCTTCACAAATGTTCTTCGAGTAATATAATGCAGATCAGCTTATAATAATTCTTGTGGATTCATCAACTTAAAAGGAAGAGACATATCATGATGTAACTGGAAGCGTCTGAAAAAATCATTCATTATGCAATGCAGCCAATAGAGACAATATTGTCAAGAGAATATTTAACAAAATCAATTTTGTTAACGAATTAAGCACGGCATAGAAAAGATAAAAATATACCAAATGATGTTATATTAAACTTCGTGACAGTCTTATATTCTCTTGTGACCTATAACGGCTGAGAAAGGATTGGAAGTGAAGACGTGTGTGATGACCATAGCCTCGCAAGAGGTATTTTTGGTTGTCTAGCAATCATAACTCAACCTACTATAAGTTCAACCTAAGCACCACATATTATTTTTTACCACAATCCATTGCTTTATTCAACTGCACTTCTAGACATTAAAGTATCCTCGAAAAAAAATATCCTTTGAGAGCAACATAGTAAAGAAAATAACTACGGTCCACCCTTTCTTTATGCATAAAAGTAACTGTCCCTTTCTTTCCACACCAAAGTAAGCATCCCTTTGCACAAACGGCAATCTGCTGCTGGTAGAAACATAAATGAGTGGAATTTCATAAATTAAACAAACATATTTTTTGTTTTCCGGTCATTACCTCATCATGGACCATTGGCTTCAGATGGCACTTGCAGTCATATTGTCATGTTATGACCAATTTCTAAATGCTCAGACTTGCATATTTAGGCACGTATTAACAAACGTGCTTAGAGGAAAACTTCTAATGATATCCTCCGAGCGCACTACCTGGATGTTAACAAATTATGATCTTAGCAAATAGAACATGCAAATGCCTAACTACGCAAGAAACACCAATATATGAAAACAACAAACACAACATTAAGGTATTGTACTTTGAGAGAGAATTCTTGAGCCAACAGTCAAATTTTTCTCCTGATATAAAAATATCAGTCCACTTATAAATATATGTAAGAGGTTGATCTCAGGTATAGTATGAAGTCTATATAAGAGATACTAAACAAATTACCGCTCTGTTCCACTTTTTCATGCATACTTAAGCAAATAAAAAAATCTCTGTATATGAAAAGGTAAATCAGTTCTTAACATGAAAAAGGTTTGATCTCATGTATCGACAGCTATATAAATTCTGAACATTGTTTAGTGTAAAATTAAAGCAGGACAAAAATTAACTAAATTCTATCATGTATTATATTCAGGCATACAAACCATTAATGGGAGAACCTTACTTCATATCTTCTCTTAATGTTTCACATCAATAGTATAAGGAAAAATAAGGGGAAGGGACTAAATTATAACTGATCACGGTGAACAAATGCATGTTGTGCAGTCTGTTTACTTCAGTTAGTTGCCTCGATTGAATTTCATATTTTTAGCTAATAGCTTGCATAAACCTGTATCTTTGTAGCCACGGTTGAGTTCTGCCGGTTCGTAAGAAATAATTAGACTATTCACACCTCATTATTTACCTTAGAAAGGAGCCGCTACTTAAAAGATCATGACTTTTGTAAAGAAAGCATCCGCTAAGCTTATTACCGACTGAAATGGGAGAAAATTGAATGAAAAATATATGACATCCGAAAATAAATGTCAGGATGACACAATATAATTTGATTGTTATGCCAGTTATGTGTCAAATCATAGTCATGTGATATTTGTTCAGATTACATGCATGGGAAACATGTATTAGAAGAAAAACACTATTCATGGCAACTAAATTAAAAAATATAACAGAAGCATGACTGCTTAGTATTTGATATCTGGACGTATTCACTTGATACTCTTTTCACCTACCAAGCTAGTGGTCTCAAATTGATAAAAGCGACAATCCATAAATTCCAGTGAAGTCACATTAAAACAATTCCATGGGTATTTCACCTGCAAGGGAAAAGATCATGAATACAACTTATATTGCTGAAACGATCAGCTCTCACCTGCCAGATTCTGCAGCCTCATGTGCTACAAAATCTGCATAAGATACAATATTATCTTAAACTCCGATGCTCAGGAAAAATCACTTATCAGATTGCAATATGAAGGAGCTGAGGGTCCCTGGCTCAAAGAAACAAAATTCTATCACGTACATAGGTTGACTTGATGTCTTCTGGCGGAACCACATAGGGCTTGGGGGCCGTGGCGGAGTCTGATTAGACCGCTGAAGCACCTCATCAGTTAATGTTTTCCTTCTTACATAGATCAGTTCTTGTTGGTCGTCAAGACGCCATATGATTCTCGATCTCACCTTTCACATACCAAAACAACAAACGGTATATGGACTGAAATCAACTTTGCATGGCTTGCGCTAGTCTAAGAGGAAGCAATCCGAGGCTTGCACCAGCATAACACGAAGCAATCGGAGCTGCAAGAGGAAGGTGCGATGGTTACCACATCATACACGGCGTTACCAAATCAATCAGATCACCATGGCTGGAGACGTTTGTTCAGGTAGGATCGATCAGATCCCCATGTTGGCGACGTTTACTCGTTCAAGCGCAAGGTGCATCGATCTGCATAAACTCTCCATCTCTAGATCGATGAGGTTTGTGACTCTTTCTCTTTCTTGGTCGCCAAGAGAGGGATGTTCGCGAGTATTTTTTTTCTTTTGCGGGAAACGCGAGTAAGATATTCGGTTGAAAGGCGCCAGGAGTCATGCGCTTAATCCTACGCTTAAAAACGAATCATTAGTTGATCGGATGGATGTAATTTTCTTAACTCCAGAATTAACGTGAGAGTTCCTACGGTGCCTCCAATTAGTAAATATAAGATAATTGGGCGGCCCCTTTAAGCGGCGCGAGTGGGGATCGACGGCGCCCAAATGCGTCAGCCCTTCCGGACAGCACCTAAAAGACCTGTCCAGAAGGCCTTTGGACGGCCATTTGGGCGCCCTGAATAGAGATGCTCTTATCTTTCCCTTTCCCCTGTATCTTAGGCGGTCCTTTCTTTTGGTCGGTCCATGGATTTGACAGCTTCTACAGATTCCTAGGTATACAACTTCTACATTTCTAGCGCGAATGAAGTGGTTCTGCAGCATAGCTTGTCGCCGTCTAGCTATTGACTAATCCACATTTCGATGCAGGTTCAGTCAAAACGCATGCATGCTACAATATCTGAAACTCCTCCAAAGTCGGGCTCGTGACTGGAAGATACGAGTTTCATTGGTTGGTTCTAGTCAAGGCACAAATGCTTCTTGGATGTTGAAGATCGAGATGCCCCGACGGAGGCCATTTTTCCCGTGATGGCAACCCTTGGTGTCGACGGTTCAGCCAGTAAGTACCAGTTGATACGTATTGTACGTGCCTTACCTCTTCTATCTCGACATGCTGCGACTAAATACGCCTCCCGTTCCGGTCAAACATAACCATCGATGAAAATCACTCGAGTGGCTGAGGCAACAGGTGGCAGTTAAATTAGTTCCTGGGGCGCGCACGGTCGATTAATTGGCCTGCAAGCCAATGTTGACATGCGGCAGCGATTTGTACACAGTACTACAATAGTAGTCGATGGTCCTGCCCGAGCCGGAGGAGGAAATACAGTGGATTCCGCGTGTCACGGCAGAGAACTCGTCGGGGCAGGCTGCCCCGGCAGACGGCGCCGACCGGCCGTGATTATACGCTCGTGCACGGTCTCGTGGCGCGATTTTCTGCCGTGAACTTTGTCGTGATCCATCTTTTGTTGTACGTACATGTTACAAACTTCTAAGTTATCAAAATGAGTCTACCTTACCCACGTGCCGTTTCCACAGCTTCGCTGCGTTGTTTCGACCGCTAAACGACAAGCATCTCCAACCCCGTCGGCCACTCTGTCCACGGCTGACTCGGCAGCGCTTCCGTGGCCGCCTCGCCTACCCCCTCCTCCGGTCCACCACCATCCCCGACCTAACCACCCCTCCTCCCCACCTCCGAACCACAAAAAATCTCGTCAGTGGCCACTCTCCACCCCCACAGTTAAGTTCATCCTCGACGACTGCCTTCTCCGCCGTGCCTCCGCGCGACGTTGCCGGCGCTGTCTGAATCGGTGAAAGATCGATGCGGGGATGGGGAAGGGAGAAAGAAGAAAGGAAGGAGACTGTGTACATGGGACCCACGCGTCTCGCTATGAGAATCAAACGCTTGTCAAGAAGCAGTTTCGGAAGTTATCGCCTCTTTGGAAACCCCAAATGGTGCTCATGGCTACATGTAGTTTTTTCTAGAAAAAAATCAAAACGGCTTTCGTTTCAAATATTCAAAAAAATTGCAGGATAATATTGAACTAACGGTGTGCAAACTCTTAATGTAAAAAACAAATAACAGGACAAAGTTTATTATATTATAGCCTACACAAGAAGACAAACTAACAAAAACTTTTATATTCTAAGAAATATCCATGGTTCACGGCACCTAGATCCACACTTTTATCATTTCGCTCACCCTTCTAGTGTAAGGCATATTCTGGTAACGATCAATGGTCAATGCCTTTCGACATGCTCGACTACGAGGTTCTCTTACTCACACTTCGGTGATGTTGCATAATTTCCCTTATAAAAGTGAAACGTGGCTCCTTTCTCGTCAGTCTCGCTAGAATACAAACTATTTTTGTATTTATTCTTTTGCAAATACCATTAGAGTTCACCGTCATCTACATCTTGGATCTGTATCCTGATTTTTTTTTGAAACTTACAAATGTGGATCTTTATTCTATTTTCCAATAAAGGCTCCATGTAGACTGACCTCCAAAATGCCGTACTCATCTTAGATGTGTTGCTCCACCTATTAGTCGGTTTCCCGGAGTTTTTCTAAACATCCTTCCTAAACTATCTCGAACTACATTCAACATAGAAGGTGAAATTGGATTTTCACGTCTTACTCCTTAGTGAGTACCAAAATATCTCCCAAGAGCACTACTAATCCTTACACAAAAATCCCCTCCCCCGCCCGCCGGTTGACCGATTTCAGCCATTCACACCAAGTGGAGTTAAGCCACAGGATTGTAGGTAAACAAAAGCAAATCCCAATTCATTTTGTCATACTTTTTTCAAAGTCAATTTTCAACACTACTCATTAGTGTATCATGAGAGCTTCATGCAAATCTCATGCGAAGAGGTAACATGCTCCATAATGTCTCTATTTTTAATGAAAGCGTTCCAAAATGGAAGTACAACTTTATTGACAACTGGATCAAATCTAATGTTGACATACATTCAGAGAAAAAACTTAATCACCCATTAAGCAAATAAATGGACTAATCATTTGAATATTGTATGCACCATTCTTTTTAAAGAATTAAAAATAACAATGCCTTAATTAATTATACCTAAATCTAGCATGCCAGCATGAAATTCTAAAAAAGTTCAACCATGTCATATTAATAACCTCCCAACATGGCTCATAAAATTCAGCTTGTAAACCATGCTGCCGCATTTTTTCTATCTGAAAAAACATGCCCTCCATTTACAGTTAGAAGATGTTTTATATAATTTACGGTGGACTATATAAGGATCAAATGAGTAAACATGCACAATGAAATATTTCTAGATACATTCGTTTCGAAAAAACTAAGAACATATTATAATTGTGAAGGCAGGGAGTAGCATCTCTAATTTATTGTGGAAAGTTGATGCATGCCTTGCCCATGACGGATACCAAATTAGATTCAACGCACGCACTTGACCTGGATCTAGCAGTGTTGGATATGTCAATGCATGGGCATACTGGAGATTTATTCAGTGTCCAGCTAGCAGTCACTCCCAGGGGGTCTGTTGGTGTTGGTTGAATAATTCTCTTGAGGAGGTCATAGAGTTAGGGTTGTGTTTGGTTTTGGGATATGATGGAATGGAATGGAACGGTTCGTTCCTAGGGATGATTCTTGCGTTCGGTTCCGGGATGGGATGGAATCAACTGGTTCCACAAAAGAGAATATTCCCTCAATATGCGGAATGCACCGGTCCGGCAGATTCGGCCGGACGAGGTGGAACAGGTGGAACCGAGCCTCGCTAATCACTCGTTAGTTATAATTAATCAAGTTTAGGTATAATTAATCAAATTTAGGAATAATTAATCAAAATTAGAAATAATTAATCAAGTTTAGAAATAGTTAATCAAGTTTAAGAATAATTAATCTCATCTCATTCCATTCCATCCTCAACCCATTCCAAAACCGAACACAAGAATGGAACGGTTCCGTGACAAATTTTTTGTCCAAACCGAACACAAAGAATGGAACGGTTCCGTGATACTGGAATGGAACCGTCCCATTCCATTCCACTCCAGCCAAAAAACGAACATAGAAATAGTGTTTTTTCTTCTATTGTTAGCATTGGTTGAATAATTCTCAGGGGAGGAACCAGGGGATCATTGATCGTCATCATCAAGACAAAATCAGAGCAACATGGTTAGTAGGCATCCGGTTGGCGGATGCTGCTCCGGCCGACGCCGACGCCGCGCCGTCCATTTGATCACGTTGTATTCAGCCATCACGTATACAGGCTGTCGATCGAACAAGCGAGTAGCTAGCGGTTGCTCCCAAGAGCTGTTTCTGAATCTGAAATAAAGATGTTTCTTCAAGTTTGAAAAAATAAATAAGTTTCTTCGAGCTGTTGCTGTCCGTATACGTACATCGACGCTCATATCTTCCGACTATCTGCACTCTGATCAATGCCCAGTTATCAACTTATCATTAAGCTAATCCGTGGAAAGTCTTCCCGCTGTTAAACCAGCGAGAATGAAAGGACCAAAACCCAAGAGCCAAGACAGTTCAGACGATCGAGTGGGCAAGCAATGGAGCGATCACCATTCCGACAATGTCAAACACGCGCTACGTACTTGGATTTCATTTACCGCCGCCTCTTCCGACACCACACCTCGTTTGACCGTCGAGAAGCCGCCGTCACCGGCGAACTCTTCCGTCCCATCGATCATCCGCCTCTTAAAACCTCACACGTCCCGCCATAACAGAGCACACACTCGACTCACACGTACTAGCACACAGGATCGATCGACGCGCAGCGGCCATGAGCATGAGCGCCGTGGGCGTCGTCCTGGCCTACGCCGCGCTCGCCGTGGCGGCGCTGCGGCTGGCGCTGTCTTATCGATCGGCACTCTACGCTCTGCGCCGGTTGTGGCGGTGGGGTGACGAGTGGGCGCAGGCGTACCAGTACCACGAGGTGCCGCGCCGGCTCACCATGGACGACGGCGGCGCCGAGAGGGAGAACCCGCTGTTCGCCAAGGCCGCGGCGTACGTGTCCTCGCTGCCGTCGCTCGAGGACGCCGACGCCGCCTCCGTGCTCTCCTCCTCCGCCTCGCCCAGGAAGAAGACCAACGGCGGTTTCTCGCTCCGCCTCGGCCCGGGCCACACCGCGCGGGACGCCTTCCAGGGCGCGCGCGTCGCGTGGACCTGCCGCCAACAGGGCGACAATGAAACGCTGGTGCTGCGCGTGCGCCGGCACGACCGGACCCGCGTGCTGCGGCCGTACCTGCAGCACGTGGAGTCCGTCACCGACGAGATGGAGATGCGAAGAAGCGAGCTCCGGCTGTTCGCGAACGCTGGCGGCGTGGACGCGCGCACGGGCGCGCCGCGGTGGGCGTCGCCGCCGTTCACGCACCCGGCCACGCTCGACACGGTGGCCATGGACCCGGACCTCAAGCCCCGCGTGCGCGCCGACCTCGAGACCTTCGCCAAGGGCCGGGCTTACTACCACCGGCTCGGCCGCGTCTGGCGCCGGAGCTACCTCCTCTACGGCCCGGCCGGCACCGGCAAGTCGACCTTCGCGGCGGCCATGGCGCGCTTCTGGGCTACGACGTGTACGACGTCGACCTGTCCCGCGCCGGCGACCTGCGCGCGCTGCTCATGCACACCACCCGCGGTCGCTCATCCTCGTCGAGGACCTCGACCGGTACCTTCTGCGAGGCGGAGAGAAGGGCGAGGACGCGGAGGCGAGGGTGCTGAGTTTCATGGACGGCGTGGCGTCGTGCTGCGGCGAGGAGTGCGTGATGGTGTTCACGATGCGCGGGAGGCATCATGAGGAGGGCGGCGTGGGCGCAGCGGTGGTGCGGCCGGGGAGGCTGGACGTGCACATCCGGTTCACGCTGTGCGACTTCGAGGCGTTCAAGGTGCTGGCGAGCAGCTACCTGGGTCTCAAGGACCACAAGCTGTACCCGCAGGTGGAGGAGGGGTTCCACGGCGCCCGCCTCAGCGCCGCCGAGCTCGGCGAGATCATGCTCGCCAACCGCGCGTCCCCAAGCCGCGCGCTCCGTACCGTCATCACCAAGCTGCAGCGCGCATCCGTGTCCTCGGCGTCGTCGGTCCCGCCGCGGATGCCGCACAGGCGGATGACGAGCTGGTCCGGGGCCGGGCAGTGGGATCCTGCCATGGCGGAAACGACGACGGAGGACGCGGGGAGCGCAGGGTTGTTGTTCGGGAAGGACGGCGCGCCGATGAGGGAGTTCAAGAAGCTGTACGGGCTGATCAAGGTGAGGAGCCGGAGGGAGGGCGCCGGCGTCTTGCCCCTGAATGATGACGAGGCGCGGACGCCAACGGCGAGCGCGCGCAGCTCGGGCAGCAACCACGACAAGGAGCGGTGATTTTGATATTCAGTAAGATTGGTAGCACTACAGTGGTGTAACACACGCATTGAGGCATGTTCAGAAATTAGAACGCATTTTTGTCTCTTTTTATTTTCACACGACACGCCAGCAGTAACTAAAGTAGCGACAGGTCTTCTTCTCCTTTGTTACTGTGTATGAGAAGAGAAATGGAGTGTGATACAGACGAGAACGGGTTGATGATGTACATGAAGAGGCAGTCAGACGCGTTGTTTTCTTTTCAATTCGAGTAGACAGATTTACGATGTGGAAGAAATAGGCATTGTTGGAGAAAAAGTGAACAATTGAAGAGAGTGAAGATTTCTCGCTCCGGAGAACCAGTCTCTGATTGCAAAAAAAAAAAAACAAATTGTTTCTTACAAATTCCAAAAAACATATGAAAAAAATCATGCGTGTTCTAAATGATGTATTCTACGTGCGCGCAAAATCATAATGTGAAATACTTTATATTGTGAGGCACACTAAAAATGAGAGATGTTCAGACCTGAGTATGGATGTTTCAAATTTCCAAATTTTGTTAATTTTGTGTAGCCTATAATAAAAAGAATTTAGCATTTTGATTTTGCACGCTTAGGCAGGAAAGTTTTTCTAAAATTGAAGTATTCTAATACCACAGTATTTATGTGCATGGCATAGTAATAGTTCAGTTCAAAAAACAGGTCAAGACCAGAAAGTCTAAATGGAGCCTGAGCTCCTTGTAGCTTATTTTTTTCGAAATTCAGAATCAGCACTTTTTGTTGTCCAAAAATCATACAGAAAATCCAGAGATAGTTAGTGTATAGATCTACGAGCGTACAAAATTACAACTCAAAATTCGTTGTATTCTAGGCTACACAAAATGACAAATCACATAAAATTTCAATTTTTGAATCTGTGTACTATTCACCACCCAGATCCACCGATTTGTCATTTTTGTCCAGCCCACAATACAATGAATTTAGAGTTAAAATTTTGCACACTTGTAGATCGTGTCACTAACTACCTCTGAGATTTTTTTTCAGGATTTTTGGAAACCAAAAAGTGCCGATTTCGATTTTTTCAAAAAATGGGCTACATGGAGCCCAGGCTCCGAAACACGTCACTCAAGTCCAGAGTTGTTTTTCCAATACTTAAAAAATAGCCCGTTTTGAGAGATATGCTAGGGTATTTAGTCACAGCCAAACGCATCAAAGTATTTGAAACGGTAGTATTTTGAGAAACTGTAGTATTGTGGAAATACTTTAAAATACTTTGATAGTACCAAACTAGGCCTTCTGCATCATTGAGAAATCTCGGATTTTGTTCAGGTTTTTCTTAACTTTTAAAATAGGTTAAAAAAAAGGAAAAATAGAGGGAGCATTCGTGTTCGAGAGCCCAAGTAAATTCTCCAATGTGAGTAGAGTAAAGCCTTGAAAGTTGCATGTGATCGGTCGTTATACTCTCCGTGGTCTTGCCCGTAAGCGCATGTACGTGTACCGCCCAACTCCCGGGCGCCACGCTTGATCGATCCCCCGACACGTACACTCGTCGGAGAAATCAAAGCCGGCCTATCGCGACATACATAACCGCGTCGGGCGAGCAATTATTGGCTCGTCGGAAACGGTCGAGCGAGTATGCAGGTGCAGCCCAGTCTCCGGCCACCGATCGGACAGCGACGACGGTAACTCCACCTCCGTCAGTGTCCGGCGCCGCGCGCCAAGCGTGGAATGCACCGGAACCTCGCCATAAAACCTTTGCCGGCCGGTGCTGGTCCATGGCCTCGGCACCGCGAATTCGGTCGTCAATGCTCCTCCAACCGAATCTCTGCTGCACTGCGAGTCGCTGACGCCAGACGACCTCCTCCTCGTAACTGGCTGCTGGTGACGGCGCCGGTTTGATTAGGCGTCAACCGCAAATACTACTGATCTGCGCCGGTTCGTGTCATGGCATGCGTCCTGTATGTACCTCGTCGATCATGTCAGAGTTGCAGGCCTAATTTCTCTGTGCCAGATAATGCTATAGCTGAACAATCGAAAGAAAAAAAAAGGACTCGCAAAGCCTTGCCGTGAACCACATGAACGCAGGCTGAAAAACAAACTGCACGTCACTGAACTAACATGGGAGCACTGATGCTGGTCTTCGGGGAACCCTACCAACTACCATGATCATCAGCAAGCAGAGACACGGTTGACCATTGAGACAATTTTTCCCCCGATCGCCGGGACAAACAGCGACCGGCGGCGACACGGCCTCAAACTCCGTGGATGCATGCGAAGATTGCCTGTCCGTGAATGTGAGGAACGCTGCAGGATTAGGCCTGGCCAACGCGGCAGTGGATATGAAGGGTTCGCATTGACAATGTCCAGACATCAAGGCCACATGGCACTACCCAGTACCGCTTTGCTGGGTGTCAGTTCACATAACTTTGACCACTTACAACGTCTTTATTCGTAAACCTAACAAAACACTGTATCATCATGTATATATCGATACCCAAGATTCAGAAAATTGTACAAGCACGAAAGCAAAGGAAAAAAAATACGTCAAAAATCGGAGAATGTATTCCCTGCAAATGTGTCCTTTATATGATCTCTCTCGAAATAGGCTTTCGCCACGCTATATTAATATAACAACCAATCGATACAACTGCTAGGACCACAGCACAATCAAGTCTAAACGAGAAAAGAGAAAGAAAAAAGAAAATAATGCCGATAACGGCAGATTGATAAAACTAAGATGACACGCAACCGCTGCGCCCACCGAACATGTCCACCACGCTCCCAGAGATCCGAAACGTTGCGTAGCAAGTAACACCTTCAATAAGGACTGCGACGATAACGCCGCTGCTGCCCGGACAAGAACATGTCCTTTATATTCATTTCACTTATTCCGAATCCATTCCTTTTTTTACTTGTATTCTTGTAAAATGTTCCTTGCATGACGGAAGTGGGTGCTATGTCCAAACTGAACCGAGGAGCTGAGGCAATCCTTCAAAAAATATTAAAATATCTTGACATTGTGTTACTTGCAAGCTGTTCAATTACTGTCCTGTTCATTCTATTGTATGTGTCTCTTAGGCTTGCTCCGATTTCAGAGGTTAAAACACCGTTATGTGTGCCGTAGGATTGCATTCTATAGCACAATATTAATGTTAATATGTCAAAGTGACACATGTTCTTCATGCTACAGGAGTTCTAGAAGTTCCGCAACCAAATATAAGTTGTTTCTTGAGCAATATTTTCAAACAATCTTTACTATTAAATGGGAGTTGGACGTACGTTGGTGAAGCCTCCGTTTTCCGCCTCCATTTTCCGCCAGAATATTCTGGCCGCACGTCGCTCTCTCGTTTCCTCGCTCGTGCGCGCAGCGTGGGCCCCACACGCGTGACGCCTCGCCAGCGGCTAGCCCACCCGCTCATTTTACCCCGCGTCTGCTTCCCTCGCCTCTCTCCTGCGAATCGCCCGCATCGCCGCCCACGCCGAAAGCTCCACGCCGCCGCCCATCGGCCGCGCCGCCACCAAGTGCTGCCCACAGCTCCTGCCTTCGTCGCCAAGCGCGTGGTTCCGCGCAGCAGAACACCCGCCGCCGCCCAGCGCGTGGTGCAGAGCAGCAGAACACCCGCCGCCGCCCATGGCGGTGTGCGGCCGACGAGCGCCGCTGCTCAGAGACTCCCCAAGCCACGCGCTTGGCCGACGAGCTGCTCCTCGAGCCACGGCCGACGAGCGCCGCCGACGAGCACGCCAGCCGCTCCCAGTCACTCAGTCTTATCCTCTTCGACACAAATGCGCAGCCGGCAAGATCTGGGCATTCCTGCCTGCAATTTCCCCGTTTCCAACCGACGCTCGGCAGCACCCGCATCCACATCCAGCCGACGGCCTCGTGTTGATCTGCTCGCTGCATGGTAGGTTGATGACGGATGCTGGATGCTGCTGCCGACCTGCCCATGGAGAGCAGCGCAACCTCCTGCATCAACGACTTTAGAGGATCCGTGTTCGCTGACGGCATCTTACCTGAATCGTCTTCCACTAATGGGTTGGTGAGCGTTTGGTGTTTCTGTACATAACATACATTTATTTTCATGTACTATATTTTCATGTAGTATATTACAGCTGGTTTTGCTTGGGAAAAAATATTTCTGTACAATCTAATTTAATTATTAGTACTAAACGACATTTTACCTTCTTGGTTCAATCATTAAGAAAAAAAGGAGGCATGATATCCAAATACTCAATCCTTGCATGTTTAAGATCGTGGAAACTCAGCGCACCGCATGGGGGAAGTAGCAGATAGAGATTGAGCACACAAAGGAACTGATAGCTCGGCTTAGGGTTGGAGCTAGCTCTGGGCGTGCTTCAAGTGAAGGTACCTACATGAATTGCATTTTGTCGCTTGCATCAAATTAGTGCGTTGATCTTGTATTTTCAACCATTGCTTGTATAATCTATTGTTGCTTACTTTTCCTGTGATCACTAATTTTGTCCTGTTTGAAACAATAGAAATTGGAAAAGCTTGAGAAAGAAGGGTTGATTGAGAAACATTTTCAAAGAAAACACGGCAGAAATGTGTTAGCAATAAACAATCTCAAATTTGGATTTAGGGATAAGGTCAGGATTATTCTGTACTTCTGTAACAAACTCTTTCAAACCTTGACCAAGTGGTATTCTGCAGTCTGCACTGTAGCACTTTACGAGCATCCTTATTGTTTCGTTATTGTATCCAGATATTGTTCAACAATGCTAACTTGATAGTCAAGAGAGGCGAAAAATAGCCATTATTGGCCCCAACGGAAATGGGAAGAGCACACTACTTAAACTTGCTTTGGGGATGGAGAAACCACAAGAACGTGAAGTGATCCTTGGGGAGCATAATGTGCTGCCAAACTATTTCGAGCGGAATCAGGTGCGCCAAATTTCTCAAATAGATGTTTTCTATTTCTGATGATTTTTTCCTTGCTCAAGTAAAATCTTGCTAAGCTCTTGGTCGCAATACTACCGAATAAACTGCAAAATCTCATCAGTCCTGCATTATTTCAGAAGTAATTGCTCATATTTTTCTCCCACCGTGATTCTTGTGATATGCTCTTTTACCAGGCAGAAGCTCTCGATTTTAACCATGCTGGACACTGTGGTCGACGCTGCAGAGGATTGGAAAATTGATGGTATCTAAGGTCTCCTTGGTCGTTGTAATTTTAGGGATGACATGCTGGCACTACTAGAAAATGACCTCTAGTCGCGGTTCCAGAGGACCTTTAGTCGCGGTTGGGCAACCGCGACTAGGCTGGCGGGACTAAAGCCCCCACCCTTTAGTCGCGGCGGATTCCGAACCGCGACTAGAGGTCCCTCCACGTGGGCTTTAGGGGGACGTGGGGTGTTGGGACCTTTGGTCCCGGTTGGTAGCACCAACCGGGACCAAAGGGTTTTGGTTTTTTTTTTTCTTTTTCGATTTAATTGCAGGGTTTAGGGTTTATATATGCCGGGGTTTGGTTATAGCTAGGTTCCCGTGTCCCGTGGTAACGGTAACCCTTCCCGTTGCGATGACGGTTACGGTGACGGTAACCGTTACGGTAACCGTAACGTTTTCGATGTCGTAACCGTTCCCGTGTCGTATGAAGTCGATGCACATATTTATAACACATACAATTAAATTAAGTAATACTTGAAGATCGTAGACAAGAGTTCGTTGATGCGCCAAGAGTTATCGTAGTACAAGAGTTGAAGCAAAACAACAAGTTACTTTAACGATTTCATGCTTTCAGCATCGTAGTACTCTCCTTTCTCCTGTAAGGCCTCTGAAAGGTAAAATCCCGCCAATTCCTCTCCAATTGCTCTGAAGCGGTGGTCGAGTGGTAGCCTCTCGCGCTTTTTTGCCAACTCTGCATCCTTTCTCATATTCCATTTCTCGGTGACTAATACATATATATACTCGCAAACGAAGAATCCACAGTACTCAGTTTCCTTTGGTTGCTCCATGCAAGACTATACAAGAATAGATTTCAGTCAATAATAATGAAGTATGCATGAGAAATGTTGTGTGGACGAAGAGGTAGCAGTACTTACTTGGTTTAACTTCCAATCCAGCTTTTGGCGCCACCCACCTTCAGGATCTTCCGCTCGAAACCTTTCCCAAACTCTGCCCGACAAAGAACATTCACAAATGAGTTATTCGTTAATGACTTGACATCAAGATATGAATGACAGAGGCGGTAAGAAATGAATGTACCTTGCTAGTAAGTCGAAACAACTCCTGTAAGTGTCAGGATGATACCTCAATGAGTCAAGTGAATGAATAAGTCCTTCGTGATGTCTAATGACAAGAAGAATCCAGTGGTAGCTGGGCACAGTCATGCATAACTCATCAGTTAAACTTAACATCGGGTGAGCAAATTAGAATGTGTAGAAGACACTAAAACTTACCGAAGGTAAGGCCAATATATAGTTCTTTTGTCGCGGTATCGCTTGAACACCTTAGCAAATCATCCTGTGTTCTTGTTATACAAGGGATTTATTATGGTTTCTTCGTTATATTTATCCGGGTCAATGAACCCAATGTCATGCTGGTTCAGCTTTTTGAGCTCGAGCATCTTCAATCTGCATAATATAGCACACAAAAGATTAAAGTGAGAATAATTACAAACAATGAACGAGACTAGGTAAAGACTTAAATAAATCACTTACAGGCAATAGGAACTCATGATAGATTTGTCGAGTGCCCGCAGATTGTATAGCTGAAAAAGTTCGCTAAACGTAACAGTGTGATTGTAGTCTTCTAAGAAGTGCTCATCGTCTTCCCTACATTTCAGAACGATAGCAGATGTCTTCTTTGCATTTTTCATGTACCATTGATGCAGAGTACGCATTTTTGTTGGAAGGCCCCTGATTTGCACCAAAGCTTTCCCCGGAACGAAGTTTCTTACTGGAGGAGCTGGTGGTGCAGTCTCAAAATTCAATCTCGAAGCATATTCATCTATAGGCATTTGCGCTTCGGCGGCAAGACGACGGATTACCTCTATGTCAAACACCATCGGCTCTTTAGGGTCAGATTGTACTGGTTGTTTTCCGCGCTGGGGAACTCGACTATCTTTGTTCGTCGGCGGCGGGACAATTAGCGGGGGGACAGAACGTACGGGTTGTTCTCCGAGCTGGGGAACTTGTTTACCTATCTTCGGCGGCGGTGGGACCGATGGTGCTGCTTTTGTAGCTTCCTTCGCCGGCGGGACCGATGGTGCTGCTTGTTTTTCGTTTGCCGCCGGCGGCGGGACTGACTCTGCGTCTTGTTCACCTTTCTTCGGCGCCTCCGCCGCCGTCACCTCGTCATATGACTTCTGAATAGAACGGACATAGTCAGATGGCGGCTTCTCTGGAGGGACATATAAGTTGTCAATGACTTTATGACAAGCCGCTGCAGTATAGCCCTCGGTAAATGTTGGCGGCGGCACTTTCGGTGCGAACAATGATTTATTATGCTCCTCGATGGCTGCTTCGTTTTGGTCAAGAGTCTTCTGCCAAGGTTGCCTCAGATCAGGCGTTGTGGCCCTTTTAGCAGGTCGCCTCTTGACCGGGGAAGACGCGCGCCTTCTCCGTTTAAGCGGTACGGACACTTCCGGTGGGGGGTTCCGTACCGGAGATGGAGATGGAGATGGACTTTGCTGACTGAGATGGTCCTCTAGATTATTTTCCGGTGTGGGGTCCCTGTCACGCGGTGCCGGAGATGGATGTGTCTCATCGATACCCCGGCAGGGTGGGCTTTGCTGAGTCGGTGGCTTTGAGAACTTGATGTATTTCTTGTTCCACTGGACGAAACCACCTTGACATCGCACAATGCCTCCTCACCGTTACCTCCAGGAATCTCAAGAGCCAATGATTCCGATCCCGGCACAATTTCATCCACCCCGACAACAGCATAGCCAGGATGAATGACACCATTATGGTAGCTTGCTGTGTCGACAATCGGTAAAGCATAGCCGACCGCCACCTTCATGGATATGTTGCTCACAGGCGTATGTAGCTCACATGGTGTCGGTTCCGTGATATCATCCACGGGGTAGCGAGCATCGAGTTCTAGTTGCGTGGAACCCACGCTGCTTCTAAGCTGAGATCGAGCATCCACGACTTCAGGATCTTGGGGCTGCTGCACCTGGCGTTCATTAATGAGTTGCTTCATCTGGCGTTCCAAATTCGCTATCCGCTCTTCACCCTGCTTCTTCTTTCTTGCACGGCTTCTATAAGTGTCAGCGTGCTGCGGATACTGTTTTTTCAAGGTGGCACCGCCGGGTAAGCCTCGTAAACGTCCCCAGTGTTCAGGTTTCCCTAGGGCCCGTGCCAGCTCGTCTTCCTCTCTATAGGGTTCCCACGTACCCGCTAGAACTTCCTTTATTGCATCTTCAATTTTTGGGACCATGGCTACTACTGTTGCCTTGTATTTTTCAACCCTCGGGACAATCTTCCCTTCCTCGTTCAACGTTGCGCCATGCGCGAACAACCAGAATTTGGACCTTTCGGGCCAGCTGTATGTCTGTGGAGTGAAACCTGCAGCCACGAGTTTATCTTCCATGGCTAGCCACTTAGGAATGGCTGACCTGTAGCCACCTGGCCCCAAGTTATGGTGGTGTGTCTTACTCGCAGCATTTAGCTTATTTTTTTCCGATCGGGCCACAGCCGCAGCCGAGGTCTTATACGCCTTAAAGGCTTCCCAGTGATCTCTTAGCTTCACCAGTTTTTTTTGACTGAAATCTGGATCAACCTTTTCATATTTTGCCCATAATGTTTGCTTATATTTCCGAAAGGCGTCGGCCATCTTGGAGAGAGTCCAGTGCTTGAGTTTCAACTTCAAGGCGGGCTCAATACCATCCGGGAGGTTAAAATGCTGCAAGAGTGTGTCAAAGCAGAAATCTTTATAATGCTGGTGGACATAGCAAGGGTCATCCTCGGCAACGCCTGCTGGCTTAAGCCATTCTGCTATGGAGATCGGGACCTCGTCCCTAACAATAACTCCAGCTTGACTAATATATTTTCTGCGGTTCTCTATCGGTTCCACCGGATCGCCATCTACATCAATTTTATAGATTGGTAACTTTGCATCTTCGCTAGTCATTCTTTTCGCTGGGCCTCGAGGAGCTTGATTCTTAGCCTTTTTATGCAAGGTGGACGCCTAAAGTAAGAAATATAATGCGTTAATAAGTGCAATACAAATCAGTTAATGCATTTTGTGTTCAAGCAAATATAGAATTCATATATAAACCTCGAGGTGGAGGGTGTTCGAGGTGGAGGCTGTTATTTCTTCTTCCTCTAAAATACCCTCACCAGACGGGTTTAAAAATTGTGATGCAAATTGCTCAAAATCTTCGTTTCGATCGTCGGCGGCGCCTTCTCCACCGGCAGCATTTGCATCGCGATGCTCAAAAATATCCTGCATGAATAAGTTTTCTCCTTCCTCGTCTCGCACAATTAAAGGGTGATCCATAGCTGAATGTTCCTACACGCAATAAATTTAACAAATTATGATAAACAATAATTTGATACAAAGTATCAAAGTGCTTGATACAAATTTAACAAATTATGATACAAAGTATCCACATGTGCTTGATACAAAGTATGACAAAAACAATAACAAATTTAACAAATTTGATACAAAAAGTTACAAAGTATATATGATAAACAATTACAAATTTAAATCCTTACTTATATCTATAAATTTACCTAGCTATATTGATCTACTAATAAAATGATTTCTACTATATTGATATACTAATAAATTAACCTAAGTAAATTGACCTAACTAACTTATGATATACTAATAAAATGATTTCTAACTATATTGATCTAACTAAATTAACCTAAGTAAATTGACCTAACTAACTTGACAAATAATTCTAACTCAATTGAAAAATATTTCTACTAATTCTATTTCACTAAAATGTGACATATGACTAAAATCCTTACTTATTCCTGGGGACTCGGGCAGGGGATGGGGGCGACGGCGACGGGCGACTGCGGCGACGAGATGACGGGGGCGTCGACGACGTCGTGGGCGTGGGCGGGGCAGCACGGGCCGGGGCGGCGGACCACGACGGGGCGGCGGAGCACCACGGGCGGCGGGGCGACGGAGCAACACGTACGGGCCGCGGCGGAGCACCACGGGCCGCGGCGGGGCGGTGGATCGAGCACCACCACGGGCTGCGACGGCGGGGCAGCACGACGGGGAGGGGCAGCACGACGGGGCGGCGGAGCAGCACCACGGCGCGCGGGTCGTCGGCGGCGTCAGGGGAGCCCGGAGGCGGTTCAATTCGTCGATTTGGGGGGAGTTTGCAAAAAAAATTCGCAAACTCCCCCACTAAACCGCGCGGAATCGACCTTTGGTCGCGGTTGTTGGCTGCAACCGCGACCAAAGACCCTTTAGTCGCGGTTGCAGCCAACAACCGCGACCAAAGGTCGACCTGGGCCGCCCAAATTCTGGCGCCAAGCCCGGGGGGCCTTTAGTCGCGGTTGTTTGCTGCAACCACGACTATTGGGCTTTTTTACATTTTTTGCTGTTTCTTTTTTCTTTTGTTGTATTTGTTTTCTTTTATCATTTTAATTGAAAGGGAACTCAACGCTTGGTCCCAACTTAATGAGTCGTGGATATAATGCGATAATAATTGAAATTAATTTGTATAAATAATCCAAAATCAATTTTACATTATTATTGTCATTTTCAATTTAATATGGATAAATTCATATCTTTAAATCCGTAAGTCGAAATTCGACAAATAATCCGTAAGCAGAAGTAAATGCAGAACAATTTCAGTAAACCTATATTTGTAAGATGAATGTTTGGTGTTGTAAAATGCAGAAGAAAGCAGATACAAATTATTAATTCATTTATCTTAATGCATTACATAAAAGGTTTAATACATTATTACACATGATACAACGTCTCACAAGCGCTTGAAAGAAACACACCCCTGATCCAACATCACCAACATTATTCTACATAAACGGACTTGCTGGCTCGAAGGCCGTAGGATTAGGGGGAACGGCGGGAGGAGCCAGCCCCGTGGGCGGCCGCCCGGTTCTCGCGCGCACGTTTGCGGCGGAGGGCAAGATCCATGGAGGATGAGTCTTTCAGCGCCCAATCCAGATCGGAAGCCTCCTTCGCCTTGAGCTGGTAGGAAGTCTTGGCTCGCTGGACAGGGTAGTCGCGAACAGACTGGAAGAAGGCTTCCATGGCCTTCTGTATCTGCAACCCACAACCTTCTTCCTGTCGTCGCTCCAGTCGAAGTCGTCGTCCTCCTCCTCCTCCGCGGGAGGAGCGGCGGCGCCTGGTGGAGGTGCAGCGCCGCCAGGTGGAGGTGCGGCGGCACCTGGTGGAGCAGGAGGCCGGTAGCTGGGCATTCCTCTCCACGCCGGGCTCGTGGGCATACGGCGGGATAGACTCCCGCGGTTGCGCCCAAGCGCGCTCTGCCGAGCACGCTCGACCTCGTCCAGAAGGCGCTGCGGCGGGCGTGGCGGATCCATCTCGTGGAGACGATGCGTTCATGGCTAGGAATGGTGGATTAGGGTTTACCCCGTCGGCGACAATATATAAAGACCTCCAGGGCAGCGCTGGGGGAGGACACGTGCCCAGGGAAGCGCTGGGGGAGGACACGTGTCGTGACCGCAAAGCCCGTCTTTAGTCCCGGTTGGTGTTACCAACCGGGACTAAAGAAGCACACGGATCGTGTGTTTCTTTCGAGCGCTTGTGAGACGTTGGATCAGGGGTGTGTTTCTTTTGAGCGATTGTAAGCTGTTGGATCAGCAGTATCACGACCACTTCGTGAGCCACATGACCCGGTTAGTGTTACCAACCGGGACTAAAGAAGCACACGTACCCTATATATAGCCGCCCTCCTCAAACAGGTTACTCACTCACACAAAACATTCCAGCGTCACTCGGAGAGGCATCTTTGGGCAACCAGCGGCAAGACGTCTCTGATGACCTGCGACCGTTCCAAACGGTTGCAGATCATCAGAGATGTGTTGCCGGACGGTTGTAGATCATCAGAGACGTCTTGCCGCTGCTTGGATCGAAGTGGCGCTCAAACACAAAACATTCCAGCGTCACTCGGAGAGGCATCTTTGGGCAACCAGTGGCAAGACGTCTCTGATGACCTGCGACCGTTCCAAACGGTTGCAGATCATCAGAGACGTCTTGCCGGACGGTTGTAGATCATCAGAGACGTCTTACCGCTGCTTGGATCGAAGTGGCGCTCAAACTCACGAGCCACCGTCGGGCTGTATGCAGGGGAACTCTGTTTGGACGGTCGAAGCATTCGGATTCACGTCATGCAGCCCTACGGTGCATTTGATATGCAGGCACTCACGAGCCACCGTGGGGCTGTATGACGGTGAAACCTTGTGTTTTGTTCTATCTACAAAATACTCCAGTTCATTGACCGAATACAAAGCATTCAGATTCCCGTCATACGTCCAACAAAATATACTCCAGAAAAACAAATTAGTGTTTAGATCTCTCTTCTGAGTTTTCAGAACACAGTTACATAAAAGGTTTAATACATTATTACACATCACCAACAACATCCCTATGTATTGTTCACTTGTTCTTCTTGTGTGCCCCTTTCTTTTGAACGCGCCGTAACCATGGACAATCTTCTTGAAGTAACTTGATGGTTGGGTCAATGTTCACTTTGAAGGGCGGAATTTCATGAAACTTATTGTAATCTTCTGACATGTCTGTGTGGTCCTCCACTCCCACGATGTTTCTTTTACCTGAAAGAACTATGTGGCGCTTTGGCTCATCGTTTGATGTATTCGCTTGCTTATCTTTTCTTTTTGTTGGTAGGGTAGACATGTCCTTCACATAGAAAACCTGAGCCACTTCACTGGCTAGAATGAATGGTTCGTTCTCGTAATGAAGATTCTTGAAATCCACTGTAGTCATTCCGTACCGTGTGTCTACGGCTACACTGCCATCTAGGTTGAACCATTTGCACTTGAACAAAGGAATCTTAAATGAAGGTCCATAGGACAGTTCCCATATCTCCTCTATGTAACCATAATATGTTACCTTTTCCCCACTGCAGCCATCTATTGCATCAAAGCGGACACCACTGTTTTGGTTGGTGCTCTTTTTATCTTGGTCGGCCGTGTAAAATGTATTTCCATTTATCTCGTACCCTTTAAAAGTCAATATAGTCGAAGACGGTGTCTTGGCCAATAAGTATAGCTGTAGTTCATTTGTGGTGACATTCATCAGTCTTTTCTGTACCCAACCGCCAAAAGTCCTGATGTGTACTCCATCAATCTCATCTTCTGGGTATTTGGAGCGTAAATCATTCTTGTGTTGCTGGATATACGGAGCCACCAAGATGGAACTATGCAGAACTGTGTAGTGTGCTCGAGTGAAAGAATCCACGTCTTCACATATGATTGCTTTCTTTCATAGCGTGCCTTTTCCACGCAGTCTCCCCTCATGACGCGATTGAGGAACACCAATCGACTTAAGATCAGGAATAAAGTCAACACAAAACTCAATGACCTCCTCAGTTCCATAGCCCTTGGAGATGCTTCCTTCTGGCCTAGCACGGTTATGAACGTATTTCTTTAAGACTACCATAAACCTCTCGAAGGGAAACATGTTGTGTAGAAATACAGGACCGAGAACACGTATCTCTTCCACCAGGTGAACTAGAAGGTGCGTCATAATATTGAAGAAGGTTGGTGGGAACACCAACTCGAAGCTGACAAGACATTGGACCACATCATTCTCTAAATCTTTTAGAGTAAGTGGATTGATAACCTTCTGAGAAATTGCATTCAGGAATGCACATAGCTTCACAATGGGTACTCGAACATTTTCTGGTAGAAGTCCCCTCAATGCAACCGGAAGTAATTGTGTCATAATCACGTGACAGTCATGAGACTTCAGGTTCTGAAATTTTTGCTTTGCCATGTTTATTATTCCCTTTATATTCGACGAGAAGCCAGATGGAACCTTCATACTGCGAAGACATTCAAAAAATATTTTCTTCTCTTCTTTCGTAAGAGCATAGCTCGCAGGACCTTGATGATTATCAGAATGATCGTCGTCTCGTGAATGCATACGTCGATGGGCCTGTCTTGCTTCCGGTGTATCTTTTGACTTTCCATACACGCCCAACAAGTTAAGCAGGTTCAAGCAAAGATTTTTTGTCACGTGCATCACGTCGATTGCAGAGTGAACCTCTAGCATTATCCAATAGGGCAGCTCCCAAAATATAGATTTCTTCTTCCACATGGGAACGTGGTTCTGAGCGTCATTCGGAACAGATAGTGCTCCAGCACCCTTCCCAAATATTACTTTTAAATCCTTGACCATATCATGTATAACAGAACTAGAAGGTCGAGTAGGCTTCCGCCGAATATCTTCCTCACCTTTGTAATGTCGGCCTTCCTTTCTTCCTGCATGCCTCGGTACAAGCCATCGACGATGGCCCAGGTACACAATCTTGTTACCTATATGTTTACCTTGAGTCTCACCTAAACAATGCGTACATGCATTGTATCCCTTGTTTGACTGTCCTGAGATGTTACTAAGAGCAGGCCAATCATTGATGGTTACAAACAAGAGCGCTCGTAGATCAAATTCCGTTTGCTCGTGCTCATCCCACACACGCACACCTTCATCACTCCACAGCTGTAAAAGTTCTTCCACCAATGGCCTCAGATACACGTCAATGTCGTTGCCAGGTTGCTTCGGGCCTTGGATGAGCACTGGCATCATAATGAACTTCCGCTTCATGCACAACCAGGGAGGAAGGTTATATATACATAGAGTCACAGGCCAAGTGCTATGACTGGAGCTCTGCTCTCCAAATGGATTAAATCCATCTGTACTTAGACCAAATCTTAAGTTCCTAGCGTCATCCGAAAATTTCGGGAACACTCTGTCGATTTTTCTCCACTGGGACCCATCAGCGGGGTGTCTCATCATCATGTCTTTTTTACGTTCTTCTTTGTGCCAGCGCAACAACTTGGCATGCTCTTTGTTTTGGAACAAACGTTTCAGACGTGGTATTATAGGAGCATACCACATCACCTTGGCAGGAATCCTCTTCCTTGGACAACCTTGCTCGCCCTCAACTTCACCTGGGTCATCTCGCCCAATCTTAAACCGCAATGCACCGCATACAGGACAAGCATTTAAATTTTCGTGCTCGCCGCGGTAGAGGATGCAGTCATTAATGCATGCATGTATCTTCTGCACCTCTAATCCTAGAGGGCAGACAACCTTCTTTGCTTCATACGTACTAGAGGGCAATTCGTTTTCATTTGGAAGCATCTTCTTAACTATTTTCAGCAAACTTTCAAAGTGCTTGTCGGTAGTACCACTCTCTGCCTTCCATTGTAGCATTTCCAGTATCGTACCGAGCTTTTTCTGGCCATCTGTACAAGTTGGGTACAACAATTTGCTGTGATCGGCTAACATGCGCTCCAACTTCAACCTCTCGTTTTCACTTCCACAGTCCATTTGTGCATCATGAATGGCCTGACGAAGATCATCGTTGGGCTCATCAAAGATGGCATCCTCTTCAACTTCGTCTTCCCCCATTGTAGTATCAGCGTGTTCATTGAACAGAGGATAGTTGTCATTATCCTCCTCTTCTTCATTCTCTTCCATTATAACCCCTCTTTCTCCATGCTTGGTCCAACAATAATAACCAAGCATGAAACCATTTCGCAACAGGTGTTCGTGAAGCCTGTCTGTGGAAGAGTATGTATACTTATTCATACAGAGACTGCATGGACAACACATAAAACCATCCTTTCGCTTGCTTGTCTCAGCCACATGGAGAAAATTATACATGCCAGTAATGAATTCGGCACAAACTCGGTCACCGTACATCCATTGACGTCTCATCTGCATTATATAAGTATATCAAAAAAATTATGCATGCCACTAATGAATAGATAAGTGACCATAATAATTCAAGCAAAGTAGAGTGGCGACAAATGTAATACATTGTAGCATTAAATATCCATTAATTTAAACTAACATTGAACTATTTAAAGAATTTAAGTCCAACAACAAATGCGATCAGAATCGCAACTAAGGTAACTATTGAACCAACAGCATAATGATACCAAGCCTCTTGACTAATGGCATATCTTCTAATTTTTTTAAGCTTCAAGCGCATCGCATCCAACTTGATCTCGTAAGCATTAACGACGTCGGCAAGCTTCGAGCGCATCCCATCCAACTTGATCTCGTAAGCATCGACGACGTCGGCAAGCTTGAACTGGTGTTCATCGATGATGTTGACAAGCTTAACCTCCAATTCCTTCTTCTCTTCTTTGCGGAGATCTTCACTTATTTTTAATTTAGCTTTCAAATCATCGTTTTCTTTCACAAAATATTCAACAATAGGGTCCACTGGAATTTCCGGTTCAACTACCTCCTAGACAAATATATATTTATGTCAAAGTTGGTCCGCATGATTGTCATAAACGCGAAACGAAACAAATATATAGTTATTAAAAGTCATACCACATCCGAATAATAGAGCGGACGAGAGCCGGTGGGGGTATTTGTGAAAACCATGGCACTATATATATATATATATATAAAACAATTATACAACTTATACAAAAAAACAAATAATAATTATGGAACAAAATCATACAACATAGATTTTTTTTAAATAAAAAAGAAAGCTCACCTAGGTGGTGTCGGTGACGAGACGGTCTATCGACGACGGTGAGGAGGTGAATGTTGTGACACTGAAATACAAAAACATAATTTAGTTTAAGATCAAATTGACAATACAAAATTGAGCTAAATAAGCAAAATGAGCTAACTTAGGCATTTCATCATACACCTACCTAGCACTACAAATATGAATTGAGCTAAATGAGCTAGACAACCAACGAAACGGGCGCCGAAAGAGAGAGTTTGCAGTTGCTAACCCTTGGATAGATGCACCACCGTCAATCTTAACAAATGGTGCAAAAAATCGTGGATGAAATCGAGCTCGGTGGAGAGAAAATGGAGATTCAACTCGAGCTCGAAATGGCCAAGGCTGGCTCGGGGTGGAAGATGAAGGCGACTGACCTTTGGTCGCGGTTGGTGGCTCCAACCGCGACTAAAGGTCCTCGCTAGGACAGGCGGCCTTTTTGTGCGGGACCTTTAGTCGCGGTTGGAGCCACCAACCGCGACTAAAGGTCCTCGCGCGTGCCCCGCGCGGCTCCGGCCGCAGGTGGAGGACCTTTAGTCGCGGTTGGTGGCTCCAACCGCGACCAAAGCTCCAGCACAAACCGCCACCTGTCCTAGCCGTTGGATCTGTCGGAGCCGCGATACCTCTAGTCGCGGTTCGGAAACGAGCCGCAACTAAAGGTCCGCCTCTAAGGCCACTTTTCTACTAGTGTGGATCAAAAGGTTCAGTTTTTATGTGGTGCAGAGAAGGTAAATGTGCATTTTCATTATAGTTCTGATCTACGTATAGGATAGAGCAGTGTTTCTGGTCTGTGTACATTTACTCATCTTTTGTGTGTTTCGTCAGGTGAGGCTTTCTTTTTGCAAGTTCATGGTGACTCATTGCCGATATTGGATGGACCAACAAATCAACTCGATATTCCATCGAAAGAAATGCTTGAGGTTGGAGGAAGTTTCACTCTTTGCAAAACCAAATCATTTTTAAATTTTATTGTATGATCTATCAGTTCTTTAATTTCTATTATATTTCCATGTAGATGCAGTTCTAATAGGTGCTTTTGCATGCATGACAGGAGGCGACATCTGAAGACACATGCACTGAGATATCAGTTTCTCAATGAGGTCATAACACTCAGAGCCCTCACCACCATCTAGACAGAGAGGACGAGATGGATAACTTCTTATTGAAGTTGTCGGCGAGGACGGGGTGGATAACACATTCCTATGTTCATGATATGTACAATATAATTTCAGAATATTGTTGAGTTATAGTTTTTTTCGAGAAGACTGCGATGGATAAATTATTACAGGATGATGCAATAAATTACTCAAAGACATTATACCATGTGAGTAGATTCGTGCATGTTGGAGATCTCTGTGCATTAAAAACATGCTTTCAAGCAGTGCTCATCTTGCTTACTACTGTTATGAAATGTCTGATGTGGTCTAATGTCCAGTCCTAATTGCCCACTGTAGATGGCCTGATTATTTTTCTGTGTGCAACTCCATGGTCGACTGGCATATGCTTGGTTTCAACATGTTACCGCATTTTTTTTAACATGTGTAAATATCTATGATAGGAGTGCTTCTAATCTGACATGACATTTTGAATGATAGAAACATCAGTACCGGCTGGAACATATGCATCTTCTATATAGTGTCATAGTGTCTTTTGAAGACAAGGATTTGTACTAAACTTGCAGTTATTTCTGTCTTATTCGCACCAATGTTGCAGTGCATAAAGCCCTTTGTGAGACAACTAACCAGGAGTCTTAATGTGCAGTATGCACTAATTTAATAAAACATGTGTGTTGTGACATGGTGTCATGTAGGTAGTAAATTATAATTTAGATCATGATTTGTCGGATTGCACAAATCGAAAGTGGCATGGTGACAATTTCCTCTTTTCTTCTGATCATAAGTTGTGTAATTTGCATGAATGTAACATGTGCAGGGCAGGGCTTGAAATACACCGATGGTACGACGCGATGGCGACTTGTCTCCTCGAGACGGTGAGGCTACCGGGGCGAGGACGGCGTAGACACCGGAGCTAGAGAAGCGCATCGGGATGGGCTGAGGTATTCTCAAGACGGCGTGGCCACCTGGGCGAGGATACCGTGGACAGCGGAGCTAGGGCAGCGTGTCAGGATGTGTCGAGGTGTCCTCAAGACGACGCGCCCATCGGAGCAAGGATGGCATGGACAACTGAGCTAGGGCAACACGTCGGGATGGGTTTAAGCAACGTATAATCTGACTATTCCCTCTGGTCCGTATTATTTTTAGTATTATAGGGTGTGGTAACATATATTAACTCTTGAATATTGAAAATAAATGTATTCCCAATTCATTCAGAAATGGTAAGATCTTTGTCGTAAGAAGGGGCAACCAATATCATTTTGACTTAGTTTTTGCTTTCCTCTTTTTGGAATAGGGAGTTGGGTTCTTCTCCTTCGATAGAAACATGTTGAACAAGATCTCATGGAAACTTGCTCAATTTAGATACAAATTTCATATGCCATGACTTGAATTATACGACATGAAAAAAAAATTGATGGACCCGTGGCAACGCACGGGCATTCAACTAGTGTTAATAGATTCTGAGCACACTTTTGGGCACAACATAATTAGCTTCAAACATTTTAAAGTCTAATGCCATGACTATCAATTGTTTTAGATTGCTACTGCCCTTGACAAGGTAGATCAGTTTGTTGAAGACCAAAACTGGAGCTATGCACAGTTCAGGGGGGCAGACACCCCCCCCCCCCCCCCCCCCCCCCCCCCTTCCCCCTCCCCCAGCCCAAGAAAAAATTAGTAAAAGCATAGTGCATTTTGGCCCATTTGTGTCCAATTAGCCCATCTGCCCCTGCAGCAGTGGCCCAACATCACCCTACAGCACATTCGCCTTACGGTACAACTTACTTGTGAAGGAAAGAAACAACATATGTGTTGACAAATTAGATATGTCATAACACGCCAACAAAAATGAAACAATCCAGGGAGTAAAGGTGCATAATACTTGCTTCTTACCTTGTTACAGTGGGATATGAGTTCTTGCAGCGAGCGCATCTTTTCATTGATCTGGTCCCTTCTTCTCTACATCATCAATCATAAACAACACTATAAGAACAATCTACAATCAATGTGAATCAACGGTACCAAAGACATTCACAGTTCAGTAGAGAAAACTTAGTAAAACAATCTAACATCCTCACTCGGAGTTTGAGCAGAAGAGCACAGAAGGAAGAGTTCGCTTGTCCCTGACATCCACTGGGCGCAAACGGGCAGGACGAAACCCAGCCGCCGTGCGCCATCAGAGGCGTGCCACAGGTGCGTGCGCATCCGCTATGCGCCGTCTCACCCTCCTCGACCACACGGAGGGGCTGTCCTATTCCGATGCGTCACCCGCCGCGACGCATCTACTTGTGCGGCGGCGCTTAGAAGGAGAGGTGCAGCGGCGGTCGGGGTGGAGCTACCCCCGACCTCCTTCCACAGCGTGTGACTCCTCTTCCTCTCGGAGGCGGCTGCCGCGGTCGTACCCTCCTCTTGGCGCGCGGCTCCGTCATCCATTCTTGGCCATCCGCGTGGCCACTGATGGTGGCGTCGACGTACTGGCTGGAGAAGGCTGCCTGGAAGAGGGCAGTGGAGTGTAGTGGCTGGCGACGGCAGCCTGGCGACCCTAATCGCGTGCGAGTGGGGATGAGATCAGACCTAACCTAGGCGGGTGACAAAATTTCGATCTCCCCCTACTGGACGTGGAAATTCATTTGCAGCACTTGCTTTTTTACATCTACCCATTTTACCATTCGCTAGAAAAATACTGGTGCTTTGGTGGACAAGTATTGAACCACCTCAGCCGTTGGATCTGGCGGATTGGATGGCTCCTGTTACTTTTTCTGTACCATAAAAGAGCCCTGCCCTCAACCCTTCCAGTCCAAGCTCCGCCACTGCAGCCAAGAGCTGCTTCTTTTGCCTTAGAGACCCTGTTGTAGAATTTCTGGGTTAAATAATGTTCACTTTTGTTAGAAATACGATCCCACGTTTTACATATAGGCTGATTAGGATTGTGGTCAAGTTCCCCATAGAAATACATGATACTATCCCTACTATATATAAAAGTACAACAGATTTGCTTCCTCTCACGCGGCACCAACGGACGGCCCAGATGCGCGCGCTAGCCCAGCTGCTACAGTATAACTGTAGCAGCGGACTTTCTACCAATCAGCGCGCGACACGTCACCTCGCACGAACTCTGCCGCACGCTTTTACAGAAACCCCCCGCCACTTTGCAAAAAACACCCCGCCAAGGACCAACTCGCAAATTCTCGAAATTCCAGGGGTCCCCGCGGAAAAGCGTCCTCAGACCTTCCCCTCCCCTCTTCTCTCGCGCGCGCGGCGGAAAGACGCCACCGCCGCCGACGCGCGTCCCCGCCGTCCTGCTCCTCCCCGACCAAATCGATCCCGCCAGCGTGCTCCGCCGTCGCACGCTCTCCATCCTTGCCAAGTCGCGCGTGCTGGGACGCCCACAAACCGCCGGATTCGTCGCCGTCGTCGAGCTGCTCCCTCCGCCGCATTTCCACGCCATTGGCCACGCTCCGGTGGCACAAACTCGGCGGCGCCGCCTGCGACCGCCCCGCGTTCACGCGCGCCCGCCCCAGGACGCGGTGGCGGGTCGCCGGCGAGCTTGCTGCGGCCGCTGTGCGGCCACTGCTGACGTCCCTGTGACGTCACAACGGCCCCACCTCTCAGTCCTCTTTTTTTAACAAAAAAAAACATAAATTCTATAAATACCCGTTGCGAAAAAATTAAAAAAACATTAAAAAAACCCAATAAAAAAAATTACACCAACAAACAAAACATGTTTGAATCTTTTTAATTTGTCCAAATTTCTACATATTCCAAAACAGCAAGTATTAGTGGAAAATGGAATCATATTTGAACACTCAAAATTACTAAATAATTGCAAATTTTCGGCATATTCCAAAACAATAAATATTAGTGGAAAATGAAATCATATTTGAACACTCAAAATTACTAAATAATTGCAAATATTCCACAACACATAAACATGCTCGCAAACATGCTTGAAAATTTTGAATGGAGATTTCCTAATTCGAAAGACATTAATAGAAAACATATTCCAAAAAAAATTGAATTTGTCAAAATTTGAATATACTTTACTTCAACAAACATTAATGAAAAATAAAGAAATTTCGACAGATACCAAAACAGTAAATATTAGTGGAAAATGGAATCATATTTGAACACTCAAAATTCGGAAACCGACAGCCCTCCGATCGACGCGTCCGACGGTCCTGATCACGCCAAAAAACGTGCGTGCTACAATAACACTGTAGCACGGGGATTTCTACCAACCCCGCGATGACACGTAGCCTCCACCACGCCATTTCGCAAAGAACCGCCCGCAAAAATCCAAAAAAAAATCATATAATCCAAATTAAAAAATTCATACCGTCCAAATTACAATTCGACATAATAATTATAAAAAATGTTAAAATTCAAAAAAATATCATAACTTCCAAAATACAGTTCGAAATAATAAAAAACATATATCAACAACTACCAAAAACAAAATATTAAAATTTATATATTCCAACCTACAATTCAAAAATAACAATTATATAAAAAATACCAAAATTAAAAAAATTCATATCTTCCAAACTACAATTCAAAATAATATAAACAGTACGTCTAAATTCTCTAAATTTATCTAACCATCAAACTTTTCGCATAAAAAACATTCTGAAATTCAAACAAAAAAAAAATATACGTTCCAATCTATAACTCAAAATAACAATTATATAAAAATTGTTTAAAACTAGAAAAAAAATATCTTTTAATTTACAATTCAAAAAAAATACAAACAACATACCAACAATTACAGGAAAAATATTCCTAACTACAATTCAAAATAACAATTAGAAAAAAAAATGCTATACCACAAAAAAAAAATTATTTTCCAACCTGCAGTTCAAAATAATTCAAAAAAATATGACAAAATTTTCTAAATTTAACAAATTTTCAAACTTTCCACTCAAAAAAAAATTTAATACAGACAACATATCAAAATCTCCCAAATTTTACCAAAATCACAGGCTTCTGACGCAATATTTACAACATGAACAAAAATATTCACATTTCACAATTCAAGGAAATTTAAAATTCAAGCAAATTCCAAACTTTACACACAAAATTGAAAATGTCCTTCTTTTTTTGTATCTTATACAACTATTTGCAACCTCAGCGACGACAAAATTACTTCAACAGCACATTTTAAAAAAAAATTGTTCGCCCCATCTCTTCATCTTAACCATAATTTCCCGATAATGTTCATTTTACAAATAATTATTCCATGAATTGTAAAACAGTTATTACTACCCGTATTTATCACTAATGCACAACCAATAAAGTTCACCATACAATTTACTCCACAAAGCGCACCGTGTCACTGCACCGGGGTTTTTTTTTGTTAAGTTCAAACAAACTTCCACACAATATTTGTTAGAAATTTCTCCAACGAATTTTTTTTTTGAAGTTCAAATAAGCTTCCACACAACATTTGTTAAAAATCTCTCCAACGAGTTTTTTTTTCCCAACACAATATTCAACTACATAGAAATATTATTTTCCCAATAATATTCACCAACATTATTTACAAAAGTTCCAAAGCTATTTCACCACAACGACAATTAAGGAAAGATTTAGAATTTTAAACAAAAAAAACTACTTATTTAAACATGATATTCATGTCTGCAATTTAACTAAGTTTTCAAATTGTCCCATAACCGGTAATCTTTTTTTTTCCCTTCAGATTAAATGTTAATCTAACTAAATTTATCGCTAAGGACACAGCATGTCATCGAACTCTTCTTCTCAATTACTAAGCAGCAATTCTACGTCACAACTACCGGCCTTTATAACATTGTTTACACTACATCTATATCAATATTTCTTTCCCATTTCCCGTGAAATATTCCAACTGTATTTCTATACTTTAAATTTAGTTTCGATTTTCCACCATCCTCAATGTGCACGACATTAGTATATATTTTTAGCTCATTTCTCCTTATTTTTAATCTGTATTCCTCCAACATTATTTCTTTATTATAAATTCAATGTTAATTACCTGACCCCTTCACCGGTAGCTTCTAACTGATAATATTTAACCATAGCATTACTAACTACCTATGACATAAAACCAAAATTCAAATCTAAATATTTTAATAAAACTTCAAAACATTTAAAGAAACATACATTTCCAAAATTAGGATTTACTATACAAGCGTAGCGTATGAGCATTTCAGCTCAAATTACAAATTTGAATATTCCAGAATGACATATAACTTTCAAACCTACTCATTTGGTAAACACTAGAAGAATTCAAATTTGAAGCTCCTCACATTTTTAGTTTTAATTTCATAATTTTTTTTAACCACAACGACAATTAGGGAAAGTTTTAGAATTTTATACAAAGCTCTACTTATTTAAACATGATATTCACGTCAACTACAAAATTTCAAAGTACAAACAATTTTTAACCCAAAAATTTCTTTACATTCCAAAAAAATTCAAATTTTCACAGCTATTAAATATCGACATTTTCAAATTCGAAATACACCAAACACGCGCGGCATTTGCCGCGCTAATATCCCTAGTTCTTTCTGAAAATTCACATAGATTTCTTGATTTGTAATTTTATTAGTAAATACGTGCACATGGACGTTTACTAGTGCATATAAAGCAGCCATGCTCAAGCGTGGTCGTGCCGCGCCGCTTCAGTGGCGCGGCGCAGGAGATCCCAGCGACCTTAGACGAGGAGGAGCAAGCTGGAGGACTCAAGCACATCAGTGGCCGAGCGTGGCGAGGCTTGCATTGGCACATGCCACTTGGGTAAGCTGGCAACTAGGGATGAAAACGGAGCGGATACAGACGGAACTGAGTGGTGCCACATTTGTTTCCATATTTTTCTGTGAAAGCGGAAACTAATACATAAACCCCGGAAACAAATACAGAAACAAATATTGTTGGAAACTGATATAGACCGAATAAGGTGCGGACACGGAATAGAAAGCAGATATTTTTCGGAACCAAGCGACCACTTGAATAATGCAGAAAAACTCAAGCAAACCAAAAAAATATCAGGTTTATACGATGAAATAAATTAAAGTATAACATAGTGTTTAGAAGTTATCAACTTTGGCAAAAAATATCTACTATCGTCCCTAACCCTAGTGCAAACCGG
The DNA here is from genome assembly GCA_947311845.1 of Poa pratensis. NCBI lineage: Eukaryota > Viridiplantae > Streptophyta > Magnoliopsida > Poales > Poaceae > Poa > Poa pratensis. The sequence continues at coordinate 6,650,890 of CAMZMU010000054.1, forward strand.
GAATGCCTCGAGAGGAAGATGATATGCAAGTACGTAGAGCCTAAACATGGTCACTTCATATACTTTTCGTTTTTGTTCAGATCTTGGGTTGTGCCTCAGTGTTCCCACTAAAATTGTTAGCTTGCTGCATTTTGATAGCACCGCATGGTGAAAAACGGAAAGTACCGTATTATCAACAACGAAATTTCCGTTTCCGTGGTCGTTCCTCCGAAATACGCTGTTCCGTTTCCATTTCCGTTTCCGTTTTGCAAAATTCCGTTTCCGCTTCCGTATTTCGGTTCCGTTTCCATTTTTCCGCGGAAAAGTCGGAAAGTTTCCGCTCTGTTTTCATCCCTACTGGCAACCATCCTACCTCTGTACTACATCGACACTACATTTCACCTGAATCATCCTCACCTCCCCCGTTTACTTTATCCATGCCCAGATCGACGCCGCCACCTACCGGGATCCTATTCCTTCAACCTACCGCTGTCAACAAAGATGCCGCACTATTTTAATTCCTAATCCGTACCACATACATATGACATATCTATAAATATTTTTTATACACACATAAGAGAATCTCCAACATCGGCGCTAAATGAGCCGCGCGCCGAATAAACCGTCAATATAGCGTGCGCGTGGCCGAATGCAGTGCTCCAGTGGCCGCGGCATAACCCCGCGCGCGCTAAAAAGCGTCCAGCGCGCTGGACGAAGCGGGACTCTCCGCGTCGTATTTGGGGCGTGCAGTCCAGCGCGCGCGGCCAAAAGGAATTTGCGCGCGAATTGACCAACCGCCAGATCTGAAACGTCCAGCCACTCGCACCGCCGCCCGACCTCTCCCCCATCTCCTCCGGCGACCCAGCGCTCGATTTACCTGCCGTCGACACTTCCTCCACTCCTCCCCAGCATGCCGCCGCTTTCTATGGACGCGCAGGTTACCGCGGCGTTGAAATGGGCCCCGCCGTCACTGATGCATCCAACGCTTCCGCCGCTTCTAAGCAGCGTGTCGTCGCTGCTTGCTCGACCTCCCTCGTCGCTGCCACCCCTCCAGCGTGCCGCTGGAGTTTGCTCGACCTCCCTCGTCACCGCCACCCCTCCAGCGCGCACAAGGTGTTTGACAAAACACTTGCAAGGTATATTTTAGCTATCAACTTTGATTTCTTAGATGAATTTGGTGCATTTTAGTTTGTAGGTTTAAAGTAGTGTAAATTAATGTATGCAGATGAGTTCGTCCTACGATTCTTCCGATGAAGAATTTGATCTTGAAGAGGAGGAGGACATCGCAATGATCCTAGCTATCCACGCCAACCAAAAGCCGAAGCACGGTGGTTCAGTTTTCGGTCGTCAGAAATTGTGGAGGGAAAGGATCAGTGCTCACGAAAGATTGATGAGGAACTATTTTGTGGAGCATCCCACATACCCCGAGTCATATTTACGGCGCCGTTTTAGGATGAGCATCGACTTGTTCAAGCACATTGCAGAGAAGTTGGCAAGGCATGATCGGTTTTTTCAGCAAAGGAGGTATGCCGCCGGAGAGCTAGGGATAGCACCTTTCAAAAGGTGACCGCCAGGTATTCCGGCGGATCTTGTTGACGACCACTTGGCCATGGGTGAGAGCCAAGCTGTGGCGACCCGAGTACACCACTGCATGTTGTAGTGCACAAGTTTATGACATAACACCCACGGATGTCCTTATCCGTAAATATCACGTCCCTCAGAGTAGTACAACAGAAACATTGTTGGGTCCAACTTCACACTTTATTCCATACTGCAGATTCCAAGCCAAAGATGAACATCGAACTCTTCTTCCTCCTCAGTCGGTTGAGGAAGTTTAAACGTTCTAAAGTCAACCTTGGAAAGTTGACGAGCAAACTGCAAAAGTAGACTGAGAACCATCGTAGTCAAACAACCCAATGACTATGGTTGTTTTACTAGGCCTCGTCTAACTCTGGACTCTTCATCTACTCTAATCTTCAGCTCCTCCTTCTTCAGGTGCGGCTCCGTATGTGATGACTTAGTCGACTCCTTCAACTCCTCCGGATAGGTTGAAAGTGCATGTGTTTCCCCATATGTGGTTTTGATAATTAATGACAATCCTTATGGACTAATGTTTGTATTGAGTTATTCTTCTAGGTTTGTCCATTGGCATCGCTTGAACTCCATGTGTTGGATTCAAGGTTGTATGCCATCAAGATCATTGATTATGATATACATATTTGATATGATCAAGAAGATGAAAAGATACAAGGTTGATCAAGACTAAGTGCAAAGAGTGGTTTCAAGTTGATCAACACACAAAGCTAAATGATATACCATGTGGGATCATGTGATCCAATGGTATGGTAAGAAATTGTCCATATAGCTTTGTGAACTAACCCATTATGTGTGTGCGGCATTCCTTTGTTGGGGTTAGGTATCTCTCCATGGGCTTGCATCAAAAGGAACATTTCTTATAGCTCATGGAGGATGATCTCAAGTGGTGATCGTCATCAAGGTTGAGATGTGCAAGTTCAAGATGGGCATATAGAAGATATCATATGCTTGAAACTTGCAACCCATTTGGAGATAATGGTCTCAAGTGAAGATGTTCCTAAGAGAGGCACTCCCATCTTGGTGTATGGGGGAGCGATATATGAGTCTTCACCAAGCAAAGCGCAATCAAGAAAGGTGGTCCACTTGAAGAGGTCAAGATCGTCATCATCTAGCTCAAGTGAAATGCGCAAGGTAAATGTATGATCTTGATAGGGTTTCTATTTTACCGGTCTCATGATGTTAGTGGGAGATCGGGTTATAGGATAGACGGCGTACTATCAAAGAGGGGCTCTCAAGTGAGTAACTTGATCGCATCTTTGTGGAGAACTCAAACCTTTGCATACTTGTCATATCATCTTTCTTGGTTCTTAGGCTTTTCTCCTCGTTGGTTTTTGATGCTTGTTGTGATCTTCATGACAAGCCCAAGTTCTCCGAAAACGGATTTCGTATGGAAAACTTGTTGCGTTTTCAGGTTGGAAATATTATCGGTTTATCCGTGAGGAAAGGTCCACACCTTCCCATCCGTCTGGCTCTTGTCGTTACCTTCCCAACAAAATTGGTTTCACCTGTTTTGGAGTTCGAACGAGAAAGTTATTGCATTTCAGGTTTTCTGTTTCTGTTTGTTTTGCTCATGCAGGGGAATCGGATTATCCGGTCCATGCTGACTCGGAATATCCGATTCTCAAGGATTGCTCGATTTCGGCTAAAGACTTTAAAAGCAATGCATACTGGAGTTTTTCGGAATATCCGATCAAGGTTGACTCGGATTATCCGATTCTCAAGAATTGCTCGAATTCGGCTAAGGACCTTAATGCAACCAGTTTTGTGGGGCACTGATGTTTTTCGGAATATCCGGTTCAAGTCGAGTCGGATTATCCGGTCCTGACTTATATCAAAATATCCGACTCCCCTGTCTGCAACGGCTATTTTTCTGGGAGGGGTATAAATACCCCTCCACCTACCTCCAGCCAGCTAGCTTTGCCCAGCACAATTTTCTCTCTCTCCCCCACCATTGTTGACCTTGCAAAGCTTGCCTCTCTCTCAATTCCTCTCATGATTTTTGCATATCTTTGAGGGAAAAGAGAGAGGAGATCTAGATCTACATTTCCACCAATCCATCTCTCCACTAAGTGAGGGGAATCCTTTTGATCTAGTTCTTGAAGTTCCATTTGTTGAGTTCTTCTTTGTTCTTCCTCTCTTCTCCCCCCATAAGCATTAGTTGCTTGTGGTGGGATTTGAGAGTGAAGGATTTGAGCACTTGTGCTCTTGCCATTGCTTTGTGCATCGGTTTGTGCTCTCCACGAGGATTCGTGGAAGTTTTGAAAGCTTGTGAACTTGTTACTCTTGGGTCATTGGACCCTAGACGCCTTTGTGGTGTTGAGACCTTGTGTGGTCACTTGTAGCTATTCGGGAGCCCCCAATTCGGTTGTGGGTGTGTGCCCCGGATCGTTGTTGTAAAGGCTCCGGTTTCTGCCTAGAAGGATTCCGATAGTGGAAGGTGAACCAATCCTTTGTGGTGCGGTTCATCGGAGAATAGGGTGAACCTTTGTGGCGTTGAGATCGACCTTTGTGGTGCCTCACACCTCTTCAACGAGACGTACTCCCCTAAAAAGGAGGAACTCGGGAATACATCCTCGTCTCCGCGTGCCTCGGTTATTTCTATATCAGAGCTCTTTACTTATGCACTTTACATTGTGATAGCCTTCGTGCTTGAAGTATTCTATTGCTATCACCTTGTTACTTGTCTTGCCTATAGCATAAGTTGTTGGTGCTCATAGGTGAGCCTAGTTTATTTAGGTTGTTGGCTTGTTAATTTAAACACCTAGTTTTATTCCGCAATTATCAAGCCTAAACCGGAAAAGTTTTAATCGCCTATTCACCCCCCTCTAGGCGACATCCTTGTCCTTTCATAGGTCTGGTGCCTCGAAGTACACTTATGAGTCCTCGTAGATATGGTCTCCTTCTACAGCTTCCAGCATTTCACAATCTAAGCATGGGGTCAACGGGAAGGTTGAGTAACGAGCGTTACTCAGCAAGTTCGTAAAAGGTACGAGAATTTCCTTCATGCATTTCCACTGTCATGACTCTAAAGAGTCGTAGACGTCGATGCAAGTTTTTGAAAACGTTTTTAGAAAAAGGTTATTTTTATTATTGAAAACTATGTTCCTCTGCCCTCACGGGTTTGAGAGTCATTAAGACCCCTTTCCCGCCGCGATCGTAGTTCCTTCCGGGAACACGGGAATAGCTGCTATTAATCTTTTTACACTCTGTGGAGGTGCGTCACTTTGCCCAAGAGTAGGCCCATCCATGCATCTCTCTACACACTTCGTTGGTGTGTTTGGTCCGGTATGGGGTTCCCAAGACATTCCGAGTTCTTCTTCGACCCCCCACTTCGTCCACATGTCCACCCTAAGCGTGAATAGCACGGTATCCTTGATCGACGCGCCCCTAGATCCGTCTATCCACCCCACCCAAGATAACACTACCGATTACCACTCTCGAGTGGGACTGGCTTTAAACTGGTACCAACAAACCCGCCTTCACTAAAGTAGCACATTATGCAAACTCCGGTGACAGACCCGGTAGGTCATCCGAGGACATGCGGAAGGAAGAAGTAACTTATGCCTCCTTCGTCCCATTCCAGAACTCCTGGTTGACACGTAATTACGGCGCTGGACAAGCCGCGGAACATTTGTTATTAAGTACTAAAGAATTGCTCCCCAGTACGATGAAACCTCCACCACGACATCAATCCGTGGTTTCACCGCCAACCATGAGCAACCCCATTTATTCCAATGCGTAATAATGATAGGGAAGAATATATATAGTTTTTGAAAATAGTTTTTGTACAGGAATAAATAAACGGACATGCAAGAATGAACTTGCCTAGAGACTGACAAGAAGTGTAGTCTAAAGTCTCTGGTGACTCGCGAACCTCGTGTTCTGAACCAGCATCATTATCTTTATAAGACAATGTTTAAAGATCCAAATGATGCTATTATGCATATATGCAATACTTTGTGATTTTTACTTGTCCCTCCCCTTTTTAGGGTTTTTAATTACTCTGTTTAATTTCAAGAATTGTTTTACAACAATTTACATGAGGAATAAAGATTAAATGTGGTCAAATTTTAAATAGCTCAACTTTAATTGAACTCAAACAACTATTCTCCCATCTCATTATTTCTTGGGAAAATATTTATGAAAAGATTTTCAAATAATTTCCACTTAAGGATCTTTGAATTTTTCATCCACTCAAAATTTGTGTAAATTCATAATAAAACTTACAGAAAAATTCCTCATAAATTATAGAGTGTGTGAGATATTTTTAGCTGATTTTTGTTCCTTTAGAACTTTGGTTAAATTTCATTGAAGTTTGAATTAATTTGTTGGTCAAATGACCTTTTTACCCCTGGTTAAACTGATCAAATCGAACCCGGTCTAAAATCTGGTTCGGTCGGTCAAACCGACCAGCTGTCACTCTCTCTCCCCTATCTCTCTCTCTCGCTCGTGCCCGTGCTCGCTCTCGCGACAGAGTCGCCGTCGCCTCGCTCCTCCGGCTGGCTCTGGCTGTCTTGGCCGCCGCCGTTGGACGCAATCGACGCATCTCGTCGAGCTCTTCCTTCCCATGCCGTTCGATTTACTTTTCCCTCTCTCTCGCGGTCGCGTGCAACCCTAATCCCCATTTCTAGGGTTTCGATCGTGGCTCCAATCAATGGCTCCGGCATACTCCGGTGCTTCGATCCGGTGTGCTCGCCTCCTGGGCGTGCCTAGCAAGCTACTGCGAGTCGTCCATGGGCGGCTTGGCTCCGAGCTACCACTGCTCGAGCTGCCATGGTCGCTATGGTGATGTGCTCATGTTCGTGGTGTTCTAGTGGCACCCTCCAGTGTTGCACAGGCACTGCCCTGTCGTCTCTAGAGCTACTGCCCTGGACTCGAGGTAAGAATCACCTCTGCACTCTCTCTTTTCTCCTCTACTGCTCATACTCGAGCTTCTGCTAGTGCAATTTTTAGGGTTCTTAGCTGTAGCATTTTAATTAGGTGTTCTCTTGCTGTTCTAGGGTTACTTCAGTGAGCTAATAAGCTGGACTGGACTTGAGGATTAGATGCTAGACTAATATCTACATGGCCTTTTCGTTTATGTGCACTGTCTACTGAAGTTATTCTTCAGTTTTAACAATTGTGTCATCTAGTGAATGGTGTAGATCTACTCATTCATGACCTTCACGGTCTAGTAGAGTGATCTATGGGCTTAATTCTCCAAAAAGTGGGAATTTCTCCACCTCTGCTTCTCTGAAGCTTTGTAAGAGCACTCACTGCTCCCACTTGTGTAAAAATAGCTAAGGATGAGCTTTAGCTCTGAAGCTTTGCAATAAAAGCTGCTATGCATGCTTAGCTTGTCCAATTACCTCTCTGTGGTACATTTAAACATGTAAAGGATGTTTTGCTGCGTGTGACATCTCCTCTGAGAATACACATGCGCAAAATATCCTTCTTATGTGCTTCTTTGTGCTCAGTGCATCCTAGTTCATCAAGCTTAGCTGTGACCAATAAATTGGTAGCTTTCTTGGTATAAAATCTGATAAGAACAGATACTAAGTGTCCCTGTCCCTTATAGTGCAAGTGATGATCCAAATACAGTGTAAAGCACTATTGGATACTGATGCCTATTCCAATTCCCTCTCCTCTCACTCCTGAGAGCATGAGAGCCTGTTCTGTTGGGTGTTAACCAAGTATAACAACCTCCAGAGCAAGATCATGAACTCATGATCAGCTATAACCTGCTGTATGGAGAGTAGCAAGAGTCTTCTGGCTCTGAACAACCTGCTTCTTGTGGTAAGCCTGCTCCTCCTCGCTGCTTGACCTAGTTCCTGGAGGCTTTCTAAGAAATCAAAGGTTTTGTGCTTCTGGTGGTGGTGCAGCGTGTGATCTACACTACTGGTGATGAAAGGCATAGTGGCTGTGGTGAAAAGGGTGTAAGGAATGCGAGTGGGTGTGCATTAGCTTGCTGCCACTCCATTATTGTGCATATATAAGGTCTAATGTCAGTTTGGTGATCATCTGGTGTCTTGACACCTAGATAAATCGTTGTGATGACTGTGCTGCTTCTATAGATCACCATTGGTTCGAGTTTCCCTAAATTGGGTCGGTTGGCTTAAGTAAATATACTTGGAGACGGTTGCCTCCTTTGTTGACTGCTTTTCAGGTGGTTCTTGTCATTTTGGCTAGGTTTAGTCCACCTCAGCTCCATGTGCGCACCAGGTATGTGCCATGTGAGCTCCTGTTGTTCTATCTGTCTCCACGTGGTTCTGGTTTGTGTCTATGTGAGATCCATGTGATCACCTCACCTCCTTGGACTGGTGCTGTCCTACTGTCAGGTGTTCTCTGTTTTTGGCCTTTACTCTATTTGGCTACTTGTGGTTTCGAATTCAAATGAATTATGTGGCTAAACATGTTTAATTACTGGATCCAGTTGACTGTAAGTGTCAACTATGATACGAAGCTTGTGTAAGTTGTTTGTAATTCTGAATTTGGTTGTTTTAATCTTCCATTTGGGTTTCTGCCAAATAATTTGGCTGGCTGGAGGGCTGCTGTTGCTTGCTTTGGTGTTGTCCATGTACTCTGAGATCACCAGGTCATGTAAGCATACAAAAGCCTTTGCCCCTGATGCCTAAGTTCCATTGCTTGAGAAATACATGATGAAATCCTGGGTTGATCACTGATACGTCCAAAACGTATCTATAATTTTTGATGTTCCATGCCTGTTATATATTGATTACCACATGTTTATCTTACACTTTATATCATTTTTATGCATTTTCTGGGACTAACCTATTAACAAGATGCCACAGTGCCAGTTCCTGTTTTCTGCTGTCTTTTTGTTTCAGAAATTCTATTCTGGAAATATTCTCGGAATCGGACGCCAATTTAACTGATTTATTTCTAAACCGAGGCGGAGCAGCAGCCAGAAGGACGAAGTCGGGGCCACACCAGGGAGGCCGGCGGGCCCACGGCGCGGCCAAGGTGGGCCCGCGCCCCACCTCGGCTGGCCACCGACACCGCCCTTTCGCCTATAACTTGCATCTATTCGGAAAACCCTAGACACCCGAGCAAAAATTCACGAAAAGTTCCGACGCCGCCGTCGTCTTCAACCCTAGTTCGGCAGGGTTTCTGCAGTTTTTTCCGGCACCTTGCCAGAGGGGAAATCATCACCGGAGGGCTCTACATCGCCATGCCTGCCTCCGGAGTGATGCGTGAGTAGTTCTCCACGGGACTAAGGTCCATAGCAGTAGCTAGTTGGTAGTCTCTCCACTTTGTGCTATCATGTTTAGATCTTGTGAGCTGCCTAACATGATCAAGATCATCTTTATGTAATGCTACATGTCGTGTTTGCTGGGATCCGATGAATTGTGAAATTATGATCAAGTTTGTTCATCTATCTATGCTATGTTTTATCTATGTTCCTGCATGCTCTCCGTTGTTAGTACATGCTTTGTCCAAGTAGATGCTAGTGACTTCAAGAGAGGGTATTTATGCTAGATAGTGGGTTCATGCCTCTAGAAGTATGGGCTTGATAGACAGAAACAACTAAGGCTGTAGATGTGTTGTTGCCACTAGGGATAAAATAACCGATGCTTAGCTTACGGGTACTGCTGTTAAGTCTAATGCATTTGTTTACATTACACACTTTGCTTAATGCTATAATCTGTTGCTTGCAACTTAATACTCATGGGAGACCCGGAAGCTATCTTGTGAGTGGCTTATGAGTCATAGATGCAGCTAGTAAGCGGTCTATGTATATTGTTGTAATGCCCAATAGATATAACAATGAACATGATCTTGTCACATATTGCATTGTCATCGTTTGCAATTTGTGAATTGTCCAGCTGTAATTCGTTCACCCAGCATGTATGTTTATTTGTCTTATGGAGATACACCACTAGTGAACTATGGACCCCGGTCCTTTATTCCACACTGATACAAACACCGTTTTCACCACGCTCTACGTTACTTCCTGCTGTTACTTTTGTGTTCATCATCATATTCCACACCATACGTTTAATCCTTTGTATTCAGCAAGCCGGGGAGATTGACAACCTTCCTGTTTCGTTGGGGCAAAGTATTTTGATTGTGTGTGTGCAGGTCCACGTCAGTGATCGAGTAACGGCGCCGCTGACACCTTTCTGAAGCTCTTCCAATTCCTACTGGTACGATTAAACCTTGGTAGATTCAAGGGAAACTTGCTGCTTGCTGCATCATACCTTCCTCTTGGGGTCCACTCACACGATTAAACCTTGGTGTGTTTTCACGTCATCAAGCAAATTTTTCTGGCGCCATTGCCGGGGAATTGGAAGCTACAACAAGGGGAGTTGCACGTCACCATTCTCTTTACTTTGTTTTTGTCTTGCCTAGTTTATTTTTATTTTATCTTGTTTGCTTTTAAATTCGAAAAACACACAAAAAAATCAGCTTTTTGTTTATTTCGGTTTATCTAGTTTTTATTTTCTGGTTGTTCATCATGTTTCCCCCTAAATATGTTAAGAAAGATATTGAAGTAGGAAGTGGTTCCATTATTGGAAGAAATAATATTGAAGAATTCCTTAATCGTGTGAGTGGACTTAAAGATTTTGAGGATAAACCCTTGGTAGAACTTGCTCATAATTATGAAATTGCTACAGCTTCTTTAGTACACATGTTGGAAACTAGGTTTGTTAACCTTAATCCCATAATACAGTAAATGTTTCTTAAACTCTATGATATGGAATATGGGGAAAAGAAAGATTTCGTTTTAGAAACCCTGCTCAAATAATTTGGTGATGTTGCTAGGGAAGCTAGAAAACTTTTTGTTCGCTATAAGATGCTTGGCTACTATATTGGTGTGATAAGTACCCTTGAAAAATTGGAAATTGATAGACTTGAATATACTAAGGGAACCGATTATAAAGGGGAAGTGAAGGTACCAATCCCTTTTAAACTTATGGGGATGCATGAGGCCCAAGAAAAGAATTTTGATTGGATAGTTCCTGAAAACCCTTTTGATGAGAGTAGTGAACCTAGAAGAAGTGAGAAAGGAGAATTTGAGACATATATAGATAAGATACAATGCCTTTTTGAAAAGTTTTCTGACCTTTCTTTGAGTAAAGATTTTGATAATGCTTGATCTTTTTGCTACTGCGCCTAGCAGAAAGGCGTTAAAGAAAAGCGCTTGTTGGGAGACAATCCAATTTTATTTCCTGTTATGTTTATTTTCTTGAGTCAAGGAGGTTGTTTACTTCTGTAACAACTCCTTTATATATTTTGTTTTTGTTTTTGTTGTGCCAAGAAAAGCCTCTAATGCAAGGGGGTGGTAAAGTTTTTTTTGCTGTCCAGAAACAGATTTTTGTACCTCACGGTAAAAATTCGTGAAAAATCATGGATTACTATTTTTTATCTGTAAATTTTTGAGCAGAAGCCTGAACTTATTACCTATCTTTCATTAGTTAACCGTTTTCTGATTTGAACAATGGAAGTGCCTCGAAAAAATTCGTCTTTACGGACTTTTCTGGTTTTGACAGATTCTCTTTTTGTCTTGCATTGTCTCTTTTGCAAGTATAGATTCATGTTATTCGGGGGGAGATCAAGTCTTGCTTAGTAACAGTAGCTAATGTTTGAACTAAAGTATGCAATGTGTTTTTATAGAACAAAGTGAGCTTATGTTTTGATGCACTAACCCGTCTAATGAAGTTTGCGAGTTATCTTTGTGTGAAGGAAGCTTTCAAGTATTAGGAGAGGAGGATGATATAAGAAGATCAAGAAGAGAGAAAAGCTTAAGCTTGGGGAGGCTTCCTTGGCTCTCCCCAGCATATATCAAGAAGACTCAAGCGTCTAAGATTGGGGATGCCCATCCCCTTCTTCATCAACAAATTATCACGTCACCTCTAGTGAGACTATATTTTTATTGCTTCACATATTATGTGCTGTTCTTGGAGCGTCTGTGTGTTTTATTTTCTGTTTTGTTTTTGTTTTGTTTTCTGATCATAACTTAGTTGGATCCTAGCACTCTTGTTTGGGAGAGAGACACTCTCCGCTGTCGAGGAATGTTCCCAAGGGAACTTCTCGTGTAGTGTTGTTCGAACTCTGGGGACTGAAACACGCTCTCGACGAACCCCTCGGTGACCTCGGCGAAGAAGACACTCACACAGCAAGGAGACACAGCGGTTTTTACCCAGGTTCAGGTCACCGTGATGGTGTAAAACCCTACGTCCTGCATGGATGGATTGCACTTTTCGGAGCGATTACAGTACAAGTGTTGGAGCTAGTCTGGAGGTAGAAGATGATGTTCTAAGGCCGCGGGGAGGCCCTATTTATAGTGCTCCGGTCCTCTTCCCAAATGTTTAGGCGGGAAGGGTTACCACATAGCACCAAGAATGGGTACTGACGTGCTGCCCTAGCTTTGGTAAAGTCACCGTCCACGACGCAGCGGCAAGGACTTGTCGGTGACGTTGCTGATGATGTCTGCGGTGGCGCGTAGCGCCGGTCCGGCCGTCTTGCACCAAAGAAGTAAGTCTTGGGCTTCGCTTTGCTTGTCGTGGATGGTCGGCGTCCTTTAATCACCAAAGGGGAAAGTTTTGGCCGACACGCACTGCAGCGTGGCACTGGCGCGCGCGTCACTCTGGGGAAGACACAGCCGCACATGGCCCCTGGTACGGGGTCACGGGTGTGCCGCATCCTTGTCTTGCTCCGCCTGAGGCCTGGTGGCGCTGCTTACCTCGCGAGGGGTAGCCTCGCGAGGCCTTTTCTTGGCTCTTAGTACCGAGTCTTCCTGAGGCCATTTGCTTCAGCCGCGGGGTCTTCGTGAGGCCCAAAGGAGTGGACCGTGCTCTATTGACTGTTTGACTTGGCTTGATCTCCCACGCGTAGTCTTCTGGGCCAAAGGCATACGGGCCGTGGTACCTTGGTTTCCACTGGTCTGACAGTAGCCCCCGGGCCCGTGTCGCGCACGCCTTGCGACCGTTGGATGCGAAGCGGCGCGGGCCCAAACAGATGCCGGGCCTAGGAGACGACGCGTGTCACGGCAGTTCTGCGCGCGCACCCACAATGGCCGCGACGCCTCGGTAACCGCCAGGGTTCGTCATAAAGCCTGGGCTGCACGCGGCGCGGTTATCGCACTATTCTCTTCCAGTGAATCTCCCTCTGCTTGACCTTCTTCCTCTCTCTTGGTCATATGCTGAGCCTAGATCTTGCTAACAGAGATGGCTGGGAAGCGCAAGTGTGCCGCCGCGGTAGAGGAGAAGGACTAGAGTGACGCCCTTCTCCCCTCGCGCGTGCCGAGCGAGAGCCTAGCGATGGCGAGGCGCCAGATGCCTGCGGCCGAGGCTGATGGCCCGGAGTCCAGGCTCCGCCCGGGGACGGTGGTGCTCGCCCCTCGGAGGGCCTCGGAGTACCCTTTCTTCCTCCACACTGTGCTTGCGGGGCTCGTCCCCCCTTTTTCCAAGTTCTTTATGGCGATTTTGGATCATTACCAGATCCGGGCGCTTCATCTTCATCCAAACTCATGCTTACCCTCGCGATTTTCGTCTATCTCTGCGAGGGTTTCCTGGGTGTGGAGCCCTCGGTGGCTTTCTTTCGGCTGTTCTTCAGCATGCGTCTCACAGCTCCGGATCATCGCTCCGGCTGTGTCTCTTTCCGGATGGCTGAGGGTGTGGCGGATGCCTTGATCCACCTAGAGGTCCCCAAGAAGCAGGAGGAGTTCCGCAAGAAGTGGGTGTACCTGGACGAAGGTGAGGTGAACCCCTTCCTGGATGTCCCTACCGCTCCGGCTGCGAAGACTTCAGACTGGGTGCACCTTAAAGACCTCGCCAGAGACCTCAAGCCGTTGCGGAAGGCGATGAAGGATCTGAAGAAGGCCGGGCTGACAGGTCAGCAAGTGGTGAAGGAGTTCCTCGAGCGTCGGATCGCCCCGCTCCAGGACCGCCCCAAGCGGGTCTGGGAGTATAACGGCATGCTGGACGTGATGCGCTTGTCTCCTCGGGATCTTGTCAGCGCGGAGCTTAGCGACCTCATGAGGATGTTGTACATAGTGGAGAGACCTGGCGGGATCCCTGATCGGGCCCTTCCTCTGTTCCAGCTTGATGCCTTTGACAAGATTGTGGCGGGGATGCCCAGCCTTTGACCGGTGGGACCTGCGCGTGCCTGGCCAGGTTGGGGAGCGGCCGAACCCGCTCCGCCCCGCACACGCGCCTGTCGGTAACGAAGGCGCGGAGGCTTCTGAGGCGGCTAACGAGGGCTCTTCCGTGGAGGAGACACAAAGTGAGGCGGTGCCACCACCACGCAGGCGCCACCGGTTGGTGGTCACCTCTAGCGACGAGGAGACCACCGTTGGGACGGGCGCGTCCCTGGCGCCGCCCGCCGTCCCCTCTGAGGGGACTCAGGAGGCCCGCACGCCAGCCCCTGAGGCGACGATCCCCTCCTCAGGGTTGAAGAGGCGCCCTTGGGTTGCCCGTGACGGGTCAGTCCTCTTGGCCCTCGGCTTTTGTTCCATCTTTTAACTTCCGCGGTTTCTCACTTCAGCTTTGTTCAGGGGACTTCCTCCGGCGAAGAAAAGAAAGAAGAAGAGGTCCTCAGGTCCGAAAGGCCTTTCTTCGCACGCCGCTAGGACAGCTGGTCCGAAGGCCATGGGGTCCAAGCGTTTGCCAACGTCGGAGGTGGAGGACCGCCCAGTCGTTCCATCAGATGATGAGGGGACGACGGACGGCATGGCAGGTGAATCGATAGTCCTGTCACCGTTCACGCAGCAGCCGGACTCGCTTCCGAGCGCCGCGGAAGGGGACTTCCCAACCGAGTCCCGCACCGAGTCTCTTGCGGCCTCTTCTTCTGGGGCTGTGGTGCCTGTCGTGGGTTTGTCACGTCAGGTGGCATGGATGACTTCGTAGGTGTGGGATTACGCGAGTCAAGCATCTCCGAGCTTGGGATCGCAGGAACAAAGATCAACACAGATTTACCCAGGTTTGGCCCCCTCAATGTGAGGTAAAAGACCTACTTCCTGCCTACCCTAGATTGGTATTGATATGATAATCGAGGTGTTACAATGGAGGCGATCCGATCTGGTACTCGCCGTATGAGCTAGGGTTTTGGGCTTGATAGCTTGACCCTCTCTAAGTCCTGCGAGTCATCTTTATATACACAGAGGCTCGTCAGGTTACAAGAGTTCTACACGAAGCCTGATTATCTTTCTTGTCTTCCAAGGCAAGTTTGCACCGACCTTCTGGAACTTTCCTTTATCGAGTCGTGATGCGAGATTGGCCCATCTTTCACGTGGCCCAACAATGATAGCGCAGCCTTAAGTCGCGGGTTAATCATTCCCCCGACATTAGCCCCCAAGCGTGGCCTGAACTTCATAGTATTTCTTGATCTTGAATGTTTAGGCCGCGCTTTTCCTTGTTTCGCGACTTATAATTGTGCAGGATTGGCCTTGACTCGCACCTGGGAGATCATCTGACTTTGTGAGCTTCTTTGTTAGAGTAGTCTGATAACTTCAGAACTTGATGACGATCCATCTTCAAATTTTTGATAATAATATGATGTAGCCCCCAAGGATTGAGAGGATGTAACGTGGTAATCATCTCAATTCTTCTCAGAGAATTCTGAAGGTCATCACCTGTAACTTGATATCATGAATAAAACAATTGTTAAGATACAAGTAATTGTAATTGGTGTTGCCATACTATAAGCAGTACATCGACCTCAAGTTAGGCCATCTGAATCCTTAAGTGGGCACTCGCGCGACTCAGTATTTCCTAGGAACATGTGTGTTCAGGGTCGAGAGCGACCATGATAGGCAATCAAGCTCGATTGAGGCCACACCCCAGTACTTTAGCCACATAATGCGAGTAGCAATCCAACTTAAGGTAAATTTGATAATCGCCAATAAGTTTGCTGTTTCAGGGTAACAAAGCCCCCAAGAAACATAATGATATGGCCATGATAGGCTAAGCTATGATAAGCTTTGATTATGATGACACATAAGGTCGCGCCTTGGTGGCAACCGAGTGTTATACATAGGGTTGGATCGCGCGTAGGTTGGGATCCATGGTGATACATGGGGTCGGTCGCGCCTAGGTGGCGACCAGAAATGATACAAAGTTTACGGCCGCGCCTAGGTGGCAGGTGGTTTCTGATACAAGGGTCGATCGCGCCTGGGTGGCGATCAGATGTTGCATAGGTCGCGCCTAGGTGGCGACCAAAGTTGAAGTTCTAGCCCTGAGTGGCTGTGATGATACTCAGCTATAAAGCTGGAAAGGATGATGCTTGGCTCTAATTAGCCTTTTCTTATGTATAGTACGGTCGCAGGTGTGCGACATTCCAAGGGCGAGGTGCCTCGAGACGATCCTCGAAATCATGGCGTTCGCTGCTTTCTTCCCTTACATCCAGCAGATAGTACGACCCATTGTTTAGCTTCTTGCTGATGATGTAGGGTCCTTCCCATGGAGAGGACAGCTTATGCATTCCCTTGTGATCTTGTTTAAGTCGCAGTAATAGGTCGCCTTCTTGAAAGGTGCGGGTTTTATGCGTCTGGCATGATAGCGTCGCAAGTCTTGTTGATATACCGCTAACCTTGATGCTGCCAAGTCTCTAACCTCTTCTAATGTGTCCACCGAGTCTTGCCGAGCTATCTCATTATCTGTCTCGATGTAAGCCGCAACTCTTGGTGAATCATGTATGATGTCGCTGGGCATGACTGCTTCTGCTCCATAGACCATGAAATATGGTGTAAATCCTGTGGATCTGTTAGGGGTTGTTCTTAAGCTCCACAGTACTGCTGGCAATTCTTCCATGGAGAATTTCCTGGTTAGCTCGCTCAGCTTGTCCATTGCTCTACGGGTGTGCTACTGACGTGAGGTCCAATCTTATCCCATTGTCTGCGCAAAATATCTGTGTAGCCCCTTCAGAGGTGTTGCTCCCATTGTCTGTAATGATACTATGGGGGTACCCGAAGCGGAATATGACCTTCTTCAAGAACTTGACTGCTGTTTCAGCCTCGCAATCTCCCACAGGTTCTGCTTCTATCCACTTTGTGAATTTGTCCACCATGACCAGGAGGTGAGTTTTTCCGTTTGAAGACCGTCTGAAGGGCCCTACCATGTCAAAACCCCATACGGCAAAAGGCCATGTGATGGGTATTGTGCGAAGTGCTTGAGCTGGCATATGATCTTGCCTAGCGTATCTTTGACATCCGTCGCACACTCTGACAATTTGCTCTGCACGCCTTTGCCACCAAAGATCTTGACGAAGCATGATGGCCACAATCGCCTGAATGAATTTCGTGCAAGATTTTTCGTCCCTCTTCTGGTGAGACACATCTTTGGAATGCTCCTGACACGCTGCGCTTGTATAATTCGTTGTTGATGATTGTATAGGCCTTTGATCGTCGTATGATTTTGCGCGCCTCAATCTCATCGTCTGGCAGCACTCCGCGACTTAAATATGCCATGTATGGCTCTGTCCATCCTGGCTGTTCATGCAGGGCTGCGACTAAAGTTGAATCGTCCTCTGGCTCTGCAATGTCAATCTCTGCTGGAGGTTTGACTGATGGATTGTGCAGTTCATCCAGGAAAACATTGGGTGGGACTGACTGTCTGTTGGATCCAAGCCGAGACAGGGCATCTGCAGCTTCGTTTTGTCTCCGATCAATATGTTCAACTTGGTATCCAGTGAAATGTCCAGCAATTCTGTCCACCTCTCTTCTATATGCAGCCATGTTCGCATCCTTGCTGTCCCACGTTCCAGAGACCTGCTGTGCCACCAAGTCTGAATCGCCAAAACAGCGTATGCGACTGATGTTCATCTCCTTTGCTATACGTAGACCATGAAGCAGTGCCTCGTACTCCGCCACGTTATTTGTGCAGTTGAAGTGTATCTGTAACACATACCGCAGCTTGTCTCCCTTGGGAGATGTTAGAACAACTCCAGCCCCCGAGCCTTGCAACTGTCTTGACCCATCAAAATGCATGGTCCAGTATTTGGTTTCTGCCATGCTAGGAGCGACTTGGATTTCTGTCCAATCGTTAATAAAATCTGCAAGGGCTTGCGACTTAATTGATGTGCGCGGCTCGTAGCTGATGTGATGTGGTCCCAACTCGATCGCCCACTTAGCGACTCTTCCAGTAGCTTCTCGATTACGATGATATCTGCCAATGGTGCTGAACTAACCACAGTTATTGGATGTTCTTGGAAGTAGTGCTTCAGCTTGCGACTCGCCATGAACACTCCAAACACCAACTTCTGCCACTGTGGGTAACGCTGTTTGGAAGCTGTGAGGACTTCGCTCACGTAATATACTGGTCTCTGGACAGGGTATTCCTTTCCGTTCTTGTCTCTCCACAACCATGACAGCGCTCACAGCACGGGAATTTGCCGCTATGTATAGTAGCATGGCTCTTTATCCTTTGGAGCCGCCAGAACTGGAGCATTTGTCAATTGATTTTCAAGGCTGTCAGAGCTTCGTCGGCCTCTGCGTCCCAAACGAAGGTGTCTGATTTTTTCAACAGTCTGTACAAAGGTAGTGCTTTCTCTCCCAATCTTGATATAAAGCGACTCAAAGCTGCTACGCAACCGGTAAGTCGCTGCACATCTTTTATCTTTTCTGGTTTTGGAGATCCATCACGCCTTTATCTTGTCAGGGTTGGCCTCAATGCCTCTTTCTGATACTATGAATCCCAATAGCTTTCCTGCTGGTACTCCAAAGACGCACTTTGTGGGGTTGAGCTTCATGTTGTATTTTCTGAGATTTGTGAATGTCTCTGCCAGATCACTAATAAGATCCTGGCTAACTTGCGACTTAACCACAATATCATCCACGTAGGCGTGAACGTTGCGACCTATTTGCTCATGTAGACAATTCTGAATGCATCTTTGGTAAGTCGCACCTGCGTTCTTCAACCCAAAGGGCATGCTGACATAACAAAAAGCTCCAAAGGGTGTGATGAAGGACGTCTTTTCTTGGTCCTCCCTCTTCATCTTGATTTGATGGTAGCCTGAATAGGCGTCCAAAAAGCATAACAGCTCGCACCCAGCAGTTGAATCAATCACTTGGTCGATTCGCGGCAAAGCAAATGGATCCTTTGGACAAGCTTTGTTAAGACTGGTGTAATCAACGCACATTCGCCACGTACCGTTCTTTTTCATAACCAATACTGGGTTTGCCACCCATTCCGGATGGTATACCTCCGTGATGAATCCTGCAGCCAGCAAGCGAGCTATTTCCTCTCCTATTGCCTTTCTCCTATCATCGTGGAAACGCCGTAGTGGCTGCTTCACTGGTTTAGCCGCAGGGTTCACTTTGAGGCTATGTTCTGCTAATTCTCTTGGTACCCCTGGCATATCTGACGGCTTCCATGCGAAGATGTCCTTATTTTCCTGGAGAAAAGCGACGAGGGCCTTCTCCTGCTCTTCTTCCATGTGTGCTCCAATGCTGGTTTGCTTGGATGAGTCGCCAGGAACAAGATTTATCTGCTTAGTGTCCTGGGCCGCTTTGAATTTCATTGGTGGCTCGGCAGATGGCGTGGTAACTACACTCATGTCGTTTGGGTCCACCTGCGACTTATAACCTTTTAGCTCTTCCGCGGCACAGGCGGATTCTGCGAAGGCCGCATCTCCCTTTCACATTCTATCGCTTTTTCTCTATCTCCGTACACTGTGATGACCCCTTTTGGTCCTGGTATCTTCAACTGTAGGTACACGTAGCATGGCCTGGCCATAAACTTAGCAAAGGCCGTTCTTCCAAACAAGGCGTGATATGGGCTTTGGAATTTTACCACTTCGAAGCATAGGAATTCGCTTCTAAAGTTCTCTTCTGTCCCAAAAGTTACCCCTAGGGTTATTTTCCCCGCTGGCCGTGCGGACCTTCCTGGGACAATGCCGTGAAACACTGTTGACGTGGGCTGCAGGCTGGAATCCTTGAGTCCTAGACGCTGGAACGTATCGTAGTACAAGATATTAATGCTGCTTCCTCCATCCATAAGCACTTTGGTCAGCTTGTATCCTGCAACGTACGGTGCCACAACCAGCGCCAACTTGCCAGGTTCCCGTACTTGTGGCGGGTGATCGTCGCGACTCCAGGTTACTGCGTATTCTGACCACCTTAACCAATTGGGTGTTGCTGGTATCACGGCGTTCACCTGCTGACTTCTGCGGCTCAATTTCTCTTCCCTTTTGGAGGTATCGATAACTATTGTGTGATACTGCCCCGTTGCCTGGGGTTACTCGCGCCGTGCTGCCCAATATTTGTGTTATGAGCCGCACTAGGGTTTCCTTCATGGGAATTCCCCCCGTTGTGTTGGCTCTCTTCTTTCCACTTCTTGTAATAGTGGCATTGCGCCTTGGTATGGTCCGCTGGCCGTCCATCACCTGTCGCATGAAGGTCGCATGGCCGGTTAAAACTTCTTGCATATTGATTGGACGGGAGCCGTATCCTCGACCCCTTCCACGCTGGCCTCTGAATCCTCCACGCGCATTGGCGACGAGCCCTGAGTGACCATCTTCGTTTTTGCGTTTGTTTTGATTCGCGTTGTTGTGGCTTGTTTGCTGCTGCTGGGGCTTGTTGGAGTTTTTCTTTCCTTTGGCAGCAACCTCCTCTTCTTCTCCGTCTGACGCGTCTCTGGTTTTATCTGAGCCGGCATATTTGTTAGCCGCAGCCATCACCTCGCTGAGGCTCTTGACTTTATCCTTCATGCGACCCAGCTTATGAATCAGCGGCTCAAACTTGCAGTTTTTCTCCATCACCAGGACGGCTGAGCTTGGTGGTATATTATCTGAGGAGTGTATTATTTCTGCCACCCTTTTCATCCAATGGCGACTTGACTCGCCTTCCTTCTGGACACAACGCTCTAGATCTTCTATATTGCAGAGTCGTTTGCAAGTTCCTTGGAAGTTCTTAACGAAGGCATCCTTCAGTTCCTCCCAAGTATTTATAGAGTTGGGAGGCAAATTTTGCAGCCATATGTGCGCTGCACCTTCTAGCATCATGTTGAGGTACCTTGCACATATTTCCTCTGAGGCGTTCAAAATGCTCATCCCCATCTCGTAATTGTTCAGCCAGGTGGTTGGATCCATGCTGGCGTTGTAGTTTGCCACCTTGCGTGGCCCTTTGAAATCTTCAGGAAAAGGTTCCGATCTGATCCTTTCAGTGAAACACGCCGGTCCCTTGAGTCGCGAGGACAGGGCTGTGGGCGCGCCCGCGGGGTTATCTGCGGGCCGCGTTTGCACCACTGGCATATTCGCCTGCGCTTCTGCGACTTGCTCCTGCTGCCTCTGTGCGACTCCTGATACGTTCTCTGGTGGCCTGCTTTGGACGCTTCTTTCTGCTGCAATCCTGTGATTGGCTGGTACGAGGGGCAGCTGTGCTTCGGCTTCCGCCCTATTGGCTTGTTGCAGGACTGCCGTACTTAGCATCTGAATCGCGCGCCGCGCCTCAGCATTGACCGGGTCATCGCCTGTTGGTACCATCTGAGTCAAGATATTAGCCGCAGCATACATATTATCGACAGGGTTCTGGTAATGGCCCTGCGGGGTGTGAAACCTCCTTGGTTGTTGCTGGGTCTCTTGATTTGTTGGTACCCTTCCTTCCGCAGTCGTCTGGATTCCCGTTCCCGCGGCTGGAGTGAGCGGGATTTCCACTGTTGGTTGAGTCGCGCGCAGTTGTGTTTGCGGGTCAACCTGTCGTTGAGTCGCAGCCAGCGCGGCTACTCTCTGCCGCTCCTGTTGGATTCCTTGGTTTATCTGATCGAGCCTGCGGCGCTCTTCTTCCATCCTTCGAACCTCATACAGGAGCTCGGCCCTGGCGGCCTCAATTTCTGTTGCACGGAGGGCGGCGTTCGTGGCTGACACGGGACAAGAAGTGGGTTGCTTGGGGGTGCCGATGCCTCGGTTTCTCCAGCAGTTCCTGATGCGCCTGCTCCTCCGGTCGTGTAAACCGCGACTTGCGCCGTCTCTCGATCTGGTGATAATGCGATTTCTGGTGGGTAACCCCAGCAACTTTCTTCAAAGGCAGGTATAATGGACCCAAACTCTTGCGAGTCCATGCTTTCCACGGATTCTTCCCCATCATCGGCGACTTCTTCTACTGAATCGCCTTCTTGGACCGATCTAACGGACCTGCCACCGATGAAGCCAACGAAGACGTTGATGGATCCAAACGGGATGACGTGGCCGGTCTCCAAGTAATCTGCTTCCGGCCCCCAGCTTGAATCGTCGATGAGGGGTGTGCCATTGACCGTGATGATACGGCCAACAACAAGATCTTCAGCTCCCTTCATGGATCCTGCGCGGAACGTGACGCTCTTGACCGCAGGCCCCACGGTGGGCGCCAACTGTCGTGGGTTTGTCACGTCAGGTGTCATAGATGACTTCGTAGGTGTGGGATTACGCGAGTCAAGCATCTCCGAGCTTGGGATCGCAGGAACAAAGATCAACACAGATTTACCCAGGTTCGGCCCCCTCAATGTGAGGTAAAAGACCTACTTCCTGCCTACCCTAGATTGGTATTGATATGATAATCGAGGTGTTACAATGGAGGCGATCCGATCTGGTACTCGCCGTATGAGCTAGGGTTTGGGCTTGATAGCTTGACCCTCTCTAAGTCCTGCGAGTCCTCTTTATATACACAGAGGCTCGTCAGGTTACAAGAGTTCTACACGAAGCCTGATTATCTTTCTTGTCTTCCAAGGCAAGTTTGCACCGACCTTCTGGAACTTTCCTTTATGAGTCGCGATGCGAGATTGGCCCATCTTTCACGTGGCCCAACAATGATAGCGCAGCCTTAAGTCGCGGGTTAATAATTCCCCCGACAGTGCCGTCGACGGATGGCGCTGTCGTAGCGGATGACGGCGTGGACACGCCGGATGCTGACTTGCTGGCCCCCGAGGCCAGGACGTCTGCGGAGCAGCTTGGTGCTGGTGGTTCTGCATCCGCGCCCTCTCAATCTGGCGAGGGGGCGGCAGGGAGAGGCCTCCTGAGGTGCCTCTTGTCGCCGTCCAGCCTTCGCTGGTGGAGGCTTCTGCGCCTTCTGGGGTTCCAGCCGGGGACGGCCATCAACTCTATGCCCACCATGCCCTGACGGTAGCTGGCGGCCTGGAGGCTCCTAGCGGCGCGGCCCGTCGCGCCTTGTTAGACGTGGTCAGTGCGTTTGATGGCGAGGCCCGCGCGGTGGAGGTCCATCAGGCTCGGGAGCGCGCCCGTCTTGCGCAGGCATGGCTCACGCTTCGCGTGGCTGAGGGGGATCTCCGTCGGAAAGACAAAGAGTCAGCCGATCTCCGAGAGCAAGCCCTAGAGGAGGCGGAGAAGATTCGACGTGAGGCCACCCTTGAAGCCGAGGAGGTCCTGCGCCGTGCCAAGGATAAGCTGGCGGAGGTGGAGTCTCGTGAGGCTTCTGTTGAGGAGCTTCATGAGAGGGAGGCAACTATCGCCCAACGCAAGCAGGCTTAGGAGGAACTTCTTTCGGAGCTGAAAAAGGGCCAGGCCTTGGTCGCGGAGCGAGAGGCGTCCGTCACTGCTGCCGAGGAGGCTCATGCTGCTCGTCTTAAGGCTGAGTCAGCAAGAGTCGACGCTGAGGTTGAGATGAAGGTCCAGGCTGGCCATGAGGCCTACGAGAACACTAGTACAGAACGACACATCGGATACCCCTCTATGGAAACGGCAGGCGTTAGGCGACGGAGAATCGCGCTTTCCGCGCGGCCAGTGCGTACAAACCTGACCTGGGCCGCGGTTGGCCCGTCAACATAGGTAACGGAGAAAGTATTAACTCCGTTACCCATAGTATTGGCAACGGTCTTAATTCTGGCTCCGTTTCTGATATGTGCCTCTATAGCAACGGAGACTTTTTGGTGTCCGTTTCCAATGTGGACACGTTCCATCTTGGAATTCGAAGCGAGGCGAGTAAATGCCATGGCGTAGTGGCACCGCCCACTACTCCTTGAAAACCCCAATCCTTGCTAGCTCAAGACGACACCGAATCTGCTCTCTCTCTCTCGCTCGCTCGCTCCCTCCTACTGATTAGCGAAGATGCCTCGCAGCAACGACACACAGGAGCACACTGAGTCGCCGCGGGACAGTCCCCCCGTCAGCGGCGAGTCCGTTGAAGGACCGACGCAGGAGACGAGCGACGACGAATACGCCAACTTCCATGATCCCACCTTGATGCTGGGCCCGCCGAAGGTTGATTCTGATGACGAGTCAACCGAAGAGGAGAAGGAGGAGGAGGAGGACGACGAGGAGGACGAGGCGGAGGCGCCGGTCCCGAAGAAGGGAGCCCCGGCGACGGAGAAGAAAGCAGCCGCCACCGCCTCCGATATGCTGCCGCCGCCGTCACCACCTCCAATGGCCCCCAATAAGCGAAGCCGTGAGATGGACGAGGATTGCGCGGAAGCAGGGCGCAAGAAAAACAAGAAGTAGCTAGTAGTAGTTCTATATGTTCTCCAACTGTAATTTACTTTATTATTATTAATATGTACTGCGTATGTAATGTAGTAATCACTAATATTAATATAAGTATCCTATAAGTGGTTTTCCCCATATAGTAGAGATTAGGAAAATATTATTCCAGAGAGTAGAAGAAATTCCACAGAGTGGGCGCGTAGGTCCCACACCTCAGTGGAAGAAACACAAAGGAAACGGTCCTTCTAAAGAACCGTTTCCTATGTTTTACCTATATATATGGGCGTACAGAGCAAAACCTAACACTCGTTTCCTCACTCTGTCCCAGTATGCTAGATCTGTTCGTGGCGGCGCCTCCTGGCGTTGCGGCCATCGCCGGGGCCGTGGCGGCGCCGTCTCCGCCCAGACGACGGCTATCACAGCGAGGTCTTCGCCATCTCCCCCGACACAGCGAGGTCTTCGCCATCTCCCCCGACACGGCGAGGTGTTCGCCATGTCCCCCGACACGGCGAGGTCTTCGCCATCTCGCCCGACACGGCGAGGTCGTCGCTCTGTCCGCTTCCTCTGCCTCTACCACTTCCGGATCTGCTAGATCGATCCAACGGCGACGTGAAGAAGGTATCATATCCACATCCGGTAGTTCTATCTAGATCATTTCTTGATGTAGTTAACTTGCCTATTGTGCACTTGCAACTAGTTGTAGTTTAGCTTACTTGTTGATAGTAGTTCAGTTCACATCCGGTAGTTCTATCTAGATCATTTCTTGATGTAGTTAACTTGCCTATTGTGCACTTGCAACTAGTTGTAGTTTAGCTAACTTGTTGAAAGTAGTTCAGTTCACATCCGGTAGTTCTATCTAGATCAGTTCTTGATGTAGTTAACTTGCCTATTGTGCACTTGCAACTAGTTGTAGTTTAGCTAACTTGTTGAAAGTAGTTCAGTTCACATCCGGTAGTTCTATCTAGATCATTTCTTGATGTAGTTAACTTGCCTATTGTGCACTTGCAACTAGTTGTAGTTTAGCTAACTTGTTGAAAGTAGTTCAGTTCACGTCTGGTAGTTCTATCTAGATCATTTCTTGATGTAGTTAACTTGCCTATTGTGCACTTGCAACCGGTTGTAGTTTCGCTAACTTGTTGATAGTAGTTCAGTTCACATCCGGTAGTTCTATCTAGATCATTTCTTGATGTAGTTAACTTGCCTATTGTGCACTTGCAACCGGTTGTAGTTTAGCTAACTAGTCCATGTGAAAACAGGAGTCTATTTCGGTGACACTGCATAAAAAAGTCGGAGACACAGAACAAACAACGAACATTACTCAAGAGAGTAGTGTTTGTTGACTTTCCCATAATGGCCTCCAATTATATACACAGGTCAGTACACACTATATACTACTGTATACTTCATATTATTGTGTTAAATTGTTTGTTCTATCTAGTAGTGTCAGAAGTAACATAAATCCTTATTTACATTTAGGGATATCAAGTTGTTCCCTTCCAAACTCCACCATACATATCCACCGTCGCTATTGTGACGTTTTGGTACACTGCATAAAATACTTTTTTAAGTAAGAGTGTTTTATACAGTGTTGCCGAAATGTCACATCGGTGACGTATTAGATTAGATTTCGGTGACACTGCATAAAAAATCCAGAGCCGGTGGTGGCCTCCATGGAAAGGATGATCGTTGTCAGGCATCCTATGAAGCTGCTGACATCGCAATATCTTGTTGACAAGCCGTGTGTTGGCTGCTCCGGTTCATCAATAAGAGCCACCTCAAGACATAGGTAAGATATCGTTTCAGTTTGCTTAAATTTATAGTGTATTTGTTTTAGCATATATATTTAATAATTGTAACTCTATTTACTAATGTATAGGGTCCAAAGCTTTAACATCCTTCTCTCAAGAAGTTGAGATAAGAAGAGATAGCTAGAGTGACCTGCGAGGATTGTGGAAAAGGATGTAGGGAAGAAATCATATATTCTTTCCATCCTTTGACATGATAGGCTTAGTATAGATGAAATCTTTTATCGTTTTGCCTCTTATGTTTGTCACATCTTGTGATGCAATTGTAAAGGTGAAATTGTGATGGAAATGTAAAGTTACATTGTGATATGAATGAAATCTGTTACCGTTTTAGTATTTGAGCTTGCGCTGTGAGATTTTAAGTATCTAGTGGTATTTGTAAACGTGGCATCCTGTAACCAAAATATGAGAAATGCTCAGTGCAAACGGGTGGATGGCAAACTCCGTATCTGATGAAGGAAAACTAAGGAAACGGAGGTCTGCGCATAACCGTTGCCAAATGGAGACCTCATCGAAAACGGTTTTTTGGCCTCCGTTACCGATGAAGGCCTTCACATCAGTGACAGAGGCGGGGACACGGACCCTTTCTCCGTTGCCGAAGGGGTTTTTGGCCCGTTTCCGATGTGTCGTTCTGTACTAGTGGAAGGAGTACCGCTTGGCCATGGAAACTGAGCGGGCCAGCCTTTGTTTAAAGGAGAGCGAGCTTCTCGGAAGATCCATGAGCTTGAAAAGAGCTCTGAGATGTAAGGGCTGCTTTGCGGACGTCGGCTGAGGCAAAGATGCTAGCTGAAGAAGCGCTTGTCGAATTGCAGGGACAGGTGGCGTTTGCTTCTGGGGCCACTCTTGGATCTCACGAGCCTCCCACTGAGGTGCCATCGGCAGGCTGCGAGGATGGTGGAGCGCTTAGACTCTTGGCCTCGCGAGCCTGGGTTGCTATTGAAAGCCTCGAGGACAAGGGTCTGGCGCCTTTGGTTGACACAGGTGGTGCCACCTTTCTTCGATTCTTTGATGACCTTGTCAAGACGCTGGAGACGGCAGCCTGTGAGGTAAACGACATCATCGAGGCTGAGTGTCAAAACCTTTTGGGCTCGACCGCCACGCGTTTCCTCTCCAACCTCAGGTACCTTCATCCGTCAGTGGATCCTGCTCCTCTGCTTCGGCCCGCGCCGGAGGGGCTCCCCTTGACGCTGTTAGAGGAGGCGGAAGGCTTGGTGAAGACCCTCACGGCGTCGTTCGCCCGTGGTGCTGCTGAGGAGAGCGGTGAGGACGACTCTGGCACGACGGGTTCTGAGGACGAGGCTGGCGATGATGGTGCTGGAGATGCTGAGGAGAGCCATTCCGCCGCCAGCTAGAGTGCCTCCCTTGCCTGGCTGATCATACGCATAACCCTCCTGAATTCCTGAGTTGTAATAAGCAAGACTTAAGTTTTAAGTACCAGTTCATGTTATGAGGCTTTTCACGTTGCTCCATCCATATAGGCGTGTTCCGCGTTGTCTGGGGCCCCAGCCCCCGAGCGTATCGGTGCCGTCTCGCAGGGTGGTGAGGACTTTTGAGGTTTTATGCTCAAAAGTTCCCTTTACACGCACGAATGGGCCGTGGATTTTAGTGGACAAAATCATGAGGACATCGGGAAGGAAACTTAGCTTTCGTGAGGTGAGAATCCTGAGGAGGGTTTTCAGCCTGTTGAGCCTTTCGTGGTTTGTAGAGAGTTCGTCAGACTGTTGATGGTCCCGAAGAGCAAGGCTTTGATACCTGCAAAAGTAAACGGGATTAGGTTGAGACTCCAAGTGCAGAGTGTATAGTAAGTGGAAGACAGTTTTCCCCACGAGGGGTGACTCGAGGGTTTAATATCGAACTCTCGGGGAATCTGAAGTGGTACATTTATCTTCTTATCCTTCTTTTGGTTACCTACAAAACAAGGTTAGATGTTTTGGTCCTCAACCTCACCTGTGGTTGTCAAGCACAAGGTGTAAGAATGATATCAGGATAGTTATGCAATGCAAACAAGAAATAAATATGCAATGATGGTGGATGCAATGATAAATGATATTTTTGGGTTTTTGAATGATGTATGCAAGATGAAAAGTATTTTTGTATTTTCGGATTTAATGATGGCTGAAAATAGAAAAGTGGTATATGGTGTTGGAAAGGTGTTTCTTATGATTAAAAATGGACTGGGGTTCATGGTTTCACAAATGCACTCTCTCTTTATAAAGTGGTAGACAATGGAACACACGAAGTTAACATATGAGATTGCAACACAGGGTTTGATAACAAGTTACTTAGATATATGGGCATCACGTCCTAACATAGAGATCTTTTGGTTATTAACCTCTCTTATACTCCACCAAGATGCGAACTAAATCATAACACCTCAGTAATTAAGATAACTCAGAGTATAGCATTAAGTATCATGACATGAAGTGAAAATAAGAACATGCTAGATCTAGTCATGGAGTAGTGGCAATGGTCACGCCCACATCCCCGGTAGCATGGTATTTTAGTTTATCCCTAATGAGGTAACAAAGTAAGGTAAAGATACCAAAGTGGATCGCAGAACTTTCTCTCACGTTCACTGCACTAGCCACCCCCCGTTACTCCAACTAATGCACACGTTCCCCCACACACGCTCTCATAAACATGCTTGATCAAAACAAGTAGACAAGAACGGGGTACATAATATGCATCTATACTCATAACTGAAACAAACATTGCAATCTCAAACATATATTAACTCATAAAGATCCACCACAAGGATATTACAATGGTGACCGTAATCATGTTCAGCAGCTCATACGGTGCTAATTAGTGAAGCTCAAGAGAGGAGAGATACATAAGTTACTTCCACAAACCCATAGTCCAGAGGTGGACTACTCCCTCTTCATCATGGAGACGGTGGAGAAGTCGATGGAGAAGATGGAGACCACGCCGGCAGCGCCCCGCCGGAGTTTTCCCCCTCCAATCTGCAGCTCCTGATCTCCGTTTCGGTGTTTCTGTGTTTGTGCGGCGCTCCTTCCAGAGAACGTCGGGGGACCTTTTTTATAGGCGTTTTTAGGTCAAGACTATGTCGGTGGAGAAAAGATCGAAGGCAACGGAGCCACGAGGCCCAAATGGGTGGGTCCCACACGGCTACAGTACCAGGCCGCGTGGGCCCCCCTCGTTTGGCCCTCGAGCCTCCGTTTGCTCGCTTCCTTCGCCCACAGGTCTTCTTCCTTCCAAATATTGACCCCCGTAAATTTCCAGGTGATTTTGTTGACGTTTGGGTCCCTGAAACATTAAAAATAAGAAAACGGGGTTTTCTGCCTGTGCAGGGTTAATTCCATAAAAATAGGAAATAAATGAATATTCCCAAAAATCATTATAAAACATTGATATAACCCTTATATGATGCAAATATGATTGGAATATAAGCAATTAAAGTGCAAAGTTCATGTATGCATTTTACATGCATCAACTGTGCCCCGTGTTTTTGCTTCCTGGGGTTCTGCCTTGCTTCTGTATCCTGCTCTGTGATAAAGATAACAAGAGTTGTGAAGGTGCACGCTTGCAGGTTCGCCCCTAGTGTTGCGTGAGGATGTTTTAGCACCAAGGATCTTGGAAGGTGGAGTATGCGAGGGCGTCCCCCCGAATCCACACATGGTTTACTTGGATTTTTCAGAGCTGCTGGGACTGACCGAGCACAGACACCGTGCCTCAGCCCCCGCTCGCGCAACGCTGATACGTCTCAACCGTATCTATAATTTCTGATGTTCCATGTTGATATTATACCAATTGCTACATGTTTTACATACACTTCATAGCATTTTTATGCATTTTCTGGACTAACCTATTAACAAGATGCCACAGTGCCAGTTCCTGTTTTCTGCTGTTTTTGTATTTCAGAAAAGCTATTCTGGAAATATTCTCGGAATTGGACGAAACAAAAGCCCAGCATATTATTTTTCTGTCACGTACACGGAGTCCAGAGAGGAGCGAGGAGGCGGCCACGCCATATGGCGGCGCGGCCCCCCCTTCTGCCCTGCCGTGGCATGGCGTGGGCCCCTCGGGTGCCCACAGCCGCCGCCCTTTCGCCTATATAATGCCTTCGTCCCGAAAACCCTAAATACCCGAGCCTCCATCCAAGAAAAGTTCCAGAGACGCCGCCGTCGTCAACCCTAGCTCGGGGGGGGGTTCAGAAGCTCTTCCCGGCACCCTGTCAGAGAGGGGAATCATCACCAGAGGGCTCTACATCACCATGCCCGCCTCCGGAGTGATGCGTGAGTAGTTCATCCTTGGACTACGGGTCCATAGCAGTAGCTAGATGGTTGTCTCTCCACTTTATGCCATCATGTTTAGATCTTGTGAGCTGCCTATTATGATCAAGATCATCTTATTGTAATGCTACATGTTGTGTTTGCTGGGATCCGATGGATATTGAATACTATGTCAAGTTTATTATCAATCTATCTTATATATTATTTATGATCTTGCATGCTTTCCGTTACTAGTAGATGCTTTGGCCAAGTAGATGCTTGTAATTCCAAGAGTGAGTATTTATGATAGATAGTGGGTTCAGTCTCCATTTAATCTGGGAGAGTGACAACAACTTCTAAGGTTGTGGATGTGCTGTTGCCACAAGGGAACATAACAATGCTTTGTCTAAGGATAATTGTGTTGTTTACATTACACACTTTTCTTAATGCAATAATCTGTTGCTTGCAACTTAATACCAACGGGGAACTCGGATGACAACCTGGAGGTGAATTATTAGTCATAGATGTTGTTGGATAACGGTCTATGTATTTTGTCGTAATGCCCACATGAATATCATAGTAATCATCATGTCATATATATGCATTGGCATGCGCTCAATATTTTGTCAATTGCCCAGCTGTAATTTGTTCACCCAGCATGTTAGTTATCTTTATGGAGAGACACCACTAGTGAATTGTGGACCCCGGTCCATTCTTTTACACTGATAATACAACCAACTGCAAACATTGTTCCTTTTCATTCTCTGCAATTAAATACTATTTTCCACACCATACGTTTAATCCTTTGTTTTCAGCAAGCCGGTGAGATTGACAACCTCACTGTTTCGTTGGGGCAAAGTAGTTTGATTGTGTTGTGTGCAGGTTCCACGTTGGTGATCGAGAAATGGCGCCACCAACAACCTTCAGAAGTGATTTCTTAGTCCTACTGGTTCGATAACCTTGGTTGCATACTGAGGGAAAACTTGCTGCTGCACTCTTCATACCTTCCTCTTGGGGTCTCCCAACGAACGTGTGCTTACACGCATCAAGCACTTTTGCTGGCGCCGTTGCGGGAGTAAGAGGATTTTTGCAAGGGGAGTTTCACGCTTCCAATCTCTTTACTTTGTTATTGTCTTGCTTAGTTTATTTTTATCTTGCTTTGTTTGCTTTATTTATCAAAACACAAAAAATTAGTTTCTTGCATCTAGTTTATTTCGGTTTGTTATGATGTCTAGTTCTTTACTTGCTATCAATGGTTACTTTTTTTGAAACTAGTCCTATGGCTGAAAACAAAATGAAAGAGCTCTATGAAATTTATCTTGAGTTGGACATGATGTGTTTGAAGAGAAAATTAAAAAAC
This sequence comes from Poa pratensis, assembly GCA_947311845.1. Lineage (NCBI taxonomy): Eukaryota > Viridiplantae > Streptophyta > Magnoliopsida > Poales > Poaceae > Poa > Poa pratensis. The sequence continues at coordinate 6,682,209 of CAMZMU010000054.1, forward strand.
CTATGGAACTTTATGTGCATGAGGGTAGCAATGTTATTACTATGAATTCTTTGAACACCATTATTGCTAATGCTATGGAAGACTTTAAGCTTGGGGAGGTCGGTTTTGATGACAATGATCTTTTAAGTCCATCTACTATTGAGGATAAAATTCATGATAATTATAATGATGGATGTGCTAGTTTTACTCCCACGTTTACTAATGAAATTGATTATGCTTATGTGGAGAGTAATGATACTTTATGCATGTGGATCATGATAAGAATGCTTTATGTGATGGATACATTGTTGAGTCTATTCATGATGTTACTGAAAATTATTTTGAGAGAGGAAAATATGGTTATAGAAATCTTCATGTGATTAAATTTCCTCTCTTTGTGATGAAAGTTTTGAGCTTTCTCTTGTGTTGCTTTTATATGATGGTTTCTTTAAGACCTACTGGTCATTATGAGAGAGGGAGACACGGTTTCATATATCTCTATAATATTAAGTCTCCTCTCTTTATGTTGAAAGTTTTGAAGTTGCACTTGTTCTGCCTTCCTATGCTAATCACTTTGCGTTTCATTGACTTATTTTCTTACAAGACTCCTATGCATAGGAAGAGTGTTAGATTTAAACATGTTTTATATATTATTCTTGATGCCCTTTTTATGTTTCAACTCTTATCCTTATGTGAGCATCATTAAAATCTTCTAGCCTAGCTAAAAGACGTTAAAGAAAAACGCTTATGGGAGGCAACCCATTATTTTTATTTCTAAATTTTTTCTTTTATTGAGTCAAGGAGTGTGTTTACTTCTGTAGCAATTCCTTTGTATCTTTATTTTCTTGCATTGTTGTGTCAAGTAAGACCTCTAATATAAAGATGATGCTAGATTTGGATTTCTGCGCAGGAACAGATTTCTGCTGTTCACCGTTTTGCTTCTGTAAAATCACAGAAAAATTATTTAAATCTGAAAATTTTTGTGCGTGATCTTCAGATATGTACGGATCTTTCGTTAGTTTGAGTTTTTCGATTTGGGCAACGTAAGTGCCTCAGAAAAATTCGTCTTTACGGACTGTTCTGTTTTAGACAGATTATATATTTTATTTTGCATTCTCTCTTTTACTAGTGTTAAGTGGAATTCTTTTTGAGGGTGAAGAGCTTCGCGTAACATCAGTGGCTGTAGCTAATGTTTAATGTAATGGTCATATTATATTTATACAGGACATGTGAGTTTTTGATTATGCACTAACCCTCTAATAAGATTTACTCTGAGTTTGGTGTGGCGGAAGTTTTCAAGGGTCAAGAGAGAAGGATGATATAATGTGATCAAGAAGAGTGAAGAGCCTAAGCTTGGGGATGCTCCCATGGATCACCCCAGCAAATTTCAAGAAGATTCATGCGTCTAAGCTTGGGGATGCCCAATGCATCCCCTTCTTCATCATCAACTTATCAGGTCATCTCTAGTGAAACTATATTTTAATTCTTTCACATCATATGTGCTTTACTTGAAGCGTCTGTGTGCTTTTATTTTTGCATTGTTATTTTATTTTCGGAGATCAACTTGGTTGGATCCAAGCATTCTTGTTTGGGAGAGAGACACGCTCCGCTTTTTCATGAGAATATTCATATTCTTCACTTATACTTGTTGAATATTCTTGTCTAGCTACTGCTATCCTTTTTAGCTCCTGATGTTCATGCATCTCTTATTCAGAGATGTTCGTTCTTTTAGATAGAGTACTCTCTTGTTTCATTTATAATTATTTGGAGAGTTTATGTTGAAATAAGTTGATTGGTGTTTGGTTGGAACAGAAAATGCTGCATGTGGTAGATGGTATAATGGAAAAGACTTACATATTCTTGTAGATCACTGTCTTGGGTAATTTGATACTTGTCAATTGTTTTGAGTTACCAAGTAGTTCATGTTTAAGCTTTTGTATCATGTAAGTTAAAACCCATTAGTGAAGAAATTTGGTTTGCATGATTGGTATCTCTAAGGTCTAGATTGGTATCTCTAAGGTCTAGATTGGTATCTCTAAGCGCGTTGAAATTTGGTTTGCATGATTGGTATCTCTAAGGTCTAGATATTTTCTAGTAAAAGGGTTTCATTAACAAGGAAGACAGTGTAGAGTCTTATAATGCTTGCAATATGTTTTCATATAAGTCTTGTTGTGTCGGTTGATATCCTGTGTTTGCTTCAAATAACTTTGCTAGCCTAAATCTGTACTGAGAGGGAATGCTTCTCGTGCATCCAAAACCTTGAGCCAAAATTCATGCCATTTGTGTCCACCATAACTACCTATTATGTGGTATTTCCTTGCCACTCCAAGTAAATTTTTCATGTGCTACCTTTAAACTATTCAAAACTTTTATTACTCCTTTTTGTGTCAATGTTTACTAGCTCATGAGGATGTGGTAGCTTTCTTTATTTCACTTGTTGATCAGACTTTACACACCTGGACTAGTGGCATATACATCCGCTTATCCAATAATTTTGCAAAAAGAGCTGGCAAATGGGGTGCCCAGTCCCAATTAATTACAACTTTAGCCAATAATTCTCTTCACATCTTTTTGCCCCTGAGAAATCAGTCAAGCAATGTTCATAAGTGTGTAAACAAAAGAGAACGAGGGATGATCTACTCGCTGGTAGAAATAATGTCCTTCATGGGAGCCGTTCTTGTAAAGTCTGATTAACTTGGGTTGTACTGTATTGTCTATTACTGATTCGTTGACAATTAACAAACACCTCTCAAAAACTTATATTTTTACTCTCTATATGATTTCAAAAACTTAAAAAGCTCTAGCACATGATTTAATCTCTGCTTCCCACTGCGAAGGGCATTTCTTTTACTTTTATGTTGAGTCAGTCTTCCAACTTCTTTCTATCTTAGAAGCAAACACTAGTGTCAACTTTGGTGCAACAATTTTTATATGCTTGCATATTGTACTTATTATATTGCTTTGTGTTGACAATTATCCATGAGATATACATGTTGAAAGTTGAAAGCAAATTGCTGAAGCTTTAATCTTCCTTTGTGTTGGTTAAATACCTTTTACTTAGAATCTATTGCTTTATGAGTTAACTCTTATGCAAAACTCTTTGATACTTGTCTTGAAAGTACTATTTGTGAAAAAAAATTGCTTATATGATTCAGTTGTTTACTCATTATCTACTTGTTAGCAAACTATAGACCATTGACTTGGATCACTTCATTCATAACATGTGCTTTACAATACTATTTGATCAAGATTATGATGGTAGCATGTCACCTCAGAAATTCTTTTGTTTTTATCGTTTTACCTACTCGAGTACGAGTAGAACTAAGCTTGGGGATGCTTGATACGTCTCAAACGTATCTATAATTTCTGATGTTCCATGTTGATATTATACCAATTGCTACATGTTTTACATACACTTCATAGCATTTTTATGCATTTTCTGGGACTAACTTATTAACAAGATGCCACAGTGCCAGTTCCTGTTTTCTGTTGTTTTTGTATTTCACAAAAGCTATTCTGGAAATATTCTCGGAATTGGACGGAAAAAAAATCCCAGCATCTTATTTTTCTGACACGTACACGGATTCCAGAGGGGACCGAGGAGGCGGCCACGCCATATGGCGGCGCGGCCCCCCTTCTGCCGCGCCGTGGCATGGCGTGGGCCCCTCGGGTGCCCACAGCCGCCGCCCTTTCGCCTATATAATGCCTTCATCCCGAAACCCTAAATACCCGAGCCTCCATCCACGAAAAGTTCCAGAGACGCCGCCGTCGTCAACCCTAGCTCGGGGGTTCAGAAGCTCTTCCCGGCACCCTGCCGGAGAGGGGAATCATCACCGGAGGGCTCTACATCACCATGCCCGCCTCCGGAGTGATGCGTGAGTAGTTCATCCTTGGACTACGGGTCCATAGCAGTAGCTAGATGGTTGTCTCTCCACTTTATGCCATCATGTTTAGATCTTGTGAGCTGCCTATCATGATCAAGATCATCTTATTGTAATGCTACATGTTGTGTTTGCTGGGATCCGATTGATATTGAATACTATGTCAAGTTGATTATCAATCTATCTTATATGTTATTTATGATCTTGCATGCTTTTCGTTACTAGTAGATGCTTTGGCCAAGTAGATGCTTGTAACTCCAAGAGTGAGTATTTATGCTAGATAGTGGGTTCAGTCTCCATTTAATCTGGGAGAGTGACAACAACTTCTAAGGTTGTGGATGTGTTGTTGCCACTAGGGATAACATAACAATGCTTTGTCTAAGGATAATTGTGTTGTTTATATTACGCACTTTTCTTAATGCAATAATTTGTTGCTTGCAACTTAATACCAACGGGGAACTCGGATGACAACCTGGAGGTGGATTATTAGTCATAGATGCTGTTGGATAACAGTAGATGTATTTTGTCGTAGTGCCCACATGAATATCATAGTAATCATCATGTCATATATATGCATTGTCATGCGCTCAATATTTTGTTAATTGCCCAGCTGTAATTTGTTCACCCAGCATGTTAGTTATCTTTATGGAGAGACACCACTAGTGAACTGTGGACCCGGACCATTCTTTTACACTGATAATACAACCAACTGCAAACATTGTTCCTTTTCATTCTCTGCAATTAAATACTATTTTCCACACCATACGTTTAATCCTTTGTTTTCAGCAAGCCGGTGACATTGACAACCTCACTGTTTCGTTGGGGCAAATTAGTTTGATTGTGTTGTGTGCAGGTTCCACATTGGTGATCGAGAAACGGCGCCACCAACAACCTTCAGAAGTGATTTCTTACTCCTACTGGTTCGATAACCTTGGTTTCATACTGAGGGAAAACTTGCTGCTGCACTCTTCATACCTTCCTCTTGGGGTCTCCCAACGAACATGTGCTTTACACGCATCAAACGCTTAGGAGGAAGTTAGCGTGCACGAAAAGCTTCTTTACCGGAAGGTAAGGACAGACGAGGGTATGCTTAGCGCGAGGCGCTTGGGTTTTCCTACTGAATGAGTAAGTCCATTACAAAAATGCCTCTGGGGCGAGGAGACCCTCATGAGAAGGAGTCTCATTGAGGCTGTAGCGGCCGCGTGGCACCCTCAAGAATAAAGGCCGCCGTGCAAACACGGGGTCACACTCGGAGTGTGTTGGAGTTGTCTTCAGCCCAGGATGAACACTGGGAAAGGTGTCGGTGGAGAATGTCTTGGCTGGAAGACACAAAAGCCGCTGCGGCGAGCGTGTCGCCGCCCGATGGAGAGGACCGCACCAGCCCCCTGCTAGGGAGGCTGGGCTTCTTTACTCGCGAGGGTAGCCCCCGAGCCGTTGAGGGCCGGGTCCACATTCTTGGCGATGCCGGTTTGTCGGCGGCGGCTCGTGACCTGAAAACCGGTGCGCCGGCTGGGCTCCTTATGTTTTCTAGCGTCCGTGGCGCTGGCGGAGGATGCTTTGATAATCGCAGTTCCTCCATCGCGGCGGACCCTGCCGTGGTCTCGATCGTAGCGACGGGTGCTCCTCCGTGGCGTTTCCCCCTCATGCCTTCTCTTGATGCCGAGGTCGTTGAGCGTGAGGGGGCGCTTGATTGATTTTCTGAAGTTGGCGATGAACCCCTCGCGCAACTCTTCCCAAGACCCGATGGAAGCCTTAGGAAGATTCAAGAGCCATGCGCGGGCGGTTGCCTTGAGGGCCATGGGGAGCCAGTTGGCCATGACTCGGCTGTCACCACCCGCGGCTTGGATTCCTGCGGTGTAGCGCTGCAGGAACTCCGCTGGGTCGAGCGTTCCATCGTAGCGGGGAGGCAGCTTAGGGCAGAATTTTGGAGGCCAAGTAACTCGCCGCAGTTCTCGAGATATGGCGTGGCAGTCCCCCGGCACGTGCGTCGGGGTTGGTGGCTTGGTTGAGGTCGTTTGCCGCGGCGAGGTTGTGGACCATGCGGTCCTGGCGCCCGTGCTGGCGTTCGAAGCTAACGCGTGCGCCCTTTGGGGCCCTGGTGATGATCTGGCAATTGGCGCCGCCGAGGTGTGGAGAGGATGCGCCATGGGAAGGTGCCCCATCTGGAGCGTGGGCGTCCTGGTACGGCCCTCGAGGTCCTCCCGCCGGAGGCGGAGGAGGTGGAGGTGGAGGAGGAGGGGCGCCATGCGCCACTCGTCCCTGCGACGCTGGCGGCAACATGGAGTGCGACTGCGCGGGGGCGACCTTTGCGGTGTTGACGAGCTTGGTGACTCACTGGAGCCACGCGTCATGCCCGGCCTCGGTGGGCCGGTAGCGCAGGAGTTCCTGCGCCATGAGGAGCGCAGCCCCCGGCGTCAGTGGAGCTCGGGTGGAGGCAGACTCGGTGTGGCCGTCGGACGGCGGAGGTGTCGGGGGGCTACCCCGGGGTAGGGTCAAGGTATGGTATAACTTATGTCCAAGAGTGGACCGAGGTACAGTAAAGCCGACATAACCAGGCCCAGAAGGGGCCGGGATATGATGCTGGTGCAAACCGACATATACTGACCGACATACGAATGTCGGTATCTTCGTGTCTTCTCTTATGTGCAGGGGAGGATAGCCAAGGAAGGGGAATCCGGCATATCCATGCCGGGTTAAAGAGAAGAGGCACCTTATGCCGGTTGGAAGTCAATGCAATGGTCACATCCCGCCTGACACGGGAGCATGGCAGGAGGTATGGCGCGGGTACGAGGTGACCGGTCGCACCTACCGCAGACCACGGGTGTACGTGGGAACAGAGTACAAGGCATGGGCAGGCCACGTCCTGTCCGTAGCAGAGGTACAAGGCATGGGCAGGCCATGTCCTGCCCTAGCAGAGGACACAATCATGACCAAGCGGCTGCATGGCTACAGTGCCAGTATGGAGACCGTTGCTAGGGTTAGCCTATAAATAGGGCCCTTCCCCCTCCTACGTGAGGGACGAGAACGAGGAGGACGATGCACTGAGAAACACTTCCCCCCGTAGCTATCTTCTTCTTCCTTGAGCACATCTCCATAGTTGAGAACATACAGCTCGAGGAGCACCTCTGTATTATCGAGATCCTGATATAGTGAGACAGACAGGCAGGAGTAGGGGCTTTACCTCCTCACAAGGGCCCTGAACCTGGGTAGATTGCGGTGTGCTTTGTGTCTTCTGTGAGCGTATCTCTACGCTCTATCCCTCCCCGGTTCCACCAGCGTCCATCGGCCCCAACTCAAGCCATCCTATGGCATCTACCGTGATACCACCACGACAGTTGGCGCCCACCGTGGGGCCAGCAGCGGCGCTGGCTGGTGTTTCATCCGGACGGGTTCCATCATCGCCTCCGGCGAGCGCGTGGTCAGTGGCCTTGTCCACAGATTCGGCTCGCTGAACTTCATTAGCGACAACGCGGGCTGCTTCGGTAGCAGGCCGCTCTCGAGGAACGGCTGCCTCATCATCTTCGGGGCGTACGAGGTCTACGTCGCCACCGAGTTTGTCTGCAGGTACCCCGAGCAGGTGCTTGTAGCTGAGGATCCTCCTGCTGTCTGTGCGGCTCGTGGCCGGCGTATCACTCGCCCCGAGAGCTACGCAGAGGTCATGATGACCAGCTCCACAGGTGGTGCCGGCAAAGGAGATACCGGCACGCCTGCTGCCAAGTCCGCCAGAACGGCGAAATTGCCGTTGGAGAGGGAGGAGCACCTCCACGGCCAGTCCGGTACATCGCATGTGCCGGTCAGACCGGCTCCCCTCGAGAATCTGATCGAGAAGTTGGTTGTGCCGGTAGCTACGGTACAGATGCTGCCCAGGCGGAGGCCGAGCTGGAGGCGCAACGCCAGAACCTGCATCAGGAGGCTCTCGCGATGGCCGAGATAAGGAGGGAGTTCGAGATGACCCTCCGTGAGTATAACAAAGCTCATGGTTTTACTCCGGTAGCTCCTCATCCTAGTCGCTTAGAAGAGGTGCGTAAAAGAGGTAGAGGCCTCAATGTCGAGATTGCTAGAGATGGTAGATCAAGTTCTAGTAAAAATCCTAGTCGCATGTCGGCTGAAAAGCCCAAGTACAGTTCCCCTGCTAAGACTCTTAGAGCTGCCGAGGCAGCAAGAGCCGAGTTATCTGGTTTATCCGGAGAAGCTCTCCGTAAGCAACAAGACCGAGTTAATGAGCTAGTAGGTGTTGCTGTGCGGCAGAATGAGGCCTATCGTAAGGCTAATGCAGTTGCAGATGGGTCCCAGGTTGTTCACTCGGCTAAAGCAGCTAGTGAAAGATCTAAGGGAAAGCTTCATCACCGCACGTCGGTGGAGATCGTGACCGGAGTGCACTAGTACAGAACGACATATCGGATACCCCTCTATGGAAACGGCAGGCGTTAGGCGACGGAGAATCGCGCTTTCCGCGCGGCCAGTGCGTACAAACCTGACCTGGGCCGCGGCTGGCCCGTCAACATAGGTAACGGAGAAAGTATTAACTCCGTTACCCATAGTATTGGCAACGGTCTTAATTCTGTCTCCGTTTCCGATATGTGCCTCTATAGCAACGGAGACTTTTGGGTGTCCGTTTCCAATGTGGACACGTTCCATCTTGGAATTCGAAGCGAGGCGAGTAAATGCCATGGCGTAGTGGCACCGCCCACTACTCCTTGAAAACCCCAATCCTTGCTAGCTCAAGACGCCACCGAATCTGCTCTCTCTCTCTCGCTCGCTCGCTCCCTCCTACTGATTAGCGAAGATGCCTCGCAGCAACGACACACTGGAGCACACTGAGTCCCCGCGGGACAGTCCCCCCGTCAGCGGCGAGTCCGTTGAAGGACCGACGCCGGAGACGAGCGACGACGAATATGCCAACTTCCATGATCCCACCTTGATGCTGGGCCTGCCAAAGGTTGATTCTGATGACGAGTCAACCGAAGAGGAGAAGGAGGAGGAGGAGGAGGAGGACGACGAGGAGGACGAGGCGGAGGCGCCGGTCCCGAAGAAGGGAGCCCCGGCGACGGAGAAGAAAGCCGCCGCCACCGCCTTCGATATGCTGCCACCGCCGCCACCACCTCCAATGGCCCCCAATAAGCGAGCCCGTGAGAAGGACGAGGATTGCGCAGAAGCAGGGCGCAAGAAAAACAAGAAGTAGCTAGTAGTAGTTCTATAAGTTCTCCAACTGTAATTTACTTTATTATTATTAATATGTACTGCGTATGTAATGTAGTAATCACTAATATTAATATAAGTATCCTATAAGTGGTTTTCTCCATATAGAAGAGATTAGGAAAATATTATTCCAGAGAGTAGAAGTGGAAGAAACACAAAGGAAACGGTCCTTCTAAAGAACCGTTTCCTATGTTTTACCTATATATATGGGCGTACAGAGCAAAACCTAACACTCGTTTCCTCACTCTGTCCCAGTATGCTAGATCTGTTCGTGGCGGCGCCTCCTGGCGTTGCGGCCATCGCCGGCGCCGTGGCGGCGCCGTCTCCGCCCAGACGACGGCTATCATGGCGAGGTCTTCGCCATCTCCCCCGACATGGCGAGGTCTTCACCATCTCCCCCGACACGGCGAGGTGTTCGCCATGTCCCCCGACACGGCGAGGTCTTCGCCATCTCGCCCGACACGGCGAGGTCGTCGCTCTGTCCGCTTCCTCTGCCTCCACCACTTCCGGATCTGCTAGATCGATCCAACGGCGACGTGAAGAAGGTATCAGATCCACATCCGGTAGTTCTATCTAGATCATTTCTTGATGTAGTTAACTTGCCTATTGTGCACTTGCAACTAGTTGTAGTTTAGCTTACTTGTTGATAGTAGTTCAGTTCACATCCGGTAGTTCTATCTAGATCATTTCTTGATGTAGTTAACTTGCCTATTGTGCACTTGCAACTAGTTGTAGTTTAGCTAACTTGTTGAAAGTAGTTCAGTTCACATCCGGTAGTTCTATCTAGATCATTTCTTGATGTAGTTAACTTGCCTATTGTGCACTTGCAACTAGTTGTAGTTTAGCTAACTTGTTGAAAGTAGTTCAGTTCACATCCGGTAGTTCTATCTAGATCATTTCTTGATGTAGTTAACTTGCCTATTGTGCACTTGCAACCGGTTGTAGTTTAGCTAACTAGTCCATGTGAAAACAGGAGTCTATTTCGGTGACACTGCATAAAAAGTCAGAGACACAGAACAAACAACGAACATTACTCAAGAGAATAGTGTTTGTTGACTTTCCCATAATGGCCTCCAATTATATACACAGGTCAGTACACACTATATACTACTGTATACTTCATATTATTGTGTTAAATTGTTTGTTCTATCTAGTAGTGTCAGAACTAACATAAATCCTTATTTACATTTAGGGATATCAAGCTGTTCCCTTTCAAACTCCACCATACATATCCACCGTCGCTATTGTGACGTTTTGGTACACTGCATAAAATACTTTTTTAAGTAAGAGTGTTTTATACAGTGTCGCCGAAATGTCACATCGGTGACGTATTAGATTAGATTTCGGTGACACTGCATAAAAAATCTAGAGCCGGTGGTGGCCTCCATGGAAAGGATGATCGTTGTCAGGCATCCTATGAAGCTGCTGACATCGCAATATCTTGTTGACAAGCCGTGTGTTGGCTGCTCTGGTTCATCAATAAGAGCCACCTCAAGACATAGGTAAGATATCGTTTCAATTTGCTTAAATTCATAGTGTATTTGTTTTAGCATATGTATTTAACAATTGTAACTCTATTTACTAATGTATAGGGTCCAAAGCTTCAACATCCTTCTCTCAAGAAACTGAGATAAGAAGAGATAGCTAGAGTGACACCTGCGAGGATTGTGGAAAAGGATGTAGGGAAGAAATCATATATTCTTTCCGTCCTTTGACATGATAGGCTTAGTATAGATGAAATCTGTTATCGTTTTACCTCTTATGTTTGTCACATCTTGTGATGCAATTGTAAAGGTGAAATTGTGATGGAAATGTAAAGTTACATTGTGATATGAATGAAATCTGTTACCGTTTTAGTATTTGAGCTTGTGCTGTGAGATTTTAAGTATCTAGTGGCATTTGTAAACGTGGCATCCTGTAACCGAAATATGAGAAATGCTCAATGCAAACGGGTCGATGGCAAACTCCGTATCTGATGAAGGAAAACTAAGGAAACGGAGGTCTGCGCACAACCGTTGCCAAATGGAGACCTCATCGGAAACGGTTTTTGGCCTCCGTTGCCGATGAAGGCCTTCACATCAGTGACAGAGGCGGGGACACAGACCCTTTCTCCGTTGCCGAAGGGGTTTTTGGCCCGTTTCCGATGTGTCGTTCTGTACTAGTGGTGTAAACTCCGGTAAAAATAAGCAGATACATACATATGATCCGGCATATGCCGGAAAGCAGTTAGCCGGGCAAGGCAGTGCCGTCCGGGGTAAGAGCAATCCAGGTCCGGGCTATCCAGATGCCGGAAAAATTAACTCGGCTGGCCGAGGTTATCCACCTCGGTATCCGACACAAAATCCTGCCCGGCAGCAGCAAAATATCGCGCATGTTCAGCAGCCACAAGGTGTTGACCAGGTGGCTAACCGTTATGATGATGGTTACTCGGCTATGGAGAGAGCCGGGTATCAGAGATATGAAGGTGCACTGGGATCCCGGTTGGGACCTCGCCAGTTGTCGGCAAATGATGCACGCTATAAGTTGGACAGGATCTTTATGTCCGAGATGCTGGAAGAGCAAGGCCCACCTGGCCCTGCATGCTTTGGACCTCGGATCATGAGGGAGCCACCGGTGCCGCACTTTCAATTGAACCGGGGCGCAAAGACATATGACGGCAGTACTAAGCCGGAAGACTGGCTGACAGATTATGTGTCGGCAGTGCATATCGCGGGAGGAAACCGCCGATGGGCGGTAAGGTATATCCCGCAAATGTTGGAAGGGCCAGCCCGGATCTGGCTGAACAACTTGCGAGAGGGCAGTGTTGACTGCTGGCTGGACTTTGAAGAAGCCTTCGTTAGCAATTTCTCCAGCACATACAAGAGGCCGAATCGTCCTCAGCAGCTTGCCATGTGCAAGCAGAGGGATGATGAAACTGACCGGGACTACTTGACCCGGTGGAGTACTGTTCGCAATTCCTGTGAAGGAGTTGTTGAAGCGCAGGCCATTTCATGGTTTGCTCAAGGGTGCCGACACGGCTCCATGCTCTGGCAGAAGTTGCAAAGGGAGATGCCGGCCACCTTGGCCGAGACAATCCGGATTGCGGATAGCTATGCACTGGGTGATCCGATGCAGCCCTTGCTGAACTCGGTGGAACCGAGTAGAAGATACCCGGTCAACAATGGACCCGGACCATCCAGGCGAGGTGACCGCCAGGATTTCGGGAACAAGAGGAGAGAGGACCGGCCGGATTATCGGTACGGTTCAAATCAAGTTGCTGCAGTTGATCAAGATCAGCCAGATGCCGGCAATAGCCAGCGTCAGAAGAACAGCGGTCCTGCATGGGGCCAAAACCAGGATGGGAAGAGACCGTGGAGTGACCAGAGGAAGCCTTAACCTATGAGGCAATGCTGGATGGACCCTGCAGCTATCACACGCACGACCCCCGCAGGCCGGCTAATCATTCAACCCGGCAGTGCAGCTGGTATCAGCGCACGTTGAAGGAAGGGGGGAAATCAGATGGGTGCACCTCAGAGACCTCCAACACTACCGCTCACCGGGGCAAACACTGTTCCCTGAATGCGCCTCCACCGAGGCCTGCAGCTCCGAGACCTGTGGATAACAGGAGAAGGCCAGAAATGTTAACCAAGTGAATGTCGGAGGCAACAACAGCAATGCTGGTCCCAGCCGCCAGGGTGAATATCGCCAGGGTGAGTATAGAGAGGCTCATCAGAGCTATGTGGTCTTTGTGACCGAGCCAACTGACAAGCAGAGCCTGAACCGGCGTGCAATGGAGGTAAACGCGGTTATGCCGGCTGTGCCGAAGTATATGCACTGGTCTGATCAGGAGATCAGCTGGAGCATGAAGGACCATCCCCGGATCATGCCAAGCCCGGGAGGTTACGCTCTAGTGGTGGATCCGACATTCATCGGGCCCACCATCAATGTCAGGTTCACCCGAGTTCTCATTGACAATGGGAGCAGCATCAACATCATGTACCGAGACACCATGGTGAAGATGGGCATCTCGGCAAACATGTTGCAGCCGAGTCATACAACCTTTCACGGTATAGTGCCTGGTGTCTCATGTGCACCTATGGGCAAAATTTGGGTTGATGTGTTATTCGGCACCAAGGACAACTGCAGAACTGAGAGCATCCAATTCGAGGTGGTGGACCTCGAAAGTCCATACCATGCTTTGCTCGGTAGACCAGCGCTGGCCAAGTTCATGATATCTACCCATGTGGCTTACCTCAAGATGAAGCTGCCGGGTCCTAATGGCATCATCACCATCTCGGGTGACTATAAGCGTTCCTTGGAGTGCGCCTCGGCTGGCTCTTGTCTGGCCGAGTCATTAATCATTGCTGCGGAGAAGAAGAGGATCCATGAAGTGGTGGCGCTGGCCCAGTCCGCGCAACTCGGTATGCCGGGTATGACTAACCCGGAGCAGAGTGCGGCATTCCAGGTGCCGAAGGAGACGAAGAAGATCAACGTCGACCCGGCGTTCCCAGACCACAACGTCATCATTGGTACCGGGTTGACCGAGAAATAGGAAGGCGAGCTCAGTCACTTCCTCCGTGAGAATCGGGATATCTTTGCATGGTCAAATCAGGACCTGCCAGGTGTTCCGAGGGAGTTGGCTGAGCACTCATTGTTCGTCAGACCGGATATGAAACCCGTGAAGCAACCTATGCGACGTCTCTCGGATGAGAGGAGAAAGGTGATAGGCGATGAACTGGCCAGATTACTTGCATCTGGTTTCATCATGGAAGTGCTGCACCCGGACTGGTTGTCTAACCCGGTCCTGGTGGAAAAGAAAAAGGATGACCCGAACGTGGCCATTGTGTGGCGCATGTGTATTGATTTCACAAACTTGAACAAGGCATGTCCTAAGGATCCATTCCCGCTGCCTCGGATTGATCAAGTGATCGATTCCACAGCCGGGTGTGAGCTGTTATCCTTTGTAGATGCATATTCTGGTTTTCACCAGATACCGCTGAACCCTGCTGATCAAATGAAAACTGCTTTTATTACCCCGTACGGGGCTTATTGCTATCGTGTCATGACATTTGGTTTGAGAAATGCTGGTGCTACTTACCAAAGATGTATGCAAAAATGCTTGCATGATCAAATAGGCAAAAATGTGCAGGTATATGTCGATGACATCGTCATCAAAACTAAGGAGAAATCCACTCTGATTGATGATCTCAGAGAAACATTCGCGAATCTAAGGAGATTCCGGATGAAACTTAACCCGGACAAATGTACATTTGGTGTACCGGCAGGCAAGTTACTCGGTTTCCTCGTGTCAAGCCGAGGTATCGAGGCAAATCCGACAAAGATCCGTGCTATTGAAGCATGAGGTTGCCGAATGTCTCAAGGATGTGCAAAAGTTCACTGGTTGCTTGGCATCCTTAAGTCGGTTTGTTAGTAGGTTGGGAGAAAAGGCATTGCCTTTATACCAACTAATGAAGAAAAGTAACATTTGTGTGGACCCCGCAAGCGGATGCGGCGTTCACTGAGCTAAAAAAGATGTTGGCAACTGCGCCGATATTGGCCTCACCATTACCCAAAGAGCCGATGTTGCTCTACATTGCAGCCACAAACCGAGTTGTGAGTGCCGTAGTGGTGTGGAGCGAGAAGAAGATGGCAAAACCGTGCAGAGGCCGGTATATTATCTGAGCGAGGTGATCTCGTTGTCCAAGCAAAATTATCCTCACTACCAGAAAATGACATATGGTGGCCAAGAAATTGAAACATTACTTTCAAGAGCATCCAATCACAGTGGTGTGTGAAGCTCCTATCTCGGAAATCATTGGTAACAAAGATGCAAGCGGCCGAGTAGCCAAATGGGCCATTGAGCTGGCTCCTTATACGCCACATTATGAAAGAAGAGATGCCATCAAATCTCAGGCACTGCCTGATTTCTTCGTGGATTGGGCCGAGATGCAATATGAGCCACCATTGCCTGACTCCAATTACTGGAGAATGCACTTTGACGGCTCCAAGACAAAATTGGTTTAGGTGCCGGGGTAGTCCTTACCTCGCCAAAGCAGGATCAACTGAGATATGTGTTGCAGATTCATTTTGCGGCATCTAACAATGTGGCCGAGTATGAGGCACTTGTTCATGGGCTCAACGTGGCCAAGGAAATTGGTATTCGCCGGATAGAATGCTTCGGAGACTCGGATCTGGTGGTGCAGCAAGCCTCGGGAAATTGGGATGCTTTAGACGCCAACATGGCGTTATATCGGTTTCATGTCCAGAAGATCTCGGGGTTCTTTGAAGGTTGCGAGTTCAAGCATGTACCTCGGGCAGAAAATGAAGCCGCCGATGTACTGTCCAAGCTAGGTTCATCTCGGGATCCAATCCCACCCGGCATATCCTTGGAGCATCTGAGGAAGCCATCAATCAAACCGTCGCCCGAGTCCGAGTCAATCTTTATCCCGGCGAAACCGGAATCTGATGCTGTTCCCATGGACATCGATGTCGGGTGCATTTGGGAGAACCCGGGGACTGCTTGGCAGAACCCGGGGACTGACCAATTGATGTCAGAGGAGGCAATGTCGGTTGAACCAATGGAGGTGGATGAACCGATCTTTCCTGTACGTCCTGTGCCAGGATGGGCACAGCCTATAATGTCGTATATGATAGATGGGAGTGCCAGATGATGAAGCCGAGGCCAGGCGAGTGCAAAGAAGATCCAAAGCATACACCATCATCAACAGAGAGTTGTACAAGAGAAGCGCAACCACAGTGCTACAACGTTGTGTTGAACCGGAGGAAGGGCAAGAGATGCTCCTGGAAATTCATCAAGGAGAATGTGGTCATCATGCTTGCTCAAGAGCCTTGGTTGCTAAGGCATTCCGACATGGGTTTTACTGGCCCACTGCTTTGCAACAGGCAGAAGATATCGTCAGGAAGTGCGAGGGATGTCAGAGATTTGCTCACAAGATCCACATGCCAGCTTCAGCACTCAAGACAATTCCCATCACTTGGCCTTTTGCTGTTTGGTGTCTGGATATGGTGGGGGAATTCAAACCGGCCCGAGGCAACATGACTCATATGCTGGTGGACAAGTTCACCAAGTGGATCGAGGTGAAGCCAATCAGGAAATGTGACGGCCACACGGCTGTATCTTTCTTGAAAGACATCATTTTGAGATATGGTTACCCACACAGCATTATCTCGGATAATGGCACAAACTTTGCTGTAGGAGCTTTGCTCGGTTCTGTGCTGAAAAGAGAATCCGACTTGACCTAGCATCGGTCGCGCATCCGGAGTCCAATGGGCAAGTGGAAAGAGCAAATGCATTGGTGTTATCCGGCATCAAAGCCCGGTTGATTGAACCACTGCTGCGAACTCCGGGTTGTTGGATAGATGAGATACCGGCAGTACTGTGGGGTCTCAGGACCACACCGAATCGATCAACGGGCTATACGCCATTTTTTCTGGTCTATGGAGCAGAAGCGGTCCTGCCGACCGACATACAGTATGACTCGCCAAGAGTTACACTGTACACAGAAACCGAGGCAAAAGAAGCTCGAGAAATGATGTCGATCTGCTCGAAGAAGCACGAGAACTGGCCTTATCTCGGTCAGCAATATATCAGCAAAATCTCCGACGCTATCATAGCCGGAAGATAAATCCTCGTGTATTCCGAGAAGGAGATTTGGTGCTTAGGCTAGTGCAGCGCAAAGCCGGCATGCACAAGTTATCACCTCCATGGGAGGGACCGTTCATTGTGAGCAAGGCTCTGCACAATGATGCATACTATCTTATAGATGCACAGAACCAAGGAAGAACAGGATGGACAAATCCGGAGAGGAAACCAAACGACCCTGGAATGTAGCGCTACTCCGTCCCTTTTACTCTTAAGGGCGCAATGTATGTATCTCGGTTTCCTTTGAATGAAATGTTGGCACTCCGAAAAGAAACTCGGGGACTGCCTTGTCTATATGCATGTGTTTTATCTCTGTTTTATCTATGTTGTTTCTATGTCGAATGGTTTTAAACCTCGTCTCAAAGTTCAAGTAGTGTATGCTATCTTGTTGTGATCTTGTGACTCGACTGACGAACGCCAAAATGGCAGTCAAGAGCAGAGGTTATGGAATATAGTAAACATGAAAACGAACTCGGGGACTCGGTCCAAAAATGATTCGGTATATGTTGTTTACTAACCCTGTATTTTATTCCTTATCTTTGTGTCGATGGTTTTAAACCTCGTCTCAAAGTTCAAGTAGTGTATGCTATCTTGTTGTGATCTTGTGACTCGACTGACGAACGCCAAAATGGCAGTCAAGAGTAGAGGTTATGGAATATAGTAAACATGAAAACGAACTCGAGGACTCGGTCCAAAAATGATTCGGTATATGTTGTTTACTAACCCTGTATTTTATTCCTTATCCTTGTGTCGGATGACTCTAAACCTTACCTCAAAATTTATGATTACTGTGTGCTATAATTTTGATCTTGTGACTCGACTGTCGAACGCCAAAATGGTAGACAAGAGCAAGATTACTAAGTATAGTAAACAAGAAAGTAAACTCGGGGACTTGGTACAAAGTGATCCGGCATTAAGCCAATCTCGTTGAAACTAGCAAGATAAAGTAGCACTGATAAAAGCTTAAGAGTATATATACATCTGCACCCGGCATCCCGGGGATTTAACGTTTCAACTTGTGATAAGTTCAAACAGCTGCGTTGGAGGAGCTCGGATCAGTAGGAGCAGTGCGAGTCGCAGGAGCAATCTCGGTCGCAGGATCGACCGTCGTGGTGGTTGCCGGGTTGCCAGTGATGTCGGATGCTGCTTCCGAAGATATGTCGGCTGCTGTCTGCTCGGCAGTGTCGGCTGCTGCGTCAGTGGCAGTATTGGGAATTTCAACCTCGATCTCCTCGTCAACTTCCTCTTCCTCGTCATCATCCTCTTCCTCTTCGACGTCATCTTCTTCATCGTCGGAGTAGACTGGACCAGGAATGAGATCTTGGGTTTGAGCGTAGCTGGCCATGAAGGAGGCTGCTTCCTTGCGGCTCTGGATCAGTGTTGGATCTGACGTCCATTTCGAGTCGGAACGCATGGATCGCAGTGCATTAAGGTCAATTTCCTCGTACCAAGAAAGCACAAAAGTCAGAGCTTGATCTGCACCGGCACGAGCTGAGGAAGATCTCCACTCTCGGAGCCTTGTCTTGGAGGCTAGCAGGCACTTAGATAACTCGGCGATGGTCGCTGGAGTCGCAGACTCTGGCCATAGAATCCGTAAACCCGGATACCAGCTTCAAGGAGCTCAGTACCAATGCACCTCAGAGGAGATATGCGTGCATCCAGAGCCGTCAGATGATCTTCAATGTCCCATTCCGCCGAGATTGGGCCTGATTCTGCACTTTTTCTCGGGCCTGGCGGGTAGTGTTTGCTGCAGCGGCCTTGGAATGGGAGAAGTGTTCTGAAGAAAGAAAAGCTACCACCGAGTTAAGTCGTATACCGGCATATATCTAATGTCGGTAGAAGCAAGGGAAATAAAAAGAAAGGATAAAGGAAACTTACTGTCCATCTGGCTGTTAATCCGGATGAGCTCGGCCAACCAGCGGTCGCATTTAGCCTTGAGGGCATCCAGTTCTTCCTGAGCCGAGGTGGCGCGGACCTCGGTCTGGTCGAGGAGTTCCTTATGCTTCAGAGCATCTTCTTCCCGCTGCATCAGAGCTTGCTCCATCTCGGACTTCTGGTTCTGAACCTGTTCAATCCTTCTGGAGCCGAGACACTTCAGCTCTTTCCTTCTAGAGCGCAACGTTGTGCGCATTGTCCTTATTCTTCAGCTCCTCCTGCAACTGCTTGAAGGAGTTCTTGCGCGTCTTGTGATCCAGGAGCAGCTTATGGAACACTTTGGTCCGAGTGTTGGTGCAATCCTGGAAAAAAAAGGGAAAGTGTTAGTATTGTTATAAAGATTCAAGCCGAGTAAAACTCAACCTGAATCTCGGGGACTAGATATCGGAATTTTTGAAGATTCAAGCCGAGTAAACTCGACCTGAATCTCGGGGACTGGATATCGGAGTTTTTTGAAGATTCAAGCCGAGTAAACTCGACATGAATCTCGGGGACTGGATATCGGAATTTTTGAAGATTCAAGCCGAGTAAACTCGACCTGAATCTCGGGGACTGGATATCGGAATTTTTGAAGATTCAAACCGAGTAAACTCGACCTGAATCTCGGGGACTGGATATCGGAGTTTTTTGAAGATTCAAGTCGAGTAAACTCGACATGAATCTCGGGGACTGGATATCGGAATTTTTGAAGATTCACGCCGAGTAAACTCGACATGAATCTCGGGGCTGGATATCGGAATTTCTGAAGATTCAAGCCGAGTAAACTTGAACTGAATCTCGGGGACTGGATATCGGAATTTTTGAAGTGGACTGCATATTGAATTTTTATGAAGATTCACGCTGAATGATCTTTACTCGAGCGAGCGTCAATCACTCGACCTGAATCTCGGGGACTGGGGATAATATATATCTATTGTCTATTATAAAAGAAAAAAGGACTAGGCTGAGGAAGGTTTACCTCTGCAATCTTGCTAGCTCTAAGGGCCGCAACCTGTAGCGCGTGCATGGACTGCGCAAGAGCGCTTGGGACAGCTGGATGCCGGGACGCCGGGTTCTGGGAAGAAACCTCGCTGGTATCGACAGCATTCCAGTCCATGTTATAATGCTCCAGCGAGCCCAGGCTGTTACCGCTTTGAGTTCGCAGCTGGGGAAACTCCCAGACAGCTGTGGCGGCTCTGGAGATGGATGCAGATAGAGCTTGGGTCGGAGTCAGCGCCAGTTGTTTATCCGGATTGACCGGCGCTTTCCCGGTGACCAGCTGACTCTGTGTCGGCTTTGGCGGTGGTGCGTGTTTCCGGGATGCCAGTACGGAAGACTTCGGTGGTGGCTGTGGCTGCTGCGGTGGCTGTGACTGCTGCGGTGGCTGTTGCTGCTGTTGCTGCTGTTGTTGTTGCTGTGGCTACTGCTGTTGTTGTTGTGGTTGTTGCTGCTGATCCGGTGCTATCGGAGTTTCGGTCCGCTCCGTCTCGGAGTCCATGATGTGGGCACCGGAATCAGCATCTCGGTCTGGGGCGTCTTGGCCTCCTCCAGGTGCGGCATCAGAAGCCGGTGGCGGTAGGTCGGCTGGAGTGGTATGTACCGGGGAAGGACTTGCCCTTGCTGGGCTAGCAGCTCCAGTCTCGGTTGACCGAGATACCGCTGGCGGCGGAATAGGTGAGCGCACAGAGGATGCACTCTGATTGACTTCAAGGGCGGCACTGCATCGAAGCAGGAAAAGATGTTACCTCGGGGAAATATTATCTCAGTTAAAGGAAGAAAGGGAAACGAGCATATATCGGCAAAGGATATCTTACCCTTCTGTAACTAGCGGCATCTTCTTGCCCCGTGCCTTATGTGCCGATTTCTTCTGCAGCTTCGGTTTCTTCGCTGCAGGGTCTGAGGCTCCTCAGGTCCCGGTATCTGAGGTACCGATCCCTGCACTTTTGCGAGCTACGCCTCGGTTGCCCGTGGTAGCAGGGCGTGTACTTGGAACTTGGCCGTCCGGGTCAGCTGGTGCCGAGGATAGTGGGTAAGCAAATGCGATGGGACGAGCATCAAGTGCCTCTAAAATTTGACAATCATCGTCATCATCATCTGACCAATCTCGGATGGAGGCTCGGGCTTGAAGCTTACCCGAGGCAGGGGCGCCAGTAGCCGGAATCGGCATATGGTCCTCATCGTCCGGGTCTTCAACCTCGGCGACGGCCGGGACAGGTAGATCTTGGCCCCATTTGGCGGAGGGATCCGCTCCGTCTTCAATTGCTTGCCGAGCAAATATCTGCAAAGTAGATGCAATAAAACCGGGTTATTCTAGGAGCAAATATGGTGCCGGCATAAGAGTTGTCTCGGCAGGAAAATATGTCGGTCTAGATTACAAGTTACTTACTTTCTCCGGAAGCCGAGCTCTATCATGGGGTTCTTTACCCCATTCCCATTCTTCTGTCATCCGCGTCCTGGCAATCGACTTGACGCGTTTCCGGACGTCGGGATTGCTCAGCTCATGAGTGCTGACCTGAGTAGGGTCTTATCGGCCACTCATGTGGCAGATCTTATGAACTCGGTTTTGGAGGGGGGAGACTCGGCGGATAATGAAGGTTCTCAAGAGGTCATCGGCCGTCAGCCCTTCCCCCTGGAACTGAGTGACGAACTTGTGAATCTGGTTGATCTCAAGGTTTGTCTCCTATGGGTTGAAGTGCCAATTATGCTGCTCCATGGGGGCAGCGAGAGTGAATGTCGGCAAGTTGAGGAGGTCAGCATCGTCCGGGCTCTTCACGTAGAAGAACGTGCGCTGCCACTTCCGGCATGACTCCAGGCCTTGAATCTGAGGAAAGATGGAACCTTTCCGAGGTATAATTGTAGCGGCTCCGCACGGGGTCATCTCCTTGGAGAAGTTCTTGTTCTCCGGATCCGGAACACTCTGCTTCCGGAGTTGGAAGTACTTGGCCCAAAGGTCAACGGTGGGCCAAAGACCGAGATATCCCTCGGAGAAAGAGACATATGCCGAGAGAGTGGTAATAGCGTTGGCTGGAAGGTGATGGGGTTGAAGATGAAACCGGTTTAGGAAGCCTCGGAAGAACTTGCTCGCCGGGAGGCCAAAGCCGCGCTCGAAGTGCGCGACGAAGACCAAACGTTCGCCGGATTCCAAATTCGGCTCGGCCTCTTTGCCAGGGGCCCGGCATATCACCCCTTCCGGGATACGCCGAGTCCGGATTAGCCAATCGATCTCTTCTTGGGAGACGTCGGAGCCTTCCCACCAGGCGCGCTCACCCTCCTCGACGGCGGGATCCGCGGTGTTGCTAGAAGACATCGCGGCGGCGGAAATCTGCAAAAAGGCAAGGATTCACCGGCGGTGAGCATCTCTCAATGTTTGCACGGTGGAGGAAAAGAAAAAGCAAAGAGAAACAAGAATCTACGAGCAAGAAACTAAAAAGAAGATCTATGGAGAAGATTTAAAGAAAATATACGGAAGAACTAAAGGCTAGCCGCGGAAGATGCTACGGGCGAACAGCTTACCGGAGCTACGGCGGCGGCGCAAGGCGAGGAAAAGCAGGACGTGCCGGCGGAGAGCTTGGCTCGGCGGCGGCGTGAAGAACTCCGGTCGGCGATGGCTCGCGGTGTCCGGCATCGTGCGGTGGCGGAGTGCTCTGCGCGGTGGCTGCGATAGCACAAAGCAAGGAGAGCGAGGAAGAAGAAGTGGTGCAGGGGTGCCCCGCTCCCCTATTTATGGGCGTGGGAGGTGTGTGGTTAGAAAAATTACCGCGCATGATCCCCGAAACCGCCGCGCGGATTAACTGCGCACGAGCTGTGCGGTTTGCGGTAAAAACGGCCGCACGTTCGGCCACATAGGGGGCCACAAAATGGAAACCGCCCATGGCGTGGTTAAATGGTGCGGTTATTGGCGCGAGAATCGAGGAGCCGCGCGATAATGCGCACGCCGGTGCGGTCAAAGCATTCAAGTACGCAGGGACGTGACAGCCCGTGGGGCACGCGTGACGTGGGTGGCGTGCACGCAGAGGCATGTCTATCCGCGCACAGGAGCCGAGGCGGCAAGCAGCGTTTTGCTGCCACGTGCAATGGCAAGATCTTTGAAAAGATCAAGGAAATCTTCTTGTGTCGGAGAAACCGACATAAGGGCAGATGTCGAAAGCAGTAGGAGGTTTGGTTCCTAGTGTTTGAGTTGGACCGACATAAATAAGTCGGATAGTTGATCAAGTTGGTTTGGTTGTGTAAACCTGGTGTGGCCCTTCATCCGAGTCTGCAGGACCCTTCGCGGACTAATGTCGGGGGGCTACCCCGGGGTAGGGTCAAGGTATGGTATAACTTATGTCCAAGAGTGGACCGAGGTAAAGTAAAGCCGACATAACCAGGCCCAGAAGGGGACGGGATATGATGCTGGTGCAAACCGACATACTGAAAGCCGACATAACCAGGCCCAGAAGGGGTCGGGATATGATGCTGGTGCAAACCGACATACTGAAAGCCGACATAACCAGGCCCAGAAGGGGCCGGGATATGATGCTGGTGCAAACCGACATATACTGACCGACATACGAATGTCGGTATCTTCGTGTCTTCTCTTATGTGCAGGGGAGGATAGCCAAGGAAGGGGAATCCGGCATATCCTTGCCGGGTTAAAGAGAAGAGGCGCCTTATGCCGGTTGGAAGTCAATGCAACGGTCACATCCCGCCTGACACGGGAGCATGGCAGGAGGTATGGCGCGGGTACGAGGTGACCGGTCGCACCTACCGCAGACCACAGGTGTACGTGGGAACAGAGTACAAGGCATGGGCAGGCCACGTCCTATCCGTTGCAGAGGTACAAGGCATGGGCAGGCCATGTCCTGTCCCTAGCAGAGGACACAATCATGACCAAGCGGCTGCATGGCTACAGTGCCAGTATGGAGACCATTGCTAGGGTTAGCCTATAAATAGGGCCCGTCCCCCTCCTGCGTGAGGGACGAGAACGAGGAGGACGATGCACTGAGAAACACTTCCCCCCGTAGCTATCTTCTTCTTCCTTGAGCACATCTCCATAGTTGAGAACATACAGCTCGAGGAGCACCTCTGTATTATCGAGATCCTGATATAGTGAGACAGACAGGCAGGAGTAGGGGCTTTACCTCCTCACGAGGGCCCTGAACCTGGGTAGATCGCGGTGTGCTTTGTGTCTTCTGTGAGCGTATCTCTACGCTCTATCCCTCCCCGCTTCCACCAGCGTCCATCGGCCCCAACTCAAGCCATCCTATGGCATCTGCCGTGATACCACCACGACAGGAGGCGTCTTCTGCCTGGAAGGGTGGAGAGACGAAGCTTCTGCCTCCTCTGACCCTTGCTCTTCTTGTCCCCCGGAGGCGGCGGGGGAGCTGCGCGCCTCCGTGGGTTGTTGCTGGCGGGGTCAGAGGCGACCCGGCTGGCCACCTTGCGGTGGGTGTCGATCATGGTGGTGAGGTAAAACGAAGAGAGCGCCTCAGTCCCCTACCTGGCGCGCCAAATGTCGAGGAATATTCCCAAGGAAACTTCTCGTGTAGTGTTGTTCGAACTCTGGGGACTGAAGCACGCTCTCGACGAACCCCTCGGTGACCTCGGTGAAGAAGACACTCACACAGCAAGGAGACACAGCGGTTTTTACCCAGGTTCAGGCCACCGTGATGATGTAAAACCCTACGTCCTGCATGGATGGATTGCACTGCTAGGAGCGATTACAGTACAAGTGTTGGAGCTGGTCCGGAGGTAGAACATGATGTTCTAAGGCCGCGGGGAGGCCCTATTTATAGTGCTCCGGTCCTCTTCCCAAATGTTTAGGCGGGAAGGGTTGCCACATAGCACCAAGAATGGGTACCGGCGTGCTGCCCTAGCTTTGGTAAAGTCACCGTCCATGGCGCAGCGGCAGGACTTGTCGGTGTCGTTGCTGATGATGTCTGCGGTGGCACGTAGCGCCGGTCCGGCCGTCTTGCACCAAAGAGGTAAGTCTTGGGCTTCGCTTTGCTTGCCGTGGATGGTCGGTGTCCTTTAATCACCAAAGGGGTAAGCTTTGGCCGACACGCACTGCGGGGTGGCGCAGGCGCGCGCGTCACTCTGGGGTAGACACAACCGCACATGGCCCCTGGTACGGGGTCACGGGTGTGCCGCATCCTTGTCTTGTTCCGCCTGGGGCCTGGTGGCGCTGCTTACCTCGCGAGGGGTAGCCCCGCGAGGCCTTCTCTTGGCTGGTAGTGCCGAGTCTTCCCGAGGCCATTTGATTCAGCCGTGGGTCTTCGTGAGGCCGAAAGGAGTGGACCGTGCTCTGTTGACTGTTTGACTTGGCTTGATCTCCCACGCGTAGTCTTCTGGGCCAAAGGCATATGGGCCGTGGTACCCTGGTTCACTAGTACAGAACGACACATCCGATACCCCTCTATGGAAACGGCACGAGTTAGGCGACAGAGAATCGCGACTTTAGCGTTGCGGACGAGGCCTGGCAGAGGCTGGTCCGTCAACATTGGTTACGGAGGATTTTATATCTTCGTTACCAAATATATCGGCAACGGTCATAAATTTGTCTCCGTTTCCAATATGTGTCTCTATGGCAACGGTTGTTTATCTATATCCGTTTGCGATGTGCTTGGGAAATTGTAGTTGCAAACTAGAAGCGCGCCTGTTCAATGCGGCTTAATTCACGGGGATTGGAACCGCCTGCTCGACGCTAACAAAATGTGACTGGAACTGCGCGAAGCCAGGCAGGTCCCGCATTCTCCCCTTCGTTCTCTCCCCTTCGTTCTCTCCCACGTTCTCTACCACACTAGCACAACCGCCATGGAGGAATCCTGGTGGCAGAACGAGGAAGTCCCGAGCGACGACGCGAGCGCTGAAGACCGCGGTGAAGTTCCATGGTGTGATCAAGACGGGCCGCCGGACTCGGACCCGCCATCTTCACGCTCTGTAGAAGATGACTCTGACGACTCAGACCCGCCGTCTTCACGCGAAGGAGAAGACGACTCCGAAGAGGACTAGTCGCCGGCGGAAGAGGAGCCGGAGGACCCGCCGGAGCCATATTCTAGCCAGGAAGAATACGACGCCGACAACGAGGAGGAGGAGGAGGAGGCGTCGGAGGAGGCGCCGGAGGAGGAGGCCTCGGAGGAGGCGCCGGAGGAGGAGGCGCCGGAGGAGGACACGCCGGAGAAGGAGGATCACGCTCCGGAGAAGGAGGCGTGAGAGGAGGATTCGCCGGAGAAGGACGCACGGCCGGAGAAGGAGGAGCACGAGCCGGAGGGGGAGGAGGAGCACGCGCCTGAGGAGAAGGCAACCGGCAAGAAGCGACGCCGCGCCGCGGATGACAATGGCGCGGAGGCAGGGCGTAAGAAGAACAAGTAGAGTAGAGTAGAGTAGAGTAGATAGATAGTTCAATTCTACCGTATCGATCCTTCGTAAGTAGGTCCAGTGTGTCAGTGAAGAGATAAAAGGCAACGGTTGTTTATTGCCTCCGTTTGCGATGTTAGTGCTATATATGTGCCACTACCGCAACCCTAACGCTCTCGCTCTCACTCTCACTCCACAGTCACAGTGTGGCGGCGGCTTCAAGCAGCACACCAGATCTAACCCTTATCTCGCAGATCTGAGCAGCGCGTCCGGCTGGCATCGCCGCCGTTCATCTTCCCCCAGCAGCGCGTCGTGAGCCGCCGCGCATCCCCCCAGCGGCTCGTCGGCGAGCCGCCGCGCATCTTCCCCGAGTATGTCGCCGACGCGGATCTACTGGTCTATTGCCGTGCATCTTCCCCGGGTATGCCGCCGACTTGATCTTACATTTTGTTTAAAGTAGCACAGAAAACTTGTCTAGTATTTGAAGTCTAGTATTGTGTTATGTCTAGTATTGTAGTACTACCGATGATGAATACGCCCCTCGACACTAGATCTTACATTTTATTTAAAGTAGCATCTACCGATCTAGTATTGTAGTACTGTCTAGTATTGTAGTATTATGTTTTGTCTAGTATTGTAGTACTGCCGATGATGAATACACCCCTCAACACTAGATCTTACATTTTATTTGAAGTAGCATAGAAAACTTGTCTAGTATTGTGTTGTGTCTGTTTTTAGTACTGCCGATGATGAATACATCCCTCAATACTAAATCTTGCACTATTTTAAGTCTACTAGGTTAAATTAATTTCAACGCTTTGTAGTACGTACTACCGATGATGAATAGATCCCTCACTACTAGTAGTACCGATGATGAATAGATTAATTTCAACCATTTGTCAATGTGCTAATCCTCGTTATGGTTTTGTGTAGCTAGTGTATGAAGTAATAGTATATTTCGGCGACAATGCATAAAAATGGTGAGGTAATTGAAGGTAACATCACCTTCAAGTTCTGTCTCCAAATCGTTTTGATCGGACAGCAAGCACACGGATATAGGCGCTTAAGGTGTAAACTGTTTTCATCTTAAATTGTATTTTATGTCATGTAGCATCATATTTTGCTCTTTTCTAACAAGACATCCATGTTTTTTATATGCAGAAACGCCATGCAGATCCAAACAAGCTTTAAAAGAGCTAAATACAAAGTGGGATCAAATCTGTGAACCGTCGCTGTTGTGACGTTTCGCTGCACTGTTCAAAACACTTTTTTAATTAAGAGTGTCTTGGACAGTGTGGCCGAAATGTCACAGCGGTGACGCTATTATATTTCGGCGACACCGTCCAAGATGGAGCAAGCCTCAGTACGAAGAATTTGGCAAGATTAATTTGCTAAGGAGGCTTGCGAGCTCGGTGTGGTTTCTCGTTTTCAGTTTCTCCATCTATTTTGTGTATGTGTGTAGCAATTTGGCTGCAGATGTGATTTGGAGAAGCATGAAACCGCTACTCGAGTCTTTTGCTAGGTCGAATTCCGTTTTCGGCGCTTCGGAACTGAGGAAGAAGATGGAGCTGGAGAAGAGTGGAGTGTCATAAAAGTTAAGTTTAGGGAGGCATGAGAATGATAGGATTAGTGAGGCATGTGTAACTCATCTTTTGATGCTATGTAATGATGACAATTCTTATATACGTTATGAATGGATTTGCTAGCAACTTTGTGCTTCTGCTGTGAGATTTTGAATGTCAATTGGCAACCGCATTGCTGCTGTAGGCTTCTGAACAAATCTCAATGCAAACGAGTAAAATAGAATCTCCGTTACTGATGCACCGATACATCGGAAACGGAGATTGGTCGGCAACCGTAGCCAACTTAGGCCTCATCGGTGACGGTTTTTTGCCTCCGTTCCCGATGAGGTCCTTCACATCAGTGACAGGGTCGGGGACACGGACCCTTTCTCCGTTTCCGAAGGGGTTTTTGGCCCGTTTCCGATGTATCGTTCTGTACTAGTGGTTTCCACTAGTCCGACATCCGCTTTTTCATTAGAATACTCCTATTCTTCACTTATACTTGTTGAGTATTCTTGTTTAGCACCGCTATACTATTAGCTCTTGTTTTTCATGTATCTCTTGTGCAGAGCTATTAGTTCTTTTATAGAAAGTACTCTCTTGCTTCACTTATATTTGTTTGGAGAGTTGTATAATTGGCGTCTGGTTGGAACAGAAAATGCTAAAGTGTGTGGTAGTTGTATAATGGAAAACTTGCATAGTCTTGTAGATCATTGAACTTTGATAACTTGATTCCTTACAAATGTTTTGAGATATTAAGAAATTAGATGTTAAATGCTTGCTGGTTAAGCTAAAATCTGATTAGTGGTTGTGTCATTAAAGCTTGTACCGTACTGCAAACTCTTAAAATTGCTGAAGGTGTAGTTGGACTTGATAGCTTCTCATGTCTGAATGTAGTTGGAAACAACATAGTTGCGTGCTAAGGTCGAGGGATCTAACGGGGTACTTGTGCCTCCGTGAACGCCCCTCCTTGGGGTAAATTTAATCATGCTCTTAATGTTAAACCTGCTAGTTGTTTGCAACAAACTTGTGAGTTCTTTTTGACTAATGTTGAGCTACGGTTTTTGGCACTTCCACCATCCATATTTTGCTAGCCTCTTTGGTGATGTGCATTGCCTTCTGCTCACATTGAGAGTTGTGCATACTTCGCCAGTACATCCAACCCCGTGGGAGAACTTCCTCTTGTTCTCCTACACATAAGCCAAACATCTTCCTCAAAACAGTCACCATAACTACCTATCACAGCATTTCCATAACTGTTTCGAGATATATTGTCATGCAACTTCCACCTTACATTACATGACTTGTTGTCATTCA
Organism: Poa pratensis; assembly: GCA_947311845.1. Classification (NCBI taxonomy): domain Eukaryota; kingdom Viridiplantae; phylum Streptophyta; class Magnoliopsida; order Poales; family Poaceae; genus Poa; species Poa pratensis. The sequence goes on from CAMZMU010000054.1 coordinate 6,711,038, forward strand.
TCATTGTTATATATTACTTTGCATGATTCTATACAGCTGATGTGTGGTTTACCCATGTTACGCTAGATCATTGCACATCCTGCTACACTGGCAGAGGCATACAGTTTCATACATCATGTTTTGTTCATTATGAGTTATTTGTACAAAAAGTGTGTTGTTATATTAGAGTGTTGCCCCTACAGTGAGGGAGATAAAAGGAAAAGAGCCATGGAGGCCATCGAAAAGTGAAATAGAAAAAGAAAAGAAAAAGAGAAAAAAAAAGAGAAAAGAAATAAAGAGAGAGGGGGAAACATTACTATCCTTTATCCACACTTGTGCTCATGTTTGGCACCTACGTTCTCATAGTCATCATTTGTGCTAGTAGCACCTATGCTTCATCTGAGAGAGTTTTCATGTTTTACTAGTATAACTATGTGGGGAATTTACGTTATAGAATTTGGGTTGTATATTCCAATGATGAGCCTCCTCAAAAGTGCTCTAGGTCTTCATGAGCAACCAAGTTGGATGCACCCCCACTAGTTCCATTGGAGAGCTCCCATATACTTATAGCTCTATGTGCATCCGTTGCATGGCAATCACTACTCCTTGCATAGCTTCGATTATAAGACTTCCTCTTGTCTAATGATCACTTATAGCTTTGTGAGACTTTCTTCCATTTGGCCTTCCAAACCCCCATTATTATTCTCTTTGCCATAACATCCTGGTGCCAATACCAAATGCTTACGCTCACCGGTTGAGTAAAACTTCTAAAACAGTTGATTCATTATGTTTGTGATACTTTTGCTTGACTGGATCCTTTCTATGTTTGTGGAAGATTGCTTGATGCTTGAGTAGAAGGATTGAACTTCTATACTGAATGCTTAAAACATCTATAATGAACTTTGTACGGTTTCATGTCTTCATAGCATCTTCCATGAAAGGTTTTTACTTTTTAACTGTCTTGCTTTATTCATCTATGTGTTTAATATCAAACATAGACTTTTGCTTTGAATGATTTGATCTCAGCTCACATGCTTTACATTACTATATGATCAAGATTATGTTGGTAGCATGTCACCTCAAAAATTATCTTTGTGTTATCGTTTACCTACTCGAGGACGAGTAGGGACTAAGCTTGGGGATGCTTGATACGTCCAAAACGTAACTATAATTTTTGATGTTCCATGCCTGTTATATATTGATTACCACATGTTTATCTTACACTTTATATCATTTTTATGCATTTTCTGGGACTAACCTATTAACAAGATGCCACAGTGCCAGTTCCTGTTTTCTGCTGTCTTTTTGTTTCAGAAATTCTATTCTGGAAATATTCTTGGAATCCGACGCCAATTTAACTTATTTATTTCTGGACCGAGACGAAGCAGCAGCCAGAAGGACGAAGCCGGGGGCCACACCATGGAGGCCGGCGGGCCCACGACGCGGCCAAGGGTGGGCCCGCGCCCCTAGGCCACCGCACCACCTCGGCTGGTCACCGACGCTGCCCTCGCCTATAAATTGCATCTATTCGGGAAACCCTAGACACCCGAGCGAAAATCCACGAAAAGTTCCTACGCCGCCGTCGTCTTCAACCCTAGTTCGGGAGGGTTTCTGCAGTTCTTCCCGGCACCTTGCCGGAGGGGAAATCATCACCGGAGGGCTCTACATCGCCATGCCTGCCTCCAGAGTGATGCGTGAGTAGTTCTCCACGGGACTACGAGTCCATAGCAGTAGCTAGTTGGTAGTCTCTCCACTTTGTGCTATCATGTTTAGATCTTGTGAGCTGCCTAACATGATCAAGATCATCTTTATGTAATGCTACATGTTGTGTTTGCTGGGATCCGATGAATTGTGAAGTTATGATCAAGTTTGTCATCTATCTATACTATGTTTTATCTATGTTCCTGCATGCTCTCCGTTGTTAGTAGATGCTTTAGCCAAGTAGATGCTAGTGACTTCAAGAGAGGGTATTTATGCTAGATAGTGGGTTCATGCCTCTAGAAGCCTGGGCTTGATAGACAGAAAAAACTAAGGCTGTAGATGTGCTGTTGCCACTAGGTATAAAATAACCGATACTTAGCTTAAGGGTACGGCTGTTAACTCTAATGTGTTTGTTTACATTACACACTTTGCTCAATGCTATAATCTGATGCTTGCAACTTAATACTCATGGGAGACCCGGAAGCTATCTTGTGAGTGGATTATGAGTCATAGATGCAGCTAGTAAGCGGTCTATGTATATTGTTATAATGCCCAATAGATATAACAGTGAACATGATCTTGTCACATATTGCATTGTCATGCGTTTGCAATTTGTCAATTGCCTAGCTGCAATTCGTTCACCCAACATGTATGTTTATTTGTCTTATGGAGAGACACCACTAGTGAACTGTGGACCCCGGTCCTTTATTCCACACTGATACGAACACCGTTTTCACCACGCTCTACGTTACTTCCTGCTGTTACTTTTGTGTTCATCATTATATTCCACACCATACGTTTAATCCTTTGTATTCAGCAAGCCGGGGAGATTGACAACCTTCTTGTTTCGTTGGGGCAAAGTACTTTGATTGTGTGTGTGCAGGTCCACGTCAGTGATCGGGTAACGGCGCCGCTGACACCTTTCTGAAGCTCTTCTAATTCCTACTGGTACGATTAAACCTTGGTAGATTCAAGGGAAACTTGCTGCTTGCTGCATCATACCTTGTTTCCACGTCATCAATCACTTATGTTGCCTTCTGTTTGTGGTTCCTTTGCCCTCTAGCATCAGAACATGATCAATCAAGTATTGATCTTGTTCCTGCTATTTTCTAACATCAAAATTCCATTACCAACTAGTGGTGTCAACATTTTAATTCTAACCAAACCATCTTCATGTCTTTGCTTGTGTGCAGGTACCAAGACCTCAAGACTTACAAGATCAAGACTAAAATAGCTAGGTTTAGTTTCTAGGCAATTTCTTATGTAATTTTATTTTATCAGGTTTCGCAAACCTTTTGGGAATTATTCCTTGTAATGAAATTTGTAATGTGGTGAAGAATATGGATAAGAAATAAAGATTTCTATTTTTACTTGCATTGATATGAATTTCTGTCTCCAATTTCACTTGTCTAATATTTGTAATTCAAATTATTCAAATTTGAATTTGTCCAACATTTGTTGAGAAATGAGATGAGTAATACAAGTGAATGTATTATTTAGAGTTTTGAATTCCTTATGAATTCCAATTTAAACACTTACTAAGTTGTTTAAAATATGAGCTTCGAGTTTATTTCAACCTCTCTCGACAACCCTGTCGAGTGTCGATCACCTATCGTCTCTTTTTCACAAAAGCGCGAAATTTATCCCAATTTTCCAATGCATGAATGCAAATATGCTCAATTCTAATTTCTACCCTTCGAAAGTGTTAGAACTATGGGTCGTGACACAAGCCATCATGTGTGTCAAGCGGTTTACAGTTGGAGTTGTGCAAGTATTTGGTAAGGAATATTTGAGAGCTCCCAATGCTGCAGACACGGCTAGGCTTTTGGAGTTCAACGCCGCTCGGGGGTTCCCAGGTATGCTTGCCCGGTGGAGTTTGTAGCAAACGGCCATACATACAACTATGACTACTGTCTTGCGGATGGCATCTACCCAAGGTGGCAAACATTTGTGAAACCGGTTCACAAACTGCAAGGTAAGAAAATGCTTGATTTCCACAATGCTCAAGCGGCGGCTAGGAAAGATGTTGGACAGAGCATTTGGGATTTTGCAAGCCCAATTTGCTATTGTGAGAGGACCGGCTAGATTCTGGGATCAAGACTTGATTTGGTACATTATTACCGCTTGTGTGATCATGCATAATATGATAATCGAGAGCGCGGGCAAGATTTAGACTACACTCACTATGAGTTGATGGGACATCCCGTGCAAGTGCGGAGTAGGGCTGAGAGGGTGGCCCGGTTTGTTGCATCTTATCATGATATTCGTCGTAACGAAAAGCATGATGAGCTTCAAAAGGATCTAATCGAGAAGTGGTGGACATGGAATGGACAACAATGAGTTGAAGGTGTATGTTTGTTGTACGATTGTTGCATTGTTGATCAACTATTCATTCTATTGTTTGGTGAACTATTTGTATTCAACAAAAAATATTTGTTTGTGTTATAATAATAATTAAACTATTTGTTGTTGATTTATTTTGTGTATGTTTGATCTTCTTGGTTGTATTTTTGAGTGCAAATGTTGTTTGTCCTGCGCGCGCTGGAGTTTTAGCGTCATTGCTGGACTGCTACTTGCGGCGCGCTAAACTATAGTGCTTCTGCTAAATCAAAACATGCGCCCAGCCCGCTAAAACGTTATTTTGGCGCTGCAAAAAATATTTAGCGCGCCTGTTGGAGATGCTCTAACTGCAGTGCCTCATCTTCAATAGGTTTTCAGTTGGATGCAATTCAGTTTTCTTGGATGATAGGTAACATCTAATATGGTTCTCTTTTGATGGATTAGCCATAATGGTATATTGTTGGATGATTATGTGCTATGGTCATATAACAAACTCGTCAGATTTATGTATCGGTAGCTTGCAACATGGGAGTATAGTTTTTTGACTGTGATGTGATATGGTAACCTACATTATCTGGACCCGTGGCCGCTCTTCTTATTGTACCCGCTCTCCTCCCATGTGGATCTGTCGGATGTGGAGCTCTTCGGAAGCCCCGTCCCGCTCTACATCGTCGGCCAACGTCTGGACCCGTGGCCGCTCTTCCACTTCTCAGCGGAGAGCGTCAAGGATCTCAAGGCGAGAGCGAACGTCGAGATGTCCGGCACCATCACCACCACCACGATCTCGTCGCTGCAGGCCTTGCTGGCGCACGTTTGGCTAGCGGTTTGCCGAGCCCGGAGGATGGCGCCAGACCAGGAGACGATGTACACCATTCTCGTCGGATGCTGGGGCCGCGTGGACGGCGTCCCGGCGGCTTACGCCAGCAACGCGGTGGGGCACGCTACCGCCAAGTCTACCGCCGGCGGAAGGGCAGAGGGATCGGGACGGGGCAGCCGTCGAGGAAGCACCTACGGTGCACCGGCAGAGGCAAGAACACCTCGTCGTCGCCGCCAACGCCCCGGCGGCTGATCTCGGACCAGGTGTTGAACAGGTGCCAGAAGGCCGTCCCGTCTGCGACGGCGTGGTTGAGCGACATGGCGACGAACACGCCGTCGGCGAGCTCGGTGACCTGCGCGGCCAGGAGCGGGAGGGAGACCGCGATGGCGTCCGCGCCGACCAGGCCGTCGAGCGGGAAGAAGGACCAAACCAGCCGCGGGATGCGGAGCGGGCCGGTGACGTCCGCGACGGTGACGCTGGGCGCCACAGCGTGCACGAACTCGGCGCCCTCGCCGCCGCAACGCAACGAGACAACGAGGCCCTCGCGGCCGGCGGCCGGCGTGGCGACGAGGCGTCCGGCAAAGGGGTAGAAGCGTGCCAGCGCACGCGCAAAGGACGACGCTAGGCGTTTGACGACGGTGGCGGTGGCGCCAGTGGTGGGTTACATAATAAGTACCTCCAAAGTAAAACTTTAGCTCAAGTAGAGGCTCAACCTACTGATTCCTCCTTTTGGAAGGGTTTGATGAGAGTCAAAGATGATTTCTTTAGTAGAGGATCATTTGTTGTCGGTAATGGAGAAACCACAAGGTTTTGGGAGGACACTTGGTTAGGTAATTCTCCATTGATGAACCAATATCCGTTATTGTACAATATTGTGCAACACAAGAATGTTTCGGTTCATGATGTGTTGCACAATGCCCCCCACTGAATATAGGATTTCGACGAGCCTTAGTGGGGAACAAATGGGATATGTGGTCTCATCTATGCCTTAGATTGATGCAAGTAACTCTGAACAATGTTCCTGACTATTTTAAATGGAATCTGAACCAAAATGGACAATTTATAGTTAAATCAATGTATGGGGATCTCATGAATGGTCATACAACTTATTTACAGAAGTATCTTTGGAAATTAAAGATACCGCAAAAGATTAAAAAAATTATGTGGTTCCTTCATCGAAAAGTCTTGTTAACTAAAGATAATCTGGCTAAGAAGAATTGGAAAGGTAGCTCACATTGTTCTTTTTGTGGGAGTGATGAGAGTATTGATCACCTTTTTATTGCTTGCCCTTTTGCAAAACTTGTATGGCGTGTTGTCTTTTGTACTTATAATATCCCTCCCCCTACTAATGTCACAAACATGTTTGGGAATTGGTTGAGGGGATAGACAAAAAGACCAAGGATAGGATTCGTATCGGCGTCTCCGCTATTTGTTGGTCTATTTGGAACTGTCGAAATGATATTGTATTTAACAGAAAGGATCATTTTCATGTCTTACAGGTTATCCACATGGCGGTTCACTGGATACAGTTATGTGCTTTCATGCTGCCTTCGGACCAGCGGGACCTTATGGTGGCTGGATACACGCGACTGCTGCGCGTGGCACAGGATTTTTTCTCCCGGCATACGTGGCAACATATTAGTCGGCTTTCGTAGTCTTTCCTTTGTGTGTCATTATTTGGTTGAGGCATGTCTCGACTTATACTTTTTTGGGAGATGGTAGCAAAATAAGATACTTTTGAACTCTGTAATAATCGGCTGTGTGCATCGATCGATGCAAAGCCTGGGATTAATAAAATTCCCTTTTCTAAAAAGAAGGGTGGGCTCGGCAGGAGGACGCCTTTCTGGATGTGCTCGATGGTGAGCACCCGGAGGTCCCACGGCGTCAGGTGGATGGTCTCCGGCGGCCCCGAGGTGGCTGCAGGTTCAGGCCGGACCATGCGCCGGGAAACGATCTTTACTAGGTCGCCCATTGATGGATCACGGTGAGCTTCAGCTGGAGCGCGCGCTGCTCTTCTTATCGTACCCGCTCTCCTCCCATGTGGATCTGTCGGATGTGGAGCCGGCCACGAGGGGAATATGGTGGGTGTCAACGATACGATACGATAGGATGGGAGATGGATACGGCTGCAATTTTTTTCTTTGAAACGAGCCGGCCATGCATTAAGTATTTAATTTAAAAAATTCTGACACCATGCTCTCTGGAACTCTTGTTCATACATAAGACTTACAATTTTAATAGTACATAAGCTGATTAAAAAATCTGCAAGTTGGAGAGGTAGGTTAATGTCACATGCTGCCAAATCAGAATTGGTGAGAAGTGTGTTGGCCGAGTATCCCTCTTTACTCTTTTTTTCTTCGGGTAATATCCCTCTCTACTTAAGGAGTGTGATAAAGTTCCTTAAATTGGTAATAGCCCTGACAAACTTTGAAATGGCACAATGTATTGGGATAATTTTGATGGGTATCATAAATAGCATTTAGTTAACTAGGGGGATAGTTTACCAGAAAAAAGAGTTTGGGGGGATTGGGGTTCCCAAACCTAGCTAAGATGAATTTATGTTTGCTTGCCTCTTCGATTAAGAAGTATAAGCTAGAGGATAACAAACTCTGGAAACAGATTATTGATCATAAGTACAATGCCAGTAAACCAAATATTTTCTCTTGCTCGCCCCTAGTGTAAATGGAGAGCGGGGAATGGTATAAGTCAAGTTCTGGGGAGATTACTGGTTTGACAATTCATTCTGATAATAGAATCAGAGAGGGAGGCTCTCTTTTCAAAACAAAATAAAACATTCGCCTACATACGTATTACTCCCTCCGTTCCAAAATAGACGACGTCGACCTGTCCCGTGCCGGCGACCTGCGCGCGCTGCTCATGCACACCACCCCACGGTCGCTCATCCTCGTCGAGGACCTCGACCGGTACCTCCAGCAAGGCCATGAGAAGGGCGAGGACGCGGAGGCGAGGGTGCTGAGCTTCATGGACGGCGTGGCGTCGTGCTGCGGCGAGGAGCGCGTGATGGTGTTCACGATGCGCGGCGGGAAGCAGCAGGATGAGGGCATGGGCGTGGGGACGGCGGTGGTGCGGCCTGGGAGGCTGGACGTGCACATCCGGTTCACGCTCTGCGACTTCGAGGCGTTCAAGGCGCTGGCCAGCAGCTACCTGGGGCTCAAGGACCACAAGCTGTACCCGCAGGTGGAGGAGGGGTTCCACGGCGCCCGACTCAGCGCTGCCGAGCTCGGCGAGATCATGCTCGCCAACCGCGCGTCCCCGAGCCGCGCGCTCCGCACCGTCATCACCAAGCTGCAGCGCGTGTCCGTGTCCGCCGCGCCGGCGACGTCGCCGCTTCCACCGCGACTGCCGCACAGGCGGATGACGAGCTGGTCCGGGGCGGCGGGGCAGTGGGATCCTGCCATGGCGGAGGCCGCGACAACGGAGCACGCTGGCGCGGGGTTGTTGTTCGGGAAGGACGGCGCGCCGATGAGGGAGTTCAAGAAGCTGTACGGGCTGATCAAGGTGAGGAGCCGGAGGGAGGGCGCCGGCATCGTGCCCCTGGATGACGAGGCGCGAACGCCCACGGCGAGCGCGCGCAACTCGGGCAGCAACCACGACAAGGAGCGGTGATTTTGACCGTCGATCAGTAGGCTTTGGTAGTACACAGTGTGGTGAGATACATGTCCAGAAAGAAGAACGCATTTTTGTCCTTTTAATTCGAGTAGACAAATTTACGGTGTGGAAGAAAGAAAGCGTCATTCTTCAAGAAGAAAAGAGTACAACGTGATGGAGAAAACATGTTAGATCAGTAGGGCAGCGTTCTGATTCCCAGGTGCATATGCACCCGTTATTTAAGATACACTTTGAAATTGTTACAAAAAAAATACTCCCTCCGATCCATATTAGTGGGCATAGCTTTGTCTAAATTCATATGTATCTAGTTAAGTATTTAGACTAGATACATGTGTATCTAGACAAAGTTGTGCCCATTAATATGGATCGGAGGTAGTATAAAAAATGTCCGTGTGTTCTTTACATCTTACGTGTTCATAAAGTCGTTACACGAAACCTTTTTTTCACCGATGTGAAAAGACAAAATTTGATGCTAAAATAGGCCCAAACATCTTTTTACCTTTTTTACATAGGTCAGCAGATACGAAAAATATCGTTCTTCACGAAATTTTGCGTGTGCACAGTCACGGAGTCCAGTGCCTCCCTCTGCCCGGCCACCCCCCAAGCCTCCATGGATGCCCTGCTGCCCAGGTGTAGAAACTAGAAAGGCGCTGCACTGAACGTTTGATGTGTAATATGCACCTGATTATATCCATATCATTTGTACACAACCCCGAAAGGTATCCAAACATAGTATAATGCTATACGCAAGAGCTACTAATCCTCATAACTTATCTAGCCAACGCCTCTGGTAGCACAACACTGAGCAGGACTACACAAGACACAGATCACAGAAAGGAAAAGAGACTCTTGACCTCGCTGCCCTTTGAACTCGCCAGTACGTCTCTGCAGTACTCCTGAATCCTGAGAGGCTGAACTGCCGCTGGGACTTGCTTTCTACATCGCATAGCCTGGAGGGAGCTGCCAAAACCGTCCCTTTTGCCTGCAAGCTGCAGAGAGTTCACATCTGGACCTCTGCTCAAGACAGTGCTCGTCTCGGATGAGCTGTCCAATTTGCCTGCAAACAGGTGACGGTTCTCATCGGAGGTTCTGCTCAAGACCTTGCTCTTTTCGGATGGGATGTCCGTTCTGCCTGCAAACTGAGGGGTGTTGTCGTGCGGAGGTCTGATCAGGATCTTGCTCTTCTCAGATGCGTTGTCCCTTCTGCATGCAAACTGAAGAGTGTTCTCATCAGGGCTTGTCCACACCACCTTGGTCTTCTCAGATACGTTGTCCCTTCTGGCAGCAACTTGAAGAGAGTTTTCATTTGGAATCCTGCTCACGATCTTGCTCCTATCATATAGGCTGTCCTTTCCGCCTGCAAACTGAAGAGAGTTTCCAGACGGATGTCTCGACAGGATCTTGCTCTTCTCAAACGGGCTTTCGATTTTCTCTGCAAACAGAGAGCGTCTCTTCTCCAAAGTTCTGCTCAGGATCCTCCGGCACTTCTCGGCTGTATTGGTCGGAGACACTGTAACTGTAACCTCGCTATGTTCAGAATCCATTGGCGACACCGCATTCGCATGCATGCTTCCCTGATCTGAGCCGAACTGGTCCCTCGATGTCCTCATCTTCTTCAGTATCAAAGGTTCATAGGAGCTATCCATCGACTTCGACAACATCAGAGTTGGAAAATGTCTGGATTTCTTGCGTATGTGATCAAAAATTGTGTTGCTGGTGGCACTTTTGCATTCTGCTTCTACTGGTTCAGGAAACGGTACATCTTGCATAGTATCTAGGCATGGGGTTACAGACACTTTGGTTAGCAAAGTAAATAAAGCAAATCTTGCTACAAGTGAAATGCAACAGGTATAGTGTTTTCTTAGTATTGTGTTACCTCCGTTATCTTCTTCAAGTAGTAGATCAAAGCTGGGGACCTCTCTGTAGTCATCAAAATATTACCTTAACAAGGTTATACACCAAAGAGAAGGTTCAAAGAACATGGTCCTACAGACTAAATACGAAGATCAAAACGACATGTGATCCAATTTTCAACAATAGCTGTAAACCATAGCAATTATCTGGTTATCTAGGGTATTCCTTGCAGATATTTTCTCGTAAAGAACCCTAGCAAAATAATTATACTAAACAATAGACTAATGGCCAATTGTTATTTTTCTTGGCTACGCTGATGAATGCAAGCCATTTCTCGAATTCTTGGAGAGGTCCATATACTAGGTTTAGAACTTACAGTGAAGCCAAGTTGTTAAACTTTCTCGTTCCCTGAATTTTGTCAGCTTTGTCTGGAGCGTTGACACCATCATCATCTATAACACAAATCTCTTTCGATAGAGGGGCCCGTCCAATGTAAGCTTGAGACGGACCTGTTCTAGTTGTCCTGGAGCTAACAAAACAAATATCAGCAAGATGATTGGATAGGGCTTTTGGTTTTTCTGTCCCATAAGCTTCGGTCAGATGCAAATCATCCTCCCTGCTGATCACATGCTTCTTGTGGATATCAATGCCGACTTCACCATAAATTTCAAGCACAGTATGTGTCAGCATAAAATTATAAAATGACCTTCAATTTGTCAAACAATAATTATCTGTTGAAGCTATTACCGTGTTCTTCAAATATCAGATCAGCCTTCAGTGTCACTCTAGCACCCTGGGGGCATGGCACACAAAGTTTTACAGAATATGGGCTGCAGTCAACAGAAAAGCCAGTGAGTAATTCAGGAAAACTTTTGATTTTGACGTCAGAGTACAGCAAGATCCTTCAACGTTTGGTATCTAGTTGATCAATTTTGTTCATCTCTACTATCACTGCTGTGTTTACTTGGTCTAATGATCCCAGAGCGCGCTGACGGCTAGGAAGAGGCCGGCAAAGAGCAAGTGGACTTGCATGTTGTATCAGACAGAGGTGCTTGTTTGGTGGTTAGACCAATAGGTAAAAGCCTAACAACAAAAGTAAGGTTGCCGTAACAGTCTGGTACTCTGCTAGATTTTCGAAATGCAAATTTAATGAAAAGAATATCTTCCTTGAAGAAGCAACAGAGCATTTGACAGTTTACCTACTTATATTGGTCACTTAGAGTTCATTTGCTTCTCAATTTTCATAACAATAGTTCAAATGTTTGCTGAAACCCAGTAAAAAATGTTTGCTGAAATAACAGAACTTCAGAAGTATTACCTGGAAAACTCATGAGCTCTTTAAAGAGGAGTTGGAAATTATGGCAACAATAATCACAACAACAACAAACCACCCATCAGTACAAGAAAACGATCATAGAGGACATCAAGATTATAAAATAAAACTCCTGACCTTATTTTCTCATGAAAAAGGATCATATTATCTTCCACCGAGCCCACAACCTGACAAAAAATAACTTACTAATTTGTAGGTGTAAGAAGCATTGGATGATAAAAAACAGAGCTAAGAGATGTACCATATCAGCATAGTTCTGTTTACTGGATCGAACTGCCTGTGATTGACGGCTTAGTGTTACAATAATGGTTGATTTTCCTTGTCTATTTCCGGCATCCTCAATGTGTATGTCAATTTTTGGTGGTAATGATGACAAAGAGTCCTTTATAGTATTTCCAAATGGATAATTGCGCCCTGTTGCACTTTCTAGCTTTCTAGCATCAGCACTTGCCAGGCTCTCGAAGGAATCAAGTCCAGCAGTCTTCAGTGCCTGGTATAGCAGTCATAAACTCAACAGTTAATTATGTAATATGTGTACATATGAGTGCCTAAATAATAAAGGCTAAGAATTAAATAACCTTTGCTGTAACAATTCCGATTCCAGGAAGTTGTTTCAGTAAAAATGGACTAGTTTCCCAAAGTTGTTGGTCTAGGCATTTCGCAAGAAGCATAGAATTTGTGGCAGATCTGTAACTCTTTTTGTAAACAAAATATTCTTTCATGCATTTGGCGATCCTAAACCCATTTGAGCATATTGAATTTGTTTCCTGCATGCAGAAGTTCAAATAATCGAACAATGGAAATAATATGAAAATATGTTTATAGCTAAACAAACAACCTGGATGAGGGATAAATCATGCATTAGAGGGTCCCCAGTTAAACAGTCATTTGCTAATACAAATATTTTATCTTCTGGTGTCTGGATAAGCTTCTTCTTTTTTCCCATCTCAGTGAGAACATGGAATCGAAGCCTTCCCTCTTTATCGGAGTTTATGTCATTTAGAGTCTTCTTCTCATTTCGACGTAGCTGGATCCCTTGGGGGAAAAAAGGACATCGTTAGTTAACTACAAAAACTCAATTATTAAAATCAAAATACTTCAAGATACCTACAGGAAAACTCTGCTGATTGGCAGATGATATGCAATAAATCTTCCAAACTGCAACATGCAGAAGCTTTGACAATAAGCTTCATCGTATCAAACTTCAGATAGAATTTTGTCATCAGCCTCCCAGGTTCTGAGCAGAAAAAGACATGTCTAAAGAGTTACTTGATGTACAATTGCAATGAAGACACATATGCAACTGATGTGATTAACAGGGAATACTGAGACCCCTAAATAGCAATGGAGTGCAACATGTGAGGAGAAATAAATTCAGGAACGAATAAAAACTAATAATAGAGTTATATGACAAGGTTCTTCATGTTGCATGCCCAACCCTCTGATATTCTGAGTACTTGATATGTTTTCTAGCAGAATTTCGTGCTATAAGTTGTCCCATAAGAACTCCAGAACAATTTGGGTACAGCAAAGAAGTGAAACTACAGAAATTAACCTTTAATACTATGTAAAAGTAGCACTCTGGATTTTACAGATAGTACACGCTTTTCAAAAGTAAAGCGCGTGAACACTAAAGCAATACTGTTAGTAGTACAGTGCGGGTCATTCCAAATTAGATTCTCAATATGCTTTCAAAATCATGTTTATATTATAGGTTGAAAACTGTAGCATATGACATCATACAGTTGCAGCCTTCTTGGAAATGGAAAGTTTACCTAATGGTTTTAGAAGGAAACCATCTCCATCTGTCCAGATTAGCCCATACTCACCCAACTCATGAATCTTCTCAACACATATATCTGTAAATTCAACTATTAAGGATCAATGTTTCATGAATTCATCATAGAACCTTAAGTCCACAAAGTCCAGTAAATATACCTCTCATTTGTTTCTCAAGTAGATCAGGAGGAACCCCTTTCTTAATTCCATAGTGCTCAGGATTCTGGTAATTTATTTTGTCAAAAGTTAGATCATGCATTTAAACCAAAGAGATTAAACGATCAATAGTAGTATGTTCATGCCTTTTTTATCCTGATGTATAAATATGAGCACTTGAGCCATTCAATTGCCAAAGTTATGTCAGACACTGTCAACTGAACAATCTCTGCATTTAAGTGCTCCACTGCGCATGGGAGTAACCTGATCATAGTGTCTATATACTCAGCCAGAGGTTTCAAATGAAGTGCCAGCATATCCCAGTCAAGTTTTAGTTGAAAAATGCCGTGAGAACTTTTCAAATGGACATCAAGAACTTACTGAGACTCGACCATTTCACATCCACTAAGAAGGTTCTCATATAAATGAACCTACAAGACAATTATGACAGGTTAGACCAATAAACCAGGAAACATTTTCGTGCCAAAACTCAGAAGTATTTCTGAATTTACAATAGAGGAAAGCAAAGATAAATTACTGTCTCTCTTCGTGTCATAATTACAACTGTTCCAGTATCATCAAATGGTGGACGGCCAGCCCTTCCACACATCTGCGAATGACCAAGGCTTTGTGAGTGAAGCAAGGGAATTTTCACATAGTACTTTTTTCTTTCAATTAATACAAAATTAGCCATTGGGGTTTCCCCTACTGTTCCTGGTAATAGAAAGTATTGTTTGGATTACAAAATGTAAAGAACTTTGGCGGTTAAGTACAAATACAAGTTGATACCAACTAAATATAATAAGGAACTACAGGACAAGTAAGTTAACAATGCATGCACAAGAATTTAGTTATCCAATTATTTTTGGTAACAAGTCAGAACCAACTTACAATGTGATTCAAAGAAAAGTTAACATATAACAATATAAATATTTAATGAGGACTGCACTAGATTCAGTAACATGTACGGTTTTGCATGTACCTATACACTAAATTATGTCAAGAGACATGCAAATTTGGCCTAGGTTGAGACATCCTTTTGTGAACGGAGGGAGTAGCCATTATTGGTTAATCAGGTTAATGACTAAAAATACCTTAAGCAACAGGCATCTCATTAAAGCTGAAAGAAAAACTACACAAGAAGAAATGCATTAAGCAAACGTTGCATATCCTTTGTTTATTAATAATGATCGTTTGGCAGGAGCAACTGAGGAAAAATAATGCACCTGAAGCACCATTGATCTCTCATACTCTACATACGAGCCCTTCTCTTTATTGCTATAAAATATATGAATATGGAAACTATTATAAAAAAGAATAACAGAGATTAGATAGACTTTTTTCATATAAAAAAAGGGGTTCTCACTAAAACTGTGTCGACTTTATCACTACTGTATGTGCAGGTAAGTTGATGCCCTGTGCCAAAGTATTTGTCGTGCATAGAATTTGAAGATCGCCCTTCAGGAAAAGCCCCTCAACAAGACTCCGATCCTTTGAGCAAAGACCACCATTATGAAAACCAACTGAAATTTTGAAATACGATTACATCAGTGTAAATTTGGGCAATATCTAACATGAGTGTCTAGACAATAGCACGAAAAACATTTAAATCAATAGCAAAACTAGGAAGGTCATGGGTGCACAGATGACAAGATTCGACGTGACCTCCATGTATGATGCAAGACTGCAGCTGCTTGTCATTGCAAGTTAAGGAAGCCTCCCGTAGATTTTCATACTGCTGCATCGATTTCATGAACGGATTTGAATAGCCAAGAGAGCGTGCAGTCCGTGAAAGGAACTGTGCTGCTTCTTGTGCACCTTTTCTTGTGGAACAGAAAACAAGTGCAGACTTCCCTCTTGAATGTTGCATCAGTATATCTGTAATTAATATCACTTTCTGTCTCAGCGATGAAATTTGGAAGGAACTTACATGATAGGCATTTCCATTGACAGCTGGGGAGATATCACTTACCGAAAATGAAACTTTGCAGCCTCTACAAGTTAAAGAGACAAAAAAATAGATAAGTTGTCGGATTTTATTCAGTTTGATGTCCAACATTTCTTCAGAAGAAAATGTTGTGCACACAGTATGATAAAATATATCTGAACAATTATCCTTAACTTCCCCATATAATTTCAAAAAATGAAGATTATCAGATAGGAATTCTGCGTACCCTCTCAAAAAGGAAGTCATTTTTCGCTGCAGCATACCCTAAATAGCACAATTAAAACAGTTCTTAATTGGGGAAAACAAAATAATAGTTGACAGTTCTCAAGATCGTCAGAGATGCTAACTTTTAATGAGACGGTACAGGAAATTCACGTGTTCCTGAATTTCATATAATAAATCTCAAGCAATTTTTTGATACAAAATCTTATGGGTTGCCTAAGTATGGCGTCGACCTTTCTTATGCACTCATAAGCTCATCTAGATTCCAATATTGAGAAGTCTGAATCATACCAAGAACTTTGGTTGTCAACTTCACTGGCCTCATCTCTTCTCCGAATCTGCCACGGGAACATACGGCAAATAAGGAAAACTCAATGCTACTATTCCAGGTTATCTTTGAGGGACTTGCTTCAGTTACCTTTTGATTCCTTCAGGGGGTGCTAGAAGCCACTCCGCTGTGATTTCACAAAGTTAACACATAAGTTCCTTTCCCACAGGATAATGCGTTAACTGTACAGTAACAACATAGTGTGCAGAATTACTAACCTATATCCTCAGCATTAGAGATAGTGGCAGAAGCTGCTATGAATCGAACATTTGCTAAAGGAGCAGATTTCATGTGACCAAGTCTAGAAATCATTTTTATTCTACTGACCACTGCTTCCAGGGAAGCACCACGGGGATCATTGAGGAGATGAACTTCATCGATAAGGACCAGGGCAATATCACTGAAGAAACCCAATCCTGTTCCATTACGACTCATAGAATCGAATTTCTGCATGCAAATGTTATCGTTTGTTTTAAAAAAACAGGGAAATAGTTTGCAGAAGGGAGGTTTAGTTAGATCATAAGAAGCAAAGCAGGAAGTGACATAGACCTCGGGAGTGGTGAGGATTAGATCACAATCATGCACGGCCTCCTTGTTATAGAATTCAGTGTCACCAGTCATCTCCAAGCAATTGATCCCCAACGAGCCCAGCTTCAGTTTCCAGTCCCGCATCTTCTCCTGCACCAACGCCTTCATGGGAGCGATATAGATCTACCCAAATGGAGCACACAGAGTAAAATTATGATTAGCGTCGTCGGCAGACACTGCTGCCAATCATAGCCCCAACTTTGTTTGAGAAAAGGTAGTCGGCACGGCACATACCGTTTTCAGAGTCCCTTTTACCAAACTGAACCTCCAGTCTGACGTGAGGAACCTGGAGAGGAGCCTCAGAATGCAGAGCTCGAACAGCACGGTCTTACCACCACCAGTGGGCGCAGAGACAACCATGTTCACATCCGACAGGAAGCACGCCGGGAAGCACTCGCTCTGCAAAGAATTGAAGTACCTGCAGAGAAGCCAGAACAGAAGGTTACACTGAGCACCATCCCAAGTCTATCATTCATGCCACAGAGCAGTTCAAATTCCATCCCAAGTCTATCCTCATGCCCAGTGGCGGCGGAGCTGGTATAGAACCATTGGGTTCAGATGAACCCAATGAATCCATCAAATCTTCATTAAATTAGTGTGTGATATTGCTAATTAGTGCAAGACAAGAGCATAATAGCAAGAGATGAACCCATCTGAACCCAATGAATCCATCAAATCTTCATTAAATTAGTGTGTGATATTGCTAATTAGTGCAAGACAAGAGCATAATAGCAAGAGATGAACCCAATGTTTTTTTGCTATAGCTTCGCCACTGCTCATGCCCTACGAGGTTCCTCAAAATATTGGAGACACTGAATCGTATCTGCGTGATCGTGCAACCAAACCAGACGCGATTGTTGCGCAGAAGACGATGTAGAAACGAACAAACACAGGCGCGGGGTCTGATGGGCGTTGGCCAGGGACGCACCTGAACCCGAACACGGGGCGGAACGGCGGGGGCAGGTCGGAGACACACCGCACTGCGTAGGAGTCGCCGCCGTGAGGTCCCATCGCCGCCATGGCCGATTTTCCTACAGGATACGAGCGATCAGAGGCGAGGAGTATCGTCGAACACTTGGCGCGCGGCACCGATCGGAGCGGAAACCTCCTTAGGATTTCCCGACCTAATCGAGCGGCGCGGGCGAGGTAGGAGACTTACTACGCGGTGGAAGTGGAATTCGAGGCGAGGTTCGACGGGGGCGAGAGCGGAGCGGCTGCTCGCGGGTGGAGGGGAGCCGCACCGCAGGCGCCGGCCGGAGAGCGAGGAGAAGGGAGAGGCCACGCCGTTGCGATTCAAAGTTTCAAATGGTGTCGCTGCGGCCTCACGCGGAGCAGCTCGAAATGGTTCAAGCAGCCAAGTACCAAACGCTAGCTAGCACCACCAGATAGTTGCAGATAGTTCAGCTCCCATTTTCTTCTTTTGGGATGAAATGGTAGTGAAAAGGAATTTCCGATTTGAATTTTTTGTATACAATGTTGGACAGTGGAGTATGTCGCGGCGCTGCATCTCCCTAAACTACCCTCCGACGAGTCCAATTTTGACATCGCCATACTAGAGGACCTATTCACGCTCAATTGTTTGTTGATTATAATTGTGATTTTTGGTTAAGATCATGTCAACCTTTTGTATTTTATCGAGCCTTCGAGCCGCTTTGAGTTTCACCGAGCCGGCTTGTCGAGCCTCAAGACTTGTCTGGAATGTTTAAACTTGCCTTGTCTGAGCTGAACCGAGCCCGAGTCGAGCCTTTTCGAGCCTGAGCCGAGTCTCAAGCCTCGAGCTTTGTGTCCACCCTACGTGTAAAGTGAGAGAGAGCAATAGCAGAACGTTTTTCTTAAAGGTCTTAAGGGTGGAGATTTTTGGCTCTAGTGCTCCTCCAATTCAAAACTCGAAAATCAAGTTATGAGTTTTAAAAATTATGGAAGAAATCTGGGTGTAGCGGTAGTCCATAGAATGTCCCACGTGCGTGCAACATCATAACTTCAAATATTTCGTACTCTGGGCTACTCATTCATTGGTAAATGTAGCATATTGCATATGTTAACTAGATGCGGACGGAAATGAGTAAACATACACATAAAAGTGTGTCTAAATGCAATCTAGAAAAGTTTTAAACATCTATATTTAGCAAGAGAGGGAGTACATAAAAATGATAAAGTGTGGATTAAAGAGCATCTCCACTTGGAGAGCTCAAACGGCCACCCAAACATCTTTGGGGTGTGCCGGACCAAAATCGGTTCTCACGCTCACGCGCCCAAACGTGATTTTGGTCCGACGCGGCCCAAATTTTGGTCTGGCACACCCACCCACGCCCTCCATTTGGGGAGCCGCTGGGCTGCCCGGACGAAACGGTGTGCGCCGCCACATCGGCCTCCAACGCGCGGCCATGCCTGTCAGCAGCACAACGGCCTCAACCGGCGGTGGTCAAAGTCGCAGGCCTCGTGGCCACACCTCGTTTTTCCCAGCCGGCTGACATAGTGAGCCGTCGCGTCGCTATTCATTGCTGCTGCACGGCAGTGTCAATGCGGCACCTTTTCGAGGGGAGCGGCGTTAATGCCACTGCCCTCCGGCGACCTTAAAGGCCTCCCCCCCGCTCCACACTGCACACAACACACCTCCCCTTCGTCGTCGCACTTGCCATCACTCGCACTCCTCGTTGCCGCGAAGCAATACCATGGCTGGAAGCTGGAGGCGCTCCGGAGGCGCGGCGGCGGACGGCTTCGCACTGCGCACCCTCTGAAAGGATCATATGGCACCTAGAGGGGGGTGAATAGGTGCTATTCCAAAATTTAGTACTTTTCAATTTAGCTTGACACAAAGGTAAATTCTCTAGATATACAACTATGGTGAATTGACCTATATGACAAGCTAGCAACTAAGCAAGATACACAAGGTAAAGGCGGTAAATAAGGATAGAGGTAACCGAGGTGAAAGCACATGGAGACACGGATATAATCCCGAGTTCCTCCTTTTTTAGGGGGTACGTCTCGTTGGACACGTGTGAGCTACCACCACAGGCTTGCTCAACGCCACAACAGGATCACCCTATTCTCGATGAACCGCACCACAAAAGATTGATTCACCTTCCACTATCGGTTCCCTTCGAGGCGGAAACCGGAGCCTTTACAACAATCTTGGGGCACACACCCACAACTTAATTGGGGGCTCCCAAATCACAAAGCTGAAACAACAACAACAAGTGAGTACAATAAGGGGCTAGGTTTTCCCAGAAACCTAGCAAATGGTCCCTCAAGCAAATGGGGGAAAAGTAAATCGGCTTAGTGAAGATGTAGATCTAGGCCTTCTCCTTCAATCCTCCAAAGATCAACGAGTTTGGGTGGAGGATTAGGAGTTCTTGAAGATTTGAGCTTGCAACAATGGAGGTCAATAATTTTGGGCGAGCTAGAGAGCTGGAGGTAGGTGGAGGGGTATTTATACCCATCCCAAAAATCTGCCCGTTGCAGGATTCAGGGGACCGGATATTTCCGGACTGAGTTCTGGATATTTCCGGGAGCAGTCCGGATATTTCCGGGTGGCCATGGGATATTTCCGGTGTACCGAATATTTCCAGTAGAAGCTCCAGCTCGAGATCAGTGAGCATGGTCCTTAAGGACTTAGCCGAAAATCAGCTGTCGGAAATTTCTGGTCTAAGGGCCGGAACTTCCGGTGCACGACACATAGGAAATTCCGGCCAGTAGGCCAGTATTTCCGGACCCCTCAAAAGGCTACAACAAGCACATTTTCGCCTCGGTCGCTTTTCCTTTTTATCTTCTAACCATGATGTTGTGAAAAGTGATAATCCTGAAAATACTTATCACACGGTTAGTGCTATAATTACGTTGTCATTAGTCACCAAAACGAGATGTAAGAAATATGCACTTCCACCCTCCTCCTCGAGCAGGCGGAGGCACTACGGGACAATGGGTACCCAGCGCCGCCGGATATGCGCGCCCCAGGCCGCTGGTCCCTCTCTGTCGGCGGCATCCGGTGCCACACACGCTCACGCGGTCCAACCGGGACTTCCGCCAAGCGTCGTCGGTCATTACTGACCCGAGCTGACGCCAGAAGAGCAGGACGATCCCAGTTGGGATCCGGAGAAACCTTCGAACATACACCGCTATGAGGCGGAGTTCTGCCGCCTGTACGAGAAGGAGATGAACTGCTAGGATGGCCTCGACGCTGTGTCATGGGACAAGATTGCCATCGGGCGTGACACGTTCTAGGGCGTGCCCGGACGCACGCTCGACACTATCATGGAGCACATCTACAGCGGTGGTTCTCTCATCCAGACGTCGGAGCTTCCTCCTCCTCCGGCGTGCCGCTGGGCACCGCGGACGGCGTCATCCGCGTCGCACTCCACATCGCGCACGGTGTTCTCCTCCTCACACTCGGTAACCTCCTCCCTCCGCCGCTCATCGCCATTGCTCACGCCTAGGCTGGAGCCGATGAGGTGAAGCCGGAGCCAGAGATGCCGATGAGGGTGAAGCAAGGACGACAACGCCATCGTGAAGGCCGCCGTCGCGGCATGATAACGTGAATCACACGTTCATTCGGAGACCCCAAGAGAAAGGTATGAATAGTGCAGTAGCAAGTTTCCGTTGATAACAATACCAAGGTTTAATTGAACCAGTAGGAATTGGAAGAGGTTCAACATAGTGCCATAAAAGTGCTATAGACGGGAGACTAGCACGGACTTGCACACAACACAATCAAACTAGTTTGTCCCGACAAAACAGGAAGGTTGTCAATCTCCCCGGCTTGCTGAATACAAAGGATTAAACATATGGTGTGGAAAATAACTCTATATACTAAGAGTTGTAGCTTTTAATTTTTTGTCCGATTTTTGGGCTTCCGCTCGATTTTTCTGCGCCCGACACCTGTCCTTCCGAGACCGCGCGCGGACTTTTCTACGCGTGGAAAACATGCGTGGAAAAATCCGCGCTTTTTTAGCCTCCGCGCGACTTCTGTGCGCCTGACGCGTGTTCTCGCGCGTCCCCGCACGGAGTCGTCTGTCGGGCTGGGCTCGAGGGCCTTCGGCCTAGATTTTCTTCGTCTTCTGAATTTTGTCGTTGCGACACGTGGGCTCGCGCGGAGAGTCGGACAGCCGGCTTTCACGTGCTGCTGGCGTCATGCTGCTGACGTCTTCTGATGACGTGGTACGATGACGTGTTACGAGTCCGTGTCGTGCTATCCATTGTGTTATGTACGTGTCAGCTGCGGAGCTATCCAGCTCACGTTGTTCTGGACGCACGGTGTCCACGTGTTTCAGTTCGCTGCGTTCTGGTTGCTTATATAAGCCGTGTTTGGCTCGAGCTAAACACGGCTTTAACTATTTGTGTTTCGTTCTTCTCTCCGTGGTTCCTTCTCATGTTCTTCGTGTTCTTTGTTTCTTCGTGGGTTTTTGCGTGCGCTCTTGTTTTCTTCGTCCTGGTGCTTCTTCTTGTTCGTGCTTGTGTTCGAGGTGTGTCTGTTATGCCCCTTTGTTTTTTGTTGGTTTTCATTGCGGACTGCGGTTCTCTGCTGTGATGTGCCGCTTCTTTTTTTGTGTCTTCTCTGTTGTTTCCTAGTTGCCTCTTCTTTCTTATATGTCGTGTTTGGCTTTTGCTATTTTTATTTGATTCTTTTCTTCGCGGCTATCTTCCTTATTTCGCGTGTTCTCCATTTCTTTGTGGGTTTTCGTGTGTGTTGCTGTTTTTCTGGTCATGGTGTGTGTTTTGGCCGGTGGTCGTTGTTTCAGTTGCGTCTATTTTGTATGTTTGTTTTTCGTTGATTTTTTTTCGATCTTGACTGGATGATTCTGATCTGCTGCTCTTTTTGTTTTCCGTTTTCAGGTCGTGGTCGTGCTTTGTGTTCTTGCCCGTTGTGGTGTTCGAGCTGTGCTTTTTTCTGCGTTTGTTTCTGTTCTTTGTTGTTTGTTTTGTTTCTTGGTTTGTTTTCTATTTTTAGTGGGGATGTGCAGTTGGTTTTGCCTACTTGTTTTAGTCGCGCATTTACGCGGTGTGTTGTTACGATTATGTTGGCACATACCCAAGCATGCTATGGAGTTTATATGTTCGGTGCTGGGAGTCATCCTCTGGTCTGGCTTCCAATCATTCGGGAGTTGTTTATGTGTACTTAGTGTGTTTTTTCTTGGCTGGTGTGTTTGTTTCTCCTTGGTGTTTTTCTTTTGTGTTTGTTTTTTACTCGATTGACCATGGCAGATGTCCTTTCTGATTGGTGGAAGATCGTTCGGCCTGGTAGTTCAGGGTATGATTGTTTTAGGTGAGAGTGTTTTTTTTGTTCCCTGCTGGGAGTCGTCATATGTTTTGGCTCTTGATTTTGTGTACCAGTATTGGAGTATTCGTTCTTTTGGAGACATTTCATTTGTTTGACTGGCGACCGGTATGCAGGTGTTCTTCTGGGAGTCCTTGATACGGTTTTCGATAAGTCGGCGCCTGTTCTTGTGGGAGTCGTCCTTGTTATGATTATCACTTATTCGCCAGTCGTTCTTCTTGTCGCTGCGGAGATGGTTGTTGAGTATATAGGCAATTGTTCGATTAAATTAATCCAAGTATAAATCATGAGCATGACATAAACGGTGCTAATGACATACTGAAACTCTATGATATAACCATGTACTAGAGAAATAGTAGAAACATCTACAGAAATCACTAGTATGGCAGACATGCAAGTAATCAGGAGAGAGATAAACATGTACCCTCTAATGGGCCAGTTGGCCGTAGCAGCAGCGGAGGCGGCAGCGGCAGCGTTGGCAGTCTCTTGGGCGGCTGCAGCCGCAGTAGCAGTGGCGTCCTCGTTGGTCATGATGATGATGAAGGCGACGCGGAAGTAGTTGATGCAGATGTAGAGGAAGCAGACGAACAGTGGCGAGCAGTCGCGTAGAAGACGCTCCCAAAAACCTAATCGTCTCTCTCCCGTACAAGATATGGAGAGGCGGGGTTTCGGAGGCCTGCTCTCCCGTCGACCGTGTACGCGGTGGACGGGATGGGATCAGCGATGGCAGCGACAGCGAGAGGAACAACAGTGGCAGCACGTAGAGCAGATGCGATCTGTTGTGTGTCCTTTCTGGAGAGGAGCGACCTCTCTCATATAGGCACACACGCAGGCAGAAGACCCATGGAAACGCACGCAATTAAGGGAGAATTAAGAGATTGGAAACGGCCGTTCTTAAGAGCACTTAAGACAAAACGTTTCAGCTCACATTTATTCTCCATTAACGCCAGGCAAAACGTTTCCGTTGCCGCTCACATTTTTCCTGCGTGATAAAAAGATAAGATCGGCTCGGCGAGATTCACGCAACCCGCGGCGCGTCGTGACGAGGTGAGGCGTGGCGAGGCGGGCGGCGGAGGAGGAGGAGCGCGCGTGTGGAACGCCTCCTTTCTTTTCACAACCAACACCTCATACATGGTGGGGAAGAGCTCACCTTATAAGTTGGTGTACATCTCTCTAAACTAGTCATGTGGGACTAAACTCCCACCACTTTCCATGGCAGCATGGGCCTTTAGGGATTTTCTGGAATTACTAGATGGGCCTAAATCCCACCCTAGAATATTGAGCAATATTTCAGCAATCCCCCACCAGATCCCAAAGACCAATGATGTTATTCTCTGTTCCAAACACTGTTTTGATATACCAGTATTTTCAGTGAAGACCTGTTAAGGTTGAGCTCCACCTAGAGCGAATGGCTACACTCCTTCACAACTGACAATGGACTATGCCTTGAATTGTCAATTTGGCGTAAAGTAGTTTCATCAAACGTCTTACTAGTAGATTTTTAATAAGAGAGGGAGAAAGCAGCACATTGTGAAGGGTGAGAGGAGAGAAGAGGTGATGATCGAGCCGGTGCCGGTGTGCGTGATGGGGAGATGAGCACCGTTACCAACAACAATCTGAGAGGCGGAGGAAGAAGGACAGAGGGAATGAAGATTACCGGCACCACCGGACATGTGGGGCGAAGCTCCGGTGTCAAGGTACCAGTCGGAGGTGCCGCCCGACGGCGAGGGGTTCACCGCGGTGCTGTGCAAGGCCGTCTGGAGTGCGCCCATGTCCCATGGCTGCTGCGGCGGCGGCGGAGGTGGCGCCGTGCTGGAGCTGGCGCCGGGCGTACCGTAGTAGGGGCTTGCGAGGTTGTTGGGGCCGGCGCCGGGTGAGCCGTAGCCGTACGGGTACGGCGAGGGTGGTGGGGCGCCGAGAGAGCCGTAGCCGTATGGCGAAGGAGGTGCCGCCATCAGAGCCTGCTGGTGTGGGACGCCAAGGTGGTTGCCGAGCAGACCGGCGGCCCCATGAACGCGCCAGTTGACCGGCCAGGCTTGGACTAGCCCAGTCCAGGAGTTGGCGCCCGGTGCGGGTGCAAGAGAAGGCGCTGGAGGCCGGGAGCCCCCCGGAGAGGGAGAGGGCGAGGCAGGGGCCTTGCCCTTGCCCTTGTTCTTCCCCTTGCCTCTGTTGCGCCCGCCGTTGGAGCTGGAGGCGCCGTCGTTGCCGTAGACCGGCGGTGGAGCGGGAGCACGCCCAGCCAGAAGAGCGTGCGCGGCGTTCTGGCGCGCAGACTGCTCGGCGCGATGCTCCTCCAGCATGAGGAAGGAGCAAACCTGGAGGAAGGAGGGGAGCGGGACCCGCGACGTGATATGCGGGATGGCGTGGTGGAACTGCCGCCCGAGGCCGCGTAGCAGGTTGAAGACTTGCTGAACCTCGGTGAGGGGCCGAGGTTACGCTGCTGATCGGTGAAGCTCTTGAGCTTGGCGCAGTACTGCATCACGGTCATCTCACCTTGGACCAGCGCGTGGTACTCAGCGTCGATGTAGACGGCGCGGGCGAGCTGGTTGTCGCGGAAGAGTTCCTGGAGCGCCGTCCAGACCGTCAGAGCGGTGTCCTCCGGCTGCATGATGACGTCGAGGAGCTCGGGGGGAGACCGTCGTGTACAGCCAGTGCACCATGCAGTGATCGATCATGACCCACTCGGGATCATCATGGCGAGGGACGGCGTTGGCGTCGATGTGGTCGCGGAGCCCAAACTTGCCGATGACAGTGTCGAAGAAGCGCCGCCACTGGGAGTAGTTCACCGCGGCGAGGTCGAGAATGACCGGCGCATGGCTGCGGATGTGCACCGTCTGCAGGACGGTAGCAGGGAGGGCCGAGGGCGCGACGGAGCGCGCCGGGGCCGGCGCAGGAGGTGCGGTGTTGAGCGCGGTGACCACGGCAGGGGAAGCAGCAGGCCGCGACGGGGAACCGTCCGGCGAGGAGTCCGGCTCCGCCATGGGGTTGAAGAAGGGATCATCCATTGGTGCGGAAGCGTGGGAAGAACTGGGAACGTCTGATACTATGTAGAGAGATAGAATAGGGAGAGAACTCAACACACTTTGTTATTCAGCCGAGGCAGTGTTTAAGTACAGGTTGATCCTCAACTGATCACTCATCGTGTGTAGCCACGATCTCCCTGACGTGCTGTCTAACTACGATCGTTGGGTGGGAGTGTGGTGCGTGCGTGTTGACTAGGTACAGGAATACACACGCACGGGTACACTATACAGTATATCCTAGCAGCCCGACGTACGGAAGCCCTTTTTCTCATGATGGTGTTGCCACGCAAAATTGCCGCGCGACACCACGATACCCGTCGTACTTTCGTGACGACGAAACGATTGCTTTCCGAGCAAAACAACAAAGATCTCCCCGCTTTCGTGGAGAAGCAACGACCGCTTTTCAGCGCAAAACGGCAAAGATCACCAAGCCCTAGGATTGCTAGGGCTCAGCTTGAGAAGAACATAGATAAATAAAAGGTACGTGAAAATAAGATAGATTGATTTTTGGTGTATCGATTGCTCCTCAATCGGCCGTGGCCTTTTTAAGGCACGCAGGACTTGACGTACAAGAATAGAAGTCTGAGGTTATACCGAATAGTACATATCTTCTCTTTTTTTTTTTTTTCCCGATCTACATAATCACTGCTGGCCCGATACCATCCAAGCTACTTCGTTGCATAAAGAAAGAACAGCACGCTCCTGCCTGACATGCATCAGCAGAAATTAACATGGGTGAATAATCCAGTCGCCGGCCGCACGGTAGTGAGAAGTAATTAGGGCGCAACCTGACATGCATTGGATGAGATTGATCGATCTTAGGCGAGCATGAAGGCTGGATCGATCAGTGATGCGCCGCACGCATCACAACCGAGGTGACGATTAGATCCGTCTCCTCTTTTCCTTTTTTTACAGGGAGAAGGTCACGTAGGTATGACACCAAGCGCATCGGATATTATATTATTTAGCATGCATTATTATCTAGATTGGGATTCGAACTCCGGTGGAGAAAGATATATAGACGCGAGAAGAGTCAAGCTTGCGCATTAGACAAATAGTTTTAATCCAACGGCTTCAGACAGATTTTAGGTAGATCGGATGGTCAATATTTTCTAACCTCCGGAATTAACGTGGAGCCTCGTATGGTGCCTCCAATTAGTAAATATAAGTTACCATGTATAAATATATGCCTATCAAATTCTACTAGCTAATCTCTAGCGCATCGGCCATATTCACGTACAAGCATTCCTACTATGAATAAAATATACCGGCCAGGACGCTAATCATACCAGCTAATGAAGATTGCATGCGCCTCATGCATTACCTAATTTTCCTTGTACTCTTCTTTACATGACAGCCTCTTTAATTTAAAATCTCAAACTTCAGTTTGGCGACCGAGCCTAGTCCAGACTTGCTCTTGGCTGCAATATGCTGGCTTGAGGCATTTCAGAATCCAGGACCTGTCTCAGGTGGCGACGTCGTAGCTCCAAATGTCCCCGATGATTCTGGCCAGGACTTGTCCTAGGTCCATGCAAGATTCCTGCTGCAAATTTGAAGCAATTTATCAATAAATTAGCTGAATCTTAATTTGGCCTATTACACAAACCAACTGGCCAAATTATACCATCAACACATGCCCCCCTGTTTTTGGTATAATTGCAATCACCAAAAACACTTTTGCATAGTACTTTAGGACGATATCAACAATTGCACCGGCCGGCCATATATTCGCTGAGGACGATGTCTATGGAATACATCGGCCAAATTTTCTGCTTAGTATGATATTTAGATAATTCATAGCCAAACCTTTTCAGGGCGATATTTTAAAAACATATCGGCCAAATTTTCTTCTCATGGCGATGTCCAAATAACTCATCTGCCAAATTTTCTCAGGGCGATAATCTGAATAATATATCTGCCATAATATTTCAAGCTTCGGGTGCACGAAATTCAGCGGGCAAAGCGAACACCATATTCATATCCATATCACTAGGTATTTCCTGGCTATTTTCTGAATCCTCATCATCAACCGTGTCATCTGCGGCTGCGGGATCCTCAGCCTTGTCGTCTGTGGTATCATCAGCCGTGTCATTTGCGAGTTCATTAGTCGTGTCATCTTCGACTTCATTCTCCTCCGCTACGATGCGCTTCTCCCTCCATGTCATCTTCGGCACCATAGGTTTTTCTCGTCTGAACAATTCACCACGTTTCTTCTTGGCTATTTCTTCCTTTATTTCCACAGCTCGCAGTCGTTGTACACGCCGTTTCTCAGTATGTGTTAGTCCCATTGGACACCAGCGAGGTCCTGGTGTAGTCCCTGGAGCGACAGATTTAATTTTGCTGCCCCCCGAGTATCCCGGCCTGTGCTGATGTATTGTGGTCGCTGGAATAGATACTTTGCCCTTGACCGAAATAATTCTCTGCTGACCAGATGTACCACCGGATCCATTATTCTGGCCTCCCCTATGATTTGCATTCCCTCGTTGTCTAGACGTGCTAGAACAAATGTTGAAACCCATTGGAGACAACCTCATGGATGTACGTGAGCTGCTGTACCTCTTAGCTGAGTCCGTGTACATATTAGTTGATTCAGTTTTCTGACTCATACTGGAAGATACGGGAAGTGTATTATCCAAATGTTTTCCTTCTGTACTAGTCTCTCTTCTCTGAACAAGTCCACCCCTTGCTGCATCAGTGTTGCTTGTATCTGTACTATTCGCAACATCTTCATCTGATTGGCCTTCCACAACTTTTAGAGCATGAT
This sequence comes from Poa pratensis, assembly GCA_947311845.1. Lineage (NCBI taxonomy): Eukaryota > Viridiplantae > Streptophyta > Magnoliopsida > Poales > Poaceae > Poa > Poa pratensis. Next base: position 6,739,771 of record CAMZMU010000054.1, read on the forward strand.
TTGAGCCATTAGAACCTCTTACCAGATTAGGCTCAGCACGTCCTACCGGCACCCATGCAAACTTCTTGCCACCTCTATGAACTATTCCATCTGCATTGCCCCACATGCGCATTTTTGAAGTTTCTGAGACAAGCTTTGCATCATTACCATGATTTATATTGGCATCACGTGGTCTAATCCTCTGATTAATCTGAGCCCTTTTCTCATGCCATGGTTCCCTGTATATAGATCCAGCATGCTTCACCGGCACCCAAATAAGCTTACGGCCACAATTATAATTCCTGCCATCTGTTTTATGCACTGGTAATCGGTTCTGTCGAATAACAATTGTGTCCCGTGGCCAAGCTTCTCCACTGAACCGAGCTCTTTTGTCGTGCGACTGTGGTCTGAACATTGGCCTTGGTGGAACCCATTCTGGTTGAAAATAACATGTTGGCCTTGTAGGATATGATGCCCAAGGAGTAAAACCCCAGGGAGGAAATCGTAGATGCACAGGAGCTGGACGGCCCCAACATGCCGTCTCCATTGGAAAACATGGCCTCTGATCATATGAATTTCTTTTCCATTGCTCATGACCACCAGGTCTAGAAGGAGTCGTAGTACGCTTAACACCTCCAAGCCGATTAGACACATTGTTGGCCTTGTGTAAAGTGTATTTTTCCAACAACATGCTAAGTGTCGGCTTTATTTTTCGAGCCTGTCTCTTTTTGCCATTGAATTTCCACACTCCTACTTCTGAAATTTTTGGTTTTATCATCCTCAGTGTAGCACTATCATCAACGATGACATTTTTCCCTTTGGTAGATTCGGTCTGATCCGACCGAATAAGAACTTTCTTATTCTCAAAGTCAATAACATCGATAGGAAAAGAATCACTATCAAGTTTCATTTTAGTACTCTGAGTAAATGTAAATCGTCCATCATTAAGGGCCGATTGCACCTGTCGTCGAAACACATCACAATCATTGGTAGAGTGAGAAAATGAATTGTGCAACTTACAGTAAGCTCCCTTGCCCAATTCTTCTGGAGATGGAATAATATGACCTTCTCTCACTCTAATTAGTTTCCTTTGCAACAATATATCAAAAATTATATCACACTTGTTCACATCAAAAGTATACTTAACTTCCTCTTTTCTAGCAAATGTGCGCTTCAGAGCATAACATGCAAAATGATTTGACTTTGGCTTTTGAACCCATTCGGCTACACATATGTCAACGTCATCCTCGCTAGCCGAATTACTATCATGTTCTAAATCATTAACCGTGTGGTTATCCTTCTCACCATTTATATTATCTTTAAACCGTCTATATTGTTTAACTTCCTTAGCCCGGTTTTCTTGCGCCAAAGCCTTATGCAAAACTTGACTAACATCTAAAAACTCTTGCCCTTGTAATTTATCCTTAACACTATCATTGGGCTGTGGAGAATTGGTTTGTGTAGCAGATGGAATGCAAGCACGCGATGGAAACTCCGGCGTAGAAATTTGAGCATGTGACGTTTGCAACAGACATCCACTAAAACATGAATCGGGTACCGGCCCGTACGGAACCCGGTACCGATAGGCAGCAGCGGTACTGTATTGTATGCTATTGTATGATAACTAGGTTGCTGCAAATTAGAATTAAAATCAACACTTCGGTCATAACTGATGTAATTTTGTGGAACCGAAGTTGAAATAATAGGAGAAGCAACGCTAGAAATAAAATTGTTAGCCGAACTGACATTGTTCCGACCACTTTGATCTAAATAGATGTGACGCTGCCGTGCAGTATTAGAAACAACATCATCAGCCGAACTGCTAGCATACGTCCAGCCAGCTTCATTATTATTTAAAGCAACGTGAGTAGCAACGTGAGGATGCATAACATTAGCCGATGTACCAGGCATGTGAATACTACTAGGCAAAGTAATGAGTTCATTATTTTCTACGAATATCGGCCTTTTCACAGAATAATCATTATCAGTTTGCATGCCCGTAACTGAAAGTGACAAGGTAGGCTAATTCCAAGATCTACGGTTTCAGTACTTGTCCGTGTTGTACTTCTCACATCAGAATCATATTTTCTAGCTACGGCCAAATCAATTAGATGAGTAATTTCTTCAGTTGTCTTATTTACCTTAGCGCCGAGCGGATCGGAAGAACTCGGCGCAACTACTTTCTTGACGACGCCGTCTCTTGTCTTCCGGTATCCAGCCAAAATCTGTTTCATCATCTCGGCTTGCTCTTCCTCAATCTCTCGTTCGAGCTCGCGCCGATCCTCTTCCGACAGATCGTCAAGGGTAACGGCGATGGTGATGTTGGGGTCGACGTCGCTGCCGTTCTTGATGGCGGTGTTCATCGTGTGTATGTTCTTGTTCTTCGTCCCCAGCGGAGTCGCCAATTGTGTTGCCACGCAAAATTGCCGCGCGACACCACGATACCCGTCGTACTTTCGTGACGACGAAACGATTGCTTTCCGAGCAAAGCAACAAAGATCTCCCCGCTTTCGTGGAGGAGCAACGACCGCTTTTCAGCGCAAAACGGCAAAGATCACCAAGCCCTAGGATTGCTAGGGCTCAGCTTGAGAAGAACATAGATAAATAAAAGGTACGTGAAAATAAGATAGATTGATTTTTGGTGTATCGATTGATTGGTTCTCTCCTCAATCGGCCGTGGCCTTTTTAAGGCACGCAGGACTTGACGTACAAGAATAGAAGTCTGAGGTTATACCGAATAGTACATATCTTCTCTGATTCGGTTACCATGTATAAATATATGCCTATCAAATTCTACTAGCTAATCTCTAGCGCATCGGCCATATTCACGTACAAGCATTCCTACTACGAATAAAATATACCGGCCAGGACGCTAATCATACCAGCTAATGAAGATTGCATGCGCCTCATGCATTACCTAATTTTCCTTGTACTCTTCTTTACGTGACAGCCTCTTTAATTTAAAATCTCAAACTTCAGTTTGGCGACCGAGCCTAGTCCAGACTTGCTCTTGGCTGCAATATGCTGGCTTGAGGCATTTCAGAATCCAGGACCTGTCTCAGGTGGCGACGCGTAGCTCCAAATGTCCCCGATGATTCTGGCCAGGACTTGTCCTAGGTCCATGCAAGATTCCTGCTGCAAATTTGAAGCAATTTATCAATAAATTAGCTGAATCTTAATTTGGCCTATTACACAAACCAACTGGCCAAATTACACCATCAACAGATGGCAACCCTTGGTGACGACGATTCAGACAATTCTTACGTGGTGTTCCTCTTCTATCTCGAGATACTGCCACAAAATACGCCTCCCGTTCCAGTCAAGCATAACAATCAGTGCGAATTACTCTAGTAACTGAGGCAACATGGGCCAGCTAAATTAGTTCCCTATGCTCAAAGGTGCGAGAGATACAGGCATTGCCCTGCTAGTACTACAATTTTGATACAGGCGACAGATACGAATGAAAGCCACGGCTAGCGGAAAGCTCACAGCAGCAGGTAGCATGCACCTAAGTGCGTACAGGACTACAGGCAGCAACGGACAGGTTAAGTCAATCTAATTGGCCTGGAAGCCAACGTTGACAACTTGACATGCGGCAGCGGCTTGTGCATGGTAGTTGATGGTCCTGACCGGAGCCGGGGCAGGGAATACAGTGGATTCCAGAAGAAAGCCCTTCTTCGATCGTCGTTTGTCTCCCGCCTCGACGCTAGGCTGAAACAAGCCATGAAGAAGCCCAGGATGAAACAATCTCGCTTGGTTAATGAAGGTATGGTATGATTCTCGAATAAATTGCTCGCATATGCTTCAGTGTGACATGACTGCTGCAAGTGCAAGAAGATGACGAGTCCTGACAACTGCAGCAGTGCACCTTTCAGAATTCAGAGTTGCACAGAGCAGGTTTACCATGTTCTGTTGCGAGTAAAACCAAATCATAAGATTGGAGTACCGCACGCGGTCACTTCATATGGTCAAAAACAGACTACGCAGGCATGAAAGATACAATTGCATACCGCACTGCTACCTTTCTTCCATCTTGATCGCCTTCTCATTTCCATTGTGGAATGACACTGCCTCCAGAGAGGGTACCTTTCCTCACGACGGGTCGCCCATCCTTTTCTCGCACTCCTGGACGGGTTAACTGAGTCCCCTTTTTGACGAGCGTGGTTGCTCGCAGACTGCGACGTGTTGTATGTATGCTCCAGGATCTAAAATGCGAATCAAGGAAGTGTAGGGACAAATCAGCCTGAATATGTGGGGACAGAGAATGTCCATGGCGAACGGTACACATACCCGCCATGGTGACCGCGAGACGAAGAAGAGCGTTCAAGCTTGCATGCGTCACTGTCGTGTAGGCTGCCGATTGAGTTCTATGTTTCTGAACCTCTGACAGTGGACGCACCAGTACTTCCAGGCCAGTTGGACTTTTACTTGTTCTGCCTGCTGGGTGTACGTGAGATTTAGTTGGTTTTACTTTTACTCCATCAAATGCAATGCACTGCAGTGCAGACACCTTTCTACTTTCCTGAGCTTTTCTTTGCCTTTGCATCTCCATTCCATCTCCTTTCTTCATCAATGTGAGTTAGGCAAGTAAAAAACCTTATATACTCAGCATTACTTCAGCTAAGTTTAAGATTTCAAACAAACAGTTCAGTTTCAATTTTCAAGGAAGATAGATATTTGGATGCACATATGTATCAGGTGGAGTCTAGGGAGTAGAGCTGAGATATATCCTAGATTTAACATGGAATAAATGGGCAACTTCTAGAAAGATAGTACCAATCTCCAATGGTCTACAGTAAATTCAAAAGTAAGCTGTTAATCAACAGCATCTCATATTTACCCGGTTACCCTGGTCCTAGCATACCTGCAAACATATCAGGTGCTAACCACTCTAACAGATATGAGAAACTTAGATGACAATCTTTGCATCATGATGTTATGCAAAGAGATGTCTAGTGTGAAGGAATGTGTTTGGTATAATCCCTTGAGGATTCGTAAAAAGGGCAGAATTATTCTCGGTTAACTGACTAACTTTTGGCTGAACCGAATGTCAATTAAGCAGCATGTCTAATCAACCTAATGCCTATCTGTCATAATATTACAGCAACAATGTCGTTGAAGCTAATCATTTCCTTCCTTTGTTAGACCCTCACAAGCTGGAATCTCTTATGAGACTTGCAGCTGAGCTATAAAGGTTCCACGAGGCAAGTAAGAAGATCTATTTCAGTAAGCTCGATGTCCAAATAATATGGTTGTTTCACCAAGCAATAAGAATACCAAAGGTATATTTATTAGGAATTAAGAGAAGCCATACAGAAAATATGGCCTATCATTTTAGCGATGAACAAACATTGTTTATCTCAAATACCATAACATCTAGAAAATATGCTGTATTGCAGTATTCTCTGCTCTACCTTATCTACTCTATCGAGGAGATAGAGCATAGTGAATAAAAAACGATATAAGCTAGCGATAATTTACACTCTGCTTGTTGGGGCTAGCATAACTCATACCTGTAAACAACATCAAACATTCAGATGAGGTCTTGATCAGAGAAGGTTCCACAAAACAAAATGCCTGTCAATATGTCACTACGTGTAGTTATAGTCAGATCACAAAAACAGAACACTGATATCTTCACTTCAACAGTCAGAAATAAGAACAAACAGGAATTATATAGTCCACTTGATGCCTTTTACGATAACATTCAGGGATACAACTTTCAGCTCGGGAAGAAGAGACCCCTCAAATAAAAAACGAGGGAAGAAGAGCTAGAGGATAGCAATCTTAACATATGACATCGGGGAAAATGAAACTCAAGATAGAGCATTTGGAGTCCTTCCAGACCATAACAAAAACTGAAGCAAGTAGAAAACCCTCTTTTGACATCATGCATCTCAGCAAAATACAAAATATAGGCGTCACCAAATTAATCTCATTCCACATGCAACATAGATATAAATAGATAGGAGTTCTTTTAGATTAAAGAGGCCACATGGCACCCAAATTCATTTAAGCCCTAGACAGAGAAATTAGAGTTCCAGACACATTGGACAGAACAGTTAACTACAGAGCCAACAGCAAATACATATAGCTGTGTTTTTGCTGAGGCACACATCCAAACCATACATAGAGAACTAAGCTAAAACATGCATAGAGACTAATTTAGATTTGGTCATCATGAACCATACTACTAAATTGCCATCAATATATCTTTGGCTGCTTTCATTTCAACAGGCAGGAGGCTAGCAATGAACTCCTTAAGGGCAGATGGGCAACTGCTTTTCAGATGCTCGTAGTCATCACTTGCCATCATGGCCTCCAAATTGGAAGGAGAAGCGAGGAATTGTAAACAACCTTCCTTCAGTCCATTGCAGTTATGTTGATCAGCTAAAGCCAAACTGGTCGCCACCATGTTGGCATCAATGTGGCTGCATAACTTGTGTTCGCATACCAGTTTCAGCCTCTCAACGTTGTACCTGTCTGCTGCCACGAGCAGATGGCCAGCCATCGCCACATCAGGACGCGCTTCACCTTGATCGCAAGTCATTTCAAGAGCAGGCAGTGAGTCAGTGTATATGAAATGGAGCAAGCACTTGAACACATCAGGTTCCATCACATGGATCTCAATGGGACTGTCGATGTTCTCCTTCATGGCGCCAAGGAGCTCAGTGTTAAATACGGATGACCTAGCAGCGAGCACAAACCTATGAGCCAAGAACTTCTGCCCACCCACATGAAAGGTCACGTCTGCTCCAACCATGCTCTCAAGTAGGTTGCCGAAATGCCGATGCAAGTCACTTGGAGGAACCACAACAAACTGATTACCGACTGTTTCTTCACAGTTGAGATCCTTCGAGAGTGAGATCACACCTGATGCTCAAACAGTCATCTATTATGTGCGTTGATTGCTCCAAAGTCGCCTTACTGATGATGAGACCGAAAACTCGACCTTTGCCCGGGGAGATTTTTTCTTTGATTAAACCCATGCGTGGTGACGCTGGTACCCCATCCTTGTCAAGTATACTAAGCTTGCCTATCGCCTCCACATTCTTAGCACCAACAGAAAGAAGAGCCACCAATATGTGACCGGCATGACTTGCTTTGCAACCGTTGGGGTAATACCGGAGCACCCAATTGTAACCTCCAACACTGCAAGGAAGAGAAACCATATATTCGCCGTTCTTGAATAGCTCCTTGGCTCTTGAGTATCCATGTACCTTGAACAAGTAAGACTTTTCCTCAGATTCAGCTACAATGGTAGCAGAAACCTTGCACTGGTCTGCCATTCCGGAGGCTGGCACTGTAGCTAGGGTAGGATGAATAATGGCAGCTTGGATCGAGGGTCAGCGCCCCGCTGTGGTGTCCCGATCTATGATTGGATCGTGAACCACGAAATCAACAGCAAGCAAAGGAGATGAGGAGTAGAATCGAGGTGAGGGGACGAACTGGGATGAGATACAGACGAAGGTTTGGGTGAGAATATTCAGAGTTCTGTTACAACACGCCGATCCCGTTAGACAACACCGCGAGATATACTCACACACACACTCTTACAACTGGGACCCACGGTCCATAGCACACGCTCACAGAGCGATCAACTTGTCGAGCAAGGTCTTCTTCTCTTCTCACTTACTGGTGGGCCCGCCGTCATGCACCAAGTCCAGGACTGGTGCCTCGTTGTCCACCAGCTCAGGATCAGATGGAGGTGGTGTGACATGTCCCCCCCCCCCCCTTGAGCACGATCCGCCGCCCACATTGCAGCATCTGGAAATCGTTCCTGAAGAAGATAGTAGTCTTCCCACGTAGCTTGATCATCAGGGAGCCCGTGCCACTTCACCAGAATCTGAGTAGATGTCGTGTACCCATTTCGTACCAGGCGACGATCAAGAATGCATTCCGGGCTTGAAGCAGCAGTAAGTAAATCTGGAGCTTGTGGTAAATCTTGGAACACTGGAGTATAATTGGCAGTAAAAGGTTTAAGCTGTGAAACGTGAAAGACCGAATGAACCTGGGCATTTGCTGGTAACTGCAACTTGTAAGCAACTTCGCCAATTTTCTCCAGAATGATGAAAGGGCCGAAATACTTATATGACAGCTTGGGATATGGTCGATTAACGACAGAGTGTTGAGCATATTTCTGTAGTTTCAACAATACTTGCTCTCCCACAGCAAATTGACGTTCAGTTCGATTCTTATCTGCTTGACGCTTCATGCGTTGTTGTGCCTGAATGAGTCTTTCGCGCAAGCATTCAGTTTGTGTGCATAGTCCATTAGTTCCTCAGTTGTTGTCTGACCATCAGCGACTGATAGATTAGGCAGACCACCAAAATTGGGCTCAATACGGTATAAGGCTTTAAACGGAGAGCAGCCAGTTGCAGTGTGGTAGCTGGTATTGTACCAGAACTCAGCCATAGCTAGCCAGCGTCTCCAATGCTTCGGATTATCTTGCACTGCACATCTCAGATATTGCTCGAGGCAGTGGTTAACCCGTTCACTTTGGCCGTCCGTCTGAGGGTGGTAAGCTGTACTATAATTCAAATTAGTACCCACTGCCTTAATCAACTCCCTCCAGAAATGACTTGTGAACACCCTGTCTCGATCAGAAACTATAGACAGTGGTACACCATGAAGCTTCACGACGTTGTCCATGTAAGCCTTGGCCACAGAAGCAGCTGTGTAAGGATGTTTCAGTGGCAAGAAGTGACTGTATTTCGTGAGTCGATCCACGACAACCAGAATCACATTTGCATTATCAGACATGGGAAGCCCTTCAATGAAGTCCATCGTAATATCTTGCCAAGCACCTTTTGGAGGAGGTAGTGGTTGCAGCAATCCTGAGGGCTTGAGGTTGGAGTGCTTTGCCATCTGACACACAGAACATTGCCGCACGAAAAGCTCCACAGATAACTTCATACCCGCCAATAATACAACTTTTTCATTCTCTGATATGTTGCCTGAATTCTGGAATGTCCTCCAACAGCAGAATCATGTAGAGCGGCTATCAGTTTAGTTTGCAGTGCCACATTGGCTCCAATGACAATACGTCCTTTGTATTTGATTAGTCCGTGTTCCAATGAATGTCCCTTATCATCTGGCGAATTTGTTACCTCTAACACCCAATCCGGTTGACAGCTCGACACTTCCATTAGATGACCCACTCGTGAAAGTGCATCGGCAGCCCCATTTTCAATCCCTTTTCTATATCTGAACTGGAATTGTAATCCAACCAGCTTGGCCATAGCTTTCTTTTGCAGTTCGGTTGTTAAATGTTGATCACTAAGGTTGCATAAACTTTTGTGATCGGTGAGAATCACAAATGGACCTCTCTGGAGATATTGACGCCATTTGTCCACTGCCATCATCACAGCGAGAAATTCTTTTTCATATATAGAAAGCTTGCGGTTCATTGCTCCCAATGCTTTGCTCATATACGCAATAGGGTGGCCTTTCTGCATAAGCACCGCTCCCACACCCGTATCACATGCGTCAGTCTCCACCACGAATGGCTCATTGAAATTTGGTAGTGCTAAACAGGGGTTTTCATCATTGCTTCCTTTAAAGCTTGAAAAGCTGCTGTGGCTGCATCATTCCACTCAAAATGCTTCAATGTTAGTAACTGAGTGAGAGGTTTGGCTAGAAGACCATAAAACTCCACAAACTTGCGATAATACCCACACAGACCCAAAAATGCTCTGAGTTCTGTTGCCGTCAGAGGAATAGGCCAATTCTTCATGGCCAAAATCTTCTCAAGATCTGTAGAAACGCCAGCTGAAGAAATGATGTGACCTAAGTAGTGAATACTTGTCTGTCCAAAGGCACACTTGGATAATTTTGCATATAGCTGAACCTCCCGCAACTTGTTGAGCACCAATTCCAAGTGTTTAAGGTGCTCTGCCCAAGAAGGACTATACACCAGGATGTCATCAAGAAAAACAATCACAAACTTCCGCAAATAAGGGGCAAAGATGTCGTTCATCACACACTGAAATGTAGCCGGGCATTGGACAACCCAAATGGCATCACTCGAAACTGAAAGTGACCATGGTGTGTTTTAAATGCCGTCTTTGCTTCATCTTCAGGTCGCATTCGGATTTGGTGATAGCCCGCTCGAAGATCCAACTTGGAAAAGAATTTTGTTCCAGACAATTCATCCAATAGTTCATCCACTGTTGGTAATGGGAATTTGTTTTTGATTGTCAAAGAATTCAGTTTGCGGTAATCCACACAAAATCGCCAGGATCCATCCTTTTTCTTGACAAGCAGCACTGGTGAGGCAAAAGGACTCATACTAGGTGTTACCACTCCAGCTTTTATCATTTCTGCCACTTGTCTTTCGATTTCATCCTTTTGAAGTGGTGAATATCTGTAAGGTCTGGAATTCACCGGATGTGCATCATTTTCAAGTGTTATAGCGTGATCCAAGGCCCTCTGTGGTGGTAGTGTCTCGGGCTCGGCAAAGACATCACCAAATGTGTTCAAAATTTCCTGTAGATCAGGTGCCAAAGTTTCAGTTGCAACTTTCCCATTCTGATCCAGAATGGCCATTGCCCATATCTCATTGGTCTGTATCATTTCCTGCAACTGCATCACGGAAATCTCTGTCAGTTCAGGAACAGTGTCTGACACTAACCCTTTCATCTTGACCATTGCACCATTATATTGGAACTCCAGAGTTTTCTTCAACCAATCACATATCATCGGACTGCAATGCGTGAGCCAGTCCATTCCAAGAATTGCATCATAAGCCCCAACATCTAAAATCCTCATTGTGTCAGAGAATACATGGCCTTCATAGTTCCACTGTAAATTTTCCACTTGAGCATCACAGTGCATTATCTGTCCATTAGCCACCTTCACAGATACGACTGGTGCACTAGAAATCTTGCAACCAGCTCTCGTGGCAAAGCTTCGTGTGACAAAAGTATGTGAACTGCCAGAGTCAACCAATAGAATCATCACTTGGTTGCCTACCCTTGCTCTGATGTGTACAGTATTTGTCGTTTCTGTCCCTGCCAACGCCTCAATCGATACATGGCAACAGGCCCCTCCAGCATCTGTTTCCTGCAGCAAATCTAGGGCACGAACAGCTTCGTCTGACAGAACTTCACCGAATTCTCCAACTTCAATAGTTAACAGTTGTCCAGAACGTTTGCACTGATGCTCCTTGAGAATTTATCCCCACACTTGAAACAGAGCTCATTGGCGCGTCTGAAATCACGCAATTGACGCTCTCTGTTGAAATCGTCATTGCCTTGTTTGCGAGGCCAGTCACCTCTGACAGTAGCTGGTGCTGGTAGGCCTGGTGGGTGTTTTGTTGTTGCGGTAGGCCTTCCCCGTGATCGTATCAGTTCAGTATCTTCCTCCTGAATACGAGCTAATGAAGCAGCTCTTGTGATACTAGTTGGTGCTTGTAAACGAACCGCAGTTCGAATATCATCCCGCAGACCAAACACGAATTGAGACACAAACCACCTAGTACTCAGAGAATCATCCACCGCCAGCAGATGATACATGCATTCTTCAAACGCTTGCTTATATTCACTGACGGTGCTAGTCTGTTTTCGCAGCATCAGCTTGTTCATCTGACCATCATACTCGTCCTGACCAAACTCCTCTAGAATAGCAGCCATAAATCGATCCCAGTTAACTTGACCATGTTTGCGCTTGTATGATTGGAACCACAACGCAGCATGTCTTTCCAGGTACAAAGATGCCATACTAACCCATTGATTACTCGAAATTTTGAACATGTCAAAGTATGTCAAGCTCTGATCGATCCATAGGAGCGGTGTTTCACCACTGAATTTAGGGAAATTGTGGCGAGGCGCACGTACCCTGAACTCCTCTTGTTCAGTTGGTGTTGACGGCGCGGTGTGAAACCCCGCCATTGCTGTTCCCGATCCCGACGGTGTGTCGAGGATGGGCATGCCGTTGTTGGCGAGTCCCTTGTTCCGCGGCGGCAACTCGAGACGAATCGGAGCGGCGGCTCGCTCGCCCTCGGCGAGTTTGCGCTTGACCCCGTCCAGATCCGTGCCGTAGTCCTCCATCTGCTTGCGGACGGACTGCATCTCCTCCGAGATCGTCCCCATCCGAGTCAACAGCTCGTCCAACGATTTCTGCACGGATTCCATCCTTTCCAACACGAAATTAGTCTGCGCCGACAGCACAGCAGGCTTGGCTTGGACGGCGCCGTTGCGACTCGCCCTTAATCAGACCCAATCCCGCGGAGGATTTCGTGCCGATTCACCGAAGTGATTCAGCACCTGTCGCAGTGGAATTTTTCGGGTCCGATCTCAGGAATTTGGAGCGCAAGCGGGGCGGATTCAAGGCTCTGATACCATACTGTGGTGTCCCGATCTATGATTGGATCATGAACCACGAAATCAACAGCAAGCAAAGGAGATGAGGAGTAGAATCGAGGTGAGGGGACGAACTGGGATGAGATACAGACGAAGGTTTGGGTGAGAATATTCAGAGTTCTGTTACAACACGCCGATCCCGTTGGACAACACCGCGAGATATACTCACACACACACTCTTACAACTGGGACCCACGGTCCATAGCACACGCTCACAGAGCGATCAACTTGTCGAGCAAGGTCTTCTTCTCTTCTCACTTACTGGTGGGCCCGCCGTCATGCACCAAGTCCAGGACTGGTGCCTCGTTGTCCACCAGCTCAGGATCAGATGGAGGTGGTGTGACACCCGCCCTAGACCCAGGGCCGTATCGAGGGTCGGGGACGAGCCGGGAGCGACGTGGATCGGCGGCTGGGACGTGGGCCCGGATGCCACGGACGTGACCGGACCACGGTGACGAGCAGAATTGGGAGGTGGAGGTGAGATGCGGAAGAGAGCAGATGGAGGAGGAAGAGCGCCAATTACTCCGCTTGCCGCCGTCTGTACTCCGCCGCCGGTGCGCTTCTAGGTCGGCGAGCAATAGAGGCAGGGGAGTGAGAGCAGAGCAGCTGAGCAGGGCAGCAGCGGCAGAAGAGGGGAACGCGGAGGCGTGAGGAAGTGCTTGCGTGAGCTAGGTGAAGGACGGTGTTGGGCTTTAGTGGGCTTCGTAGACTAACAGCCAAAAGCCCATGCATGTTCCTTTTCTCTTTGAAGTTTTTTTTCGCGGGTGTTTTTTTTAAGCTAAAGCGTGCTCTTCCTATCCTAGATATTATCTTTTCTAATGCTTATTTTGAGGGAATATATGCCCTTCTAGAAAATGCTCCAACTTAACACCTATGATGCAAGAGGAATATTCAACATTAGTCATGCATCGATCGAGGGTAAATTTGACCACGTATTTTTTTTTAGTATAAAGTAGGAATGAAATGAAATTCTGAATAATTTTTTTAATGATTTTTTATACCAAAGATTGACATACAATTTCCATGTACAGCATGCATGCCTCATTCTTAGAAACTCTTTTCTTTCCCATGATATCTTAAGAAATAAAATATGTAATTTTGGACTATTCTCTTGTCACGTGTTTAGGAATATTTACTCCATGCTATCATAAACATATATTAGTTCTTATTTTATTTTATTTTATTTTTTGGTCCCATAAACCTAAAATTAAAATATACAACAATACTCAATTAAGTCAAACTATAACTGTGATTCTGAGTCTTGGTACAATAATTACTTTTGTATTATTTGTGTACATCATTATGTCCTATCACCAAACCTAAACTTATGCCCAGCTTAAAATATATATTTTGTTTCTATTGTTTTTTGCTATGGTTTTGGGTCAGCACTTAGATCTTGATCCAAATCTTGAATAATGAAAAAAAAAAGTAGCAACATCTTATTCAAACATCGGAAAGCCCAAATGGAACCCAAACCCCAGGGAACCCTTTTTTGATAAAAAACAGAATCAATATTTTGTAAGTTGCAAAACAATTGGAACAAAATTCTAGGTATAGATGATTTCGAACTCTACCAGTGTGCAATATCTCGATGCAAAAATTTGTTGTATTCTAGAGTACATAAAAATGATAAATCTGGCAAAATACCATGTTTTTCCAAATGTGCATGTTTACCGCTCCCAGATCCATACAATTGTAATTTTTTTCTCGGCCTAGAATACAATGGATTTTGGACTGTTTTTTAGACTTTCAAATGCCGTTTTTTTGAAGAAAGAAAAAACACTGACAAACAAAGAGCTACCTGGAGCGGCGGGCTCCAATCGCTACACTCAATATCAGGGAAAACTGCAATATATACTATCCTATGGGTAAAATGGCAAGGAAGTGTCACGTAGGAACCACCAGATTATACAAAATGGAGGTCAAGTTGATTTACGAGCATCTTAAAATTTCTGGTGCAAACTAAAGCACACGCAGACACGCACAAGCGACACAGGGCTCTCTAGTCTGTACTATGTCGTTGTCGTTGAACAAGCGCGTGTTATCTGCGGGAATTCTCCCGTTATCTGCTACTCCGTGTGTATCTATCTGACGGGCTCCACAGTCTTTGCACCGAAATTTGCTGACACAGCGTGCTCTTTTTAGCGGTTCATAACGCGGCATCTGACGGTGATCTAAGCTGCTGATGAAGTGTATCTTATGTTTCGTCTTTTCCCTGTATCTTAGGTAAGTAAACAAATTTATTTCAGATAAGCTCGATGTCTAAGTGATGTGGTTGTTTCGCAAGAAATAAGAGTACCAAAGGTATATTTATTAGGAATTAAGAAAAGCCATAACGCAAATATGGCCTATCATTTTAGCGACAAACAAAAGTTGTCCATCTCAAATGATGTAACAATTGAAAATATGCTACATATATTGCAGTTATCTCTGCTCTACCTTATCTACCCTATCGAGGATTTAAACTGTGCTTGTTGGGGCTAACGTAACTCATATCATACCCGGCAAGAACATAAAGATGAAGTCTTGAAAAAGAGAAGGTTCCACAAAACAGAATGCCTGTCAATGTCACTATGTGTAGTTTTAGTCAGACCACAACAGAAATGTTCTTCGCTTACCAAAGAAATGTCCTTTGCTTACCAGGCCGTGAGTCAACCATCACTGTTGCATGAATTAAGATGTTATTTCTTCATTGAGGATCAGCTCCAGAGTGTCTCACTGTTATATTTCAATTTCCAAAACCCCTTAACTAATCAAGAAAGACATCATATAGTTGTAACTAGCAATCAAATGCTCCTAGGGAGACCCATAATCCATAGCATGCTGCATAGTCAAAAAACAGGACTCACGATTATACATCTGTGCAGAATACATGCTCATACCACCTATGTAGATTTTAAAGCTGTAAACGGTGGATCACTCATACATATCATATGTTGAAAATGCTATACAACAAAATAGAGTGCAACAAGTACTCTTAGCACTAGCAGCACTGAGCTGAGCTATGCAACAAAATTTCCCTCAAAGTGAAACTGACTGAATAATCTACAGGCGAACATAACAACAAAATTCAAACAAGATCTATACTACAGATTCAGTGCATCACCATTCCAGCATGCAAGGATAGCATGCTTGAAGTAATAATGTCAAAATTTCTCTTGCTCAGAATAAAACTCAAGCAAAGGTGCCAATGCCTTCATTAACCAACCACACTTAAGAAGAAGAAAAAGAAGACAAAAAACACAAGAGTGATATCTCCACTTCAACAGTAAGAAGCAAGAAGAAACAGGAATTATGTATCTTTTACGACTAGCAGTCCAAAAGAAACAGCAGAAACCATGGATGATTCAGGGATGCAACTTTTAGCTAGTGAAGAATAGGTCCCACGAAAAAAACAAGGGAAGAAGAGCTAGTCTCAATATATGACATCAGGGAAAAAAAACTCCGCATCAAGCATTTGAAGTCCTTACAGACCCTTAATAAAACTGAAGCAAGCTGACACCCCCTGTTTCTACATTCATGCATCTCAGCAAATACAAACATAGGTGTCACCCAATCAATCTCATTCCAGTTGCAACATGGATATAAATAGATAGGTGGGCAGAACCCAGATTCATTTAAGCCTTAGAAAGAGAAATTAGAGTTCCAGACACATTGGACAGAACAGTTCACTTCAGACCCAACAACAAATATAGAGAGCGGTTTTTCTTACGGAGGTGCACCTCCAAACCATACATATAGAACTAAGCTGAACATGCATAGATACTAATTTAGATTTGGTCATCATGAGCCACACTACTAAATTTCCATCAATATATCTTTGGCTGCTTTCATTTCAACCGGCAGAAGCCTAGCAATGAACTCCTTAAGGGCAGATGGACAGCTGATTTTCAGATGCTGGTAGCCATCACTGGCCATCATTGCCTCCAAATTGGAAGGAGAAGTGAGGAACTGTAAACAAGCTTCCTTGAGTCCATTGCAGTTATGTTGTCAGCTAAAGCCAAACTGGTCGCCACCATGTTGGCATCAATGTGGCTGCATAACTTGTGTTCACATACCAGTTTCAGCCTCTCGACGTTGTACCTGTCTGCTGCCACGAGTAGATGGCCAGCCATTGCCACATCAGGACGTACTTCACCTTGATTGCAAGCCGTCTCAAGAGCAGGCAGAGAGTCAGTGTATATGAAATGGAGCAAGCATTTGAACACATCAGGTTCCATCTCATGGATCTCAATAGGGCTGCCCACATTCTCCTTCATGGAGCCGAGGAGTTGGGCCTTGAAGACCGACGACCTAGCACCAAGCACGATCCTATGAGCTAAGAACTTCTCCCCGCCGACATGAAAAGTCGCATCTGCTCCATCCATGCTCTCTAGGAGGTTGCCGAAATGCCAATGCAAGTCACTTGGAGGAACCACCACAAACTTATTACCCATTGTTTCTTCACTGCTGAAATCCTTTGTGAGAGTGAAATCACACCTAATGCTGAAACAGTCATCTATTATATGTGGTGATTTCTCCAAGCTCGACTGATTGACAATGAAGAACAAAGCTTGACCAACTGGCTTGATTATTTCCTTGTTTGAATGGATGTTTGGTGGTGCTGGTAGCCCATCTTTGTCAAGTATACTAAGCCTGGCTTTCACCTTCACATCCTTAGCATCAAGAGAACCAAAACCCAGCAATATGTGACCGGCATGACTTGCATTGCAACCGTTGGGGTAACGGAGCACCCAATTGTAACCTCCAACACTGCAAGGGGGAGAAGTCAAGTACTTGCCGTGCTTGAACAGCTCCTTGGCTCTTGAGTATCCATGTACCTTGAACACGTAAGACCTTTCCTCAGCTTCAGCTACAGTGGCAGCAGAAACCCTGCACTGATCTGCCATTCCGGAGGCTGGCACTGTAGCTAGGGTAGGATGGAATGGATAATGGCAGCCGGGACCGTGAGTCGTTGCCCTGTCCCTAGACCCAGGGCCTGGATCGAGGGTCTGGACGAGCGCGGAGAGACGTGGATCGACGGTGGGATGTGACCCGGAAGCCACTGTGGTGAGCAGACCACGGTGTGAGTGAAGCTAGACTGGAGGCGGAGGCGAGGTGTGGCCGCTTCCCGTCGTCTGTACTCCGCCGCCGGTGCGAATCTAGGTCGGCGGAGCAGAAGAAGTGCTCGAGTGAGAGCAGGGCAACAGCAAAATGGGGAAATGCAGCGGCGTGGAGAAGTGCTCGCGTGAGCTAGGTGAAGGGAGGTCACAGGAAAAAAGTTATTGGGCTTGGAAGACCACACAGCGAACAGCCCAATGGGCTGAGTTCATTTATATTCTTTTTCGTTTAATTTTTTTCTCTATTATAAAGTAATGAAAAATATTGTTGGATATTAAGATCCGGGAAGTTTAGAACTCTCTAAAATAAGTAAATAAATAAATATCAAATACTTCCCATGTACTCTCCTTTTAATGTTTTAGTATGGATGTCGGGCTTTTATTTAAGTCAAGGTTGTGGCACCTTTTTATTAAGATGCTCCAACATACTCCCTCCGTTCCGAATTAGATGACTCACGTTTGTCTAAGTAGGGATGAATCTACACACTGAAACGGGTCTAAATACATCCGTATTTGGATAAACTTACGTCGTCTAATTCGGAACGGAGGAGTACCTCACAAGAGCTAAGAGGGATATTCAGTCTTGGTTGTGCATTGGGCAAGGGTAAATTCAACGGTGTAAAGTATATAAGTATAGAAAAATGAATGAAATGAAAATCTAAACAAAAAATGGAAAGGACTTGTCATGTAGGAATAAGGTGACACGCTAAATAACATATTAATATTCCTCCGAACTTATTCGAAGTCACCAAAGGAAGAATTGCTCGGCTGGGAAAGATCTTAACAACAACTTTTGGGTCAATCAACCCGACACTCGACATGGTCTTGATATCGATAACAAGCAACAATATTTCACCCTTTGGGATATATTATTAAAATCAACCTCACTCATGGAATCCTCGACACCATCTAATGTAAATTCACTATTGATGGGAATCCCTGTGCCTCATCGGCCTCATTCGAGGGCATCCTCGTCACCTCCATGAACCAAGTTATTTAGAAAACTTGGGCACCTCGTAAATGCAACTTTTTGCATTGTTGGTCATGAAAAATAGGATTTGGATAGCGGATCACCTCCAATGTAAGTGAAAATTGTACAAATTGTCCCCTTTACAATCAAGTCCAAGAATTGACGACGCACTTCATCTTCAAGTGTCGCTTGACCACTCAAATTTGGACAGCAATACTATCCTGAAATGGCTTCCATGACACTTTTCCTGCTCTTTGGACCAATCAAGCAAATGTCAACGAATGGTGGACATAATTAGCTTTGGGAAAATGAAGAGCTAGGAGCGATGACCTCCATGTTCATGCTTGTCTCATAGGAAATTTGGAAGGAACAGAAACAAGAAGTTTTATTTCTCATGCCACCACTTCAACCATTATCATCGTCAAAATTAATGGGAGACAATAATTTGGGGCTTGGCCGGGACTAATTTCTTGAGTAGTGTAATACCGGAAGTTCAGATTAATTTACGAGCATCTTAAGATTTCTCGTACAACTAAAGCACACGCACAAGTCTGTACTATGTCGTTAAACAAGTCCGTGCTATGTATCTATCTGACGGGGCTCCACACTCCACAGACCAGTATTTGCACCGAAATTTTCGATTCAGCCGTCGGCTTTGCTGACACAGCGTGCTCTTTTTAGCGGTTCATATCCCGGTGTCTGACGACGATCTAAGCTTCTGATGAAGCGTATCTTATCTCTCGTATCTTCCGCCTTTTTTCATGTATCTAAGGCGTTCCTTCCTTTTGGCTGGTCCATGCTTTGACAGCTTCTACAGTTTCCTTGATACAACTTCTACATTTCTTTGCACCGAAAATTTCGGTTCGGCCGTTGGCATTGCTGACACAGACTGCTCTTTTAGCGGTTCATGTTGCGGCGTCATACGATCTAATCTAAGCTGCTTGATGAAGCGTATCGTATCTCCCGTATCTTCCTCCTTTTCCCTGTATCTTTGGCTGGTCCATGCTTTGACAGTTTCTACAGTTTCTTTGATACAGCTTCTACATTTCTAGCGCGAATGAAGTGGTTCCGCAGCCTCGTCGCCGTTTAGCTCTTGACTAGTCCAAGATGAGTACAAGATGCATGTGTGCCAAATATCTGAAACTCAGCCAAAAGTCAGGGTTCGTGACTGCAAGATGCAAGTTCTGTTCTAGTCAAGGAACAGATGCTTCTAATTGGATGTTGAAGATTGAGATGCCCAGTCGGAGGCCATTTTTCTCGTGATGGCAACCCTCTCGGATTAAACGAGCGCGCCACAGTCGGAGTCCATCGCCCGTGGTCGGTCTCGTGGCGCGACTTCTTGCCGTGGACTTTCTCGTGATCCATCTTTGCTTTTGTCGTACGTACACCACGGCTTCTAACTGTGTGGATCTTACATGGAGATAATACTGAACTCTAACAGTGTGCAAACTGTTAATGCAAAATTTATTATATTAGAGCCTACGCAAGAAGATAAATATTTTAACAAAACCCTCATATTTTAGAAACTGGGAATGGTTCACCCTACCTAGATACACACTTTTGTCCTTTTGCTCAACCTTGCAGACTAAGGCATATTCTAATACGGAGTGATGA
Organism: Poa pratensis; assembly: GCA_947311845.1. Lineage (NCBI taxonomy): Eukaryota > Viridiplantae > Streptophyta > Magnoliopsida > Poales > Poaceae > Poa > Poa pratensis. The sequence goes on from CAMZMU010000054.1 coordinate 6,759,795, forward strand.
TCAAGGGTTAATGACTTCCCGCACGCCCGAGTTTCGGTGATGTTGAACCATTCTTCTTAACTGAAATGCCATGTGGCTCCTCCCTCATCGGTCTCGCTAGAATTAATAAAAAAATATGTCATATTAATTTTTGTCATCTTAGGTCTTGGATTTGTTTTCGTGGATTTTCTGAAACTTATAAATGTCTTTCTGAATTTTCCTTTAAGAAAAGGAATCCACGCAGCCTGAGCTACAAAACGCCAGATGTGTTGCTCCACCTATTAGTCAAATTTCCTGAGTTTTTCTAAACATCCTTGCCAAACTATCTCGAACTACATTAAACATACAAGGTGAAATTTGATCTTGACGTAGTCTTACTCCTTTGCGAGTACCAAAATATCTCCAAACTAATCCTTACACACAAAGTTCCCCTTTGACTACTTATTTCAACAATCCACGCCAAGTGGAATTAAAGCCACATAATTCTCGGAAAACAAAATAAAAACCTAATTCACTTTGTCATACATTTTTTTTCAAAGTCAATTTGAACACTAATCATTGGTGTTTCATGAGCTTACTTCCATGCAAAATCTCATGCGAAGAGATAACACCATCCGCAATGTCCTATTTTTACTTTTTACATAAAGCGTTCTGAACGGAAGTACAACTTAATTCACAACAATATCAAATATAATTGACAGAAATTTAGAGAAAATTTTAAAGCACACATTAAGCAAACAACTTGGCCTAAACATTTGAAAATTGTCAATACCATTCTATTTAGGAATTAAAGTAATAATGCCTTAATTCATTCTACTTAAAATCCAGTTTGCTAGCATGAAATTATACACAAAGTTCAACCATATCATCTTTAAAACTCCCAACATGACTGGTACAATTCAGCCTGTAAACCATGCAGGCTTCTTTTTTTCCATTTGAAAAACAGTTCTTGTGCTTTAGAAAGTTTGCACATAAAAGCATTATCCTCCGCATTAATTTTTGCGGAAAGTTCTTGCATGCCTTGCCCATAACGGATGGCGAATTAGATTCAACGCACGCACTTGACTTGGATCTAGCAGAGCTAGATATGTCAATGCATGGGCATACTGAAGTTTTATTCAATGTCCAGCTAGCTAGTAGTCCCAGCCTGGTTGAATAATTCTCTTGAGGAGGTCATAGAGTTAGTGTTTTTTCTTCAATATATATTCTTTTGAGAGGTCATAGAGTTAGCGTTGGTTGAATAATTCTCAGAGGAGGAGCAAATCATCATCAAGACAAAATCAGAGCAATTGGTTAGTCGGCTTCTGGTCTGGACGGCGGTTGGGCGCTGCAGCTCCGGCCGACGCCGACGCCGCGCCGTCCATTTGATTACGTTGTATTCAGCCATCACGTATACAGGCTGTCGAACCAGCGAGTAGCTAGCGGTTGCTCCCAAGAGCTGTTGCTGAAATAAAGATGTCTCTTCGAGCTGTTGCTGTCCGTATACGTACATCGACGTTCCTATCTCTCATTCTCCGTATTCTGCACTTTAAAATTTAAATACAACCCGGTTATCTATTATCTTCTTCCGAAAAAGATGTCTAAAAATGGATGTATCTAGACATCTTTTAACACTAGGTACGTCCATTTGAGTGACATCTTTTCCGGACGGAGGGTTAATCATTAAGTTAGTTTGTGTAAAGTCTTCCCATTGTTAAACTAACAGGAGTAATTAAAGGACCAAAACCCAAGAGCCAAGACAATTCAGACGATCGAGCAGGCAAGCAACAGAGCGATCACCGTTCCGACAATGTCAAACACACGCTACTTCTTGTCAACAAAAAAAAAAGACACGCTACCTGGCACGTACGTACATTTCATTTACCGCCGCCTCTTCCGACATGCCACGCCTTGTTTGACCGTCCAGAAGCCGTCACCGGCGAACTCTTCCGTCCCATCGATCGATCATCCACCTCTTAAAACCCCCAGCCCCACACGTCCCGCCATAACAGAGCACACACTCGACTCACACTCGCACACAGGATCGACCCGCAGCGGCCATGAGCATGAGCGCCGTGGGCGTCGTCCTGGCCTACGCAGCGCTCGCCGTGGCGGCGCTGCGGCTGGCGCTGTCGTATCGATCGGCGCTCTACGCGCTGCGCCGGCTGTGGCGCTGGGGCGACGAGTGGGCGCAGGCGTACCAGTACCACGAGGTGCCGCGCCTGCTCACCGTCGACGGCGGCGCCGACAGGGAGAACCCGCTGTTCGCCAAGGCCGCGGCGTACGTGTCCTCGCTGCCGTCGCTCGAGGACGCCGACGCCGCCTCCGTGCTCTCCTCCTCCGCGTCGCCGAGGAAGAAGACCAACGGCGGCTTCTCGCTCCGCCTCGGCCCGGGCCACACCGCGCGGGACGCCTTCCAGGGCGCGCGCCTCGCGTGGACCTGCCGCCGCGAGGACGCCGACGGAAGCGAGGTCCTCGTCCTGCGCGTGCGCCGGCAGGACCGGACCCGCGTGCTGAGGCCGTACCTGCAGCACGTGGAGTCCGTCGCCGACGATATCGAGCTGCGGCGGCGCGACTTGCGGCTGTTCGCGAACGCCGGCGGCGTGGACGCGCGCACGGGCGCGCCGCGGTGGGCGTCGGCGCCGTTCACGCACCCGGCCACGCTCGACACGGTGGCCATGGACCCGGACCTCAAGGCCCGCGTGCGCGCCGACCTCGAGACCTTCGCGAAAGGCCGCGCCTACTACCACCGGCTCGGCCGCGTCTGGCGCCGGAGCTACCTCCTCTACGGCCCGGCCGGCACCGGCAAGTCGACCTTCGCGGCGGCCATGGCGCGCTTCCTGGGATACGACGTGTACGACGTCGACCTGTCCCGCGCCGGCGACCTCCGCGCGCTGCTCATGCAGACCACCCCGCGGTCGCTCATCCTCGTCGAGGACCTCGACCGGTACCTCCAGCAAGGCCATGACAAGGGCGAGGACGCGGAGGCTCGGGTGCTGAGCTTCATGGACGGCGTGGCGTCGTGCTGCGGCGAGGAGCGCGTGATGGTGTTCACGATGCGCGGGAGGCAGCATGATGAAGGTGGCGTGAGCGCGGCGGTGGTGCGGCCGGGGAGGCTGGATGTGCGCATCCGGTTCACGCTGTGCGACTTCGAGGCGTTCAAGGCGCTGGCGAGCAGCTACCTGGGGCTCAAGGACCACAAGCTGTACCCGCAGGTGGAGGAGGGGTTCCACGGCGCCCGCCTCAGCGCCGCCGAGCTCGGCGAGATCATGCTCGCCAACCGCGCGTCCCCGAGCCGCGCGCTCCGCACCGTCATCACCAAGCTGCAGCGCGCATCCGTGTCCTCGGCGTCGCCGGTCCCGCCGCGGATGCCGCACAGGCGGATGACGAGCTGGTCCGGGGCCGGACAGTGGGACCCTGCCGTGGCCGAGGCGACGACGGAGGACGCGGGGGGCGCAGGGTTGTTGTTTGGGAAGGACGGCGCGCCGATGAGGGAGTTCAAGAAGCTGTACGGGCTGATCAAGGTGAGGAGCCGGAGGGAGGGCGCCGGCGTCGTGCCATTGGATGACGAGGCGCGAACGCCCACGGCGAGCGCGCGCAGCTCGCACGACAAGGAGCGTTGATTTTGATCAGTAGGCTTGTTAGTAGTTACAGTGGTGTCATACAATATGTCCGGAAACAAAGAACGCATTTTTGTCTTTTTAATTCCAGTTGACAAATTTACGGTGTGGAAGAGAGAAAGCGCCATTCTACTTCAAGAAAAAGAGTAGAATGCCATGGAGAAAACAGTGTAGAGTAAAATATGGTGGGCTCGATTCATAGGAATTGTGCAGAGTTTTTAAAAGATTTGGTTCGTTAGGATTTTTTCTTATAAAAGTCGTTTAATTTAAAGAATTACAATCCTTTGTAATTTCTACAAAGGATTTATTTGTACTCTAGTTTGAAGGAATATTTTCCTCTACTCTAACCCTCTTCTACATTTTCTTTGTCTCTCATCTGCAATCAAACACTCCATGATCTAAAATCGTGCAGTTTTCAATTCATGTTGAATTGAACAAGACATGGTTTGCACATGGTTGCACTCAGATGACGTTATATCCAGTTACATGTGCAACTCATGTGTAATCCATGTGAAACAGAGAAAATTTTAGTTACAACTTATGTGTAATTGAGAAAATTCGAGTTACAACTCATGTGCAACCATGTGCAAAACAGCTGCACCTGAAAAAATCTCAGTTGCAACTCAGTAAAACCCATGTGTAAATATGAGTTGCAACTCATGTATAACTCACATCTCGCACGAATCACGATGTAAATCTAATGGGATTATAGTTGAGTGAGTTCTAACTTAATCCTCCCTCGAGTGAGAAACAGCAAAACCGTATTATAATCTTATGTTTTTTGAAAACCTATTTTGGAGCCTGTGCTACATGGTGGCCGTTTTTTTCAAAAATTTGAAATCGACATTTTAAATCTTTTAAAAATCGTGAAAAATTCCCTGGTGTAGATATTGTCGAGATCTATAATCTTGTAAACTTTTAACTCCAAATTCGTCATATTTGGTCTGTATCGCCGTGGTCCTCTTGGAAACGGTCGCCGCCCTCGCCCACCGGACAGCGACCGATCGACGGTAACTCCTGTGTGTCCAGCGCCGCGCGCGGCGTGGCTGATCCACCATGCATACGCGCGCGCGTGAGACGCACCTAAACCTCGCCATAAAACCTTTGCCGCCTCCCACCCGGCAGCACCGTGAATTCGCTCGTCAATGCTCCACCCAAATCTCTGCTCAACTGCCAGTTGCTGACGGACGGTATACGTACACCTCTTCAATCTTCATAACTGGTTGCTGGTGGCGTCGCCGGTTTGATTAGGCGTCAACCGCAACGCCATTTGATCTGTACGTATGCTCCCCTGGTTACTGAGCTGCCGGTGCGTGCCTCGTCGATCATGTTGGGGATGCAGGCCTTATTTTTCCATGCCAAATGATTCTATAGCTGAGCTCCGATGTGCTGGTCTTTCGGGGAGCCCTGCCATGATCAGCAGGCAGAGACAGACCCCGTCGACGATTGAGACTATTTTTCCCGATCACCGGAGAAACAGCGACGCGTACTGACAGACAGTATAGAGCTACTGCCTGAAACTCCGTGGATGCATGCCAAGGTTGCCTGTCCGTGAGTGCGAACGCTGCAGGATAAGGCTGGGTTGGCGCGGCTGTGGACTCGATCTGGATATGATCCAGCGCCGCCGCTGCTGCTGCCGGAGATGGGGGTTGTCTTCAGGCTTGAATGCTGCTCCTCCTGTCGGCGTCGCTCGGCACCAAGACAAGGGCAAATGCCAGGGTTGCAGGGTGTCAGTTTGCATAACTTTGACCACTAAATACATCTAATGGCTTTGTTTGTGAGCCTAACAAGAATGTATTGTATCATCATGCAGTCTTCAAGATAAAATCTGCTAGAGTTCAGTACATGTCTACCTAAACATATCGATACCACAAGATTCAGAAATCTGTACAAACTCGAAAGCAAATGGGAGACGTCAAAATTGGGAAAATGCAGTGAATGAGTAGAAGCAAGATTCTAGAATCATAGCGAAAAAGATGGCAGAAAAATTATATTTTCTGGAAAAAAGAGAAATCTAGGAGGGAATCACCACTACGAGAGATCATGTTTGTATTCTCGGAGAATATATTCCATGATGCTCAAGCAAATTGTTCAATAACCTACCAAATGTAGGGAAGAGGAGACTTGCATGATTTCTGGGAGCGTTCAGAATATTTTCAATATGACTCAAACCCTCAAAGTAAATTCACTTCTCATTTATTCCAAATCCATTCGCTTTCGCCTACATATGTATTACATTCCAGTGTTTCAATTGTTCTACCAGTCTTAATGGGCTCTACTGTATTGGCTGGCATCAATAATGGCCATCCCAATGATACTAAGCGCGGCCAAAACGAATGATACCGCAAGACGATAAACTCAACCAACCCTATACTAACTAAATAAATATGTACAAATATGTAAAAACAAAGATAATTCCAAATCCCACAATCAACGAGCATATTCTCTTACTACACCTTGATTGAAGAGCTCTCCTCTGCTCGAGTTCTTTGTGGATTTCAAAGACAATGACGCCCACCGGTTTCCTCTTGTGAACAATCCATCTCAAACGCCTCGTTGGAAGGCGGCATCGGTGCATGAGCCAGGGCAGGTGGCGTATAGTCACCAGAATACACCCTTTTTTGGCGGGTGTCACCAGAATACTCCGTTTTAGTGCTATACAAGGTGCCTTACCATATCATGCTTCTTCATTGTCCTCCTCTCTCGTGTCGATTATTTCTTCTTGGCTGTACAGCGCATTTAGCTCTTCTTGCAGCTGTAAGTAATGCAGAAGATCCATCATACACGATAAGCATCTTACACATGGTGTTAGTTTTCTCCAGAGATTAAACAATTCAGTACTTCACTGCAGATGATTGTTATGTGAAAACATGGTGGAGAGAACTCAAGAGAAATAGCTTGATACTCACCTGAACATGTTTCAGCTTTGATGCAATCAACTCGTCAGTTAAAGATATCATTCTGCAAGAGGCAAACGAAAATTACTACTTGGATTCTCAAATAATTGTTTGACATAAGAAATAATAACTATTGCAAATTCTGAAGTGCTGAAGAAGGAGCAAATATGAATCCTAAGTCATGTTAAAGTCTCGATTGGAGTATGCACTGAGCCTGACAAGAGACCAAAAATAAAACACAGCCGTGAATTTCAGATAATGCTAGCTGTTTTAGTAAAGATCTCTAAGAATTGTCCAAATTAGCTAATATTCACTGGATTTCCTAGCTCAGAAAAATGTAGAAAGCAGTCTAATCGTTAGCAGGTAACTAGTAAAATGTCATGAATTACCACTCGAAAAAAAAATCATGAATTTTGTTCCTTGGACAAATTTATCGGCGAGGCATTACATCGAACTTATAAAACATCAACTGGGCTCACTACCAAGTTGTGAGGCCGACAATTCGAACCACAGTACCTATACCCAAGACAGTCTTCTCAGACCTCAATCCCTCATTCATCTCAAAGCAGTAAAGCATTGTGGGCTGTGGCAAAGACTATCGAGATGTAACAAAAGATAGCTACACACACTGTGCAGAAGTATATGGCAAAAACATAACAGTTGGGGGAGCAGCCGAGCAGGGAGTGGAGAAGGCAGTGAGGTGTAAATGGAGGCAAGCGGCAAAAGTGGCCAGTGTGAAACAAGTAGATAGGAAGCAGGCAGGATCCAAACTCCAACAGCAAGACGTGCATAAGATTGTCGTGTGGCAACACAGTAACTTGAAGCAAGATGATGAATGTTGTGGCTGGTTTAGCTGCTCGCAATTGGAAGTAGAAACTTTTCCATGCCCATTTGAATATGATAGGCTGTAACCCCTTCCATATATCAATTGCCAAGTAATTGACCTACCTAGATTGTAATTCGAATATTTTAGCAAGTAGTGTTCGTTCTCCCTCAGCGCTGCCCGTTTCAACCTGCCAAAAAAGGTACACAAACTTGAGTCCATGATATTTTTAGTAGTAATTTATAATTCCACTGTAATGAACATAGTGAACATGATCAACTTTGCATATATATTAACCTAAGAAGCTGCTTACCCATGTATCACCCTCCCAGCCTGAACCCTAGACTGCAGCCCTGGAGAAAAGAAAATATTTTAATCATAGAATGAGAAAACTGAAACGTTCATTAGCTCCAGTAGAAATAATTACCATCAGCTTTCTCATTCAGTTGCAAGCTCCTCATTAGGTTCGTGATGAGATCCTGGGAAAAGAAAATGGAATATGGTTACGGTACAGTACAACATATGCGTTGAGGGCATTATATTGAGTTACTTCCATACTTGCTGAAATGTGGTCTGCTGTACAAGGTTTTGAAGATGGGGAATCAGAATGGATGCAGATACTGAGCTGTCACAGAATTCCTTCCGATGATGATTACTAGACTGCAAAACCGATGCATTCAGGCATAAAAAATAGAACGGAGATAAAGAAGAGGAAAGAAATATGAAGGTGTGGTAGAGATCGCGTTTAGGCAATGACAGTAGCCATTACTGTAGTGAGTTACTGAAAACTAAAATACTTGCAAAAGCACTACTGGTCCAAAATTGGGACCTTCTACCATTCTATGCCTCATCAATCATTTAAAGAGCCTAACTTCTTAATAAGTGGACATGCCAACAGCATGAGGGAGTGCATACTGTCTGGAAAACATATTAAATGTAGAAAATCAAGATCCAGACAAGCTCTACACAATCAACTAAAATGATATGTACTACAAGTATATGAATCAGCTTTGATAAAAATAATTTAAACAGGGAAAAATTGTCCATTTTCAACATAGTTTCTATATGCTTTAGAGTTCAGTTCTTGCATGCGACTACTCCAAGAATTCAGTCACGTGAATTCGATATCAGCATTACCTGATATGTAGTTGACATTTCTAAAGAAAATATAAAATCTTAATATCTTATATACATGAAATTCTCTAATGAGGGATACACACGTCCACACTAAATATGATTAAAGAAAAGAGACGATGCCAATTTAACTTCTTCAGATAGATAATTGCACAGACCTTAAACCATCCCATTAAATCTAAACTTATGTGATTTAACTCAGGGTAAAATTCTCAATAGCGGTACACCAAGGGAAAAACTAACAATTTAGTGCAACAAACATAATCATAAATAGTAAAAAAAATGTTTCTACAAATGATACATATAGTCGAGTTTAGATAACAAGAAAGCGTACCACTGGTTTAACCTTCACTGGCCAAGCTCCAACACTGGCTGATTTTCTCAGTGCAGATTCCTGAGAACTCCCGGTATCAGTGGCAACTCATGAGGAGGTGCATGTTCAAGTAGTGAAGAGTGCAATAAAGCTTTTTACGATCAGATCATAACCAAATTCTTACCTCCTGTGGTTTAGGTGAAATTTTGACCACCGGAATTTCCTGAACCTGTCAAGTAGATTTTATTTAGTTTTTCTTTGAAATGGTCTTGTCAATGGAGCACTATCCTCTGACGTGTATGCATTGCTCAACAGGTCACCCACCTTTGCGAGATCAAAATTTTCGGATGTCACAGAAAATCGGCCTTTTATTTCCACCTTAGGTTTATCTCCCAAGGAGCCCACATATCCTGCATCCAAAAAGCATTAAAATCATGGCTATCAATGCACAATTTACTAGGGACTAGTGTCGACAGGAATATTCTCTAAGGGTCTAGTTCACAATGCATACTGCAACACTAAATCAGTGTTAATGCGCGACTTCAAGTCTTTTCATCCACATTGACGAAAGTGGTGAAAAATTATGTAAGAACCATGTGTGTTTATCCTACTTCCAGAAAACTGAAAATGAGCAGACAGCGCATTTTCAGAAGCACGTTTATGCTGTGCTAAGCTAATGTTAGCGCATGGCTGCAGCATGTACATTGATAAAGTGGTGCATAACCGTGTTAGAACAAGGGTTGCTTTATCGTACCTCCAGAAGACCGAATAGGGGCAGACAGACTATTTGCAGAAGCGCGAGTTGAAAGTGACAGAGGACCACTTAGATCATCGATTCTTCCCACATCATTCTTTTGTTTATTAGATATTGATGGACTTCCTGTATCCCTGTGATGAGGAACAACAACCAAATGCAATTTAAACTGGTATGCTAACATGAACTACTAATGCAATAGAACTTCAGCTTTTAGAGCTCTTTTAGGGTGTCCATTGTATCACAAACTATACGTTCTTTTGAATCAAGCATATCAGAATAGTGTGGATTTGGTTGTAGTCCACAGTTAGATTATTATTCTTTTCAACCAAGTATTGGAAGTGACATTTACTTAGGGTGTATAAGTATAACTATAATAAACACTTACAATTACAATTCTAGGGCCACAACAAAATATCCAGTATGCTGGCGGATGGAAGTTTAAGCTAATCAGTCATAATGACTTTTAACAATATACAGTTAGATTACGCTCATAGTCCAATACTCCATCGACATGTAAGGAAAATCCAAAATGTGTTATGTGCATGAATACTCAGATATTTCTTTATCTGGTTATGATTTATAAACAAGACCTATCAAAACTCCATAGCCGAAATTGAAGAGCTAAACAACAGTCCAGCAGAATATAAATATATTAATCAACACTTTGTTTTCTATCTGGAGCGTATGACAATAGATCAAAAAGAATTAAACAAGTTAGCAAAAAATTGTTATACATACCCATCAATAATAGAACCTCTTCCATTGAAGGAACTATCACCAGTACCAGAATAATAAATCGTGCCGGAGTAAGATCGTTGTCTTTGTTTTTTTCTTACTTCAGTTTTACAATTTCCAGCCTCAGAACCATGCTTCGGTGTAGAGGATAACGAATCATTTTCTGATCCATCAAACTTCCTTCCAAAATCAGCATTGCCAAGGTCGGAAGTCACTTCTTCACTTGTTTCAGGGCCATTTCCACCTGGATATACTGCAGTGGCACAAGTTCGTTCACTGAAATATAAAAAATACTATGAATACACTATCAAGCATTAACACTAAAGTAGGAAAGTAATAGAACAATATGCATCAAGGTTCACTTATCCTCTTGTCATAAAAATCAAACAATGATCATATAAATGCTTAAATGTTACATACTGATTTAACCTGTGGTTATTTCCATTCAGAAGTGTTGACTTTCCAATATGACTCTCGGAAGATGCATCCTGTCAATAAAAGCATTCAAAGACATATTGGTACATTTCTCTCTTGCATGTAAGAAGACATTTTGTTATAACATAACAGGGAATGCAAATAATTCTACGGTATTAAAGTTTCTTTTTTTAGAGGAATGGCCGCACTTTATTTAACCCCAACAATGTCAACAGACAGCGGAAACAATAGTCTGGCAGCTTGCTAAACCAGGTCTTACATAACTTATTACCGCAATCTTCCTAAGCTAGCTTATGAGCTACCACATTAGCTGTGCGTTGCACAGACCTAACATCAACCTGATCGAAGTCACGGAGAAACTACATGATAGTACCAAAAGGGTTTCAGGTACAAAAATAACATCACAAAATATATTTTTCACATACAGGCAGAGCTGCAGAAGCGTTTGTGATATTTTATCACCAGCTAAACATGCCCTTACTCTTCAAATTAGAGAAACGGTATAGATCTTTTTTACTATGAAGATAGGAGCATATGATATCCCTTCTCTTTGATGCACTCCAGATTTTTTTCAACAAGCATATCTATAGGCCGTTTCTATCACTACAAGACAGGTCAAACCGTCAAAGGCCATTAATTCGAAATGGAATCAAATCGAGCAAACCTTATCAACTTCAGTTGTTCGAACATTGTCATCATTCTCCTTTATTTCAGGTGGATCATCATCATGAATCTGCATAAGTTTGGTACTTATTTGTAAGGTTATATCATAGTAACTTTCATTTCAAGAATGAATTAGTGATGTAGCAACGTTGAAAAGATTTAGAAATTAATGAAGCTATTAGTTTACCAGTAACGCCTGAGCCTTTAGATCCTCAATATCAAAGTGCCATGCGCTGACTCCTCGTTGGTACTCACTCTGTGGACAGCAATCAAACCACAAGAAACAAAGTAAGTAGATTGAGAAATAGAACTGAATATATGCATTCCTTAAATAAAAAATTAATATGAATTTAGCTATATATAACGTTCTTAAAAATACGACACTATCATGCTCCATTCCCCCCTCCCCCAAAAAAAAAATTTGACAACACGGTGTTGTACAAGATCAGATTCCAGCAAGATTTGTTCCAGACGTGAACAGCCAACTCTCCCTTTCTTTTTCGTTTCTCTGAATTTAGCCACACTTGTGGCTTTACGCATGTAAATATACCACACAAATGCAAGTACAAGATAGAGATAACTCTACCTTCTTTCCCTAAAAAACGATTCCAGCAAAAACTCTACAGCGAGCAAAAGCACCTTAATTTGCAAGTAGCCATGATATTTCTATGCAGCTGAACAAGATGTTACTACTTAATTGTTTGCATGTGGAACAAGATAGGTCATAGCCATGTGGGAAACTGGGACTATTTCAGTGAGTTTCAGACAAGCTAATTGGTCATACAAACGAATATATTGGCTCATACATGTTTTAGTTATCATCTTTGTTCTATGAAAAGTGTCAAATTATATCGCGCAAGTGATCAACTTCTAAAAGTGGGTGGTTGTGAATCTTTGTTTTATAGATCCTATGATCATCAATCGACCTAATACCTTCAACCATAATTCATTAATGAAAACCAACATATATTCAGTTAAGTAATATCCCAATTGAAAGTTCTTGCATAGAGCAGGAACTTTCACCACATACAGTGTGTGATTACACATGTCATTCAAGTTTGTGGAGTAAATAAACTAAGTATACATCGGCTCAAATGCAAAAACCTTCACATAAATCATAAAATAAGATAGAAGTGTTGATATCACAAACCATAGAAAGTGCTTCTTGTTCCGAAGAAGCCAGGTGTGCCGCATCTTTTTGCTGGAAAGGCATACTTTCTTAGTGTGATATAATGATTCCAGTGTCAACTAAGAAAATAAGATATCACAAGAGCAAAACCTGGAGTGCCTTCACACGCTCCCATAGAGGGGGCAAATCAGTTACAATACTCTTAACAGTCAGCTGTGGGGCCTTTGTGTTCTTGAAAAACGAATGCTTCAGTAACTTTTCAGCTGTTGGCCTCTTAGTTTGATCTTTTACCAAGCACATGGCAACCATTTCCTTGAAAGACTGTGATTAAAGCTAAAAGGCCTTCATTAGAAGGTTAAGCAGTGTCTAATGTGTTTGTACTCTCTAAATAACTGACATGGCTTCCTAAGGCAAGTAAGTAATTCTGTAAAGACATAACCAGAAGGCAGCCAAGAATTGACTGAAAGGATCAGTACTACCTTTGAGAATTTTCTATCACGGTCATAATCAAGACCCGGTGGTGCATTTTGAAGGGTCATGAGAAGAACCTGCATCCAACACCATAAACCTCAGTTAAACAGAAGGTGTATATTTGAGGGTTGCCAACTTCAACATGTAAATTCCTAACTTCATGGACAAGGCAACCCAGCTTATGTTTAACTTTTACAATATATTTATGACACAAAGAAGGTATGCACATGTAGCATAATGGGATTTTACCCAAGTGACAAGTGTTTTTTCCAAGAAAAAAGTAAGTCGTGATGTAAGTGTTGGAGTAATCCTGTGCTGTCACCTTGACCTCAGCCTCTACACAACTCTAGAATCATCTACCATGTAGTGGTTTTCACTGCTGTAGCTTAGTAGCTAAGCTAGTAGCTAGCAGTAGGTTCTAGAATACAGCACATGAGTTGTACCTAGTAGAAGGCTGTAGAAGCTAGTAGCATGGTAGAAGGCTGTAGAAGCTGTAGCAGATATTTTACTAGGTCGGTTTGTAAGTCCTATAAATAGGACATGCACCCATCGTTGTAAGTAAGCAGAAACACAAGCAACAAAGCTTCACTTGTGTACGTGACCAGTCCAGTAGTACTACTCGATCTTGCTCTGTGTGTGTTCGTGTGATCCAGCTGCTACGTTTTGAGTACAGCTGAAGACAAGTGCTGGACGACAAGTGGTATCAGAGCCATGTCCAAGGCTGCAACGGAGGTCGGCGAGAAGGGTGAACGCAGCGGGTACAAGACGCCGCTGCCGGTCGCAAGGCGACGCCATTCCACATCTCCAATGGCTCGACGGGGCAGCAGCCCGACACGCCGCGGTGGCGGCGAGCTGGTAGTGCGCGAGCGTGTCGTGAGGGAGAGCACCAGCTCTGCCCAATATCCGATGCTAACCCGCTCAAACTATGCTGAGTGGGCGATGGTGATGCGCGTCCAGCTCCAGGCTCAGCACTTGTGGGATGTCATCGAGTTTGGCGCCGATGACGAGCACGACGATCGAGCAGCGCTGGCAGCATTGCTCCGTGCCGTCCGCCGGAGCTGGTGCGTACGCTGGCGGCAAAGGACAACGCAAAGGCAGCGTGGGAGACGCTCAAGACGATGCGCCTCGGCTCTGAGCGCATACGGGAGGCAAAGGCGCAGACCAGACGTCGCGAGTTCGAAGAACTTCGTTTCCGCCCAGGTGAGTCGATCGAAGATTTCTCGATCCGACTAACAAACATCGTCAGTGATCTCGAGCTCCTCGGCGACCCCATAAGCGAGTACAAGGCAGTGCTCAAGTTCCTGCGCGTGGTGCCGCGCAAGTACCGACCGGTGGTGATGGCCATCGAGCAAGTTGTCAACCTCCAGGAGTTGACAATCGAGGAGTTGTGTGGTCGCCTTATCACGGCAGAGGAGGCGTACGACCTAGACGATGCCACCAACGGCGTCAACAAGCTTCTCCTCACAGAGGAGGAATGGGCGAGCCGTCAACGACAACGTGGAAAGGGCGTATCTGGCGGCAGCGACGTCAACAAGCTCCTCCTCACTGAGGAGGAATGGGCAAGCCGTCAACGACAACATGGAAAGGGCGACGGCGACAGTAGCGGCAAGCCGGCTCCCAGGCGGAAGCAGCAAGGTGCGCAAGGAGGTGGCAGTGGCTCAGGTGAGCGTCGTAGAGGGAGTTGTCGGTACTGCGGTAAGCTTGGACACTGGGCTAAGGAGTGCCGAAAAGCCAAGCGAGACCGTGAGCAGCGCGGCGAGGCGGCTAACCTTGTGCAGGCTGAAGACGAGGACAATGCGCTGCTGATGGCAACCCATACCGAGGTGGCAGTGGCTATGCCCGCTGAGGATACGGCGAACTCCTCTACACCAACACCGGGGGAGCAAGTCTTCCTCAACGAGGAACGTGCACATGTCGAGCTTCGCAAGTCCGAGAGTGACACCGACACGGCATGGTACCTGGACACAGGCGCTTCAAACCACATGACCGGAGAAGCATCCGTCTTCGCAGAGCTCAACAAGAAGGTCTCCGGCACGGTACGTTTCGGTGACGGCTCTCTTGTCGACATATGTGGGCGTGGCACGGTGATGTTCGCTATGGACGGCGGGCGACACCGGGCGTTGACGAACGTCTACTGGATCCCGCGGATCAAGACAAACATCATCAGCATTGGGCAGCTCGACGAGATTGGGTGCCCGACGCACGTCGAAAATGGAATGATGACCATCCGCGACCGGCAGAAGAAGCTCATCGCCAAGGCTCCTCGCATGCGGAACCGGCTGTACATGGTGCATCTCCAGATCGAGAAGCCGGTATGCCTCGCTGCTCACATGGGCGAGGACGCGTGGATATGGCACGCGCGCTTCGGCCACCAGAGTTTTGAAAGTCTCGAGAAGCTTGCTCGGAAGGACATGGTGCGCGGACTTCCAATGATCAACCACGTGGAGCAGCTCTGCGAGGCGTGCCTCGGCAAGCACCGCCGCGCCCCGTTTCCTCAGGTGGCGAAGTACCGCGTACCAAACCTGGAGCTCGTGCATGGTGACTTGTGCGGCCCTATCTCGCCGCCCACGCCAGGAGGTAAGCGTTACTTCCTTCTCCTCGTCGACGACTACAGCCGGTACATGTGGATCGTCCTCCTGCGTACGAAGGACGAGGCACCGAGGCCATCCGTCGCTTCCAAGCTGGCGCAGAGGTGGAGTCACGACACACTCTGCGCGTCTTCCGCACCGACAGAGGAGGGGAGTTCACCGCAACGGAGTTCGCGGACTGGTGCGCTGATCAAGGCATCAAGCGCACCTCACTGCTCCGTACTCCCCCAACAGAACGGGGTGGTGGAACGGCGGAACCAGACAGTCGTTGGCACCGCGCGCTGCATGTTGAAAGGCGCCGGCATGCCAGCACAGTTTTGGGGGGAGGCGGTCACCACGGCCGTTTTCGTCCTCAATCGTTCATTCACAAGGAGCGTGGACGGGCGTACTCCGTACGAGGCGTGGCACGGAACGAAGCCAAATGTACACTTCCTTCGTGTCTTTGGTTGCAGGGCCCACGCCAAGATCACCACGCCAAACCTGAAGAAATTGGATGACCGAAGCAAGCCCATGGTGATGCTCGGGTACGAACCCGGCGGTAAGGCGTACCGCCTCTACGACCCGGCGACCAAGCGCGTCCACGTCTCCCGCGACGTCATCTTCGACGAGAGTGCTGGTTGGGACTGGAGCAACGACAACATGGCGGAAGATTATGGCGGAGGTGAGTTCACCATCGAGTACTCCTACGCGCCTGCAACGGCGACATTGCCCGCTTCACCAAACCAGTCCACCACAGTCACTCCTGCCCGGGGAGATTCAGCCTGAAAACAATTCAAAGCAAAGTCTGTAGACACGGCGGCCACAGAACAAACCCCAGCAGGCACTAGAGAACAAGTAAGGTTTGCCACACCTCCGTCTGCACCAAACCCGGAGTCTTCGACGACAGCAACGATCCGGATCATCCACACCGCTACCGTCGCGTCCTCGACATGGTGGAGCCCGATGCACCGGTGCCAGGCCAGGCTGAGCGCCTGCTACTCACCCCCTCCGGTGAGCCATCCACATATGCTGAGGCGGAGCACGACGAGCACTGGCGCGCCGCGATGCTTGAGGAGCTGAGGTCCATTGAGGAGAACAAACATGGACCCTCACTGACTTGCCTGCAGGTCACAAGCCAATCGGTCTCAAATGGGTCTTCAAGCTCAAGCGAGACGCCAACGGCAACGTGCTGAAGCACAAGGCGCGCCTCGTGGCAAAGGGGTACGTGCAGCGACCGGGATGACTTCGATGAGTTTTTGCCCCGGTGGCGCGTCTGGACTCTGTTCGTCTACTTCTCGCCATCGCCGCACAGAAAAGGTGGGAGGTGCATCACATGGACGTGAAGACTGCGTTCTTGAATGGGGAACTCGGCGAGGAAGTATATGTGACGCAACCGCCGGGCTTCACGACCTCCACCACATCAAGCAAAGTACTACGTCTCCACAAGGCTTGTATGGTCTTCGTCAAGCTCCCAGAGCATGGAACACCAAGCTGGACAGCGTGCTGGTATCGCTCGGGTTCACTCGCAGCCCATCCGAGCATGCTGTGTACACCCGCGGCAAGGATAGCGAGCGGCTTCTCCTTGGCGTCTACGTCGACGACTTGATCCTGACAGGCGCAAGCACCAAGACTATCTCCAAGTTCAAAGAGGAGATGAGCAGGAAATTCTGCATGAGCGACCTGGGATTGTTGACGCTCTATCTTGGCATAGAGGTCAAGCAGTCACCCGGGGAGATCACCCTCAAGCAGTCCGCGTTTGCGAGCAAGCTTTGGAGAAGGCGGGCATGGCAGATTGCAACGCCGTGCATGTTCCCATGGAGCCGCGTCTGAAGCTATCCAAGGTGAGCACTAATCCACCTGTGGACGTCACTTTGTACAGGAGCATCGTTGGCAGCCTCCGCTACCTCGTGCACACACGGCCAGACATCTCTTCGCCGTCGGTTTCGTCAGCCGCTTCATGGAAAAGCCAACAACGGAGCACATGAGCGCCGTGAAGCATATTCTCAGGTACGTTGCAGGGACACTCCACTATGGCTGCATCTACCGTTCCAGCGGCAATGACAACGCACACCTAGTCGGCTACAGTGACGCCGACCATGCCGGTGACGTTGACGATAGGAAGAGCACGACGGGGACTCTCTTCTTCCTCGGTCAGTGCCCAATCACTTGGCAGTCCCAGAAGCAAAGGGTGGTCTCCTTATCATCCTGCCAAGCAGAGTACATTGCCGCCACTACCGCAGCATGCCAGGCCGTCTGGCTCGGACGGCTCATTGGCGATCTCTTCGCCACAGACCCCATGGTCCCTACAGTGCTCGTGGACAACAAGTCAGCGATCCAACTGTGCAAAAATCCGGTTTTTCACGACCGGAGCAAGCACATTGAGACACGCTATCACTTCATACGGGAGAACGTGGAGAGCGGCAAGATTGTCGTCGACTACATCAACACCGACAATCAGCTGGCGGACATTCTGACCAAACCACTTGGTCGGATCAAGTTCCAGACTCTACGCGAGAAGATCGGCATCGTCGAGATCAAGTGAACGCATCAGGATTAGGGGGGAGATTGTTGGAGTAATCCTGTGCTGTCACCTTGACCTCAGCCTCTACACAACTCTAGAATCATCTACCATGTAGTGGTTTTCACTGCTGTAGCTTAGTAGCTAAGCTAGTAGCTAGCAGTAGGTTCTAGAATACAGCACATGAGTTGTACCTAGTAGAAGGCTGTAGAAGCTAGTAGCATGGTAGAAGGCTGTAGAAGCTGTAGCAGATATTTTACTAGGTCGGTTTGTAAGTCCTATAAATAGGACATGCACCCATCGTTGTAAGTAAGCAGAAACACAAGCAACAAAGCTTCACTTGTGTACGTGACCAGTCCAGTAGTACTACTCGATCTTGCTCTGTGTGTGTTCGTGTGATCCAGCTGCTACGTTTTGAGTACAGCTGAAGACAAGTGCTGGGACAACAGTAAGCGTGGATACATGAACAGTAACATCATACATCAAAATGGTTAAAACCTCATGACCGCAAACTGCCAACAGGACACCTTGTTGAAAATTTAACTACAAGAAAATCTAGAGAAGGAAAAAGTTATGACAGAACTCGAACACTTGTTTACTAATACTTTCCTGCAAAACTACAGAAGTATTTTAATTTGCAGAAGGACAATTAACTCGTCACCTTCATAGGAGGATACTTGGAGAATGGAGCATGGCCGTGTGCAAGCTCCAACGCAGTTATCCCAAATGACCATATATCAGCTCTATGCAGGGGAAAAATAGCCATGAGCACACCTCAAGTATATAATAGTGACAGGAAAATTTCAATATGTAGAAACTACAGACTAAAACAGGATTATTGCAATTATAGAGTGGATAGATGAAAAATACAAATGTACAAATGATTGTTAGCTTGATTTTTCAAACTAGAGATAGCATTTCAGCATAATATAAACATAAATTTCAAAATAGTACTTGGGGGATCTCAGATGTACTAATGATGTTTATAGTGAAAAATGATAGTCATCTCATTGACCAACCAAACTAAGCATGTGACAACTAGTATCAAGGAATTCTAGACTAAAGTAGCAAACATAATATGATATTCACAACCTACTTGAAATTATAGCCGGTTCCAGGTTGGAGAACTTCTGGAGCCATCCTAAACACCAAACAAAACAAGATGCATGTCAAACATTTGTAAATTGCTAAATACCTATTGAGCCTCTAGAAGAAGAAATTTAGAAAAATATAGCTACCAGCAAGGTGTTCCAACAAACGTATTCCTAGATCTTTGTCTGTCACCTCTGTCAAACAAGCAAGCAGATACACCAAAGTCCCCAAGCTTTACTACACCAGGGCTATCAATAAGGATATTGCCCGCCTGCACAATGTTATGTTGAGCAAAAGTACTGATGAAACTAGCGCATAATTAATCCTATAACAGAATAAGCTAACCTTGACATCTCGGTGGATATGTCCTTGCCTATGGAGGTAATCTAGAGCCTTTAGTGTCTCTTTAAGAATAGAGCATATAACAGGCTCCTCGAGGCCATCAGGGTACCCGACCTTCATTAGGTGTAAACATGAACCCTCTGCCATGAATGGCATTATCACCCAAAGGTTATGATCGACAACGAAGGAGCAATAAGCCTTGATGACATTGGGATGATCTATCAAGCTCATTATCTGAGCCTCCTTCCGCACATCATCCTGGAGAGGTACCATTGTGAGATGCTAAATAGACTACTAACTTTAAGAAAGGGAGCTGTAACAGGCAAGAGACTAAAACATTGGCAAAACCAGTTAGTATACAAATTCATTTATTACGAGAACTATTGTCACTGGTAGGCTGTAGGCATAAAGTTTGGTGCTTTAGAAGCAAGCAAGCAAGCAGTATTGCTAGTGATTAAGCTAGCTACAAGAAATGCAGTTGCGATCAACGAAGATGCAGTTTAGCAAATCTTGCATTTTTTTAGAATAAGAGGGCCCTCCAAGAGGGAGCCCCGGTTCCATTATTAAACGAAACCAGAGTTTTATTAGCAAATCTTGCATCCAAAGTTCCAAACAAAATATAGCATGTCGTCCTACATTTAATTCATCGCATCTGCATGCCATCCTAGAGACAACAAACACACTGTCTAGAGAAGAATTGGAAGTGGTCCAAAATAGCGATCAAAGCTTACCCGAGTTGTGCCTAAAATTACAGATAAGAGTCCTACGGTGTCTCCAAACCAGCGGCAAGGGTAATGCAAGTCGCTAGCAAAATGATGAAAACCAAATATCAAAGTAAAAAAATGTGAACTAACATTGCAGAACCGAGCACAGAAACTCCTCAACTAGAGCCAACTACGGCGAATCATGATCCGAAGTCCGATTCTAAAATTAGAACCGTCTGACCAACATACAGAGTTACAGAAAAATGTAACACAAACCAGCTCGATCGATCATCCCGGCTTAACACAAACCAGCTCGATCGACTACAATGCGTCCCTGAATGACCGTATCTCCCTGATCAAACCATATATCTCCACCCAACCCCACCCAACCCTAAGACACGCGCGCGCGCGAGCTGACAGAGAAACAGAGAGCAAAGCCGCGAGAGAGGCAGGGGAGCTCACCAGGTTACTGTTAACCCGATCGAGATCAAGGCACTTGACGGCGATTGTGGTGTTGGCGGGGAGGAAGAGCGCGCGGTAGACGACGGCGTTGGCGCCGAAGCCTATCTCCTCCATGAGCCTGTAGTCGTCCGCGGCCGCGGTGAACTCGGGCACCACCGCGGCCGCCGCCGCCGCGGACGCGGGCGGCAGCGAGGGCCGCCGCATGCTCCCGGTCCTCACCATACCCGCGGGTGTGAACCGATCGCGCGCCGCCGCAGCCGCAGCCGGGGACTGAGGGTTGGTTCGTTGACTCGTGTCGCGCGCGACAGAGTGTGGGACAATGGACGGACCGATGGAGGGAGAGGAGGGGGAGGGGGCACGAGGATTTTGGGGAGGAATCTGTTTCTTGGCGTGACGTGGCGGGCGTGGGGCGCGAGGGGGCGTGGGTTGCTGGTGGAGCTGAGGATGACTTGTGGGGCCGAGGACGGGTGGGTCCGGTTTGGAAGTGGGAGTGAGAGGTGGTGGTTCGGGGAAGGGAGGGAGGTTAGATGCGGGCGATGGTGTGAGAGATCTCCGCCCCCCGATGTTGGTCTGTGAGCGATGCGCAGCAGGATCGTCTGTGCGCTGCGTCTCTGTTGTTTCGTACGATACTGGTAGTACGGTGTATTGCGACTGCCGTGTGTACTGTCCGGTACTGTGAACTTACAGCAAGTTTTTCTGTTTGCGGTTAAACTTACAGAAAGTTCCCTGAACTAGGAGTATTTGAGATGCAAACAAAGTAGTCTACGAGACATATCAGTTTCTCCTTTGCGTAATCAATTCTTAGCTTCAAAAGGGTGTCAACGCTTGCTTTCCAAAAGCTATGAGCAGTTAAAAGCTTGCTGATTATTCTAGCTCCGATGCTTTCCGCCGTGTGCGCGTCATCGTCAGTGCAGCCAATCTCACGGCTGGCAGGCCGAGCATAAAGAATCCATGCTCGTCTGGGGGCGGGTACCACGGTCGGGTACGCGCCCGTACGGGAACGGAACGAACGGGCTCGGCGCCTCGCGGGCCCACCCTCTGCCGCCGCTATTGACCGTACGGCCCGCATCCTTTCCGACGCGTGTTTATGGGGGACCGAGTGTCCATGTGCGACGCCGCAACAAGTCCCATGTGCCCAAATTATTTCACGGGAAAATGCAATTGAGAAATTTCGCCACGCTTCAGTACTTCAGTTTGCGGCCAGTGCGTACATAGCTTGCACTTTGTCTGGCGTGAAAATTACCGATCCAAGAAATAGATCACGGCGGAGATTGCTCGCTGTAGAGTTTTCGCTCAAAATTACCAGCCCAGTATATCACGGCGGAGATACGTACATATGTTGTTACTCGTTTCTATAAAGTTCGTCAAATGTACACTTATTCGTGAACGCAGAGATTAGAGGTCTAAACAGGTTTGGCAAATAATAATAAGGGCAACTCCAACACGGCCCACAGAGTTTCGCGCTAGAATTCAAACATATAGTTCAGAAATTTAAATATCCGAGCTAAACATAGCCCTAGACACAAATCTGATATGTCGGGCGCTGGAGATGACCCTAACATAGCTCTAAATGACGCTGGCGTTAACCCTATCATATGAACTAAATGGTGTGTGTCCGATGTGGGGGGGGGGGGGGGGGGGGGGGGGGGGCTATTTCACCGCGAGCACATAGAATTGTCGAAGTTTGTCGCTCGCCTACGGCGACGCATAAAGCGACTCTACCCTCGTTTCCGCCACATGTGACTCCTTCTACTACTTGAAGTGGCGGGCGAGCAGGCGACGCGAGGGTCCAACGCATACACCTCCTCGTCAGGATCAGGGAACTCTGGAGTACACCACCTGCAGCGTCCTCCTCGTCTACTCCAGCAGCCGGGGCGGAGGCGGTGGTCGTGGCAAAAATACCGCGCTAGGGCTCGACGAATTGTGACGAGAAATCATGTCGCAATTTCGTGGTCGAGAAGGTGCTATGGCGGGTCCATGCTAAAGCAGGGAGAGAGTGGGAGAGGTAGAGTAAGCAGGGCTGGAGTAGGAGAGGGAGAGTGAGTTGTGGTGTATATGGTTTGCCCCATAGCGGCACATTTAAAGAACTGATCGTCGCGTTGCACTAATGGCAGGTAGTTGGACGGTGGCAGACTGACAGTCAGGGCAGGGGAGGACAAAAGATAGACACGAACGATGTATGTCTCGCCGCAAATCTAACCTAAATTTGGACCAGAGATGGGTTGAGACGAACGTGTCCGCCCCTACCGCCACGTTGAGCTGTGGTTTTTGTCGCGTGGACGTCCTCAGATTAAATGCAGGCCCCGTTGAATTTGCTCAAATGTTTACTTGATTTTTCCTTGACAATTCAAATTGTGTTTTCCGGTGGCAGGGCTTATATACATCCCCAACCAAAGTGAATTTCCCGGTTTGGACTGGGCACATAGCAGGGTAGTATGATCGGGATTTTTTGTTTTGCGAATCATCAGGTAAAATTATTAAGGTTTTGCTAATTCTTAGCTAGCTGAGATTTACCTTAGGTCTCAGTCACATCCTTGTCCGTTCGATCTGTTTCTGCTTTGCGATTCGTGCGTGTGGTGGGTTTGGCCCGTTTGTGTAGCTGTTTCTGTTGTTGGGCTTGTCTGTCTTTGTGTTTTTTTTTCCTGGATGTGCGAATTGAAATAATGGGCTTTGGGCTGGGGCAGTGCGGTCCTGGGGTGGGCTCGGTGTTTTTTTTTCGCTAGCGATTAAAAAATCAGTGCGGTCCTTGGGCTGGGCTGGACAGTTGCGGTCCTTGTTTTTTTCCTGCATGTTTTTTTCCTTAATATCTGCACTAGTTTTTGTTTGATTCGATTAAAACAAAAAAATCTATATTTTTACTTTTCTTTTATTTGTCTAATGTGCCGAAGTTTTTTTTTTTGTATAGGCAATTGCATTTTTTTTGTAGGTTTTGTTCTTTTTGATTGGTTGATTTTTAGAATTGTGGACTTTTATTTGTGTTTGGTTATTTGTCTATTTTTATCTTTTTTTTGTTGTATGAAATTCACTTGATTCAGCTCGATTGGGATTGATCGGCCATAATTAATCGATGGCAAAAGAAACCGACAAACTAGGTGATCGGATGAAGGAATTAGCTACCCAAATTTTGCATGCGTTTGTATAGATTATCAGCAGGTCATGAGATGAACATATTAGTCCTTCTTCTTGTTTGTTTGGAAGCCAGTTGCAACTGCGCTTGCAACTGAGTTTTTTTCCTGAGACAGGCCAGTTGTAACTGCGCTTGCAACTGAGTTTTTTTCCTGAGACAGTCTAGTTGCAACTGAACTTGCAACTGAATTTTCCCCTGAGACAGGCCAGTTGCAACTGCACTTGCAACTGAGTTTTTCCTGAGACAGGCCAGTTGCAACTGCACTTGCAACTAAGTTTTCAATTATTATTTTTGTTACTTTTCTTATTAATTTTAATTATTATTTATTATTTTGTTTTTACTGAGTTTTTTCTCGACGCTATAAGCCAGTTGCAACTGCACTTGCAACTGAGTTTTTTTCCCGAGAAAGGGTAGTTGCAACTGAGTTTTTTCACGAGACAGGCCAGTTGCAAATGCCCTTGCAACTGATTTTTAATTATTTTTTGTTACTTTTTCTTATTAATTTTAATTATTATTTTTTGATTTTTTTGTTTGGAAGTGATACGTCTCAAACGTATCTATAATTTTTGATTGTTCCATGCATATTATATATCATTGCCACATGCTTTTATAATGCTTTTATATCATTTTGGCACATTTTTATGAAACTAACCTATTAACAAGATGCCCAGTGCCAGTTTCTGTTTTTGCTGTCTTTTTGTTTCAGAAAAGCTAGTCGGGGAATTTTCTCGGAATAAGCTGCCAATTTACTTGAATTATTTTTGCATGGAAACAAAGACTGCGCCAGGAGGACGCCTGCAGGGGCCCCTGTACCCCCAGGTGCGGCCCAGTCTCGGCCGCGCCTAGGCCCCACCTGGGTGACTCCGAGACCTCCTCGAGTCGCCCTTTCGCCTATAAATTGACTTCGTCCCGGAAACCCTCTATACCCGATCATATTTTCCAGAAAACATCCGAGGCCGCCGCCGTCGCCAACCCTAGATCGGGAGGGTTCTGAAGCTCTTCCCGACACCCTGCCGGAGGGGGAGATCGTCACCGGAGGCATCTACACCACCATGCCTGCCTCCGGAGTGATGCGTGAGTAGTCCACCACGGGACTACGGGTCCATGGCAGTAGCTAGATGGTTGTCTCTTCTCCTTTGTGCTCCATTGTTTAGATCTTATGAGCTGCCTACATGATTAAAATCATCTTTATGTAATACTATGTGTTTTGTTTGCGGGGATCCGATGAATTATGGAGTCTTGACATTATGGTTCAGTTTACCTATGATATGTTTTATTTATGATCTTGCATTCTCTCCGATGCTTGTGTATGTTTTGGCCGCAGTAATTACTTGTGTCAGTAGAGGGAGTATTTATGCTAGATAGTGGGTTCATGCCTCTCTTGTTCGAGCTCGAGTTGACAGAAACGATTAGAACTTGAGATGTGTTGTTGCTACTAGGGATAAAACAACGTTGTTTATTGCTTTATTTTATACTCATTGCTTACATTACGCACCGTGCTTATTGCAATTATCTGTTACTTGCAACTTAATACTTTCGAGAGATATGCTGGATAGCGATCCCGGGGTGGATTATTAGTCATAGATGTAGTTGGATAATGGTCTATGTATTTTGGCGTAATGCCCATATTAAATGAAACGGTGAACCTGGTGTCATGATAGTATTGTGTTGCGCCCATGTTTGTCAATTGCCCCGTTGTAATTTGTTTACCCAACATGTTTATCTTTTGGAGAGACACCACTAGTGAACTGTGGACCCTGGTCCTATTTTCCTACATTGCTTACAACCGTTTTAATAGCTTTTTCTAGTAATTTGCTCGCTGGTCATTTTTGCTCTCATATTATTTTCCACCATACGTTTAATCCTTTGTGTTCAGCAAGCCGGAGAGATTGACAACCTCTCTGTTTCATTGGGGAAAAGTAGTTTGTTGGTGTGTGCGCAGGTCCACGTCAAGCTTCTGGCGCCATTGCCATTGTCACCTTTCTGAAGCCTTCTCTATGTCCTACTGGTTCGATAACCCTGGTTTTGTAATCAAGGGAAAATTTGCTGCTAAATTACATCAAACCTTACACTTTGGGTCTCCCAGCGAACGTGTTATTCCACGCCATCAGCTGTAACATTGGAGTTTTGTAGACTGCATACGTCACATTCTTTTCTATCTCGTCAACATGCAACTTAGCTGAAAAGATTATTTGCCTCTGAAATTTGTAGAATATGTTTCGATTGTAGAGTCGGCCTGCTTGCAGTTCTAGCTCAGTGCGGATGCGGTAGTTTGGATCTGTTGTCCTTGTCTCACAATCTTGTTTCTTCTCCATCTCTTCAATGTTTTCAGAATTTTTTTGATACTCACCAAGGAAACTTCTGACACTGAAAGTTGAGCAAACATTATCTTTGAAAATTGCGTTTGTTCCTTCACTACGAGCAGTCGAATGAATAAACGGGAAGAAGTCTTGCTTGAAGTAGACCGGAGCAAACTTAGCCCTGTACTTCTACATAAGCTTCAAATAGTGCAGGTTGCCCACATTGTATCTTTCTATCATTTCTGGCCATAGCGTCTCGAATTCTTCAACGATCAAAGAATTGCGGAGGATGTCACTGAAATCAGAGTGCAAGTTCGGTATCCTTCCGAAACTTCGCCCACACTTCTCCTGGGCCTTCCTTTTAATGTGGAAAAAAAGTTTCTGTGTCGGCTTTGTGTGAAAACTTTTTCAATTGCGTTCCCCATCGACACACACTGGTCCGTAATAACTGTCTTTGGGTGCTTACCTCCCATGCAGTGTACAAAGGTCTCAAACAACCACTCAAATGTATCTGTTGTCTCATTGTGTATCATTGCACACGCGAACAAACAATTCTGGCCATGCTCGGTAACTCCAACAAATGGTGCAAACGGGAGGTTATACTTGTTTGTTTTGTATGTGGTGTCGAAACTCAAGCAGTCTCCATATAGGTTGTACATTTTCCTTGAGAACCCATCTGCCCAAAAGATGCATTGCGTCTTGTTGTTACTCCTGGAGCAATTTGAATGCATAGTAGAAATCTGCATCCTCGGACTGTCGCTTTCTGAAATATGCCAAGACATGCATCAAGTCATTGTTGTTGTTTTCATTCCTTATCGATGTCATTTGGTTGCTAACATCTTTGTTTGTGTAAGGTACATGTTTGGGTTTGCCTCCCCTGAGATACGTCAGTATTGCCATGATCTTTCTTGTGGGTAGCTTGACCGAGGTGAATGTCCGGATGAATAGCTTCTCTTGATCTGTCATGAATTTGTGTGACCTGAGGAATTTTGATTCATCATGCGGGCTGAGTTCATGATTGTGTTGGAGCACAAGACCGGTGACAACCCATTCCCGTCTTTCAGGGAAACAATCATTTTTGCCTCACAACCAGTTATCTGAATGGTATTCCTCTTCCGCTGACGTGTTGTTTGAGGTTTGTCTGACCCTGCTTTCTTCTTCTTATTCTCTTGTCTATTCTCCTTCCTTTTTCTTTAACTTCATGTGAAACAACTTTGCCGGACCGATTGCATGAATAAGTGCGCTTGCTGCCAACTTCATTGCCTGTGTTTTTTCCTTTGTAGTTGCCTGCTTTTTTGATCGAGAAGCCACAAAGATCAGCATATTGGTTGTAAAATCTGTAGGCAGCAATCTCAGTGTCGAAAACCATGTTCATATGTGGAGCATGCTGGTCAAGAACCTGCTGGCTGTAACTTTCCGCAGCGGCGACACTTTCATTCTCAAGGAAGATGCGAATGTCTTCAGGGGCGAGTTGCTCTACCTCATTTTTATCATGTGCATCCAATTCTGCTTGATCTTGTTCTTCCCCTTGTCTGTGTTGACTAGCTTCAGCTTGTTGTGGTTCCTTTCCTTGTGCTTGATGAGAGTTTTCTGTTCCAAAATCAGTTGGATCTGCCCCATCTGAAATTTGAGCTGCAGTTTCATCATGCTGGTTTGCATTATTGTGACCCTGCCAGTCATCAAAGTTGTTTGTGTTGTTGTCCTCTTCATCTTCTTCTCCAAATATTGGTGGTTCTTCTTTTTCTTCGTCGTCACTTTGATCCATTAAGTCTGGACTTGCATTCCTCCCAGTAACCATAAATGTATGGTTCTGAAAATCATGAGCACACATAGTTATAGGTACAATCAGTGAAAATAGTAACACTCTGATATATGTGCAAAATAGAGCTTGTATCTTCTTTTTTTGTACCTCAAGCCCCATAGGCTCCTGAAAACCAATAGGTTCCTTTAAATAGCAATAGTTTTGTTGCTCAAAGGCCTGCAAAAATGTAATAAACTGACCACTATGAGTAAAGCAAAAAACCTTTCTCAAAATTAATTAAACATATAAGTTGGTATTGATTTTTATTGTAGACTGTGTAAATATTCACCTGTGATGACGAAGGCCCGTCAACTGATAGTAGCATTTCTGTATAGGACATGTTCATCAACTGCAATCAATACAAAATTTGTTTTTAGTTATTTTTATATTTTATAGCAATTTTTAATTTTGGAATATAAACAGTAATTTTATCTTTACATTTATGTCCTCATCATATGATGTATGGTATGTTCCACCGCCATCACCATGGTTGTTGAGCCCCTGCAAAAACAATATTGAAATATTTTTATTGTTTAGTATTAAACCTCTACTTACTTTGTATTACTTTTTAAAAGTTTTTGATATGCTTGTTAACAATATTAACAAGATTTTCAATCACTTGTAGCTGCAGCTTGTTTGTTTCGCAAAGCATATGTTAGTAGAAGTAGCTGTAACTCCCAGCCTCTCACCTACCACATTTACTACACCAGGGCATTTAAGCTCCACTCTCAGACCCGTCAGTTACTACACCAGGGCATATATATCGCTTCTTCTCCTGAAAGAAACCCTACCCCATTCCTGGCAGCTGCTTTTGCCCTACCACCAGGTGCTTCTCTTAGAGGAAAGAGGACAGGTCCTCCACAGCTGGAGGGCGACATCAAGGTGGACACTATCCATGCTCTTTTTTTCATCTTCTTACTGTTATTCGTGGGTTTTGTGTGTTGCTTCTAGCATGTTTATATGGTCTTTGTACGGATCTAGATCTATTGTATGTTGTCAAGATTCTAGCGCTGGTCTGCTTAGTTGTTCTTTTTGTACTTGCCCCCTAGTGTTGTATAGTAAGTTAGTTGTTACATTATCCAGAAACTGGTCTGCTTAGTTCATCTTCTTTTAATTTCTAGCGCTGGTCTGCTTAGTTCATCTTCTTTTAATTACTTTTTCTTTGTTGGTTGTGAGATGTTTGATGGTCTGGCTTCTTTTTTTCCTTTTTTGTATTTAGATGAAGTGTAAGACCTATGGGAACCCTGCGGGCCTTGCAAGACCAACAAAAAGAATCTTCTCTGGAGCTTCAGCATGCAACTTCGATCTAAATTTGACATATACACGGTTTGTTCTTATATCTACCAATCCTCTTTCTTATTTATTTTACTTGAAGTAATTCTCCCTTCTGGTTGTATGCCACTATGGCTTCAGGTTGTTCTATTTTTGTTTTGTAGCCAAGATTGGTAATTGATTTTTGAAATTGTTATGTTTGCTCGATCTAGTTTTAAATCATTCTTTCTTTTTTGTGTTAACCACAAACACGCAGAATGTGCCATGTTTCAGGAGGAAGGTTATCAACACTGTAATGACCGACTTCATGCGAGTCAAAACCCAGAGAATGAGTTCTACCGATTTGATCTTGACAAACTTGAGCACAAGACTAGGATTTACGGTGACCAGTACAACGAATTCCTGGAGAACTATAACATGGAGCGTTTGGACATTATCACGTTAGAGTTCATGCCTGAGAAGGATTATCTTGTTATGTATCCTCAAGATCAGGAGGGTAACACAAAACAAAAAGACGTGCAAGGTATGAAATCTTTTGGTGTGTATGTTGTCATCTTTTCCGTGCGTTCTATGCTTTCAAAGTTCCTAAATTTCATGTTTGTGTTAACTGTAAAACAGCGGTGTTCGTATTTGAGGAGTCTGCAAAAGCTGTTGTTATAACTAAAGGAGTGAAGCCGAAGCCATCAGAGGTCGCAAATATCAACGATGCTGTTCTGATGCGTGGACTAGGGCAGGGTGCAATTTTTATCCACAGGCTGACTGAGACTGACATCAATCACAATGGACTGGTACAAACTTTTCTTTCTTGATACAACTTTATGTTCTCAAATTTATTATCCATACTAATACAAGAGTTTGTTTCTGTTGGTTATGTTGACAGCGCATCCCCAGGCATCTCGTGTCAGTGATAGACGTCCCAAGAAGCGGTACATCATATCTTGCCTTTGGCCAGGAACAAAACATGACTCAAGCTAACTACGGCCCAACCGCCGATAGCAGGATCCGTTTCAAGGATGGCTGGGCAGAGTTTGCTCATGAACACAATCTGGATGCCGGAATGCTGGCGCTCATCATGTTCCACAAGATGAACAACGACAACCTCCAGGTTTCATTTGACGTTGTTGGCAATTGATTCTAGCCAGTGTGTTGTTTTCATTGCTAGGGAAGATGCAATGCCTTGTGAGGGGTACCTGGGATGTTATCGTGTCGTCTGCTATCTAAATTAGAGACTTGTCTGTGTTCTTAAAACGTCTTAAGCTATTTTCGCTCCCGTAAAAGTACTGGATGAATGTAATAAGGATATGAACTATCGTATGTTGTATTTGTCAGTTATGTTTGAATGTGGTATTACTGTTTGTTGATTTTTTGGGTAACGCACAACAACTGAATGTTTTCAGTTGAGCATACTGATTCATGGAGAATTTAGTGCACAGTGTGTACCTGGTTATAATTTGTGTTGTTGGTATGTAGACTCAACAAGTTGCCAGGTTGTGGAACATTTGCATAAAATGCTCCTGATGGTTGATATCTCTTCTTGTACATGCCTGCACACAATTGTGTCCAATTGGTTTTCATCGTGGGTGGACTAGATTTTCCAGAAATTCCCCCTCATAAACCATTTTAGTGTATCTACCTGATTGTTGCCATTGTAGCTTGACTGGAATCCTGAAGGTTGTGCCATTGGTTCTGAACGAAATTGGTACCTCTGATCTGTCCTGTTCGGCATCTGCACATGTAAGCAACAAAGTGTTTTTGCATCATTTTCTTGCTGCCTGAGTCCCAATGAGCAGGTAGGTGAAAAATTTCACAAACCTGAGTCCCAATGATGCTCTCATCTAGCCAAGGATTTCCTGAAACTTTTTGTTTACACACTAGTTAATGTGGGTTTTGTATCTTTTTTCAGATCATTGTGGCACAACAAGAATTCGGGATGAAATCAAGGAGACTGAAGATTTGTTGGAGGAGAGGATAGCAAGATGAACTCACGATGGTAAGTTTGATGCTGGGACTACTGTTTCTTCTTGATTTGTAGCCTCCATCTTCTCCTTCCCCTTCTCCGTAGTTTTTGATCTGGTTTTCTTTTTCTTTTCATGGATTTGGATCTTGGATTGTTTGATCTGACATGACTCTGTCGAGTAGAAGATGGAGAGGAGCTGATGCGCACGATCCAGGAGCAGGTAAAGTACTTGCTTGTCCTTTTACGTCGAAGGGTCTTTTTGCAATGTTCCGTTAAAATCGTTCTCTTTCACCCACAGGTAAAAGTGGTTACGGATTGTTTTTTAGTTCTCGTATTTTTTGAGGGGTTTTTGCAATGTTTTCATCAGTTCGTTTCCTTGATCGCCAAGTTGGGCTTTATTCTGTACAAACAACACAGACAACAACCGCATAAAAAAAATTGTTGGGCCTTTTCTGCACAAACCCAACAACAACCAGACAACACGAGGTCAACACAAACAACAACCCCAAGAAAAAAATTGTTGGGCCTTTTCTGCACAAACCCAACAATAGCCCACACAAGAGTTCAACGCAAGACAAAAGAAGCAACCGAGCAAAACGGTGAGCGAGTGGAGCGGAAGCGGGCGAATTTATCCAACAGGAAAAAGGATGACGTTCGTTTGACTGAGATTTAGCTTAGGTCTCAGTCGACTGAGACTTCGAGAAACTACATGCGTGCGACTGGGTACTGCAGTGCAAGTGCGAACAAGTTAAATTGTCAAGAAGATGAAAAAAATGTTAATTATCAAGAAAAGGAAGCTACGAAACGACCTATGACCTAGGAAGAAACGATTACAGAGCTCGATTTTTTCCTCGATCGATCGTAAAGTCGTGATTCGTGAACCACACGTACGGGAACACGGACGACGTAACCTACTCGTGACGATGGCTTCCGGCACAGACCGTCTGAGCGACCTCCCGGTCGGCGTCGTCGGCACCATCCTCTCCTGCATCCCCATAAAGGAGGCCGCGCCGCGTCGCCGTCCTCTCCCGCCGATGGCGCGCACGTTCACGAGGTCGACGCCGTTCCTTCATGGATCACAAGGAACCAATCTACTGCGGCTCGATGACGCTGACCTTCGACCATGAGTCATCGGGAGCAGCGTAGCAGAAACGGGGACACTCATTCGACGTCATCAACGCCGCGCTGCTCTGCCGCGCGCTGCGCCGGCACGCGACACGCGCCGCCCGCTCTTTCCACCTCCACTTTTGTCGACTACGACTGCTGGGACGAGACCGTGGTGAACAGTGGCTGCGCTACCTGCTGAAACCACGGAAAACGGGGGCAGGAGGCGCTGACCACCATCGACCTGCGCCTTAAGAATACCGTCGTGGCGAGCTTCTCGTCGTCGGCGAGCATATCGTCGCCGGGAGAGCAGGAGCGCCGTCGTCGAGGCGAGCTACACCAACAACGAAGGGGAGTGCCCCGCCCATATCCCCTCGACAAGAGGACTGTTCACGCGCGGCACCGTTACACGCTTACGGCAAGGCTCTTCTCCACGCCGGGGCGTGCGGGACGCTCTGCCTCTGGGGCTTGTGTGTGGGATCCGCCGCAGCTCATCACTTGCCTCTCCTTGAGACGCTGATCCTGAGCAACATCGGTAACTACTCCCCCTGCGGCAATAGGTTCCAAGCCTCATCTCCGCCTGCCACGGCTCGTCGACCTCACGCTGGAAAGGTGCGGCCTCGGAGAAAAGTAACTGCTACGAACCCGAAGATCCTGGTGTCGACAAAATTTACGATCATCGTTCTCGACAAGCACCTCCGAAGGACTCGCTATACGGTGCTGCCACAACCTGATCAGGGCGAGCATCAACTGTCGGAGCTCAAGGTTTTCGAGTACAGGGGCGCGGTGCCCGCAGAGTCGTTCCTGACCCTCCACGATGCCCACAGATCACTTCATGCACCATCGATTTTGCGGGCAAAAGGGTTTACAAGCAGGAGTTGCCACGGTTCAGAAAGTTCCTTGACCATTTTACGGACACGATGCACCTGCATCTAGCGACCACTCATCTCGGTGCAGACACAGAGGGTGAATCCTTCCCGGGATTCCCTCGTTTCCGAGCCTCGCGCGGCTTGAGCTGACGGGGATACTTCATAAGGCAGCATTCAGGCAATGTATCAGGATACTAGAGCAGGCTCGAGCATGAGCTTTTTTCATGTTTATGATATGCCAACCTACCGGAGAGCTTGTGCGGGCGTCTTGGTTTCAGTCGCACGTGCTCAGCGATAAGTCCGGGTGTTCCGGATGTTTCGATCCCGTGCTTACGGAAATGAGTGAGGGAGATCAACCTAGTGCACTTACTGATGATCCGAAAGTGCAAGGCCTTGATACTGCAAAGTAAACGGGATTAGGTTGAGACTCCAAGTGCAGAGTGTATAGTAAGTGGAAGACAGTTTTCCCCACGAGGGGTGACTCGAGGGTTTAATATCGAACTCTCGGGGAATCTGAAGTGGTAGATTTATCTTCTTATCCTTCTTTTGGTTACCTACAAAACAAGGTTAGATGTTTTGGTCCTCAACCTCACCTGTGGTTGTCAAGCACAAGGTGTAAGAATGATATCAGGATAGTTATGCAATGCAAACAAGAAATAAATATGCAATGATGGTGGATGCAATGTAAATGATATTTTTGGGTTTTTGAATGATGTATGCAAGATGAAAAGTATTTTTGTATTTTCGGATTTAATGATGGCTGAAAATAGAAAAGTGGTATATGGTGTTGGAAAGGTGTTTCTTATGATTAAAAATGGACTGGGGTTCATGGTTTCACAAATGCACTCTCTCTTTATAAAGTGGTAGACAATGGAACACACACAGTTAACATATGAGATTGCAACACAGGGTTTGATAACAAGTTACTTAGATATATGGGCATCACGTCCTAACATAGAGATCTTTTGGTTATTAACCTCTCTTATACTCCACCAAGATGCGAACTAAATCATAACACCTCAGTAATTAAGATAACTCAGAGTATAGCATTAAGTATCATGACATGAAGTGAAAATAAGAACATGCTAGATCTAGTCATGGAGTAGTGGCAATGGTCACGCCCACATCCCCGGTAGCATGGTATTTTAGTTTATCCCTAGTGAGGCAAAGTAAGGTAAAGATACCAAAGTGGATCGCAGAACTTTCTCTCACGTTCACTGCACTAGCCACCCCCGTTACTCCAACTAATGCACACGTTCCCCCACACACGCTCTCATAAACATGCTTGATCAAAACAAGTAGACAAGAACGGGGTACATAATATGCATCTATACTCATAACTGAAACAAACATTGCAATCTCAAACATATATTAACTCATAAAGATCCACCACAAAGGTATTACAACGGTGACCGTAATCATGTTCAGCAGCTCATACGGTGCTAATTAGTGAAGCTCAAGAGAGGAGAGATACATAAGTTACTTCCACAAACCCATAGTCCAGAGGTGGACTACTCCCTCTTCATCATGGAGACGGTGGAGAAGTCGATGGAGAAGATGGAGACCACGCCGGCAGCGCCCCGCCGGAGTTTTCCCCCTCCAATCTGCAGCTCCTGATCTCCGTTTCGGTGTTTCTGTGTTTGTGCGGCGCTCCTTCCAGAGAACGTCGGGGGACCTTTTTTATAGGCGTTTTTAGGTCAAGACGATGTCGGTGGAGAAAGATCGAGGCAACGGAGCCACGAGGCCCAAATGGGTGGGTCCCACGCGGCACAGTACCTGGCCGCGTGGGCCCCCTCGTTTGGCCCTCGGCCTCCGTTTGTCGCTTCCTTCGCCCACAGGTCTTCTTCCTTCCAAATATTGACGCCCGTAAATTTCCAGGTGATTTCGTTGACGTTTGGGTCCCTGAAACATTAAAATAAGAAAACGGGGTTTTCTGCCTGTGCAGGGTTAATTCCATAAAAATAGGAAATAAATGAATATTCCCAAAATCATTATAAAACATTGATATAACCCTTATATGATGCAAATATGATTGGAATATAAGCAATTAAAGTGCAAAGTTCATGTATGCATTTTACATGCATCAACATCCCCAAGCTTAATCCATGCTCGTCCTCGAGTATGAAGATGATAAAACTAACATGGACTTTGCAATTTAATACTTAACAATGATATCAAAGATGATTACTATTGCTACATATAGTCAAATGATTCATTCTTCAAAGGAGTAGCAATATGCAAATAGTTTATGAAGTGATATCAAGTATTCAAGACAAGGATGTTCATTGATAGTTCACAAAGTGTAACATGGTAGCAAGTAATATGGAACACATGTATGCATAATGATAAGTAGAACATCCTACAATGGTCATAGAGTGTAGATGAAAATCTGAATATGATAGGTGTACACTTTGGAAAGATGTATATGTGAGTAGAGGTAAAGCATGCATAAGTTTCATCCAACTTCCAAACTCTTCTACTTAAGTTAATGATTGCAATAAGGTATTCATTGGTGTCAAGCTCTCATTGCCCCTATCATAGCATCTTGAATGATTAAGGTTAAAGTGAAAGCAAATATGAGTAGTGTGCTTGATAAAGAATGGGTTGAATGTCTCATGCCCCTTGAATACAAGTACTTACACCATGTGTTACTCAACTTGGGAAACAAAGCAAGTTCAATTAAATATCATTGTAAGCATAATAGTATCATCAAGAGCGTCAACTGGGGTACCTCTTGTCCCAAGATATGGAACAAGCCCATATCAAAATGACAAGACAAACAAACAAAATGAACAATCTCAACACCCTTTTTATTTACCATTTGGAATAGTTTTTTATTGCAAGGTGTATCACAGAAGGTTCACCATAGTATGTAAGTAAATTTCCACCATGAATGATGCATGGCTTAGATTAGCGGCCCAGGCGTCTCTCTAACCATTTACACAAACTCATTTAAACTCACTCTATTTCCACATTTATTTCAACATGATAAGCATCCATAGACAAAAGCACATGATATCAACTAAATGAGATGAAGAGCGTGTTGAAAGCTTGCCATGTGACAGCACATATGGGCTAACTTCCAACCCAAAACATTCATCAAGCCACAAACATCATAATCTTAATCACAATGGGTCAAGTTTTATTATGCAAATAAAAGAACATTGTGCATCAAGTTCGTGAGAGCTATATAACCAATTTTTTCCATTGCAATCAATAACATAAACATTTTCATTCAGAGGTAAGATAACACAAACAACATGTTAAACATACTCGGAATAGCATAAAGCCAATAGGTAGATATGGTGGACTCACTGGAATAACTTTGGTTGAAGGTGTTGGAAACAAGTTTTTGCTTGTTGGAGTTTTTGGGCTAGCAAAAGGGAGAAAGTTGACCATCTAGATGCATGCATGAGTGTCCATAGAACTAACTAATCCATGTTAAACCAAGTAAATAACAATCAGCACCAAAACATGAATAAGTGATAGCTCTACAAAAAGAATTTGCAAACTATTACTCATAAACAAGCTCATGAATCATGCAACTATATGTATCATTAAAAATCAAGTCAAACATCCCTTTTCCCAATCTTATAAAAGCATCCAACATATTTCAACCCATATTTCCAGTAGCTCTCTCATATATAATTGATAGTGTGGTGGTCTCTCAAGACTCAAACAAAAAACAAAAACGACGCTCCAAGTTTATGCGATAAAGTGTTTCGATCGAAAAACAGAAGTTGGACGTGTGCAAACCGAGAGTGTGTAGGTCCAGGGGGTTGTCTTCACATCCCCAAGCTTATGGTCTTCACCATCCTTGGATAGCTCTTGGTGCATCTCCTCCAATCCCTGTGAAAAAACTTCAAAACACCGTTTCTCCCATCTCTTTTCTGTGGGGTGCATTAATAGTGATAAACAAATAGGTTCCTTGCTGCATATAATCCTTGAACAAAAATTCATATGACATGTCCAGAAAGTGTATAATGTTGTATGCCTACTCATAAACTCAATTGGATCAAAAAGATTCAACTTAAAAGCTCAAAGCATGCATCAAACAAAATGGGACAGAATCTGTCCAGAAAAACAGCAGCAGCAAAACGTATTTTTCTACCCTACCAAACTTTTCTAAAAATTCCGAAAAATTCATGCATACAGAGGATGAAAAGTTGCAACTACAGTTCAAATATGAGCTCATTCGGAGTTACAGAATAAGAATTAAAAATCATACCGTGCACTGACTCGTGCAGGAATAAAATCTCCGAACGCTATAAGCAACTTTTTCAAACCAAAAAGGGTAAAACTTGGCACTTTATTGAAAACTCCAGAACCTAAACTAAACAAAGTCTCTTGTTACAGCAAGAGGACACAAAGAAAATCACACATAAAAATAACCGGGTTGCCTCCCGCAAAGCGCTTTCTTTATAGCCATATAGCTAGGCTTCTTACTTGTTGTTTTATTGTGGACGAAGCTCATGAGGGAGCTTGAACTTTGGTGGTTCCCTCTTCCTTGGAAAGTGTTCCATGCACTTCTTGTGTGGAAACTGAAACTTTACATTCCCTTCCTTTGAATCAATGATAGCACCTGTGGTACGAAGAAAAGGTCTTCCAAGAATAATAGGACTAGAGGTTTTATCCCCATGTCCATGATTAGAAAATCCACAGGCACAAAAGTCATATGTAACTCTACCATAACATCACTTACTTTTCCCAAAGCATGTTTAATAGAGTCATCAGCAAGTGCTAGTTCAATAGAGCATTTTTCAAGATTTTTCAATTCAAGCACTTCATATAGTTCTTTAGATAAAACAGAGACACTAGATCCTAGATCAAGTATGGCATGGTGTGTCTCTTTTCCAATAGTTACTAGTACCTTAGGTATCCACATATCCCCAAGCTTAGGTGGTATCATAGCCTCTTGGTTGTACCTAGCAATCTTTTCTTTCAAGACATGATTAGCAATATAAGAACCAAAACCTGCTTGGTTAGTGTTGATGGAAGGATCACTTGCAAATTTTTGTAAGATAGATATTAATTCATGCAAGCTACAATTTTCTAAGTCAAGCAAAGGATCCTTGACTTCATTAAGCATTTTAACTTCCTCAACTTCAACCTCTTTCATTACCCCAATAGATTCTTTAGCAACTCTCTCTTGCTCATGAATGTGTTCCCAAGACTTATTGATAACCTCTTGGCAATATTTTATTGTTTCCTCATGTTTTTGGGCTGTAATGATGCTCTTTAATGATGAGACTTCCTTAGTAAGCTGATCTACCCTTTCAAACAAAGCATCTTGTTTTTCAAACTTAGAGATAAATTCCTTATTAAGCTCTTTTTGGGTAGATATAAAAGATCTAATGGTGTTTTCCAAGTCACTAGAAACATTACCACTAGAAGCATATTTATTTGGCACATATGGGGGTTTATTATAAGAGTTATAATTGTTGTTACCATACCCATTATTACCATAGTTCCTAATGAAGTTGACATCAATATTTTCAGAATTGTTTCCAACTAGTTCTTGCAAAGGAACATTTTCAACACTAGGTTTATTAAGCAAAGCAAGAATAGTATCCATTTTAGATGACAAATCATTAGTTTCTTCAATAGAGTTCACTTTCTTAGAAGGATTAGGTGCCCTATCAGTATGCCATTGACTATAGTTTTGTAAAATGCTTTCCAATATATTTTTAGCTTCTACTATAGTCTTACTCATAAAAGCACCTCCAGCAGCAGAATCAAGTATGTTTCTAGACATGTAGTTTAAACCATTGTAGAAAGAGTGTAATATGGTCCATTCATTAACTCCATGTGAGGGACAAGTTCTAAGCATAAGTTTTATCCTATCCCAAGCCATAGCAACATGTTCATTTTCATTTTGCCTAAAAGAAAGGATGTTGTTTCTATTTTGCAAAATTTTAACAGGGGGATAATATTTCTTAATGAAAGCTTCTTTTAGATCATCCCAAGAATTAATACTACCAGATGGCAAGGAATGCAACCACTCTTTAGCTTTTCCTCTAAGTGAAAAAGGAAATAACTTCAGTTTTAGGATATCACTTTCCACATTTTTAAACTTTTGCATGTCACATATTTCAACAAAGTCATGAAGATGCATAGAGGCATCCTCCATAGCACTACCACCAAATTGTTCCCTAGTTATCAAGTTCAACAAACTAGGACTTACTTCATAACTCTCAGCATTTATCTTAGGTGTGGCAATAGCTCTCGTGATAAATTGATCATTAGGAGTGTTTGTGTAGTCACACGCTTAGTTCTTTCTCCCATTTTAGCAAGTTTTTTTGGTATTTTTAATTTTTTATGCAAAACTGAAATAAATATGATATGATATGCAATGACACTAACAAAACAAATAAATTGCTTTGTAAGTAAAGATGGATAAGATGGTGCTCACGTAGGTGCAACCTCCCCAAGCTTAGGTGTTAGCACAAGTTGGTGACGTTGACTTTGTTGTGAGATGAATGCGATGATGCACACCCTTGGATAAATCTCTCAGCTACGATTCCCGGCAACGGCGCCAGAAAACGTCTTGATGGTCCCGAAGAGCAAGGCTTGATCCTGCAAAATAAACGGGATTAGGTTGAGACTCCAAGTGCAGAGTG